>OZ057413.1:23844301-26244301 GCA_964056705.1 Troilus luridus
ATTTCATTTACCATTATAAAATGTTTAAAAATTTGAAACATTTTTTATTTTAACTTTTGGCATTATGCCCATAACGCTTCAAGTTCAAACATAATACAACTCAAAATGACTATTAAAAAAAAAAAAGGAAACGGAATATCAGATATGTCGTTCCTGAATTAAAAAGCTCCAACCGATACAGTTGCTACTGAAGGGTTAGTTCAAAATTGCCATTTTTTGAGTTATGTTGTTGATCTATTGAAGGAGCGATGAATTAATCAAGAACTTACATTCACTTGAATAAACAATTGAATAAAGAATAAAATGAGAATCAAAAGCCAGGAATTATTAAGTACTGAAAATATTTTCTCGGGATCTATTTCAGAAGAAATTCTGATAGATGAAGCAAGGATTAGGTATTCAACCTTCTAATGAAAAGATGGAAGAGGCACTTCATTACATTGATGATGATCGCTCTGTCCACTTTCATTCAATTATCTTCAGTACTAATTAATTAGTTATTCAATCATAAGTTTACGCTATAAGATTGTTGAAAATTTATTTCAGTAGTAGCAAGAATAAAAACATTTATAAAACACAATAATTAGGATGAAAATCATTGTCATTTAAAGCGCGAGAAAAATTCAGCTCCTGTCAAAGGATTCAGTTTTGATATATCTTTCTACCATTGCGGAACTACAGAATCATGAAATCGCAAATATATTTATTGCTTTAATTATTCCGTTCATTAAGGTTACGGCTTTTTCTATTGATGTAATCATGTTTGGTTTAGTTCTAGCCGACATTTTAAAGCTCGTTACACCCATCCAACGCACACCCAAAACGCACACCATATTCATAAATTAAATCATATCCAAACCTGATATTTTACTGGAGAACTTGAACATTTCAAAACAAAATTGGGAATAGCGTTAGTCGCTAAAATAAAGGGTTATGATTATTCTATAAGATTATATTTTTCTCAAGAGAAAAAAACTTTTAGCAATTTTAGCATCATATACAAGATCAATACAATATTATATAACAATATCAATAATATACAATATTAGAATTGGTCAATACAATGTTTAAAAAATACAATATTTGATTTATTTGAAAAATACCTAAAGGTAATTAGGTACAAGACAAAAAAATATTATTTTAAAGGTACAATAATTGGTTGTTATTCCTGTTAGGTTTATACTTGGTATTTTTTCTTTATTTACAGAACTATATGAATCTGAGAAAAAATATTACATCGGAGAATCAAAAGGACCAGTATTCCCAGAAGAAAATGTTTCACCTCTATAGAAAATTTATATTTCTCGTAAGTAATAAATAACTTTAATTTGTGTAGATGATTTTTTTTTTTACTATCTACTCATTATTATTGTCACAAGCATTCTCATTAAGGCCTATGTTCAAAGTTTTAGTTTGTTTATAAACTATTTTTAAAGTTTTTAGTAAAAGGGTTAAGGCATTATGTATATGCATAAAATGAGCTCCTTATAATTAAGAAAGCCAATTTATTTTTATTAAAGTTTGAACATTATAAAATGAAAGCGTTAGACAAATAAAGATTGTACTTATGTTTTAGAGATTAAAGTTTCAAAGTGTAAGATGTAATCTTATTAAGAAGATTAACACTTGAAATCAAAGTTTATGTTGTAGAATTATAATCTCACAGATTCATGGTTGGACAGGATCTTACCTGGATTATTTTGCCGAAGGTTCATATTCTAAATATTTTATTAAATGAAAATAAAATGTCGGCAAACTCAGTGTCTTTACAGCCCGATAAAAACAAAATGAAAGCCTGGTACACTCAGTCTGTATACGATCGCAAGGTTTTATATGTAACATTGTAAACAATAGCGATTACCATCGGCACAGACGTAAACAATATTATAAAGGCGTAAGGTTCAATAAAAACAAAATGGCTGTAGAGGAGAGAGTGAAGCACTGTAATTGGCTACTTAAATATTATCCAATGGTAGTACACAAATTAAAAATTCAACTTAGAAGGTCACGAGGTATTTTCAGACTCCTCGGAGGACAATCGGGAATTGAAAATGTAGCAGGTTGGAAATTAGTGGGTTTGAGTGGAAAAGATGTTTGTCATGACAACTGATTATCAACTACAAATGGGGTATTGAGGATGAATTTATTCTTCACACAGTAAGGAGCCTTGAGTAATTTACGAAGAATTTTGGATTGTAAGGATTGGATACGAGAGGCATTTGATGGCTTAGTGAAGCCCTAAAGCTCTACTCTGTAAGTCCAAATGGGTCTTATAGTAGTCATTTATATGAGTCTTTTGTAATTAGTTAGGAGCTTAGAGGGTTTATGGATAAAACTCAACAACAAATGTCCCATCATGGGGACGTCACGGGTCAATTGACTAGTGATCTGGCTTCTGACTGATGAGTGAAGATTCGGCACACCAGTTCACCTGTTTACTACCAATACCAATACCAATACCAATTTACTTCAATACTATATATATATATATATATATATATATATATATATATATATATATATATATATATATATATATATATATATATATATATATATATATATATATAGTTAAATGTTTATAAACGATCAACAGCTTTTTAAAAACATTTTGAATGATTACAACAAATAAAACCATTCATGAATTATGAATGATTACAACAAATAAAATCATTCATGAAATATGAATGATTACAACAAATATAATCAAGCCAACAACGGACAAGGGACACAAAATCAAGACAGCGAGGAGCCTCTCCTCCAGGCTTAAATAAGATTTGGTATTGATGATGTTAATTCCTGCTATTGTTTACTCGGGAGTCACCTGACAACTGCACCTGCATCTAAAAGTGCATAACAATTCTAGGTATCAAGTATTATTCTCAGAATTGTTTACTTGGGAGCCACTTGTAACTATACTTATATATATATTATATATATATATATATATATATATATATATATATATATATATATATATATATATTAAATATTTTGAAATATTTATGAAATATTTTATGCTGTTATGTTAGTAGCTCTTGTGTTATAATTATTTCTATTGGTTAAAATACCGGTTAAGATTTTTTCATGTAGGCCCAGTTTGTAATTATTGGTTAAGCAGTTGGGCCTTTTGACCGTTCTAGCTTATAGACCTTCAATTTTTGTCCCTCCATACAGTCCTGACAAAGGTAAAGAAACCTGAAGAAGACAGGCTCTCTGATTGTGAGGGGACATGGCTTTGCACACTATCAAGAGACAGTCGTTTGTTTGTGATAGCGCTGTCAGAGTTAAAACAGAGCCTATAAAGAGGATCAGGACTCCTAAAGCAGCTTCTGAGGCGTCGCCCGGGGCAATTCCTTTTTCCTATTGGTCCTCAACCAACATACTCCCCCATCCCAATCCCTAAAAAAACCGGAGCACCGTTGTGCTTCTAGCATGTCTAGAAAAATCACGGTAGACTTTCCAGTACTGTGGTCCAACATAATGTTTGTAATTAACTCCGTACGCTTAAAAAAATATAGATCTATGAATATTAGATTTAATTTTGATCAAGGATAAATATAAGGCTTAGTGAACCCGAAGGCTCGATGACGAAACCACTAATTTCTTGCTTACAAACCTCTGTCTACGGACCACTACCCTAACCCAAATACTTCAGATCAGTCTTTACGCAATCTTCCCACCTACGTCTCGGTCTACCCCTCAGACATTTACCAGTAGGCACAACGCTTATCAACTTTTTAGGAAGTCGTTACTCAGTCCAACATTTTTACAAGCCCGTCTTAGTACTACCCTTTTCTAATTACCTTTGACCCAGTTCAAACGCCTAAAGGAAGATAACACCATAATCGTAACACCAGGTAAAGTTGAAAGGAATTTTATTCTATGAAAATGAAATATTATTCTACACAACACATAACTTCCAGATCGCGATGAATCTTATTATTTGACAAAACAGAAATAAATAAAATTTAAAAAATGTGACAAGTTTCTCATATTCTGGATATGAATAAGTTTATTGTCTTTATGAATCTATGTGTGGTAATTTAAAAATTGGTTTAATTCGTTTGTTACTTAAAAAATGAAAATCTTTTTAATGAACTATATCATCTAGAAAAGTCGAGTTGACGAAATGTTTTTAAACCTAGGGTATATATTGGATTCGTTTTCCTTAATTGATCACATCTAGATTTTTCTAAATAAGATTTAATTGAATATGGAGGGATCAAAACCGGAAGGGCATTCTTCTTCCTCTTCTTATCTGGCATCACGACCCACATGATGAGTCAAAGCCTGCTCCAACAAGAATTGCCAGTCCTCTCTATTGCGCGCCACTGCCTTGCAATTTCTTAGTCCAAGCAGCATTCTGGAGTCCGCAGCCAAACAATCCTCCCAACGAAGCTTTGGATGGCCTACTCGCCTTGTACCATACACTTGGTCGGACATAATTTTTAATGGGATATCGCTTTGGTTCATTCTCATGACATGACCAGCCCATCGGAGTCGGGTGAATTTAATGAAGGTGACAACATTTACGACTTTACAGATCACGCTTATCTCGGCATTTGTTCGTCTTCTCCAGGAACCCTGCTCACACACACCTCCATATATCCTGCGGAGCACTTTCCTTTCAAATCTCAAAAGGACTTTTTTCTGGGCCTTCGTCATCGTCCAGCATTCTGAACCATATGCAAGCACAGGTCTGATAAGTGTCTTGTATAACCTGGCTGTAGAGGCTTAGGACAATACGCTGCTCCTTAAATGCTTTTGGAGTGCATGGTATGTGCGGTTTGCGGAAAGAATGCGCCGCTCTATTTGTTTTTTTATGTTATTTTTATGGTTGGCATGGGTTATTAAGTAGATAAATGACTGAACTCGTTCGATTCGGTGTGAACCTATCTTAGTACATCTTTCTGCACCTTCCTGTGGTTTCGTACTCATGTATTTCGTTTTATCAAAATTTATACTGCTGATTTTTCTAGTACTTCAAAAGCCTCCTTCAATGCGTTGAGGGATCTTCCTGCTTTGCCCAGATCATCTGCAAATCCCAATCTTGGGTTGATATTGTAAGCACTTTTTCAAAAGATAAGGGACGATATGATTATTTCAAAGGATGAGAATACGTAGATCATAGTTACAATACATAAGATGGATAACACAACTGAATATTCCAACAACAGGCCTAAGTGCCTATCCCAATTGGCGTACAAACTGAACAAAACTATCCTATAAAGTAGTCTAAGGGCGATGACAGAACTCGATTTAGAAGAGGCTGGCTTCCGACGGGGGAGGCAAACCCTAGATCTTATATTTGCTCTCAGAAATGTAATAGAAATCGATAGCCTATAATTGGCTTTCCTAGATCTGTAAGCTACCATCAATACCCCTTATGAAATGAGTTATGAAATACGGGGAGCGTTAAGAGCAAAGTGGATTCCTGAGAAAGTTTAAGCAGAAACTGAAATAATGCACCAAAGCCCTAAAGTATTTGTACGTATAAGTGACCTAGAGCTGAAGCCATTTTCCTTGGAACGATAACTAAAACAGGTAGCTCAACAGACAGCTTGAGTCCATTACTGTTTACTGTCTTTAAGGACGAAATTCGCAAAAAGTTGAATCGTCCATGATAAGCACTCAAATAGAAAAATTGCAACGGAAATGAAATTTTCATGATGGACATTGTGCAAAACGATATAAGAGAAGAACTCAAGGGACCATCACTGAAAACCACTTTAGATTCCTGACACCTTCGAAGGTATGAACACGTATGCAGAATATGGGAAGGCAGAGTACCAAGAAAATTTATGGAAGCAATTTAGGGGAGAAAAAGATGGTAAAGCAGAACAGAATATCTTAGAGTGCAAGAGAGATTTTTAATCTTATTTTATGTATAAACATTTGTTAAATGAAATAAATCAATTAATAAACTAGGAAACTATGATAAAAACATGATGAAATAGTCTGCATTGTAAGCAAATAACGAAAATTAACTAACACAAACCAAGAAAATCTTGATCAAATACACTCCAGGAAGGGATCCACTCCCGCCTATTTATCTAGACTGCAGCGTTAGAGGTAACAAGACCACCATGCTAATGTCACCTGTAACTTTAACATAATTCTCAAAGGGGCATGGTCTCGAAGTAAGGGAGTGTAAAATAGCAAAGGGGGTGGGGGGGGCGGAAGTTGTGGGGTTTGACAATTTAGTGGGTAGCAGGGACCATGCTATCAAGGCTAAATTAGAAAGCATAAACCTAGAATCATAGCCGGCCAACTTAATCAACTCCTCCCCCCTCAACAGACCGGGAAAATGATTAACGCCACATGCTGTGGTTTCATCATGGATATTGTAATATTTTTTAGGAACGTTTAATAAAATATGACTAATGCTGATTTATATTTTTATTTCTCTGTATGATTAAATCCATGTTTCAATTCCTTTTTTTTCCAGTTTCAGAAATTTTTCAATGCAAATGAAATGTTCACTTTTTATTTGATCATTTGTCAGCACTTACCAAAGAAAAACATAAGCTTAATATACGTTTATCAGTACGTGTACGTACACTCCGGGACCCTGGGAAGGAGATTTGAGGGATTTGAAAGGTAAATAATGGGGTCAGAGTCAAAACTCTTGGAGTAGAAGGACTAATTAGGAATTGCTCACCGAAAACATTAAATGTCTCATGATATGAAGGTATGAAGGCTAAGATGGGCGGGAAATGTAGTTCGAAGTAATCCGTCAGAATGGCTCTACACATCATGAATAGACCAGCTAGAAAGAAAAGATCAACAAAGATCCTGAGGAGTTTCTTATAGCAGACTGGTAATCAGCGGCCCAGGATAGACAAAAGTGGTGAAGGGTGGCAAAGCCGGTCAAAGATCTACAAGTTCTGGAGAGCGAACCAAAACAAACAAAAATATACAGACCCACACTACCACCACACACGCACACGAATATATGGTTTAGATTTGATTACTACGTTGGATAATAGATCATTAACATCATCATAAGCCATTTTTGATGGATAATTCGATTCCCTAATTTGTGAAAGGGATCCTGTTCAGAACTAATCAGTTGGAATGCTGTCATATAAATGTGTGCGAATGTAAACACAAAACTAATTTCTAAACCCATTCGTTCTGTAAACGTATAATTCTCTACTTTAAGACTATCGTGAGCTCTCAATTAATATATAAATTATTATTACTCCATTATTATTATTACATGACCACTACAACACATGAATGGTCTTGGGCTTAGTACAGTAGAGACTGCACTGTTTCTCGGACAGCGGTTGGGGAGGGAGGTGATTTGTCCGAGGTCACGCTCAAAATTTAGGTTTTTCCACGTATAAGGTTACTCACTTTAAAGAGACTAAGTAAGCCCAAGGAGAGCCGTCTGATACTACAGTGTTCAACCACGAATGTTAACAGATACGACAATATATATGTGCCAAAGCAGGATTCGAACCCGGCACTGAGCTAAGTCCCTTGTTATGCCTTCCAGGTATAGAACCCATTCTCATTCTCCAAAAAAAAAAATGCAATCATGTAGGAACAAGGTTGGAATAAGTGGAAATGCACATTCAATCAAACGACTTTTATTCCCCAAGATGAGTTACACTACTCGGCCTGGAATTGAAATGCTCCTGAATACGGTTATTATTTTCCAATTGCTCCTCCTGCCCCAGCCATATTGCTTCTCACTCGATTGCGGCAACATAAATCTTATTACCTGCTTCTATATAACAATAAAAGTTTTCATTTCAGAACTCTTTTCTTCCTTACATATACACAAAAATATTATTGTTTTGAATTATTTTGTTCAAATATTTTTTTGTAAAGATTAATATTAATTTTTTTGTTTAATTTACGTTGATGAAGTTCATTGTTCTTTAAATTGCCGGAGATGGATGCTCTTTACCTTCTCCTTTTGTAAGACAATACAAAATGAGAACATTCCTACCCTAATAAAAATTATTTAGGATGAAAGAACTAGACACAATTGAAAGGCATGCGTTCTTTAATTTTTGGCTAACACAAATTATCTTAACATGCTCTGTGGATTTTAATAATTTCTTAAAAGTGGTTGCACACAAGTGGACGAAATTACACTTTCTTTGGAAGTTCACTAACGTTTCTAACGGTTAATAAATTTAAAATAAAATTAGATCCTGAGAGGAAACTTGAGCATTGATCTAAGAAACTAAAGCTATATTGTTTTTGTATTAAGAAACAGTTAATTTGAAACATCATGGAACGTGGAAGATAAACTGTTATATACGTTTCACATTTCAGGTTAAATCGTTATAAGAGTCGAGTTAATTCCAAATAAAAATCCAGAAAATTATTTGCCAAAAAAAAAAGCGTAGATTTTTTTTCTGCTTAAGCTGAACTAAATCTTTTAATTAGACAATGAACTTTGTTGGCTATATATTTTACTTAATCAATAATTTTCATTTTCATTTTCATTTTCAATGAACATCTTAAATCAGTGTTCTGTGTTTGATTCTCGAAATTGTTATTCAATCACTTATTATTAGAATACTACTAACACTTTAATAACTAATTTCAGATCAGTAAAACTAATTAAATTTCATTAAATTATAAAATCCATATACAACTGCTGACTGACTTGGTCAATTGCTGATATATTCACACTCTGTATTTGGGAACTGAATAATATTGTTCTGTGCTATGTTGCGATAGGTAGCGCTGCAGTCAAGTTGTAAACCAATTCTATAATTGTAAGATGTCAATGTAGTCACGTGTCGTAAGTGTATAATCGTGAGCTGTGTTTATCATCAACATATTGCAGAAAATCACTTTAGTGATAGAAATTTCTTATAAAGTTATATCCTGACCTTCAATTGTAAGTGTATGACAGTCATTAAAAATATATATGTAAGTATTTAGATTACTCATATATTTATTTAAATGTAAAATTTATTAGTCAAAAAATTATAATGATTAAAAAATACAAGTTTAGAGAGAAAATTTTAGACGAAATTTTAGTTTATATAAATAACATCTTTTCTCATGTAAAAACATGATGTGCTAGATTGTGTAAATATATCTCAACAGAAATAGTAATTTTATCTAATTCAATTTTGTTTCACTTTCATAACAACCCTACGGAGGAATAGGTTATTTTACCTTCATTACAACAATTATGATAATAGCAGTGTTGTGAGAATACCGCATAAGGTAGAAAGGAAGTTATTTATTGATTATTTATATCAATTTCATATAACAGGAATGATAAATTTAGGTGAGATTTGCTTAAGTGCACCCATTTATAAATCCGTTCACTAATTGGCGCTTGTGGAATTCAACGAAACCAGCAAAGGATTAAGACTGATTAAAAACAAAAGCAATGCCCATAGAAGTATATAATAAATCTTCAACAATTCCTCCCAGGAAATTTTACTGCTTTTCAATATGAGAATCTCGTTTTACAAAGCAATCCTCACTAAGCCTAGGCGTATATACGAATTGGCATGCACTTATGATATTTTATTTGATTTTCCTACAGAAATAGATAATACTGAGGTAATAGTATTTTTAATTATAGTATAAAAATGACCATATATGACTAAAGGGCCTTATATATATTTTTAAAATCTAAAATAAGTAAACCTATAGTAGATAAGCAGACACGTAGTAAATAAGTAAGTATGTTGCTATTAAATATTAATAGAAAAAAAAAGTTTTAATATAGATGTACAGGGAGAGGAGTGGCTAAGTGGCAGAATCGAGAATTGGGATTAAGCAGCGAGAGATGGATCCTATGGGATCTAGGACTCTTCTGGAGATCACCCAACCTCTATAAAGTGGGTTCCCAGAAATCTGGCGGTTGAGCGTCATCTAGAACAAATCACCTCATAGCACAACCGTTGTACGAGAAACATTGCAGTCTCTATCATGTACTTAACCCCAGATCCTTCTCGGATTGTTGTGGTATAGGTTTTTTTTAAATATAGATATATGTACACTCATCTATTAGTTATGCATTTTCAAAAATCCAGATCTTAGTGCGCGCTGGCTTTATAAAATGTACCTACTGTCGAAATTTCAAGTTTGTAGCTTAGGCCATTTTGGCTCTGCGATAGTCTGTCAGTCAGGACAAGCTTTTCTATATATATATGTGAAGTTTATATTTGAACCACGTAATGTTTTAACAACTTTTTGCTGGTGATGTAATGACCCTCTGAGGAGTTTTGTCTTTCCAGGCAAGTGTGCACAACAGATAGAGAACTCCATCCCTTAAGTACTGTCATTATGACACCCCATCATACTATCAATCAAGCAAGGATCATCCGGTAAGCCTAAAATAATCTGGAACTTTGGAGGGTGTACAGTTCAGGCGCCATTATTTAGCCTAGGGGTCTTATCTGTTTTATTGTACCCCGAGGGCTTACTTTGATTCTCGTCCTTTGATTCCGGTCTTCGATCTGGCAGGAAGTTGTTGCAAACTATCGAACAAGTTGAATTAGCTGCCTAACCTGGCTGAAGTTGTCTTGGCGGTCAAAGCTCCTCAGCTTTGACTACCGCAGAGCCTTACTAAGGCTGAATTAATATTCGTCAACTCGAGCATAGTACACCCATCAATCGATTGCCTTCAATGAGATTGGATATCCAAGAAACTGATTCTTATATTTTTAAGAGCAATAATGTATAATATAATAAAAATGTTGATTATAGATTTTTCACACATTTCCCCTTTTATATAATGAATATCGATGCGCATATAATGGATAATTTAAATTTTCATAGATTAGTTTAAGCAGAAATCTGTGTTTATTTTAGTACCATCAGAATTAAAATCCTTCGTATATATCTGGCCAAGATTCCTTAAAAATAACAAATGCGCAAAGCAATAATGGAGTATATATCTGATCAAGATGCTATATAGTAAAAATAAGATGGTATTTACATAAGTATTATACTTAAATAGTAAATCAAAACCAAAAAGTAAGTTCTTATCATAAAAAAAACACAACATAAAATAGGGGAAAACATATAACTAAAAGCAAAAAAAACATATAAAAATGAATAAAGTTATAAGAGAAGAAAATTAACAATAAAAGTCATTAAATAGTTCTGATAGGTATGAACTAATAATTATAACTGATTGGAGATCCCCTGTTTGGTAATTAAAAATATGTAGGGAAAACATAAGTTTGAATGACGATAAGGAAGAAGCATGGCGGATAATAGGAGGGTTTAAAGATATGTATTATTTTCAGAATATTTAATCTTAAAGTTTCATACATCTTTAATACCAATTTTTGAAGTTCGTCTCGAACATGTAAAAATATCCTTTTTTTCTTCTTTAGTTAATTATAAAATCATTTTATGATGACAATCATTCAATGACATTTCTGGTAATTGGATGTTATTGAAAAAGGTTCTTGATCGTCACATGATTAAAGTGTAATTTCTGTTCAGGTATTTTTTTTTTCCTGAGCTTGATTTGCCATAAGCAATTGATATATTTAAAAGATATTAAAAAAAAGTATGTGGAGAATAATTCAAAATATTTTAGCTTGCCTTTCTCAAGCAACAAATTTCTCAGGATTAATGAACTCAGACAACTACATCGTTTTAAATGATTAGAAAAAAATTTCATCATTTAATAATGTGACATTTATTCTCAGCTCAACATTCATTCACTTTAATTCATATAAATCCCACTGAGGTTTATTAATATTTATTAATTAATAAGAATTTAAAAAACATTATTGGCAACATATAAGTAATAGCATTATATATTATCTTATGAAACTTAATGCTTTGGTAATCCCCAAATTGACCATGTGGCCGATATCAATATCTAAATGGGAATGATTGATCCGAGACCGTTTATTTCGTATTAGGCGACACACGCAGATCGGGAGCAGAACCAGTAAATTTCAACAGAATGCGAGATTACAGATTTTTGTTTTTATAGCGCGAATAAAATATCATCACGCATCTTTAGGTATAATCACGCGAATCGGATAACAAATAAGGAATTGTGGATTACAGATAAAATAATCCCAGTTTTATTTCGGGCAGTACACATACCGTGGGGTCGATATTGGATTGTATACAATGGTACCCATAAATATGGCAGGTTTCAAAATAATTATCCCTAATATAAGTTTTTTTATTGTGGCCATTAAGTCATAAAGTTTGCTGAAAATGATTATGAATATCAATTACTTTGTTAATTTTATCAAGGAATGAATTTCCACTGAATATGTTTACTCTCACACTGCAATATGTTAATAGGCAAGCACACACTCACTCACAATTTACAAAGGCAAAGATAGGACACGCCCTATTGAGCACTGCTCAAGGGCAGATATTAAAGGGAATGTTCAGTTTCTCTTAAGAAGAAACCCTGATGGGCTTATAAGAAGAAGACTGAGCTAGGATGGGCACTCTCAAAACTTCTAACATAACAAGAAAAACAATTCCTCATATTGCTTAAGCGCTAGACGAAGATGGACTATGAGACATTTATGAAGTATATGTGAAGACAGGAGAGGAAGAATTCCAATTCTAAAATTAAAAATGTCCTTAAAATCTTCAGTTATCTACTTTGGTCGATTGTTTCTTTTTTTATCTTTCTTCTTTAAAGAAGCTGTTTTCTAAACCAATATAATTTAAATTTATTTGAATTACAATTATTTATTTGTATTTAAATTTATATTATATGTTACTTTATATATTAAATGTATTGTATGCAGTACGTTATTTATTTACTAACTGGATAATTATAAGTTACGTTTAAGTATTTGTAACAGAAGTTCCCAACAAAAGGTGTCAAATTCAAAATGGCTGTCTTCAAAGATCTCATCAAAAAAATTATCTGTTTTCAAACGATTCGAATAACAATTTTAAAAAGGTAACAATAGGGCAAATATATTAATGAAATTGAGTTTATTATTTCCAGCATTAATAATTCAAAATATTAATTCAATAGTTACTGGTAATTTTTATGGTTTATGAATATTAAAGTGTAAATTGTTAAAGTAATGAAGAGAAAAAATCCCTCTAATTAAGTATTTTAATGATATTTGATTTAATAATTGATAATTAAAAATAATATTATTTTAAATATCGTATTATTGCTAAGAGGGAGAGGAGTGGCTCAGTGGTAGAGTACTGAGCTGCCATGCCGGAAATCCTGGTTCAAATCCCGCTGCAGGCCATGATTTTTATTTAGTTTGTTTGCAGCGGGTGGTGGATCATATAGGATCTAGGACCCTCCTGGGGCACACCGAGCCTCTATAAAATATTATAAAAATAGGGTACCCAAAATAAGGGGGGAAAATCTGGCGGTTGAGCGTGACCTAGGACAAGTCACCTCCTTGCAGAACCGTTGTCCATGAAACAGTACAGTCTCTACCATGTACTGAACCCCAGACCCTTCATGGGTTGTAGTGGTACAGGTTTTTTTTTTTTTTATTGCTAAGTGCATTGGTGTAAAGATAACGTTGGTATCTGTTCCCCAGGTTGTCACTTCGAGTGAAGTCACAAGTGTTCATTCGTTTCCCTTTTATTATTCTTGAAAATAAAAATTATTGTATTCCTTACTGTATATAGCAAGGCCGTAGCCATGAAAACCTATCGGGGGGGGGGGGGGGTCAGTTCAGGACCGAGGATTTTAATACCATTGTCCATGATAATTTTTAAAATTTGGATAAATTTGGACACTAACACAGTGATTTTACTCTACAGTCACTGAAATATGTACACGTTTGGTGTTGTCGATCGACTGTCGCTAAGGGAATGAGGTTGGCGCGCACTCTCGTCAACAAGTCTGCGAGCACGATAGAGACAGTGCAATGCGTAAGAGCGAAAAGCCGTAAGTGAGGCCAGCCAGTGGGCTGCCGGGTGACAAAGCGCCCACACACTGGGCCATTCCCGCGCAATACGAAACAAGAACAATACTTCAATTATTGATTTTCGATACGATTGTAAATTATTCTGAAGTTGTTGGAGGTCATTTTCAAGCAAATATAAATATAACTATGCTTATTGCAATGCACAATGATGTAAAATGTGTTGGGTCATCTCTGTTGTGTGTGTTGTTTATAATTTAATTTCCACTTTTTAAACCTAGTATTAATTTTTAATACTAACTAAATTTCGGGATTTCGGAGGGGGGGTTTGACCCCCCCCCCCCCCCCCCCCCCCTTGGCTACGGCCTTGGTATATAGTAACTATTACTGACAGCGTACCAGGTTAAAGAACCGATTTATATATACTGTTAACTAGACTGTTTAGGTTTTATCATTATCTATACTTCGAAATGTATGTTGAAACGAATGATTACCGAAAAATATGTAGAAATTTCCCAATATTACACTCATTTTATCACACGAAAATTCACGATCAGTTTTGTTTTAAGGAAAATTAGTTTCAAAATTTAAAACTTGTTGTGACTTAACTCGAAGTGATAACCTGCGGAACTGATACCAAGATCACTTTTATAGATTCAATATTACTTTTAATATAATATAACTTAATAATTGTTCCAGGAATTATTTGATGTTGTCATGTAATGATTTGCGCATTACATTGACAATTGACATTATTGAGAATGGAATATTTCATTGGTACAAACTAATTTGTAAGTGGCCGTAGTGTCTTCTTAATGAAAAAAACTAAAATAATATAAATAGTTTATTAAATATGTTATGAAATGAATTTTATTATATTGAAATGAATATTAAATGAATATTGAATATTGAAAAACGCAATATTTTGCAAATAAATTTGTTGATTTTGTAAAATAGATAGCAATAAGGTGTTATAGAAAAGCTGTTGGTAGCCCCGGGGATAGAAATAATTAGAAAAAGTAGGCCGTAAAGTTGATCCCAAACCCCATAAAACTTTGATGCGGGCACTAAGATTTATGGCGAAAAGCAATTTCCCCACTTACCTGATAGTTCCATATACTTCTTTGACTTCCCTAAAGAGTTTTCCGCAACGCAGGAGTAGTTGCCGAAGTCGGCTGCCTGAACGTGCTTTAGGGTCAGGGTGTGCTTGTTGCCTCTGCTCTCCATGGTTCGCCGCTCTGTGGGGTCCAGCATGAAGCTATCTTGGTACCACATAATCTGGAATAAAAAGTGATGGTGTTTAGTTACTCACAAGCAATATCTTGAAATATAAGTTAATTCAAATAATATTAAGAGGTTATAATCGAAATTAGGCATTACAAAAAGCAATAGAAACCATCTCCAACAAAGCTAAGAAATTTAGGATTCATTTTTATGAACATATTCTCCGAATAAATCGGTCATGGAGACAGAGAGAGACATGAAATAGCCAGGGTTACATAGGAAATTTTCAGGGATAGAACTGCTCTGATCATAATCCAAGAAAAACGGAAGAGGCTGTAGGCAAGAATTAGGGCGACGATTCTTATTCTAGGCGACGAGGAAAGAATAAGAAAAAGATCGGAGATGATGAAATTGGGTCAAATGAGGGGGGAAAATTGAGTATTACAATACGAACTGTAAAACACAAAAATATACAGTTTTTTATAGCTGGTTCAGACAAACCATTAAACATAATAAGCATATCCGCTACAACCAAATATTTTCAAGTAGCAATTTCTTATAACTGATCGGTTAAATTTATTATCGACAAAGAGATCTTACGCCAAGTTCAATAGCTTACTTTCGTCTATCTAATGTTCTACACAGATTTGTCTGAACATTATATATTTGGTTACGACAAATCGGAATAGTTTAAGTGGTGTGTGAAGGCGAGCGTGTGGATTCAGAGATTTATCTGCTGAATTTCAGAAAAACATTATGTCGGATATATGGAGGGATCTATCTATCTATCTACGTGGCGCTACAACCCTGGATGGATCCTGTCCTCCTCAATGAGCCACCCCCATTCGGCCCGATTTTGTGCTACCGCTCTCCAGCTTCTGATCCGTAGCAGGCTCCGTGCGTCCGCTGCCATCAACCCTTCGAAGCCTTGGCCTACCAGTCCGTCATGTACTGTGAATGGCGGTGTCCACTACTTTTCTAAGAATCTCTTCCACTTCCATCCTTGCGACCTGGCCAGCCCAACTGAGCCTCAGTTTTACAAACTTTACAATTTCCACATCTCCGTAAAGGTAATAAAGCTCCCTGTTCCTCCTAATCCTCCATCCATCTCCATCTCTCACTGACCCAACTATACGCCCTAATATTTTTCTTTCAAAAATTAAAAGACTATTTTCATTATTTCTTGAGATAGTACAGGTTTGGGAAGCATAAGTAGGAACAGAGACAATTATTACAAATACCAGGATAAGAAGCAATGAGGCGTTCAGCATCAGAATCGAATAACTAAATTTACTTTTTTGAATTTTTTCGCTGATTTAGAAAAGAAATTTTATGGTCCCGAACTTTCAGGTTCAGAGCCGGACTATGCTAAACCATGATAGATAAAGTGGAAAAGTGTTGTGTTAGACGAAATTGCTTGACTAAAACAAGCAATATATATGAAAAAATCATCTTCGATACGAATCTGTTCGTTGCTTGCCCAACTAAGAACGACCACTGCGTATAAACCTGCACGGATCTGTAGCGTCCGATGTACGAAGTAAAGAAAATACAATGGCTTTTAGAATATCTAATATACAAACTATTCTTAATTTAATCGTTTAGTTTTATAATACATACTAATAAAAACCATTGTATATGTTTTATATTATTTCATTTCTTTTTCAAACAGGAAATTACCGTGATTTCATCGATTTTAACTGTAAATATTAATATGGAAAAACAGAGGGGATGTTACATATACTAATTGAACAATAAACAATTCAATGTATATTTGTCAAATTATAAAAAGACCAATCAAAACCAAAACTGTCAATTGTATGTATTCCAACAATCCGATTATGATGATTTTTTTGTTTTCTAAATTTGGATCTTTTGATGCCGCTATTGCGGACAAAGAACCAATTAGAGACAAAGTACTGAAAAAATACAACGTCAAAATTTGTTAAAAATTGTGTCAATGCTGGTATTAATAAAATAAATGTTCAGTTAACATTATGGTTTTAACTGAATCGTTGATTATATATTTATAAAAACTTCCAATATAGAAAATATAATTAGCAGTTTTAAAGGAATGGATTTTAAAACCATTGTACCTCTTATAATAAAAGAATTTTTTTTTGTATAAAAAGATGATTAAAAATGTAAGCGGAACAGGAATGAATTTCATGCCTATTTTCTCTGCATTCCGAAGCGAATTCCGGAGATGGATCAATGGAGATTCCTTCAAGACTGAAGAATGCAAATTGATAGAAGATGGGGTGAGATGGGTCCAGAACCGGTCATTTCTCTTCCCATTCTCAAGGTTTCCGTTTCATTTAACTCGAACATATTGATAATCATTCAATATGATATGGATAACTCTGTGTAAGAAAAAAAGGTTTACTTTTTGCTTGTAGACCTGTAAATGTTTATAATTTATCACATAAATTCTACGGTTTTATACACGAATGAGAGCATAATTGTAGAATTTAAGAAACATCAATGAAACCTTGAATGAGATTGTATTTTACCTTTAAAAATTAAAGGTATCACGTTAATCGATTATCGTGAGAAATAAAATAATAACTTATAAATCCTACCTCCAAAAATATATTTTAATCCAGAGCAGTTTTACTTTAGTATTTATAAACTGGGATATTGCATATCATGTAAATACAGGATTTCATACCGTACCTTGATTAATTTAAGACAGACATGCGATAACATACCAAAATTTGAGGAAGATATGGACCAAAACCAACTATTTAACACTACCCCATCATCAGAACAACGACAGCAGAAAATTGTCTTATTTCTTAGTTAATAAATGTGGAATATTGTAAACCGACATTATATTTGGGATTAATGTTTGATAGAAGTTTGAATCCCTTATATTCTATAATCACTACTAACATCGGATGTTTTTTAATTATTAAAATCAAATTTATCTTTGTTCATTATGAAGCGAAGCCCGTACTGTATCTGTTTTTGGTATTTTCACGATATATATCCAGTTTTAATGTAGTCTGTAGTGTTTATAGATATTTCCTGGGTCTCACATTCGATAGAAGAATGATTACTCCTATTTTATAATTACTATTTACAACAAATGTTTTTCATTATGTCTCTTTATTATGCTGCCAGAACTGAACTATACGGGGGCCACTTGTGGTGTAGAAGTTGGCAATACTACCTTCTTTGCCCAAAGGAGTGGTTCACAGCTCTGGGAATTTTTAAAGGAAGTAAAAAATACTTGGCTATGCCGTCCTTCCGGAGGGATATAAAATAGAGATCCAAAGCCTGTGCAGTGTCAGGTACTAATTAAAGATCTCTATAATTATATCTGGATGGACGCAATATAGGTCTCTCAGTGGAGCATTGCCCGATTACCCTTAGAAGCATAAAGTGACGTTAAATAAATATTTTTTGATATTTATGCGATAGGTATCTCCTCTACACAGTGATCAGGTTCTCCAATTTCGGACACCAAGTTTTGTAAGGTCCTATTCCATGTCCTACAGCCACCGTTTCCAAGGTCTTCCTCTCCTCCTGGTGATATCATACCAAGTAGGGTCTTTTTAGGAACTCTGTCTGTGGGGAGCATAATGTCCATGTCTCCGCTGAATGTACAAGCGTCTTATACAATCTTATTTTTGTATCCTTTGATAACAGCGAAGCCTGGAATAACTGTATGTTTGCAAAATATACTTGGTTATCTGACCTAACATTTTTTAAGGAAACTTTGGGAACCATTGAATTAAGAAAGATACCACTGTACAGTTACGTGAATGCAGTTTTAATGTCGTATGCAGTTTTATAGATGTTTCATTTTAAAAGCCTGATTCAACAATTAGCTATAAATAAAACTATTGATTTAAGATCACATAACATATACTTTTGAATGATACTGATTAAATGTGTAGTTATTTTTAAAAATATTTATATTATTTCTGTTGTATTATAGTTTAGGAACGAAATTAGAGTAGAGATGATGTAAAATAAACCTCTACATGATAGTAAATGAATGAAAAATGAAAAAATAAATGTTCTTAGAACAAAGTACTATTTAATCTTGTTTGTGCATTTGTTGTAAGGTTCTTTAAGCTACTGCTACCATCTTCGAAACCATACGGCTGCTCAAATTTCATCAGTTGTAAATAAAAACCCATTTTCCGGCTTCGTCTGGAAGAGCAGTCGTATTCGGTAGACCTACCTAGACGAAAAAGCTACCGTAGCCGGTAAGCCCATAGTCACCGGCATCTTTCATAAGTCCGCTAACAGCTTTTTATTCATAGCGATGAATAAAAGATGTTGAGGAGAAGAGAGGACGGAGCGATAGGCTCAGTTTTATTGCTGTTGCTGAGGAGGCTGTTAAGGATGATCTAGGGCTCAAGGATTATATTCCAGCTGCGTCCGGCGGCGGGCCAACCTCCAGTATTCTTCTGCTCCTCCGAGCACCCATTGGCACCGTTTCTGCATAATTGATATTCATTGAGTTGTAAATCATACTTAATTTCTCTTCACTATCGTGCTATAAAATATTTTTTAATTTAACGAAAAATGAATAAATATCATAAAAAGTATATGATAAGACTGGCAGAAAACCGAAATAATGATCAGCGACAAAAACTAAACAAAGAAAACAGTGAAGACTAAATGCGGGCAAATAAAATTATAAAGGAGATATCATCAGCAGGAATGGATCAGACAGGTCACCAAATGGTAGACAGAAGTGGCTAAAATTATAAAAACTAAATTTCCTCAGAAAATACATTTATAATACAAATAATCTGTCCACCAATGCGAAATTAGGGCATTGCAATGCTACTGTAAGGCCAGTGATTTTGTATGGCACGGTAACATTAAATTTCTCAAGCCGGATAGAGAGAGATTTAAGAGCCAACTGAAAAACAAAATAACAATGAATGTTCTTGGGGAAGAGTGAACGGAGCATTGGCTGTTTACCGAAAAAATAAATATATCAAAAAAAATTTAAAAAATAAATTTACAAAGTCTGTAACACTACAACCCATGAAGGGTATTGATATATATATGGTCAATGGTTTAGCAGGGAGATAATTCGTCCGAGATTGCGCTCAACCACCAGGTTTTTTCCCGATTGAGGGTACTCACTTTATAGAGGCTTGGTGAGTCCCAGGAGTGTCGGTGGATCCCACGTGGTCCACCCATAGTTATTAAGAGTGTAAATAATCTCCCTGATAAAGTCGGACTTAAAACCAGAACCTTCGGCATAGCATCTGAGCGCGCTACAAACTGAGATATCTCGTTCCCCAAAATACTTGTATGCTACCTTTTAATTATAATTAATGTCTGTAAAGTCATTTAACTGAAAATAAGGTTGGTTGGTTGTTTTTAATAACCTCTTTGTCATCAATGCACAAATACAAATTGGTACAAATATAATGAATGATATGTATATTTATTATTTATATTCGGGTTTGCTTTCTTTCTTTCCTTATTTTTATTAATAATTGTTATAAAACCGGAAGAGAGAAACAATGAGCTAGGGGATTAAATAAAACTAGTACGTGAATTTAAGATAAAATTAAAAAGGAGGAGATAATGCAGGATTAATAAGGCACCTAATATCTCAATGCTGTTTAGGAACCTTAATACTGCCTTAAATATGTGGCATCATATTTGAACAGAGTAGTAAGTAAGTATGGAGTTATATATTAGTTCAGAATATAGAAATACAACCAAAAAAGTTAAACATTTTACTATATATAGGTATATATATATATATATATATATATATATATATATATATATATATATATATATATATATAATCCACTTTAGCTAATAAAATGTTCCTGAGATGTCTTCCACTACCAATATTGCTTGGTCCTAATGTTTTGCTTTAATTAACTTGGATTAAAACAAATTAGCTAGGCATTTATACAGTCTCGTTTAAAATTTGTGTATGTTTTATTTAATTTATTCGAATCGTGTCCCGAACGAATTATATATTAGAAGTATATGAGTATATTCAGAATTGAATTACTGAAGTTAACAAGAATATTATGTAAAATTAAATACAAGAATGAAATATCCTATATTAGGCATTAATTAATATTTATGGAAGTGCACTGAGGGTCTGAGATATGTTTTTTAACCAAGAAGACGATATCTTATTAGAACTGAAAAAATAAACCACTTCAGTTTTAAAATACCAACAAAAATTAATCAATAATACATAATTAAAGAGTAATAAATAATAATCATATAGGTTTCAAGTAAATTGAATGCGATGTGCATTTCAATATGGAAAGAATCAAATTTATAATATTGAGTATCTCTTGCAAACAAAAACGTGAATTTTTAAACAAGTCATAATCTCGACTTAAGATTTTTAAAATCATATAAATTATTTGGTTTTTATTTGAAAAACATGACCATTTTCTGAAATCAAATAGTCAAAAGAAAGAGAAAATTTGATCTGTGTTATCTAAAAATAAAAGGTTTTTCAAACAAAAACATTCTAAGAAAAAAAAAAATTAATTACAATTTCGCAGAGCAATAAAAAGAAAACGCTATCAGAATCCCATGTTTATCATGTTCAAGATATTGTACAAAGTGGACTTCTCAAATAATAAACATTTAATGAAAATGAGCATAAACTCAAGAAGAGACAAAATGATTATTAGTATATTGAACGTCTTGGAATAAGGTGTCTGTCTCTAATTGATGTTTTCTTGGAGGTTTTTGTGAGATCTGCTACAATTGTGCGTGATTCATTTTTTGATTTAGAACGTAAACTATATTGAATTGGCGAAACGTTGACTGGTCAGTTATTTCCCAGTATTTTAAAGATTAAATACTTTTTTTTTAGAATCAATTGGACTCTAATAAATCATTTATTTCAATTTAAAATGGCAGTAAGGTATTTGCCGCATGCTGTTTCGTAAGCCGTATCTGCTGTCCCTTAAATGGTTTTCGTCTGGGATGAAGTATATATAAAACGTACATAGTGTCGTTTTGCTAAAACGAAATAATTGATGTATTTTAATTTTTCTTTTATAATATATATATATTAATAGTCACTATCACAGACTCACTATTACTCATTGTTACGTAAAATTCAAACCATGAATATGGCCCTGAAAGGGAATAACAAAATAGTGCCACTGTTATGAGTCACTTCGCATGTAGGGATAAGCGGCAACGGGATGGTGAAGCAACTTATATCCAATAAAATTAAAGAAAATTGAAACGAAAATTGGGAGACGCTTCCGCAAAATCACCTCCGTCAAATAAAATATAATACTTGGATTCCTCCGAACAGCCTAACGTCAAAAGAATTCAGCATTAGAAGCAGACTAAGAATCCGACACACAAAGCTGACTCATCTCGATCTATTTATAGAGGGGAATTTATGATAATACAAAACTTACTGTAAGTAATCTATTTGAATGTAAAAAGTATCAAATATATGTATTTAAAATCCACAGAGTTAATACAAGAAATTTAAGAAAAGCACTCGAATGGCCCCAGCAGTCGAAGCTACGTTAAACAAAATCAAATAAAAAAGAAATATAGAGTGTAATAGAATAATTTCTTAAAAACGTTGTTTCAAAATTCCTTCATAAAAAACAAAAGGTATAATATGATTTCTATTGGAACAGGTTAACTATCAGGTATTAGGTTAAGTAAATAGGCTAAGAAGAAAAATCATTTTCGAAAAGAGAAACAGTAGCGCAATGATGTAAACCTTTTCTATTTCTGGTCTTTACGAGGACGTAAAAGAGGCTAGGTGATGGGGGCAATTTATTTAATGGGAGTGCTCTCCCTCGAAGTAATAAAATTGATCAATGATTATCAGGAGGAGGCCCCAGGGGGCAGCGGGTCGCGTGCCCTCGGGTAGTTGGGCCCCATCTTTTATGCATTCCCTCTTCAGGAGCGACTCCCGACCCCTTCACGATGAAGTTTTATTTCACTTCCAGTTGCCGCTGAGTGGCTGGATCATGGCTATGGCTATTGTCAACTTTATGGCAAGGGGGGAGTGGGTAATTGATTGTTGATTATTGGAAGGGAGGGAAAGAAAGAGGCTCTGATGGGTTCTTGAGCTGAGTGCTGGAGCGTAAATTCTTGAAACAACCATCTTGACAAACGTTTAAATTCGAATCCTACTTCAACATTTACTAGACATTAAGATCCTTTAAAACGCTTTAAGATCCCAATTAGTTACATAACACTCATAATAATGGCAACCGTAAGACTCAAGGACTTGCGGAGTAGAACTTTGAGGCAAGCCATCGAATTCCTCTCTTATTTAATCCTTACAATCCGAAACCTTCGTAATTCCTCAATGCTCCTTACTTTTCTAGGAACAAGGTCATCCATAATGACCTCAACGTAATATTTGTCACTAATTTGGCCTGAATCCAACCTCAATATTTTCATGACAAACATTATTCCCAATCAAACCCACTAGTTTCAAACCTAGCAACTTCGATTCCTGATAATCCTGTAAAGACCTATGGCCTCGTAAAGTTGAATTAGTAGTTATTCGAGTATAACGGTTGGGTTAATTCTCTAATTGCTTTTATCTCATGCCATTATATGTCTTTCATTATACTTACTTGATGTAACAGTATTATATGCTATTATACTCGTACAGTTGTAAATTAAAGAAAAATAGGCGTATGAAAAAAATCCAAACAAAAAGCTTAAACCCTCTAAAATAATTTAACGAAAACAAAAATACCTGGCAATATTTTACCAATTCATGCATCTTCAGGACAGAACAAAGAAGACGAATATAAAACATCGTAACACCGAATTGTGGCTAAGAATTTATATTGGGTAGCAAGGCACTTAACACGTAGTGTTCTTAAAAATAAAACGCTATATTTGGCCAAAATAAAAAAATAATAAAGGCGATGTGAATTATCAAAAAATATTATACAAAAAATTAAAAGAAATGTATTTTCTGGAATATGGTATCCTGTGACGTCACTACTGAAAATACGACCTGTGGTTAGTGTCGGTAGTCTCTCGGAACTAGGCAGATCTGATCTCTGTGGAGATGGTTAATACCATGTAGTGATTTTCGAATCAGAGAGTTAGTGACGACGTAGTGACTAGAAGGAAACCCTAAAGTTTAACATACGACTGCTAATTTATTTGACTCAGCCTGTAAATGTTCAATCATGAAGGTGGTCAATCTGTTAAAAAATGTTACTGATCACTTGCGGCACACTGACATTTGTTTACGTTATTGTCGAGAATCTATCAACCAAAGTTATAGTGAAACCGTAGTAGCTATTGATGTGGTGATACTGATAACATATCCATACACTAAGTCGATAGATGATTTAGTTCGATCGATGAGTCGAAGTCGCTACGGCCGTAAGAGAGTAACCAGAGGAAACATCCCACGACATCAAAGGCCCAAATGCAACTACTGAATCATAAGGAAGATTGCCAGAAAACAGACGGAAAATTTAGATAAAAATAGATAGAATAGAAGTAGTTGATGTAAGGCGGGTTGAGTAGAAAAAAATGCGACATTGAGGTAGGTCATGGTTGACCTTGCCTTATATGGAGATGACCTTGCCATATAAGGTAAAGTTGAGGTGCTTATATGGTTGTTGAAGCAAGATGTGACAATGGCTGTGCGTATTTGACCTAGATCTGTTCGTCTTTATTTGGTTCCTCTTGCCTTATTTGGGACGTCCTTGCCTTATAAGCCCTGGGTCATTGATCGTTGTCAATGGGAGAACGAGTTTCTGCAGCTGCAGTTCCTATAATATTGGCTGGTTTCCTAGTATGTTGTGGTAGGTCAGTAGATTGTACTAGGACTCCGAAATCATGAAGATCATAGACTGGTTTATCGATAAGTTCTTCTATGAAATTTCACTTTTCCATTCCTTTCCCCCATAATATGTCAATGTCATCCGTGGTGGTTAGTAAGAAATTCTTCATGTCCTTCTCACATGATACATCACCGTAGTTCCATTCCAATCTGTGAATACGTTTCTTTACCCAAAGATTTGTTTTCGACTAGTCCACTTCTTCAACATCTTGAGGTAGTTTCAAAAACCAATGCCACAATAAACCATGACTGATGGAGATCACATATAGTTCTTTAACGGTCAATGAGTTAGAAGCCGAGTACACGTACATACAACATAAACACCACGGTTAGAACGTTTGCTTTTACCTGGTCCCTAAATTTGGTTTGGATTAGGTAGAGATAAACGATTCTATGAAAGTTCAAAAAGCATGTAGGCGGATTCTGATAAATAATTTTTAGTTCATAATATAAATTTAACTAATTTTCATTCAATATATAGGAACCTTAACCATCCATATATTAGATATGATAGTAAAAAACCGTTATTAATAATCATGAAACAGTAAAATACTATATTGTATTAGAAATACAGAATATGCTTAAAGTATGAAAAATGGTGCTTATTCCGATTTTCATGACAATAAATTTTAATACCAAGAGCATAATTCCGGAGAGGAAAACATAAGAGATAAAAGGTCCCCGTCGAAAGAAAAACGTAATCCCTCAATTTCAATTCAATGGTTTTGAATGTATTTAATACATTGATCACTGGATGTTAAACGAAATTTTTCAACCTGTAAATACTTAAATAACCTTAAATAATAATTTAACAGATAATAATAATAAAATTAAGATAATAATTAACTGAGTTCGATAATTTAAATTGTTTTACATATAACAATTTCTAAGTCTAAACATAAATATATTATATATGTCTGTCTTTTACTACTTAACAGGATCTGTTTTATTTTATTCTCAGCTCTGATAAAATAAGTTATATTTATTTTGTGTAAAATTAATTAATTGTACCGCTGACAACTTCATTTCTCATTATATATAATCTCTTATATTACAAAACATGTTATAATTGCGGAAACACGATCTGTGAATCCCCTTACTCTGATTTTAATGGTAAAATACCGAAATCTCTTGACACAGGCAATACATGTTGCCGAGTTTATATAGAATGGAATATTAATCTAAATAAGATGGCACCGAACGGAGCTGTAATACCGCAATTAAACATATCAATTGGTTCTTAACTATGTTATTTATCTAAAAACATTATCTGTCCCATGAGTCCCAATCTGAATATAGCACAGCATGATCACCACAATACGAATCGTGCGAGTTTACTATTAACTTAAATGCCATGAGAGAGTTTCATGCCTCGCAACCACATATTGTACTCAACTTACTGAAGGTTGTAAGTAAAAAGTTGTTTTTTTACCCCATGCGCAGGGTTTATATCGTGTTTATGTATGTTTTAATCATATACTTTTACATAAAAAAGAAATCACGTGTTTAAATTTGAAATGCAAAATAGGGGCTATCTTATAGAGTAAACCATTGATTATAAAACGCTTGAGTTTTAGTTAAGGTGGGATTTGTCGTTAATGGGTAAAGGGAGACAACTTACATTACATATGAACTGTAATTTTTGAAAGTGGCATAAGTTTTTTCCAAATATTGGGTTATTTTAACTTTTAGGACTTACCAAAGAATGATATTTTTATCACTATATAGATCTTAAATTTTATAATGAAATAATTATCATTAAAATCATTCAAAAGAATAAACTTTTTTTATAAATTCAAATGGACATGTACCACATTCAAAAATTACAGGTCATATGTTTAATTACTCACTGATAGGTTTAGTGATATAGTTAATTTATATTCTTTTAATGTTTGCATATATATATGAATGCCAGTTTGATTTGTGTTTAAAACGTCTAAATATACGAGCTAACATAAGGAAATTAATTCCACGATATCACGATTTAAAGTTATTATTAGAAACTGCCCAAAAATTTTTCATTTCCTTTTTATAACTATTTTCCTTGATCAATAGGGGCTCGAAGTCGTCTCATTTAATCAGTACTAAACTTAGCAACATGCATATGGTAATTGGTCTTACATTTTTTCCCTCAATTCATGTTTTAAGAGACCATTCCAAAGAGGAATAAAAGTCCTTTGAAGAGAGGAGTTGATGCAAGTGGCAAGGAATTGGTGTGTGCCGTTACAAAAAAAAAAGTGGGAACTCTTACATTATTACAGAAAGCTAGCTACTCGGACAGCAATATCGATAAATTAACACGGTTCAATCACCTTTATCTTAATTTATATTATTTTTTTATTTCCTGAAAACTTGTTATTAAATTAATATTCAATGGAGCTTTGTGACAAAAAAGTTTTAATAAAACGTAGCAAATAAAACGAAATATTCATAAACAACAAACAAATGATATATAACGTTATGTAAAAACTAAACATTATTAGCACTTGAAATTTTGCGTAAAGATATATTTATAATTGCATATGTGATGACAGGAAACAAAGAGCACAATTCTTAAGTACACAAACAACAACAAAAATATAATTCAAAAACATATTAAAAGAGCGTAAATTAATAATGACCGGTATAAGGTTGAATATGTTTTTTTTTGTTGAATGATATTTTAAACTTTACGAAAAAGATCTCAAAGTAACTCCTTGGTATTGTTAATCGATATGTACCAGAAGTCAACTCCATTAAAGGAAACTTTACTCTGCCAAAAATTTAATTATGAGGTCATTCCATTTTAAAGTCAGAGCCAAAAATTGAAATGAATTCCGAGTTACCAATCTTTTATGATGTTTTTATTCTAATTGACACTGTAAAATTTTATTTTTATATTTTGAGTTGTATTAACTTTTTGTTTAACCTAGAACTGTAGTGATTAATACGTAGATTTAAAAAAAAATCATGAATTGAGAAATTCTCATGAAATGATCTTTCATGATGAAAATGATCTTTTCCTTAGAACGTTTAAAATAGCCTCATGGAATTTTTAAAATTAATTTAGCAAGATATTTACTATGAATTTGCTCAAAAATGGGCTTGGTAAATATTTAAAAAAAATAAAAATAAAATTATGAGTTATAAGTTATGCTGGGACCTCAGTGGCCAAACGGTGAATTCCCGGGTCAGAGTGTTCAAATCCGGCTTCTGTGAGATCAATTATTTCCTGAACAACCGTTGTCCTAGAAATAGTTCAGTCTCTAGCACGTATTGAACCCTAGGTACTTCAAGGGTTGAATCTTTCAAGTGGGACAACATTGGTTATCTGTTATGAGTCTTTCCTCCACTTAATAAAAATATCCCTTTGTTATGCTATCTTGAAAGTTATCTTTAAATTTTTTTATAAAATGAAATTGTATATGTCAAAAAGGATAGGAAATGGGCTAAAAAGGCATAAAATCGTAGTATGATGATTTTAATTCGATTATTGGAGTGAAAATAAACTCATCCTACAGTTCAAATATTAATTTTTGAATTAAAGAAAACAAATAATATCTGTTGAGAAGAAATAAAATTTAAAAAATCAATTTAATGAGTTTTACTGATTTATTTAATCACATTCCTTCGTTTATTTATATATTTTTTTCCCGATTCCAATTTGTTTATAATTGATTTTTTTATTCATTCCATTTATTGTTTTCAAAACCTATATTAATATATACGAATATGGAGCATTCAATTCAGATTGATTCTTAATTCTTTGAGTTCTTGTTAATAATCAATGGTATTGTCAAGTCTCCTCTCCCGGGATTTCATAAGCATTTATGATAGCGGAAAGGATGATATTTTTCCTCAATGTATCTAATATTTTTTTATGTTCACAAATTTAAATATTCTGTGTGAAATTTCCAGATTTTCTCAATTATCTTATTAATGTCATGTTATAGCCCTGGGATAAACAAAGAGGATTGAGGACGCCTTTCTCCCTATGATGGATTCGAATTCATTTGTTTTAAGTTGTAAGCAAATACCGCCAGACTACGTTTTTTTAAAAGACATGGATTGACAATTATTAGATGTGTACATGAAGCTTTGTGAAGGAAAAAGCTGACACAGAGTATTTTGAGGCTTTTTTTATAAATTTATATGACCGGTTTCTTAGGCTATATAGAAAAATTTGAATCCCAGCAGAATGCCAATGGCCAGCAGTATTATTGTTGAAAGGCACAAAATGAAGGTGGAATTATATAAGTATGAGTAGGTACACATTTTTACGGATTTGTCAAAATTTTCATTTGAAGTGTCTAAATAAACATAAATAAGATAATAATAAATATGAATACAATTTATATATGAGGAAATTTAAGTTTTTTTCAATAATCAATTTAATTAAGTTAATTAATTTAAATTTACTTTATAGTAAATAAAGTAAAGAAGAAAATAAGACTAAACGGTGTTAATTAATTATAAGTTCCAATAATAACTAGTGCGGGCTTAGAAAATAAAGCAAGTTTTCCCAAGGTGAAGTGTTCTCATTAAGAGTAAAGCCTATTTGCCTTTGTCAGTAGAACGGTGGCTATTCTTCCCAGGGAGTATTGTTTTGTAATGAAACACTTAAGGCTCTGGAGGGGACATTGTGCTCTCCTCAACCGCCAACGAGTAATAACGAAATCCATTCAATTCCTTCAACGCCGCTTTTAATTTTTAATCACTCTTCATTTTCAGCTTTTATAACTTTATTCAATAACGTTTCAATTATTCACAACAAACTAAAGCCAATGAATAACATCGGTTAAAAAAACAAATCTAGGGATTAACCAATCGATACGAGGAAATAAAAAAAAACGATGTCTCAATATTATGGAAGTATATCCTCACAACGCTATTAAATTCTAAGATAATAGTTATTTTTGTCCATAGGAACTAAAGAATACCATTATTCCCTCAGCAATAGGAGCCAACAATAATTTTTACTCACGAAGCTAAGCCGAGTGAAAAAAAATATTGCTGAGAATAATAAGTTTACTTTACGAGGTGCAAACAAGATTTTAACTCCAGATGACATGTAAGAAGACAAACTATATTTTATTTAAGTTTTAATAATACAATACAGAAATAAACAACGTAGATACAGAAATAAACAATGTAGTTTTATAAATAAACAACGAAGATACAGAATAAAAATTAGAATTGCACAAACGTAAATACTGTAGGTGTTCTTGTTCCTCTATAACCTAGGCTTAGTCATAAACAAAACAACTGCACTTAATGACACACATTGACAAGTGCACCAACCTAATCACGACCTCTTCTACATGTTGGACTACAATATTTTAGCAAATCTTTGTAGTTAGTTCCCTAGGGATTCTTTGATACTTTCAGCCTAGTTTACGGATAGGGTGAAATGACGTACTTTAGTCCTGATTAATTTAACCAAAACGCATGTTTTTGTACCAGTTGGAAATAAAAAAATAACTTCTCTAATTTTCATGTTCCAATTCGTCTTTATTTTTTTCATCGCTTATCTCGTCAGGCCGCTGCAATCTATCGGGGTAGACCTGAGGAATATGAAGCCCACCATCTTTAATTCATTTTCTGGTGAACTATCGTTACGTGTGGATGATTACCTTTCCTCAATTTATTTTATATTTAACCAAGGAAAAAACAAAATTTTCCTTAACTTAATATTTTTTGAGGGTCAGCAGTAAGCATTCTATGCTAATTAGTGAATTTTATTAAGTAGAACTTTTTTTATATTTAAGATTTTTGATTCTTAATGAATTTTTAATTGGTCTTATGCTGGGGTATGCTATGTTACGCGTAATCTTATTAATAAAAGATCGCTTTGTCACTTAGATGAAATAAAACAACTTGGTTATCTATGGACAGGTTTTTTTATTTCTTCATTTGTACCTTTGGACCTAAATAGTACCAACGTTGTCACAATATATGTGTTTCAAGAATTTTGTATTCGATTTATAAAAATAGCACTTCTGTGCTTATTTAGACATAATGCTATTTATATATAAATCATGTCATAAATAATGTATTTCTCCTTTCTACCCAAAGGTGAAACACTACATCTACATCGAACTGGAGGGATATTGACATAATTTAACAAAAACTAATCAAAAACAAAATACATGTTTCTCGACAGAAACAGTGAAGAAACTAAACGCTAGGTTATGAAGTCCTCTTACACCCACCTTATCTAATACAGATTTCCATCTGTTCAGATATTTGGACTTCCTGAAGGGTAAAAATTTTGAAAATTATTCCCCTGTCAAAAATGCATTTCAGGCTTTATTTAATCACGAAACCCTGATTTTTTTCAATTCTTGGATTTCTAAATTCGATGACACGTTGGGAAAAGTTTATATAAAATGGTAGTAAATATATTGAATACAATTTTTTGATTTCATAACGTTGTTTTACTCAGTATCCTATCCTTTGAAAAGGGATATTTTATATTAAACGACCTAATATTTTCGAAACTTGTCCAAATAAGTAATAACAATTTTCGATGTATTGGAGTAAAGAATATAATAAATTGCCTTTATTAGAGGGCAGCGATAATCATATTTACAGAAAGAAATCGTCATATTCGAATTTAGATCAATTATCTGCAAATGAGTAAGATAGAACTAAGTGGTCTTTAGTGTTCAATAAATAGAATCATTCAACCTTCCCTATTCTTTTATTTCTATTTAAAAATCAGCCAAATTTTAGAGGCAAAACACGAATGAAGAACAAATATAATTTAAAAAAGGCAGAACTTCAAGTATCTACATCAAGTAGGAGTTAATCGCTATTGCAGAAGATCTACGATTTAGATGTTGTAATGAAGCTCCAAGGGAACACAATATGTAAGCCTATATTTGAAGTAGCTGTAGTCGTTCTTCAAAGAGCCATCCTTTTCTTTGTCCTTCCAGCCTCACTTCCTCAAAAAATAAAAAAAGAGAGGTTACATAAAACCGCTTAGCCCTGTCAGGTATCTCATTTAGAGTGAAAGTCTTTGATCCACGTTTAGCGTTTTGGAGGTACATTAATAGTAAACACCAAAAAGCAGAATTTTAGGTCATTCTCATTTTTTTTTTTTTTTCATTAAGCTATGAAATTATAAATATAATATCATGGTCTGAAGTCTATTTTTTTTTCTGTACAACTACAACCCATGAAGCGTCTCGGGTTCAGTACATAGTAGAGACTATACTGATTCTGAGACAACGGTTGTACAGGGAGGTGATTTGTCCTAGATCAACCTTAACTGCTAGATTATTTTAGATGGTGGGTGAGCCCATAGGATCGATCTCAGATTTAACAGATATAATATAAGTCTTCCATCTAGCGGGATTTGAACCCAGGACCTTTGGCATGGCAACTCAGTGCTCTAACACTGATTCACTCCGCTCCTCCTCTCAATAAATTAGGTTAGAAGAATAGAAAAATTACACATTAATTCCCCTAGTATATTAAGGTGTATCTTTTATTTATCCAAAAAATTCCGTAAATAGATAATGCCCCAAACATATCAAAATCACAACAACGAATTTACTATCACTTTAAATTTCAGTTTATGAAGACATATCACCGACTGTATGAATTATAATTTTTCCTCAATTTGTTTCTTGTTCTACATTTTCTCCATCATCTATAAGTCTGACTGTATTGAAAGGAGATTGACAAACTAAATACTGTCTTAAGTTTGTAATAAATTGAGATTATTATATAAACTGTTAGGCAAATTAAGTTAAAATAAAAGAAATGAACAACTTTCCGTTCGAATATATGATAAAAATATTATATTGTTAACCACTACTTTCAATATAATAATATCGCATGAGCTTTAATATTTTAAAGTTAGTCCAAATGAATCTAAAAGAAAAAAATATTCTTTTAAATGGTTTTTGATGATTAGTTTTTCATGATAAAATATTTGTAATTTATTTTATTAGTTCTTAAAAAAACACTCTTGGCGAAGTGATTAAGACTATTAGACAGTTGGTTTAGTAGTGGTTTGTCACTAGGATAGCGAGATATTTTCCATTGGTTCAGTGCATGTCGCTTTTCAATAATAAGGGACCTTATGTCGGGTGTAAGTATTGTTCATGTATGAATGTCTCATGTCTCTGAGATTATTGCCAAGCAGCAGTTTGTACAGTCTTTGTAAGCGTCTCTTCAGCGTTGTCAATGTCATCTACAGTTTTCAAACTTGTATTAAAGTTAATTTTGTCATTTATTATAAAATGAGTTTCACTAATCATTATGGGTCCAGGAGTTAGCGTCGGTATTTGGTTTATAGTGAGTACTTGTCTTGAGAGAGAACGATTGGGGAATGGTCAGATTAAAGATCGTTATCAACAGAAATGTGGTGAAGTAGAGTGCTTAGATTAGAAGTGATAAAGAAATTAAGTAGTTCTGGTTGTCGGTTTGAGTCTGTTGGCCAGTATGTCGGCTCAGATGGTAGAAGGCAGTCATAATGAAGGTCTAAACACGTATTGAAAGGAGTATTTCCTCTAGAATTTTGCGTCCTGTTGCCAAATCGGGGATTTTTGGTATTGAAATCTCCCCCGCATAAAAATTTGGGTCCTAAAGTGGAGATTATGTTGGTAAACATCTATCTCCTGGGAAACACGTTGCCTAGGGCGACAATATGCGCTGCCTATGGAAATACTGCAGTGATTAATTTCAACTGAAATCCCTACAAAATGTAAAAAAAAAAATTAACTCTGACTGGAACTTTCATGATTCCATTGGCAATAAGATATTTTTGAAATTGCCAGGTGTAATTTACCTCCAATGTAACCTTTATCTCCTTGCAATTTTTATATTATAAATTAGGAATATATTTAGTTAAAGTAGAAAATATATACTTTTGCGAATCTAATTTTTAAATATTTTATTTGAATATTTATACAATACCAGTGTATTGGTACCAATGTACCAATGTACGAGTAGGTACAAGGCAGGCTAGCTCGGTTGGGAGAGCAGCACGACGGATACGTGGGAGGCCCGGGTTCGAATCCCGGCCCTGGACAACTCTTTTCTCTTCAAAATAAAATATCTAAAAATTATAACAATTAATAAAAAAATTTTTTTTTTTCAAGTTTGTATCAAACAAAATAAATGAAGTCTTGTAAATTTGTTTCAATTTTCGAAATAAAACGTTAGAGCGTTTTTAATTAAACACAAGATAGTATTAATGTGGTAACAGTTGTAGAGAAAAAAAAAACCTATACCATTTGAATCCATTAATGACCTTGGCTTCAGTACGTGGTAGAGACTGCACTATTTCTTTGATAGCGGTTCGGTATGGTGTTTATTTGTCCTAGATTACGCTCAACCGTCAGATTTTCCTCCAAATTCGGGTTACCACTTTATAAAGGATGGGTGAGCTCAAGGAGGCTTAAATAAAATCTCCCAGCAGCAGGATTCTAACCTTCGGCACGGGAAGTCAGGGCTCTAACACTGAGCCAATCCGCTCCCTAGTTGTAGAGAAAGGTAATTGTAATATTTATTTTACATTAATCCATTGTAATTTCTTATTGGGTAAGCAGACGCTTAAGTCTGACAGTTCAGTGATTCTACCAGTAACTACCCATTGAATATCTTTTTTAGCCTTTTATTAGGTTTATTGTAAATGTTTTTTTTAATATTGCCGTAATTTTAATCTTCTACAAAGCTGATTAATAAAAAAAATTGCTGTAAGTTTCACTTTGAAAAAATTGTTAACATGTAATTACTTAGGTACCTACAAATGTTTTGATTTCCTGGATATTTTGAGGATTTTTAGTGCTCTGTATCAGATATGTAAAAAAGGATACTGAATCTATAACATTTTGTTGGACCCTATTAAAGTTGACAGACATTCATTTTTCCAGCTAATAGTGACCAGTTTATACCGAATACGCTGTCACTATAAATTGGAAAACCGACTATACGATCAAAAATTAACTTTGAAATCGGATAAGGTCAACCAGTCTACAGTAGTTGGTCTACAGTCTAAATTGGATATTCGTTTAATTTGATTATGCATATTTTAATTATACATTATGATTAATGAAAAGCAAATATTTAGTTTTGAATTTAGCTATGTACCGAATTCTCTTTCAGATTCCTCCAGAGATCGTAAAATCCCCTAATGAAAAAAAAATCCATAATAGTAACCGCACTTTTACCAAAATTCGAAAATGAGATGAAATGAACCGTAAAATTCTATTCAAATACTGACCACTGTCCCATGAAATGACAGACTTGTTGTAAAGGTCCAACATGGAAGACTATTCAACACCACTAGGTGGAAATTGGTAAGTGGAATTGAGTGGAATGGGGGAACGTCTGCTCTTCCAATAACTGCAGGAAAGTTAGCAGAACATAACTGCCAGGATTTTAGGAATTTTTTCAACCGTCATTCGTTATCAGTTGATGCGTTAATATGAAGTAGTAGTAACTTCATCATCTCAAAGACAAATGGTAGTCTTTTTACACTGGATTATGTCAAAGAAAAACATCAATGAAAAAAAAAGCATGTGCTAGAACAACCCATGAAGGGTTTTGGATTTAGTATATGTCAGAAATTGTACTTTTTCAAAGCAAACGGTTTTAAAGGGGTATGGATTGATGGTAACTTTTCCGGAGGTTGTCGCTTCAAGTTGGGTTACAACAAGTTTTAACTATTTATTCGTTTGCCTTTTAATATTTTCCAAAAATACAAGTAATCTTGAGCTTTAGTAAGGAAAAGAGAATATAATTCTGAATAATGAACAAAATTCGGCAATCATTTGATCTATAAATGAACGTTTACTTCGAAAGGAAAGTTGAAAAAAAATTTTCTTGATGAAATGATTATAGAAATCTAGTCATTATCGATAATTACATTCTCTTTTCCATAATAAAGCGCACGATAACTTTTATTTTTGGAAAATATCAGAAATGAAAACCTGCGGAATAATTACCGAATTGACTTCTAGTATCAGGTTTCTCCCCCACCTAATGTATCCACTTAGGATAGGATCCACTTAGGGATGTATTCACTTCATCTATTAAGCCACTAGGCTGGATGAGTAAGGGTGGGGATATTCTTACATTGTCTTGAGATACAGCAAGGTTAGTCTATGCCAGTTAACAGATTGAATATTAATAAGAATGAAGAATCACAATTACGGAAAATTAATGCAATGACAAATTTATTTAACAACATACATACCATATATTGTTGGGTAAATATAGATTTAGATATTGAGAAAGTATGTTATTTTTCATTAACTTTAGAAAAAAAAAAAAAATATATATATATATATATATATATGCATTTAACCTAATTAATAATAATTCTATATCGCATGTTATCGAGTTCAATAATCTAACTTACGAATTTCATATAACTCAAATACATGTTCATAAACATTTGCAGCTATATCATAAAATAAATTCTAATCTATAGTGAATATGATCAATTTCTATTAAAACTATAAACCTTAATTTGAAATTATTGCTATAGGTTAAAGAATTACTTAAAAGTTATATTCTTCTGTTTTTGCCTCTCCTCGTTTTTCTAATTTCTCTACTCGCTTAGTAGTTATGTCCTTCGTCTCCGTTGAGAAGATTAATTAATTAAAGTTTTCTCATACTTAAATAGCTTAAATTATTTACCTTATATTCCAAGGTCACAATTATTAGGTCCAAAGCACCTTTCCATACTCTCCTTTATCTGTTTAATCGACCGATTAACCGATTCATCGATTAGCAGATTATAGTTGATAAAATTGACAAGAAAGTACTCTTACTTTGGAATCCATATTCCATATTAACCATAGTAATCAGTAGATGTCCAGACACAATTTCCCCATTTAGCGATTCCATTCCTCGAAATACTCATCACCTCATAGTATCGTATCTCACTTTTCCCATCTTCGGCTATGGTCGTTTATTATGGTAAGAGCTAACTTCTGATTCTATTGAAAAGATGAAAGGAGATTTATTTTCAGTTGAAGTGATTTTTTCTTTCAGATTGTAATAAATATTATATTTATACTATTGATTGGTGGGTATAATTCAACAACTCCATTCCTATTGTAATCAGCATGCAAAATAATTTAAATCATCCTAGAAGGGCATTTCACTTTCTTCCAAAATACTTACACGTACATACTCCTCTTTTTTCCCATGGAAGGGCCGTTTATTAGAATTAGGATCATAGCATCATGCATAAATAAGTATATTAAATGCAAGCGGTTATATACTGGTAACAGATCAAATCATACAATATTATAAATTGAAAATTCACAGGTGGATTAAATTAGTAATTTACATGTTAGAATGTAAATAAGATTAATTTTGTAATCAGAAATATAAAAAATAAATAAAAAAATAACAAACATAAAAATAAATAAATGATATTTTTTTTTTTTTTTTATTTAATTCAATGATATTTACAACTATAATACATTATTATATCAAGTAAATGTGCAAAAATGTAGCATATGACATGAAAACACTTGTGGAGAAACTACCCATCGATAGCACTCCAATAAAGTTCTATAGTAGATGATCTCGAGGCCATCTTCTTTTCAGACGCCTCGGAGGGTTATCAGGAATAGTATGGGAAGCAAGCTGAGAGACTAGCGGATTCAAGTGCGTATGGAGCTTGTTATGGAAGGATAGGTATCTATTTTGGGCCAAATCAGTAACATATGGGATATTAAGATCATGATGGATGAGTTAAATAAATGATATGAAATAAAATTTACAATTTTAAGCATAGCAAGAAGGTTTTATAAGAGAATTTTCATAATTATTTTTATATTTTCCTTTATTTCACTCAGCCTGAAATTAAAGTCGTTCTAAATTACCTTATTTTATAATCCTTACTTTTTTAGAGTTTTTTAAGTCATATTTTTTTACATGAAATATAAAATAAAATTTCCGTATTATTATGATGGAAAAGTAATATACCAGTGTCGTACCCTTTGAAAACGGTAAAAAGTGAAAAAAAGATAATTGTAGGACGAAAAGGAAGAGAATATAACAAGAATTAAAGGGAAAATAATTTACGAGCGATCTGAGCTCAGGAAGTGGAGGGGGGGGGGGTAAAAAACGTATCTAAATTCAATGGAATGATTTACATGTATATTTATATATTATGAACTTTTCTATGACATAAATGTGATTAAATTTAATAAATCACCTTTTTTACTGAAAAAATTGCAGTAGTCACATTTTTTAGATGAAATCCCCTTTAAATCCCATCTTTAATATTTAGAACAACTAATTTCCCATGTTTTTTGCAATCTTGAAGTTTGCTGGATTTGTAATTTGTTTTTTATCAATGTAACATGGAATCTTACGTTTTCCGAGTAATTAAAGTGTAAATTTTAATAAATAGGTTAAAATTCGTACATAATGATTTTTTTTAAAAATTCGGATTCGAGTATTTTTCTTTTCTTTGCATTTTCTGAGAACATTTACCATAGTAATGTATATTTTATTTAGAAATTTATATTGTGAAAGAGAAAACCATTTTCCAGTCAATTATATTTTCTTGATCCCCATTGATCATTTGAGACGTTTCGACAATGTGTCATTTTTAATCTATTACATTTAGTTTTCTGCATCAATATCAGTCATTTGTATAACTTTATTACAGTTATAAGTCTAAAAATTCTGTGGAAAAATAATAATAACTAAACTAAATTACGTAGTTTAATAAATATAATAAAGTGTCCAAAATAACTAGAAACAACTTAAGTATAGATACCTCCAAGTCACATTCATTCTAAAATTTATTTAAATAAAAACTCTAGGGGATCATTTATCCTCCATGGTCAAGATAATATTACATTAAAAACAAACTTTAATCCTTGAAAGACTATATCTCTTTTAAGTAATTTTGAATATTAAAAAAAATATACATATATCAAATAATGGTTAAAATTAAACAACACAATAACACTTTAAAAAAAAAAAAATATTTTAAAAATTTCATTATTTCCTTTAATTAAAAAATGAAAATGGAAAATTTATTTTATAAGTTCTATTAGTAGGCAATAGGGTCAGGTTATTTTACTCTATCTGATTTGTTTATAGACCATGAGGCATCTTATGTTCTAATGCTTTTTTAAATTTAAAATAATGGAAGAATATAATTCACTAATTTCTCCTGCCTCTTTTCTATCATTTACTGTATTCTCTAATTTGTCATTTATGAAATAACCTTCTAAAAATTTCTTTATAATGGTGTTCTTCTCCTCATGTAAGATTTTTGGTTTATTAAAATTGAATGTGTGTAGTTCTTTTTTACAATGTGCTGATAATGCTGTGCTCGTTTTAGCTTTAGGTTTGAGAATGTTTTGATGATGATAAATTCGGTTTTTTAAATATGCACTTGTTTGTCCAATGTAAGTTCCTTCACAGTTATTACAAGTAAGTTCATGTATTACATTTTTATTTGCTAAAATTGGTATCTTGTCTTTAATATTGGATTTTTTGTTTTATGTGCCATCCCTATTTCTGGCATGTCGTAATTTTTAAAGGTTGGTTCGATTTTTTCCGATAGGCCCTTGATATAGGTTACACTATTATATCTTGTTTTATTATGTTTTAATTCTTTATCCAGTGCTTATGTTACCTTATGAATTTTGGCATTGTCTATTAGTGGATCTATATTATCAGTTTATTTTATGAAAAAATTAGTTATTTTAAATTGAGACGGTTTAATTTTTATTGCATTATTATGGCTATGTATTTTTGAATTATTAATAGATTCTTTGGTATTTAATTTATTTTTAATGTTTATAGGTGAGTGATTGTCTTTTTTATTATTAATTAAATTGTCTTGGTTATGCCATAATTCTTTTATTAGTTTGATTGGAAAGGCATTATTCAGAAGGATTTTGAAAATTTTGTTTTTCGTTTCTTTTAAAAATTCTACGTCTGTTAATTTAATTGATCTCCTAATTAGATTTAAAGCTATATTTTTAATTTGATGCCTATGGTGATTTGAGTAATAATTTAGTAGTCAATTTTAGGTGATATCTTTTTTATACCATTTTGTTTTGAGGTTCTTATTATTCTAATATAAAAATCTTACATAATTTAAAATTTTATGTTTTTGTTATGTTCGTTAAGGACTTTACTAAATTTTTCTAGAATATTTTTTATTTGTTATAATTAGAAGGTCGTCTATGTATTTTACTATGAAAATAGGGAGGTTGTTTAATTTTTGTAAAATGTCTTTCATAATATAATTGAGCACAATTCCTGATAAATTAACGGAGAGCCTGCCTCCCATTGGCAATCCTGTACTTTGTTTATAAAATTGGTTTTGAAATGTGAAATAACCGTTTTCAGTACAGAGTTTATACGTTCTAAAAAAATTGATTTGCTTTTTATATTTGTATAAGGTTCTATTTTATGCCAATTTTCATTAATAAGTTTATATGCTAGTTTTAATGGTATATTAGGGAACAGAGAGACTACATCTAAACTACCTATTATATGATCTGGTTTAAATTTAATATGGTTTAGTTTGTTTTTTAATTCTATTGCATTTTTATATATTCATTATTGATATTATAGTAATTAAGGGATTATAGTAGTTATCGACCCTGGTCTATAAGGTCTATAGGGATGTAAATCATTTAAACAATGATGATAATTTTTGACGACAAATTATTATTTTCCTCCAGCTTTACAACCGAAATATTCTTTTTTTTTTTAGTGACAAAACTAAGCGAGAAATGATGCTAGTATTGACTCCCCAAGTCCCGAGGAACTTCAAAATTCAGCGACAGATAAATTAAAAAAAAATACTGGAAGTTAAGAGTGCCTTTTGTTGAGTCAGGGACAAAAGCAAAAAGGTGATTAGTGGGACACTTATTCCCTTTGAACATCTTTAGAATAAACAGAATTTATTTGCATACCAAAGACATATCTCACCCGACAGCTAATGAACATAAAGTAATTAAATCCCCACCATCTGAGGGCCGCAATCAAATATTAATAAGGGAGGTCTCCTCTCAGAGTAACACCAGAAGTTATATAATTTTTATTATCTACTTAACTTTGATTAACCAATATTTCTGTAAAAAGAGGACGCGTTAGTTAATTTAAATAAATTAATTAATATCTATTGTACAAGTAAGTATTAAAAACTATACCACTTAATCCAATCATATGAAGCACTAGAAAGTAGTTGAATAAGGTAAAGAAATAAACGTCAGTAAAATTTCGACTTCGTGAGACTAAGAAGTACTAAATTATCTATAAATGAATAAAAACCTGTATGAGTTTAAGAGAAACAGATAAAAAGAACTAACATAATCTCGATTTAAAAAAAAATACAAGTTGACATACATTAGACTTGATTTGAAAGCAGGAATCCAATTTATTGTGAAATGGGACAATACAGTATGATTATACAAAGAGACTTTCTGGTATGAACTAATTAGATTGACTTTACTACTTTATTTAGCTATTGAACTAACATTATTCAAACTGGAATATGGAATATGCTACATTCCCACTCTGGTTTGTGGACTATATGTATAATAATAACAACAGAAATAATATTGATAACTTGGTTGTGCTATATCTGTGATCCCTGCATGTTGGTATTGCATCGTTGTTTGTGGTTTCTGGATTGCTGGATCTTTCTCTTCTTACTCTACTGTGTTTTTACTACATGAAAATGACGAGATGAAATTCGATATATCGAGAGCAGATCTTCGTTGTTCACTTCCTGTTCTCTTGTAGTAGAATATATGGTCCTAGTTGTAGCCCTATGCAAATAGTGGAGGACTCTACCTCTGTAAAAAGAGATAGAGAAAAAGAAGGGAATGCCCGCTGTACATTGTGACTTCCCTCATATCCTTGCTCTTAAATAGCCATCTTATCCCTGCTTTCCCTTCTGTCTTACTATAATTTAGAGATGGTATAAAAACATTACATGAATGCAGGTACGAAGTGAATTCGGATATGACTAAGTATATGGTTAGTAGCAGAAAAGAAGAAATTTTGGTGATATTGTTGAAGGAGGAGATAAGTTCGTACATGCGGAGAAGTTTAAGTACTTAGGGTCTATGATAAAAAAAAACAACCGAAATTCACGGAGAAATAAAGGCGTGATAAAAGGCTGGAATTGCTTGTTATTATTCGGTCCCGATATTACTAAGCTCGCGTCTTTTGTCCCGAAATCTAAAAATCAGAATTTATAAACCCATCATCCTTCCAGCTCTTCTTTAGGAATGTGAAACTTGTCCGCTAACGCTGAAGGATGAAAAACGTGTAGCTTCGAATATTGGGTCCAAAAAAGGACGTGGCCAGTGGAGAATACAGGATATTACATAATGTGGAATTGCGAAGGATGTACCCGGTTATCATGATTCAAGTGACAGCGTCACATAGATTAAGATGGACTTATAAAGTGGCTGGGCTTAGTTACGAATGTATTTCTAAGATAAGAATGTATTCCTAAGCGCTGTACCGACAGGGAAGCGTCAGAGGGGTAGGTGGGAAGATTGCGTTAAGAATGATCTGATGGCTTGGGTAATGGTCCGTGGCAGAGATCTGTGAGCAGAGATTGGTGGCATCGGCATCGAGCCTTCGGGTTCGCTAAGCCTTATAATTATTATTTTTATTTTGAATTTCTCAGCTATGCTGGATAACTAACTACACCAACCCGGACCAAGGTCAAGGGTATGGTTCATTTTATAATAAATTTGGAATGCTCAAAAATCTTCTGACGATACTCTGACCATAACCGCTTTCTGTACCACTTCAAGGCCCCACCTTATTTCTAACGCCTTCATGAATCTAATCGTTTCCTCAGGAATTAAACCATTGCTGGATACAATAATTGGCAGTACTTTCACTTCCACCAGTCGGTAGGGATACCTTAACTCCTCGCAAAGCTCTTTGTACTCACGATTTTTTTCGCTCAATGTTGTAGAAACGTTATCCATCAACAGGAACCCTAACTTCGATGATGATGGATTCTTTTATTTGTTGTCTATGAGCAGCATGTCTGGTCTATTGTGGGGGGATATTATGGTCAGTGATCATAGCTCGATCGCAAAATAGTTTGATGTCAGTTTTTAATATTGCCTGAGGGTGGTATCTGTAAAACGGCTTATGTGTAGTTATTAATTTGTATTTTTGAGCCAGAGCCTGATGAACGATCTTTGTAGCATTATTGTGCCTACTTAGATATTCTTTACCTGCTGATGCCTGGCAGACAGAGGTGACATGTTGAATCGATTTGTACGTTCCTTTACATACGCGACATCTGTCTTCGATTGCTTGATGCAGAATGTGCTTTCTGTAGGAGTTTGTAGCCATGACCTGTTCCTGTATAGCCAGAAGGAATCCCTCTATCTGGGGGGACATTTTTCCTGTGGTCGATCAACGGACAGACGCTTCTAAATTGATTCCCGAAGTATTCGAAGAACTGTAAAACCTTCCATGGAGTGTTTACACTTACATGATTCTGTAAGGATCTCCTCAGTTGGGATTATTATTATACAAACAAATAAAAGAGGAGGGGAAGTCAAGAAAGTTACATTACTGACAATAAGGAAGTATTGGCAACTTTCTAAGTTAAAAATAATATTAACTAATTACTTTACGTTCAATTATCCGATAACTTAGAGAATGGGACAAATGATACATTCAAAAACGAATTTTTAAATAGTTAAATCAAATTCGTTGATCAATTTTATTATAATAAATCAATGGTTGCCAAATGTAGCTTTAATTACTTTATTAATTTATTTTTGATACAACATCTAGTATATTGTTGTAATGAATGATATAGTATATTGAATTATATTACAATTTTTCTTGATAACATTGACATCTCGAATCTTGACAGTTGACCTATGCAGATTAATCTACCACAAGGAAATAATATCATGGATAAAAATTTCACGAAGGTATTAACACAGTAATACGAGGGAATTGGAAACGTTGTCATCCTAATTCTCAATGAAACAGGCAGAAATATGTGTCAAACCGGACAATATGAGAATGCAGATGAGCTCATATGCAAGGCAGATATTGTGTGAACTCCAATCAATTTGCACATAAAGCTGCCCTTGATTTAGTGCGTGAGCTGACTACCTGATTACTCAGGCTGGAGATATCATCCCACTTGTCTACTTGGACTACGTTTAGCACAATGGTATCGATGAAATGACCTGTTTAATGGATTCATTATCAAAATTACTATATGTGTGTGGATAGTGGTTTAGATGATCAATCCATATGTGTGTGTGTGTGTGTGTGAAAGAGAGAAAGAGAGAGAGACACAGTGAGAGAGAGAGAGAGAGAGAGAGAGAGAGAGAGAGAGAGAGAGAGAGAGAGAGAGAGAGAGATTATTTACGTTAATAAAATACAAAACTAGCGTTAGTGGTAACGAAAGTGAACTCTTTTATAATTTTCTGTCCCTGCAATAGAAATCTTATGAGTAATCCAACATATTTAAAAAAATAAACTATTGGCTGGCAAAACGAGAAATGAATAGTTTCATTACATCCATAAATACTTTGTAATAAAAATTAATTGATAAAAAACTAAAAAAAGTCGTTATTTCACCCAGTCCACAATTGATAAAATGATGAAAACATGGATAGGAATTATCAATCATATTCAATAATGAATTTGAAAAAGAAATTGATATATTTATTTGAAACAACAGATAGTTGTAGGTAAAATGAATTTTATATGATGTTTTCATTCAGGAAGCGTGTATAAGAAATTGAAGTTTTTAAATATGTTAATGTTTAAATTAACGTTTTATTGGCTCTAACACGGACAGTTACCGTTGAACGAAAGAAATATAAGGTCCTTGATGTTTATTTTGTAATTGATTTTATTGTAATAATTTGTGTAATTACCATAATATAGTAATTTAATGCTCTCATATGAACAAAACATATATAGAAGAAAATATTTTGCTGAGGTCAACATTAATTTTTAAACTTTGGATAAGACCTTGCTAAATATCAGCTCCCAACAGGACTCATTAGGTTGGAAGAGAATTCCTGATGCTGACAGTCACACACCGTTCCTCAGTCACGTACTCCTAATCTTGATTTAATGATGTTCCCAAGAACTGCGGTATTCAACATACAAACTTACAAAAGGTAGAATAATCATTTATTTTTCTATTATAAGAAAGTTATTACTTTATATATATATATATATATATATATATATATATATATATATATATATATGTGTGTGTGTGTATTTGCGATTTTATTTTAAATTGTGTATATCCCGCAGAGGGCCTACTGCATATGTATACTTATAATAAGCACCTAATACACTGAAAGTTGCGATTCTGTTGAAATCACAAATTAAACTTTATTTGATTGAAATAAAATTAAGATGGCTTTTCAATAAGAATTTCAGGTAATTTAATTAATGGTAATTTATGAATAAGTATGGAACCGAGTTCAGGAGTGTTCATTTTCTCTAGTGCTACGGAAGGGAAATAGAAAGACTGTGGCTCATGAATCCATTTGGCAGAGGATGGCAGAAGAATTACAGCCCCAGTGGGAATTTCCCACTTGTTTTCCAAGAATTTTCCAGCCTATGAGAATTTTCCTGAAGCCAATCTTGTCCTAAAAAGTCACAATTTTCATCAAAGGATTTTTCACATGGCTTTAGTATTGAATAAAATATATAATGTAGAAAATGGGTCAAACCGATTCTTCATATCTAATTCGAAACAAAATGATAAAATACCCCAAAAAATGGTAAACAATTTGATAACCTAAAAAATTAACATAAAGCTTAAATGTGAGCAATTTAATAAGTTCATATAAAAAACCTCTCAGTCATATCAAAACTTATAGATTATTGATTCATTACTATAAATTTGAATATCAAACTGGATTAAGGGCCTTGATATCTAAGAGCCATGCAAATCCCTAGAGCTCATCGTATTATTCCATTTAAAGTATTTTGATCCATATTTTCCTCGTCATACTTCAGCTTTACAATAACCTAATGGGTTCAATGGTCTAGTGACTTGTATTATATTCTATAATCGAATTGGAAATCACCATTTAACAAATATTCAAAGTTGCAGCGAAAAATAATTAGGAAAAACTGCCAACCTTAAAAGGGAGTAATAATTGTAACTCGTGGAACACTAATAAAAATTAGGATATATAAGCTGTAAATGCAAAACTCACATTCTCCACTTTTCAAATATTTTGGTAAAACGATAAAAACCTATTCTGTCATAAATATGTGAAATAAATGAATTAGAAATCATTAATAGAAGAGACTGATGTTGCTCTTCTCCTAAAAATGATGACTCATTCATTCCATATGTTTCTAAACGAAATAATAATAATAAAAGACATATAGTTTTAATTTACGGTTATTAATTGTTTAAATAATATTGTGTTGAGTAAATCACAACTAATCTCCTGAAAGATGTAAATAAAGGCTTTAAATGGTGTATATTTTGTTTTTTCTGGTGAGTGAATATTTTGTTGGAAATTATTGTAAGTATTTAAGACTTGTAAACATTTATGGTAAATAAATCTTTTGTTTTTTCAGAGAAACGCAATTCCATCTTTATTTCCTTATCCCAAAAGCATATCGTTTTACGAAAATTTTGAAAAGTGGAGAATGTGAGTTTTGCATCTACCCCCCCCCCCCAAATGAAATTTTTTTTTATAATAACTACTAAACTAGTAATTGTCCATACATAATATGTAATAATACACTTAGAGGTACAAGATATTAATGGATTATGGTACTCATCATGTATTATTACTCCTTGTAGCTCATGTTACGGATCAATTATCATGTTCATCATGTTATGTTGTAGTACTGAACACATACCTATATAACATAAACTAACTTTATAAATTGTAATTTAAATTCTCAAGGGTAGTAAGTAGTATGTGTTTAAGCTACCGCGAAATAGTAGGACCTTTCGATGAGAGTTCCGAAATGGATGAGGAAAAAAATAAAATTTCTGATTCAATTATCGCAGATCGCATGTCATTTGAATGTAACCTTTTACTAAACTGATAACACATATCACTTTTATAAATTAAATAACTAATAATTTTGATAATAGACAAAAAAAAAGGTTGAGACGATAGACTGGGTCAATTCGAATTGGTCGAATCGATGAGGAGGTTTAACTACACCTGCAGGTGGCCAGTTACTTAGTACCTCTTCAAGTACAAAATGCAACTTTGAGCTATAGCTTGCGATGTGCACGTCAAGAGGCTCGTGACAACACTGGCTTGGTCTAGCCGAAGCGAACAAAAGCCGACCGACTCCCTTTTGTTTTTATTTCCTCACTTTTGTAACGTGTGTTTTTAAACTTATGACAAATATTAGACTTATCACTGAAAAAATGAATAACTACCTTTTAAATTATTGTAAACAATTAACCTATTAAATTATTGTAAACAATTATGGAATAAACGTTTAAATTATTACATTTACACAACGGTGAAAATTAAATAAAAAAAAGAAATTGTTCTTTCTTTAACCAAAATTAATAAAAACCACTTTGTTAAGATTAGCAAATTACTTGACCTTAACAGAGTGGAGGAATGGTTTAAATGATTACAGAATGAAAAAGTAAATCGTAATCTAAAGTATAAAAGTCTTCCCTATTTCTTATTCAACATTGATTCGAATGAAGATAAAATAAATACTATTAGAGATGGATAAGTTTCTGAATGGACGCACCAATAAGAAAACTTACTTAGTTCCTAAAAAAAAAAACAAAAAAAAAAAAAAAACGGACAGGGAAAGAAGGAGAAAAGTTATCTCATCTAAGTTGATGTTAGGAAGGCGGTCGGAAGGTTTTGACATTCCCAATGGGCAAGGAACATATGTCAAACGTCATTTCTTCCCCGGGAATGCCATTCTATCGCAAAGTACAAGTTTTTCCAATCATCCGAAAAAAATTCCCGTGGGGCATTCATATTTCTAAAATATTATTGGTGCAAAAAGGCAATGGTCTAAAAAATGGATTATTTTTATGAGGCACAACACACCTAATTTGACTTTATTTAAATTATAATAATAACTAGATAGTGTAGTATCAATATAACTATAATGAAATATTTACCAAAATCCTAGAATAAACTTGCAAATAATAAGAGATTTAAGAGAGAGATAATGGACAAACCCTAAGAAGGTGCATATGGAAACCTAAAGATAGCCAATCATACATGGCCAAAGTCTTAAGAAAAATAATTATCTTTCTAGAACCGAAGGACTTGAATAGCTAAAATGAGTTGAAAACTATTCATGCATTGATGCTCGCAGAATGAAATTTGTTTTCATCTTTTAGAAGTTCCGTTATCTTTAAAAATAGAAGATATTGTTAACTGGGGAAAGTAAATAAATAAACATCTATTTTATATGATGATTATGGTGGATTTGTTTATTTCCGTATAATAATTTACAGTGTGTAGTTCCAGAAACAATAAATATAAACATATGGCAAAGAGATATTGAACAAAAGGAAGGAATCACAGAGGACCTCTGCGATTCCTCTTTTCGAGAAAACACAAATACCTGGAACATTGTCAATGGAGAAAAGTTTATTTGTTGGAACGAAATGAAAGTGAAGGTGGAGTGTAAGCCTGTTCAGTTGGAAAGGAAGAGTTGCCACTCCATCAACGCGACCTCTCAAATTTGTTTATATATCAACTTTCATTCTTACGAATACTTCTACACATCATATGTACATCAGGAATAGGTCCGAGTTCTTACTTGTAGGTATTGGAAAAGGATTGTTGCTGCCCCTTGAAATAGATGAAAAATAAATCCACGCCGTAATTTTGAAATCACCGCTAACAGACACTAAATCAAGCAGCGAAATCAAGGTTTTTGGACTAAACCAAATTTAAAAAAAAAAAATCAAGGAAATTATTAAACAATGAATCAGCGACCCAAAAAAAAATATTATGTAACAAATTAAAATTTCTGAGGATTTATTAAAAACATTTAGCTAGAGGATCTAGAGTTTAAGTAAAATATCATACAGATTTTTCAACTATACCTAAGATTAAATATGCTATGCCAATTAATATTAATCTGTTTAAACATGGCGAACATAGAGAAAGAAACCACCATTGAGACAGAAGACCTTCTTCATATCCATAGACAGTTGACGAACCAGTATTATATACCAGACATTTCCAAGGCCACAACTCATTATGGGGTCTCAAGACACAAACTCCAGAGGTAGAATTTTTGAAAATTTGTTGGCTCTAATAAACCTTCTGTTGCCGAATTCTGGCGAGGTAACATTTTTAAGTTCTACCTTTCTTTATGTTTTCCTCTATTGACCTTTCCATTATGCTGGTCGTATTCAGCACAACTCCATCGGAATGGCCCTCCAATATGTCAAGAAATCACCTGTTGAAAATTTGGTGGTAGTATCATACTTTTTGAATGCCTTAAAAGCCATGAGTAACATGTACCCAGACCACGCTGGTATAGCGTATATATATATATATATATATATATATATATATATATATATATATATATATATATATATATATATATATATATTATATATACATATTAAACCTTACAAAACAGCTACATGATGTTGAAACATCAATAAATTTTATCTGGTAACCGGCCCATGTAGGTATTATAGGTAATGAACTGGCTGATAGGGCAGCAAAAGAAACTTTTGTTCTTCCAGGTCGTGGTAAAGCTGCATTGACCCCATCTGAGCTAGCGCGACCACTAAGACAGCACGTACTCCAAGAGTAGCATGCCTTAAGGGACAATAGCCCTCGAAATAAATTGAAGCATATTAAAAATGTGGTCAGACCACGGAGCAGCTCCTGTCGTAGGACCCGAAGAGAGGAAGTGGTCCTTATACGACTTAGAATGGGACATTCAAGGATTACCCACGCTCACCTGATTACTAAAGAACAGCCGCCAGCCTGCGAGAAGTGCAGCAAGAGCTTGTCAATAGCCCATGTCTTCGAAGGCTGTGCCTTTTACAAAAGATCGATGGATAAAATAGGACTACCAACCAATGTATCCATGATAATTGGAAATGAGGAAGAATACATTAATAAGGTCATCTCGTTTCTATCAAAAGAAGGACTTATTAAGAATATTTGATGTAGTTTTTTAAAAATAAAAATTGTTACTAAAAAGTTATTATACTACTAAGGTGTTGATGACCAATCAGTTTTACGCCTCAAATTTGGAACTAACGACCAACAAACATAGGTCTTTGAGCTATTGATCCAAGTCCATCTACTTCAGGAAAAAGTTATCATACGTACAAGTTAAGAATAGGTTGTACAGGTTAACTTTAGAATAGATTGTGTAGGTTAACTTTAGAATAGAATTTGTAGGTGAACCTTAGAATAGGTTATGCATGTTAACTTCAGAACAGGTTCTCCTAGTCCGCTCTCTTAATATGTCAGTTGTTAATACCTCTATTATCGAAAGTGGATCGACCTCTCCTTGAAACTGAATTCAGTCGATAATTATATAAGGTGAATACCCTTAATTGTTGTGAAAACCTCGAGTTTAAGCGTGATCTTAAACAAAACCACCTCCCAGCCCACCGACAAATTCACCTCACAGCACAAAGCTTTTAATCATGTATTGGATCTTCAAATGCTTAAATGTCTATTTTTAAAAATGTAAATACATTTTGTTAAATGATTCAAACAAAATACTACTTCAGATTTGCCACTGAATGAAGTCTTTAGCGATAGCATGTATCTTTAACAACGTATTTAATAGTACTTAATGAGCTTCATTTACTCGAAGCTAATTGACAAACCAACGCGAAAGTTCCAAGGAGATATAATCTACTAGTACCGCTAAACAGCAATTCAAGTGTTAGTTGTTTAGGCTATCACTGATTTCACGATTCTAGAAATCTAAAGTATTTTTTAAACCTTCTTGGACATACCTTATGAGATATGTATTACCTCATAAATAAATAATCGAATTATTAAAAAATAATATATCTAAAAAGTAAAAATGGACAAACTTACATTAGGTGCGGGTTCTCCGTGGACAACGCAGACCAACTGGGCTTCATAACCCTCTCCTGAGTGCACCCAGCTCCTTTCAACCTCTATTTCTGGTGGATCTGGAAAAATATAAATTAAAGAAATATAAGAAAAATCAAAAGATCAAATATACAAATGCCTTCAACAATTTAAAATTAATTCTAAATTTTTTTCAGAATTGTTTATGGTCTATTGTCTATTGTCTACGGTTCAAAATGACACCCCTATTACTCACACAATACTTACAGAGATTGAAAAATATGTTATGTCACGTTAGCTTCGAAATATAGGGATCTCAGTGATAATTGTGAAATTACATTCTATATTTGGTAAAATTACAATTTCTTGTTTAGTTTTAGTTAAAACATTTCTTGTTTTACTGTTTAAGAATAATCTTTTGTGAGGAAAATACTCTTTAAGTGTTTTTGAAAAATTAAAAACACAATTAATGTAAGTTACATTTTCTAATTGAACTAGATAAAACTTTTTGAAACTACTTGTGAGCTCTTAAAGCTAAAAGGAAGTACCTCCCATTGCAAGTGACGTCTTTGAGTGATATAATCGGTTTCGTTACCTTTAAATGTTGAAGCTTTTTTGAAATGAAAGTTTTAAAATTCATTTTGTTTTTAATTGAAATTCAGAATAATAAGCTTCTTTCTATAACAACAAGTATAGATATATATATGACTGTATATATTTATTAATCCCACGGCTGAGGTGTTATATCCATAATTTATGATGATTTAGAATATTAGTTTTTTTTAAACATCCTTTAATTCGTTCTATATGAAAATTAGAAAGTCTACTATCGAATTTTTCAGCTAAATCAAGGAGTGGTTGGAGATTATTCAAGAAAACATTGCATAAAAGATCAAATGGAATCCAACCCTCCTTCCCTCCTTACGCCCATTAATCAAGGCAAGGCACATCATAATATTTGATTACGCATTCGAGTAATTCCTCATTATTTGAATCAAAAGAATAAAATTCCTTTGATGTCTGCCTCGAAAAGACATGTAAGGGGCTAAACAAATGCTCCCTTCCTCTTTTATACCACTACCGAGATCACGAGACGGAAGAACGATATGAATAAATGATTATTTCAAGAGAAAAAAAAACATTTTCCGCGCACTTACAAATTCCACGGTTCGGATATCAGTTTCCAATTCATATATGTAAGCTGCCAAAGTCACCGCTGGCTATATTAAAGAATAACAGCTCCACCGGGCTGTTCCACGAAGTCCAATATTGCATAGATACAAAAAAATAAATAAATAAATAAAATACATTAAAATTACGGTGAGAACGATTAATTTTGGATAAATAATTTACCCATGAGGGCGTTATAGGGAATTTCTGATTATTTTTGTCGTGACGAAACCAAGCAATTAATATTAATATAGTCAATGGTTTTATTAATGGGTATATAAATAAACTTACGCTGAACATTAAATGAATAAAATTTGTATTGGATTATACTTATGATGATTTAAATCGTGACCCTCATTTCTTCGGTTTTCGGACTAGACTCTATAACTGACAAAGGAGAACTTTTGACGTGAATACGTCGTTAAATCTGCTTCAATGGTGGGAGACAATTCAAAAAACAAATGATAACAAAATCGGGGGATATAGTTTGGTGTTTCAGCTACATTCATATCTATCATCTCCAACCGAAATTCAAATAGACCACTGGATAGCTAAAGAATCAAAGAATCTATTACGATAAGTGAAGACTGTTAAGCATCGCGGTGGAAGCGTCACTATTTTGAGGTCATTTTGCAGAATATCGAGATTTCTACTCACTTTACCTTTTGACTCAGAGAAGCTACGACGTTCGTTTAAGTTTCAATCGTCAGCTGTTGTCAAGATCTAGCGGTTGAATACATAACATGTGTGAAAAATAGTGACAGTGATTGTAATAAGCTGTAGTATGAAAAAAATATTTTATATATATATAGCGACCGAATGGTTTCAATAAATACCATAGGTTAACTTTAGAATAGGTTATGCATGTTAACTTCAGAACATGTTCTCCTAGTCCGCTCTCTTAATATGTCAGTTGTTTTAACTGACATACTGCAGGTGCCAGTACATCTGAAGCTTGGGAGTTGAAATTATAATGAAATCACTTATATATCGACAACGGACTGTGTAGGCATCGATTGGTTACGACGATCGATTATGAGCACACATTGGTCTGCAGACGACGTTTGTCAACAACCCGTTCGGACATAAGCGTCATCGTCTATGGTTTCCGGGCTCATTGAAGCCAACGAAAGAAGAATACTTACTGCTCCTTAGTAATACTTTCCCTGACGAGCAAGTAGCGGACTGTAAACTGTGCGGTACGTGTATAAAAACACTGGACTCAGACAAAGTGCCAATGGGGTCACGTTTGAAAGGATTTCTGTATTTACCTAAGCGATCCAATCAGTCCACGTCTAGTATCGTCGCGACTGCCATTCATCCAGATACGTACGTTGTGTTACGACAGCAGGTCCATACCATTATCATCGGACAAGTCATTAATGTGTCCATGGATGTAGACACTACGGTGCAGCAGCCACCGGGTCGATTGGACGTTGCCAAGGCGTTCAATATTAACATCTTTAAAGAAAATGATACATAAATCTACGTATATGAGCAGCGTAGTAAAAATGTCAGTGTCAAAATATTGCTTAAAATTTTGAATTGGTCAACCATTGTATAAGCATTACAATATTACAGTACACTGGGATATATGTTTGTGTGTCGTTCATCAATTGTAGTGGTACAGGATTTTTCTTTGGTGTTATCTTTGTTGTACTGATAACTTCTACGTTGTATATTCAATCTGTAACTTTGAAATTATTTTTTAGTCGAAATTTTTCAATCGAAACAGTCATACGTATTAATAAAGTCTCTCTCTGTAGCTTTTAAATGCCTTACGGCTATAAGGATATAAGGTGTTTATTCCTGGGAGTGCTAAATCTCTCCGGGCTTGGCTCTTTTGGATCAGAACTTTTTCAATCTTGATTAATATTCATGTTGAATGCGGTTCCTTTAAACATTCACGAAGCCCCTGAAAAGGGCCTTAAACTTTACCTATTGAAACAGAAAAATCTGAACAAAAATAACTTAACAATTACCTAGCCCACTAGAAATATATATATTTTTCCATTCCCTCTGAGTCATCACTAATTTAGCAATGTCAATAGAAAAAATATATACCATTTGTAAATTTTTTCTATTAATTACATAAAACATTAGTTTACGAAGCATATAGAAGTAACTGACAAAAGTACATCTCTTCCCAATTTTGTTTACAGCAGATCTCATGTCCAAATGTTTTAGTCCCTTTTTTATATAAAGCTAGACTTTAATCGATTTAAATAACTATTTGGGTACTACCAACTTCCATAAGGCTCTTACTTATCATTCATTATATTTACTTGTTCTATGATTATTATATAGTCATAAATTAAAAACTATATATATAATTTAAGTTAACGAAAGCGTGTCTTTTATATCAGAGTTATAGTAATTTTAACTTAATATAATTTTAAACAGGGTTCGACACAGTTTTAATGATTTGTAAATCAATTCATGTTTAACATATAGCTCCTTCAAAAGAACAACGACATAACTCAAAATTAGGCTTTTTTTTAGTTTAGCGTTTTTAATTCAGGAACGCCGTATCTGATATTCCATTCCCAAAATGGGTTTTTTTTTAATAAATTTATATTTTGAGGTGTATCATATTTGAAACTTAAGTTCTAAATGAATAATGACATAAGTTAAAATAAAAAAAGTTTCAAGCTTTTTGAAATTTTCTTATGGTTAATAAAATAATTCTAATACCATCATTACAATAGGAATGCTTTGCTTTACCCACCCCAATTTTTTTATTTTTTGAACTCAGATGAAACTTTCAAATACCTCTATAGAAATATAATTTTTTTTTCAAAGTTACGACATTGTTCTTTTTAAGGAGCGATATGTAAGAAAAAATAAGTAGTAATTCATCGATTTTAAATAATAATTTTAGATCGTGAAGGCATGTCTTTAATTTCTAAAAGATTTGTAGTAAATTTAATTTTAAAAAAGGGGCTTGACGCAGTTTCAATTATGTCTTAATTAGCTTCCATTTCTTTTTTAACAAATGGGATCCGCGGCTTTACTATTTTATTACTATATTATTATTAATTAATTAATATTTTAATATATTATTTTTAAAAAAAATCAAATAAAGCCATGTCCAATATAACTTACACAAAACATCAAGCTGCATATCCACTGTAACAGGTTTCCCTACGCCGTTATTTGCCGTGCACTGGTAAACACCCGCTTGGTGCCGATCCACTTTTTCCAACGTTATTGAAAATCCCTCTTTCGCCTTTTCTCCTGAAGGTAGCGAATTGTCCTGAAATAAAAAATACTAGCATTAGAAATGGAAATATCACATTAATATTTAAAATAAAATTCATTTGGCATGGAATAGGAACATAACTTTTTAAAATACATTGAAAAATACTAACATTACGATCTGCTTTTGCTAGGAAATTTTACTTGAGAAGAAAGAAATATCAACATAGAAAGTAACTACAGTTCCTTTCCTAGAAAAAGTGCTCCGAGAAACTAGTAGGGAGACCTACTTCTAAACAAATGCCACCCACTTACCTAATATCCTATACCCACGGATGTCACCTAAGTTTCCAGTTGACATATCATGTTATTTCTTTTCCTTCCAAAGTTATTTCAACATATCTGAGCTAAACTAGTTACTACTAAACTAGTTTCAACAAACTAGCTAAGCCGAAGAGTGAATTAATTAATGTATATGAGGACTACAAAGGAAAAACGATTAATTCGTTCAATTCAAGCAGCGATTTTGGTAATTTTATTTTATGGCGAACACGATGGTGTGGTCAAAACCCTATAAAAAAGAGTTCAAACGGCTCAAGACAGCTGGAAAAGTATTTCCGTAAATGGTAAAAACTAATTCATCCGATCAATGCCTGAGGAAGATCGAGGCAAGGAGGTTTTCCCGAATTGGGTTTCGAGCCCTTCAAACATCTTGTTCATTTTCAGACTGACAGGGCCAGCAATGTGATGGACTTGAAGTGAGTTACTTCGTTTTCTCTTCATATGCAATATAGATAAAGGTTAATCCACAGGATGTTTAAATAAGTAGTTTAGCAATAATTCCAAACAGGAAACTGAAACTTGTTCTTAACACTAATTTTAATTTCAAATATCAATTAGCAATAAACTAATAATCTTAGTTTCGTGAAAAATATTTTTTTTCTGCAACCATTGAGTAATGCTATCCATTACTCAACTAAAACTTGTGTTGAAAGTCCCACTTTCCCCCACTAGTAAGGGAAAACCACTTTTCCTCACTAGTGGGGGAATGTAACAGCCACCAAGATCGAATTTGACAATCAGCACACTGTTATTTTAAATGTTAAATGGCGGTATTATAATGTTATTCATTTTATATTCCTAAAATATAAAAATAAATAATTTTAGAACTATTTTACATTTAATTCAAGATAGATTTTATTAATTTTGAAGCCATTTTACAGAAATATTAAATGTAACCTTAAATGTATTAGAACCTTTACACATCAGAAATTGGAAGATCTAGCATTAAAACAGTGATCAGACCACAAACAAAATAAAAAATGGAAATAGATAGTGATGAATTATAGAATTTACTTCACCATTCATAAAAGAACAGGCTGAACAGTGAATAAATCAACTTTTACCAAAAACATCTAAAGTCAGACATGAAGAGAAATACAAATATAAAGAAAGATATAATAATATACGTTTATTTTATTTTTGTATGTGTTATCAGATTATTATTTTCTAAATAATAATAAATAAATGTTTCAATGAGTAAACCGTCCTAGAGTTATAATTTGCATGGTTAGTAATAGAAAATTGTAAGAGATAGCGATAGTGAAGTTTTAACAAATCTAAAGTTTCACCTTGAATTTCTTAATTTTTAAATGGTTGCAGGGAAAATGTAATATTTAACACGTGAGAAAAGTGCTTGTAGCACCCTCGTTTAATTACCACACGAGCCGAAGGCGTGTAAATTCACTAATAATTACCAAGAGTAAAATTCACTCGGGTGAAATAAAGTGGCACTTTCCTCACTTGTCAATTAAATAACTATTACAGATTGATATATAATGAATTCCAGTTGACAGTTAATTCAATGTTGTTTCCGCAGAGTTTTTGATGTAGGTCAGTAAAATTGATTTCTTTTTAATTTCTAATATATCTTTTATGTTTACTTCTTAATCCTGTAGCTTTCTTATGCTCATTTATTACCAGCTGTTTATTTACCAAACATTTCCTATCTGTTGTCTGGTAACATTCCTTTTGGTTCAGTTGGATTTGGGTCGAGGTGGTGGGCTGGTAACTTTTTTCGTTGTTTTTAAATAACACTAATTTTATTATTCTATTTTTGTCCTGAATATGCCTGAGTTGGAAAAATATTGACACATGTTAATTTCCCTTTATGTTATTTTTGGAACTTGAGGCTTCTTGTTTTGAAAATTTACATTTATTTTGTAATGTGTGAAAAGATTAACATAAAACTAATCGTTTCACTCTTATGGATAAAATTATCTTCCAATTAACAAGTAACAAACCGTTTTTTAAATAATTTTACTATATGTAATTTCATTTATTATTTTTTAAACTCCAAATGAGTATTATACCAAGTGCGTCTCCAAGTTTTCCTTACGGTATGATTATGTATTCAGAAACTTGCAACAACGGTGGAACATTTTTTTGTTGTTTATTTTTAAGAACATAATTTTATAATATATAAAATTATATATAATATAATTTTATTTTATTCGTTTCGACTGCTGAGACCATTAGCGACGACATTTCTTGATTTATCCTTTACTTTTAAATACATCAGTGTCTTTTGTATTTTATTATTTTCTTTTAACGGTAGACACGTTTCAATATTAAAAATTCATTCTTTACATATGATTATGTTTACATTTATATAGAAGCTTCACAGTGAGGTTCGAGATTCAACTTAGGTTTGTTGAAACATTCCTATAAGTAGATGGAGAAGAGAGTGCTTATTATGCCGCATTCTTTTGGCGTTAGGCCGTTTGGAGTGATCCAAGTACTTTTTTATCTTTTATTTGGCGGAGGTAGTTTTGCGGAAACCTCTCCCGCTTTTTGTTCAAATTTACTTCAATTTTATTGGATACAACTACCATTCCGAGAAAGAAGAAGAGAGATTTGCAGCTCCTTTAGCTTGGTCGATACTGTAAAATTTAAAAAATAATTTTTGTCTTGTTCAAAGTAAGCTTCCTCATTATGTTGTTATTGTTAGAAGCTAATAAGGGAAAATAAACACAAATATGCTAGGGAACAGAGGACTCGTGGAATAGAGGATCAACATCTAACTAAAAGGGCAGAAGAATAATCCTCCTACACAGATGAGGACGTCAACAGAGATGAGGTATCAAAGCTCCACATCAATCAATAAGACTGATGTATCGTTCATGTTTTAACAACAAAAAAAACAACAAAACAAACAGCTCCTCTTAATCCTGCCATGTTGGAGCATTTGTCAGAGCCAGCTTTATCGCCCAACTAAGGCCTCTAATGAAAACCCAGCATCACGTACTCACCCTTGCTCTTTATAGCTGTAAATATTTCCCTACAGTTAATAACCTACCCACTCAGCGCCTCACGAAGGTTATAGCTCCACTTTCTTCTTACATTTCTTTTTTTTTTCATTATTTCCTTCTTCATTATCATGGAAAAAGTTTTCTGTAGGCAACTCTTGCGATATCTCTCTGATGAATAAAACTGAAAAAGCTCATTCTCCAAAAAAGTACTACTTTAGCTTCGCTAGCATAACAGTAAGTATTAATTAAAAATCCTTTCACATTTCTTTTTCACCCTGATCTTATCTAACGCTGTATATATAAAAAAAAAATATCAATACGACATTAAAAGAAAAGTAATAAAAAATGTTTCACATTGGTATCTGTTAAAAGAAATAAAAAAGTCATTAATTTAAAGGTTTACTGTAAATATACTAATGGCATATTGAATCAAACAGATTCATCGTGCTATATTTTTTCATTATATTTAGTTTAAATTTATAGCAACTTTATAGATTAAAGACAAAAAGAACAAAACAAGCGAAGAAAGAAAAGGTTCTCAGACGAAGAAACATTGGAATCAGACGGATTTCGGATCTTTCCGGGAAAACCGGAGAAGCTTTTCAAGGGAAAACCGGGAAAGAGAGTTATGAAGAACATCCCGCTTTTAGGAACGGCTTTTATAGTGAATAAAAAATTCCTAGAAACAGTAACATACTTCAAAGGTGTAAATTCCCGACTATCAACTATCACAATAAAGTCCACCAATGAGAAATATACTATAGTAAACGCGCATGCCCCCATAAACGAATACAACAAGAGTAACCCCGAGAAAGTGGAGGAATTCTGGGAAAGCTTGGAGGAAGAAATCTCCAAAATTCCAAGGGGTAATGTAAAAATCCTTGTAGGAGATTTCATCACGCAAATAGGGAAAGATTGGAAGTATAGAGAAATCGTAGGGAAGTACTCGACGCACAGAAGAACTAATAGGAACGGAGAAAGACTAATTCTAGAGTTTGTGCAAAAACACTAGAATGAAAATTATGTCCACATATTACTTGACTAATCCAAGTAAGAAAAAGATATGGGTATCACCTAATTCCATGCTGGGAGAATATCAGCTAGACCACGTAGCAATATCCAGAGAAAACCATAGGGAAATCCAAAATGACAGAGTAAGAAGGGCTATTAATGTAACTTCAGACCACTACCCTTCACAAATCAAGATGAACTTATACCAAAGAGAAGGATGATAAAAAGCCGAAGGAAAATAGTCAAGGTAGACAGAGAAAGGGTTGTACAGGAAAAAATACAAGAATTCGGAGACCAAGTGAAAGTGCCCAGTAACTGGGAAGAAGTGACGAAAAATTTAACAAGCCTGGCGGAGGAATTAGCCCCCCAGAACTATCACAAGAAAAATATATGGTGGAATAAGGAGTGTGAAGACGCGGTAAAGAAAAGGCTGGAAACATGGAAGGTATGGAACCAGAAAAAAACATCTGAGAATCTGGAATATTTCAGGAATGATAGAAAGCACACCAAATAATGAGAAAAACGAGGAGGGAATACCACAGAAACCAAGTGGATTTAATGGAGGAGAACTTTAAGAAAAACAACACTAGACTATTCTACAGGTCCTTTTAGAACAGCATCAGAGGCAATGCGCCCCCCAGCCTCAATTTTAAGAGAGAGAATAGGACAGTGGCACTAAACAACGAAGAAAATTGTATAATACTTGCTGACCACTTTGAAAAACTCCTTAATTGTGAGAAACGGAGAGAAAGATCGGAAATACTGACAAATACACCTCAAAATGTTGACTCAGACTCCCCGGGTGAAAAAGAGGTGGAGGAAGTGGTGAAGGCCCTCAAAAACAATAAAGACTCCGGTGAGGATGGAGTCCTCGCGGAAATGTGGAAATTGGCGAGTGAAGGATTTATTAGGAAAGTAACAGTGATATTCTTGGAAATATGGGAGGAAGAAAGAATCCCAGAGTAACGGCGGACCGCCTTAATACACCCGCTACACAAAAAAGGAAAGAAATCAAATGTAAACAATTACAGAGGAATCTCACTAGTACCAGTAACGTATAAAATATTCTCTAGAATCTTACTCAATAGATTAGAGCCGCAAGTAGACCAGAAAATAGGGGGTATTAGGCAGGTTTTAGGAAGGGAAGATCCTGGCAAGAGCAAATACTTAGCCTCAAATTGATCATAAAATATTACAGGTCTAGACCTCAGAAAAATCTTTAAATCTCCTTCATAGACTTCAAAAAGGCACATAATTCAATAGACAGAGAAGTATTGGTCGAAATCCTGAGGGAAAACGGAGTGGACAAAAAGACAATAAGCCTGATAAAAATGACTCTGACGAATACGAGTTCGAAGTTAAAATTCCAGGGACTAATATGTAAACCGTTCCAAATAAAAACGGGGCTTGGACAGGGCGACGGCCTGTCACCGATTCTGTTTAATGTTGTGTTGGACAAGATCATGAGAATTTTCTGGTAAAGTGACGATCCGGGTGCAGTAATAGGAACAAAAAGGGACAATGTGAAAGTAAACTGTTTGGCCTTCGCAGATGATCTAGCCCTGCTAGCGGAAAGAGAGGATGAAGCTATAAAACACGTAAACACCCTGAAAGAAATAGCTGAGAAAATGGAACTACAGATTTCGTATGAAAAGACGGAGGTTATGACAACGGATCCCAGCTTTAGCAAGGAAATGTTGAACACGAAATATGGGCAAATAAAATTCACGAAAAAGTTTAAATATCTAGGGGAGATAATATGCAACAATGAAACAGATAGGGCATCCGTGGAAGAAAGAATAACCAAACTGGAAGGACTGAACTTTGCCAATGTAACATGTACAGCAAGAAAACTTTGTCCTCCAATGCAATAATAAGGCACTAGTGACAGTAATGAGACCAGTAATACTGTATGGCATGGAAACATTCAGCCTTCAAAGTCAAGAGAAGGTCCTCAAGATGGAGAGACAAAGTAACACAAGAGGGGTATATGCGAAAATCCAATGAAGAAATATACAAAAATTTGCAAGATCTTGAAACAGTCATCAGGACCAGGAGACTGAGGTTCGACGGCCACATGGTCAGAATGAACAATGGGAGGCTGAACGAAAAAATATTTGATAAAGTATTAAGCTACAAGGGTATATGTGAAGCAAATAAAAGAGGAGCTGGTTAGGCTAAAAATCAAGGATAAAGACTGCTTTGACAGAGAGCTTTTTGGGAAATAACTAAAAGAGGTGGGGTACTTGCGGGAAAGAAGAAGAGATGAGGGAGAAAATGGACTAAGGAGGAGCGAAATGAACAGTCCAGGAAGATGAGAGAGTATTGGAGTAGACGGAAGGCGGAGAGTATGAAGAAGATTTGAGTGATATTCGCGTGGTCCTTGCTGGCCGATTCGTGAGAAAAAAAAGACAAAAACCTAAATAATAACTTTCGTGAACCATTAAGATATTTGCCAATTCCAAATTGTATCCAATAACATTCCAAATATATTAAGGTATAACATTATTAAATCTAAATTGTACTCTTATAACTATTATAAATCTTTTTAGTTTAATTTTTTATATCTATCTTCGTTGTTCTAGAGTAAATTAAAAAAAGTAATTATTCTAACTAACTATATTACGAAAGAATTTAATGGTTTACATTTTATTTAAAAGAAGAAGAATGTCTAATTATAAAATGATTCCTTATTAGATTGGATATCAAAATGATTTTGACAAGTCTGCATTAGGAAATTAAATAAGTTTGCTGTTTTAAAACATTAAATGTGAATACTTAAAAACATATGAAATAATAGTTTTTCAATACTTTTGTATTAAGAAACAAAATCAAATATTTACTTGAAAGATGTTACTTTTGAATAAATTGAAAACTTCTAACTGGTATATATTCCAGTACTGGAAACGCACTGGAAAAGCTAAACTCGAAACGCAGATAGGTAGATAGTGAAAACAAATTTCTTATTTTAATCGAAATCGAAATGAAAACAATTAAAAATTTTTGATTTGTCATTGGGCCCTTGAACTTTTTTACAACATTAAATTCCATATCAAACTATAATATAGATCAGAATAGAAAAAAATATTATTCTGGGGATATACACCTGGCCAAATGGCCAGAAAATACCATATGATAATAATCAGATGGTATTTTACACGTACTAAAAAGGTAAATTAAAACAAAAAAATAAGTTCTTGTAGTGAAAAAGCAAGTAAGGATAACAAAAATGTACACCATAAAATACAGAAATGTATTAAGTAATAAAGTAAAGAGAAATGAAACTAAAAAATTAAAGGCATTATTGATTTCCGATCAAAGCCAATAATCATAACTGATCAGAGGGCATTTGTTTGAGAATTGACGAGATGTTGGAAAAGCATAGGGAAATAGCATGGTGGATATTAGGTGGGATTGAGTTCTAGAACCATCTCTAGGGGTCAAGAATGGAATGATTCCATTTTGTGTGCAGGGTTTAAAGGTCGAAAAGAAGGGATTTTGTTTCCTGTGATTGGACGTATAAAGTGAAATGCCTTATTATTACTGCGTTATTATTATTATAAAATATATTATAACATACGACGTGAAATTTTCATTAAGAGGATTCAAAGGACAGAACTTGGGAATATAAAGTTAAGCATGCACGGCAAGTAAGAATTAGAAAATTCCAAAGATATTTCTAGATACACAGAGGAGTATCTAAGGAAGGATCCACATTCGAACATAAAGTAATGATAATAACAGTAAATTATTAAATTAAAGAGAAAATGACAAGTGCTTAATATCAATTTAAAAAAGAAGTGAAGATAAACAAGAAAAATGAATTAGAAAAATTATTATTTATAAGGTCAGTTTTTATTAAAGTATAGTACCAGAAGGAGGAAATGCCAAGCTCGAAATAAAATATAATATAACAGGACACACTACTAAACTCGAATAAAATTGATGTTATGATAACATTGATAGATTGAATGATAAGAAGTCTACATTAAATTAATATAAATAACAATTATAGCCTTATAATCCTAATTTTATTTGTATTTAAATCGTGTTATACGCTTGAAATATATTTTAAAAAAATTTTTGTTTTTACAAGAAAAAAATAAAATAAAAGATGGCATATAAATGACAAAAGAAAATCCCTTATTGAAAATCGAATGTAACATGATTAAATTTATTAAAAACAATTTCTAGTAAAAATTAAATTAGTTTCAAATTTATCTCTTAGTCTTTCCTTGTTGAATTGGAATGAGACAAATACAAATTAAAATTATAATTTAACAACAATTAGGACTAAAACCTAAACTTTGATTTCATCATTATTAATTTATAATTTTTTTTTATTTAAAAAAAAACCTCTACCACTACAACCCGAGAACGGGTCTGGGGTTCAGTACATAGTAGACTGTACTGGTTCATGGGCAATGGTTCTGCAGAGAGGTAATTTGTCCTGGATCACCCTCAACCGCAACTCAGTGCTCTACCACTGAGCCACTCCGTATTTATTTTTTAAATTTTTTAATCTAATTTAATCTTATTTTTTAAAAATGCATCAATTTATTCTTAGAACTTAGATAAGTATTAAAAGGGCAAGTTTCTTTCTAATTCTGAATGGAGAAAGAAGTTAAAAGCAATCGGGTCGGTATAATATCTTCTATACTTCGAATAAAGTTGTACAATAAAAAAAGAAGGATATGTGAAATTCCCGAATAAAAAAAAGTTTATATTCTCGTTAAAAAGTAGAAGTTGGTCATGTAACGTGAGTTGTAATGGAAGGGATATATCGCATTCAATATACTCTTCCCATTTTTCAGAAAAATATTCTTCTCCGACTGCTCAACTTATCCATTTTCAGCTGCAAAAAGAAAGAGAGAAAAAAAAGATGAGAGTCTTCCGTCTTTCTCGGAATAAAACCTCCCTCTCGGCTGAAGGATATTATCCTAAAATCCTCAAAAGCCTTAAGGACTAGAGTCTAATTGGAGTTAAGATTAGGACGAAGGGGTGATAAGTTATACGAAAAGGGGAGGAATTATCGGGGCAAGCTATTAAGGGGATGATACCAAGGGCCGTCTATTAGTGAACCGGAAACCCTAATCAAGAATAATACATTTTAATTACCCGCCGGCGATTACGATTTCTAAAAGCTTTTAGCACCACTTATTAGTATGGCCATTAGCGGTTTTTGTTTGTAAATACTCTATTTCTCCTATTCCTTCTCTTGTTGATATTTACAATTATTTATCTTTTCTTTAAAAAACCGAGAAAGATTGCTTAAAAGATAACAGAAGTTTCGGAAGAAGGCAGGGTATACGCGTCGTTGTTAAGAACAACAGAACAAAGTAAAAAAATTCGGTAAAAAAATTCGAAGTTACGCCTAGTTTACACGGACTTTTATCTTCCTATTTAAATAAGTCAAAATATTTCTTATTTGTTAATATTTAACTTATTATTACCAAACTGAAATCAATAATAATACATTAGGTGCCTTTATTAGAAAGATCGTGGCAACAGTAAAAATACTATAATACAAATATTATAATTATATTTTATGATGTTTATTTATCTATGATGAATTACTACTTATATTGGTGGAGTAAAATTATGAATTTATAATTAAAATGTATTCCTTTTAATTTGATACTGTCCTGTTATTCAATACAATTTAGGTACTTTCAAAATAATTATAAAATCAAAATTAATGTTTAAATTAGTATAACGTGAAACCAAAAAACATTTCCTGAGGAAATCTTATTTTTTCTTTAGTTATTCAACTTCTGTATGGGTATATTGCATAATTTTAGTTGATAAGAACGTTTATTCTTTTTTTAATAATTTTAATATTTTGTATTTAATAAAAGTATTTCATAGTAGTTCAGTAAAATCAGTCAAATGAGAGCAAGAATCTCGGAATGAGAGATAGGCGGCTATAATGTTGCTTAAACCTTTATTTTGCCCCCCTAAAACTTGTCTCAAAACCTACTTATTGTATAGTGACCGCGACTACAGATATTCTAAGGGCAAAGGGCAAAAAATCGACTTTTTACACATTTATGGCAAATATCTCGTTCCCTATGTGTTTTATGCTATTTATATGTATTATAAATATTGTAGATGATTAAATTTTCTACAACTTTTGTTTAAACATTTTTTTTATATCTTGAACCATATATAACCATTAGGGGACTATAGGATATTTTAATGAGTATAACGAATTAATTTCACTTTAATATTTGTTCAAGTTAATTTAAATCATTAGTTATATTTCTACTTAAATTATTAGTTGTAAATCTATTTCAATCCTTATTACTAATCATTCGACTTCAATTTTGACAAATACCCTAATAACTAAAAGTATGTAGTAAATTTACTAAAAAACATTACTAAATTTTCGTTGTTGACCTTATCACTGAACCGGGTAAAAATTAAAAATATTGTATGAATCTAAATATTTCTGTTTATGTTGGTGGAATAAAATTATGAGTTTATTACTAAACTATTTCATTTATGAATAGTTTTCTTTTTAATTTGAAGAGAAAAGATTTGCCCTGCCCGGGATTCGAAACCGGGTCGTCCGCCTCTCATTCATATATGATTATTTTATTATGTTGTTATTATACAGTCTATAAATTACCCATTTATAAAAATGAATAGGAACAAAATAATAAAAAAATTATTTTTTTTCCAATAACCAAAACCTTCAACTGTACTACCGAGACCATCTTAAATATGGAGCTATGAAGAACTATGTTTAAGATTAGTCTCATAACTGTTATTAATCATATAAATGACATAATACAAATATTTCAGATTGATTTGAAATAAAGTTTATTTAACAAATATGATTAAAAGTAATAAATTTTATGTTAATGAAATAAACTTTTGTTCGCTTATAGTAATAATAAATCCAGGGCATAGGAGGGTCCAGGTGTAAATAAGAAAAGCATCCTAAAGTTTCCCAGCATTTTTGTATCCTGGATTTACGAGGATAAAGAAGAGAGTTACCTGGGGGCCATAAAACGAGACCTGTTTTGTCACCTTAACCAAGGCTGGATAAAATGTGGGTCAGGGGGGCTGGAAAAACTGAATGTTTAATTTTTTTTTTGTAAATAAATTAAATTATTATTTATATTTTCACTGTAAATTATTTCATAAAAAAATAAGGCCTGTTAGGATTTTAATAAATAGTGTTCCGAAAAAGTATTCTTTCTACATATTATATACCTAAATGTGTCTTGGATATAAAATATATTTAAACAAACGTTCTACCCTAAGATTCGGATGAATATATAATAGATGTAATTAAACCTTGGATATAAAATATATATGAATAAACGATGGATTGAATTGGTCAGGGGGTTTAGCCAATGATAACACAAAAAATATGTAATCTTATTTTATGGTAATCGTGCCAACGTTTCGGCCTACGTTGTAGGCCATCTTCAGGGAAAATAGTGGGTACGGTGACTTGTCACAACTCTAGAACTGCCTACTGAACTATCCTATTTAAATATATAAATAAACTTTCTATCCTAAGATTCGGATGCATATATAATAGATATAATTAAACCGCCCCGACTAAAAATTAACTGCAAACACTTAAGTAGACAATGGAAATAAGTAATTAACGAAAAAAGATTTTTATTGAAAATAAGTAAAGGGTCATTCAGAGGAATCGGATGTTTTTGAAATAATGAGTACACGGTTGGTTTTACATGAATAGTTTATTTATTAACATGAAATTACTTATTACATAATGCCATTTACTATGCATCGAAAAAAATGTTTAACCCACTATTTACGGAAAATTACATTAATAAATTACGCGGCAGCGTGCTTGGTAACAGAACAACACGGGATTCTCAATATTGCCGCCCTCACTCTGTCAATGTTGTCTGGTGTCCGTGCAGTACGAACGGCACCTGGTAATTGGCGTCAAGTTACGGTTCCTGTTGTTCTGAAATTCATGACCCATCTAAGAATAGTGTTGCGATCTGGTATGCTTCCGTCCATACGCGTAGTGTCCATTTCAAAAACATGGGTTTCCTCTGATTGACCCTGTATTTAAAAATTATTCTTTTATATTGGTTCACTGTTCGGTTGAATCATATAATTTGGACAATCAGCTAACAAGAGATTATTTTGAAGTGTATAATTAATAGATTTGGTGATTGATTAACCAAACATCCTGAAGATATGAAACCCTTCATTTATAGAAATAGAAATAAATAGTTAATAATGATTAATGAGAAATTTAAAATTAAAACTATATATATATATATATATATATATATATATATATATATATATATATATATATATACTATTATTGTGATTAGTGTGGTACAACCAACTTACAACTCCTGACCTAAGAGAGCTGGGAGTCAGTCCAGATAGAAGTTACTTGCCGGGGATATTGGTGCTTGTGAGGGGGGCCGGGGATCAATGAAGGAAGAACAGAGCATTATTGGATCTGTAGCGGCTCCTACTCTATCTCTCATTACCACTTCTTGAACCAACACAAAAAGCTAAAAGAGGACTTTACATATAAAGAAACAAATGTACAATATTTCATTACCATACATTCCCTTTATATCTATAAGATCAAAAAGATTTTAGTTTTCATCCCTTTTTTTATCTAATTATCTTAGATAATCTTTTAGATAATTTTTTTTTATTTTATTAATTTTCTGTACAAATTTTATATTCTCCCATCTCTTTCGGTGTTCTCACAGAATATAACCTTCTTCATCTCTCTCTGTCTCTCTCTCTCTCTCTCTCTCTCTCACTCTCTCTCTCTCTCGACTCAATTTCTAATCACACTGATATTAAAATAATACTGGATACAAAGAGAATAGTCCGGGTGGATGTCAATAAATTCTCTTAGATGTGACTGTCACAGTCAGTCGGTAGATTTGTGATGTAACATGTGAACTTTTGACACCGGCCAACCCGCCCTCCACCCCCTTTAAAGCCCTTGAAGAAGTGGGTCGAAACTTTGGCTATTTAATAAACATTTCTCCCTATCCAAAAGACCAACTTGCAACCACTTGCAACCAACCGCAAGTCTTCCCATTTTTGGTAATTTATTTTTCTTGTTTCGGATTATTTCATTTATATCCTAACAATAATTTTATGTCCCTTTTTGAGGTATTGCTCTTTTATCGAACTATAAATTTGAGGTTAAAAATTAAATCACAAAATTTTGGTTATCACAGAACTAAATGCTTGGGATATTAATTGGGTATGAAATTTAAAAAAAATAAACATTTGAAAAATAATAAACTGTTATGTTATTATAAAAAAACTATAAATGATTTTTTTTTTGTATTGCCCACTTCAGATCACAACTTTATAAATTTATTTTTCTTCTGCTGGAGTTTTCTCTGTCTCCAATATTCCTTCAAACGTTCACTGGTATGATTCTTTTGACCCTCTGTCAAGCTTCGTCCAACCTTCTCTTTTCTTGTCTTTCTTCAGTCTCAAGATTTTTCAATCTGCTTCTAAATTCACTTTTCCCTAAGATACGAGACTCTGTAATGTTCAACTTTTTTCAAATGCTCATATGCCAACGTTATCGTGGTCTTCTTCTTCCAAAAATAGTCAAATATTTGCTTGGTCAACCTATCCGTTATTCATTCTATACACTTGTCCTGGGAATATGAATATTATTAAGCTGGTTATTTATATGTTACGTTCAAAATCTAAATCCGGGGTAGTTCGATGATATTTACGCTGTTCAAGATGATTTATCCATTTAAAAAATAGATTTTGATTTAAGTACGATACTTAGGGTTGCATCTCGACAAACGATTAACCTGGAATCCTCATACCAGACTGAAAAGACAAGAAACCGCTCGACGTTTCAGGCTACTTCAACACTTACTAGACAAACGCTCTAACCTCCCAATCAACTACAAAAGACTCATCATACATGACCATCATACGACCTATTTGGACTTACGGAATGGAGCTATGGGGCTCCACTAAGTCATCGAATTCCTCTCGTATCCAATCCCTACAATCCAACATCCTTAGTAAAATCATCAACGTTCCTTATTTTGTTAAGAATAAAGTCATCCATAACGACCTTAATGTCCCATTTGTTGCTGATTTGGCCCGAACCCGGTATCTATCCTTTCATAACAAACTTCATTCCCACTCAAACCCTCTAGTTTCAAACCTAGCTTCCTCTTCGATTCCCGATAATCCTCCAAGGTGTCTGAAAAGAAGATGGCCACGTGACCTTCTTAGTTGAACTAGTGATTTGAGTACTACCAGTGCTACCAGTACTCTACTTGCCCTTAACTCATGTCATTATGTATCACATAGCCTATTTACTTGATGTATTATTGTAATACAGTTGTAAATATCAATAAATAAATTAAAAAAAAAAAAAGAGTTTAGTATAGTGACTTTGTTCATTAGACCATTAACATATTTTATTGTATAAATATGGAATATTCTATGAATTAGGTTTAACAAAATAAGATTGGTGTTATTTTTCGTTTTTTCCCTCCGAATCCAAGACGCATCGCACAAGGACAATATTGAGGACAATTGTGGCAGAGGGCACAGTCATTGCTATTCCGAGCCAGGAAGAGTGCTCTGATTTCTTCTTCTGTCAGCGAATTTCGTTACCTTTTCTATCTTTTATTGCAAAAGGAAGCCAAAAACAGTGATTCTTCTAAAAGTATTTACACCTGCTAAAAGCAACTATCAATAGCCGATAATATTGAAAAGGAATAGGTTGTTGTTGAATAATACAGGCTAACGATGAAAAAACTTTTGTACTGAAAATACCTTATTCCTATAGTTTTTAGGGTGCTGAATCCAAATATGATATTAAAAAAGCTGTATCACCCACAATTTCTTCACGTTTTATAGTGAAATTTATCAAATTAAGCGATTTTTAAAGAATTAAACAGCTTTAATATTTAAAATAGATAATTGAAAAACTAGGTATATTGGTGTGGATGAAGTTGGTAGCACTGCTGAAACACATTTGCTGGCCAAAAAAGGTTGATTCTTTTTTCTGTTAACTGCTGATGTTTTGATTACTGTGAACCTAACAACACCTTGGTCAGTAAGGTGGTTTATCAACTTTCCATGTTTCTTGTGTGAATGGGACAGTAGGGCTAGGGATCAACATCGGCCCAGAAAGTCTTTAAAACCTGCTGAGAAAAACATTCTACGCGAAAACCTCGTAGATCCAAAAAACGTGCTTCTACCACCTCTAAATATAATGTTAGGCCTCATGAAACAATTTGTAAAGGCTTTGCTAAAGATGGGCCACGTTTCAAGTATCTTTGCCAAAAGTTTCCACTCCTTTCAAAAGCTAAACTAAAAGAAGGCGTCTTTTTCGGACCTGACATTAGAAAAATGATGTTTGATGTTAACTTTGTATCCACAGCCACCTTAAATGACAAAGAAGCATGGGTATCATTCAAGGAATGATAGTCGTTATAAAGTTCTTGGGAAATGAAAAAGACCCAGAGTATGTTTCTACTGTAGCTAACATGTTACAGAAGTTTAAAATGTAGGGTCTTTGATGAGCCTGAATGTTCTTTTTGAACAGCCACCTTAACTACTTCCGTGAGAATTTGGGAGATGTTAGTGAGGAGCAAGGTGAGCGTTTTCACCAGGACGTTAAAATGATGGGAAAACGCTACCAGGGCCGCTGGGCCACCAACATGATGGGGGACTACTGTTGGTCACTTCACCGAGAAGTTCAACAAGCGACTCATCGTAGAAAAAGCTACACAAGAAGCTTCAAAGAAAAAAGAGAAAGAAAGTATAGACAAATTCCAGTTGACAGGTGAAACCTGTATTAGCACATTAATTATATCACTGTTTTAAGTAGCCACTGTAAATACAAATCATGCTTATGATTTGTCTATAGTGTTTCATTTGTATATAGTAACATAGTGTTTCATTTCTCCCCTGTATACCGTAGAGGGCTTTAGATAGGGGTTTATACTTTATAATACAAAGTATATTGTTGGAAAACTATGGGTGATACAAAAAAAAAAAGCTAAGGCCAGATTTAGATTCAGCACATAAAAATCCATAAAGATCAACTATTAAAGTTAAAAAAGTTTTCAAAAAAAAATGTTTGATAATAAAATTATCAAAAAATTATAATTGATTTCAACTGTAAGAGATAGATTTTTTCAAGTAAAATACAAAAATAAAATAGAAGGGCACAGTTTATTAATATGAAATAGAGGTAGACATACAAAATAAATATAGATAATGAAAAATAAAATACTGTATTGTTCGGAAAGAGAGCTAATTCGGAAAAAATAAAATGGGGTGTGGCTGTGTCCCGTGTTGTACGTGAATATGGTTATATTTTTTTTTATTATGCACACAATTCGGTAAACATTTGAGAAATGCAAAGTTTTTATCGACACACTCATTGACGGTCGTACGATCTTCCAGCATTTTGCGAGTGGTATTGGTAGTCTGTGGTATGCATCGAATATGCTATATATGCCTTCGAAGACACCCAAAGGCATAATTTTCATGGCCATTTGCAAAATGTGCTGTGGTGAGACACCAATTCTTTGTATCTCGCTTGTTGCGATCATAAACGGGTTAACGCGCACACCCAATTTAAAATGCCTTTCAGTGCCTGCAATAATGCTCAGCGGTGTTTAATTCTGGCCAGGAATGACGTCGAACAATGTTCTTTATTCCAAAGAATACTGCGCCGCCTCGCAAGATAACTCCGACTGGGGAGCACTTCTGTCACACTGCTCGATCGGTTCATCATCTGTGGTATTAACTGGGACAGAACTGGTTACTCTGTTAACATGAAATGAATCCTAGTGTACTGTAATGCTTATACAATGGTAGGCCAAGTTAGAATTGTAGCCAAGCTTTTACCACTGACCTTTTCACCACGATGCTCAGATAGGTACATTTATGTTTTATGTTCTTCTTTATGTTAACATTGAACGCCTGACAATCGTCCACTTGACGCGGTAGCTGTTGCACCATTGTGTCCACATTCAGGGTACACTAATGACTTCTCCGATGATACCATAGCTGCCGTCGTAAGGCAACCTATGTATATACATAAATGATAGTTGGGGTGAAACCAGATATATACTGATTGGATCTATTTCCGGCAACCCGTTTTGCTTAGGTGGATGCACAAATCCGTTCGAACGAGACAACGTGGGTTCTTTGTCCGAGTCCAGTGATTTTTTACATGTACCGCATAATTTAATGTCCGCTACTTGCTCATTAGGGAAATCATAATTAAGGAGCTGTTTTTCTTTTGTTGGCTTCAATGAGCGCAGAAAGTATAGACGATCACAAACATCACACTTATCTCCGAATTGATTGTTGACTTTGACGGTCGTACCCAATCGATGCCTACACACTCCGCTGTCGAAATAGAAGCGATTTCATTGTAATTTCAACCACCCCAGCATAATGATTCAATCTCCACTCATTCAATTAAATATTTTAAATGGAAGTTATTTCTAGTTTCTCTACCTGAGCCTGTTCCTGATATTTTACTATTTCTTGACGCCTACTCTCAAATAGACTGTTAATTGTATAAGTGCATTATTTTCAACATTTCCTTATGATTATCTGGTAAATTAATTATTTCAATATTTTTTTACTGTACCAATTTCTTATTTTTAACTAAGGTAGTTTTTTTAATTAAAAAAAAACCCAACTAAAAATACTTTTATAAAATATTCTGGTCCTATAATTTAATTATAATTGCTACTGCGCCAAATCTACATATTCTCTAAAACATTGTTGAGGTATTGCTCATGTAAATATTTTATTTTTCCTAAATCACTATGCTGTCACTTTAAATCGTTAAATTATTCATTTGAAATAAATTAAAATCTATGATAGTAGGAAATCTTAATACAAACATAATGATATCCCATTATAGAATTGGAATTGGGAGAAGCATTGATTGTTAATGTGTTTTCGAATGAAATTGGAAAAATCCCAAATGGCAAAGCTTTAACTCTCTAAAATATGGAGGGAAAAAAATGTCCAGTCAATGTTTCTCCAGTTCAGGCATCTTCAGACACACAAAAAATCCTATTAAAGAACATAAAGTGCAACACAGATCACATTAACAGTCCAAAGTTGAATAGGTGTAAATTAAGAGTGGTAATTTACTTCCTCCCATAATTTTAGAAAGTTAGGGCTTTCCTTATCCCCAGTATTTTGGAAACTTAAGGTTTTTTTTGTATATTTCCAATTTCATTGTTAATAACAATGCTCTTTTAGAGGTTTTTTTCAGTTTTGTGGAAGGGTTCCTTAAGAAGTCCCTGGATTGGTATTCGAACCCACATCCTAAAAATGGTTATGCAGCTCCACTTTTGCCTGCGGATTCACACGCTAGGCCACCCCGATCGTTTGCAATTAATAATGATTTTGTAGGTATTTAATATTTTTTTAAAATACAGACGTAATGTGAGAAAAATGAGCATTGTATTGTACAACAAAAAGCCTTGTCATATGTAACACGTTTTGGTCAAATTCAATAATGCATCATTTTAAATTGACTAATTTAATTTAAAATTGTTCAATAATATTTAAAAGATATTTCAACAGCTTAGGTAGTTTTTTTTATTTACAGTTCCTATGTTTCTGCGATTAGATAGAAGGAATTTTCTTCATAATTTATAGCAATTCAGTAATGAAAGTTATGAAATGTAATATATAAGAACATAAAATGTTTTAACAATATTGGATAAGTTTCCCATTTGTACAACCAAGAAACGGAAGCGTTAAATAGGTGCAGGTGATACAAGTTGCCTGACCCAGGGAGAACTTGGCGGGCATAAATCCTAAGGGCCGGGTATAGATGGGGAATTAATGGGCACCTACAGCCGGTGCATCAACAAGTTTCCCCAGAATTAGTCTCTAATTATCTTTGGATTTGTACCGTCTGTGCTCCTCAACCTCAGGGTATTACTAATGTATTGTCCCATTAATTCTTCAGCCAAACTCCGCGGGGGAGGGAGCAAAAACATCTGCAGCATCCCCGGCCGAAGGGTTACTTATGGACGAAAGCTTTTAGTGGCTTGGCGGGAAACATTTATCGCTAATGGTACATTCACAGTTTCAAACATGGAAACCGCCTTGCTTCTTTAATGTAACGAGTTCCGAAATCGGAGAATTTGTGATGTATCTAATCTCCAATTGGGGCTGAAACTGCAAGAACATGTTTAGTGTGTTTATTTTAAGAAAGTGTTTACATTCATTATCGCAACGAGTCATTAATAAATTAGTTAAGATCATCAGCAATGAATTCTAACTCGCTCATGTTGCTATTAAAGTGGAATCTTCTTTAGCCGCATTGAAATGTATTAGGTAGGGGGACAACTTATGGATTTGGGTCACCGACATGCTTGTTGCGTATTGCTCAAGACTGGCGACGTGTAGCGGCCTATCTTACCGTTACAATTACTTATAACATGCATATACCAGATCCTTCTCACGTCAGAGAAATGGCAAGTTTTTTTTTTTTTTAATAGTTTTTTTTACATATTTCCTTTCTGAAGAAGATATTCTAATGAACCTTTTTGGTAAAAAAATGTTCACATATTTTAAATTGAAGTTAGATTTAATAACAGTTATTGGCCCTGATTTAAATTAAAAAATACTGCACACTGGATGGAAGAAAGTTTTTCCGTCATCTAGGACTTATTCACCGGAGCTGTAGAACTGATAGAATTTCTATTCAAATATCATTGCAAATTTTTAGGCTAAAAGAAATTCAAACGCTTTCTGAAAGCCATTGAAACTTTTTATACAATTAATTGTTGTATATTGCTGAACTGCGAAAAGAGAGTTAATATAATATTATAGCAGGGGAAAACTCATCGAAACAGAAGATTTGTATTGGGAAATCCTAAGTTGAAAGGATTGAGGAAATCAGGCGGAAATAAGAAGTTACAGGATGGATTAAGAAAGATTTCCCGGTGAATAAAGGACAGAGAAACTTATATTTATGAGATATATATCCTGTAAAGATATATATACTTTTACGAAAAAAGAGTCCATCAACCGATAATATAGCATTAATTATTTATTTTTATATCAATATTTTTTGGCATTATCTTACCTTGAATCACTGGACTTTGTTCTATGAAGGGGAAAATCATAAATGAAAATTGAGTTGGCAATTGTAACTACGGCCTTACGTCCTTAAAATAGTCAATAATGATAAGACGAAACGTTGGCAAATAATAGATATATTGTACTTATTAGTGTGTTAGGTTTCACTTTCCTCCAACCAACGACATCATAATTATAAATGGAGAGTTAGTTTGCATCAAGGTATAAATAAAAAGACATTGGAACATAGCCCTAAAATACAGAGTATCTTTATAAGAGCTTTAATAGATTTCGGCCTGTATGTCGGTGATATAATCACAAAATAATATAGATATGGTGTTGACTAATTTTTAAACCAGTATTTGACAAAAGGAAGTGGATGGATAAAGATTAAACAAACGTAATTAAATGAAAAAGGAGAAATTCAGGATGATGGATACTACTGATTACATTAAGAAGTATAGCTAAATAAGAAGATAATGTTTAATAGATGAAAGGAAATTTATTCAGAATGTTTCATTTAGCCAATACATAAAATTATAAATTACCATAACAGAGAAAACTAGAATGGATTTCTTGGCAAATCGATCTAAGAATTACAAAGAGGATTTGTTATACAATTATAAATCTGTAATTTAAAATAAAAAATTTGTTTGGATAAATATCGTTTTTCTATAAAATATTTTCTATAAAAACTAGCAATCCCTCGACAAGGATGAAAGGACACAATACGGCCCTATTAAATTCTTCGTTTTTTTATTGGAACAAGATTTTATTGTTATGTCTTCAAAATAATTTTAGATGTATTAAAAGCACTCTTAACAAACTTTCATTATATACGAAAACTAACGCACTAATAAGTACAATATATCTATTATTTGCCAACGTTTCGTCTTATCATTATTGACTATTTTAAGGACGTAAGGCCGTAGTTACAATTGCCAACTCAATTTTCATTTATGATTTTCCCCTTCATAGAACAAAGTCCAGTGATTCAAGGTAAGATAATGCCAAAAAATATTGATATAAAAATAAATATTTAATGCTATTATATATTAAATATTGTCTCTCACAGACAATCCTTGGTCTCCGGATTCCGCGACATCATCCCGCGGCGTTACGTAGCCGACGGAAGTAGACGATCTACGGGTGAAGTATTACCCATCGCTGTGACCCCTGTAAATGCCGACGAGTATACTGCAGTCCTCGATCCTTGAAGACTGTCATACAGTGTGGCACGCATTTGATTTGTGTGGCGTCGGTGGTCATTCCCATCGACGTCAATCAGGTAATGCCTGAGTCCCGTATGACGGATAACGGTTCCGCACATCCACTCCCGATCCCTGTTCGTGTAGCACCTGATCTGGACCTTGTCACCTTCATTAAAAGTTCGAACGTCTAGTTTCTCCCTTGGCGCTGGCGGCTCCGGTGTTTCTTTGAGGAGGTCTAGTCTGGACCGAAACGGAAAATTCAGCATCGCACTCGCAGGTGGTTTACCCGAGGAAGCACTGGGTGCATTTCTGAAATTGAAAAGGAATCGGTTAAATATTAAATTTTAGCCTCCAGGATCTCTCTGAGTGCTCCTCGGAGTTTCTTCGTTTCGGTTTGGACAAACCGTTACGCCTGATCGGTGCTTGGTGGGTGAGCTTGAGCTATTACCCTATGAGTGATTCCGTTATTTTAAAGAAAGTCTCGAAATTCCTTTGGGGTCGGAGATATGCCGCAGTCGTTCACCAGAACGGATGGGGACCCCGAAACTGCAGAATATATCTCTTAGGCAGTAGAATTTGTCCTGGTAGAGTTAGACTTAACAGGTATAATTTTAAGCCACTTTGAATTTGCGTCCATTAATATCAAAAAGTAACTTCTTAAGTAAGGGCCTGCAAAGTCCAAGTGGACTCGTTGCCCAGGCCTGTGGAGGTTCATTCTGACCTTGTCAGCATCTGTAAAATTTCCTGGCTATGCTCTCAATGTTCTGATCTAAACGCTGCCAGTAACAGTAGCTCCGAGCAAGCGCTTTCATTTTTACAGCCCCTAAATTTCCGGAATGGAGCTCATCCAATACCCTTTTTCTTTAACGTGATGGGATCCTGACTCTATTTCCAATGTATATATGGGCATTTTGTAGCATGAGTTCAGATTCTTGATTTTTGAATTTTGTTTCCTGTAGTCCTTTCCGGTAGATAAGCATGTTAATAAGGTGCGAAATTCGGCGTCATTTTGAGTTTCTTTTGCTATTTCGGCACTTGTGAGCGGAAAGACTTCCTCGTGCAACTGATACATAGACAGTATATCTAATCCGGTCTCTTCCTATGTCTCTGCCAGTGGGGATCTAGATAGTAAATCCGCGTTTGCATGCGCTGATGTTGGTCTATGTTCAATTGTATAGTCAAATACTGCTATGAAGTTTCCGCACCTGAGAAGACGTCCAGCTGTTATTGATGGGAGCTTTTTATCGGGATTCAATATCTGTTCTAGGGGCTTGTTATCTGTTGCAAGCGTGAATTCCATGCCATAACAACATTGGAAAAATTTATGAAGGCCCCAAAAGATGGCAGTAGGCTCCCGATCAAGCTGGCTGTAATTTGCCTCAGCTGGGGTTAAAGTCCACGAGGCGTAGCAATCGGACGTTCCCCGTTAGGTTTTATATAGGATAAAATGGCTGATAAGCCATGAGGGCCAAGACAAGGGGTAACTCTTAGTTGAACGGAATCAGGACTAGGTCACTCCCAAAGTCGTCTTTTATCTCCACGAACGATCGTTCACATTCCTCTGACCAGAAGAATATCACCCCTTTCCTAAGGAAAACCTGTTAATAAGGAACGGGGAAGGGGACGGAAAACTTGTTCCTAAGGAAAAGGGACGGAGCTTTCTCGCGAGATCGGGAATAAAGTCGTAAGAGTTTCCCATGCCTAAAAATTTCCTAAGATCGCTGACGTTTTCCGGACGCCTGATCGCAACAATAGCATGTGATATCTCTGCGTTCTTATGCAACCCCTTAGCATCAATAGTGTGCCCCAGTTATTTACAGACGTTTGGAAAAAATTGCAATTGGCTTTTGCCACATGAAGATTGTATTTCCTGAGCCTGGAAAGAACCGCCCGCATGCGGTTCCGCTAACGAGTTCCCCTTGATTGCTATGTCATCGAAGAAGCAGACCTTACCATTCAGACTCAGGAGCGCCTGATCCATAAAGCTTTGTCATTCCCATGGTAGATCACTTATCCCAAACATCAATTTATTAACTTTAAATTGACCAAGGTGTGTACTAACTGTTTGGAGCCTAGCACTTTCCGTATCCATGGCCATATGTAGGTATGCCTTATGGATGTCTAGGACTGTGTAGTACAGGCCTCCCACTAATTTAGAGTACAACTCGTCAATGTGTGAAGTCGGATATTTATTTTTAACGAGGAATTTATTCAGTGTTACTTTGTAATCAGCACAATTGGTATGGTCGGGTTTAATCACTGTAACCAGAGGTATGCCGCATGGTGAGTCGACGAACCTTTCAAATATCCCAGCTTCCTCTGGATTCCTAATTTAATCTTCCACTAATCAATTGATAGCATAGGGAATCGAAGGAGGTTTCATATGTATCGGTTTTGCATCGTCCCTAATGCATAAGTGCATCGTCCGTATAACATATTATTAGAAATACCATTTCTCTCCTCAAGTCGTTCATAAGGAAATTTAAAAATATTAGTAGAATTATCTCTCTCATTTGTGAAATATTTGAGTCAAATGGGGACGAGTGATACTGGACAGTAATCAAAATTTGTATAACTACTTCTGCAATCAGCTCCTGCACCTCTTCTTGGGTATGTCAGATTGGAGTGTGCTATAATTAGTACTAAGGTCGAAATCTTAACATTAACCATAGATCTGTTCATAAAGATTTTATACTTGCCTACTTCGACAATGCCTGTTCTGACTGTTCATTCTCTACTAAAGTCGAAGCTCTAATCAAAGTCTATGCAATCATGGAACTCAAGGAAGAAGAATTATCCCAACAGGTTTGATGAAGGTGTAAGAAAAATAATATCGAAATACTCGGAATCACTGTACCCAAAGATAGAATTCAAAACAAACCGTCTTCCCATTTATATAATTCACCCATAATTATTATTACTTCACTATCATTCAACAAAAATCTTCCAGATCGAATAAGAATTAAATATGAATAGAACTGTTATAGGACTGCCCACCCCCCCCTCTGTTTATAGGATTAAGAAAAATTCAATATTTTAACCATGACCACAGTTGTTAAACATAATGAATGAAGCCATAATCATCATATACCATTAAGGATATAATAAACGCTTATGAAAATTATGATGGCTTATCAAGAACGAATTTAAATGCTAAGATAAATTCATAATTGATAATTTAAACTAATCATGTTCAGGATTACATACTTAAAACTCTCATTCGACCACTTTCTATAAAATGTACTGTTTGCATCGGTTAATAAAAAAGGAATCACAATTTATTTAAATTGTAATAAAACTGAGTCACGAAGAAGGTAATATTTAAAATAATACCAATCCCCACAACGAAGTGTAATCAAACTGATTTTGATTATGAAATATCGTGACAGTGAAGGCGGCACACGATTGGACTAGTAGACCAGGAGCTGTATAGAGTTGTATATGCAAAACGTGAGGACCTCATTCTGTATATCGTTTTGAAATCAGAAAAGCTTGCAGATTATAATTGTGGATGTTGCCAGGAGGATTGTTGCTCACCCCACTCACTTTGATATCAAGTAAATGAATTGCAGAAATGCTTTGCAACCATTTTAATATTTATTCTAGTAACAATATCCCATTGTTTCTTAAAATTAAAGATATTTATAGCTAGGCAATTGAAAATATAATAAAATAAATAAAAACAATAATTGATGATAAAAAAATAAAAGAAACAAACCATAATAATCAATTTTTTTTTATTTTGGGAATCATTGTTGATACATTTGCAAAGCAAAATACAATTCAGTTGTAATTTTTTACAAGAACAAGCCTTTGTTTGGCAGTTGGATGAACATTTACAGGGCTGGACTTGTTGGAATTGTTGGATCAACAATTACGGTAATGGTAACTTCTTCAGTTCTTGGGTTCGTCAGTTTCAGTGGGTACAATTTACCATTTTTTCGCCTACTATTTGAGAACTGACATCCTGAAATAAATTTCTTCTTGTAAGAACCGTCAAACCATAAACCTAAACAATCAAGACTTGTTAGCTTATTCCAAAAATAAATTCCCAAGATGAAAACATCTGTATCAGCGCTAATAATTATAATATGTGTAGTTATGGTTTTTGCAGCGTGAAATATGACAAAACATTCTTGAATTGGCTTCTAAATGGTCTGAATTTAATTCAGGTACTTCCAAAAATAAAGAGCCTTGCAATTTAAAACATTTTGTTGGATCATCGAATCCTCCACAAATATATGACTCCCAATCTTCATTTATTTGTGCATATCTTGGAGCAGCAGTACAGAGAAATATAACAACCTGCAACTTGTTTTCGGTGATTGAAAAGAAATTAATGCAGTTACTTGAGATTTTTGTATTATCATTTGAAATAATATTTTTTTTAATTTGTTTACCCTTACTCCGTAAAGTTGACTCTAAATATTAGATCGATATATCATCATACCTGTCAAATACTATGACCACTCGTTTTAGATTTAGCCCCAAGAAAAAATTGATGAATGCCTCAGCAAAATCGCTAAAGGTGTTGAAATTCTTTAACTGAATTCGGTGAACAAGTGCCATACCGTCAACAATAAAAATTTTAGTATTTTGTAAATTGAAAACCTTTAACCGCGTGTTTGCACCGCATTTATAATTACTTTCAAGTTCATGAGCGAGTTCCGATTTTAGAGATTTCCTTTAAAATCCTTAAGCGTCAAAAAGGTGCTTGCAGTAAGAGACTTATATCAATTGCATCCGCCGTTTTGTTCCGCTGCCGACAAGTCTGAACACAAAAACTGTGTTTATTTTTATTTCGTGTATGCTTACCATAAATTAAGCATTGATGATCTTTATTAAATTTAATAACTACTCTTGATGAGTGTCAAACATGTTGAGTTCCAGAAGCACTAGCTTCTGCAGAGGAAGTAGAAGTAGAAATATTCTCCTGCTTATATAATGATAATTCGCGGCGCCTTATTTTGTCTTCGCTTATGTAACTTATTTTGTTTCATTAAGGTAACGATATAGTAGAGGGGAATTAACATCACCCGCCATATTAGTTTATTTATAAGTCTAGGGCCGCAATGCATACGTTACTCAAACCAGCTCACTGCACTTAAGTTGTTCTGTTAATGTTACAAAATATCATTTAATTTAAGTAATTGTGCAATGATATAATATTTAATAACAAGCTCGATGCCAAGTACAATTGTGTTCGGTAAAGTCTATATAATTTTTTATTTTTTCACTTTCATCTGCTGCTCTTTGAATATTTTCAAACGATTGTAGTTTTTATGTTGTTACTAATTTTTAAATATTTTTATTTGAAAATAAATGATATGTCCAGGACCGGGACTCGAACCCGGGTCTCCCAGATCACTAGTCTGGGACCCTACCATTTGAGCTATCCTGGGCCCTAATGAAGCTCGCTTCTCGGTTGTGGTTATATCTTTTCCTTTTTCTTTTCAAATAAAAAATATTGTAGTTTTGGTTTCTCGACCATTTCACCCGTTTTATCGCAAAACAAACACGACGTTTCTTTCGTTTTCGGTTCTTCACATTTATCACTTGTACCGACATTGTCCGCGTGGTTTAAATAAAACCCTTAAATACAAGCATATATAAACAATATTACGTGAATACGAGAAAATAAACCGTTTTGCACCAAAAAATAGTTTTATACTGGCTACTACTAGCTTAATGGCGCATCGTCGCGTAGGGGTTGGGTAAGGGTGGGGACAAGAAAACGGGACCCAAACAACATGGGTATTTTTTTTGTTTGGGGTCTCAGGTAAAAGAATTTTAACAAAGTTGCCGGTCCTCACGTTTTGCATACTCAACTTCCTTTAGCACCTGCACTAAGGACAAACCTTTGACAAAACAGCCAAACCTTTCAAGAATCGATTAAGCCATCCAGTAAAGGTTCCTTAACTAAACAGATAAGTAAAAAATAAATTTGTTTTTAATCTTATTTTTTTAAATTAATATCCCACTATAATGACTAACTCAATGAATTTATAAAATAAACCAATCAAAATATTATTAAAAATACGGCTTGGAGTGCTGCCGATGGGTAGTTTCTCCACTAGTATTTTTCATGTCATAATGTACATATCAGCAGATTTACTTAATTGGCCTCACTTTCCAATAAATTCAATGAGACACATGTCACTTTTATGAGACAACATATTCACTAAATAATAAAATATATAATCTTGTAATTAAACTATTATTAACTTGTTCTCAAATTAATTAAGCTTAAGAACGTCTGTTTTAATTATTTTGAAGTGTGGCAATACCAAATAGATTCCACAAAAATTATTGGTTGGTTAGCACAAAAGGGCTTTTAATTTCAAGCCTCGTTGGTTTCGCAGGATGTAGTTTATTGAGAATAATCGTAATTGATGAAAAACTATTGAATAGCATTGGATAATGATCAAATCGAAATATTAATTGAAGGGTTCAGTGGAAAAACAGGCAAGCCGCTATTATATGTTTAATGGAATTTATTAAAGTATTTAATAGAATACCCTTATACAATACAATTTTAAACAGTATTTTAATGAATGAAAAGAAATGGTTGACTCTGAGTGATGAACATTTATGAATTTATCGACAATATTAGCTAAGGTTATTTTCCATAAATTGTATATAACATTAAGTAAAAACATTATCAACGACTTTAAAAATATAATTTATAAAATATATACGATTCTACTCTCAAGTAACTATCCATAAGTTTTAGATTCATTTCCTTGAAATTACCAATTATTTGTATTACATAGCTTTAGAAATACACCTAGATAATAGCCAAAGAAACAAAAGAAAACATAAATAGAGATTAAAAAGGCTTATTGGTTTTTTTTTTTTTTGTTATGTGATTTTATGATTTCTTGTTAATAATAATAATAATAAAGTCTTTATTTATTCTGGGACAAGTCCCTTTAGATTAGCAATAGAGGTGTTAATTTACAAGTTATTATATCTTAGAATATATTATAATTACATTTAATTAATTTTTACAAATAATTTAATAAGTGAGAAAGAATTAAAAAAGTAAAAAAAATGCGAACTACCTCCAGTAACAATATTTTAAAAAAACAGATTAGAAGAAGGGAAAGAAAAAAATAGAAATAAGATAACAATAATTATATAAGAGAAACAATTGATATGTACCAAATTATATGCCGAGCAAACAACAAAAAATAGTGAAGAAAAATTCAAACAATACCATTAGTGATTTACACTTATTTTTAAAAAATATCTAACTAGAACAGCCAGATTAGAAGAAAATATATATATATATATATATATATATATATACATATATATATATATATATATACGAGGGCTATTCAGAAAGTAAGGAACGCTTCCACCTGGTGCCGCCAGGCATCCTTTCTTAACCAATCCTGCCGACCATCAATCATTTCCGATTTCATTCAATTCACCTCAATCCACTCCCTTACCACTCGTTCCACTCACTTACCACTCTCAAATCTATACACAGCATCCCTTCGAACAGTAGTTTTTGACAGACCCTTCCTTATTCGATCCGAGGGTGTATTAGTTTTGCATCGAGATCCCTGAAGATACTGGTTTCTTCTTCTTCTTCTTTCTGATGTCATGACAGCGACTGATTTCTTGTCATCTGTATAACAGCGACAAGAAATCAGTATCTCAAGGGTCTCGATGCAAAACTAATACTCCCTCGGATCGGATAAGGGTAGCTCTGTCAAAAACTGGTGTTCGGTGGGATGCTGTGTATAGATTTGAGAGCCGAGAACGAGTGGTACGGGAGTGGACTGAGGGGAATTGAATGAAATCGGAAATGAATGATGGTCGGCGGGATTGGTTAAGAAAGGATGCTAGGAAGTACTTACGGTGGTAGGAAAGGTAGAGTCATTTCAAATTTTCGTAGTATCGGGTAAAGATGAAGGGAACAAAGCAATTGATCAACCGGTTTAGTTTTGTATGGAGATCCCCAAAGATAATTAACTGATTTCTTGTTATGTGTACAACAGCGACAATCGACATATACTTTTGTAATGTGCCTTTTAGATTTGTTGATTTAATATTAGAGACAACTTACCCAATGGGTGAAAAGTCAGAGAAATTCAATTTTATGTAAAACTATATATAATCACACACATACATACTTCTAGACAGATCAGGATTTAGTAATTTTTTACCGTTAGGGATTGGAAAAAGGCCACAATGCACAACCTAAGCAATACCATTACCAGTAATAGTCCCCTATTGTTCCTATAATTATAACTATTATTAGCTATTAATTATAACCGATCAGAGGACATTTGTCTTTCTTTTGAATATAGAAAAGGAAGGAGCTTGACAGATACTATACATGTACGTATACAAGTAATTACATATTCGGGGACATTAATACAATTATTACTAATATGAAATAAGTAATCATCCGTGATTAATTCATATTAAGAAAGACAAACAACAGAAACTTACATAACATTAACAATGTTAGCAGCTCATGTATAGGTGTACAAACAACGAAAGAAGTTGTACGGGTCTACAAAGCAGTCTTAGCACGTAATCCTCAATACAGTACTCAAGGGACAAGCTACAAGTCGGCGTAGGGTTTCCTAGTCCCAGATTTTTGTAAATGTTCAAAAGTATGGAATGTAAAGATCAAAATATGTATATATATATATATATATATATATATATATATATATATATATATATATATATATATATAGCGTTTGGTGTGAATCCAGAGAAAGAAACATTTCAACTGTTATTATCTAAAGACTACTGATGGTGGTCTATCGACCCCCCCCCATACATTTAGCTTTATAAACGTTAATCTCAACTCATATTACTTTGTTTAAAAATCAGATTTATCCACATAAGTCATTAAATTTTTGAATTATTGTATTTCCAGTTTTGGAAATACATAATTAGAATGCTAGGTACAGGACTGATAACAATATCAGTTGTTTTGTAATAAAAGGTTCAGATATCAGATAAAGCAGGTTTATATTGTAGACGTAAACCGATACTTTCACAAAGGAACACTACTAATTTTACAGTAGAATATCGACATAAAGAGAGGTCACATAGCGCGGCCATTAGACCTATTAAATAATAGGTAATCAGAATAATAATACACAGAAATAAATTATGTTTATTTATGAATAACTAAACTTTTTTAAGTACAAAACGTTAACATCCTTTAAGGATGCCGTAGGGAAAGGAGAAATTACACCCTTGGACAACCTTTCCCTGAAACACTAACGCTAATAGGCTGCTGCCTTAAGCTGATTCAATTGGTTATATTTGTAGAAAATTAACTACTCAGTAATATATTTAAATTATATTTGATTGTTAAAAACAAATAAAAAAATGGAAATATCTGAATTTTTGGTATTGGTATTACATCTGTATAATACCAATACCAAATGCTCTTTTTTGAATCTCTTATACTGATAAATTGACATTAATATGTAAAATTAGACCTATTCGGTTTGGTTATAAATGTAGGTAAATTAAATTTCAATATAATCAAATTAAAACAGATAAATAAATAAAATCAAAATAAGCGTGAATAGAAAATAAAATACATTATTACATTTAATTAGCCCATAATAAATTATTAAATTGCGCATTTAAAGAAATAAATATGTCTCAATACCCTTGCTTATGATTTAATGGAGGTGAACTTCTCGCGTGTGCCTTGCGATGAATCGTGAAGATTTTGGCTGCCTTTAGTAGACGATCCCGATGAATCCCAGAGTTTAAAATTACGAATCTTGTAATTATCTTTTGTCATGGAGATGAATCAGATGAACCTCAGCGAAGTCGACACACAAACCGTAATGGTGACTCTAGTAAAGAACGTTAAGTCGGAAGGGTTTGGACCGCAAGGGTCGACCTCTGAGACAACAATAATTAAACTATGGGCCATACGAGTCGTCTTTTGCTAAAAAAACAAAAGACCTACTTCACTATTATACAGAAAAGAACTATTACTTAAAGTGTGACTTATATAAATTTATTTTATTTTCAGCTGGTTCAAAAACATGTGTTTTTGGCTCAATTAGTTTGGACTAAAGTACGTCTTTTCTCCCTGTGAAAAAGAAATTGAGTAAAAAAGTTAACTTTATTCCCTAGGGAATAAAGTAAAAAGATGACAACATAATTCGTCTAAATAATGTAGGTTTTGCAATGAACAAGTTCAGGGTTAGGTTGGTACACCTGTCACACCGGCCAATAAAATCAGCTGTTGTTTCAAAACACCGAAACTGATAAACAGAAGTTCATTTGCGTTCAGGCTGTGTAAGTTATGGATCCAAAACATATTGTACAAGAAGCAAATAATGTTATTTCAAATTTATTGCCAGCTAAATCAAAATTGTAAATCAAAACAACAATTCAAAATTGTAATAATTGCATATTTAATTTCAGTTTTTGAATTTATTGTAAAGCATAACATAATATAAAATATAATACCGTATAGTTTGCCTTTTTACATCCCATCTGGAGATAAAATCGTGTATGCCCCTCGAGACTAAATTGATCATTATTCCCAGCAATACTTAACTCCCTCGGCTTGGCCTCGTGAGTAAAGATAATTATTCCCTCGCATTCGCTCGGGAATAAACTCGATTGTTCCTGAGCGAATGCGAGGTTCGTGTACAAACTTGCAGCTGAGGGAATAATGATCTTCTTTAGTCCCTAGGTGCATAAATAACTATTTATTGAAATTAAAAATTAATAAAATAATTAAACAATTGAATACAAGAAATAATAAGTATAAATTTAAGTATAATGTAATAAGAAACTGAGTGAACTAAGCAAAATCCAATTTTTAAGAATAATCGCAACTCAATTCAACTAATCCTCCTCTTAGGGACGATTATTTTTTTGTTTTATTAAATTTTCCAATAACTCAAAGAAAGGTCTGATTATATTTCCTGATAATTATCGATTGAGAGATTGATGACGCCAAAGTGATACACAACTAAAGGAGAATAAGAGATGTAGTTGGATAGTTCTACAATAAGACCACAAATCCTCAAGAGGAAACCTGACCAAGCTATCAAGAAGGAAGGGTTGGTGCTGGGGATTATACCTTGGGAGGTAGGGCAGGATATTCCTTGGCTGATAGGATGGCTCCCAACGAGGCTACATCAGCCGGCCAACTTTATTGCAATTTGTTCCCATCAGAGATCTCTCCAGAGGGCTCTTGTCCCGGTTCAGCGCGATACAGGCAACTCACCCGAAACCGTTCACATACATCTTTAGGGCCTCTCAGAAGGATGAGGGTGCGGCGTTCTCGTTATTGCTGCGCGGCGTCTTCTATATCTTATCGACCCAATTACCTTTCATGAGATACCGAATTTATATTCCGGTTTACTTCGACATGAAATAGGTTACACCCTAGCAGTATTTGTAATCTTTGAGTGAATTTTAGAGGCCTTATAAAGGTTTTTTATTTGTATTACTATATTCATTGAAATTTACAACTGTATTATAACAATACAACAAGTAAATGGCAGGAATGATACATAGAGGCATGGATTAAGACAAGTAGAGGAACTACCCGACTAACTACTACTAAGTACTATATAAGCTACTACTAAGTTCTAGGCAGTACTCAAATAACAAGTTCAACTTAGAAGGTCACAAGTTTATCTTCTTTTCAGACTCCTCGGAGGATAATCAGGAATTAAAGAAGTTGCTAGGTATGAAATTAGTGGGTTTGAAGTGCGAATGAAGTTTTTCATGAAAACACTAGTATTGGGTTCGTGTCAAATCAGCAACAAATGGGACATTTAGGTCATTATGGATGACATTATTCGTAACAAAGTAAGGCGTATTATGGATTTTGGATTGTAAGGATTGGATAGGAAAAATTCGATGGCTTCGTGCAGCCCCAAAGCTCAACTCCGTAAGTAAAGGTGGGCCTAATGATCCCCATATCTACGGGTATTTCGTAATTAATTGGGATCTTGGAGCGTTTGTCTAGTAAGAGTTGAACAACCCTGAAACAGCGAGTTGTTGCTGTTTGTGGTAAGGATAGTATTAGGATGGGTTGGGATATCAGCTATATAAACTTTGTAGAGGATTGGGCGGAGGATACTGCCTTGAGGAACACCAGCAGATTGAGGAAAGAGGTGTAAGTAGGCAGTGTTATGGTTTACTTTGAATGTCTTTTTGGAGAGTAAGGATTGGATAATGAGAAAGTATATAAAAGTAGGAATCTGCGGGCTATCATTAATCTTAATTCGCCAATTTAAAAGATTATGTAATGCAATGCTATGTATCGTACAATCCATATTTATTTGAAAAATATACTGGAACTTAGAAGATAAGAATAATAAACAATGACATAAATAAAAACTAGATCACGGAGACAGATAGCAAATACACCCAGGGAAGGGGGTTGGTACAAAGACCCCCAAATGGATTCGAAGAGAGTCCGACGATGGAGACTGGAACGACTCAGATATTTTTAATTTATGTTAATATTTTATGGCAATCCATTACTTATCTTAATCATTACTGCTCAATGTGATTATGTATATATTAAATGCTATTGAAAGTAATTGTATTGATAAAGTATATTCATTGTAATTGTTTAATTTAGAAGGGGTACATCATGCTTAAGTTTGAAAAGGTTGTTCCCTAAACGGGATATGGTACCTATGATATGAGTAGACTGTATTGTAAGTATAAATGAATGGCTTTATTTTTAGAAATGGTACATACAAAATTGAATATAAATTTAGTTACTGTTATTGAGTTATTGTCCATCTGTGAATGGCTTGTCTTCTTCTCGGTAGCTGTGGGTTCCTCTTCATCCTGCTGGCCCTATTAGTGGTTATACTCCATGATGATGTTCACCTGACTCGTGCTGTTCTACTACTCGACTTGAACTTTACTCTGTCTTTGCTAGTCTACTGCTTGTCATGCACTGATCGGCAATTTTGTACCGGCAGTAGTTGGCCCAGGAAGTGATAGAGGCCTCTGGTACGAAGAGGTAGATGAGGTAAAAGAGCGGAACGGTCGTTTCATGTTTCATGTTTCATTCATGTTTTAAGATGAGTGATTAGTAAATTGGTAAACATACAACCAACCTCGAGAAAAGAATCAAATTTAAAGCCAAATTAGGAGATTCAAATGAATGATAAGTTTAAGTAATTATCATCAACAATGACTTGTAGCATCCAAAATTGTATAATATTGATAAATAATTTTTACATTCTTAAAACATACCAAGTAAGTTCATTTGTAGTACAAAGATTTTAGAGGATATAATATAAAGAGGTAGGCACTTTCCAGTACTCTGACAGGTACAACAACAAGTAAATATTTTAAACCATATTTAATACAACAAGAAAAATGTCTTAAAGTAAAGAAGTAATCATGTAAAGCACATAATAAAGTCCTTTTATTTGAAAGATCAATCAGTTGATTAAAAACAGGATCATAATCGAGAACGATTAACCTGGAATCCTCATACGAGACTGAAAAGACAAGAAACCGCTCGACGTTTCAGGCTACTTCAACACTTAATAGACAAACGCTCAAAGCTCCCAATTTATTACAAAAGACTCATCTACATGACCATCATACGACCTATTTGGACCTACGGAGTAGAGCTTTGGGGCTCCACTAAGCCATCGAATTCCTCTCGTATCCAATCCCTACAATCCAAAATCCTTCGTAAAATCCTTAATGCTCCTTATTTTGTTAAGAATAAAATCATCCATAACGACCTTAATGTCCCATTTGTTGCTGATTTGGCCCGAACCCGCTATCTATCCTTTCATAACAAACTTTATTTCCACTCAAACCCTCTGGTTTTAAACCTAGCTTCCTCTTCAATTCCCGATAATCCTCCGAGGCGTCTGAAAAGAAGATGGCCCCGTGACTTCTTAGTTGAACTTATGATTTGAGTACTGCCAGTGGGTAGTTTCTCTACTTGTCATTTTTACATGTCATTATGTATCGCTTAGCCCATTTAGTAGATGTATTTTTATTATACAGTTGTAAATATCAATAAATAAATTTAAAAAAAAAAAAAAATAATAATCAAGATGTGCGCAGTTGGAATTCATTTCATGGCTATTCGTCGCAATAAAACACCGGCACAAAGGCACAAATAAAATAAGCAAGCGACTAGAAAGCGACTATAATTAAGGGACTATATCCTACAGACTACACGGAGCAGACAATGCATTAGAGGGCTGGTGATAAAGGCATTTGGTGTTGGTTTCATTAGATAGGGAATATCGGTTCACTATTGGCACATCGGCCTTTGTTCCATTTGGAATGGTTAGCTCTACTGCTCCCTTCCTCTACTGGGTTGTAGCTGTGCATTCTCAATTCCACAATCCAACGCTTTGTCTCATCCCTTCAATAAAGGACTTTATGCAGTAAAGAGGAGAGTTAATCTGAACTTCAAGAATAATGAAGTAAAACTTAAATTTGTAATTAAGAAAATGATATTTAGATTAATAAACATCATTTTGTTAAGACAAAATAATGTTCAGTGATCGAGACGTTGGAACCCAATCAATTCCCACCCAGAACGATCCTGAATCGTTTACCAGAAAGGGTCAGCTATCGTAACAAAATTTACTCTCGATAGAAATTATTTAGTTGAATAGGCCCGTTAGGGCGCTGACGCGTACAGGAGTCAACTGAATATGTTTACGATGGCGGGAATTCACCTTTATAATGAGCGGATGTTTTCCACAAAGTCAGAGTTCTTTGACTGGTATTCCAGGAGAGGTGATATGAACGGAAGAAAGATGCACTCTGAAGGTAGAGATTTTTTATTTTACGGTAGCCTGACTAGATTCTGGGTGTAGCCAGATTCTAATTTCAGTTGATAGTAGAGCCAATCAGTTATGAGAATTCTCTTTCTTTTTTTTTTAAACGACTCGATCACTAAAATATGTCATTGTGAATCTTTTAATAAGATTGTGGTTGTTAGGGTCATATGATTTTTATATTGATAGTTTTTGAGTGTTTCTTTCTTTGTGGTATATTAGTGTTTTGTCTTTTATCTAAGGAAGTCTTCCGTTCGTTTCTTTCCCAAGTTTCCCATATATGTTCTTGTCTGTAACTTGTTTCCAAACCAGCCCTTTCCAGGTGTCTATGTGGTCTAAAATAGGAGATGCATATAGCACATGAATAATTTTGTACATACATTGGTAGTATTCTGCATAAGAAATAATTTCAGCAAAAAATAATCGTAGTGCGGCTGTGGCTCAGGCGATATTAAGTAATTAATATACAATATAGATGATATTGGTATTACATTCAGAGCCTCTTTTCAGATTTTAAAATTTAACCTGCTATCTTCAATACTTTACCTTGATTATTTTGATACAGTAATAAATAATTCCCTTTAAATGACAGTTTATCTAAATCATTCCGCTCCTCTGACATATTAAACAGATTTACATCTGAAACGGATATAATTACTTTCCATATTTTAAAACGTTTTCCGCTCCGAATGTTTTTCCACCCTATTAAATTCTTTAATAAATATCATTCCTAAGCAAAATCTGTCTCTTACCTTTCCATGTCTGTTTTACATAATAAAGTCCGTACCAAAAAAAAGAATTAATTTAATTTTATACTGTTATAATTAGTTTTAATAAAAATCAAATAAATGATTTTTGAATAAAAAAAGCGTCCATAAAACAGCTTCAAAATATTTAGTGTAGAAAACTTACATGTAATAATTATAATAGCTATGTTAAAATTTACAATTAAAAATTATCGAGTTCAATAATCATCCGAGGTTTTCTCTTAACTTTATTGTTTAGTGATTATTTATAGATATTTTTTCACGATTGTTCTATCATTGTTTGTTGAAAAATATAGACGAGACTTAGAGACTACGAATAATTCTTGTTGTTGTAATTTGACTTTTCATAAATTAGTTATATCTAATAAATTATTATTCCTTGTACATAATACAGAAAAGTAAATTCATTTAAGAAACATAAATAATGAATTTTAAAACTCTTCGTTTTTCTTCTACTTTAGTGACAGTTATGAAGTGAAGATAAAACGGCGTTTAAGATTACTTCAAGATAGGGTGAGCGCTTGGCATATCATTAGGAAACAAAATAAATTATTTCAAAAAATTAGCCAGCCACCTTTACCTTTTTGCCGAAACTTGCTTATCCATGGAAGGCTGAAAGGAAAACAATGGCGGGTTATGGCATGCTAGGGGGGAAGTAAAGCTTGTAGAAATCTGTTAGCCTTGATGGGGAGTTAGGTTGGGGGGGGGGGAATTCACTTTGGGAACCATTAACCTCACGTCAAGTCCCGTCACACATTAGCCTAATCAGCTGCCATAGCTCAGTCTTCTTGCCCTGCTTACTCCAACCGCTCTCTAGTCCTGAAAAGTTTCAGCCATTCTGGCACAGCTTAGGAATTCCGTGTACTCTCTGCTATAAAAAGCTAATTCAATTACTGATGTCCTGAACGTCGCTTTACGGCGATAATTCTCTAATAAACTTAAGAATTTATTCAGCTTTTAAAAGACATGGAGATGAATAAAACTACTAGACAAAATTTAAATCCTTAAAATGTTTCAGTTCCTCTTAAACCAAAGAATCGCAAAAATAAGAGTTTCGTTGAAATATGTTATTTAAAAAAAAATCAAGCGGATGCAAACAAAACACTAAATTCGAAAAAATCACGTAGATAAGTGCAACTATAGTCTAACAGCTGTAGGTGTACTGTTATAAAGGTACAACTGTATTCTCAATCAGAGAGAATTATTTAAAAAAAATACCTTTACCACTACAGCTCATAAAGTTTCTTGGTCTCAGTACGTTGTAGAAACTGTACTGTGTCTTGTACAACGGTTGACCAGGGAGGTGGTTGGTCCTAGATCACGCTCAATTACTAGGTTTTCCCCCATCCTTAAGTGCACACTTTATAGAGGCTGGGTGAGCCCCATGAAGGTTCTAGACCCCAATGACCCAGTACCGGCTGGTAATAGATTAAATAAAATCTATCACACATTCTATACAAGGGGTAAAAAAAATATATAGCCGGATGGTTCATCCATTTCTGCAGCCATGAGGGGCTCCATTCTTTACTCAACTGCAAAATCTTTAAATTAATCCACTGTGTATTTTAACCATTTTTTATTCAAAAGATGCGATACTGCCTTTTTAATAAACCTAATATCAGAATGTATTAAATTATGCGTTCCATCATATATCAATATAAATAAGTATTTCAGCTTTACGATCTACCCTCTCTTAATTCTACCTTGATTAAAATAAACTGAAGGAAAAATTCACAAAGTACAAGCTGCCAAAAATAAGAACAAAATTTATCTAAAAAAAGAAGTTATGTATTAAAAAGTTATCTATTTGTATTTTTTTAAGTTATAAACCTAGTTTTATAACAAAAAAAAAGGAGCATAGCCTCCTACCAGTAGCCGATGTAAGAGTCCTGCGCGGCATGGAATGTGGTAGTGACCACTTTTTGTTAAGAGCCAAATGCATAGCACTGTGGAAAAGAAACCAGATGGCATCGAAGCAAGCCAAATCCACACACCTAGATGTACGCAAGTATAAGCTTCACCTGCTCAATAATGAAAGTATAAGATATTTCTACCAACGCCGCCTGAAAGCACTAGTGAAGCCTTAGGGCAGATGGAAACTAACCCTCCAAAAGATTGATGTAACATGGAAATAGAAGAAATGGTATGCAAGAAAAAGGGATCTTCAATAAATGGTTAGGTAGCAGAAGCCAAGAAGATTGGAGAAAATTCAGAAGCCATAACACACAGGTAAAGCACAGTGTAGCATAAAGCAAGAACCAAGCATGGGAAGCCTGTTGCAGGAGGATTGATAATAGCCTGGGGTACAATAAGCTACGCGAATCATGGAGAGTACTGAAGGCAATCAGGACACAAGGGAAGGGAAATGTGATTCATCTGATAGGACGCCTGTCATCCGAGAAGACTTGGGTAGACCTCACCTGGCTCACTGACATAAGCCAAGAATGGTCCGGTTCATATCCAACTGAGAATAATGCTCAAGGAAGTATTATTGGATAAGAAGATGAAGTTCTTGTTGCACTCAGAAATGCAAAATGTGGAAAAGCTGCAGGACCTGGAGGTATTTCAGTAAAACTGTTAAAGACGGAGGGGGGGGGGGGCTGGATTGTTAAAGGTCCTTACAAAGTTTATAAATCTGATACTACAAGGGCAAGAGTTGTCAAAGGACCTTAAGACAGGATTTCTTACACCTATACATAAGAAAGGAGACAGGAATGTATGCCGAAATTATAGAGGTATTTCTGTCCATAGTTCGGTATCAAGAATAGTGGGAAGAACTCAGAAGCGAAAATTAGAAGAGGAGTTTGTCGCCCCAGAGGAACAGTTTGGTTTCAAAGCAGCCAGATCTTGTACATACAGCATATTTATCCTAAGGCAGCTCATAGAAAAGCGAATGTAGAAACGAAAAGCTGTAAATATAGCTTTCATAGAAATAGAACAGGTTTATGACAGCTTGCCAAGACATAAGATGTGGGAATCCCTTAAGAATGCGGGCATTAGCGATGCCTTAATAAATGCCGTGAGATGTCTTTACAGGAAAGACGAGTACAGATTGAAGCTCGCCTCTCGTTTATCCGAGTATTTTTCTGCCTCAAAGGGTCTTAAGCAGGGATGCATTATCTATGGAAGTAAATATGCTTATCTTCATATATATGTTTTAAGTTTTTCAGACTAGTTACTTTTACAACTATAGTTGCTATTAGATGTTCTTTTTTGTCTAGTATCAATTTCAAAAACCTATTTGCAAGCTAGTTTTATAAAAATAAATATATTTTTTTATTAAGTACTAACATCGTTAAAAAACCAATTAAATCAAAATACATGGTTTTACAATTATATATAATCATTTTTACCAAGAAAATCAATTTTATTATTTTTTGTATTAGATTTTTTTGGGAGTAAACGTGATTAAGAGAAATCAATCACATGGTGTCAAAAACGAATGAGCATAACTTAAAAAAAATTGAACGGTAATCTGAAGTAGTTGCAGCTGAATCGATAAACATATGATTAATCTGAAGAGTTACAAATACTCATCAAATTCCATGAAGATCCTTACGGGGTTTACATACCTTGAAAATCTCCATTTAAATTGCCGTTTGAAATCTTTCAGGTTTATAAAACATAACAATGAATTAGTTGATAATTTCAATTTCTCCTCATCTGTTATTTTACTGTGATTTCCTAATCTCAGCTGTTCCCTTCGACCTAGTTGTCAATTATGAGCTCATTGTGTTACAATATTTTGAATTTATTTATATTTTTTAATTTCTGTTGTCCTAATAGAGACTACGTCATATCAACTTTTAGTATTTTATTTTGAAATTTTATTTACATTATATTAAGGATGTTCATATATATGTGTTGCAGACTGGCTTGAGAATATTAAGATTCATTGATCTTAAAATTAGAACAGAATTATAGTAGATAACGATTAAAAATTGATACAAAAATGTAGTTGTTCAATAATTTTAACTAAAATTTTTAATTTTTATCTACTATAATTCTATTCTATTTTTTAATTTTTTATTTGTTACTATGTAGGATTTAAACAGCACCTCTTTGTTAATACCTCTTTGTTATTATATAATCCAATCCCCTCTCATTTTTATTTCTGCTACATACTACGTTATTCTATAAATATATTATATATAGTGTTATTGATTACCATGTGTTATTTTAATTTATTTATATCTTGACTGAAGAAGACCTCCAATGTGGGTCGAAACGTTGGCTTCCCAATAAACAGTTCTCCCTATATAAGAGAATTTTCTTGACCTCCACCCGGACCATTTTCTTCCCCACATATATAAGGACAATTAATATTATTCAACTAATAAAAGAATAACGTACATTTAAGACTAAAAAATAAAAATATGCATATCGATGGTACCAATGAATTCAATATTAGAAGGAACCCTCGGTGAAAAATTTCACAGGACGGTGAGGAATTCATTGACTTCTCTCGAGAGTTCTTAAAAGTTTTCGTTACTAAAAAACTGGGCTCTTGGGCTGAATAATTGGCTAGGTGCGGTCCCTGAGTTATAGAACCACCACTGAGTTACGAGAGAGAAGGGTGAAGATTTTCAACTTTTTCGAACTCTTTTATTTAATACCAGTTCAATTTTGTTTAAAACCTCATTAATTATTTAATGCAGTTTATTTATTTATTCTTTTTACCACGACAACTTCCTCATGCCTCAAACTTTTAAGAAATATCAGCTTGGATTAGGTACATGGAGTGTTAGCGTTTCAAAGTAATGAATGATACAAACATTTACAAAATAACGATTTATAAATTATTCATAATCACATTGAAACGTTTGGAATTCATTATCATCATACTTAATATTCACGAATTAAATTAATTTAACTATAAATGTTATTAATATATATCAATCGGTTTGCTGTTCAAATTCTGCCAACTCTACAGTTTACTTTGCAAGACCTCACATCTTTCAACATAAACATCAAATAAACTTCAAATATACAAGACCAGCATTAAAACTATTTGGACCTGTAGACTGGAACTGTGGGGGATCCCAATAAAATCGAATATCAGATTTATTCAATCCTTTCAATCCAAAGTCCTGAGAACTATCGTTAATGCTCCTTACTTTGTCTGCAATAAAACCCTCCATAATGATCTCAACATTCCTTTCGTCCTCGACATCATACCTTCTAAATTTTCAAACTTTCACCAAAACCTTGCCTGTCATCACAATCCCGTGGGTCAGTCATTATCCAGTTTCACCCATCCATATAAACCGCCCCCGCCGTCTAAATCGGCAATGGCCCCAAGACCTGTTGTAATAATGTTATTTGGAGTACTGGCACTGGCCAGATTATCCACTCACGACCTGTGTGTCTGATCTCATGCCTTAACCAGCTTCCGTTGGCGTTTAATGCCAGTGACGCTGCTGGGAAAGGGGGAAGGGGCCTCCCGGACTCCTGCTAGGCCCTCATTCCAGGGGAAGAAGCTTAGTTGGGGGACTCCAGGAAAATTTTAACTATTGTAATTATGGTATGAATATGAACAGTTAGTTTATTTTTAGACTTATTTTTATTATCATTTTCTCATTTATTTTGTTTTTATTACCGCATGTATATATTTTTCTGCAGGTATGTATTTTTATTACATTTATTTATTTGATTTTGTTTTTTTTTGTTGTATGATTGTATAGCTACTCAGTACTATTACTTATTGTAATAATATATCAATAAAGTGTAAAAAAAATATATATTTCAATACCGAAGTTAATATTTCAATGTATTGATTATTTTTCATCTTATTTAGTATTTTCAATATTTTAATTTCCATTGCAATACCACGGAGAACACACAGGTTCTTGTCCGATCACCGAAGTTAAGCAATGTTGAATGTGGTTAGTAGTTGGATGGGTGACAAGCTAGCTAAACCACGTCCTGTTGGCATATTAAAAGTAGCGGGGTAGCTTAGTACGTAAAGCGCTGTCTCGCTATGGTGAAGGTTCCTGGTTCAAATCCGGCTGTGGCAGATAAATTATTTAATCTACACAGCCACGGATTGGCCCTACGGATCTGCAACAGAAGATTACCATGCCTCTGTAATGTGAATAACCTACCCTACCGTTGTCCTAGAAACTGTCTCTACCAAGTATTCAAACCAAGACCCTTCGCTGGTTGTAGAGTCAATTGCTTTCAGGTTTAATGAAAGTAGCTAAAATTATGCACAATGGCTTTTGTAACAACCCAGTAATATTACATGTTAATCGTTTTAGTTAAATATATACTATAATAATACAAATGAAAACGATCTATTAAAAAAATAATACTATACAAAGCTAGCATTGGTAAGTATCATGTGTACTTTACTAAGCTAATGGAAACGGAGTAAGTGTAGTGTAAACTAAAACTCATGTTTGAGTTGGTTTTGTTAGTTTTAACTGTTTCAGCCACTATTTACTAAATTTGTTTCACTGAACCGTTCAATCAATCCTTTGAACTGTACATCCTTTTATGGAATACAGGCGTTATAATGTTTATTGTAAACTATCCCAATAATATACAATTATAAAACTCCCTTTAGAGCTATTTATGGAACAAAAATATATATAAAATAAAAAACATGTCACTTCGCCTGAGTAAAACTGTTTATTATTCATTTCATGACTTCATATCAAAATAAATCATATCCTTTTCAAAATGATCATTAGTACACCAAGTTAAAATGATATCTACCTGTTTCAGAAAATTTCTCACAAATAGTTAAAGCTGATTATTTAGTTATAGTAGGGAAAATTTGACTTTTATTAGGAAAAACAAAATTTGGAAAACAATTTTTAAAAAATATGGAAGATGGACCAAATTGTTGGTGAGTCTGAACTAAGTCTGTACCCTCTCTTTTTACCGAATTTCCATCATGAATAAAAAAATAACAATTAGTAAACAGTTTCACATTAGAGTTATCAGCAGAGTTTAGATTTCACAACCAATTTAACTTTGGTCAAGATAAATGTGTAATAAATATAATTTGACAAGCCACTGTCAAACCTTGCCTTTAAAATAATTGTCTTGACTGATAGGACTTATGTTCGGTAATCGTTTACTGTTAACCAATTTTAATAAAGTTGTTGGTCAGTGAGACCGGTATTCAGGCAAAGTTTAGTAATATGGATAATTCGGCGGAAGGTAAAGGCGAAAGTCATATGTACCATTTGATGACAAAATTATTCTAGTCTCGCCTCCAAAAGACAGATTAATAATGCCAAATAACAAATAATCCGAGGAACGATTTGAATCAAACAGTCCACTGTAAAGTAACAGAGAAACTAAAAAAAAAATCCTGTAATGTGCTATGAAAAATTCTTATACTTTTTTTAAATTTCTAATTTCTTATAGGGATTTTTTTTAACATCCAGGATAGAACAATTGTCTTAGTGAATGTCTATAAAATTACAACACTTAATTTTATACAGTTTTCTATTGCAAAAAATGAGAAGAAGTAATAATTTTCGTAGTGTTAAAAACTGATCTAAATAAGCCTAAATCCTTAGTATTGTCAGGGGTAATAGCATTTATTTTATAATAAGTCATTGATATTGAAAGCTAGCAGTGATTTAGTCAGGATTCTGAGGCCCATGTACACTGTTATATCAAACTTCGTGTTCTTTATTTACCGCATAATATTACGCTTTTTCCAACAAACAAAGTTGTATCTGGCTTTCACATAAAATAAAAAAGTTTTTTGTTACATTTATTCATATAAACTTTGATATATTTGTTGGCTTCAACGTTACCTTCGATTTAGAAAGGTCATTATTACAATGATAGTTTATCATTTACATAACACAGTTTATTAATCGAGGAGTTTTTAAAAAATGTGGAAAAACTGTATGGAATGTCAAATTTATAAAATTGAAATACTGGAAGTTCAAAACAAAAAAATAAAAATAAATGAAAATAAAAAACTGGAACCCACAAGGAGCCGTATTGTCTGGAATATAATTTAGTTGGAGTGCATGTTTACACCCCGGCTGGATGCATTGAATTAGTTTTTACTTCATTGTAATGAAGTTGAGTCTGTGATGTTAGTGTAGTGGAAGGTAGCGATTTAAATAAGATTTTCCACTCTACATCTTACTTTCTACAACTCACAGTTTTGTTCTCGTTGTAGCTTGTGGAATTTTTGAGGAGTATTGGTGTGTAACTATATATATATATATATATATATATATATATATATATACATACATAATACAATAGGAATATAATTATAGTATAACTATTTCACAGATGATTACAAAAAAAATTGTATATATAACTGCCCATGGGGCTACATTGTATGAGTAATACAGTATTTACATAAGTACTTGAAAATAATTATGAACTAAAAGGTATATTGTGATAAATGAAAAAAAAATCTAAAATAACAATAATTAAGTTGAGAAAAGTAATGAAAGGCATATTTGACGAAAATTCATCCATTACTACCAATGGGTACGAGATAGTAATTATTTATTGAAAAAGTATGAATTTGAATGTGGATAAGTAAGAAGCATGACAGATATCGGGTGGGAGTGAGTTCTAAAGTGTGATGAAACAGGCGAGAAAGGAACTCTCGAATTTATCAGTTGTGTGGGAACGAGTATAGATAGATAGAGGATTTCTATCTACTTCTATCTATATATATATTATATATAGATAGAATGTAATAGACTATAGATGTAAGAGGGATGTTGTTAGTTGATGGTTTGGTATAAGAATAAACAAAGGAGTATAGAGTATATCACATTTATATAATGCATACAAAACTTCATATTTATGATTGAATAGTACCTAAGTATTTATTCCTACATATTCTCGAGAGAATAATTTATAAAGGAAATCTGCAATAAGCTCAATGCTTGAATAAACACGAAGACCTTCAGCCTAGCCCTCCAACGATGTCTGTTATAACTCGCGGTGTTTTACCATCACATTTCTCAATGTTACATCCTTTAATAGAACATTATTTCATTGTACATAATCTTCTACGTTTTTTATATTCAATATATTCCTGGACTGGGCACGACGGGGTAAGCATGAAGTCGTCATGAGAGCTCAAAGTCGTAGTTGGTTAAAACGTAATCAATAGAATCGTAGTCCTTAGGTATTTTATTAAATTAAGAAGCAAGTACTTAGGTGTCATAATATTGGGCTATCGCTAAAAGCTCTTAGCGAGGTAACAGCGATCCGTAGAACTCCAAAAAAAACTAAATTAAAAAAATTAAAAATATCAATAAATCAGGAAGATTCATATGTGATGCAATAGTAATTCGAACTTAGCTAACGGCTTGATTGCCAAGAATATTTACTTGTTCTTATTCATCATTATTTATTATAATTTCAAGAGTTGTTAAAAGGAAGAGGTATATAGAAGCTGTAATTACAACCAATCGCATTCGAACTAATGAAAAAGTCGTTTCTTTTACGCACGTTTGAAGTCTTTCTTAATATTCCTATTTAAACTTTAAAGTTTAAGTAACCGTAGAAAGTTTTATTGCTCATAAAGAAAATAAACTTGCAACTACCAACTGTTGTTCCCTAGGTACGGAAGTTTATGTTTTATAACTTAAGTTTTACATAAAAGCGTTTAAATACCGATTAAATTCGAAATGAAACATAATTTCACATATAACTAATAACACTCATAGCAAGTTCAAGGGTAAGTTTAACTAGCGTAAGTAGAATAAGTTAGTTTAGATTTTTACTCAGATTTTAGATTTTTAATCTGAATGAATTGAAAATATTTTAAAAGAGTAATATCCTTAGTAAATTAATGATATTAAAGAATGAAATAAAATTAGTTTAGACGAAAGTAATAATTAAAATATAAAAGGTACATTTTAAGTATTTGAAAAATCTGTAAATCACTTACAGTTCGATTAGTAGCTCTATTTGTTTTAGTAGAAAAACGAACCTAATCTACGAGATTAAAAAATATTTTACTCAAGTTTAGATACACATCTTTAATTTTTTCATACATTAGCCCAAAATGCTTATTTATGAAGTGGTGTGCGACTTTTTACAAATTAGTTTTACGAGTCCTCAAGGTAGTATCCTTGGCCCAATCCTTTATACAGTTTATACAGCTGATATCCCAAGTCATCCTAATAGAATAGAATATAATAGAAAACAAACTTTATTCTGGGACCAAGTCCCTTTAGAATAACAATAATGAAAAAATAAAATAAACATAATATTCATCTGGCCAGAAGGCTACATAATAATACAAATCATGAAGTAATCAAGATTGACAAAACATAATAAAATTAGAAATAGAAAAAAATATATATGAATGAATAAAAAGTACAAACCTTGACAGGATTTTAACTAATGTCGCAAATAAATAAAGGTATTTATATTAACAAAATAACATTAATACAACAGTTAACAACGAAATTGCTAAATAAAATAAGTGAATGGCATAGCAAGCGATAAAGTATTTCCAAAGTCTATATCTTCTTTGTTGTTGGAAAAATAAACAAAACACATAGGTTACAAGATCGAGTATTCAATACTAATTTATTCAAGTGGAAGATTGACCAGCCTGGAGAGCGTCTTTTTGGGATGCCAAAAGATGAAGGAAAAGCAGTGATTATTTAAATGAAGCCAATGAAGAAGAATGGCGGATGAAAGGAGGGATTGAGTTCCAAACAGTGGTAGAGCGGGCGATGAAGGAACGCTCGAATGCCTTAGTTCTGTGGGGTGGAATGTAGAGATCGGAAAGGCGGGATCTTGTTTTGTGGTGCTGGACAGAGGATTTGAATTGGAGGAGACTATAGCTATATGAAGTGTGTTGCGAGTTAATGGATTGGTATAGAAAAACACTAAGGAAATATTGTCTACGATTGGGAGGGAAGAGCCACTTTAACTCATCATAGTAATGTGACACCCGGGATCGCCTCGGAGTGCCAAGGACAAATCTTAAAGCGCAGTTAATTATTCTTTTTAAGCGGGCCTCCAGCATTTTCGAAAGGCCCCCGTATACCACACTACAGTAGTCAAAGTGGGGGAAGATGAGGGATGATACGAGAAGCTTCCGGGATGAGTGTGAAAGGAGATGCCGAGGTCGATGAAATAATTTCAGGGAACTAATTGATCGTCGGGATATTTGGGTGACATGGGGCTTCCAGGAAAGTTTTTGGTCAATGGTAAGCCCTAGGTTTTTAACGGAGGAGTTGAAACTGATAGGGTGGTCGTTTAGGATTAATGTTGGGAGGGTAGGAATAGTTGTAAGGAGGAAGTTAGAACCTAGATCAATGGTTTTTCATTGCGTTCAATTCCAGTTTGTTCAGCTTTGCCCAGGCACTGATCCTATCTAGGCCTTCCTGAATACTGGCGAACGCAAATGAAAGCTCAGAAGGAGGAAAGGATAAATAGATTTGGAAATAATAATATCTTTACCACGTATGCTGATGATACATGTGTATTATCAGTCAACACCAATCCAGTTATTGCATCCTAAAGCCTCCACCAATTACCGATCTTGAATACTGGTGTCAAAACTGGAAACTTAAAATAAATTCTCAAAAATCGCATCAAATCACTTTTACCTTACGTCGTAAACCAAAGACTTCATGCCCTTCAGTATCCTTTAATAATACCTTACTGGTGCCTGTAGAACAGATCCGATACTTAGGGTTGCACCTCGACAAACGATTAACCTGGAATCCTCATACTAGACTGAAAAGACAAGAAACCGCTCGAAGTTTCAGGCCACTTCAACACATACTAGACAAACACTCTAAGCTCCCAATTAATTAAAAAAGACTCATCTACATGACCATCATACGACCTATTAGGACTTACGGAGTAGAGCTGTTTGGCTCCATTAAGCCATCAAATTCCTCTCGTATCCAATCCCTACAATCCAAAATCCTTCGTAAAATCCTCAATGCTCCTTATTTTGTTAAGAATAAAGTCATCCATAATGACCTTAATGTCCCATTTGTAGCTGATTTTGCCCAAACCCGGTATCTATCCTTTCATAACAAACTTCATTCCTACTCAAAGCCTCTAGTTACAAACCTAGCTTCCTCTTCAATTCCCGATAATCCTCCGAGGCGTCTGATAAGAAGATTGCCACGTGGCCTTCTTAGTTGAATTAGTGATTTGAGTACTACCAGTAGCTAGTTTCTCAACTTGCCATTAACGCATGTCATTATGTATCGCATAGCCTATTTACTTGATGTATTATTGTAATACAGTTGTAAATATCAATAAATAAATTTAAAAAAAAAGTTTTATGAGTCATTTTTCACTTTCCCGACTTTTGATCTATAGTTCCATTAGAAAATTATGAGCTTGATCAACTTTTGTTATGACGATTTAACACTTATTTTACAGAATACAATGTTTAAGGTAATGAATTTTCATAAAATAACACACTTGTTCGACCGTTTTAAAAGCATTACGAAGTGTAAATATTAATAATGGTTTTGTTGTAATGCATGATTATTGTAAATAATGATCATATATTGTATTAATTATATTACAGTTATATAATAATGATTATTTATTTACCTTTCTAGACCAAAGAATGCTGGGTACCGGGTTTCCAGAAGCTTTACATTCCAGTGTGATCGTTCCGCCTTTCCTGGCCGTCAGCTGCCCGCTAGCAGGAGAAGTTCGTACGCTTGGTGGGACTGAAAAAAAACAATAATATTTATTTAAATTTTTATAAATATGCAATATGAAATTCATTACTTTACGAGATATTCAACATCATCCTGGAACATGGAATCATCCCTCCAGAATGGAAATGCACCAAAATAATCTTGCTACATAAAAAAGGAGACAGGCACCAAATAGATGATTACAGGCCCATATCTCTATGTCCAACAATATCAATAATCTTTACAGGAGTCCAGAAAAAACAGGTAACATAAACAGCATTATATTCATTACGAGTAGATCAGGCAGTTTTCCGCAAAGGCTTTTCTGTAACAAACTACCTACATTCCATGAGACAACTAGTGGAAAACCCAGAGAATATAATATCCCAATTTATATATGTTTTCTAGACTTTTAAAAGGCCTTTGACACTGTAAAACACAGAAGCATGATAAAAGCCTTGGAAGAGATAGGCGTGGAAGACTGTTACATCCGTAAAATGAAGGAGCTATACAGGAACAACCAGTCCTACTTTGTAGCAGAAAGAAGCGGACCCTTATTTCCAGTCAGGAGACGCGTAAGACAAGGTGATACTCCTTCGCCTGATCTGTTTAGCTGCACTCTGGAAAAAGGTCTGAGAGGCCTAGAATGGAAAAATAAGGACATTACAATAAATGGTACAGACCTTAATAAGCTCGAATTAGCAGATGATGTGGTTCTAATTTCAACTAGCGCTTAAGAGCTGTCAGGAATGATAGAGGAACTATTCGTAGAATACCAAGCTGTAGGCCTAGAACTAAACAACTTTAAGACAAAAGTTATGACCAACAGCCTACAAGAAATAATAAAAATCAACAATCAAACTGTAAGTTATGTCGATGACTATGTATACCCAGGTCAGGTTATATCTTTTAAAGATAGTGCGGATAAGGAAATCCAGAGAAGAAATATTCATTTGGTTGGAAGAAATACTGGAGCCTCAGCTTTATAATGAAAGAAAATTATGAAATGAACCTTAAAAAGCTAATCTTTGACACCTGTGTGCTACCAGTAGTTACATACGGTACCCAGACTTGGTCCCGTACCAAGGCTCAAGCTAATAAAGTGAACGTATGGCAACGTGCAAAAATCGAAAGAAGTGTCCTGAAAATAAGGAAAAGGGATAAAGTGAGATGTACCGAAATAAGAAAGCAGATGAACTTCAGGGATGGAAACTTTTCCATCCAAATACAAAAATGGAAATGGGCAGGACATCAAATGCGGACTACGGATGAGAGATGGTCACTTACACTCACCGACTGGATACCATACAACTGGAAAAGATGCAGAGGAAGACAGCCAACAAGATAGAGATTTTTTCAAAAACTTCATGGGCCCCAATAGGACAAAAATTGCTCAAGATATAGTTAAGAAGCAGGAATTAATGTCGAATATCACTTCCGAATAGAGCTGGTCACTCCGGGAAGTTAGACCTTACGCCCATAAGGGAAGGCATATAAAGAGCAAATACACATGTATATATTTTTGTAAATATAGTAATTATTTGTAAACCATTTGATTTTGTTTATATTTCTCTTTATAATAAAGGCTTAATTCATTCATGAATATTCATTGGTTCTATTTACATTCGTTATAATTAGTCCAAGGACAATATTCAGGAAAAAATATTAATGATCCATGACGTCGAACATAATCTGATTCGAGCGAGAAAAAAAAATCACTTCAAGTACTTTGACTATAAAACAAAATAAAATCAATCAACAAAAAAGCAATATATTCTAAGAATAATTTTACAAATGTAAATATTTTCATCTGAAGTGGTTTATTAAATTTCTAATAATTGCGTAATAAAAACCGTTTTATCTTAAGTATATACTATCAGTTATTTTTTTCCTCTATAAAGCAAACAAAAACTTTTAAGAATAGAAGGTGGTATTGCAAAAAGATAAACTTATCAGAATTGATAATTTCATCAGATTACAAGTCAAAATCTTAAGGAAAATTCGTTTGTAAAAAGTATTATATGATAAAAAAGTATTGATTGTTTAATTTTTTCACACCAGTAACAGAAAATGGAATGTTTCTTTATTTTTTTATAAAGGAAGCATTATTAAAAAAAATGAATAAAATTAGAATTTTCATTTTATCGAAGACACGCCAAAAACAGGTTATTTACTGGATTTTTAATTAGTATATGGGTACTACTAGATATAACATGAAAATATATTTTATTCTCTAATGATCCAACTGAGGACCATGTGCCTATTTCACTATTTCAGGTTTCTTCTCCCTGTCCTCTGACTACTTCAAACCGTTTTCTTTTCATTCCAATGTCCAAAAAATAAATGTTCCATTTTTTTCATTACATTATATTTTCAATGTTTTGATCAATGGTGAAATTACTTTGTAAACTGCAAACTTACAGAGTTTTTCGTGAGCCTAATATTTTCCTAATGATTGGCTTTTTTTGTATCTCTAATTTATCCAGATTATTGTTTAAAACTACCCATTCTCTTGCATATTGACATTGGCTTCACTACTGTTAGATAATACCCAATTTTTGCATTTTTGACAGACATTTTTAATCAAGAAAGTCTTTAGATTGTTGCACTATTTTTATTTTACTAATCTTTTTTTTCTAAACCTGTTTTTTAAGCAATGTGATTAATTGAAGTAAAAAGTAATACCAGTAGAAGTCAATATGACTCCAGTCAGATTCTATTCTATTCGTCTACATTAAGAATTTATTTGATTTTAATGATTTTGTTAACCAGTCATATTATATCTCCTTGTAAAATCCTAACCATGGGTAAAACAGTTTTTAGCTTAATACTTTTCCCTAAGTAACCAATTTAATTATAATACGCAGCTTAAAACGAGGTTTTAAAAATGTTTTTAGCCTAGGTAGTTTTGTAGTAATGAAAATTAAAAAAAAGCAATATTGTAACGATTTCGTCATACCCTTTCTTAACGTCAGAAATAATTAGATCAATAGTTTATAAATTAATAAAAATACCAAAAATAAAACTAAAACATGAGCGTTGTGAAAGTATAGTAAACGGATGAATTAAAAAAAACGAGGGAGTATTGTTTATAAAAGTAGTCAATTACATTTATTAAAATTAATTTTGTAGATTATGAGATGTCAATACAGGAATATTACACACGATAACAATTACAAGAAAATATAGAATACCCATTTTAACGCAATGCCTTCATATTCTTGAAAAAAGTATTTCTCTATCACAGGAAAGACTATCAGGCCGTAAGAATATGAAGAAATACCGAAATACCTGAGCGTCACATTGGACCCGAGCCGTTGATGAAATTTAATAAGATGGGAAGAACCGTGGCAACTATGCGGCCATTATACAACCTCTGTTTTTCCTCAGGAATAGTTTCAGCTCCCGTCGAAGGAATTCGTTGAGTTATTGATGGTTCTCGAGTGGACAATGGCTTACCTCCCTTCAGATATTTTATGGCGAACTTAACAAAGGAACCAATGCTGAGGCTTGTTTAGAACAGGAACCCTCGAAGTTGGCATAGTTTCTTGATTCTTCAAAAGAGAAAATATAGGAATAACGAAGAAAGTTTATGTATATCTCATATCTAGGGGATGGGCTAATTCAATGATACAAATATTCACTTTTAATAACTAAAGCTCTCTCTTTCTCTTTTTCTTTCCCTCTCTCTAGCTTTTTCTTCTTACCCCCTTCTTTTTTCTTTTTTAGTGCTTTTTATAATGCCCATTACATTATAAAATTCCTTTACATTACATTACATTCCTTCTACCGTAACTGTGATAGATTTTACGGGATTTCAATACCTTTAATTATTTATAAGTCATTCACTTTTAATTTATTCATTTTTAAATGTTAAAATGTTTTATTCTAAACCCAACAGTTAATTAAGATTTCTCCTTTATTTGTATCCGTCTTAACGATAATACTCAATAAATAAATTATACTATTGTAATACACGAGTTTGCAATAGTTAATAGATGGAGTTTGATACGAATCCTATATTTAAAGAAATGTATATTCTCTGTACAGGTATGCCCTGAGTCTACAGAAAAAAAGAGAATAATAGCAGAGGTAAAACAAATATTGTTTGTTTCCTGTTTTTATATATTGAGACTTAAGGTTCTTTGTTTGGATTTTTCTATACATGTTTTATGTCCATAGTATAATATATCTTTTATATATTAAATAAAATCCTGTTATCATACTTTTCAAAAATACATCTATCTACTTTCAATTACAAGAAAATTACTTTTTTAACTATCCAACTAAACAATTGTAGTTTCTACGACGGAATGATGATAGATGATATGGGCTTGAACCAAGGATAGATGATATGGGCTTGAACCAAGGATAATCCAGAGTGGAGGATAAAGTGAGGGAATGCTTTGCCAGCAAACGCAATTCCAAATGATGGGTAACTCATTTAAGCCTGATACAAGAGATAAATTCCATGAAAATTCCTGAAGTTTATCAGGCTGTAGAGAAAATGACTGAGTCCATGGCGAAAAAGCGCACATGTTAGTTTCCAACTGAATTAATAATAATTAAAAAGAGATTAAAATTAAACGGTTGATCGGTTTTTATTAAGTTTATGTAGTGCTTTTCACGGAACCTTTTTGTTTCATCAAGCATATTAATGAAAAATTCCGTTCTCGTTGAAATTAACTCAACGGTTCTTAATGCACAAATAATAATGAAATGGTAATTATATTGTATTAAAATAAATATTCACAAGTGTTTGCTTACTAACCAGCACTATTATTTATATATAACTAGCGACCCAGCCCAGCTTTGCTCGGGTAATGAGGTACATTATGCCTACATAATTTGTCTATGTAATGTATTTTTTTTTTTATCACCTACCGGCCACTGAGGACCATGTGAATATCATTGTTTAGGCTTCTTTGGGAGTCTTGATTTTCTTTCTTCCCATTTCAGCTGTAATGTACTATAGAAATTATACAAATAAAAACAAAACCAAATATTTCTTTATATACGAATTTGTTATCATGCACATGAGATAATTGCACGTAATTAGGCAAGCGTCTTCGGTGAAACCCATCGATATTCCAACCCATTTACACAAAACCTCGACAAGTTATCACCTAAACCTTCCTGGTGAATGACTATATCTATTAGTGAAAACCGCATGAAAATCAGTAGTTATTGAGTTTACCGCGAACAAACGCGGCCGAGGACTTTATTTCATAATATGTATAGATAAGTAAAGAAAAACTATTGCATGCGTATACTTTATATATATAAGATTTTATTTTTTAATTTGTTTATGAAGTAAATACAAACTTGTAAATATATATTGTTTAAATAAAATCATGTTCATCCTCCAATGACATATTTCGGTGGAAATTCCGAAATGACCAAGGCGTTTGCCGAGCACGTAGAATGGATGAAAAGATACAGCTATATATTTTCATGTAGACTGAACTGGGTTCCTACTGGTCTCCAATTAAGTCTAAACCTTAACGTACGACTAGTATGGAAGTGAGTATCAAGTGGGCTCTTTTTCCTCAGTCTTCCCACGTGTTATGATTAAAAACTTAAATCTTCCTTAATCAGGATCAAATACAAACTCATAAAACTTTCCTGTATATTGTATAGAAATTAGACCGCCTCCACATATATTTTATTTTTTCACGGTCGTCATGAGGAATTCCAAAACCGTCGATAGCGAATATTCAAGAAACGACCAATATTACAAATGATAGAATTAATATAATAACATTGTATATTTATGGCATGTATAAGATGATTATTTTTTAGCCTTAAAAACATGCTAAAACAAGGAATTAGGCTTATAAAGTAAATATATTAGATATATATTCCATTTTATTCAATTGACACTAAAAACCGATGTCGAGTCTTGACCTCCTGTACCAGCCTTAACACATTTTTCCGATCATGTGCTGCAGGCATCCAGTTCCTTACACCGTAGATGAACCTGGCGTCACCAGCCACAGTGTCCTATCATTTTCAATTATTTGAACAACATTGAACATCTCCATCTGTTGAGCTTCATGAAACACCCCTAGTTCCTTAAATAAATATTTACCTGGTCAACTGGCTTCCCCCGCTGAATTTCCCCAAGATTCTGCTCACCATGATCTATGCCACAAAGGAGAATTGGCCGGAAAAAAGTATTATATGGGAGAATTTTGACCCTGAATTATGCATAGAGGCCATAACATCAGCGGTTTGCATGTAAGTCAACAGGCGTTGAAATTATACGAAGACATATAAGTTCAGAACCCACAGCATTGGCTTAGGTATCCGAAGGGATTGTGTATCCCGATGAGGGATCCGAGGTAAACAAACTTATTTTCTTATCCAGTGGATTATGAATTCTTCACCAGGATCACCTCAGTTACCATATGCTTGTTCTTTGCAGAATTGACTGCGCCATTTGTCTTGCTGCTTGCACTAGTTAAGGATACATCAGAGACAGACTGGAAGGAACGTCCAGCCATGTTAATACCGCTAGCATAAGCAAGAAGTAGCGCACTTCGGCTACTAATGTTCTAACCACTTGGATACTAGTATCAATTATGGATTTTTCGAGGACTTGATCAAGGATAAGTCATGGCAATGCATCTCCCCGTCCTTTCCCAATTGGTGAATGATCTTGTTCCTGCTTCTAGACAATCTATTCTATCATTGTGTACCCTACCATTCTAGAAAGCATTTCAGGGATTCTAAGCTCACTCATTCGAATGATGACCCTTATGATGACTATTAGAGATTTTTTTGAAATCAATAAAAAGATAATAGGCTTTAAGCCTATATACACGTCAAGGATAATGCATAAGACAAATATGATAGATCTATTCTGCAAATGGGAGTAGGTGGTGAAAGAGAACGCTGGACACCACATTATAAACCCAGGATGGTGAGGAAAGGAAATGACTCAATCATCGACACAGATCAGCCTCAATTGATTGAGGATGGTGTGCAGTTATTGTGGATTAGACAAATGATTTTTACATTAAAAAAATGAAAAATTCAGCCTTTGTTAAAATTGTGATTAGTATTGTTCATTTTTTTTTATACGCATAAGTGATAGGTAAATAAGATGCTTCGATGATAATTTGGTTGCGATTGCTAAACATTAAAGCTGAATGCTTTGCGGTTGTTAGCTTAAGCTGAGTGGTGAAGATCTTTCTTCTCTCAGACAATGAAGCTTATGATAAGACCAACTCTCCTAAGCTCTCTGAATCTATTATGACTAGTCCATTACGGAAAATTACCCCATTACCTATGGGAATTATAATCTAATCAGAATTTACTATATTCTGCTCTAATTCTAACATATATCTGAGGACTGATGTTGAGGTAAATCACTAAGACGCACATATCACACGAATACAGCATACAATAGACAAGGTTATGTAGATTCGGTCACCTTTTTTAAGAAGATCCCCCTACATACTAGGGTACGTAAACTGGATTGACATACCACCTATCCATCATTTTCCACTCAAGCCATCTAGCCCAGTGCTCCCTAACCTTTTTTGTAGCACGCCCCGCTTGTTTAAATTAAAACCTTACGCGCGCCCAATGTTGTAATGAAAACGTCCTACGCCCCCTTTCTTAATAAATTACATAAGCATTTGAAAAAAACAAGTATTACATTGAAAACAAAACGTTTAGTTTTATGATATTGAGGTACTGGTAAAAGAAAAATAACGAAAATTTGGTGAGAATTTTTCATGGTCTTGCACCCCCTCCTGCCTTGTACTCACGGCCGCTAGGTTGAAAACCACTGATCTAGGCATATTATCCTTTAAGCTACACCTTCAAACATAATGAGCCACTTTAAATAAATTCTCAACTATCAACTGACTAAATAATTTAGTGAATTGAAACGATCAATCAATAATCTACAAAAAACCTATCTTTTTCAACTGTTTATCTAATACACATACACAAAAACCTATTTTGGAAGTAAAATATAGCCTCTATAGTAAAACAAAAGGAGAGTAGTAATTAATTTTTGCCAACGACTCATGCGCATGTAAGAGGTTTAAAATCCACGAACAAAATACGTAAGACGTGCTAATTTAAGACGTAAGATATGAATTCTGATGTGGTTTAGTATGGAAGATTGGATTGTAGACAAGGTGCATTTAAAAAATAAATAAAATCGACTTGAAAATTTTAAAACGTTTCGTGAAATCCTTTAAATATGATGGATGCTTGACTAGTTAACATTTAAGACATCATTTAATGTCATTTGACCAGCTTCTAAGCTCGACACAAAAAAGTAGGATTCCTAAAAATGAATTTCAGAGCATACATTTTAATTTAGGATTACATAAAAGTTATAGCACAGTACTTCAATCCTGCAATGAAATATCTAAAATGTTGTATGGTTCATTTCATATTCGAGATATATTAACAAACTGGATTATGGAGAAAGAAAATAATGGATAATATAATTACTAACAAGTGTTGTTTAGTCATTAATTGTTACTTGATAGGTTTATAAAATTTTAACTTAATGATTCCTTTTTTTTCATAATCTTCGAACCCTAAAAAATTGAGGAAGAATACTCCTAAAGAAGGGATAGGGCCAATCAAAATTAATTTAATAAAACAAAAAATTCTCTGCACTTTATTATTAATTATTTGCACAGGCCTTATACGTTCCAAGATAGTTCAATACTTTATTTATGTTTTTTTTTAATATTGTAAAACTGTGAGGAGTATAGGATTTTCAGCATATTTTATCCGTACCTCAAAGCTTAATTGAAAAACAATGTAGAGACAAATGATTTCCTAAACAAGTATACGCAATCAAATAATAATAATAGAAATTCAATTTTAAACCTATAACATATTTTGCAACCATATTTCATATAGTAAATTTTTTTTTTAAGCCTGTGCTTAATGGTAAACTCTATTTTCGAAATCTCAATACATATTCTTGTTACAAAAGAGTTTGAACAGTAAGTTTCCTGGAGAATTTCTTGCTTCCTATTTTGTTTCGAAATACATTTATTCCAGAAATTCTCTAGGTGGTTCTAGGATTCTATACCAGTATGTGATACTGACAAACAACATATTAAAATATCATTAAATTTGGAATTTTGTCGATGTACAAAAATATCTTAAGACCGTGGCAAAGATAAGAATTCTATTCATGATTTTCAAGTTTGGATGATTCAAACTTAACGGGTTGGAGTCCTTTGATAGTAAATGGTTTTTTTGTTTATAAAAAAAGTTTAAATGAAGTAGATTAAAACCTCAGAACAAGAAGTAGTAAGAAATAAATGACCATTAGCAGAAGTTTTTAATGACTTAGAAGCGACTTCTTATCAAGTCACCTCAGAGGCCGAGAGGTTCCTCATTAACCAAAGGATTTTTTTTAATCATTTAATGAGTTTTAATGACCACTAGGAAAGTAATTAGAATTTACAACAGGTAATTACCACTGTCTTATCTGCCACTAATGACAAAATAATTTCGCTAAACCCTATTAGAAAAACGGCTATAATAACTTATCTTTTGCGCTTTGTTTGGATTATTACTTTGTACTTTCCTTGAATTTTATGATTTTTGTTTAAAACCAGCCGCAAATAACGTTAAAAAGGTCCATTATAAGCCTGAAAAATTAAGATAAAATTATGGGCGTTAACTTAATATAAATAAATATACTATATTCACTAAAGTCATGAATAATGAATGAATAACTGATCAAACAAATTATATTATGTTTACATTAAAGCTCATAAACAGTTAATTTAGAGTAACTATAATTTAATAAATATATATATTTTTTAAATGTTATTAAGTGTCTTTTGATGGTGATTATTTTTAAATATTTTAATTTCGAAGTGAAAAGATTTTTCTTGGCCGGGATTCAAACCCGGGTCGCCCACATCTCTAGTGTGGTGCTCTAACCACTGAACTAAGAAGGATCGTATCCAAGCCAGACAAATCAATTATCTTCACCGATCCTATATACGAGCCTAGGTAGCTCAGTGGTTAGAGCACCGCACTTCGAATCCCGGCCAAGATAAATCTTTTCTCTTCAAATCAAAAATATTCAAAACTAATCACGATCAAAAGACATATAATAATATACACACATATATCGACTGGAGTATCACTTTAAAAAATAAAGTTTATTACACTCTCGATCTAGAAATGAAACTAAATTTTATTTTACTCTCTCCGATTATATATAGCTATAGCAATGTTTTGAAATATTATATAGCAGACCTTAATCCTAAGCTAAATCGTGGTCATAATAGACTTTAGTTATCACCAAATAAAAATAAAAAAAACATAAAATAGAATGTATACACTATCTAATTAAAACAAAAGAACCTTATTCCCTTGCATTACTCAAAACTAATACAGTTAACTAACTTATAATTCAGACAATACCAACTTATCCTATTTACACATCATAAGCAATTGCTGTACACAACAGACCATGTATGTTTCACTACTCAGCACCCCCTTTCAACTCGAACCGAGATATTCTGTGTCCTACCCCAGGTTCCTCAGGGTGCACTGTTCTTACCTTAAAGGGATAATTAACATATCTCTGATCGTAAACAAATTATGCCCTCGAATATAGCCCCTCGTACAGCACAGTTGTCATATTCCCTGCCGTCCGAAGACGTCGGTATAGAATCTTTCCCAACGCTAGTGATCTTTTCCAGTATACTATATCCCTATCATTACTCTTGCCCACTCTTACTGGTTTATCACGAATTGGCTTTAACTTCAACCGAAAAAATATATACATAGTATGTATTTTTCGCTGAATGCTGATAGAAATAAGGCAAAGGACGAAACGAATTATAGTATAGTTGTTTTCAGTCCATTCAACTGGTTTAAACCTCATATTTTTTTCTAATTATTTATTGCTTCAAACAATAAATAATAACACAGGCCAACGATGAAAAGACTTTTTTACTGAAAATACCTTATTCCTATAGTTTTTAGGGTGCTGAATCCAAATATGATATTAAAAAAGCTATATCACGCACACTTTCTTCACATTTTATAGTTAAATTTATTAAATTAAGCGATTTTTAAAGAATTGAACAGCTTTAATATTTAAAATAAATAACTGAAAAACTAGGTTTATTAGTGTGGATAAAGTTGGTACCACTCCTGAAACACATTTGCCTGGCAAAAAAGGTTGATTCTTTTTTCTGTTAACAGCTGAAGTTTTGTTAACTGTCAACCTAACCTCACTTTCACGTTTCCTGTACATGTGCTCAGTACAATGTCTAATCGCGGTTGTAAAAACTCTGCTGACAGTTTTTGTTATATTTCTGGCGAGTTTGTGATTAAAAATCACCAAAGAAACATTACAGACTTTGTCAAAAAGGTTTATCTATTATACTCTAGAACTAAACTTTGTGATCAGGATAAATCTTGGTCCCTCCATAAGGTATATTATGTATGTGTCAAAGATCTAAGAAAATGTCCGAAAAAGGAGAAAAAAACACTTTAATTTGCTGTTCCTTTGACATGGAGGGAGCCAAGAAATCATTCCAATGATTGCTACTTTTGCAGTGTCGATATTACTGGTCATAACTCAAAAAACAAGAAGGTAATAAGCTACCCTAACCTTCCGTCCGCCATCCGACCAATAGGCACGGTGTAGATTTACCGGTCCCTGAATCACCAGATGAAAATTCTATTCCAACGGAAGTATTTTCTGATGTACAATCGGAGTAAGATGGACAAAATAATGAAGAAATCCAATGTTTTACAGAAAATGTAGAGCCTAAACTGTTTACTCAAATCGAGCTTAACGACTTGGTTAGGGATCTTGGCTTAGCGAAAGAAAAAGCTGAATTGCTTGGCTCTAGACTATAAGAAAAGAACTTCTTGGCGGGTTTAACCACCAGTTACGAGTACAGGAAGAGACAGGAACAATTTTCCACAGTAAATACAAGCCATGCTTACACAATGATGTAACATAGTGTTTCATTAGTACCCCCGTATACCGTATAGGGGTTTAGATAGGGGTTTATACTATATAATACAAAGCATATTGTTGGAAAACTATGGGTGATACAAAAAACTAAGGCTAGATTTAGATTTAGCACATAAAAATCTATAAAGATCAAGTATTAAAATTAAAAAAAATTTTTTTTTTTTTGTTGGACTATGTAAGCGGCTAGACATATTACATTTGCTTTTTGGATTTAAATTTCATTTGGCTCTTTTATTTATCAATACAATTGATTGTATTGATTGTAATGACCACGTTATTTCAACTGTCTTGTTTGTATTCCGGCTTGATATTCGCCCAGTACTCACTCATCCGTCACAGACGCTGCTCCCTTCTTTCTTCCGTCCATTTCTTTCCCATTTCAACCCACGTGACTATTCAGTTTCATTCAGATTGAAACATGCTAAAATCCTGGTAGTGGTTGAAGAGATTGAATTAAACTTGTGCTAATCGGAACCTTCTCCAACGTCGCTAAGATGCGGTGATTGTAGGAACACCTACTCAACTGTGATGGGGATGTAACCAGGGGCTCACTAAGGAGCAATAATTGGGTTCAATCAATCCGCTATATTACCTTGGAAATCTGGAGTGCTTCTTAATCAAGTGTTTTTCGGAACTCTATTCTGAAAATACTTCCTAACATTTTAATAATTGTTGATCATATATTGCTTAATATATATTCAAGAGCTCTGTTATTTCTGAGAAGCTATTTGTGAAAAACATTTAGATACAAAATGTATAACGTAGTAGGAAAATAATTGTACAGTATTCTGTATCTTAGAATATGTACAAGTTCAACAAGTTAAAAATAAATTCAACAAGCTTTTCCTCCTCTCTAAAACTCCGTTCTCTTGAAATGTATTGTATGTGGCATGAAATGGAAAAGAAGAAAAACATCATCCATAGAATTCTTTCGGTCAAATAAAGACGTTTCTTCAATGGCGTCATTGTGGACGGTTATTTCCAAGTTATATATGGAAGAGGGGATACCGAATGTTAATATAATTTGAAAGAATTGTTATATATTAATTAATTAATTAAGTATTATGAAATTATTTCTTTTCCACCAAAATTTTATAATTTCATAAACATAATGAGTTGAAAAATATGTATTATCATCGAATATTTTCTCCTGAATATTGTGAAATTTACTGATGAATTTAAAATTAACCTATCATGGCGAAACAATTTTTAAACTATAATATAGATGATCACGGCAACGTTTTTCAGTAGTTATTAGTTAAACTATCCGTAGCACCTAAGGAAAACTAAAGTAATTTAATACCATTCATCATATATATTATTTATTATATTGCCTCAAATACACTAGAAACGAGAATTTTTATTATATATTATAAAAAATAAATGTAAAATAACCTGCTCCATTACCACCCATGAATTGTCTGGTGTTCAGTACATGGTAGATACTGTACTAAATATGATAATAATTTTTATATTAAAAAAATTAAGTTATTATTTATTTGTATTCAGATAACGGAAAAGATACTAAATGAGCACGTCAAAAACTAAAAATGCATACGATTTATCTGAAATCAAAAGTATTGCACCTATTTCAATCCAAAATGATAATTCAAATGTGCTCTAGGTTCAGTATTGGTGACCAATGTCGACGTGAATGAACTGAATTAAAAAAAAAAAATCTATAATCAGTGAAAGCAAATTTATACTTTATCAATCCGCTCACTATACCTAAGTTCGAGTGGAAAATAGTTGACTGGATAATTCTAATGATGGATTGAATTGCTCAGGGGGTGCAGTCAAAGATAATAACAGTTTCACAGTCACCGAAGACTAGGCATCCGCTACTTGGTTGCCCTGAAGATGGCCATCGTATGCCGAAATGTTGGGCCAATTAAAAAATAAGTTCTGCTTATTATGTGTTATCTTTGACTTAACCCCCTGACCAATTCAATCCATCACTTTATCCAAGATATGAAAATAGAAAATGACTGTATCATATAAGACTGATACAGTCCTTTTTGGAGTAAAAAGGGTCCGAATGGTGTTCACACATTATTCCACAAAACAGTAGACATATTTAAAAATGTAAACTTATTTTGAGGGCCTTAATCAGAACTAAATGAGCAGAATATACTTTACACTGCATATAGAAGATATGAGAGAAAACAAAAATAAATTATACATTTTTTAAAATTTGAAATCATTAATCTTATCTTAATTATTTGCTCAACTGCTTCTCAGAACCTTCATGATATCAGAGGCTTATAAAGCATGTAACACATTTTTTCGGTTTAAATTGTACATCAATTAGTCATGGAGCAATAATCCCGTCATCGAGCTCTGTAATAATAATAAGACATCTAGAGAAGGAAATGAGAAATCAGGGGCTGCATTGTCACAGGTGGGAGGGATAACATGATGTAGTATGATACATAACAGAACGTCATGATTAACTGTGCACGGCTAAACGCGATATATTAATTTACATCAGCATAATACACAGTCTGACGCTAAACCAACACCAACTTCATAGATCTTTTAAAATTGATTGTGCATTGTAAAACGGAGTTTGTAGTGGTTTACATTAATTAGGAAAACAAAACCAAAACAAGCAATATTATTACCAATTAAGGATCGTAGATCCTCATAATTTCAATTATAGGTTCTCTTAAATTAAAAAACAAATTTTCGGACAATTTAGAATTCATTCTTTGACTCGATTTAATTATAAAATTTCTAAAAGAATTTTCTCCTTTCCTAAATACTACTGCAGTATTTACTATTTAAATTAACACCGTACAGTGATCTTTTCTTATTTTTATTAAAACAAAACATTTATTCATGAATAAATATTATTTTGCAAGTATATAAAATTTATATTGACGATTAAATATCATAATCTTTGATATGAGTTATTTTCAGAAAAAAACAAAAATGTCTTTAGTTCTTAATAACCCAGTGTTTCCAATGTTGAGTCTTAAAAATAAAACTTCATAACGCTTAAAAAAATATTAGCATAGTACACATAAAAATGCATACAAAGTCAAAATTAAAACAATAAAATTAAACATTAATACATTATTTTACACTGGCTAAATGACTGTTTTCATATTTTATCGTTTTTAATTGTCTATGCTCTCTCTATTATATAAACAATACAATAAACAATTTCCAGGATAAAATAATATATTTTATTAATGAATAACACCAAGAAGAGAAAGAAACGGAGGAATTATTAATTTTTTTTTGCATATAATATTTGTGCAACGTAGATGGAAGCCCTTGCTTACTAAAAATAAAAATTAATCTTTTCTGTGACAGATTTCTTTTAACCCATATTATTGTTTATTATTTAAAATTTAGACAGTCATTTTAAAGCTATAATATTAACAATATTCGACGAATTTGTCAGTTTCCATTCCTACTTTACAAAACAAAGTTTTTTTTCTATTGGTCGCCTGAGACCAGCAGATAAAATACCTGCCTATAACAGGACAGAAATCACATAGGAATAGTAGATATGAAGATTCTGGGTCATGAGGCCAAATTGCAATTTTCCAAAGTATGTATTGCCTTTGTATCTGATTTTTTACTTGTTAGATTTTCATTCACACCTTCGGAAAGATATGTCAATATTTTTAAGAACAATATTGGAAATTTAAACCACCTATACTCAAATATTTCTTATCATGAAAATATCTCTAATGAGTATTTTTAAACAAAACTGTGCATGGCAGAGCTTCTTTAGTACAAACGCTTTTTATATGATTATTTCAGAGGTGAAAGGTGTTCAAACAACTAATTTTAAATTCCAAAATGGCTTCATATCACTATTTGAATGGTGAACAATATAGTGCCAATGTTAAATTATACTTTGCATTTCAAAAGCATATGAAAATGGATGCCCTTCCTTATATATAAATATAAGGCTTGCTTTACACATATAAACAATTAATTAAATACATTGGTTTTACCTCCACAACAATTTATAAAAGAAAGGTGTTTATTCAAGCCAAATATATTCTGATTGAATATATAAAAGATAGCAATAGATGGTACATTGTTTAATTATTCCCATCATATTTCATCATTAAATATTCTAATTCTAAATATCTAATTTCAGTTGAATTCGAGGCAACTCTACACTAATATCCACAGGCTCTTACACAGCCCGTCCTAAAGTAATAATTTCATTATTTCTGGTAGAGAAGAAGGCACAACAGTAATAAACACTACAAAACACAACATTACGGCTGGAGAGTTACAGGTTCTACAAACCGTGAGTCTCATTACGATCCTGTTGGGCTGAAGGAGTCTCCTGGAACATATACAAGGAGGAAACCCGTTTAATAAGAGGACTATGTCAGCGCACCTTACGGCTAGCAATTAAAAGCTTGGTTGTCAGACAAGGCAATCCCCCAAGGAATCGGAGAGGGAAGTAGGAACGGGGGGAGAGCAATTCCCTTCTGATGTAGAGGTGATTCACTTTCTATGCATTTAATAGAAGTAAATAGCTTTCAGAAATAAATTAATGTAATAAGCTAAAAATGAAATTTGTAATTTAAAAAAAAAATATTTTATTGAATTTTACAACTGTAATATATACATCTAGTACAATGTCTATATGACTAACTAGATACATGAAAGACATGTTGAGGCACTACCCACTGTCAGCACTCTAATAACATTTCTATAATATAAGGTCCCGAGGCCATCTTCCCTTCGGACGCCTAGGAGGATTGTCCGAGATGGAATTGGATGCAAGGATGGAAACTAGTGGGTTTGGATGGGGCTGGAGTTTATTATGGAATGATAGGTATCTGGAATGGGCTAAATCGGTAATATATGGAACGTTAAGCTCTTTATAGATGGCTTGATTTGTGACAAAATAAGGAGCGTTTAGGATTTTGCGAAGGATTTTGGATTGCAAGGATTGAATACGAGAGGAATTTGATGGTTTGGTGGAGCCCCATAGTTCAATTCCGAAAGTCCATATAGGTCTTATAACAGTCACATAAATAGGTCTTTTGTCATTGATCTGAAGCTTTGAGCGCTTGTCTAGTAAGTGTTGAAGTAGTCGGAAGCGTCTAGCTGTTTTTTGTCTTTTCAGTCTTGTGTGAGGGTTCCAAGTAGGACGTTTGTCTAAGTTGAGTCCTAGGTAGCGAATCTGTTCAACAGGGATAAGTGGAGTCCTATTATAGGATACAGTTGGACAGGAAGTCATGGGTTTTCGGCGAAGGGTAAAGGTAATTTGATGGGACTTGTTGGAATTGAGAAATTTGTAATTACATCAAGAAATTTTATTGTATAAAAAATCCCAGTGATCAAGACGTTGCAACCCAATCAGTTTCCCACGCAGTTTCTGTAAACGTAGCAGACTCCTAAACGAGTTCCCTTAGGATAGAAAGATATTAGCTAAATGTTTCCGCTAGGGCGCAGTACCTTTTACAGGTGACAACTGAAAATGTTTACGCTAGCGGGAAATAACCATTTTAAAAGGGGTATTTTTCCCAATAAGTTTGATGACTGGTACTCCCGGCGAGAAGGATCCAGATCTGACCGGAACAATAATGAATTTCAAAGTTGGAATCTATCATTTTACTGTAGTTTGAATAGCTTCTGGGTGTAGTTTCAGTTAATGATGTAGCCAATCAATTATGAGAATTAAATTTTGTTTCTACTTGTGCTATCTTCCTATTTTCTTCTAAATTATTGTTAGTAGTTCCACTATGATTTTGTTTTCGTCGTATTGGCCCACCTAGGACCACGTCATTTCAACTATCTTTTTTTTTCTTTATATTTGACCAGTACTCCCTCATTCGTCGCCGGTGCTGCTCCCTTCTTTCTTCCGTCCATTTGGTTATTCTTGAAAACCGACATTAATATCCAGTTTCATCCTGAGACGGTTGCTTTCCAGAACATAGGAAGGACATCGTATGTAATCCCTATTTCCTGTAAATCTTTTTCTACTTCTTCGAACCAGGCATATTTGGTCTTCTCATCTTTTTAATTCGGTTCGTCAGTCTAATAGGTGATAAGTGGTTTTAAAATGCTATAATCCTTTTAAACAATATTGAATCCAAGGGTAACCAGAAATATAGGATAAAATCTAAACGAATGAATAAAGTTTTTGTTTCTTAAAATATCACTTCGTTTCCGATATGCAGAAGTAAATGATAAAGAAGACTTTGGGTATTGAGTCCAGCCCCATGAGCGAAATAATGATCAAATTATTTTTCATTCTAATCAATAAAAAAAAGGTATACTTATTTTCCTCCCAGTGGCCTCTTCAAGTTAGGGCGTCTTTGTTAAATACAAAAACTTCGCCCCCTACAAACTTTAGCCAACTTCACATCTCATTGAACGTTCCGTTCTCTTGAAGGGTTTCTCCTCCGGTTAAAAGTTCACCTTTTATAAATATTCCCCCACATTAAAAATATAATAACAATGACTTCTTGAAGTAATCAATTCAGGTTTAGATATTATTCGACTTAGGTACACTAACATTTCATATTTATAGCAACAGTGGAGCGACGATTAGCCGAACAAATGTTGTCAGGGGTGGTTCGGATAATCGAAATCCAATAAAATAAAAACATTTATATACAAATACTAATAGGGTACCATACTTTAATATTTACTACTAGGGTACCATACTTTAAATATCTAGGAGAAATTATCTCTGAAAAATATCCGCAGCAAGAAAGAATACAAAAAGCTCGTAAAGGTTTAGTACAAAAGATTAGTGCAAAACCACTATAATAAAAAATGTTTATCCTTAATAGCCAAAATCAGACATTACAACACAGTTATTAAACCAACAATGTTATATCCCAGCGAAACCCTGGCATTAGATAGGAAAACTGATATAGAAAAATAATTAGGAAACTTATGGTACCAAGATGGACCGAAAATGGATATAGATAAGGGAAAACAGCTAAAATTGAAGAATATTCTAATATAGAGACAGACATGAGGAAAAGACGCCTCAAATCCTATTGCCACATAATGAGGCTTCCCGAACACAGACTAACAATAAGAATAGTAAAATATGTAGACTTTCCTCGAAGAAGAAACTGAATAATAGGGGCCCTATACCCTACGGTAATACACTGGACTAAAAATTATTCTTCCCTTTATCATTGCTCAAAATATTTATTTCAATTGAATTAAAATTGTAAATAAAAAGTACGAAATTCGATTTATGCACTAAGGCAAAGTACTGATTAATTCTAACAGGAATGGTACATGGTACGGCCAGTTTATAAATGCTTGCTAATTAGATTATAATACTATACTGTTGTACCTATGTAAGATTCTTTTAACGTGATTTTATTCTTTATATTATTAAGGAATTAAATTACACGTTCTTTTCACAAAATGAATTTAAGTATTCTTCAGCACATATGTCAAGTATAACACATTGAAGGTTGCAACAGTGATGTTATCACATGTAGCAAACTTACACCTATATATATTTTTGGCCAAATCATCAAATTATATAAGATAAAATAAAAACCAATAAATATAAATGTAAATGATGGATAGGATGAAGGTGCAAATGACTGAATAAGGAAGTTATTATGTATTAAAATTCAGAGTATTCATGTAGGTTATTTATTATCACTTGGTGTTACACTGAGTTGGCCAAGGCTGAAATAAAACGCAACCAGAGGCTATTTGTTGACTATTGGGATTTCTGGGCTATTTTCGCTATGTTTGTAAATTCCATTTAAACAATTTGCTAGAAATATGTTACATATATTTTGTAGATACAATAGAAATCGATTTAGTTTCACTTCTACACCTATTGTATAATATGGTAGTGTATTGTAAAAAAAAACAAAAAAAACCTGAACCACTATAACCCATAAAGGGTCTGGGGGTTCAGTACATGGTAGAGACTGTACTGTTTTATGGACAACGGTTCTGCTAGGAGGTGACTTGTCCTAGGTCACGCTAAACCGCCAGATTCCCCCCTTATTTTGTTTACCCTATTTTTATAATATTTTATAGAGGCTGGGTGGGCCTTCTAGTAGATCCTATATGATCCATCTCCCACTAAAAACAGAGTAAATAAAAGTCATGGTCTGCAGCGGGATTTGAACCAGGATTTCCCGCATGACAAATCAGTGCTCAACATAAATATATTTGTCTTATTTCTCCCTTAGGGTCTTCTGAGGATCACAATTTCAATGTTTCTATACTTGGTCTCCTGCTGTCCCTTCTTCTCCAGTACTTTGTCATCTTCTCACTATGTATCTTCTTCCTTTCTTCGGAATATTTTCAGCCTGTTTTTTTCCTTCCTGCCCTGGAATCGTTCCATTCTAAACCTTTTTCCCTTAAACATCTCTCTCTCTATTGTGTCTTCTCTTATACTGTGTCTTACCAACTCTTTCTTTGGTTGTTGTTGATTTCATAAAATCATTGTTGATTCATTTGAAAATCTGTATATTTAAAAAATAGTTTAATATTATGTATACAATAGCAACGCATTTTGTATGTGTATAGCTAAATTTAACTGAGCTTGTTCTTGTATTATTTTCTCATTCCAACAACCTACTTACTGTAAATTAAACATTATAAAAAAAAACAGTTATTAGGAAATTAAAATGCTTCTAGAAGCTGTATATCATAACATAACATTTTGACGAGGATTTTCTTCGGGAGAATTTGAAGATGAAGAGGTATATATATTTATTTATTTCATAATTAGGTGGCATATAGTTTTATTTGGATTATGGTACATTCGTTTGACCTTTTAAGTAATTATTTTAAATAGAATAGTAACTTGGTAACTAATTTAATAAAACAAAATTAGTTTGCAATGTTTTACATAAGATTTAACAATTACTTCTGATAATTATTAGTTGCGTTTTTTAAAGTATTTAAAGACTAATTCTTGTTTACCGATTTCATTTTTTGTTTCTGCTCGCTAGTGAAGATCGTAATCACCTAAGTAGTTAATTGCTTAGTTAAATTCCTAACTATAGTTTTATAGTTGGCATTGAGTGTGTTTGTGAGATTGTTTTCCTTCCACTAAGTTGAGATTCGTTCGTCTTGAGTATTGGAAGTTTCTTGATGTATACAATTGGCTCAGTATAACAAAATATATACAGTACATCTTTGTTCCCTAGGCATTGGACTGAAGATCCATAACTTCCCCAAAATGAAAGCATCCTACTCCTTATATATGTATATATATTTTTTAAAGTATTTTTAATAATGTAGGCAACGGGTTGGGTCAATGTGCAGAGCGCTAATTTACTATGCTAAAAGTTCCAGATTCAAATCCGGCTCGGGCAGATAGAATATTAACTCTTTAGAATATATACTGTCTATAAAGTGGGTACTCTTAGATGGGGGGAAACCTGGCGCTTGAGCGCGATCTTCGACAACTCACCTCTCTGCAAAGCCGTTTTCCTTGAAACAATTCAGTCTCTACCATGTATTGAACCCAAGACCCATATGGGCTGTAATAGTACCGCTTTTTTGTTATGAATAATTAAAAAACTTTGTATTCTATTTTTCTTGAATGATGGAATTTTCGAAACAATTGATTAATCGTTTGATAGTTATTTAAATTATTATGTTTGTTTATGTGGTTGATAAAATATAAACAATAACTTATTATAAATTATGAATAACTAGAATAGTATATTATTTTTTATTTATTTAAACACCCTCCCTTGCCCTACGGCAATACGGGTTTTTACAATATTAATAATTACACAATAGAGTAATAGTACAATTGAATATTATATTATTACAAGGCTTAGGAAACCCGAAGATGCCGATATTACAAATGCCTACTTACAAACTTCCGTCCACGTGTCACTACCCCAACCCAAATCTGTTAGCTCACTATTAACGGAATCCTCCCATCTACGCCTCGGTCTGCCCCTCAGACATTTACCAGTCGAAAACGCTTAACTTTTTAAGAACTTATTCGTTACCGAGTCCAACAACGTTACAAGCCCATCTATATCTTCGCGACGTTGTCACTTCAATATTACCCGGGTGCAGGCTCCCCAATTCCGCTTTGTGTGATCTCTTAAATTCTCCAGTGGTCTCATCTTTGAAATAACTAGACATTAAAGAAATATTAATAGAATCGGTTCCTATTATTAACAAATAAATAAATATCATCCATCACAATTTTATGAAATTAATCTATACAATTTTTGTTTAAATCACGAAGGATATTATTTTCTTTATTCTTTCTTACCGAATATAATTAACTATTCCATACGCACAGAACTACACTAGCTACATACAACAAGAACAATTACAACAGAAATATGGAAGATGTAGGAGAGAGTATTCGGAGCAATAACCGTAAGGTACAAAAACAATAGCCGGGAGTAGGAAGCCTAATACTACAGTTAGCCAAGTTGAGAATTAGTTTTCTCCTTAATGTCTTTATCCTAATAACCGGGGTCCCTCCTGACCTGAAGATGGGCCTAAGCCCTTCGGTAATTGGGGGCTTAACCAACGTTTTAGCTCGAAAAACTTCTTCTCGAATTTATGTTATATCAGGTAACAGATATCCAAAATTACTAAACTAATAATGCCAATTCACATTTTATAATATTATTAAATATATTAGAAATAATTAACATCATTAATATCGAAATAGCAATCTCATAAGATACACAACAATATTTTCATTATTTAGGGGCCATTTTTTTTTGGTCCGTGGATATTATTTTAAAAAATTTAAAAGTTTGAAAACACACTCTTTATTTAGGAAAGTGATAGCAAAATAATAAATCGTCTATTTTGAACTATATTGTAAAAGTAAAGAATACATAATTTGTTTTCTAAAGTGTGGGGATAGCGAAATAAACCATTTACAATGAGTATACTTCATAAACATATGATAGGAATCAATAATATGCAAAAATATTTACATATATTGATGCCTGACGGTAGACTCCCATGTTTATATAAGATAGGATATAAAAAACAGTCGTGATTCGGCCAATGTAAATTTATTATGTGGGGCGACCTGTGGTCTAGTGGTTAACATAACTAACTACTTAGGCCAAGATCATGGGTTCGTAGCCCAGCAGATGACCCTAGGATTTTTTAAAGGGAGTAAAAAATCCATGGTTATGCCGTTTTTCGAAAGGTACGTTAATGTGGGTCTCGAGCCTGTACGATGTCAGGTACACGTTAAAAATCCATATCTTAATTAGACCTGGATAGCTAAATTTAGAGCTCCCAATACAGCATCGTCCAATTAGCGATAGCAGCATAAAGTGACGTTAAATGAGCAAACAACAACAACAAATTTATTATGCTGAAAGCCGACTTTATGGCCAATCCTTAATACAAATATAAAGTAAATTAAAGATTACTTCGTCTGGTTATTATTATGGTATAAATAATACAATGTAATTTTAAATAAAGTAAAACCAGCATAGTTCTATAATATTTTAACAAATGCTTATACTGAAATAGCTCCCATAATAATGGAGTGGTAACTGTTCGCTCCGGAAGAACTGACGTAATGAAGCAGAATAAAAAGTGGGTAAGAACTGACAAAATATATAACAAACATTTATTTATTATTTTAAAAATTATAAATAATAAGATAAAATATCATGCAAAACTACGAATGCAAACGCGTGTATTAGAAAACTATATAGCATAGCAATATAAAACTGTTGATCAATGCATCATTCGATAAGTATAAGAGAGTTAATCAGAACCTTTGCACAGTGCGTATTTATTATTAAAATATATAAAAAATACATCAACGGGAAAATGGAAATTTAAAGTTGTATTACCAAACACTCTGAGAATAGAGCACTTATGAACCAGGAAAAATGCAACACTTGATCTTTTTACGAGTTATGATTCAATTTCCTTTTTGGCTATCTGGAAATAGAGAAAATTGTAAATTAAAATGCGTGTTGTCTCGTAATAATTATTTATTCCTATTCCGTTTCTTAGAATGGTGAGGTCAACTATGATAAGACTTGAGTACCTCGATGATGTTCCTATAAAAGCTAAGATACCTCGAAAAAGATGAAATCGAATCGACCATGGTCCGAGCAATCATCGTAGCTGCTTTCCTTGGTCTTGTCGCTGTAGTCATTGCGGCGGAGCAGGAGAAGAACCAAGCCGTTGGTAGTAAGTAGCAATTACAATTTTGGTAACAAGCACATATATGTCTTTTACGTTCTAACAAAAATATTCATTTCGATGCACACAAAACTATATTTTTCTACATGATACATAACATCAAAATCTTAGATGTTTTTCTTTACCAACAATGAATAAATAAAAAAATCCACAAACTTTACTTGGTTACTTTTGTTTAATTGCTAATAATTTGTAATTATTAAATTATATTGCAGTAGGAACATGGACCCGCGTTGGATATATATTGAACTTTGACAATTATGTGGTGTTGTACAGAAGAATACACAAAACCAAACTAAGCTATAATAACATTTCTAAATGGTGTGAATGAGAATGACAGTGTGGTCCAAGTGCCTTTTCTTGTTAAGGGATAATAATCTGACTTAGGAACTTTTTAGGTCGTTATAATTATAATGTTTATTATAATAAGTGATAACTCTGCCACCGGAATTGATATGAAACGATTTGTAAAGATTTAAACTCTTATAAATAAATAAATATTATCGGCACAACTACAGCCTTACCTAAAATGATTTCCAACCTTTTTTTTTCTAATATACACATCAAATTAATTGGTATATTTTAACTGTAAACATTTTTTATTTCATACTGATTTTGGCAATAGTAAAATACACACAGGCGTGATACGGATAAATATTGTATATTGATCAAATATATATTATATTAACTTGATTAAAAATATATTTTTAGTCCAATGGTGCAGCAAAACAACTTATTGCAGAGATGGTTTGCATTGCTGTAGCACAACCACCTGCTGCCCCAACAATCGGTACTGCTGCGGAGGTGGAAGGCTATGCTGCTCTTCTGCTAACTCACTTCTAACACCGTAAATATTATTTAAAGTATATAAGTATAATATTTCTTGTGCGAAATAGTTATTTTTCAAAAGATTTATACTATATGAATAGATTATATGAGCAAATTATATTATACTATATTAGTTGATATAGCATAATAGAAATTCACAATAAAATAGATTACTTTTGATTTCTTTCTTAGAAAAATCATATATGATAAAAAATAAAAATATTGTAACAATAAAATATTAATAAGTAAATAAGTAAACAATAAAAAAATAAAATAATGTAACAATATTTTTATTTTTTATCCTATGTGATTTTTCTAAGAGAGAAATCAAAAGTATTGCTATTGTAAAATTGCACATTTTACATCTCCAAGTACTAAAATAAAATGTATCATATTATTGAATGAGCCAATAAATAGATAAAATCAAGAGATTATCAGAAATTTTGTAATCAATTATTCTAAAAGTTAAAAAATATAATTAAAATGCATCCATAGTTTCATTAATTTAATTTAATCAAATTTATTTGTATATATTAAAACGAAATAATTTATTTTTTCAGAGCGGCAATTCCAGCAATTGAAAGTTCCCAGGAATAAATTACTAACTGCATAATTATATTTACAATTATTACTGAATAAAGAATTTTTTAATACTATACCATTTTTTTTTTACAATGAAACTCACAGAAAAAGCGAAAAGAAAATTATTTTATACTACCTGACCCGGCAGACGTTGTTCTGCCCTATTAAGGTTGCCAGCCCTTCGTTTTAGGAAAATTTTCTCCAACCATTACAATGGCAACTTCATCGATTGTTGGTGCATTGAAACATCTCACATGTTCTCCTACAGAAGTTTTGCCAGCTCAGATTACAACTTTATGATTACCAGATCGCATAAGATCAAGTGCAGTTTTATACAATGTATTCAATTGATTGTGTTGATGAAACAAAATTTGTAATTGTTCTACAATAGACCTCCTCACTGAACCGTTATTGTTTATTAAGGGATCAAGAAAAGTGTTGTTTTTATAATTTCCCTCGTAATTTTTACGTTTTTCTCTCCATAAGAACCTTCTGTGGGCCTTAAAAAAAATAAGGAAACAAAATTTAGCCGAATTGGTCGAGCCGTTCTCGAGTTTTGCGCTTAGCAACACATTTGGCAAATCATTTTTATTATATAGAAAAACACTCCCAAAATGTCCTAACCCGATCTTTAAACATCATTCATTGGATATTTTTAATGTCATGTAACCAAACATGTAAGGAAATCATAAAGAACAATTAAACATAGATTAGATAGCAATTAAATGGCTATAAAAGCCATTTAAAATAGTCAACAATTATGCCATGATGACTGAAATATCTCATTAAAAGTGTAATAAATTCTAATAAAAATACAAAGTGTATATTTTAATACAACTGTTGAAAAACTAGGAATAGTAATATAGCAGGTTGTAAGAATACATATATAAATGAAGCGAGAAAGATTAAATATATTATAATTTTTATCTGATTGGAATTATCGTGCAGATGATGAAAATAAAATCGTACTATTTGTATAGTTACTACAGAGCAAAAACAATTAAAAAAAACAGAAACAATGGAATATAAATGATATGGCTGATTAAGATCAATTCGGTGACATATAAATCTTTCATACATGTAAATTTCTTTCGTATGTACGAAGGTAAGTAAGGTATGCCAGTATTCAAGTAAACTGTATTGAGGTGACAAACTCAACTAATTATGCATTAACTTTATACTTAAAGAAGATGGCCTCGAGACCATCTACTATAGAACTTTATTGGAGTGCTGCCAATGGGTAGTTACTCCACGTGTGTTTTTCATGTCATAATGTACACATCAACAGATTTACTAGTTATAATCATATTATAGTTGTAAATATCAATAAATTAAATTTAAAAAAACAAAAAAACTTTATACTTTACATCACTATACAATTATCATTGCTTATTCCTGTATTGAATGTAAGGATTATAATTTTGTTGGCATTGATCAGCTCAAAAATCATTGAAATGGATAAAATGGAGAGAGATATATTTAGGGAAAAAAGTGTTTGAATGGAAAGATTCCAGGGCAGCAAGGGAAAACAAAAACAGGCTGAAAATATTCCGAAGAAAGAAAGAAGATACATAGTGTGAAGATGAGAAAATACCCGAGAAAGAAGAAGGAACAGCAGGAGACTAAATATTGAATCATTGAAATTGTCTCGTGATGCCCAGAAGACCCTAAGGGAAAAAGAAGACAAATATATTTTAGTTTTTGCATTTGGTTAAATACTAGTTTTCATTCCATTATTCCCAGCATAACTGTTGTCAATCTATTAAATTAATTAACAAAAATTGTCATGTATATCTTCCTCTATGCATTGCAATGAAGTTCCATACCTTCCCCAAAACGAAAACATCCTAATATATGTATATATCTTTATATCTCTTTTAAATATTTCAAAAATGTTTATGATAATCAGCGAGGTGGCTCAGTGGGTGAAGCACCGAGTTGCTATATAATTTATATCAATCCTACTTTACCGTAACAATTTTAAAATTAGTGATAAATGTCCAAAGATCACTGAAAATATTAATTCAGAATTCATAATTCACGTTTCATTGACATTTTTTCAAAATGTTGATGGACGGTAGTTGCTCAACTTAAAGCATTGACCATCGGGAAAGCAGAAATATGTCAGTTTGCTCTAAAAAGACAGACCAACCCGGCCTAATACACACATATTGTGATGAATCACGATAAAACTGGTCACAGAAGACTCATAGTATTGCTATCAGAGTATAGGCAGTACCTAGACACTGGAATGAACCTGAACTCCGTATTCCCTGACAGTAGTCCTCTCTTAGCTATAACATACCGAGTGGCTTCAGCACGGTTGCGTAACCGCGAATTCAGTGTTCCGTGACAGCCAAGTTTTCATACTAATATTATAGAATGTTACCCTGAGATCGTTACAACTGAGGTGCAGTAATACTATACAATTATCAATTAAAATATGTATCCCTTCTTCTTTAAAGGTATACTTAAGTGATTGACTGAAAGTTGTTTTAACAAATAAACATCCATTTACATCGGAAAAAATAACTTTACTTTCAGTATATGCCGATCATGGTTACATAGAAAACATGTCTCCTTACGAATTGTACCTTCTGTTACATGTGAGTGTAATATATATCTGACAACTCCCGGCATTTTGATTCCCTGCCGTTCTCCCTACAATTTACTAATTTCTACCTTCCCCAGGCACAGACTCTGGGAGACCTGATGAAGACTTTCCGTCCCAGTTGAGTAACCCTTAACAGTTTTCTTTAATATTCATAGTATTGCAAACATTGTCTTATACAACATCCTAAGTATTTTATTAGAATTGATTGAGTTACCACCTAAAGCATACTTTGATATAATTAAATTTTTAAGTTATGATGAAAATTAAAATTAAAATTGAAGCACTCTGCATTTTTAAACTATTTCATGGGAACTAAGGAAGGGAGAAGAAAGAACACATTCCTTACGTATCAAGTATTGGCTTAACCAGCATAACACAGTTTCACTAGTGACTATAAAACGAACAAATAAATTTAACAAAAAATACAAGAGCCAGCTTAAAAAAAGAAAGTTAACATTAACTGTTAATTCTCATTTCTATTCTAGAACCCGCCAGAATTTGATATTTTTTTTGGTTTATAGAAAAAAAATAGTGGTTAATAGTTTTATTAAATTCAGCTCCCAAATCAAGGATCCTCCCCTTTTAAAACGTCTAAACATATGTCTGTAATATTTTTGGTAGAATTTTCATTAATTATATTACACTATACTGAATCAGTTATTTATTTTTTTAAAACAGGAAAACCGCAAACACACAACGCAGTTAAATCAACATAGTCCTTAATTGTGCAAAACCGGATTTCCACCCTTAAATCGTAAGGATGCCATCATATGTTCTTATAATACGGTAAAATTTACTGTTATACGAATTTTTAGCTTTTAGCGTAACTTTTAAAAACTTTGTCAATTCCTTGATTTAAAAAAAATGTTTTCCTTAATTGTTTCGACAACTCTTTTACTATAACTCCTAAGTAGGTTTTCACTACATCTTAATATAAATGTTTAATGAAGGACAATTATTTCCAATAAATTGTTGCATTATTTAATGACCTAGAAAAAATAATGTTAAAACCTCCAGCATAGTGTTTTCTACCTAGAGGAAACCTTTGCGTGTGTTAGCACCATAAAAAACAAAGATCAATTTAGTTATTAAAGAAAACTAAATATCAACAATAATAGATATTAGTACATATTAGTAACCGATTGATATTTCACCAATCAATTTAATTCCACTAAAAGACCTAATAAATGATAACTAGACTGTTCAAAATGGACTTGTCATGCAAATGAGTATTCTAAATAAATTAGCTTCTACAGATTTTCTTAGATAAATTATATCCTATTAAATTAAAAATCATTGATTGTATCATAAGGAAAATACTAATCGATGTTTAATGGGTTTCATCTTCACCTAGAGCTCATAGCGAAAGATTACGTCATGATTTAAGTGTAACATCTGATCGATCGGCTTAAGGATATAATATAGATTAGATACCATATATTTGTTTGTGTGAATAAATAAAAACATAGTGACTAATATTTGTGTTTAGTGTATTTATTTTTACTGTGATTCCATGAAGATGGAAGTGAATGAAGATAAGATTTCGAGTAGAGTACTCCTTTTAGTATAAAATGTAAGTAAACGCCAGAATGACCAAACTAAAGAATTATGGTTCGATCCATCATCGTAGCAGCTATCTTCTGCCTTGCAGGTGTAGTCCTTGCAGCAGAAAATGAGGAGAAGGAAGTCGGCAGTAAGTAGATCGATTGTTTAGTCACCAAATAATACTAGATAGATTTTATTTTAATTTTAAAAATACAAAAGCTTCATTGATTCTTTATATCTTTAAGTAAATAAAAAAACAAACATAATATTCGTCTCAAGGTTTTCATCTATTATTAATAAAAATAAATAAAGAGTTTTATTCTAATGAATTTAACAATTTACATTTTGTAACATATTACTTAATTCATATTTTCTATAAAACAATTTACACTGCAAGTTGAATTAACATAATAAATAAAAAGCAGTATACATTTATAAAAGGAGGAAAAGGGAAAGAAAAACCTACACAAAAAAGAATACAAATAAATTAAAATAAACGTTAAATAATAAATTAAAATAAGTATACTTTTTGGTAGTAAATTAACGAATTTACTACAGTAAATTTTTTACATTTGAGGAATAAATTTGCTTATAACTAATAAACCATTATGATGTAATAAATTAATTATATTTATTCTAATATAAATATTGTTGGAAGTCCTCAAGATTGTCTTTTATAAACAAGTGTTGAATACAATTCGTCAGTCTTTATTCTTCGCTATTTGTCGCACTACCCATTTTCTTTCCAAATTATCACTCCAGTAGTTGTTCTCCAAAATAGTCCGTAATTTAGGCATCAAATAAAAATTTTTATGATCACAATAACCTAGCCTAAAATTTTTATTTTTATTTAGTTCAATGGTGCAGCTCGACGACCTACTGCAATGACGGCTACCATTGCTGTTCCGCAATAACCTGCTGCCCCAACTCTCGCTACTGCTGTGGAGGCGGTTGGTATTGCTGTGCATCCACCAACTCAATTCTCACACCGTAAGTAACATATTATCTTTAATGTATCAATAACTGATACTTACATAATTAACGAATAAAAATTATTTAATTCTATATAATTAATTAAACAAAAGTACTTACTAAAATACTTCACAGTTCATTATTTTTATTTTTTCATCATAATCTATAATCATTAAAATGTATTAGAATGCAAATGGAAAAAACCAAGCAAAGCCTTATGATTCTGTAACCTTCCCAGCTGGTTACGTATCACCTTCTTTTCAGTTGTGGGTTGAACGTCTTGGGGTGGAGGTGCGGTGTCAGGTTATGAGCCTATTTGGGCGGTTAATTTTGTTGGGATGTATTGCACTTCTTCTTTAAGATGTGATTGATCTTACTCTTTTTTGTGTCTTGATAATGCCTGAATAGGCGAAACGTCGACTGGTAATTGTTTGTTTTTACTTCAGATTTAAAACATAAGGCTTTGCTTGTGGTTTTTTCCATTTGCATTCTAATAAATGATAATGTTTCGTTTTGAGTTTTGGCTCTATTTTATTGATAAAAATGTAATTTCAGATCAAAGAAGTGTCTATTAAAACCCCTCTTTTTTCAGAGATCAAACTCCTGCCATCAAAAGCTCCCAGAAATAGAAAACTATCTGTCGCTCATTATGAATGATAGCCTGAACTCTCTATGAATGTTAATAAAATATGTTAGTTATAAATGTTGAGAACATTATTTTTACCTTTACGTTTTGAAAAGTATAATTAGGTTACAAGCAGAAGTCGCATACAGGGCAATTGATATATATTATTATGTTCCATGTTGGATTTATTGAGGTCTCCTGAACGAATCCGAGCTAAATTTACCGCATAATAAGTGTATAGAAATCGAAAAAGAAATGATCGCGATATCAGTGTAAAGAACTGACGAAAAACTATTATTATAATTGTTATAAATTGCTAAAATGCTATAATAACCTTTCATGGCTAGTTAAAGTTACTTAATACTTTTTTATTAAATGGGCAGTGAGCACGAGTTATAATAACTAAGTTATATAAATCCAACTACTGTGCCATACAGAACTGAAATACTTCCTTAATAATTCATTGTTAACACTACCACTGGTTATAAGTGAGAGTTCTTCGTCGGGATCAGGACAAGAATTATAAAATTAGTGAACAGTTTTTAATTTAATAAAATAAAAATGTATAAATTACTCGGAATTAGAATAATAGGAATTGTAGAAATGAATATTTTTTTCGGTTGGCGCTCACTTATATTTGTGTAACTTGCCGAGATATATATTGCTTGCGACCAGTCCTGGTTATATTGAGCAGTCATTCTGGAGAGAATAACACGATCTCACTTTGCTACGTATCATGATTTCCACAGTGAAACGATAATCAGCCCATAGCTTCATAGCCAGTCTCTTTGAGACCACTTCACCAGTGTCCTTCCCACTGGAGTACAGCACTCGGTTTGAACGAAAGAGACAAATCGGCTAAGATCCAAGGGTTATAGCAGTTCGGGGGAATATCAAAGTTAAATTTTTAAGTTCGTTTACATTATTTGTTAAACAGAGGCCCTACGTTTCTTTTGCCGAAGAATGCCCTCTTTGGAAAAAGTTTCTGTCAAATAACAAAGTAAATTAAATATATTATATATTATTAATATTGAATACAAAATTCACAAATGCTGAATTTCCAACAATCATTGTGAGTTGGCTAAATGTTTATTATATAAATTAAATATTTAAAAATGAAAATATGAATGATATCGAAAATAAAATTACGCTACAGTGATATTTACAATTAGATGAAATGAAAACCGAAATATCATTAAGATATTATATAATTATAGTAAGTAATATCAAGTTCATGAAACTGTTTGTTATTAAATTACAAAACCATCATAGGTCCTTATGTAAAAAAAAAAAATTTCCAATAATAAAAAGAAATTTTTTATCCTCAACAAAAAAATTGAAAAACCCTATCTTAAAACCCTCCTCAACACATATTTGAGTAATTTTTTATGTTCACTTCGGTAGTCATTAACGACATTAAAGATGTTATGCTTATAATTTAAAGAGAACCATTGATAATTAAAACCAACCTCACCAGTTTTTGTTGTGAACATTTTTATAACTTTAATAATATTTTTTGTTTTATTGATCGTCGCCGATTATATTTATATGTTTGAATATTACTAATTTGTGTTCTGTGAACATTATCAATTTCTGTTGTTTTACAATTATTTTAGGAGTTTACTCCTTAAGAAACGAATTTCATATTTAGCCTGCGGTATGAAAATTTTATGAGGAGTAAAATCAAATTTTAGCTGTGGTGTGGGAGGAGGTTTAGTCACTAATCTTTACAGTAAAATATAAATATATCGAGAGACGTCACGTTCCTTTGCGTAATCTCACTTCGAGGTTATGCATGAGTATAACAGAAACCTAACCGTCAATTTGTAAAATTGAAAAATACTTACAGCGAAAGCAGTTTTAGTATGAAATCATTTATCATTGGTTCTTTCAAAGATAAAGACAGAGTGGATATTTGTTTATTCACTTAACGACACTATGTAAAATTTTAATAGTGAAAAGTAAATTTAATTTTTACTAAATAAAGATGAAAGCTTACACTTCTAAAAGTACAATTCTTGAAAAATGAACTTGATTTAGGGCTATATTTAGGGACGACTAGATATGGTACAACTATTGATGGAATGTTTTCATGATTCGTAACCCATGTAACTTCTGATGTACACGTATTGTATTTTAGTTACCATAAACTTATTGTTACAGTATTTAATAATGATGACAATACTATTCACGGACTAAATACTGTTCAAAATCGTATGAAATGTTCATGGTAGAACAAACGAATCTTCCCAAGAATGATTTATATAAAAATATTAACAATTACTATTACGTGATATAGTTGATGATATATATATATATATATATATATATATATATATATATATATATATATATATATATATATATATAAATCTGTAATCACTTATTAGAATGTTATTTGGTTTAATTAATCGGTACCTACTTTGTATCCTCACAATGTCCTCTACACAAGAGGTATGCACAATTTAAAATTAATAACTCTTTTATAGGGTTTATTTATAATCATATACTTATATAATACAATATTAAAATTATATATTTATACACGAGTAAGCTTCATATGATATCTGCAAGGTTTTTAACTCTTTAGATCACGGACCGGTAACCGTGCAACTCATTATCAGGAAAGAGTATGCCGTGGTTTGATGACAAAGAACGATTAAATTGTCCAGAGGTTATTAAGGTATTGAAGCCTGCCCATGCAGCGAGCCACGCTACTTTAACGTTTTAATCACAATTAGGCCATTTACCCGATGCTGCAGCGCTCAATATCTGTTTAGTAATTTCTTCATTATCCTAGCACTATGAAGCGAAGCTAAAACTTCCGTTGGTGTGAGGGTTGATTATTAGAACCAGGTAAGTCAAAATTTTATATTTCAGATAAATAAAACATTCTGATGGAAAACAAATAGATACGGTTTTAACTTTTTTTAAAACACGGTATTTTTCAACAGTTTCCCCTAAATTGAATTCTACCACCCCAGGGAACCTATACAATTAATTCAAAATATACTAAATTTGGGAAACCTATCATAGGGCTCCAATAACTAATATCCTAATCAATACCAACCAATTTTTGATGATTAATCAACCACAAAACAGCTGTTCCGTGTAATATATCTAATAGACTTAGGGAATTGTATATATGAGATACAAGCTTGCAGGCTTGTACATAGCCTTTCGGCCTTACCTCCCCCGCACCAATCTGCAGCTTCTCATATCATTGTTAGTGTTCCCGCCGCATACCAGCAAAGATGTGTCCATGCCCACAACTCACCGACATGAGAACGGAAAACCACGGAGATGGGACTACCCACGATCCAACTTCCAGCCGGTTAGGCCGTCACCAGTTTCTTGCTTCACTACTCTTCCGACCTTCTAGCTACGCCACTAAGTCTGGGACAGGCTAAACCGGCCTTCACCCAACCCGTAGCACCATTCTTGGGCAAAGCCCCTGAAGCCGAGACTGGTTACTGGCCCGGGAACGATTCCCCTATCCACCTAGTAACTACACTTGGGCTAGTGCAACTCCAAGAGAGGGAGGAATGCGTTCCCGTCAGTAGTCTTAGGACAGTGGAAATCATGTTAAAACTGGCAACCAAAACAGTCTTTTGTTTCCATATGTTTGAATAATGGTTGGCTCGCCATCTTGAGAAAAACATCGTGTAAAAGCTAAAAGAACCCATTGTTATTCATGAACAAATATGAATTAGTGACTTAAGGGCTACCCAGACTGAAGACTCCTGAGCGGGAGACAGGGCCGGCCGAAGAAAATGATAAGAGCGACCAAGATCCAATATGAGCTATGTAATATATTTATTTTCCTTGTATAGTTTGTAGTTAGTTAAAGAAAATGACATATGCTGTTTTTTTCAATACAGTCCACTACATTTTTATACAAAATCGCAATTTTACAAATTAATGTTAATATTCCCAATTTGAACATTATTAATTTAATTAACCTAATTAATTGAAAGCTTTATTGAACAGCAGTAATCAAACCGTTGAATTCACTTTCCCAGAACCTTAATACAATTAGTAAAGTTTTCTCACGGGAAGTTTTAGGACAAGCATCGTGAAAAAATTTGTTTTATTTTTTCATAGTAGCAATGGGAGGTTTCTTCAAACACGTTTCCACGAAAATCCCTTAGGGGAGGTTTTTCAAAAGAAGATCGCGAAAATACAATATGTGCCAAATGGTATTTGTATAATTTCTGAAGTAAATATTTTTTTTTCTTGATGGAGGTTTATTGTGAGAAATACGATAATTATTACTCATAGTCAGATTGAATTTAGTGTACATTTAATATTTAAAAAAAAAATAAGAGTGTATTTACTAAGATTGAACAGGAGGAAAGCAAATTTTTTATAATTTCAAAGGTGATGAAAGAGGAAAAAATAGCACAAAAATACGTTGCATATAATAGCAGAATTATCATACATATTTATCTCGTAAAATTGTAGAGGACGAAAACTTGAGAAGAATATTAAGAACATTTAACCTCAATAAATACAGACGAGGAGACGCCATAACGAAAGCACCTACCAATCCGAAGTACATCCTGCTATCAAAAAAATATCGATTTGCATCACGATTTCATTGTAGGCACCAAATGCTATTGAAGTGTGAGAAGCTGCAGATTGTTATTATTTACAATGTACCATATCACAATTTACCATTTATCATGCTTTCATAAAAAAAACATAAGGAAGATTAAAACAAAATAAAATAATAATCCACTAGAGGCATAACAAGAACAAACAAAAATATACATAATACAAAGTAAATCAGTCAGGAAGGCTGTGGAAGAGATAGAAACAATGGAAAAAGAATTAAGAAAAATTGGTTTGACTAAGTAAGTAAAACAGCGTACAGCATGTTAAAGGGTTCTTAGAATAAAATTTATTTACACTTTCAAACATAAGCAATATAGACCATTGAAAATTAATATAGGACAGAGAAAAAGTTGAAGTAGATCTCTATAATTAAATACAATGAAAGTTAAACGTTCTGGGCCAAAGCGAAAACAATAAAAAAGGCTTCATATATTTTCGTAAAGAAAAAATAAGCAAATTCTAAGATGGATAGGATTAAATGACAGTCAGATGAAAGGAAAACTTCAAAATTATGGTAAACTATACATTACACTGTTGTGTGGCTGAAGATACCTCAAAAGAAGTTTAAATTTAAAAAAAGAGGCATTGTATCAAGGAAATATATGAACTGATAAAGGAAGTCTGGATGAAATAGGAATTCGTATATATACGGAATATTGTTGTAATTTTATTGCTCTATTAAACGAGACAAAAGGAATTACGAAAACGACAGTGTAATCTATTGTGCGTTGTTTAAAACATAATACAAACATCACTGAAGAAGCGGATTGCCAGAAGGCCTGAAATAGTTGCAAGAATTATGCTTTAATTAATTTAAAGCTGTTCTATATTTATTTTAGCCAATTTAATATAGAACAGAAACAAAATAACACAGATTATAAGAAATTCAATAACAAAAAAGTTAGAAACGATCTGTAAGAAAAATTAAATATTCTCGGGTGTCCTTTGAAGCATATCAGCCCCATTGAGATGGCCTGGTACTTCAACAAGTAGTTTGTGAAACTTACAGGAAGCTTGTCGGAGTAATTCAATATCCGGAAAGATGCTAAGCAAGGAGAATCACTTTTGCTAATTACGCAATATGTTGCTGAGATTAGTTGCGAAGCAAGATGATACAAGGTCAGCAGGATAAATACAACAAAGACTGACACCTCACGTTTGTTCAGTCATTACTGGAAGAACGTCATTGAAGAAATAAGATCGTATAAGAGAGTCTGTGGAGTGCCAAGAAAGGCATTAATAAGTAGCTCTAATCTATAGCAATAAATTCTGAAAAAAAAATATATGTAAGAAATAATGTAGAGAAGATAGGACAGACATAAATCTAGAGGACTATTTAAAAATATTATTGCTTTTTAACTGTTGTCGGAGAACAGTTATCGCTAAAGAGTATAATAACAAGGAGACTTCGCAGCCCGACAGGGGGAGTAAAAAATCTTTGGTTCCCCGAGGTAGCATGGAGGTCCCGAGCCTGTATTGTACACATGAAGGATCCCAATCATAATTATACTTGGAAAAGCAAAATCTGGGACTCCTACAGCAGCATAAAGTGATGTTAAATGAATAAACGAAGAAACAGCAGGTAATATCTGCCATTAGTTTACAGTAAAAATAATCCGAAATCAGGATGCATTCAGTTTCAATTAAACAGTACAGCCATGCGGTTAGTTATGTATAAAATAACAATACGTCCCGTTTTAAACGGGATTTATTTAAAAATTTAAAATTATAGAGCTCGTCAAAATCGTGGAAGGGTATTTTCTCGAATGAATAAATTATGGACTTACAAAAAAAATCACTTGTAGGTTCCAATTTTTCCAGCGATGAGAGTTGATAACCAAGTTCAATAAAAAAAACAAAATCATGCTGTTAAGGCCAGATGAAGTAGTAACCTTATAAAGTATTATTAGTTTTAATCATAAAAAATTAAATCATTTTTTCTTAAAAGAAAGAACATTATCTTTTCTTATTTTTCACATTTTTATTTAATATAATAATTTAAACGTTTATTTCATAGTTGTTTAGAATAATTTAACTTTAAAGGTAATTTTATTTGTTTAGTTATAAGTGTAATATTTGTAGAAAGTGTGAAAACATATGTTATAAAAGTGAAGAGAGAAAAACAAAAGAGAGTCGAGCGGCTTTTGTTCGCTCCGGCTAGACCGAGCCAGTCAGTGTCGCCACGAGCCCTTAGCCGTGCACATCGTATGCTCTATAGGAGCCCAAACTTGTGTTTTGTTAATTTGAAGACAGTGTCGCCACGAGCCCTTAGCCGTGCACATCGTATGCTCTATAGGAGCCCAAACTTGTGTTTTGTTAATTTGAAGACAGTGTTGACGCGAGCCCTTAGCCGTGCACATCGTATGCTCTATAGGAGCCCAAACTTGTGTTTTGTTAATTTGAAGACAGTGTTGACGCGAGCCCTTAGCCGTGCACATCGTATGCTCTATAGGAGCCCAAACTTGTGTTTTGTTAATTTGAAGACAGTGTTGACGCGAGCCCTTAGCCGTGCACATCGTATGCTCTCTAGGAGCCCAAAGTTGTTTTGTGTGAATTTGAAGAAGATACTAATTTGCTGCCCACCTGCAGGTGTAATTAGTTTAAACTTCGTCATAGATTCGACCAATTCGAATTGACCCAGTCGATCATCTCAACCTCCATTGTTTCACCATCTTCGCTCGCCCTGCCGACGAAAATCCTCTGTCGTCTCAACATCCAGCTCGCCCTGCCGAGAATCTACCATCTACTGAAAACTACTTCGACAGACAGATAAGAGTTTTCATTATTATATCATTGCAATCAGAAAACCGCATAAACATTCATTATTTTGTAATCGATTTTATTTGTAATTTAATAGAGTTAAATTTACTATCGTAAGATTAAATAATATTTGTTTTCTTTTTGTAATTAATTAGTTGTTGATAATTTAGTTAATATTAGTAACTTCATTTCTCATTATAAAAGCGTTTAAATTGTTCTTTAATTTAATTAATTGTTTTTTATTCTCAAAATTATTAGTTATTTAATTTATGAAAATTGATTTATGTTATTAGTTTAATAAAAGGTTACATTCAAAATGGCATGCGATCTGGTATAATTGAATCAGAAATTTATTTTCCTTATCCATTTCGGAGCTCTCATCGAAAGGTCCAATAACTATTTCGAGGTTGCTCAAACATAAAATTTGGTCCTCCGGCGGCCGGATCGCACGTCATTACTGCCACCGTCTTTAAATTGATAATATAATTTCTCTATCTTCTTTTACACTTTATTTTATTTGTTCTAATTTGTGTTCACTCTTTATAGGTTTTGTCCATTTTTTTTAATTTGATTAAATAATGGCCCCTAAATCAGATCAAAATAAACCCGAAAGTAAATTGTACGTTATTGAAGGCGAACTCGAGGATTTAGCTCAAGACATATCAAAAACGCGAACTGTCGGGTCCAATATTTCTACCCGCCCTCAGGATAAAAAAATATTAAATGCGCGTCTATCACGATTAGATAGCACCTTCAATAAATTTTTAGAAAAAATTAATGAAGCTAAATCTCTCGCGAAAATTCTGGACGACGAATCGATAGATCGTTTCGACTCTCTCCGATCCGAAACTCGAGATAATTATTACGAAGCATTGTCTTTTGGAGTCGCTGGGGAGGGTGAAGTTGCCGGCAACCAATCCGGAAGTGGTGACCACAGTCAGCACAGTGCCGAATCTCATATTAAATTGCCAACCATTAACCTTCCCTCTTTTAGTGGTATTATTTCGAATTGGGTGTCCTTCAAGGACACGTATTTATCATTAATTCACAATAATGCGAACTTGAGTAATATTCAAAAGTTCCATTATCTGAAGTCAGCCTTAAAGGGTCAGGCACTTCAAACCATCTCGACAATAGAATTGACCTCCGAAGGTTACGAACAAGCCTGGGATGCTTTACAAAAGAAATACGATAACAAGCGGATCCAAGCCACACACTACCTAGTCAATATGTTTAATTACAAACCTGGTGCCAAATTCGATCTACGTTCCTTAGAAAATTTCTCCGAAGTTGTTTTGGAAAGTGCAGTTGCTTTCCGAAAATTGAATCTTCAGGACCCTTCCGGATTCATATTGTTTACCTATTGCTTGAGGCTCCTCGATGCGAAAACTCGCGAGCGATTTGAGACTGAATTTGGATCCAAATCTGAAGTCCCAACTTTCGACGATTTCTCTTCATTTATTCACCAACAGTGTTTTCAGCTTCAAGCAGATTCATTAACCTCGAATTTCGGTCATAATTATCAAAGCCCTTCAGTTAGTAGGCCCCAAAATATTGCCAAGCATGTTTTTATGTCAACGGGTAGTTCTAGCCCAGAAAATATTTGTCCTCTGTGTCAGGAAAAACACCGTTTATATAGATGCCCTCGTTTTCGCTCCCTAGAGCCCAATGAACGTTTTAATAAAATAAAGCAACTTAAGGTTTGTTCTAATTGCTTGTCGCCAAACCATTATGTTGGTAAATGCACCTCCCCTAGGTCATGCTACCACTGTAAAAAACGGCATCACTCCCTCTTGCATTTTCCTACATCAACAAGTAGGTCGACAAGTGGGTCCGATAGTCAATCTTCAGACCGCATTCCCTATTTAGAGAACAACGGTAAGCTAAAAACGAGTGCGTTAACAGATGAAAAATTAGATATCAAAACCGACAAAAACGAATCTCTGAACGGCTCGGTTTTATCCTCGTCATCTAAAGCCGATGTCTCCACCCTTTTGGGGACAGCAATGGCTAGAATAGAAGACAGTAATGGGAAGTTGGTCCCAATTCGTATTTTGATCGATAGCGGATCACAAAGATCATTTATTTCTTCGGCTTGCGTACGAAGATTAGGACTTGGGACAAGACTTAATTCTCACTCTATGAGAGGTTTCGCGGATAGTCCGATACAAGGAGGGAAGTACGAAACCTCGTGTGTTATAGTGCCTAGAGATCGCAAACAGCCTCGGCTTAAAAGTAGCGCTGTAATAATTTCCAAGATTACAGAAAAGGTACCCGTTGTTCCAGTACCGGCCTATATAAATGACCACTTCAAACAATACCCATTGGCGGATAACTCATTTGGGAAACCGGGTACAATCGATTTCCTATTAGGAGCCGATTTGTTCGGACATATCTTAATGGGTAAATGCGTGAGACGGGAAGGATATCCTAGCGCTTTCAAAACTATTTTCGGGTGGGTCATCATGGGACCTATACGCTCTCATTCCACCGTACAAGATACATCACTTTCGCTCTTTTCATTTTGCGACCAATCGCAAGAGAGAGCATTGGACAAACCAATGAAAACATTTCAGGAAATCGAAGCGATTGCTCCCGTTATCGAATCAAATCCTCTAGATGTTATGGCGGAAGAACATTATTGTTTAACTCACGCTCGGCAGTACAGCTTCGAATCACCATTTAAAGAGTTTTCTCCACCAGATCTGAATTGCTCTCATTACACTGCATTACAACAGTTCCCAAAATTAGAGCACCGGATTGACAACATTTCTTTATTGACAGGAAACTGTTCCAAATCGATCGACGACTACCATGTTTTGTCAACCGCTGGTAAGGGTCGATATATTTGACCACATATTTGTGTATTTGAAGACAACTTCCCCGCAAAACTTCGATTGGTATTCAAGTCGCCTATGGAGCTTGGATTTCTAAATATCCATTCCCTGATTGGGCCTAAGCTTCAATTGGATATTAGGCACGCGTCCTTTAATTTCAGGCGCTTTCGATTTGTTCCGCCCTCGGAGTTATGTCAATGGGTTTTTCAGGAAGTAGTGCATCACAATGCCCTACCTTACCACCAATTTCTATTTTGCAACCGCACTTCTCAACCGATTGAGGAGTATCATTTGAATAGACTCCGGCCTTCCGGAATAAATTGCACCCAATGCGCCCAGCAGCATTATTTCGAAATGGATTCCCCATCCGTTACAATGCATGCCCGCTCATCAACATCCATAGATCTCCAAGGGATCCTCAGGGTGGGCGGTCACTTTAGCAACAGTCCTTTGCCCAGCAATGCAAGAATTGTATCGTTCCTGACTGTAATAAAACCAGTATTACTTCCTCATTTCCGATATTACTTTAAATATTTATCTAATCTGCTAATTGACCATTACTGCAGAATGTATCTCCACCCCACTCCCCAACTTTTGCATTCACATCAGGAACGACATGACTGGGTTGTTTGTGATGTTTCAGCTTGTAGAACTATTCGACATAAATTTGTCCACAAATGTAAAGATGGGACGTACCGATATCGTTCGGAGAATTTCGTTCCTCCAATTTCCAATCTCCCTCCGTCGAGATTTGAGCCAGGAAGTCCGTATGCCATTACTAGCGTAGACTATTGTGGTCGTTTTCTTTTAAAATCTTTTAGCAACCCAATGGCAATAGGCAAAATTCTGACATTTGTACGTTCACAATTGAACAGATGAGCAGTACAAAAATTTAGATCTTCAGTCACCAACGCATTAATATATTGCCTCCCTATCAATTCACACTAGGTTTGTCTCCCGACTATTGTTGAATTAAACTTCTATGCAAATATCTTTCTTTTGAATTTTTGCGCACAGACAAAAATTGGTGGGCGGTGTGTTAAGGCCAGATGAAGTAGTAACCTTATAAAGTATTATTAGTTTTAATCATAAAAAATTAAATCATTTTTTCTTAAAAGAAAGAACATTATCTTTTCTTATTTTTCACATTTTTATTTAATATAATAATTTAAACGTTTATTTCATAGTTGTTTAGAATAATTTAACTTTAAAGGTAATTTTATTTGTTTAGTTATAAGTGTAATATTTGTAGAAAGTGTGAAAACATATGTTATAAAAGTGAAGAGAGAAAAACAAAAGAGAGTCGAGCGGCTTTTGTTCGCTCCGGCTAGACCGAGCCAGTCAGTGTCGCCACGAGCCCTTAGCCGTGCACATCGTATGCTCTATAGGAGCCCAAACTTGTGTTTTGTTAATTTGAAGACAGTGTCGCCACGAGCCCTTAGCCGTGCACATCGTATGCTCTATAGGAGCCCAAACTTGTGTTTTGTTAATTTGAAGACAGTGTTGACGCGAGCCCTTAGCCGTGCACATCGTATGCTCTATAGGAGCCCAAACTTGTGTTTTGTTAATTTGAAGACAGTGTTGACGCGAGCCCTTAGCCGTGCACATCGTATGCTCTATAGGAGCCCAAACTTGTGTTTTGTTAATTTGAAGACAGTGTTGACGCGAGCCCTTAGCCGTGCACATCGTATGCTCTCTAGGAGCCCAAAGTTGTTTTGTGTGAATTTGAAGAAGATACTAATTTGCTGCCCACCTGCAGGTGTAATTAGTTTAAACTTCGTCATAGATTCGACCAATTCGAATTGACCCAGTCGATCATCTCAACCTCCATTGTTTCACCATCTTCGCTCGCCCTGCCGACGAAAATCCTCTGTCGTCTCAACATCCAGCTCGCCCTGCCGAGAATCTACCATCTACTGAAAACTACTTCGACAGACAGATAAGAGTTTTCATTATTATATCATTGCAATCAGAAAACCGCATAAACATTCATTATTTTGTAATCGATTTTATTTGTAATTTAATAGAGTTAAATTTACTATCGTAAGATTAAATAATATTTGTTTTCTTTTTGTAATTAATTAGTTGTTGATAATTTAGTTAATATTAGTAACTTCATTTCTCATTATAAAAGCGTTTAAATTGTTCTTTAATTTAATTAATTGTTTTTTATTCTCAAAATTATTAGTTATTTAATTTATGAAAATTGATTTATGTTATTAGTTTAATAAAAGGTTACATTCAAAATGGCATGCGATCTGGTATAATTGAATCAGAAATTTATTTTCCTTATCCATTTCGGAGCTCTCATCGAAAGGTCCAATAACTATTTCGAGGTTGCTCAAACACATGCTATTAGTTTTCTTATTTAAATTCCACCAACTTTGTTAAAGGAAAATTATTCCACTGACTAAATATAAATATAATTTAAAACATATGTTGCATATTAGTTAATAATTAGATACTATTACAGTAGCTTTGCTTAATAAAGCTGGTGAACTAGTGATTGTTTTTTTTATTTTTTACAATTTTTTATAATAAAAAAAATATTATAAATAATCTGAATATAATTATATTTGACACCAATTGTATTAGGTGTATTAGCTTTTTCCGAATAAAGAACATTAAAAAGTCGTATTTATTTTCATTTTTGACCTGATAACTGGTGTACGACTATATAAACTCGTATATTAATGCATGTTTCGTTTTGAATTAAAAAATAAATGGTCAGTTTAGTTATAAACGAAAGCTGGACCTGGACGGACTTGTGACAATTTTTTTTCAATAATAATTAGCGTATACAATATAATTCAATTAATGTCAAGCAACATACTTCCTACTTTATTTGGAAAGGTTCTCATTAACCTCGGGTCCACACTTGCTCTGACTTACCCTCTGAATAGTGTTATATGAAATTATATGTTATAATTAAAATTTAATACCACATAGAATAATTATAAGGTGTAATATGGAGTATAAAATGTATCATCGAACAGTACCTATATTTAATGGAACGGTAATTTAAAAAACATAATTTTCTCGAAGCAATCAATTAAATAAGTCTTAGCACTACGCGACAATACAATTTTGTCGTCTTAACAAATCGTATATTTTTTTCAAAGCAGAAAACGTATTGTACTTCTGTAGAAAGAACATGATAATAATTATAGGTTCGTATGATTGAAACTGGAATAAATTTCTTTAAACAATAACATGTGGAAGACAAAAAAAAAGTGGTAAAAGGTTTTTGTAACGGTAACGAGCTGTTATATTACACACCTGAAAAACTCTCTGTCTTTCTTCGAAATTAATTTCTAAGAATTAATATTAACACAGTCTACTGTAATCAAAACCGTTCTGAGAAATTGTGTCTTTCTTTTTACCTACTGCCAGCATAGACTTTTACTTACAAAAAGAACTAAATGTATGACCTCATATAATTATGAGTTAATTATATTGTTAATAATGTATAACAAATGTATGGAGTCGGAGAATTATAACTTTCAGCTTATAACATATATATAATGAAATATATGTCATCCACCAACCACCATAAACTATTTTCAATAAACGAAATTTTCGCTGGGAAAATTACTGTATAAACAATCTCATAAAGGATTGAATAAACAGTTAAAATTACTAGAATTCAATAGTTCTAAATGACATTAGTAAAGTATTATGTTCTTTTCTGCATTGTTAGTACTTCTGAATAACAACCAGGTTTTTAATTGTTTTACCACAACGATAACGGTATACACACTTGAGCTTAAGAATCACGAAATTCCAACAATCCTGTGTGACTAACTGCCTGATGATAAGTAATTTTTAATTCGTTTACTCCGAAACGGTCCTTAATTGATTAATCTGAATCACACTATACATCACCTAAATTTATTAATTACTGATAATACTGAAGATAACAAAAAATCTGGAGTGTATATTTTCAGCACCTGTATATAAACCATTCAGTCAAAGGAGGGAACATCACAACTACAGAAATGTCTCGTGTTATAATTGTTGTTGCTTTACTCTGCCTGGCAACGTTTGTGCTGGCGAAACAGGAGGAACTCTTGGGAGGTAAGATAATTATTTTCTGACATTGAATAAATTTGCTATTTATCCTCAGGAGGTGTCAAATAAATGCTTTAGAACATATTTTAAGCCATTAATTATTTATAAAAATAGTAATTATTTAAGTACAGATAAATATAAATATAGATCGGTATCTTTTAAATAAATCCGAAAACAGTTTGCTCTAAATTAGCGGCATTGATGTTCATGCATTCATGGAAGATTAACACATCACTGAGTATTGTTGCAGATAGCTTCTACCTAGACCAATATTTAATTGGATGTTAACATAAAGCAAGCCTTATAGCATGGTTATATTAATAAAAATCTGAAAAAAACAAAGTCTTATGTCTTTAAAATACTGGAAAAAACTCTCATGAAGTCATAGACCAAAATAATAATCACATGAATGAGAACAAAGTGTAGCAACACTCCAAACAGACTCATTCAATAGTGACAGCAACCTTGCTCCAAAGCGTTCCACAAACAAGTGCAAACAGTTGTGGAAACGTTCTTTGTTTGTTTTTCCCAGTGCTATAGAGATGTAAGGCTTCGCTTTTGTGTATTTTTCCTATTAAATTAATTTTAATTTTTTATTATATTTTAAACCAACATTTAAACAATAATCAATTTAAATATTTAACAATTTCACAATATTTCAGCCCAACGCTGCAGTGCCACAACCGTCTGCCAGGATGGGTTCCATTGCTGTTCGATAACTACCTGCTGCCCCAACAGTCACTATTGCTGCCATAGCGGAAGATATTGCTGTACAACCTCCAACTTATCTCGATTTGGGTAAGTTGATAATATTAATTATTCATTATTTAGGGATTATATTGCATTTTATTAAGAGCTTTTCTGATCCATTGAAAAAAGGTACCCTACGAGAGCGCCTACATTGGATCCGATCCATTTTTATCCGACCGATCCGACCGATTTAGTCGCTCGCGAATACTAAATACTTTATTTATACGGAAGCGCCTACATTGGATCCGGCGCGATGTTGTACGATGAGGTGCGATTTTAACATTTCGAAATCATTAGTTTTCAATCCGGTAAGCAAGCCGTTACCATGTGTGGCAACTTAACCTTTGTTTTCTAAAATGTTTATTATAAAATGTACATTGTAAATAAATCAAAATTAAATATTGTCAATTCTCATTAACATATTTTATTACTAAACTTCATGTGCCACTAAATTTAGTAGCGAAGGTTATTTTTCCGCTGAATAAAATGATATCTATCAGATATGTCCATAAAAAATATACCTACATACAATTTTAATTCGTCAAAGAAAATTGGAAACATTAACTTTTGATAAAATTATCATCTTAATGTTTAATTTATTTGTTAAACATTTAGCAACATTGGGAGATAAGTTCTTTTCTGATTTTTTATACTTGTTTGCAAAGATGTACAACAAAATAGACAAAGATTACTTATAGAATTAGTTCGAAACGAGCCTCGATGTGGGATCAAAGAAATATTAATAAACAATAATTTGTATTTTTTTTTATTGAAAAACAACTAAATTATTCATTTACAGTGAAACAGCAAGACAAAAAAATTCTAATAATGTAATATTACCTCATTTTCATAACATTTGGTTTTTAAATTTATAATGGATTATTTTTAATATATTTATATTTTACAATAGTATATATAAAAAATAAGAAATAAAAGAATACCATTATATTCAAAAGGCTAGCTTCGTTATCGGTTTGAATTAGTGATGGGCTTAGCTGCTACTTTTCAGTAACAGCTCTAACCGTTACTGTGATTTTTTGTACCTATGATTTCTTAACTGCTACTATCACAGTGATTGCGTCGGCGTACTTAATTTCACAACTTGAATATAACGATCACAGAATACGCATTATAAGGATAATAATTACTTACACACTTGTATAATTCACTATAATCCTATTAATATACATACAGATGGGATTATTTTCAATATCCTATATAACGTAAATTTTCCTCTTATGGTTTAGCCCATTCATGACCAGCGCCGGCTCTAGCCCATGCGCGCTCGTGTGCAATCGTGATCTAGGCGCCCCCTAGTAGGCACACGATTAAAATTGAACACTTACAGTTATTCAAGGTGTTTCAAAAAACGGCAATTCCTCTAAGGAGATGAATGTGACGGTGACTTCAGACCATAATTACAAGCAGATTTTGTTCTGACAAAGCTTGCTGAAATGAAAAAATATTTTCGGCTTTTCATATAAAGTGCACCTATCAGCTGATCGATTACTAATATTACCTCATTGTTATAACATTTGGTTCTTTAAATTTATAAAATTAAGACTATTTATTAATTATTTTTAATTCATTTATATTTTACTTTAATATATATAAATTAATACTACTTTATTCGGAAGGCAGTGACAAGTTCACTATCGGATTGAAAAGAATAGGATGATGACGGACCTGATTCAGTGTAGGCGCTCTCGTAAATTTCAGTCTTTTGTTTGCTCAGCCCAGCATCGTATGAGATAGAATAGAATCTATATCTATCATCATTGCTTATTAAATGCTTATTATTACAAATAGAAAATATCGACGAAAACAAAATCAATGTTAGTAAAACATAGCAATATTAAAACAATCAAAATAATTTAATGAAGACGTAATTCAAGTTAAACAGACAGTAAAACAGATATAATTGTTTCATATTTAAATCATTAGATTAGGCATCATACTAAAATAGAAAATATCATCCAATAACCGACCTTATAATTAATTAAGGATACACATATTATATTTTTCAAAACATAGTGATGATATACTCAACTACATAGAAATAAAAAGTTTGCTATTATTATAATGAATTTACGTTTTCTTACACTTGATGTTGCGTTTTTTTTCTTCTGATGAATAAAAAAACTAAAAATATAGATAGTATTAATATGCTAAATATCGAAAAATTTGTATCTGTTTTGTCATAAAATTGAGTAGTTTGAATGAAACATATTAATCTTTTTTCTTTTATTTACAGACTTAAAGTTCCTGCTGTCGACAGCTTGATCCATGCTTAGAAGAAAAACGCGGCATGACGTACCATCAGTTGGTTTAATTTAACGAATAAATTGACAAATGCATGCTGAATTAAAAATAAATAAAAAGTGCTAAGACTTTTTTATTTGTGAAACGTTCAACAAATAATCAACCTAGGTAACATAAATGTCTCCGCTTGGGTATCAAAATGGAAACACTATATTATAAGCCAACAATTAACAATTTAGTAAAAACAATAAAATTACAATTATAATACAAATTCAGTTAAAGCTGATTTTTAAAACCTTAATCCCATAGCAATGTAACTAACGCTACAGAATAAAATAAAACAAGAGGTAAGTCCATGTAGTTAAGTTTAAGAAAGGCATCACTAAACAACACAGATAGTTTTCAGATGTATTATAAATTTATAGCATCCCACTACTTACATATTAAGAAATATGATTGAAAGAATAGTTTTTGATTTTATAGATAATGCACTAACAGCTTATAATTACTTTATATATCAGTTGTAATATTTTAGTATTTAAGTAAAAGTTTATTTTAGTATATTGTTGCCTAAATGTGAAATTATTTTCTTGAATCTGATAAATAAAATATAATTATATAGTTAAACTACAATTGTGAATATTTTCGAAAGGAATCCAAGTCTTGTCATCCATGAGCTCGCATTTGACACCGTCTAACCTAATACACCTTATTACAAACAAAAGAGAAACCTACTTGATTCTTTCACTCTTATAAGATTTAATATGTATAAATCCTATAATACGTACGGATGTACTATATAGCAAGGGTGATAATGAGAGGCCGAGCAAATCATCGAAAAGAATAACAAACAAAATTCTACTCTTTTGGTAAAAAAAAGTAAGTTGGTGACTTATTTCAACAGTACAAAAGTCATGTGTTTCGGCACACAGTATTTATTTACAGTATGTTTCGGTGAGGCATCGAATTATCTACAGAAAGTAGATTATACAATTATAAAATAAATCTAACTATAAGTTAGTTGGCTCAGTAAATAATTATTTAAAGGTTCTTATTGCATAATTATACTAGCCTCTATTATACGAAAGTTAAATTTGAACATAATTCAAAAAATCAACTACAAACAAAAAAAGTTAATGTCGAAAGTGGTAGTTCGTCTAAAAACAAAATTCATTTTGCTCCAATTTTTTCGCATTGTACAAGTGCAATACGGATTCCTATGCCTCGCATTCCATTCGAAGTTATGCAATCGTTCTATTCATTTTGGTTGGATTAAAATAAAATATTTAACAATTTTCAGTTATTATTTAATCTAAGTAATGAATCATTCCATATTACAATTATGGTGGGAATAATAAATTCAAACTTTTCAGAAACATGCTGATAAACAGATTCAATCGAGTGTATATTCTTTTTAAAAAAATTATTTATTGATATTTACAACTGTATTACAATAATAAAATAAGTAAATAGAATAAGTGATATATAATGACATGAGATAATGACAAATAGAGAAACTACCAACTAGGTATTACTCAAATCACAAGTTCAATTAAGAAGGTCACGTGGCCATCTTCTTTTCAGACGCCTCGGAGGATTATCAGGAATTGAAGAGGAAGCTAGGTTTGAAATTAGAGGGTTTTGAGTGAGAATGAAGTTTGTTAGGAAAGGATTGATACCGGGTTCGGGCCAAATCAGCAACAAATGGGACAGTAAGGTCATTATGGATGACTTTATTCTTAACAAAATAAGGAGCATTGAGGATTTCACGAAGGATAAGTGTATATTCAATAGAGAAGAACACGACTGTATGTATTACGGGTTAAAAGAATGAAATTTTAATAGTAACTGGCTCTATAAGCTGTTTATTTATTTCCTAATAGATTTTCCTAAGTGAGTAACTATTGGAAGCAGTATTTTAGTTTCAATGTTTTCATTCTTTCGCAAGCAATTTTACTTTTTATTTGTTTTTGTTTTGTTTTATAATGTTAGGGTAAATGTAGAAACAAATTGAAACAATATGCTGTAGATGTTAAATGTGATGTAATCTTTGATGAGATCCCAAATTATGATGTCAATATTATTTATAGGGATTTAAATTGGAATATTCTTCCGTACTTCCGTTACCTCTTCGATTTCCTCCTTCTTTCGTCAATTCAGGGGTGTGCCGCAAGGCAGTGTTTTAAGCCCTATTCTCTATTTCGTTTACACCTCTGATCTTCCGGAGAACCCATGCACCACCATCTATACCTTCGCTGACGATACAGTCATTATTTCTTCTCACAGAGACCCAAACCTAGCATCTATAGCTCTTCAAAATAATTTATTTAATTTAGAAAAGTGTTTCTATAAATGGCAAATCAAAATAAACGCCTCAAAATCGAGCCATGTAAGCTCTATACGCAAAGCTTTGTGTCCAGCAGTCAAAATTGACAACGACGAAGTACTTTCCAATAACTATGTACGTTATCTCGGTCTATACTTGGTTAAAACTCAAGTAACAAAAGACTTACATGAAACGTACATACAAAATTAAAAATACAAGAACTGACAAGACGCTACAAACAACTATCACGTTTTCTGGACTACAGATCTTCACTTGACATACGGAACAAACGACTTATCTATAACAGTATACCAAAACCTAATTGGACATATGGAGGAGAACTTTGGGGTTCAGCAAAACAAGTCCACCTACACAAGATACAAACAACACAGTCCAAAATTCTCAGAAATTTTTTTAACGCACCATGGTATGTTTCGAATCACACCATACACAACGACATGAACATTCCAACTATAAAATCATATATTCATAACAAATACATAATATTCCACTCATCGACACAAAATCACTCAAATCCGCTAGTTCTTCCGCTTTCCTACTCCTTGCTACCTGGACTTGATAAGAAAAGATTAAAAAGACATTGGCCAAGAGACCTACTCAAATATTGATATTTCCATTCCAAAACTCGATGTTCCTGTACAAAAGCAAAGAGAAAAACACTTGGTTCAAATTTGCTGGATGCGCAATTGTGCAGGTGCAAATGAAAATTAAATAATAATAAAATTGGAAAAAATATAAAAGAAGAAAGTTTTGAAAGAGGATTAGGAAGATGTAGCATTCCAATAAATACAGCAATGAAAACATGTACAGAAAAGGAAACCCCATCAGATAAGAACCTACCACTCAAGTACATCATGTCAACATAAAGACACACATTAGCAAACATGGATCTCATAGGTCGACAAAATGGTGAATAAGAAACGTTATATCATGACTGATAATAGACACCTAGAACATATAAAATAGTTAATAGTAGTTATAGAGATTTCTGTCCTGGGTATGATACGAAAAAAATTTACCCTCTAACTAAACAGGATAATAATTGAAAGCTAGAAGAAGTAATTTTGTATATGATACAACATCGAAAAAATTAAATGACTGTGGAAAAAATCTGAAAGTGTATTGGCGACAGAAGAAGAACAAACAAAAACATAATAATCTTTTTGTTTTTTATTGTTTTTGTTCTTCTTCTAATACTAAATACCTTCAAAGCAAGGCTATGGTAGAGATAATAGAAATGAGAATGGATAGATAAAGAAACATTGGTTTAGCTAAGAATGTAAAATAGAAGTGGAGTACGGAAAAAGAATTATTAGAATAAAGTGTAATTTCACTTACTAATATTCGCAAGATAGACTAGTGAAAATACAATAGAAAAAGGAAAATGGCGAAGTAGATCTCCACAAATAAAATATAATGGAACCATAGCAGAACATTATTCCGAAGCTGAAACAAGAAAAAGAGATTTACACCCCAGATATATTTCTGTAAAGATGAAAAGGATTAAATGATAGTCAGATGGAAAGACTACTTCAAGGTGATTAGGTAACTACCGACCTGAGAAATGACTTTTCTTTTACCTGCTGCCAGAAGAGACTTTTTGAAACAAAAAGAACTAAATCTAAATTCTCATATATATTTGGAAGATCTAGTTAACGAACAGAGTCTGATATCCTCTAGACACCTTAAAATTGTTTGAATAAAGAAGTTCAAATACACCTCCTGTTTGAGCAACCTCGAAATAGTTATTGGACCTTTCGATGAGAGATCCGAAATGGATAAGGAAAATAAATGTCTGAGTTAATTATACCAGATCGCATGTCATTTTGATTGTAACCTTTTATTAGTTTAATTTTCATAAAATAAATAACTAATACTTTTGATAATATAAAATAATTGATTAAATTAAAAGAACAATTTAAACGTTTTTATAATTAGAAAATGAAATTACTAATGTTAACTAAACTATAAACAACTAATTACTAACAAAAATAAAACAATTATTATTTAATCTTACGATAGTAAATTTAACTCTATTAAATTACAAATAAATAAAATGTTCAAATAAATCTATTACAAAATAATGAATGTTCATCTGGTTTTGTAGTTGAAATGATATAAACAAAAAAAACTCTTATCTGTCTGTCGAAATAGATTCCAGTAATAGATTCTCGGCAGGGAGAGCTGGATGTTGAGACGACAGAGGATTTTCGTTGGCATGGCGAGCGAAGATGTTGAGACAATAGAGGTTGATATGATCGACTGGGTCAATTCGAATTGGTCGAATCGATGACTAAGTTTAAAATTAATTACACCTGCAGGTGGGCGGCAAATTAGTATTTTCTTCGAATTCAAAATGCAACTTTGGGCTCCTATAGAGCATACGGTGTTGGAGCACTTCAAGAGGCTCGTGCCAACACACTTTCTGGCTTGGTCTAGACGGAGCGAACAAAAGCCGGTCAACTCCGGTTTGTTTTTCTCTCTTCACTTTTACAACATATGTTTTCAAACTCACTAAAATATCAGACTTATCACTAAACAAATACAATTACATTTAAAGTTAAATTATTCTAAACAACAATGAAATAAACGTTTAAATTATTATATTAAATAAAAAATGTGAAAAATAAGTAAAGATAATGTTCTTTCTTTTATTAAAAAATGATTTAATTTTTTATGATTAAAACTAATAATACTTTATAAGGTTACTACTTCAGCTGACCTTAACACCTCCCATCCTTTATCGACAAGAATTCATAAGACCACCACTTTCGGAAAAGAAGAGGTAATTATTCCGCAGGTTGTCACTTGGAGTTGAGTCTCAATAAGTTTTAACTTCATTCGGTTCCCTCTTAATATTTTCCAAAATACAAATCATCATGAGTTTTAATATGTGGAAGAGAATGTAATTATAAGAAATGTACATACTTCGGTAATCATTTCATGTAGAAATGAACGTTCCAACAAACATAGATCATATATACTTCGAAATGTTAGTTGAAACTTGTATTTCTCGATGTAATGATTACGGAAATGTACTCTAACCCAAAAATAAATTCTCTTTTCCATACTAAAGCTCACGATAACTTGTATTTTGGAAAAATATTAAAAATGAAACGAATAAATGTTAAAACTGGTTGTAACTCAACTCGAAGCGACCACCTGTGGAAAAGGTACCAAATAAAATAATAAAAATACATTCTCATTATAGATTTATAATTAAACTAAAAAATGAATCAAACTTCGAGGTTTCAAGTGATATATGGAACATTTTAGGCACATTTATCTTTCTCACGTTGCCAGTTTTGGAAAATAAACCCAAAATATTATTTTATTTTACAATTATTGTATTTCTTTGTGCGTATAAATGTAATTTTCTACAGTATATTTCATCATGACTAATCTCTACGATATCTTGTCCACTCAAGCCTAAATTGCTCTATTCGTATTTCCAACAATCCTGTGTGACTAATTGCCCAATTGCAGATAAACTGTAATGTATTTACTCCGAAACAATCCTCCTTAAATGACAAGAACTAATTAATTTGAATCACACTATGTACCACTTTAATCATTTAATTAGCGATAATACTGAAGATTAGAAAAACAAATACAGAGTTTTTTTTCAGCACCTATATAAACCATTCAGTCAAAGGAGGGAACATCACACCTGCAAAAATGTCTCGTGTTATAATTGTTGTTGCTTTACTCTGCCTGGCAACGTTTGTGCTGGCCAAAGAGGAGGAACTCTTGGGAGGTAAGATAATTATTTTCTGATAATGTATGGATTTACTTTTATTCCTAATAGTGTCAAACAAATATTGTTCAACATTAATTTCTATAATACAAGTAAATATGTAAATCTTACTTTTTTTATTAAATCTCAACAGCTTGCCCTAAGTATGAATTGTTATTTATGTATTCTTTCATTGTTACCTGGGAGAATATTATAATCTCTTGTGACAAATTATATTCTTTCAATCCAGACATAAAAGTGGGAGGTAAAAGTATATGAAATAAAATTTAATCGTTGAGTACTTTTTGAATCATGTATATATTTTAAATTCCTACTGTTTTGATAAATAATGTTGTAGAGAAATATCCAATGATGAAGAAATCATTCAAAACGCCAATAATAATTGGCGTAATAATAATAATTATGTATATAATATTCTAATGAAATTTCAAAAATACCAAAAAATCATATAAATTATCTAATATTACATTTTTCAGATCTTGCATAGCTTTAAAATTCAATAAAAATTGTATTTTTTTATTGAAATTGTTGTCATTGTAGGATCCGTGTAAGATAAATAATTTAATTGAATGAATTCTTTAGAATTTCGTTCGTTGAATGAAACATATGTGGGATAGAATAGATTATTTTTCATTTGAGGAAGAAAATGGTCTGTATAGAGGCCAAGAAAATTCTCTTATATAGAGAGAATTTTTTATTGGTAATCCAACCTTTCGACTCACAACGCAGGTCTTCTTCAGGGCTAAATATACACGATATAAGTAAATTAAAATAATACATGGCATAGGCATTACTTTAATTTATTTGTATTTTGTATATTTAGCCCTGAAGAAGACCTGCAATGTGGGTCAAAACGTTGGATTGCCAATAAAAAGTTCTCCCTGTATAAGAGAATTTTCTTGACCTCTACCCGGACCATTTTCTTCCTCATATATACAGGGCCTGCTAATATTATTCAACATTATTTTCATTTGTTTTGTTTTTTAGTTTTAAATCAGAATTTATTATGAAAATATTGAGTTTATAAGTTGCATTAATAATTTGCACTATTTCAGCCCAGCGTTGCAGTAATACAACCGTCTGCCAGGATGGGTTCCATTGCTGTTCGATAACCACCTGCTGCCCCAACAGTCACTATTGCTGCCACAGCGGAAGATATTGTTGTAGTACCTCCAACGTATCTCGATTTGGGTAAGTTGATGATAGTAATTTAATCAATACTCAGGACTAAATTAATAATTACTTTATTATGGGGCTATGATACATTTTACTAAAAGTTTGCCCATTCTATACAAAAATATATATAAAGAAACCCACATTACCCTCTAACACCTTGACTTTTAAAAGTTTTGATAATAATCGTTGTTGGAGATTTCTAATCAAGTATATATAGTAAGTATTTCGTAAATAATAACAAGATCTATATGGAATAAAAAATTAAAATTAATTTAGTTAGATTCAGTGTTTTTAATGGGTTTGTGGGAAATATAATATTTTTTTTAAAATAATCTACTTTAATTCTATAATGAACACAATATTTCAAAAATATTAAAATTAATATGATACCAATTCTACTGAAACATAGCAAAATTATAACAAAAAATTTACTTTAATGAACACGTAATATAAATAAAAGGAATAGCTGAAAATAGTTTTTTTTTAAATTATAATATTATTAGTGTGATTATATATCGCATATAAAATAGAAATAATATAACAGATAGTTTTAAATATCGTTATAGACTAACTAAACATAAGGTTTGCTATTGATTGGGATTAAATTCAGTATTTAATGTATAAATCACAAACGCAGAAATCAGAGACAAGGTCGGATCTCAAAAGAGCATCCATTACCAGATCGGAACTAAAAGGTTAAAGTGGTATGGCCACTTAATGCGGATGGACGAAAACCGCTGGCCAAAGAAAATTCATAACTATATACCATATATATAAAATATAATAATTAATATTATTTATTATTATAATTAAGTAATATTTATAAATATATTAATGTTTTATTTCATTTTCAGACTTAAAGTTCCTGCAGTAGAAAGCTTAAACCACGCCTAAAAGAAAAACTAGGTATACCTTGTCATCATGTTTAATAATTAAACGAAAAACTGGACAAATAAGATGCTGCATCAAAAACAACTAAATTAAGAGTCTTCATGTCGTTTCGAGAAACGATTTACAAATAAATAATAAAGAACACATAAATGTTTTAACTTTGATAACAAACTTTGTAAATTTTGTAATTATTTTATTGCTTAAGTCTTACATATTTCTAATAATATGGTATAAAACAATAAAATGAATATCATAATAAAGGTGAAATTAAAGCTCATTTGACTTGACTAAATTATTCATTTTTTCATCTCCTAAAATATTTCTTCTGCTCTGTGTTTTGGATCCCCTTCCTCTATTACAACTAGTTCAGATAATAGCTGATTTTATATGAAGAAGACTTTGCTTCTTTGTTTTTCCTGGAACCCTTTAATTTATCAATTGTGCCTCGATAAACCCCATTATTCCAGATCTCCTTTAGAGAGAACTCAGCTAATTCCATGTCCTTTCTTTTTCCATCTATCCATTCTGCTGTCGGTTTTATCTTAGATTTTCTTCGTTAGTCGAATCCTGCTCATTCCAACGAGGTGTCTATTAAACTAAATTCCTCCCCTCCATAGGTCTCTTGGATTTTTTCTGTTTGTACTGACAACGCTAACACGACATTGGCTTTTCTCCCATGGCCATACGTTTCCTTGCCCTAAGATCATTCTCAAGACTTTTCATTCTTTCATTTCAATCAACTCTTTTTTTTTTTGAATCAGAAATTCCGATCCTTAGGGTCCAGATGGTTTGACAACTCGCTACCTTAGTATTACAAGGTTGAAAAAAAAACCTGTACCACTACAACCCGTGAAGCGTCTGGGGTTCAGTACATGGTAGAGACTGTACTGTTTCGTGGACAACGGTTCTGCAAGGAGGTGACTTGTCCTAGGTCACGCTGAACCGCCAGACCCCCCCTCCCCTATTTTGGGTATTCTACTTTTATAATATTTTATAGAGGTTGGGCGGGCCCCAGGAGGGTCCTAGATCCTATTTGATCCATCTCCTGCTGAAAACAGACTAAATAAAAATCATGGCCTGCAGAGGATTTGAACCAGGATTTCCGGCATGGGAACTCAGTGCTTAACCACTGAGCCACTCCGCTCCCTTAGGGAAAAATGTTAAAGAAAATAACATCCTTCGTGATTTAAAAAATTTTGTATAGTTTATTTTCACAATTTTAATTACAAGGCTGTATGTAACAATATCGAAAAATCGGCGACTTTGATATCAAATGGTTCAATAAGTTGAAAACATAGATCATCAAAACGTCAAAAAATCGCGACAGAGTATTACTCAAAGACACAAAATACAAAGGTATATGTCGTGAAGATTTTATATCGGGGCCACATAGTCCTAAGTCCTACATAGAACCTTGTTATTTTCAAAAATGTACTACTTCGGAAGCGCATGGTTTTATGTTATTCCATTCACCTAGGAAATTCGTTAAATTTCCAAATCTTTATCCTTCTACTTTGTGGATTACGCAAAGAAGAGGGAAATAGAAAAAATATAATAAAAAAACAAACAAATAGATTTAATACTTTTTACTTTTGATTAATAATCGAGTTCAGGTATACGAATTATTCTACACTGGATAACTAGGAATACCCCTGAACTCCATATATTCTGTTCAAAAACAACAGAAACGAATACTTTTCGAAATAGCACGCAAGGAAAACATGAAAAGAACGATAAACAGCAGATCTGGTTCGATATTAATCGATATCTGGCAGCATATCAATTCGATTCCCAAAGATGAGAGTCATTAGTTCATCGGAAGTAATTTAGCTATTCAAAAAATGTAAGATATATATATATATATATATATATATATATATATATATATATATATATATATATATATATATATAATCTTCATGGAAAGGTTTCCAGTTTCAGTCCTGTCAAATCACATGTTTATCGGAAAATATTTTGGAATGAGTATTAATTTTCTTTAAATAAACCGTCGAAAGACCTATTAGATCTGTTTGGTGAAGCAGACCTCAAAAAAATAAAATCATAAGTGAACAAAATAAAAGTATGTTTTTTTGAAAAGAAAACATATGTCCAGGGCTGGGACTCGAACCCGGGTCTTCCAGATCGCTAGTCTGGGACTCTACCATTTGAGCTATCCTGGCCCTACTCAAGCACGCTACTCGGTCGTGGTCACATCTTTTCAGGATCTGTGAAAAGTAAAGATGTGACCACGACCGAGAAGCGTGCCTGATTATGGCCAGGATAGCTCAAATGGTAGAGTCCCAGACTAGTGATCTAGAAGACCCGGGTTCGAGTCCCGGTCCTGGACATGTCTTTTCTTTTCAAATAAAAATATTTAAAAATTAGTAACAAATAAAATAAAAGTATATTAGGCATTTTATTGATAAGAAATGAGCTGGTAATATAAGATTTTTCCTTGAATATTTGATATTATGGAGCAATAGCTGTGTTTCACAAGACTGCAATAGTTTGATGAGCTTTTCCATTGCTCATATTCTACAAATAAGATCAAATTTGAAAGTTATCACATTGAAAACGTCCGTACCCGGGCCATTCAGGAGGTGCAATTGAATGGAGCTTGAGAAAATCGGAAAATTTCTCTACCTCACTTTTAAAAGTATTACTGAAAGTGATTACAAAAAAGCATTGCAGAATACTTCAAATGAGAGACTAAGATTATCTGGATCTCAACGAGTATTTTTCAAAAATGCACCATATTGTGATTCCGCTTTCAGACATCGTATCACTCGAATTCAATAATAATTTACGAAGTGAAGTACCGAACGCCCTCTGAATCTAACTAAAACAAAAGAAGGAATACTTCTGATTAATAAAATTGATGATATAATAGCTGAATAAGATAGATACTTTGAAGTCTTAATATATATATATATATATATATATATATATATATATATATATATATATAAAGATTTGAAGAGAAAGTAAACTTATGATTCTATGTTACATTGCTATAATTATTGTTCTCATTTTGGAGTAACAAAGTTCTATGTTATTTTCTTTCATTTTTCTTTATAGTTTTTATGGGATTCTTTTTCTGATGTTCAATGTCATCCGACTGCATTGAAATAAAACTATAATATTCCATCACTTAAGCAATCCGATGGTCAGAATCTTTGATATTGTTTACCTCATTTTCATATATGTGTGTCACGGAAATTTTTAATACTGAGGTAGCGAACTGCGTTATATATTTGTTGTTTCTACTCTTGACTGTTTACATATGCTAGTTATCTTATTTACACAGTTAATTAGATTAGATCCACTCTAATTTATCATACGAGATTCTGAGTCCCGTTTTCTCTGCAATTTCGTATAATTTTTCATGGATTATTTTGAATGGACTTAATGCAGTTCTAGCAATACCAGTTCATCAGCGAAAGCTGATCAATCCACCTTCACACCTTCTTAGTGCCTCAACACATTCTGTCCATCCCTTCATCTTTCATCATATTCATCTCTGTTCACATTCTTTTCTCAGAACTACGTTAAACATAATCGTAAAATTAGGGATCACTTTGCATTATTAGTCTTTAAGGGCTCTGAAATTAAACTTTCTGTTAATGTTTTGTAAACATGGTTGTAAACAAACAATTTCTGTTAATGTTTGTGTTATGAACGTCCTTGTTTTCCTATTAATTCCAATTTCTTCTAAAACATGGAATGTTTGCCTTACAAAGCAGTCGGTTGCTTTTTCGAAGTCAACAAACAATAGGAAAGAAGAGATTATCATGACACATTAATCATCACATCGAAGCCAATATATATGAGATATTTGATTTGGCTGGGATCAATCTCACCCGAAACGTACTTTTCAAAATAAAGAGGGAGGCAAGCTAAGCCCCGTGATCCTGATCCCACGGACTTGGTTGAGGCTTTTTTTTTATTTCACAATTGTATATAGCTCTATGCTCCTCAACTCTTATCCATTGAAAAATTCTTTTCATTCGTTGCCGCTTTATTCACCTCCAGACCAAAGACTTCTGTTGTTTAAATTTTGTTAATGGTACTTCCGATCGTCCGTTAATTACTTAGTAGGTGGTTACTCACAACTCCACATGCGAATTTTTTTTCCCTGTCATTTCGCTTTGATTAGCGTAAGATAAACGTAAAATATGATGCGAATAATGACATGTATTACTCATTGTGCGTGCTTCAGAAGCAACGAATTGTAACTTGCCCAAAGCTTACATCATTTGCTTTAACTTTTAAATGGATCAGGATATCTCGTGTTTGCAATAAGGTAATTGCCAATTTATAATGCAATTCTAACTTCAAATCGAGTTTCATGTTAAATTCAAACATAATATGTGCTAAAATCTAAACATAAAATGTTTTGTCCTGAATGACTGACGGATCAACGCACAGCCTAAACCGCTGACCGTATAGACCTGAAACTTGGATGGTGTGTTCTTTGTATGACGTAGGCATCCGATAAGAAAGGATTTTCCGAAATTCTACCCTTAAGGGGGTGAAAAGGAGGGCAAGGTTTGCAAGTGACAATGTGATTCTTTGGTGCAATCTACTTCTAATTTTGCATAAACTAGTTTTAACAGAATTGATGGAAGACATGTTTCGTATTTTTTTGAAACTCATTCCCTAACGGGGTTACAAAGGGGTAGAAAGTTATTTTGTCGGTGATTTGCTTCGAAGCTGATACCAATACTCTTTCTCTCACGGCCAGTTGCATGTGTCATGCTCCAGAGTAAGCGCACAGATTGCCTGGCGATTCTAGCTCCCGAAGGAAAAACAAAAATGTTGTTTACAAAGAAATACTGCGGTAGGTGCGTTGTATTTCGATTTCATTGTAAAAAAGATAATAGCACCGTGTAACTTTCACCAGATCAAAGGCTGAGCTTCGTGTTTACAAAATATAACAAAATTTTATTTTATTTTCATGTTTATTTAACCTTTAAGTCCCTACAATATAATAAAGATTGTTATATTTTATAAGTATTCAAACATTTGAACATAATAATTTATATGTTATAACAAAATTAATAACGTAAAAATCCTATTAGAACCATTTTCGACTTCTACGCGGACGAAGTTGCGGGCAATAGCTAGTCACATATACATTTCACGCGAGTTACAAGGAAAAGTTATGAACAAATCTATTATCTACTTACAAGTATATATAGGGCGATCCAGATTTATATAGAGGCTTAGAATAGTAAAACTGCAAGGCAACACAACTTGCTTTCCAAGACCCGAATCATTACGATCTCAATGACACATCATTTATTTATTTTTTTTAAATATCATTATCTTAGCTTACCAACAGTAACTAGAGCTATTAAAACCAGCAAATAATATTAAAATCTTCCAAAGTAATATATTTTAGATTATTAGTGAGGCATCAATCTATGTGCAAAAAGTAAGTTATATAATTAAAAAAATTGACGGGATTATAACGCGGTAATCAAACGTGAGGTGCTGAACACAGTGAAACATTGACTTAACACACTAAGGCTGACTCACAGAGGAAATAAAAATAATCAAGAAAATTTTAGTACGAAAACGCACAGAAGATGGGCAGAGACTTCACTCAACAGACACCACAGAGAAGTTGTCCGACCTCTAAGCATCAGGAAAAGGCGGCTAAAGTATCTTCCTTGCGTTCTCTTCAGCAGAATTCGAGGCTCACCAACAGAAATCCTGGACAAGTACAGTGACTCAAGAATGATTATCCTAGAAAGGCACAACTTAAAATGGAACTGGAAAAAGCAGAGAGGACATCAAGGACAAAAGCGTCATTGGATACAAGTTATAAAAGTGGAAAGTGATGTAAGAGAATATAGCAACCGCAAACCAAAGACCAAAGTGGGCCGAAGGAAAGAAGACGATCTTTTATGAAACGAATGAAAGAAGAATAGGAATAAAAAGTAAGTGAGAAATTCTTCGCGTGGTCTGATAGAAGAGCTGTAAAGGGTACAATAATTATAAATACATCTGACTTTTGATCTTTTTAATATTCATACAGTTAGTGCACATTGTATTATTATATTGGACTACATTATTCGAAAGTAAAATTTGAACACAAGTAATTAAACACAATGTTCTAAAAACAAAAAAAGTGAGTTTTGAAAGTTAATTCGAAAGATCTAAAAGACATACAATACTTTTATTTTGGCCTAACCTGTTTCAAATTATTCAAGTGAAATACAGACCCACATACCTTGCATTCCATTCAAAGGTATGCTGTAGCATAGGACCAATTAAGGAACTCTTCAACTAAGCTATATTGTTGTTCCAATGCCCTCTAATACTCCGAAGCATGTATTTGTCACTTGGATAACAATGAAGAATTCGAATGGAATCATATCCGTTTTTAGAGAACATAAAAATCTTTCAAATTATTACCTGCAATTTTCCAGGATATGAATAGTTTAATTTAGTAATTTATTTTTTGGGGATTAAGAAAATTTAGTGAAATTTTACAAACCCAACTCTTTTCCGCATCCAGAAAGTAAAGAGAAGTCATCAAGGAAAAATTCAACTTCCTAGCCATTGTTGTATTTTTAATACATCTACTGCTACATAAGTGAGCTGTAGTCAATATTCATAATAAGACAAACTATATACGATATTTAATCCTACATGTATTCTTTAATGTAATATTTTTTTAAATAACTTTTATGCAAACAATTTTGAGAAGGCAAGCAACAAGTAATACAATGAAAAGAAAAGTTATCAGCAAAGTTCGATATATATATATATTTAAAAAAATTTAATTTAATGATATTTACAACTATAATGGTATTATAACAAGTAAATGTGCTAAAATGTAGAATATGACATGAAAAACACTTGTGGAGAAACTACCCATCGGTAGCACTCCAATAAAGTTCTATAGTAGATGATCTCGAAGCCATCTTCTTTTCAGACGCCTCGGAGGGTTATCAGGACGAAATATTTAAACTTTGAATATTTCAAATTAATTTTTTTTTTTTTAAACTTATTTAGGGAAAACAATCACCAGCGGATGTGGTTTATTTAATAATGAGTCGATAATTTTCCTCGAAAGCTCATATGAGCTAGTGTTGGCTTAAGAATCGATCAACTGATAAGGCGTTTATATGCCAGTGCTCTTAGAGCGTTACGTGCAGTGATATCATGGTTCGGGTACTCCTTTTTGCAGGATTCCTTTGCACAATTTCCTGTGCTATAGCTGAAGAAAAAGATATTGGTAAGTATTAAAGTTAAACTATATACAGGTATTAATACGTGTGCCCAGTTCGTTAATTATACAATATTAATGATAAGACAAAAGTATGTGGAGATTTTTTTAAGTTTCATATTACTCAGGTTACAACAAACGGACATAATCTAGTATGAAATGTACATTAAAAACTGAATAAATCATAATTAATAGGTTTATACATAATAAACAATTCAAATGGTTATTTTTCTTGTACTAAATAGTTAATTAAAAATTCGGAAATTTTCACAAAAACTATCTAATAGGTTATAATTGAATAGAATTAAAAAAAAAAAATCAAACAGAAAATGCACGTTTAAATAAAACAATAAGTATTATGAAAGGAAAATGATATGTATATTTATTATATTTTAAAAAGCAATAAATACTTAGAACCACTAATACGTTTAGTGACACTAAAGGTATTAGTTCTGATAACTTTAATTTTGCACTTTGCATTTATTTAAAAACATTTATTTAAGTATTTTCTATTTGATTGTTCGGTAATAAAATACAATATATTGTATTGTTTTTAGTACAATAGATATTGCATAAAGTAGGTTGATACTTTTATACAATTATAAATTACAACCTATTATATAATAATTTATATAGTTGTAGAAAATTGTTATGTTCATTTAGTTCATTTTGTAGATAGTAACTAAAAATAAATATGAACATGAAACTTATCGGTGTGTAGATTATCTCAAGAGGAAAGTTAGTCATTTTTTTTTTACTTCCCTCTTGACAGGATAAACACTTCACAAATACCGTCCACGTGATTTCAAAAAGTCGTTTCAAATATTACCTTGAATATAACAGTTTAAAAACCACCGTAACTGAGTCACCGAAAATGTTACATTGAATATATGATACGTAATATTCTTAGCATATAACTTGGAATTATCCAACTATCAAATAAGAAGACTTCTGTCACCCCGGGTGGTTTATAAACTGTAGTAATCCAACTAATATAATAATTTAACTGAAAGTTATATTTTTTAGATAATATTTACTGATTATATGACCATTTTATTTAATATCATAAACGTCATTGTTAATAAATGAAGAATATATTTCTTAGGTTGGCTGTCAAAGAACTCTTGAACTGAAATTTCAATTTCCGCAAAATAAACAACTTTTTCCCTTGAAGAAAATAGGCCATGTATCGTAACAAGTAGTAATCCGATGTTGCGAGGCTTAGACTATATGATAGATAAAAAAAATCTCATATCAAAAAGATTTTACTCCTCAAAGCTCGCGAAGGACCAGTCTACAGCACTTGTTCACCTTCCCATTGGAGCGTAGATGGTGACTAACAGTATCTATCGACATACCACACTTCCTGATAAGCTCGCGAGTACTTGTGGGTGGAGTTCACTCTATAGCTTCCTGGAGAACCTCATCAATATCCATTAATGGTCGCCCGGAGCCCTTCTTATCCCTTCGTATCCCCACTACTAATTTTTTCAAACCTAACCCGCACAGCGCGCTGGTCAAAGACAGCGTTTTCTTCATATTTAATAATTTCACGAGTTCTTTCAGCGACAGTGAAATCTTTTTCCAGTAATGCCTTCATCACAGTCTCCTTAGAAATTACGAGAATTTCATAAGAAACTGTTCAAGCAAACTTAAAAAATCCTCTAAAGGAATTATTAAGTACTGGTATTATTAAATAGGATTGAAATATTTACAGTCCTTTGAAATCTTGAATTTTTAAAAACGGACATTTTTTTATACAGCCTACTAATTATGTAGTAAAATCTAAAATAGTTTGCAACAAGTCAATGAAATTCAACTTACCATTATATATATATATAATGGTAAGTTGAATATATATATATATATATATATATATATATATATATATATATATATATATATATATATATATAACTGTAAATATATATATATATTTATTTTTTGGTGTTTTCCCTTATTGTCTAAGGCATGTATTTGTAAATAAAATCCTCAATACAACATACAATCGGGTTCAATGACAGTGACAAATCAATCTAGATCCCTGGATTATGGCTGTTGGGTTTAGGAGGCCTACGAAGGGTATCTCGAAACCCGAAATACTTATGGTCTCGAGTACGAAACCGACTGGGGGAGGTCAATTTTTACTCTGTTAATTGTCTCTGCGGGATTCGAAAACCTTCTATCAAGTGAGTACTTTTGATTGGGCGAAAAACCGGACGGTTGAATGTGGGGTAGGCCTGATCGTCTCCTTTTAGAACAATGGGGTTAAAACAGAACAGCCCATCGCATAATCTAATGGAATATTATAGGGTATTATTACTTTCGGCTAATCCCGGATGGTTTGAATATCGTTATTTCTACCGTTATGTCAACACATACAATATAAACTGCAGTACATATTGTGCGATGAAAGCCCTGGTAAAAGTTTTTGCACCTAGGCAGTATACATTTACCATCTCCTCGGCCCGATTATAGATCATTAAGTAAAAGCACACTTTTTTTTTGTCCCAACATTTTTATGGAACTTGAGCTATTGAAATGTGTTGACAAAATAATTCTGATTGGGCTCTTTTGGGAGGAAGGACTTTAACAAATCCAACCTTATATCAAATCCAGAAATTGAGGGATATCTTTTGAAAAAATCAGCAAAAAGCCTTCATAGATTTTTATCTTTACACATATCACAAATACACAATATTATGTATACCTGAAGTATTGTATGTTGCAGTGAACAAAAACAATATTTGCCTGGTTTTATGAATGCTAACTATTCTTACCCGTAATATAAGAATTATGAAATATGATTTGAATTATAACCCTAATATTTATTAAACAACTCATTAATTTTGTTTTAGGTAAAGCAATAACAGCTTTAGCCGTGTCAGTCCAGAATTGTAAGTGATTTGATTAACACATAATATTATATTACTCTTTAATATAAATGTGTTTATTGTTTAAAATAACTAAACAATAACACATTTTATTTATTATTCTAATTGATAATTGTAGTGTCTATCTATTCTTTAAAAATTAAAAGTAAAAAACAAGCAGCTTGTAATATAAATTTTAATTTTAGGACAGCGTAATGGAAGTTACAAATTATATAAATAAAAATTAACTGTAGCTTACATGAAAAACAGTTATATTTACTTTAAAAGGTAATGAGAATCGATATAAAAAGAGCAAAAGTTTTTTATAATATCCAATTAAGTGATTGTAAAGAAAAAATTATAGCTAATTAGTATCGTGGGCTAGCCGATATTATGAAAAACCAACATTTTTAATTTGTATTTTAGTAACATTCAAAGAAAATTGTAATTATTCATCTATATTTTACTTTAATTAATTCTAAAATAATTTTTTTTCTTTGGGTGTAATACAAATATGTCAAATACAATATTTGATCAGGATGTTTTGCTAACTCCTCTAACCACCTAAAATAAAAAAGTCTCAAAAATATTGTCTGTGTAAATAATAAATTAATATAATTTACTATCATCTAATTGAAATTTCAATAACTAATACCTACATTATGTAATATTGGAGACTACTAGAGAAAAATAATCTATTAAATTATTGTTTTGTCGTAAGACTGTTTCAAAACACTTCCAATCCTGTGAACTTCAATAGTAATGTTTTTTGTATTTAAAAAATCCAAGTTTCTACTATCTGTTGACTTTCTGCTTCCGTAAAAACCTTCCAAAATGTTATGATAGTGACAAAATTTTTATTTGGGTTTAACCTTAATAACTACCATCAAAGCCCAGGATCTGGACACTTCTATTGATAATAGTTCTTGTTGTCTGTACATTAGAGACCCTTACTCCTTTTTCAAGTCCTAAAATGAAAAGCAGACATCCCAACCCATCACACTGACGCAACTCCTTATCGGCCTGAAATTCCGTCGCTCGACAGCGTTCCAGACGGGCCGACCACGGAGGCAGCCTTGCGCGAGGGATGCGCTCACGACCACGTACCGTTGAAATCAACCAAATATTTGTTGGTGGACCGATATCTACACTGTCCATTTTTACATCAACCCGACCAAGAGCACGGTGGTCGGCGGTTGGTCCCGGTCGTGTAGAAGGGGTTTAAGTTAGTACCGTACTTTCGATTCATTTAATATTTCAAAACAAACAAAATCAAAAATATTTCTTCAAGACCATATGTCCAAAAGATTACGAGTAGAATAAATGGATTTCGAGTTTCATATTACAAATATGAAATTTTCGTAATCGATTAGCCCACAATTGCTCAAAACTATTATTAAAAATTGTTACAAAGAATGTTTAGAGATTGTTTATATATTTTGGATATTGTGTTGTATTTTTCGAATGAGAGAGCAGACTATAAGGTAAATAGAAATGCAAATTTTAGGTAGTATGTAAATTCTCACTCATGTAATATGTATCAAATATAGTTGTCCCATACATTAATATATCTTATGGTATTAGTTAAGGATCAATCATTAAAACCTACTTTTGTTGCAGATGGGCAAGTTAAACTGTTAAATCAGACAGGCCTAGGGCGTAAGTATATGTTTCTTTAAATTCGCCATGTATAAATTATATTATAAATTATATTTTTATTTTATTAGTTTAGATTTATTAAATGTACAATACAATGTAATATAATCAATTGTAACTAATATTGGTTAGAAGATTGCATTTTTTCTTTGGATACTGTGTTGTATTTTTTCGAATGAGAGGGCATAGCAAAGAGTAGTCAATGAGAAACCTAGCTATTAAGCAGAATAATAAGATTTTCAACCAAATTCAACGTCTCCTCATTTTGTTAGTGTTTCAAGAGATCGTTAATAGGTTGATATTTTATATTAATAATTTGGTGTATAACGCTTATAAGTATTCTTATACCAATAATTCTTGACAACAAGAGATAATATGCTTAATTTACGTCTCTCTGCCCATTTTAATTACCCCTTTATTTTTGGTAAGCTTCTTTACTTTACTTAAATTTGAATTCTTTCCGACGACTCAAAGCTGCGTTTCTTGTAGTGTAAACCGGGTTATACTGTCCCCTCTAAGGGAAATTTAATTTAAATTTAATCAAAATGGCAGCAGGTCCTGTGTATGTGATAATCACCAATAAAGAAATATGTAATATAAGAGGTTTTTCGGATGATTATTAAGAGAAAGGAACGATAAAGCGCATCAATATTTTTTACTTGTGTATAATTATATTCATTCTTATATTATTTGAGTTTGTCTCTTTGAATTTATGGAAAAAAATTGTTATACTAATTTTGAGTTCCCCCTCTCTTACAGGGCAGTATTGTAGCAACACAACAGTGTGCCCAGATGGCTACCAATGCTGCTCAACAACAACTTGCTGCTCAGTTTGGCAAAGATGCTGCGGAGGCGGAAGATATTGCTGTAATTCTGCTACGAGTGCAAGGTAAATCCCTTAAGAATATGTATAAGCTCGAGAAAACATAACTCATCCTTATTTCTTTTCGCAATGAGACTTCTTATAAATGAATATGAATGTTAATATTTTTGTGGTATTTACTTTTCCTAGTAATTTTATATAATTTGATTGTAAACTGAATTAATTTTTATTAGGTAATGTTATTTTTTATACTACAGAAAAATTTAATCAAGGGATTTTGAAAAATAAAAAAATATAGGTTTGAGTTGCATATTTTGTTTTAAAATATCTATATCTCCTTTCTAGTGAAATCTAGATATCACAGGCTTGAAGTGAATGATGCAAAATTAAATTAACTCTTAAATGAAATAAGGTCGATGTGGCTAACAAAAAAGTCTTTTATAAACTTGATTGATATAAACCATGCTCGATTATACCGACTACTCTACTCTCTACCTTCCATGGTTAATAAAAATACACCTGGATTTAATTATAGATCCAGGTGTATTTTTATTAACCATGGAAGGTAGAGAGTAGAGTAGTCGGTATAATCGTTCATGGTTTATATCAATCAAGATTATAAAAGACTTTTTTGTTAGCCACATCGACCTCATTTCATTTAAGAGTTAATTTAATTTTGCATCATTCACTTCAAGCCTGTGATATCTAGATTTCATTCATGCCATCGTTGCCAGAAGGAATCCTTTCCACAGAGCCCCTCTGGTCCTCAATTAGGTTCAACGTGCTTTGGCTGGTCAAAGGATAAAGATCTATACAAACCATTATTATTGAAGTTGGCCTTACATCTTATGTCCCTTTGAGAAGACATGCAACCATAGCCCGCCACTAGCAGAAGAATGTGGTGCGGCAAGCGTCTAATAGGACTGCATATCCCTATTAATTTCTGAACAACTTTTATACGATACATTATTTATTCATTAGAAAAAAACTACATTTTTATAGCACCGTTACACTTTATATTGGTGCAACAATGCTAAATAATTAAAAACAAACTTTAATTGTTAAAAATAATAATAATAACCTAAGTATTTTGTACAAGATGAGTAGGCTTTCTTCGAAGTCATATTGCAGTCAGTATGGATCAGTGAAAAGCTATGAAATATTGATGAGATAATATCCATCATATGAAAGTCATGATTGATAATATTATTAACTTTACGAAAAAACTTCATTTTGAGACCTGGCCAAACGTACAAGCCTTCGCCTATTTTCCGTTTATGTTCGGATAACATCCAGTTCCTCAGGATAATAATACTGAACATGAAATCACCAACCATATTTCTTCGCCAGATCTCTTTCGGGCTTCCATACATCGTACGGATCATGATCCCATCTCACTCAAAGCCTATTAGATGCAGGTTTAATCAGTCGTCATATCTAGTCCACCTCTATTACCCATCAGATTTTCTATATTCCTTTTAAATGGATAATTTAAGATTTGGTTATAATGGTAAAATAATCCATGTTTCTGAGTAATAAAAGAAAAAGTCACCAAATCGTCTTGTACTAGTAGTTTGGATTAATACCTTCACTACTCTAATGAATCAAGAAAAATGATGTTAGATCCCTTAAGCAACTATTTCACTTCATTCTTCGAAAATAAACACACTAGCAACGAAACAACCATGAAATGAGACCTAAGTTAAAATCACTTGGGATGACAAGACGGGATTGCTGTAGAATTCATTAAAAGAGCGTCGACTGAAATGATGCTGCCACATGGACATTACCAAACACTCAATTATTTCTGAAAGATGATGTTTGTAATTCTTTACAACCTGACAATGCTTATGCACCATGATAACATCTAGAAACTTGGATCAGTCATACAGAAAAGATGAGGGGGAAAGCCAGCAACAAAAATTAGTGTACAAGATGATCTATATCTGATCCTACATGCTAATGGCACTTAGGAGCTCTTTGTTTTTCCTCAAAATAAATATTAAAAAATATATGAAAGTGATATAATAGATCAAACAACCTTTTGTTACAGTTCAACTGTTGGTCTCATCGTTGCAGCTTTATTGTTGTACTTCGGAACATCATGGCAGCAAAGTGAAAACTAATGTTTAAGGTTTAAAAGGTAAGGGAAAAATATATTTTATTATGCTACTTATATAAATGAGGAAAAGTACAAACATTGTCCGACCCTTATGAAAAATATTAATAAAAAAAATTATCAACTGAAATTTCATTTAACAATTTCATCTCTAACAACAAAATGAGTTATCATAATTTAAATTTTAAATCTAATCAATTTTAAGGGATAAATCTTAAAACCGGAAAAAACTGTATTTACCAAAGTCTTTAATGCAGTTAAAGGTTATGGAAATTTTAATAAGCAATATACAGTTTCCTTTCTCCTCGGGTAATTTTCGATATAAATGAAACATCTGTGATCAAATTGATTGTTGAAAAAATAACAAATTAGGTCTTTATTTTAAACACCGGTAAATCCATTTTTTTTTCAAAATTTGATTTTTTCCAAACAATGAAAAAATTAGCTGAAATCTTTCAAATAATGTAAATATATTGACAGTTATTCCATTGAACTGTGTACTAAAGATATTAATTTGGTTTGTCCATTTTATATACTTGGAAGAAAGTATGTCTTTTGCCCTCGTGAATAATTTTCAAAAATGGATTTAACTCGGTTTGTAAAGAGATAGAGAAATGGTCGAAGCTTGCATCATTCCGAAAGAAATGGCCGCCTTCTTCCAAGCTCTTATCGCCAAATTTTTGTTTCAAAATTTCCCTGATTAAATATAGAAATATTAACAAAGTACTCAATTAAAATTTGAATAAGAAATACTCCTATTTGACTCTATAATATCATTCTGAAAGCCTTAGTAACTTGCACAATAAGGCCATATATATAATTTTTTTATATAATTGTAAAAGTACGGGCTGCATTCACAACTATAGCAATTACATTCGCCCTCTGAATAAACTTCTATTTCAAATGGTGCATTCAACATTTTAATTGATTCAATAACTATCCTGAGAAAGGGATTTTTCCAATAGAAATAATATATAAGATTGCCAAATTATTTGAGGTTTATTTATTTTTTTTTTTTAGGTGCAACACATGACAAAGAGTGGAGTTTACACTAATCGAAACACGGGAAAACTAGACAAAATTTCTAATGGATTACATCATTCCAATGGACATTTTGGTTGCTAACAAGGCAAATAAAATCTTAAAATTTTGCGGTTATATCTAAAATATTATTTTATAAATATATTCCTGTATTACTTATTGAAGATAATGATTATTTTTCTTGTTAAGAATCCAACATTCTAATAGAATTATTGTAAAACACCTAAGTTTTAGTTTTATTTGCTTGTATTTTCATTGAATACATACTACTAGAATTAATTTTTTTTTAAAAGTATATGCTTATCAAGTATTTGTTTAAACATTTTTAATTTATTATTTTTTAAAACATGTATTTTATTTCATTTCTGATGTCAACATATTTGAAAACATCCAGATTTCTATTTGAATTTTGTACCTAGATATCAGTTTCATTTGGCAGAATAAATATTTAATTCTGTTGTTCCCATTATACAATAACAACTTGAAACAAGTAATATATTCTAGAGATGTATATATGTACATTTAATTAGATGGTTTAAACCATCTATAATTAAGGATAATTTATTGTTCGAAGTTGGAGATTAAAGCTCATACATTTTTTCTTTTAATGTAGGTACCAAACCTTTAACGTATGTTGGTTTGCCTGATCTTTGATCATTAGCTGTTTTGTTTTTTTTCTTATAGGAACCTAAATATTAATTTCAGACTTCTCTAACTGTAACTTTTATCTCTGCAAGCTAGCTAAATAATATAATATAAACTACAAAAAAAAAATGTTATAGTGTCACCATTCTATACCAACCACAAAAACTGGTGTGGATAAGTGTTAAAGAATACCATGTGCAAGCCATTTAGGGCAATTTTCTCCAATGTAGTTATAGCTATTATCATATCTTTCTTACCGATGCATGAAATGGTCAATTTCTTTAACTTACTAAAAATGTTCAAAGACATATTTCTAGTATAATGTAAATGTAAAAGTGGCTAATCTGTTTCGTTACTTTATATTAATATGCTTGCATGATATAATAAAAAATAAACCGATACCAATTTTTTAAACAAAATAAAAAAGGCGTTTTCTTCTATTCCTTCCACATCGGTGTACTATTTGTATCTTTTTCTGCATAAAATTACTACATTCTTATTCTTTTTATATTCAATTTATTTTATAATGTATAACAGTAACACATACAGTATTTCTAACTAATGAATGAAATTATTAATACTGAAAATTATTTGGTTCTTAGTAAGATATAAATTATGTGTGGATGAATGTGTATTTCGGCCTGCGAACAGAAAATATTTCCAACATTCCAACATATACCATAGCTAAGAGCATCGATAAAAAATTGAGTATAACCCAAAATAAAGTTATTGCATAATTAACCTTTGTGTTAGAATTATGACGAGGTTGTGATTTTATTGAAACGGTTCAAAACATTTCTTAATAAACGTATTTACAATATAACAAGAAAATAGTCTGAATCAGTTTATGAGTTATTGCAATGTCAACTGTAATTTATTAATTATTAAAATATTTATTATACATTAAAATATTTCATTTCAATATTCATTGTTGTCAATCCTTCAAGCAGCAAGTCTGAAATGTCAAAACGGGATATCAGAAAGACCTATTTTTTCATGCACTATGTATCCAGTAATACCAATGCCACCCCTATTGGGGAAAACAGAAAAAAAAAAATGTACCCAGTAACTGCAACAGCAACGAATGAGAAACATTAATTTTCCCATTCCATGATTTCTATTAATAACTAAATGAAAATCTACGCGTTGATAAAATTTTTAGTCTCAATAGTCTTAGAGGATAAGAGAATTGAGGAAAAAACGTAGAGATATCAGGTCGTATGAATATTCCCTTTACAACGGGATTGAATATGAACAGAAAAATAATAAAAAACAAATAATATTCCCAGTTGGTGCCATGCTCCTATTTCAACAGGAATATCTTCCCGCGGTCAAAGGAAAGGCTACCTTACCGCCAGAGAGGTTCGGCGCACAACCTGCCACTGGCTCACAAAGTTACACCAAACAAACAGCAGTCGCCTTCTGTGACGTCATCATTATAGTCTACAAGATACTTTTTCTTTTATCTTTCATTAACATTTTTTTTTATTACTATCATTATTTTTGGAAGAATATTTGGTATCAGTTCCGCAGGTTGTCGCTTCGAGTTGAATTACTTCAAATTTTAACTATTTATTTGTTTAATTTTTATTTTCCAAAAATACAAGTTATCGTGAGCTTTAGTATGGAAAAGATATTATGGGTAATGTGCAGATTTCGATCACTATTTCATCTAGAAATAAAAGTTTTAACCAACATTTTAAAGTATAGTGATATATGCATGTTTTATTTTATTTTTAACTTCAGGTGGAGCCGTCTGATTTTTAATCCTACCATTAACAAAGGGACTGACAATACAAATAATTATTTTAAAAAAAGATAAACTTATCTGACCTACATGCAGCATAATTCATCACCATTTTCCAATATGGTAAGGTGATTTTACATACAGCATGCTAAAAACCTTAGCGTCTTCTAAGGTAGAAATGTTCCTCATCCGATATATTTTTGTTTATCATTATGTATTTTATGAACGATAAATAAAATAAATGATTGAATGAAACCAATAAGTTATTATAACAGTTATAGCATTTATACCAATGTCACTAAAAATAATATTGAAAGGAAATGTGTGAATGGGGTGTAACCTAAAAGCTTCATTTCAGTTACTTTAAATAAGCAATGATTTATTACAGTTTGATGTACCTGTTCAAAGTCTTAGCACATTATTTACGTTACTTTGTCTAATTCACAGTTAGTTCAAAAAAAAATATACAACTTTTTATTTAAAAATGTACCACTTTTGTAAATAAAAGATTACAAATTTAATTGTTTTTATTAAGTTACAATTTCATTAAACCACCGATATTCGATGATATGTTTTCATGGAGAGACTTCTCAAAAAACAATCAATGAAAACAAAGACCAATCGGTACCAATCAATCTGTTGGGGACAGAAAAGAAGAATCACAAAACTCAAAGTAAGATCTCTTCTTCAGAAATAGCAGGCTTTGCAATCATCCTGTAAAAACCGAAGAAATGAATTATTTATGTACTATGTATATAAGAAATACACTTCTTTAAAAAAATCGAACGTACTTTAATAGCCTTTTGGTACAACAGTAAGTGTTGCCACCACAACACTGGTAGGCATTTAGGCAGCAAGTAGAAGATCCACAGCAATGGTAACCATCTTGGCAAGTTTTAGTTGAGCTGCATTTTTGTCCTAGGAATATATTTGAATCTTTTACATTAAAATTGCAATGAAAGTCTTGTTGAACCGATGGTGATAATTTATTATAACAATACTGTCAGTATAAAAAAATTCAAATAAATCCAAATTAAAATATACAGAAAACGAAATTAACAATGCTTGGATTGACTTTTTTCTGTAATTTCACAGCAAGTCTGTAGTTTTATTTTCAATTTTATATGATAATAAATACATAGATACATTTTTTTTAAATTTATTAAGTATCCAATTTTATAAGAAGCGAGGAGATAGTTGACTGGATGATCTGAGTAAGGAAGGAAATAGTTGTGGGTGCAGTCATATTAAACACTAAATAAGTACCCACTTATTTAGTGTTTAATTTTGACTGCACCCCCAACTATTTCCTTCCTTACTTATCCAATTTTATATGTTTAACATAAAAAAAAAACGTATACAAATTTTAGGTTTTTCTTTTTTTCCCAAGTAGGTTCATTGTATAATTTGAAATCATGGTTTTGTACGTGTCCAAAGGAAGCTATTCATAATATCATAAAAATATTAATACATATACATGTTTTTTCAATTATTATATATTAAAAATGCAAATATCCCTCACCGTTTGTTACTCCATCTTCCTCTCTTAAAGCCGGTGTATTTTTACCTGCATCCAGACTTGATACTGTTTCTGCCTGCCAAAGCAGGAGGAATGAAACGCACAATGCACAGACGAGCTGCGGGTTCATTTCTAAGGAAAATATTCAATAATACTTTGGGCCTTTAAGTTGACTATACAGTTTTATATATCTTATCTCTGAGCTGAAGTGCATTGTTATGAAAGAACAATGGATTTTGATAACAAGTTAAGAATAATTTCATCTAACAATCACTTCTTGAAAGTGACGAGGCAATCTTAAACATTGTACCAATGCTAACGAAAATTCATAAGATATAAGCTATATCATTTATATTTTTTTATTTAAATCAACGCGAATTAATAAGTGAACATTTTTATATTAGATTAAAAAATATGAACTTAAAAATTTATAAAAAAATGTTTAGATGAACAAAACCGAATATGGTATATAACTGTTCTTAGATTAAATAGTTATTTTAACAGGGAAGAATCCCTTTGGTAAGTTAACGTTCATTAGATATTTAAGTTGCCTTCCAATTTATTCAATTGCGCCTGAAGACTTACCTTGAAGGCAACATGGGGATAACGTTAAGTAATATAAAAATTAAATAAATCTATTTAATATATAATTTATTTGTATTTATTGTTCTTTTGATGGTGAATATTTTTATTTTTGAAGAGAAAATATTTGTCCTGGCCGGGATTCGAACCCGCATCGGGTCCTCCGAATCTCTAGCGCGGTACTTGCCCTGGCTCGCAACACGGACTGACAAATCCATTCTCTTCGCTGATCCTATATCCCCGTGTTCTCGCAATGTTTGCGATGTATACCCGGGGAAGAATGTTCATTGAACATTACTTTAATTGGGATCTTGTACAATTTTATATTTATAATTTATTGTTTTTATGGTGAATATTTTTATTTTTGAAGAGAAAAGATTTGTCCGGGATAAACAAGTCCAAATATTCTTTTCTCAGATGTCTCTTTACTTATTTTTAATTGGCTGTGTAAAATATATTTCTAGAACATTTCTCATGTGTGGGAGATACCTTGTTCACGGATGGCAGATCCCACAAGAATCATAACTGACTAGTGTGTGTACATAACTGACTAGTGTGTATACATAACTGATTAGTGTGTATACATAACTGACTAGTGGGTATACATTCCACAAAACAAAACTTTATCATCATGAAACGGATTGCATGTTCTGAAAGATTTGTATTTAACCCTTAATTCTTCACATTTTTTCCGACAACATATTTTAGTTAAACATCTAAAATCTCAGAATATCACCGGTAGTTAAAGTTAATCCAATGTGTAAACGAGCAAATACACTATTATTGAATTAAATTTTACATAAAAGTGAAAATACAATACAAAATTAATTTAGTATATAATAGATGAAATGATGTACGTTATAGTTATTGAGTCAATTATTTGTCAATTATAAAGAAAATATATTTTAATAAAATATTCTTAAAATATAATATTAAATTTAAGGGACGACTGTTGCTGTTCTTAAAGGATATTGGAGTTACTCTATCATTTTTACAGTTACTGAATAAAATAGTTTCTTCAAGTAAGTTTAACACATAAGTGACACTTTGTAGTAATTATATATTTAAATTTATTACATAATTGAATTAATTATATAGTTATTACTTTGACGAAATATATTTTTTCCAATATTGATCGATTGTCTTGTTTTTTATCTCTTTTATTTAGAACCAAAAATTCAAGCAATTTAAATAATTTATCTTGATGATGATGCACTCAGCGTACTTTATATCAAGCAATATTATCTTCGATTTCAATGATTTTTATTTATATTATTATTTAAAAAATTATATAATTAATCAAAATACATTTACAAACCCAAAATCACCAAGAATTGGCTAATGAAAAGCAGTGTCCGAGTTTAAGATGACATTGGCATTTTATTTCTTATACAGATTTTTATACATAGTTAACAATTTTAATTGTTAAATGATAAGTATAACTTGTCATACATAAAAAAATGTAAACAACTTTTTTTTTACTTCCTTATTCGCATTAATGGAAGTTTTTGGTTTTCGTCAACAGAAGTCCGTTTCGCTGCGAAGTCTATACGCACTTTCTTATCTCAAAAATAGTTTAAGTCAGAATGTTTAACTTTTATATTCGGAATCTCTGCAACGTCTAGTCGTGCACCACTCTTTTTTATCACTGTATAAATAATGGAAGTGGTACTTAAATTGAAGATCAATAATAATATGTTTGTTAAAAATTATTTTAAAAGTAATGGAAAACTCTTCATAATAAGTAAATATGATATGTATATGAGTATAAATGAATAGCACAATAAATGTTTGGTCTAAATTGACGAAATGTAAGTAGTTTATTTGGGATTCCAGACTGTCCTTAGTTTCAGCCACATTTTAGCAAGCAAAGCAAAGAAATCATGCTAAAAATCTTCTATTTATTTTGTTTTCCTACTTGTTCCTTTTTAAATATTTTTCGCAATGATTAATAATAATAATGATTGAAGCAGTACGAGTAATATTTAGTTTTAATTTTACTAAGGATCGTTTATGGAGCCATCTGTTAATAGTTCAATAGGAATATAAGCAAACGCTTCAATTGTTTTTAAATACTACATTCCACTGTGTAAGTTTTTTTTTTTCAAAACAACCAATTCTATAGCTAAAAGCCTTTTGACTTAGAACGCCCAAGTAACAGTGTCCCATCGTGTCATCATGTAGGAAACAAAAAACGAATAATTGGAAAGTTTCTTTTATTCGATTATTACAAGTGAAACCTTATTTTTTTAAGAACATAAATATTCGTTTTTCAAAATTCTTAGTAATATTCAGCAATCTTACATACTTGCTGCATTTCGACTGATCGGTTGACCCATATTTCTGCCATATCAATGCTATAGAAACATGTAAGGAAGAACTTAAACAAACATCATTTTAAAATCAGATTCCTGGCCACAAACGTAGTAGTATTCAATTGTACCTAAAGAAGACTCTTCTCAAACCGAAATGAAAGTAATAGCAATGGAGATAATTTATCCCCGATAATTTATTTCCGTAAGAAGAATCTTTGCATTTGTACACTTGATATACGAAGTTAGAAGCAATGGAAGTTAGAAGCAATGCGTTTGTAGTTAAACTATAAGTCATGGTCTTTAGGTAGATTTAACAATCATTTTCATGGCTAAATATAAGTTATCCTACTAACCTCTGAAATTCTTCTGTTATCGAATTGCAGAAGAGTCATCATTCTCTGAACTCATTGCAATTGTTAGCTTATTTCCAAATGGTAAGAGAACCTCACATTATACTTCAGAGACGGAAAGACTCCTAGAAGAAGTCAATACTGGAACAATAATGAATTCGTTCTCATAAAGGAATCTCTGAAAATGAGTGGGTATATGCTCCAGCCTTAGAACGCTCCCAACTCCCACGCTGACTAGTTTTAGGGCAGCACAAATATTCATTAGAACATGAGAAACTATACCACATTCACCAACTGCCCACAGAGAAACAATATCAATCATTGTTCGATTGTGGCTTTTAGGATTGATCACCTGCGACTACTATTTGATTTCTCCCATCTATAACATCGTTGTGGGAGATGGCCATAACTGCATCTAGTGTAGAACTACCTCGGCCATGTCCTCTAATAATTTATGTGACTATGATTTATATGCAGCGATGATCTACTACAAAGGTTTACTTTTGACGACAAAACTAGTTGATATTCTCCAAACTGCGTTGCTGAGATAGCGGAAAAATCATGTTGAAACGACGGTAGAAAAATTAACATTAAAATTTCTAAAAACTTAAAAGCGGGTTCAATAAAAATTATGTAAAAATAAAATCGATCACTTCCAGAATAAAAATTTCCCGGTACACAGTAGTATGCGTGCAGTTTTGCTAATACACACCGGAAATAAAATGAATATTCCTCTGCACCAATACCATAGAAGCTGGCATAGAACGATGCGGAAAACCCAAATTTGGGTTATTTTTTATATAGAAGGCTGAAAGATATTAATGTGTTTACCTTTAATTCAATTGACTTATTTACGTGGATTTTGGTAAACTCAAGTCTTTTAATGAAAATTGCATCACTGATAAATGGCTTTTTTCTGTAACTGTGCATTACATTTCTTACCCTCTGGAGGAAGAAAGTTGTGTTGGAAGTTGTTGCCATCTCTGTTGCTATGGAGGAGGCCGAGGATGTCGGATTATGTTTAACGGGTGGGAAATAAATATAGACTGAGGAATTATTTGTTTGTAAATAACAAGGGCTTAATGCAAGAATATTAAAGGGATTGAAGGAGATATTTTTCTATAAATATTAACGAAAGACAGCTGTGCCAATACTTTTTTGACCGTCGCACAGTGGAACGAGCGTTAGGGAGGACTGGACATTCATTAATATCTCCGCTTCTGGTTCTCCTAGAATTAGGGTATTGGTACGGTTTTAAAGCTTTTTGAATGGACTATTTAATTATATGATAAACCAGATCAAACATTTTAGGGGAAACGTGTAAAAATTCTAGATTTGATATTTCGATGTTAGATAATTTATTATCTAACATTGTACCTATATACTACTAGAATGGGTACAATACAGTATTCTATGGAAAGACAGATACATAGGTATTAAATAAAGTTATACAAAGGAAAAAGTAACAAACCAAATAATTTAATTATTAAACAAAATTAATATAATAATTGATAATTACTTTTGTTAGTTAATACACTATGTATAATTGATACATCAAAATTATAATAAATGTAGGTGCCTATATAAAATTGTTTTATTTAAATAACGAAATAAAAATTTTAAAAATAAATAAATAAAAATTTAAAAACTTGACGATTTGTTGTTGGGACTATTGCACCTATGTGCACCATTACACACATGTCTTTCAAATACCACACACAAACCAAGTTTCATTGTTAATACTATTATGTTAGATAAGGATTCGGATAAATAAATGTAAACAAACATTGGTAAACAAAAGAAAAGTAGACGCTAATATCAACAGAAATTATTTTAAATTAATACTCAAGGCCCGGAAAAGAAAAAAAAAGAAAAAATCATTTTCTCGGAAAATAGCACCTAGTAGCAGAATCCGACTAATGCAAAAAAAACATCAAACATTCTAGTTATTTACTGTGAAGGTAGTTTTTTGGGCGATTTTGAGCGATTTTCACAATTGATTATTTTAGTTTTACCCCCAATTTTCACCGAAAAATCCCAGACGTTTGAAATAATGCCAAGATATTTGCCTAAAATATCTTATTATGGATGAGTTTTTTTCCTGTAGGTGCACGATTAATTTAGTGCATTACCTCAAACAGTGGATTGCTTTAAAAATATGAGTTTTTAGAAAAATTTATATTTCAATTCAAAATTTTTCATATAAGATTTAATTTCACAATTAATTTATCTATGGATTTTGTTGAGAAGAAGTATAAAGTATAATTTAAGATCAAAATAAAGGACAAATTTAGTTATTAGAGAATTGATCCAATGTCCAACAAATGCGTTGATTCGTTCCACTGTGCGTCGATTTTCCTACTTTTTTTTTCTTAATAATTGTAACATTAATGGTATAGCTTTTAACTGGAGACTGATTTGGGTTCTAATTTTATAATAAAATTTCAACTTGAAAATAATTTACAATATCACCGAAAAAATGAAAATAATTAGGGTGTGCCAATACTTTTTTGACCCACTGTATGCCTGAAATGTTTATCGCTAAAATTGACTTATTACAAGAAGTGTCACTTTATGTAAATTATTTAGCACAATTTTCTCGGCTCTAACTATTTTAATAAAACTCGTTAAAGAGACCTATAAGTAAATTAACTTTAATATGAGTTAGGCATCGCCCTCTTTGATAAACTCTGGACAGGAATATATTCAAAATTCCTTTCTCTAAGGAGCCTTTAATTTTGTTTAATTAAAAAAAGATTAACTCTTTCTTATTACCAGTAGTAATTTGTACGTATAATGTGATGACAGGTTCTAAAAATAACCTCCTGTTTGAGAGTATAATTCCTTAAAAATTTCTTTTTACTTTATGGTTGAATTTCATTTAATAGCCTCAAAGTACATTGGACAGGTAAGACATATAAAAACAAACTGAGCTTGTGAAGACTCGGTGGATATGTCCCTCAAATAAAAATTGTGTTTTTATGAACTAGGGAGTACCTCCTCTTCACATAACCACACTTTACAACTATCCATTTAATTGGACATCTAATTGATTACATTTCATAACTGTAGTTACATGTATCCTGAATTTCAGATTGTATTATATTTCAAAGTGGTGAAAGCAGGAAAGATTGTAAAACTTAATTCGATATGAATCGGTTCATAGTTCGGCCAACATTCAGAACTAAATACTCCATTAAAACCTGCACGGACCTGTAGCGCCCGATGTTCAAATAAAATAAAATAAAACGGTTTCTTATAATATAATATAATTTACAAGCTATACTTAATAAATTCATTTAAATTTATAACACGTAGTAAAACGCGTGATGATATGTTAAGTATGATAAATCATATAACAATGATTTTTACAAGAAATAAATTATGATCTCATTTTTTTTTTTTGAAGATGAAATTGCTATGATTTCTTCGATTATTTACTGCAATATTATCTACGCAAAGGCATAGGAGACTTCAAAGATATGAATTGAACATAAAGGGGTGAAACAAAATTTTGGGGTTAAGACGTGAGGTGACATGTGAAGTGAGTGAGGTGTCTCCGTCTCGGTCCGGAGGGTTCATCTCAGGCTACACCTACATTGGATCCGGTGTGATACGATGATACGATGGACAGCAAACCAAATGTCTGAAATATATCGAGAGTTATAACATTTGGTTCTTTAAATTTATAAAATTAAGATTATTTATTAATTATTTTCAATACATTTATATTTTACTATGATGTATCGTAAAATATGTATAATGTATACACCCAAGCACCGTATGTGATAGAATCACGTCGCACCGAATCGGATCCAATGTAGGTGTAGCCTTAGGCTGCTAACATATTAAGAAATAGTATTGCCAGCAGCGGGATTTGAACCAGGTCTTTCGGCAAAGCAACTCAGTGCCGTCCAGCTTTACAAAAGTAAAATAAAATATATATATTTTTAATATTTTTTTAGGACTCCTTTTTACCCTGGCAAGTTGACAAGATCATTTTGTTCTTCAGTTGAGTAGTTCTATCCTTCTACCATCGTAAAATTCTATAGCTGAATAATATTAATTCTTTTTTTGAATAATAATAGTTGACCTCATATATATGTGGAAGAAAATGGTCGGGAGGTAAAAACAAAATTGCTCTAAGTAGGATGAATTTTTTACTAGAGAGCCATCGTTTCGACTCACAATGAAATTCTTCTTCAGGGCTAAATTTGCAAAATACAGACAATTAAAATTACATAGTAGTATTATTGTTACTGACCTGGACCAATTTCTTCTTAATTTATTCTTACCACTTAAGAAAATAGAAGCAGGGTAGAATAATGATGTAAATAAAAATAAATAGAGGCTATAGAACAATATAATGAAGATACGAAATGATAGGTAAGGTAATAATTAATAGATAGTTAATAAGAAGAATAATGATTTTACGGACAACAATAGATAAAAAAAGTGTATCACTCCTTTCAAAAGATGGACGTCTGTTAATTGTAGATGATTGTCTATAATGATTATTTCGACATTTAGAAAGAAAAAATATAGTAGATGAAGAATTTCAACGAGCTATCTTAAGGTGCGAAGAAATCAATTTTTAAGTACGATTTCAAGTACACTTTCAAGATGTCAACGCATATTGAAGCTGAACTCGTTAAGATATTATTTGATAACGGCACCATTAATTTTGTTCAGAAAAGCAATCATCCCATGGCACTTATCATTCTAAAAGAATTTTTTTCAAGATAAGATTCATTGTTAATTAAGAACCATTATTCAATGTGCAATGCAGACACTCTCATTCGAAATGTTTTTTGTTTTCTTTTGTCAAAACTAATATTCTACGTATAAAAAGAATTTGTAAAGTATTTCCCTTAATTCGAAAATTGGCAGTTGATGATTATAATCAAAACAGTTAACAGTTAAGAGAGTAATGGTTTTCAAAACATCAAATTACTGATCGGAGGTGTATTACTGAGGCAGATCGCTTCGTAAATTTTTTTAGATGGCGGCGTATAGACAACTAGTTATCATAAGTTTGCTGTACATTACAACTGATTATTCACTCATATGGCACTGGAATCTTAATCCCTAAGGTTATAATTCATTTTTGATTTTGAGGCCTCTTGAAAAGCGAACTCTTAAATATCAATGTCGGTAGGATTACGAACATAACGATAAAAAAAAACTCCATTATAGAATAATAATATATCAATTAGAGAGAGATTTACAGCAATTCGTTTTCAATCACCCAATCTCTTGTCAACAATACAATCTATCACCACAAAATTTAATATTTTCCAGACAGGATCTTTACTGTTGTGGCTGAGAATTGATGAGAATTTCGTGTTACATTGCTCAACTAGAATCAAAATCAGCAACTGAGTTATAATTCTAAATACCGAAACTCTACTCATGAGTTTTTTTACATGTTTGCAGTTATTATTTGTGAAGAACTGGAAGAGCATATGGCTCAGATGGAAATGAAAATCAGTTATAACTATTGGTACGGTCCGAGAGAAAAAGGCTGTAAGGATTCGGACGGGCTGAATGGTAATCCAAAAATCGAAAGATTGAGAAGGATCTCGAATGGTCGAGAAGGCCCCTGTTCGACCTTCCCTATATAAATGCCGGCCGCTTCAGCCTAGTGAGTAATAAATGTGAGTCAGTGGGATGAACTAGTCAGTGATAAGAGATAAGTGAGTGTAATAAACTGTTTCTGTTTATTACTGTGTGTCAGTTTGTCATATTTGGAGAGTCTTACGGTCGGTGGACTTTAATTAGTGAATTGTAAGAGTTAATTTGTAGTTATAAACTCTAGTTTAGTTTTATTGTATTTGTACAACACTTCACATTATTTAGTATTAGCAATAGCTTATATTATTTGTATATTATTTTTGTAATTAGATAACAGTTAGGCCTAGGTTATAATCTTTAGAATACTTTTATTGTAAATTTATATTAGTTTAATAATTTATTTGTTTTAAGTAATTCCATTGTATTCTTTTTAATTTGTTAATTAATATTAGTATCTTGAATTCCCAGTAGCCCGTAACACTATTTTTATATTATTTTATAGAATTTATTTCGACCTTCGCTCGCACACTATCCCCTCCAAAAAAACTAATATGTAAAAAGGATTCTACTACCCTTCCGTTTCTCTTCTCCTAGGTTCTATTGCTACCGGCTTAGGTGACGTTTTGGAACCTGGTTTTTGTAACCGCCGTTTCCCCTCATTTTCAAAATTCATATTTTCTTTTCTAATAAAGCTCCTTATGGTTGGATACAAAGCATAGCAGTAATTACGTTGGCTCTTTATTTTATATTACTCGCCACACAGAATTCATGACCTGTTGTCTAGTGGTTAGCATAGCAAACAACTAAGCCCAACATCGCAGGTTCGTAGCCCGGTTGGTGGCCCTAGGATGTTTTAAAGAGAATAAAAAATCCTTGGTTATGCCATCCTTGAGAAGGGACGTTAAACGGGGGCCCTGACTCTGTACGATGTCAGGTAAATCCCTATCCTAATTAAACCTGAATAGGCAAAATTTGGAGCTCCCACATCGTCGGATTAGCCATAACATCATAAAGTGACGTTGAATAAAAAAAACAAACAGATTTTATGAACTTCTCTATGTGACCAGATTATTTACGAAGTCAAATAAAAAATATTTTAATGATCGCGATGGATTATAAAAAATGCTAAACATTTCTACCTACAATATACTTTTCTGAAACTTTAAAGAATGGACCTGTAACAAATGGAATACTAACGTGACAGATGCATAGAGATCCCGAGACAAATAATGTTTAAGGAGCGATTAATCAGCGATTAAGTCAGGTCCATAAATTAGCAACAATGAATAAAATACCGCTTAAATGCTAAGTACATATTTATCCAAGTGGGTACTACGCAAACAAGTGCCAGGAGTTTTATGTGGGTCATTTATTAGGACATAACACACACAATGGCACGGGAGTGGGGATTACTTTGCATAATCATGAAGAGGGGGGAGATTGGCTTTGAGGAAACGATAAATAAAACAAAACGATTTCCAAACAATGGAGCAAGCGGAAGAAGTCGGAGGCGCAGGGGCAATCCATTCCGGGGTGGCATATGCTGACAAATGGTCGACGCCCCGGCTTCCGGGAGGGCTCCGAGCATGACGTGTTTTGGCGATGTATCCTCTCCTCCCTTAGTAGGGTTCTAGGGAGCATTAAATGGTCTTCTTTAATAGTTTAGAGTTTATATTAAGGAAAACAACTAAATAAAATAAAACAAAGGAAAAAAAATATTCATTAGAGACAATAAATAATATTTAATATTTTAATTACTAGAGGGCTAACCCCTGTCCACATGCCGGCGGACCACCCCCCTTTGTATAATATCTATAATCACTCGAACTATTATTGTTTTAAAACTGTTATATAGTGTTTTTTATGTTTTTAATAGTACACAAAAATTCAAATCGATCTTCCTAATTATTTTTTTTTTAATATAAGGTGGGATGATAAAAATTCGTCTTAAAAACGGAAAGAAAATATAATATTACACGGTGATAAGGGTCACAAAAAAATTGTTTATATAACAGAGAAATGCATTTGTTGATACTAATCAACCTTTTTTTTTATTCTTAGCTTGAAGAGTTTATTTAAAAGTGAAAACACCATTTACCTCTGTATGAGACTTTTATCCCCGATCTTAGTCCCGGTTCCGAAAATTGAACTGACAAAGTCGGAAGATAAAAATCTCCAAATTTCATTCCAAAGAAAGGTAGAAGGAATTGGCAACAAAGACGTATGTAACCTATTAAAGAAAATATTTATCACTACAAAGATAAAATGAAATCATCTTCAGTTGGCAGGCCATGTCTATAGAATGCAAAGACAAATTCACCACTAACAATTGTCTTAATAATGGACACCACTCCAAGAATGGTGATGACAACACAGTTACATAGATTTCGAGCGGTCTGAAGGCCAAGATTATGATAAACGGATTTTGTATCAAAGCAGAAAAAATAAGCTAGATGACTACAGCCAGCGATAGAATAGCATGAAGATTGGTGTTGGAGGAGGCCAGGACTCGCAAGTGGGTTGTAGCACCAACATAATAATAACACAATAAAAGATTTCCTTTCTTGAGTTTATATTTCTAATAAGATAATTTCAATTTCCAAACTAACAAATCTATAAACGATATTATAGAAAAGCTTTCCTATTATTACAAAGAAACTTGAAACTCGTTCAAATGCAATTTTTACAGAATCCAATGACGTGCCTCGTTGTTCTAGACAACGGTGAGTTGGTTACCACCTACAGGAGTATTCCGTCTTAGGCTTAGGAGACGTCGTATAATCGAGAGTTGGTTCTTTAAACTTATAAAATTAAGATTATTTATTAATTATTTTCGATACATTTATATTTTACTATAATGTATAGTAAAATATGTATTATGTATACACCCTAGCATCGTATGTGATAGAATCACGTCGCACCGAATCGGATCCAATGTAGGTGTAGCCTTAGGCATTTCATCATGCTGTACGTATGACAAATGATTTTTCGAATAAGTTAATAATATTTAAGCTACTCCAGGATACAACCAATATGGTCCAGGAGATACTATGCTTTTGGCTATCTATAACCACCTTCATCTCTACGGGCAACCTCCGGCCCCAAGGACAAAAGGATACCCTCTGTCACCTGCTCATCAGCCCTCCTGAGAGATCATTGGCTCTTAATTATAACGTAATTTAAGATTAAATTTAAGAGAAGTGATCCAACTCAACAATAAAAACAATTAAATTAAATTAGGTTATAAAAATGACAAATTGGCTATAGAACGTATACTCTGCCAACGATCTGACTTTTTTAATAGATTCAATAAATATAATTACTAAATAGCTCCAAAACAAATAGAATTACTACAAGAACATGATGAAAATGTCGGATTGAAAAGCACATTTGAGAAACTAAGATCATGAACAACATTAAGACAGCTCCTAAGAAAATAAAAACATATGGTAAAATTTGTAAAACTAAAAAGATCAAGTATTTATGTAAAATACTAGCTGACCCTTCCACGCGTTGCTGTGGCTGTTATAATAGTAAAAATATTATTTTTACTATTATTATTGTTATAATATTATAATATTTAAAAAATATTACGTTAAAATTTGAATTTTAAAGAAATAATGAATCAATTAAAAAATTGTAATAAATAGATTTTTGATTTCACATTTTATTTATCTTATATCTAAGTATAGTATATAATAAATAAATAATATACAAAATTCTTAACTGATAAAATATAAACATTAGTTTGATGAATGAGGTATATAATGGTTGATTTTAAATTATGGCTAATATTATTATTTAAAATTATAACTATTTATTTAAATTTAATTGAGCGCTAATCGATGCACGATATTTTTTGTTAATCTGTCCTTTGCTAATACAAATAGATTAGATGGTTTACCAACACGTGAAACATGGATGTTCTAGGTCCAAACCGCAAATGGACATTGTCTAGCCTTGTGACTTGTTGATGATCATAGCAAAAGCTAAGCGTATAGCAAATTGAAGTCTTTTGAACAGTATAAAGCGTTCTGATGGTATCATTGGAATACTTGGCAACAGAACAATTTCTCCTTTAACATCCATTCCAGTCAACATGGCTGCTTCAATAACATTTCCGGTGATATTGATGACCAAACGTGTACCATTCCATGATTTAAGCGGATTTAAATTACGCAGAAGAATAATAGGTGAACCGATCTTCAACCGAAGATTGTGTGGTGCCATTCCTGGAATATCGAGAGAATTTAAAAATTCAGTTGGATAAGTAACGGCTTGGTTTTCATCGACAATAGTATCGATTGATTTAAAGGACATTAGATCACCTGGTAACAACTGTTGTATTTTAAAGTTAATTTCGTCAACATCAGCATTTTTCGCTGCCAAAATAACACGATATCTGAGCCAATTATGGTCCATGTAATTATTTAGTCCATCCGGGAATATACTCATCATAGTTTTGAAAATATTTGTCCTGATGGATCGTTTTGTAATTGTACTCGCATGCTTATTATGATCGAAGTGATTCGACATTTCGCCATGAAAACGATTGTATTAAACATGCGTTAATCTCATCGGCAAAAGTAGAGCGATGGATGACTGGAAATGTGTGTCGGAAATCACCAAATTGTAATAGAACAGCACCACCGATTAGGTTGTCGTTGTTGTTTAAATCTTTCATAGTTCTATTTTAATTTATTAATTAATACTTATTAATTACACAGCACTATGAAAAAATTAATTAATATTAAATTTCAAAATAGTAAATAAACGCTTCCATAACGAATATACGTATAACATGTGTGAATAAACGTAAATAAAGGAACATGTGTAAAATAAATTGTAGCCTTCCATACAAACTTTCATCCCCTATTTCAACCCCTTACAACCCTTTTATCGCATTAAAAGTAGCCTATGTTCATCTCAAGACTTTAAAGTATCGATATATGAAATTTCATCACAATCGGGCCAGCGGTTTGGCCGTGATACCGTCTGTGACAGACAGACAGAGTTACTTTCGCATTTATAATATTAGTATAGGCAATAACAGAATATATCAGAATAAAACCCGTTAAATAAAGAGTTACAAGAACAGCCGTTCACCTCTCCAAACGTATTTACAACAAGAAATCAATATCCATTAATGCTAAACTTAGGCACTACTCAACAGTAATCCAGAAGGAACGTATGCAGCAGAATGTTTAATCCTGAAGAATATAATAATGAAGCGTGTATCACGGAGAGAAAAATATTCAGAAAAAGTATGGAACCTACTGAAGGAGAACATTATAGACGACCCCATAATATAAAATATAAATATACACGATAAGAAAACGAAGAATTATATGGAGTTCTATAAGAGTTCTATGCATACCTACGAAGAATGAACTTAAGCAGAAATACCAAAAGGGTATTCGCCGTTCTTAAAAACTGAAGGCGAAACATGGATTAAGAGAATTGAAAAGAACATTGAAAAGCTCGGGGTATATTCGGATGACTTCGAAGGACGATCTTCACTTAGTATGGAACTTCAAAATGCTTAAGGGTTCTAAATATAAATAATAGGGTCCCAAAAACAAACGCAATTAGGACAGAGAAAAGAAACCAAAAACACAGGAAACAAATAAAAAAATAGTTGGAACAGACCAGTGGCTCAGTCATGAATCCTCCTCTGCTGGATAACATCTGAGTATTTTCTAAGTTCAGTACACCGGTGAAGTGGGACTAATCCGCATCAGAAGAGCCTGTTATGACTTGAAGCTTGAAATAAGGTATTGCTATTGAAAAATCCTTATTTCAGCCGTCCTTCAGAAGGGATACAGTACAGAGGTACAGAGCCTGTACGATGTCAGATACTCGCTATAGATCTCTATCCTAATTATACCTGGGTAGTTACTATTAGTGATGTACCGGATCTTTAAGAAAGTATATCCGCGGATACGCATCCGGATACAGATATTTGGTTTCAAGAGCCCCCCGGATACGGATCTTAACTTTTTTACTTAATCGATGTCCGTGCCCGTGACCTTGATAGTTGTCGCCACTTGACGCTTTGTGTGACAGACAGTACAGTAGGTTAGGTACATGTTTCGAGTTTTAGACTTGCGCTGGGCGGCATAGATAATGTTTGTGTTTGGTAGTGAGTTATAAAATTATCAACAAAGAAGTTTTCCTTTAAACCTTGAAAGGATTGCCTGAGTCAAATGTTAAATGTCACTAGTTTTTCACTGCTACCTAATAACATTTATTCAGGGTTATTTTAAACTTACTGAAAACCACTTAGCTATGTGTTAGTAACACTATAAACAGAAGCTTTTGTTCTGGACAAACACCGAAAACAAAAAGAAAATTGCGTTTCTTCATACAAACTAAGACCAGCTGATCGGTCATTTGAATGGAGGACTGATTTTTTTTTCATTTCGACGTTGGCCAGAACAAATGTTGCTGTTTACAGGGTCACTAACACGTACCTAAAAGTTTTATAGTGAATATAAAATACCTACATATAAAATGTCATCTATGTATTGAAAATTAATAAGGTAAAAGGATCCGCAAAAGATCCACCAAAAAATACGCTTTTTTTATCCGCTTTTTTTATCCGCGGATTATTTTTTTGTTATGTCTTCAAAAATTGCCATATTTATGTCTTTTACCTACCAAATATGGCCCTACCAAACAGCCTAAATGGTTCCAATAATCATAAATTTATAGGGCGACCAAAATAGATACCTATGTCGTCTCAGAAGAAGGTGTTGAACTAGTTCTGAAAATGTTGTCACATATGTTTTTTAAGGGTGCTGATTAAGAATTTCAACTTTGTCACTTCTAATATTATGTTTTGCGTCAAACATGACATAAATGAAAGTGATGTCTGATTCATAAAACGAGATGGCAAGGTGAACCGCATCTGGACTATTTTTGAATTGTAAATCCTTGTTTTGTTTTTTAAGGGAAAAAGTTTGGAGAAAATCTGAAAATTCACTGTATTAGTTTTTTTGGGGGTACTGGTTACAAATTTTTATTTTATTTTTTTTTCGGCTGTTTCTATGGATATTAAACAAATTGCAAAAATTATTAAATATTTTATATAGTTTTTGTTACACAGCATGAAGACCTTAAATTTATTGAATCAAAATCAACCTGATTTTATGCTAGAGCCTGATTATACCTTCCTTAATCGGTGTTTGCGGTATGTAGTTCGAGTAATGATTTCATGTTGACGGTATATGGATATTATCAAGATAAGGAAGAAGTTGTTGCTGAATAATGTCCCACCCCACTTGAATAGCAGGATCCCTAATGCCCTTTTAGAGAGGTAAATCAAAGGAGAGACATGCCAACTCATCCAAGAAATGAATTTCTCAGATCTTGCTCTACTAATCTGCACGATGCATCTTTCTTATCTCTCACAATTAATAATAACTCCTCAGGGATTTTGAGTAATCTCATAGCCTATTCACAATGTATGCTGTCAATAAGCTTCAAAACAAAAATAGATGAGCATTAACTAACTACGAAACTATATATAAATGCAATAGATTTGCGCTTAAGAAGATAATAAAAATTATTATTTTAATGATTATTAAACTGGTAATATTTCATGGTCGTGTAGATATTCCATTAATTTATATTAGAAAAAGCTCTGAACATATAAAAATAATTGAATCGAAAATTGTGAAATATATAATGAATTTTGATTAATAATGTAATAATCGAGACAGATTATAAAGAGAATTCATTATTTGAAATAGATTTTAGACTACAACAAAACTTAATCAGTGATCTACCTCAAAGTATCGTCTTTAATTGTGAATAATAATTATTTTCAGTTAATCCATTATTTATTTGAAAGATATCTATGTGAAAATAACTGTTTTTCCCCTTAAAACAGGGTTAGAAGTGTTCAATGAAATATATTTCTTTGAAAATAGACGTCAGTGTTTCAGATTCAATATTTTAAGCAAAAAAATTTCGTTAGTTTACCGATTACAAATTTAGTACAAAAACTAATGCCGTCCTTGGAAATACAATTATGGCTCACTAAATAATTGTTAAAGAACATACTAATTTATTTCTAGACGTTTTAATAATATTATACGGAGCCTGGTAACTATTACGTAACTATTAATATTTTACTTACTTATGATTAATTAAAAATAATACTGTGTATGTTTAGAATATTATATAGTAATGAAGAGCCCATTAGAAATTAATGAGGGATAAGAGTCAATGAGGAAGAAATCGAGCAGGAAATCTGCAGAACGAAGAACAGCAAATCCGCAGCTTAGATAACTTCCTATCAGAGCTGTGCAGGCTAAGTGGGGAAGAACAGAAGCTGCAAGAAATAATCTTACGGATCTGGATTGTAGAAGATAGGTCATAGAGAAGAAACACTGTGTGTCTGATGTACAAATGTAATGAAGACAAGACTACAGAGGAATATCTATTAAAGTGTGCTTACAACGTCCTCTCCTATAATATATATTTGCAAGACTCCCCCCTTTTGCGGAACAGGAGCTAAGAAAATATCAATGAGGCAAATATTCTCACGCTGGATGATTCTTGGGAAAAGTAGGGAATTCAATCTTCAAACGTCCATCTCTTATGAGGGCGTCCGGGGTGATAAGATGTACCAGGTCAGATTGGAAATGAATGTAAACTATTTCGGTTAATCAAGATAACGATGGAGGAATCGGAGTGTGTAATGAGAGTAAAGGGAAATATCTCCAGAGGATTTAAAAGCAAAATGGCCTACCACAAGAATCTTGGAATATTTTTTTTAATTTGTCTTTTGGGAAACTTATGGTTACATATAAGAAACACTACTTTTAACAAGTCCATATAATATCAGGCAAATGTAAACGACATATATTATTAGTCGCTCGTCAATGAAAGCTCCATTCCTAGAAAATGAAAATGTAGATAAGGATCTCGGGTTATTGTTGAACGAAAATATATGCCAGATGATGATGATAATGTAGACACTCCCGCTCTATAGTATATATATACAAAGGAAAAAGCTAAAAGTTTCGGTCAAACGGGTAGCATTTGTATGCACTTTGCTTACTGGTTATATATCTGTAATAATAAGGACATTGTGACCTGTTGATAACAATACGCTATGTCTTTATATATCCTAGTCAGCTCTGTACATATTAATTTTCTCTGTATATACCACTATCCCTCTCTAGTTATAATACCAATAATTAGATTAATTTGTATTACTTTCTTTATTACTTATTAGAAATTAAACCCTAATTATTCCCTCTATTTTTATGATCATTTAAATGGTTCCCCATCCCATCCCCATAAGCCATTGATATAGTTCATATAAACTTTATTTTATCCTAAAATTTTAATCATTCCCACTTTTGTATATATTGTTTTCTTCAATATCATGATTCCAATAATCCATTCTTTTCAATTTGTATGCATCATTTAAATTTGTTTGCATCTTGTGTATCTAGCCCTGAAGAAGACCTGCAATGAGGATCGAAACATTGGCTTTCAAATAAATAGTTCAACTATAATAACGAAAATATTTCTAATTTCCCGGACCATTTCCTTACCCTATTTTTTCAATGGGTATTTGTTCCGCAGGATGTCGCTTCGAGTTGAGTTAAAACAAGTTGTAACTGTTTATTCGTTTCCTTTTATATATTTTCCAAAAATACAAGTTATCCTAAGCTGTAGTATGAGTAGATTTCGACAAGGAAGATGTAAAGTTTCAACATTCTCCATTGTTGAACGTTGCGGAAGTATACACATTTCCCATAATTACATTATCTTTTCAATACTAAAGCTCATGATAACTTGTATTGTTGAAAAATATTAAAAGGGGAACGAATGAAAAGTTAAAACTTGTTGTCATTCAACTGCTGAATGATTAACTTTTAATGTTTCAAAATGCTTATTTAGCATCATATCCAAAGTTTACATAAAGTTTATATCATTAGTTTAAATATTTCAGACAGTAGGAAAAATATCGAGTACATCAGTAACTGATGATATACTGCCACTGTTAATATTGTCACCCCTCTAACATGCCTATACACTATAGAGAACAAAGACAGTAGTGTGATAATTATTTATTTGTAATAGAAAAAAATGGGGTGTGCCTGTGTTATGGACACGGGTGTGTTGTACCTGAATACTGAATGCTGACCCGGAGCAATGTACAGACAATGATCATCACTCTAAAGCATAGTGCTCTGACTTGCAGGCAGAACCTCCGACTCTGGTGCACTTCTGTTACATCGCAGATGCTGGATCGGATCATCCTCGGTGGCGTTGGCTGGTACACGACTGGTTATTACGTTAGCATGAAATGAACTCCAGTGTACTGTAATCTTGTTATACTTATACAATGGTTTACTGAGTAAAAATTGTAGCCAAGGTTTTACCACTGAATTTTTGACCACCCCGCTCAAATGCATACAATTATGTAAGACGTTCTTCTTTATGATAACATTGAACGCATGATCTCCGTCTAATTGATGTAGTAGTTGTTGCACCATTGTGTCTACACCCACGGGTACATCAATGACTTTTCTAATAATACCAATCTGCCTACGTATCTGCATGATACTAGGTGATCTAGACGTGCACTGATCGGATATAAGGCGGGCAGCCCGTGTTTCTTAGGGAGATGCACAAATCCGTTCGAACGTGACAAGGTTGGTACTTTGTCTGAGTCCAGTGACTTTTACGCATACCGCAAAGTTTAAAGTCTGCTACTGCCTCTTCAAGGAAAGTATTACTAAACCGCGGTTAAGGTTTTTCTTTTGTTGGCTTCTTCGAACGCAGAAACCATAGAAGATCACACACATCACACTTATGTCCGAAAGGATTGCATAGTGAAACGTGCATTAGCTGCTGCCCAATGTGTCTTCGTTATCGACCATCGTACTCAAGCGAGTCCGTTGTCGATGTAGAAGCGATACCATCATCCACTTGTATAATTTCAACCGTCCCAGCTACAGATGAACTGCCACCGTCTTTGATCCACTCGGCCGCATTCATTCTTTTACATTCCCGGCACAGCTTGACTCGTTCATATGGTGTTGTATTGCTACCATTCGATTCCTCTTGAGAATCCCTTTCCAACCGTATACGATCACTGAGCTTGGATTTGTCTTTTCACCGCTTTTAGGCCGACATTATATATTTTTGATAACATATTTTTTTTATTTTAACACCTTATTATATTCACCGTCACTATTTCACACTTAACTTGTATACATAATCGATAGATTTTGACGGCAGCTGGTGATTGAAACGAACGCCGTAGCTTCTCCGAATCAAAAGTTATACGCAATGGAAATCTCGATACGCAGCAAAATGACTTCAAAATGGTGGCACTTCCACATCCACCGCGCGCGATGCTTTGCAGTCCTCACTTATCTTAATGAATTCTTCGATCCTTTAGCTATCCAATGATCTAATTGAATTTTGAATGGAGATGATAGAAATGTAGCTGCAACACCAAACTATAACCACCGATTTAGTTATTTCGGTTTTTTGAATTGCCTCCCACTAATGAAGCAATTTGAAAGTCGTATCCACGTCAATAATTACTTATTTCCTTTATCAATTATCATGTTATCTTAATTAAATAAAAAACGAAGTTCCAAGGATTCGGGGAAAAGCGACCCTGGCCAAACAAGGAAACAGTTCCAAGCGGATCTAATCGCTGCATTTGAAAGAGCGAATTGTTCCAGCAAATTGTTTGAATATCGGCTTTGTGTTTATACTAACCCGAGAGGAATCCGGGGCTGGACAAAGGGTGCAGTGCATGTCCGCACCAATGGCTGCAGTGGTCTCCTAATCGGAGTGAAGATTTTATCACGGTCAGCCAATCGGCTTTTTCGTCTCATTGCACCTTTCGTTTTATATGTCTTGAAGGGATCACGCGCCTCACCACGAAATGGTAATTGAGATGAAGAAATGCAACAACGAAACGTTTAGTAGTTAGATCAACCTCACATTGAAACATTACTCGAAAAAGGAAAAAATATTTATTTACATACAATATAATATGTATACAAACGAAAAGTTTTAATTACAGCTTGTTTTGGATAACAAAGGTTTAATTAAACCAGGCTTAGTTTTTTATAGATAAAAGATCCTCTAAACCTTTACTTATATATAATTGCTTAAGAGGCTTTGTCAAAATATTTGTTGGCTATTTATCAATATCTTTTTGTATTTTAGTAATAAAATATATAAAATCTACAATCGCCAATCCAGACTCTAATCGCCAGCTTATAATCACATTATGAAGAGTAAATAATTTTGAAAGTTATCCCTGCACTTTATAGCCACTTAATATTGTTATTATGTGATCAGCCCATCATTTTAACATAAGCTACAATGGTGTAGTGTAAAAAGGAACAGGAATATCTCTACAAAATCAACATTGGGGAACTTAAGCAAGGCTAGGTAATTTTGTACTAATAGTAGACTGATTAAGTTTTTGTTTTATTTTATAAGTTGCTTTTATCAATTTAATTTTATTACTTTCTTGACATCAACCTTTTTTTGTTTATATTTTATTTTTCTGAGAGAACTGAACCGTCATATTCATCAATAATCAAAATATACAGTGACCGAAATTAACAAGAAACTTTCCAACATCTTACAAACCTCTGTTTTAAAAGGAAAGGGTTTCTCACTATTATATTTATAGCCTCTTAAACTAATCTAAGTAACTAATAAAACTAATTTCAATTAAATGCTAGGAGATAATTTGCCTATGGTATTTTTTTATTTCATAAATATGTTTAGAGCTGTTTTTTTTTTACTTTTGTCAGTTTCATTTTAAAACATAAACTGTTCTTCAGCACTGAAACGAGGAATATATTATTCTTTATTATTCAAGAAAATTATCATCTAATTTATTTAAAAAAAAAAAAATTAAAAATCAATTTTTTTTAAATGTTTATATCTCCTTCGAAATTTTTAGTTGAGAATGAAAATGTTTTATTTTAATCCCATTGGCTTGTATAAATCGTATTTTATTGTTAATTAATACTATACTAAAGTAAAATATGGACATCCGTTTGCGAAGGATGCTAAACAAAATAATAAGTAATTACTTAATTCCACCAGGATTCAGAAAAAATAAAGTATATTAAAAATCTCTGTAAATGAATTTAAAAAATTCCAATTACTTAATTTCTCCATTTGGGGAGGGGGCTTAGGGACAAGTATGAGCTACCAGTAAGGAGAAAGTAAAGTAATAATTGCGGAGGCTTCGCGTTACTGAATCCGAGAATTTAGATCAGAGGTTTCATTGAGTAACCAATGGAGGTTAGTTGAGGTTTAAACACCTCTTAGGATCTTATGTAATTACTTAAGCCTCGGTCCAGCCAACTCACTCAAATAAATTAAGGACTCGGCTTTCTGATGTTCTGGTGCTCTCTGCGGCGGATGTACCTTTGAGGATAAAGAAATTTCAAGAGGAAAATCAACGTCACAGCTGATTGAAAAGTGCTCTTTAGACAGCTTTTTAAAATAAAACATTTTAGCAAATACTATAAAAAGTATGCCATGATTCTGTCCTTGGAATGATTATTTACTTTCATTTATTTTTAGAATTATTTAAAAATCAGTCATATTTAATAACTTGACCAAATTATCAATAAGGTAATAATATCGTAATACTGAATATATGGCGAATAAAGAATAATTACACAGCTTAATCTTTAAAAATATATAACTTATATATATTTTTGTTTGGAAGAGAAAAGGTTTGCCCTGGCCGGGAATCGATCCCGGGTTGTCCGCTTCACCGTAGCACTGCTCTAACCAACTGACTGGGATGCGACCCCTGGGAGCTCAGTTCATGAACGATTCGGAGTCTTTCCATAAAATTAAATCAAAACAGCTGCATTAAAAAAGGGCACTTCTAGGGTTTTCGTCAGGTAGATCTGGAGGTGAGGGAATTTCCCGGTCTTGGTCATCTTCTCTGTACCAAACCTGAGATTCTTTTTCTGCAGGTATATCACCAACTCCTACGGTCTATTGCTTCCCACCTACGTGGCGCTTTGGTACCTGGCTTTTGAAACCGTCATTTTCCTTAATTTCTAAATTCTTATATCTTGTAATAATAATACTCGATATGACTTGTAACGTGCATAATAAGTAAAATATTTTCTGTCCCGCTCCTGCAGCCCATTCCCCAAAGTTGAGGTTTTTTCAAACCAAATTTTACACAGTACTTTTTCCAGGTCTTTCTGTCAAGATCCAGTTCTTCAGTAAGACTGTCATGTCTTCCTGAACTAGGCTAATCCATGAGATTCTTGGGCGGCTTCTCCTTCTTCTTCTTTCATCAAGGCACCTATGCAGAGTCATTTTTGGTATTTTTCTATCATCCATCCTCACTGTATGTTCAAACCACTCTAATCGCTTAATGGTGATTTTTTCGAGAATAGTATTATTTACATTATCTCTTGAATTGCGGTATTGATTATCCTCTCACGCCTAGATTATTATTTGATACAAACTGCATAAATATTATTAAGATTTAGTAACAATAATATTAATTCAAGAACTGATTCTATAATCCTGAATAGAACCAAAACCGTAACTAATTCTTCACCATTTTTTAAAAACATTCCCTTAAAAATCATAATAATCAAAAGGTCGCTAAATAATCGATTTATATGGATGTATTTATAAAAAGTTATGTTTAAAAGAAATAATTCAGAAATATTACTCAGTGAGAAGACAGTATGGTGGATGTTGGCAGAGTGGGAGTTGGACTGAAAGTATGCCTGAAGGGTTAGAGAAAAATGGGTTGTCCCTCCATCGGCTGACCTCACCATTTGTCAAAGTCCCTCCCCACTAGCACCCGGTCTGACCTAAATCATGGGTGATAGTCTGTTTACCCTGGACCGTCAACTCCTTAGGCCGATTCCAGATGAAGTAGGTGGTAAAGAGAGTTCGGGGACCGTTATCTGTCAAAGGGCTATATAAGAGGGAGTGTAAGGATTAATAATGATGGGGACGAAAACAAAATGACAATCGAAGGGGAATAGTTTTCCTTCAAAATAATTAAGCCAAATTTTACATTACATTACATTTTAGAAACAGGAAAGATTATAAAAAAATTAAAAATAAACAAAGCCTATGGGGACGATGGCACCCCTGTACAGGTTATAAAACATCTAAGCAGGAAAACCATCCACCACATAACGAAAATGTTTAATTCAATATTAAGACTTAATTACGTTCCTCGAGCTTGGAAAATTTCCAAAACAATCGCCAACCCAAAACCTAATAAAAACCCAAATAATTTTACAAGTTACAGACTAATTAGCCTGCTAAACATTTCGCCCAAAATCCTGGAACGCTTGCTTTTAAAACGAATTCTTAAGCATGTAAATCAGAACAAACTGATCAAATATGAACAGTTCGGTTTTAGAGAACACAACTCCACTGTCGAACAACTAGCTCGTCTTACTGACTTCATAGCACAAGGATTCAACGATAAAAAACATACAGGCATGCTTATGTTAGATCTCGAAAAAGCTTTCGATACAGTTTGGCATTACGGTCTTATTTACAAATTAATCTTGCACAAATTTCCTCCATCATACACATCATATATTCCTACCTCTCTAATAGACAATTCTATGTTCAAATAAACACTTCTAGCTCAAAAGCACTTCCCCTACCCACTTTTCCAACAAGCGCTACCAAAAGAACTTTTCCTACCCGCCGGACTTCCTCAAGGCTCCTGCCTATCCCCAATCCTATTCAACCTGCTCATATCAGATCTCCCAAAACACACAAAAGTAACCACATCGCTTTACGCAGGCGACACCGCTTTGTACACAGCATCATACCGAATCGATACAATAGTAAACCGATTACAACAATCCAAAAATTCCAAAAAAAATCCATAAATTCTGTCAAAAGTGGAAACTAAAAATCAATCCAATAAAATCGGACGCTATAATCTTCACAAAACGCAGGCCTAACATAGATCAGCACATCATCTTAAACTCCGAACACATTTATTTACAAAACAGTATTTAAAAAACAGTAATCCGCTCATTGATAACCTATGCCTCACCTGTCTGGTGTTCAACCTGCGCCACAAATTATAGAAATATTGAAAGGGTACAAAACCTATATATGAGGATTATCGATAATTATCCCCGCTACACGAAAATATCGAGTATGCTTAAAGATCTTGAACTTTCCACTATAAAACAATATGTTTCAGCCCAAACAAAAGCATACTTCGAAAAAACTCCAGCTTCCGAAAAACCATTAATCTGAGAAATCGGTAACCATGATAAACATTTGCAACGACAGTAGACGCATAAAAGGACATAACAAATACTTCTTACTTAACAAATCCCTATTTCCAGGTATTGTAATCTAGTTACCTGTATTTATTTTATAGTTATTTTTAATTGTTTCTTTATTTTCTATTTAATTATTATTATTTTATTAATTTAATTTATTATTGTTACTTTTAATTATTCATTTATTATTACTATTATTATTATTTATTTATTTATTATTATTATTTTTTTAAGCGGGTTTTTTCTACATTTTTCTTGCTACTGTAAAACATATTTATAAAAGATAACTTTAATTAATTAAAATCAATGTTCTTTAAACATGTAAAGGAAGTCCGGAACATGTAATAACACTTATGCTGCTTGTATATGTAAAATTCCAAATAAAGTTTGTTTGTTTGTTAAAAAAAAAATAAGCCAGAGGTAATGTAAACGTATGAATATCATAACCTTTGTTTTAAATTTATTTTCCTATGACAAGAAGGCACATGCACTTTAACTCCATTTTTTAAAATAAAATACTTTAAGAACTATAACCAAGAACCGATGGTACCCAACGAACTAATCCCGACCCACTGTATACGATTTCATGATAACTTACACAAAAACCTACCTAACTTAAAAAAGAAATGAACAAAACCAAAATTCATAAGTCGCTCCAGGCCAGAACAATATCTGGAGAATAAATCTCGAAAACATTTCTTTCTGTGTACCTTAATAAGGGGAAAAAGAAATACGACGGGGGAATACTAAAGATTATGCCTATTTTACTACATTATCTATTTTATAACAAGCTAATTTACTGCTTAATGGTTCGCAACGAAATAAATTTGGTTAATTTTTATTCGGAGGCGCATAATTTATTGTTTACAGTTCTATCGATACTAATGAAAAATAAAAAGCAAAATTAAAAAGACCAAGGAAATGAACGGTATGTACTTTTGATTTTCTTGAAGCCAGAAATTTTGTACCCATTATGGTTATTTCTTGATTGATATTTTTCGACGAGCAACACTGAATAGATAAAATTGGTAACCAGTAGGTTCTCCAGTCTTCTCTCCCCTCATTGAGCTATAGAATTACGCTAAACCATCAAGTCTACGTTTAACGAAATTGTATCGTAGTGGGCATACAGTGGTAGGATTACATACGGGCAAATGATTTTTTTCTTCTCGAACTCCAAATTATCATGTGACCACCGCTGATATCTAAACAAAGTATTATCACAACCCCAAATATTTCTCCCAAAATATGCACCAAATAACATTTTGGCACGTGAAACTCGTATTGCATCAATATACACATATACACTTAAAATGCATTTTGACTATGTTTTGAAAGTCCTGGAAATGCCGGATTATCGCTTGCCCCACATCTTAGCGAAAGAAGTGATAAAAAAGAAAGTTTATTGGTACAGAAAGTGGGTGGAATTTGAGGAACAATATGAATGAATCTCGATCCGTCAAACCCACCTGACCTACGCTGGAAGTTGACTAAGGCTCCGTATGGAAGAATCGGAGAAGCAAAAGAATTTCGATAAGTGCCTGCAATCTAGATTTAACATGTATGCAGGGCTATGTGCGGTGGTCAGCCCCACTACAACTTATCTTAATGATATTCTGGACCTTAGGTCGATACGTTCAATTTCCCGCTGCAGGACTGAATTACTAAACTTAACCTCAAAACCGTGGGCTCACGAAAGTCCAGTTTGCAATTCCGAAGAAAAATAAGACACTCCTCATTTCTTGGGAACCTGTCATGTATATGGTGAAATCAGAAAGTATAAATAATAAAGTAGAAAAATAAATGAGATTGTTAACACAGACCTCGACAGACGGATCACCCATTGTCTAGTGTTCTAGTTAAGGTTTAATGATTTTTAACTGTATATATATTTCTTTGTATTTTTTCCTAATAAACACGTTCAATCAATCAATCAACCCCCCAAATCTAGCGTAACTACCATTAACGTACCGTTTTTAAGATAAAACTAAATAAATGCGAATGAACTTCCTTTCTCTTTGGAAGCCTAATTGGTTATTTTTAAAAAATGTTAGCATGGTATCAAGAAGGTGGAGACTCAAACCTCAGCAGCCAAGGATCACTAATGAAACAGAAATTAATTTAAAAGGAGTTAGTGGTTGTTTGATGAGAAATGTAGTAGTAGAAATTAGATGAAAGGCAGAAGTGGAATAAATAGGGGGGGATTCTGAAAGTATAGCTAATGCAAAGATGAGAGGCTTCATCGCTGGCTTTTGGAAGGGGGGCCTATCAAGGGGACAAGAGCTAGAGGGGACTTGCCTTGACGGGGATAATCTCATCAAGTTGGCTATCGACACCGAAAACTGTTCCCAGGATTAATTTCGTCATCTTCCGTCTTAATGAGAAGGGGTGCTAGAGGAGGGAATCAATGCAATCCGAAATTATGGCAGTACCTACAATCAGCGAGGAGTAAAACAATTGTAATAAAACATTACTATATCAAATCAACTGAAATTTTACATCATGGTGTTAACAGTTTACTGTTAACTATATTACTTCAAAAAAAACATTTTAATGGAATTAATCGTCTGGGTTAATGCTATCTTATGTAGTTATATCTTATACATGTTAAATCCGTCGAAGAGCTTGTGAAAAAATAATGGAAATTATCTGAATTGATGTCAATACTTTGATTTTTCATTGTTTTTTTGTTAAAAAAAGTAAGAATTTGTCCACAATACCACATTACCATACGAGTGATAGTAAAGCTAAAACATTCCCATATTACCTCCTTGCACTAAACATTTTACCTAGGGCGAGAGAAACAGATTTACAACTTTAAAATTCAATGTGCATCAAACAGTAGTATTCCATTATATGTTACTATATTTAGCTTGAGGCAAGAAAACATGTCTCATTATAGTACGGGAGGAGGGAGAGAGTGAGAGGGAGGAGAGACAAAAAAGGAAAAAGACAGTGAGATAGATGGAAACAGTGAAGTGAGTGCGAGTGAGACCTCAGGCTCAGTTTTTTAATCGACCACTCGTGTCCCTAATTTAATTCATAGTCCAAGATCATTTGAAAAAAATGGTCATCGTCTGAATTGATTTCAATATTTTGATTTCTTATTGCTTTTTCGATAAAAAAGTAAGAGTTTGTCCATATGGTCGAAAATAAACACACAGAATTTCGTTCATTTACATAAACCACTAAATGGTGCATTGTACTGAAAAGATTTTGGGTAAATATGAATAAAAACATCATAAGTAATAATTTATTAGTGAGGTATTGTCGAAAATTATGACAAACTGTGATAATTTTGTCAAAAATAGAGACAGGTTACTGCATGTTGGCCTGAAGTTTGAGAGAAAAAAACAACAACAAAACAACGTAGAATATCAAATTCTGCATTCATCGAGTACCATGATCTTTTTACTTTATCAAGCGCATCTCTCGGAATTGGCAATCTCGGGAAACCTAAATGATGTCTCTACTCCAATAGGCCAACTCTTGGAGATCGGGAGATAGCAGATTTCGGTGAACTACATTTACGCTATGATTTTTCATCTTAAGAGTACTCATTCCAAAGCTGTAATTTAATTTTAATGTAATGTAATTCATGATACGAGGTGCTCACTAGATGCAGAATTTAATGTACTTTAATTTAAAATACTATAATATTTTAGATTGAATAAACCGTTCAGAGATTATAGGTGAATAGGCAAACACTAAATTTCGTGTTTTTTGTCACCACATTTGCAGCAAGCCTGGTCTGATTAAGGCGACCACTTATTTTCAGATAATTATCATTCAATATCGCAATTTAAAATTTTATACTATCTAAGTCGCTTCACCGAAGTCGACCAAGAACATAAATTATGTACTGCGGATCGGCTAAGATACTCCCTCGGTGTATATTCCAGAGAGGCACAGAGGAGACGCTCCAGTTATTGTCAGCAGGGGCTGATTAGTGATTACTTATGTAAACAGGAATTAGCATACGAGTGACAGTAGAGCTGAGGCCCTCCGTATTACCTCCGTGCACTAAACGTTTTACCTAGGGCGAGGGAAACAGATTTACATCTTTAAAATTCTATGCTCATCAAACATTAGTATTCAATCATTTCTTACTATATGTAGGCAAGGCTTGAGGCAAGAAAACATGCCTGATTATAGTACGGGAGGAGGAAGAGAGCAAAAAAAGCGAAAGACAGTGAGTTCAAACTTTAGTTTTTAATCGACCAATCGTGTCCATTTGAACATTTCCCTCATTCGGATCATTATTTAAGTATAAATATCGAGACACATCATCCAATAGCATTGAGAGTTTGTCCAGCTGGACCGGAATAGATATGCAGTAGACATACATTCTCAAAACTGTCCTACTCACATTACAGGGTGAAAGATATGACTAGCAAGTCTCAGTTTGTTTGAAGATTTGTGCGGGAAATTGGAACCCCGGGAATCCCCCATTGGTAAACTCCTCAAGTTCCAATATTTTTAATCTCTACGGCAAATTCCTTGCAGAGACACTTTTTTCGTTACAATTTTTTTTCACTAATCTAATGTTTCTGCTAACTTACCTTAGGGTTATAGTTTCCAGAATTGCAGGAAAATTATGTGCTACAGGAGTGAGTTACGAAGGAAACTTATAAGGTTTTAAATATTTTATTTTGTTTTTATTTTCAAGAGAAAATATTTGTCCACGACCGGGATTCGAACACGGGTCTCCCAAGTTTCCGTCGTGGTACTCTGCCACTTGAGCTATCCTGGCTCGCATTTCGGTAAGAGAGAATACTAGGAGGCAGAGTACCACGACGGTAACGTGGGAGGCCCGGGTTCGAATCCCGGTCCTGGACATATCTTTTCTCTTCAAAATAAAATATTTGGGAAATTAATTAATTATTTATTAATTTATAAAATTATAAAAAAAAATAAATAAATTATATGGTTTTAGTTGTTGTGCCCAAGGAAGAAAAATGGAAAAACTGTAAAAATTACAAAAGTGATTAACAAGTACATGATATTAGACTAAAAATGTAAATGCTTGTCATTATAAAAAAAATAAGTTGTTTGTTATTAAAGTGTATAATATTGTTATATGTTTTATTTTTCAAATGATATATATTCAGTATTTATTCCTTAACCCTGAATAATTATAGTTAAAATTAAAAAGAAATAGTGATGGAAATGCTCACGGTTACACCTCCTGTTTAACATGAACTCCTCTTCCGGGTTAATTCCCGTACTAGCAAAAGAAGGGAGGGTTCAATAATTTTCCCCCTTTTGAATAATTTTACCAATTTCGGTAATCTAAAATATTTGTTATAGGCCTACAAGTCAAAAGTAGGTTTGAGTTTGATAAGCCAGTAAGCCAATTGAAATTAATATTAAGTTATTTATTTAATTAGTTTCAATCGATATAAAATAACTCAAACTAAATTATATCGGCCAGCAGCCGAATTTGAACCCAAGACCTTCGGTACAGAAACTCAGCGCTCTACCACTGAGCTACTCCCACTCCTTTACGAATTTGTAAAATATTCTTACACACGCATTTTCGAGATGTAAACCAGCTCTCTCAGTAGCAAAGACGATTCGAGTTTATTAGCCAGAGCAAAATAAATCAATTGGAAACGATTAACGCGAACAATAATACAAAAGAAGGAAGGGTTGGGAAAGTGCAAACAAGGTAGAGAGGTTTTCCGATTGGCCTACGTGCCCTGGATAACTGAACCCTTCCTCGCAAGGGTTTTAGCGGAAACTGCAACTCTTGTCACTCACCAAATTTGTGGCTGACGTACACCCTCCTTCTCAATGGCCTCTTGATTAAGGCAACTACTAGGTCTTTATACACTCAGGATTGACCATTTCTTCAATACTTTTTCGATTCTATCTAAAACTATACTACTTTTATTGATAGAATCCCAAATAAGTTAATCGTTATTGTCAGGATGTACACATTACAAACAAATAAATTTCGAATTCGCAATTTGTATATTATCTGGAATGTTCGAAGCCCTTACAGGTTTAAATATACCTTTTATCACTTTATTTTATTGCCGAAATATGTAAAGCCGAGGGTCCGAGAAAATGCGGGTCAAATTACCATTTAAATAAGCGGAACTGATAAATGAATCTTGAAATTACCTTCTTGTTAGTTCAGAGCCAGAAAGCCGAAAGGGCCGTCAGGAATTAGCAAAAAGCTCACCCGCTTTTTTGTTGCAGAAAAAAAAGACACCAGGTAGTAAAGTAGATTTGATCGGAGATTCGGCACTGTTGGACAGATTTGGTCCAAATATTAAATTAAATACAATAATAATAATAAAAACGAGAATGGAGTTTAGTACCGAAAGAGGAAAATTACAAGAAATAGTTATGATTTGGAAAAAAAAAAGCAAATCCAGAATATAATTGCGTACGTAGATACCAAAAATCGAAGTATTTCGGTTCAACGACAATTTCGTAACCTAACAATACAATACATATCTCTGAAGAATTAAAGAGGAAATTAAAAAAAAATAATGCTCATTACACAGTGCATTATTAATTCATTTGGAAAATTTGTGCTTCCTGTAGTAAATAATATACACGTGCGTCCATATAAATTATTAGTTAGCCTATATATGGAAAGAAAAAAATAATATTCAGAACTGATTAATCTTAAAATGTCCCGGTGTAGGCGAGCCAGGGTTTTTCCTCTTTTACCTCCTATTCTTTAAATATAATCCTCATAGAGGATTCTCGGGCGTCCACGGCTCTTCTGCCTATCGGGCGGGCTTCCATAACCTTTCTAGGAAGCCATTCTTCGTCCATGCGACAGACATGGCCGAACCACTTGAGCTGTCTTTTTTCGATGGAGGTCTTCAGTTCTGCCACCTGCAGCTGATCCCTTATGTTTATATTCCGCACTCGGTCCCTCCTTGTTTTACCGACCATTCTGCGGAGGTATTTCATTTCAGCTCCTGTTGTCCGGCTGATGTACTTGTCAAGAATGACCCAACTTTCACTCCCATATGTAAGTGTTGGGAGGTATATTGCTTTGTATATGTGAAGTTTCGTCGCTTTCCCTGCATTTCGGTGGCCAACTATGCTATTATAAATCTGGTAATATATTTTACCAGACCTGCTAATGATGGTTCCTAAGTAGGGAAAGTGGTCCACCACTTCGAGAACCTCACCATTGCATAACAAACGCACATCTTCCTGTTCATGCCTAGATACGACAAGCACTTTGCTTTTGGCAATATTTATTGCCATTCCCTTACATTGGAGCTCCTCTTTCTATTCCACAAGGGCTTGCTCCAGATTCTCCTTAGAGTCCGCCAGAAGAACGATGTCATCAGCTCTGGACGACGACAGGACGCAAAATCTATCGACCGATTAGATAATATATATATATATATAATAATAAATTCATGTTTATCCTATTATACATATATTTTTAATATTAATCATGGTACAAATATTGCTTGTTATTAATTAATATCGATAGCATAATAACTGAAAATAACTAATGACATCGAAGAAATATATTCAATTTCAACTATTTCGTTTAATTAGCGCGAAAAACGTCATGAAAATCTATGAAAGATAATTTTAATAATACGAGTTTTATATGTTACAATAACAATAAATGGCAATAAGACTTTTATTGTTAGTATGAAGATTTAGATCGGTGAGTAGGGCACGGCCTTAATGATTCGTGACGAGATCAATATGCAGAAGAAAGCTAAGGGAAGTTGAAGATTCCCAACTCGGCTAACATTCAGCCAACCGTGGATTCCGTGACTCCCTTAACTACTCCAACTAAACTACAGGCTAAATTGATACTAACTTTTTGTCAAAGTAAGCTGCCTATTAGTTAGCCAATTTTATTTTACTCCCAAGCTGATGAATAATGCTTTAGATCTCAAATCGAATAATTGATACCATCTTTAGAAAAGGAGTAGTAAATAATTTATTTAAAGAAAGGAGTAAAAAATTCTGTTTGATAATGAATAATTTATTTAAAAAGGATAATCGTACAGCAAAGTCTCAAAAATTCCATCGAAATTCGCTCTATACAATTTAGAAATTAAATAACAGACCATGGTATAAAAAAAAGATTTCACTAACAACAAAGAACCATTCGAAGGAGTGATGAACAATGAGTCCTTCCCGTCAAATAGATAATGCTATAACATACTATAAACAATGTAACATAAACAATTAAAGATGACTTACCTACGTACCTCTAATCTGCCTAGGCCTACTACTAAGACAAAATGGTCAAGGAGAACAGGTACAACAGATCACAAATGCTCAACACGTCTACAACACTGTCATCACTGTTCTAGGATGGAATGGAAAAAACAAAGCAGTCAGCCAGCAAAGCAGGAAGCAAACCAGCGTGTAATTCAAAAAAGTATCACCACCCAGTAATTACTTTTAGTAATAAGTACCATTTTCTGTTACAATGATAAGTGGCTATATTATATTCATAGCATGTTTTTTTTCTCATTATTTTTCACTACTCTATCACTCACTTCACATCACTGAATACAGTCAACAACCAGATCGAGAATGTACCATATCCCATAATAAGGGATAGTATATTAGTATATTTCCAACATATAATTAATTACCAACGATTCATAAAAATATGACTTTTTTAAGACCATACAAATCAAAACTTGCGAAGTTGTGTTTTAGAGCTCTCCTAAACCACTATATTCAATCCTTACAGTTCGAAAACCTTCGTAAAATCGTTCATCCTCCAAATTTTGTCATGAATAAGTTATTAACACAATCAGTAATTCATGGTCTGACCCAAACTGTATATTGTGCTAAGATCTTACGTTAATTATACATTGTAACCACAGTTGTAACTAGAAGGAATCGATTAATTTCGTCCTTATGCATCCGGCGATATACTTATAAATAAAATTATGTTTCAGCGTCGTGCTTTTGATTATTTAGGTTTCCTATGATAGTATGATCAAAAGCAGTTTGGTGGTGGTAAACTAAAGGTTAGGTAAAAATAAAAATAATATTTTTTTATTAAGATGAATTTGCAGTGAAGGAAAAATACATATGTATGTTACTTTATTATTGTGGAGCTTAACTACTCCTTAAAAATTGTATTTAAAATTAATTTAATGCAACTAGTCATACTTTTATTTATGAACTTCCCTGTATGGTGTGGAATAAAAATAAACAATGTACCATAACCTACCACGAATAATACCATCTATAATGATCTCAATGTTCGATTTGTTGCCGATTTGGCTTAAGTCCGCTATCTTTCTTTTCATAGCACACTCTATTCCGATTCACCGTAATCCTCTGAGGCGTTACAATAGAGGATGGTCTCAGTTAAATGTACTTGTCATTTAATCACGTCATTGCATCAGTTTTCATTACCTTTATTGGTACTTGTCCGTTTTAACGTCCAGCGCTCAGGTGTCACTTACCTCAACTATTTCCACCATGTCAGGTTATGTTGCCTACAATTAATTTAAAATAGGCATTGCCTTTCATTATGATGGAAGAGATTTTTAGGAAATGAAATTAATGAGAAACATGTGAAGAAAAACATTTATTCCAAACAATATTCATTAAAAAGAACAATATCTTCACTATTACATCAAATGGGTGTCGTCCCTCTAACTTTTTTCTCCAAATGAACTCCGCCAAGTAAGAGTCTTGATATTCTCTATTTGTGCCTCTTCTTCTCTTATTTCCCCACTTCACTGATCCCCATAACCTTTCTATTGTTTGGGTGTTAGCCAGAGTTGTCGGATCCACAAAGTTCAATTTCTGGTTAAATGATTAATGGGCATAGCCTTCGTTCTCCAAGTTTTTATAAGCTTTTCACGAGTCGGATGCGATTATTGTACCAGGTACAATATGTTTAATAATTACTGCTAATAATACTGTTGCAGACCTATCAGGAACTTTAACTATAAAACACTCTTTTATTTTTCTACATATTCCTACTAATATTAACTGGTGAGGCAAAATCCTTTCTTCTTGTATATAAACTTTCGCCAATTTCTACATACCGGGGCCTATAATAGTTGATGAATTTCTCTCTAATTTGAAAACACACACTCCTCTCATACAATTGCAATAATCAGTCACTGTAGAATAAGACATGTTGAGCTGTTCGTCACATAACTTTATGGAAGTCAGTTCCGCCGACCAGTAATATATGAAATGCACTATAGTGTCCAAAGGTAAAGTACTTTTCCTTAACCAGGTATTCACTCGAACACCCAGGCTCTTGTTACATCCTTTAGCATGGCATTTCCATCTAATTGCTTTCCCACTTGAAGTTTCATATTATGGCTGTTTGCACAACACATTTTCTAAGGAATGATATTCCGATCCTGAAAAAATAGGAGAGCTGATTTTTCATCAGTCACCGTGCGAAAAATCTTCTTCAAATTCCAAGTCATATTCAAAATAAACAAAAACAAAGTCACTTTCACTAATAACAACACACTTAGGAAAGTTTACTATAACAGTAGGAGATTAGTTGAGGTAAGTTACACCTGCGCGCTGGTGTCAGCGGACGTTAAAACAGACAAGTACCCACTTATTTATTGTATTTATAATATACGTTTATGAATTTCTATATAAATTTAATAAAAAAATTAGAGTATACAAAAATTAAAACGTTATGTACTCACAGGAATACATAGTTAAAGCCTTCAGAGGGGGGCAGTAAACTTTATATTTCTTTATGTTAATTGGAATTAATATAATCGGGTAATCCCATGACGCTTTTCGAGTTAAGTCCTGTTTGTCACGGCTGCTACCGCATTCGGAGTAAATAGGGTTTGAAGTTGGTATTTAATTTGGAGGAAAGCTCGTTTCAAAAGAGAAGTGGGAGCGCTCCGATGCATCTGCCCTTAAAAAGAACTCCTCTTCCATTCATTAACGGCTTTTCACCCCCCCCCCCCCGGTGCCCAAAGCCTGAGAATTAAAATCACCTATCTTTTTTTTTCTTAATAAAATAAAAATATCAAAGAAATAAATTTTTTTTTTTTTAACAAGGAAACTGGTAAAAAGATAAACTTGAATATTAATAATTAATTTATGAAAGGCCTAAATACTCACTGATGATCCATTTAATATTCGATGACTCATTTATCATAAATAGAAAATGTGATAATTCTTACGATTCTCAACTTATTGATTTGCTTTTATTTAAAAAAATATATATATTTTTTGAAGTTTACAACTGTATTATAACATTAGAGGGACTGGAGTGGCTCAGTGGTAGAGCACTGAGTTGCCATGAAGAATATTCTGGCTCAAATCCCGCTGCTGACAAGAGTTAGCAATCGGAGATGGATCGTATGGGATCTAGGACCCTCCATGAGCTCACTCAGCCCCTATAAAGTGGGTACCCAAAATAAGGGGGGTCATGCGGTTGAGCGTGGCCTGGGACCAATCACCTCCCTGCATAACCGTTTTCCATGAAAGAGTACTGTCTCCACCACGTACTGAACTTCAGACCCGTTCACGGGTTGTAGTGCTACATTTTTTTTTTGTTTCTTTAAAAATGCAACAAGTAAATAATGGCATGAATGATACAAGATTGGCATTGATGTATACAGGTAGAAAAACTACCCAATGGCAGTATTCAAATAACAAACTCATGAAGACACCTCGGAGGATTGTCGTGAATTGAATTAGCACTTCTAAGCACTCTATTCCGTGAGTCCTAATAGTTCTTATAATAGTCACCTATACGAATTTAAAGTATCAACAGTTAAATACACTACTTTTCAGGACAATAAACAAATGTTTAAAGGTTCATTCATTGTCAAACGTAGTTAACTTATGTTTTGTGCTCTCTAGATGACTCTATAGATATAGATCGAAAACCAAAAATGTGCTTTTTTCACATTCGGTACTTTCCATTTGTATCTACGGTATAACGGCGAATGAGCATAAAACTATATCTAATCATTCGCAAGCTAAACTTATAAATTTCTATTACTCAAAGGCTAACCAGAAACATCAAAAAAAATTTAACACATCAGCTCAAAATAAAATAATATCATTAAACTATAATAGTTATTAATTACACTAAAAATAAGGGGATCGTCTACAATTTTTTTTTTCGGAAAGAGAACATCAAAGTGGTATATGAAAAGGTACTTCAAAGCACGAATACCTGAGGACGTTTAATACAATGCCTATATTATTGAGAGATACGGCACAAACTGGAGAGCGCAAAGGGTACGAGATAGGAGAGCGCGGTCCGGCGGGAGTATTATGGAAATCCGATAACTCAATCTGGCTCAAAACGTGACCCTCTCAGTTATTCTAATGAGTGAGCCCGGGTAGGCTATGAAACAATATCCCAGGCATTACGCTTTATGGCTCTAGTGTGTCCTCCCTCTTTATAAAAATTCATGTGGGCCGCCTTCCGGAGACGACATTATCGACAAACCCTATGGAATATAACACTTAGCCATATTAGAAGGCAATAGAGTCCCTATCCACCTCGCCATATTAAATATTTTACACGAGATAGCGACTCTATAAACTCGGAGGCAATTTGTTTCGCCCTATGGCTCTCTCAAAGCCAAGTCCCTCCTTTGTGTGCCCTTTTTCCCCTTCCTTACAAATTACACCCAAGCACTCCGAAGGCTTATGAATACTAATTTTTTAAGTGTCTATTTAATTCAGAACTAGAACAGAACTAATTCCACATACCTAAATGATTACGATGTTTCAAAATAAAAGTTTAAAATAAAAAAGAGTGATTGGAGTATCGTCGAACGTCATTTGGTCATTGTTTTGTTTTGTATTCCTATATCTCATTAAACATTTCTTGGTTTAAATAATGGTTACACATTGTTTATAAAGTGCTCCGTGGTTTTCAAGAGCACTCAGTTATGAATGTTTCAATTGATTCTTTTTTATTATAGGCGTTCCAACATGGGTTGCCTCAACCTGTCAGAGCAGAGCTCCACACATCTCGATCCTTCCAACCATATTCCTGGAGACCCCTTCCGGCAATCTCTTCCTGGACTTCCTCCATCCACCTGCTTCTGGGCCGTCCGCCTCCTCTCCTCCTTGGTGAAACCCATTCCAGCACTCGGTTCGGCCAACATTCAAATCCCATTCTCTTCACATGGCCGTACCATCTTAGGCAGCGTGTCCCGATTTTTTCATTTGTTGATATATTCACATCCATCTTCTGTCGAATTTCTTCGTTTCTTAGTCTATCCAGCCTGGAGATAGATTGGTGATAAGATTACTACTTCAACCACTACCCGGGTGCTACAAGACTCATTCTCTACCTTCGGTCTGCCTCGTACTCTAATATCCGATAACGGAACTCAGTTCACATCCCTAGCTTTCAAGAATTTTCTAAAAGCAGCAGGAATAGTGGGCATCACATCCTCACCGTACCACCACTCGGACAAATGGATTGGCTGAACGCGAGGTCAGAACCTTCAAAAGAATAATAATGGCATCAATAGATATCAAAGATCTACGAGCTCGACTGCGGAAGGTTCTGTTCTCGTATCGAACTTCGGCCAATCGGTAGAACATCGCCGAGATCCTTTCTGGAAGCGACTACGTACCTATCTAGATCTTCTCAAGCCACGTCATTCTAACGAAATTGACAACACTCTTGTAAAATAAAAAAAATCAGTATGACACAAAGAGCCGGCCGAAATGTTTCGTTGCGGGAGAGGAGGTCTGGGTGCATCTCAAGGGAGGAAAGGAGAAAGGGGGAGAGCAGATCATGGAACAGACTGGACCGCTCTCCTATATTGTCCTGGTGGAAGGTCATTGCCGATCAGCTCCGACCAAGACATCTTTAAGAAAAGAGAAAATGTAGTAGTATCGTCTAACGCTATTGGTTTTATTTTCTTATCTATTATAAAACCTTCCTTTGTAATACACATTGGTTATAAAGTGTTTCGTAGTTTGTAGCAACAAATGAATAAACTGAGTTATGAATCTTAGTGTGTGTTTCAATTGACTCTTAAGATAATTTATAATTGAAGTAATGAACGAAAAATTTCCTTATACCCTAAAAAGGGTAGGGTCAACTCTACTTTTACTAATATCTGTCAATACAATCTTTAGGTCCTTGTAACTTACTAGGTCGCCATGAAGCCTACCTCCTTATCTCGAGTAACACCATCTTATCATTCGTCTCGTTTCAATTATTTGTGGGCGTTACTAAATTGTTTTTCATATCGCTTTTTAGTGCTTTAGTCTTGTAAATTTTGTTAATGTCTATTTAAAACAGAATAACACGGGAATAGTAATAATAGGAATAGCCGTCATCGGAAGAAGAAATTGTGAAATACTTCCAGGAGCTCAGAATAAATTTAAAGATCAAATTATGTGAAAAAGGTCATCGAATGGATTTAGACAAGAAGAAGAAATGGAAAGGTTTCTGTTGAAAGTTTAGAAAAAACATCTGAATAGGAACGTGACATTATTAGGTAGACTGAAAGAATGTAGACATTGTTAGTATCAGAATTATCTGTCATTATGTAAGCTATCTGTAATCGTGAGTCCTTATAAGAAATCATAATAACATAATCACACATTTTCGATCTCAAATTAAGAAAAGTTTACCTTAAATGCTCTGATAGAGATGTGTTTCGGAAGAACAGAAAAGATTTTCAAGATGTTGAAAGAATGTCGAACATCTAGTATATTTAAGAGAGAAGGGATCTTTAACAACATAGTCGAACAGAAACACTTTTTTTTTTTAATTCAATCAAAGTCATATTCAGCTTCTGAAAAAAAGGCATTTCATTCGCTCTACACTTTATATTTTAAATGTTTTTCTCTAAGCATTCTTATTTCCATGCCCAGCATTCATAGCTAGCTTAGGTTATATGTTTTTTATTCGATGGTTATACGGTTATATTATATGGTTATATTAATTATGTAGTTTTTTAATTCACCAGTTTATCAAATTATTGTGTTGTGGTACTTTTTGGTGCAAAATTTAAGAAATATTTTTGAAATAAAGGAAATATCAGTAAACTTTTTTTATCGCCTTTTTGAAATTAACTCAGATTAGAATTGTACAGATTTTTACCCTGATAGATGGATAGATTCCGTACCCAATAAATGTTGACTAGATTGGTTGACTTCAAGTATGTTTTTACGTAAAAGTCTAGCTGATATTAATAATATGTTTATAAACAAAATTCTCGGATCAAAATGATAAGTCTCCTTTAAGACATTAATATAATGTTGACGTAAAAGTGGACAATTAATCTCAATTCTTTAGAATATGGCTACTCCATTAGGTTGAAGGATGCTCGGCTATTTTTCTACAAAGGAGCCATCTTCCTTTCAGATTGACCCCCTTAAAAAGGAATGAGTTGCTTTATTAACTTTCCTCGTAGATACTTTCAAAAAATTGTCTTTAATATTTCCTTTAAAGCTTTACGAAAACTACATAAATTCACATTTAATAAAATATTCCATCAAAAAAATAGAAATAAACAAAATAAAAAGATCGTTTTACTTCCTTACTTAGTACTATTGAGTTTAACAAGAAGTTATTAAATAATGCCATCGATGAGATGCCTTTGATTTATTTTTAATGATTAATTATTTTTTCTTTTGTTCTTTTCTTATACCAGTTCAAAGAAGTATTTGGAGGGCTTCAGAGTTTTATAGTAGATGAATATGCTCGATATAGCTAGCACTTAATTTAAAAAGAACAATTTAATAAAAATTAAATCACAGGTAATAATGGACTGATTTATAGCTAAAGAAATATGCGTTAACATTATATTTAAAATATATAGAATCTTATAATAATAAAAAAACAGATTTTTAAAAAAGAGAGCAGTAAAAAAAGAAATGAATAAAAAACTACAAAATATATAATTTTATTTTCGACTTAGCCACTGTAGACTACGTCTGTTTAAACTGTTCATTTCTTCTCGTCCATTCGTACCCAGTGTTTTAGCTGTCTTTCCTCTGTCCAAGTTTCGCCTGCTTTTCTTTTTGAATAATTCTTGAAAGCCCTAAGTTAAGAAAATTGTCCAATGAGATACCTTGAGCTCTTCAATGTCTTAATCCATGTGTTGGCCATTATCAGTAATTTATGGCCATTCTACTAGGATTTATCTTTTGTAGGTGAACATAAAACTGAATTCTTCATAATCTTATTGCTTCTCTGATTCTTCCTATGTGTGTAAAGAGTTCGTGGCCAATGCTTCATCTATATTGTTTCCTTTCCAACTTTTTCTAATTATATTTCTCTCCATTGTTTCTAGATCACGCATCAACATTTCCTTGTTGAGGATTAAACATTCTACTACATGCACTACTTCTGGTCGGTTTTAGCATTAGTATATATTGATTTGGAATTTCAATAGAATATGAATTGGTGATTTCCAAGTCTATACATAATATGTTTTTATACATTTATACATTTTTGTTGAAATTTAAGATGATTTAGTGACAGTTGATCAACAATTGGGATTTCAGGGTGTGGGCTTAATATTATAGAACAGTGAATAGAAGAAGCAATGGAATGGGATAATCGTCAGATAAAAATATATTTTTCAAAATCTACTGATAGTAAAATCGCGAGACTGGTGTACGCCACATGTTCCAGAAACGGAATATCAATAGCGTTTTAGCACCAAGGGGGATTCCCTAAAGAACATCGATGTTCCAATGCCTTGATCCCATCTCGAAAATGAGATTCCTCCAGGCCTGCAAAATACCTCTCTAATTTGGCTATCAGTTCTTCCGTTGTAGGAAATCTCCGTCCACCTAGGAAAATTTTCAGCTTGGGGACGAGATGAAAGTCTGATGGTGCCAAATCAGGTGAATAAGTAGGATGTTGCAACAATTCGTACCTCAGTTCATGTAGTTTTGCCATGGCTTTAGCACTTGTGTACGGGTGGCCGTTGTTCGTTGCTGTTGTTGCTACGCGAAAAACAACAACAAAGAGTGGTCACTACCACTCACGCCACGTGTTCACTGACAAAGGATGTGTGATTATTGCGCGGGACCCTAGTTGGTCCCTATTGACACATAGCGGTGATTCCGAGAGCTTTTCAAACCGCCCTCGTATTACAGAAAAATTTGTATGTGATAGAAAAAAAGATTGTTATGATGTCAGTTCATGAAACAGGATATCATAACAAACTAAAAACAAAAGTTTTAAAAATCCGAATTATTAATATAACTATCTTATTTAGACTAATCCAGGTCCAATAAAAAATCAAGACAAAAAGCTGTTCCTTTTTCTTCATCCTATTTTCATTTTTTGTAAAAATAGTTTAGTTTGGCTGAACAATGATGTGATTAATTTAGTTTTTTGGATGTAAGAAAGAATTCTGTTGGGTACTATCGTAAGAAAGTCTTAAATGTCCTTAAAATTTCATTTACTTATATTTATATGTATCATAATGATCTACATAGAGTCACAAACATGGTTAACATGTTTATTATTTGAAATATCTAACATTCAATCCCTGATCAACTAAATCATTATACAATCTCCATCATCAAAAGCTAATATGCTTTCCAACCAATACATATACTCATTTGGATATTGTGTTTTACAGTATATTTATAGAATAGTTGCAATTTGATGGGAAGATTTATAATCCGGGAAATTAATCTTTAAAGTAATACAATTAGGCATAGTCTATGTTATTACATTATTAACTGTGATTATTTCTTTATCGTTACTCCATTCAGGAAAAAGATCTAAGCAGGATTAACAATAAATATATACGCCTAATGGCTTCTTGGTCATTCTTTACTTACCAAGGGATTGGGGCCTGACATTGTTTGTCACATTTGATTTATAAACTATTACTGTACAGTCCTGCCCAAAAGAATGTCCAATATGGTATTCGAAATGGTTACTAAATATTTCGAGTACCAAAAAAAAAAAATGAATGAAATAAATATGTAATTGACTTCCAGCTGAAAAATAAAAATTACTCAAAATCCAATCATTATTTCATGCCTCGCAAAGATTTCAACCACTTACCCAAAATCTCCACTGTGTGTATTTGATCTTTGTTGTCTCCATCGCCGATCTGGCAAACGTAATCACCTGCGTCTTGCGGCATAACGTTAGATATTTCCAAATTAAATCCTTCGACGAGCCTGAATCGTGCGTCTCGGGTCACCATGATCTTGTCGGCGGTAAGTACTGAAGATCCTCGACGCCAGAGGAGTACGTAATTGCCTGAAACATTACATATAGGAATTATTTAATCTTGAAATTCTTTTGGAAATCAATATGTTCTGTTTTTAATAATATTTAAGATGTTGTGTCTATACATGTATATAATCATCAGTATAATGTAATTTCATATATTAAAGACATGAAAGGAAAAATCCCCAACAAAAACCTTAAGGAACCTGTCAATATGTTGCTAATTCAAGCGACTTCAAAACTAACGAGATTAATAGATAATAAATTAATGAACATCCATACCTCGAAATGCAGCTAGGCACCATCAAGGAGAAACATGCAATCATCATCAAGGTAGAAATGTAACTACAGAATTATTACACTAGGAAGTTTATAGGACAACATACAGAAAAGGGTAAAAACCCGGCTGATAAAAAACCAATAAATAAAAATTAGAAAACACACGCAACAAACATCTAAAACAACTGTTAACAGAGTATTTGTAAAGCCAATCTGTTCATGTGATATTGTGGTACGTTAATATTCAAAGGGGGTCGTTAAAACCATTTTCAGGCAAAATTAAATAAATCTAATCCCTCCAATCTTCACTATTAATGAAAATAATAATTTTCCTCTTTCATGTTTCTAATGACTCTTTACATAATTTCTTTTGAGTGATAATTTATAAAATTGCCATGTTCACAAGTCCACTACTCTGATGAATGTAATCTCCAATAAATGTTATCGTTCTCGGCTTTAAGGCTGCGTCTCTTTCCAGAATATAAAATGACCTAATTTTTATACTTACATTCTATTAGGGCTTAAAGGAACAAGGTGAATTTAAAGTAAGACATTTTAAGTGGTTTAAATTAGTCGTGATTAATTTTTTTTTTCATTTATAAAAAAAAGCACTAGGATAAATAAAACAAATCACTGAAAGAAAGTAAACTCACAAAATAAAAAGGACATCCTAATGAACATATAGCTATTCCACGAAATTTATTAATAAAGAAGAGAAAATGCCCGAAAGAGTGATTAAATGCTATTTACGACGTGAGAGGAAACATTCCTAACAAAAAGCCAAATGCTTTGTTATACTTGCCAAAAGCAATTTTTAAACACAGCACCATACACATTCTTCACTTATGGCTTTTTCATTCCTATGGACTGAGCGTTTTTATAAATTTTAAATAAGAAAAAGTGATAGAGAAAAAAAGTTAATGATATATGATCATATGAAAAAGACTTGTTGAAAATTATTATCAACGATCTCGGCTTCTAAATCGTGTTTAAAATTCGTTCCAAGTTTTAAAGTTTGATTTAAAATTCAATCAATGCATAGCATATTACTCTCGAGTCTGGAGTCCTTCAAGTAGAACGTGAGAGAAAACCAAAAACAATATCTAAAATTAGTAAAATATAAATAACATAATCCATACGTGATACTTTTCGAGTTAAATGTATTGCTTTAGTAGTCATGCAATACATCACGAAAATGTTGATTTAAAAAACTAATTACACGAAAAATACACGTCAAACAGAATGAGTAACTGTATAATAATAACGACAGTAATAGGGGAAATTATTAAATTACATTTTTCATGATATAGTTACTATGATTGATTATTAAATAGAATAATGCACAAACTCAAGTTTAAATGAGTTTTTTGTTGAAATTAATAGCAGTAGCATATAGGCAAACCTTCAGTTTGATCTTTTTACTAAATAAGCTTTATTTATCACAGTTCGTGGATGGCAAAAATCTGAAAGTAACGCTATCCACTAAGAGCATTTCCTCTATTGATGCCGTTTTCCCACTATTTACTGAAACATAGATGAGTGGACGAATTGTCTGGAGGAGGAATTATACTAAGGTGGAAGGCACAAAAGAAGGGAGAGAAAGAAAAAAAAATTTTTTAAAGTTTAAATTTCTTTGAAGGACGTAAATACCACCTCTAAATGTAATTAAAAATAGTACGCAAATGTGAAACGAATTCCCCGAAATTCAAACAAAACACAATTTTCTTAGCACGTCTGAACTTCCTTACGTATATGGTTTATTCTTAGCATGAATCGCAAGGTAAAAGAGCGCGCTACCTCATTAATAGTTTAACATGTATAGCAGTGAGAATGATGGAAGACTTCGTGAACGATCGCCGGAAAAATCGGCTAGCAATCTGAGATGACTATCTGGCTGTCTATTTGTTTCCTTAATGTGACCACAGCTGACCGCGGGAACACCGTAATGGCTGCCGGCAGGCCACGGCTCCTTATCTCCGCTGGTTTCATTAGTGGCAGCGATATATAGCGAAAATTATTATGAATTTTTAACATGGAACGGGCCACACGCCACTAGCCGCGGGTAGCAATTATGTATTTTAAGTGGCAACGATTAGTATTGGCGGTGTTATTTTAAAAAATAGCGTGCTCTTTTAGATAAATTCAGCTGATATCGATAGACCGAGTGAGCCCCGTCAGCGAAAAGTATAACAGTATAAATATTTATAGAAGTCTAAGTAGACATTTGACATAGAGATTAATAGAAAGTCATACAGTTAGTAATAATTTTGATGTAATAGATCATTGAATAAACATTTGCTATTAAAGCCCATAAACTGAAATGGTAGCAGTACAAGTAAGAAATCCGATACTTGTGTATGTAGGTGGTATGTGTATATACGAGGGTAAGTTGAGGGATGAAATTTTATTTTAATCAAATAGGAAAAATTACAAGTGCATCATTTTTCGACCTTGCTTTTCAACGCAGTTGGTCCATCGTTATACAAGCTTCATGACGCCCTCATAAAAAAACGTTTTTGGCTGAGCTGCTAGCCAGGAAAGCACCGCTTCTTTCACTGCTTCTTCCGAGGTGGGTCAAATGCCTCTTTGAGTGGACCAAATAAGTCAGAAGGGGCAAGATCGGTACGATATTGAGGACGAGCCAGTACTTCAATATTGAGTGTCTGAAGCGTTACACCAGTGTGGGCTGGAGTGTGCGGATGGGCATTGTCGAGCAACAACACCACCTTTTGACAGCACTTCTCGGCATTTGCCTCGAATTGCAGGGTTTAGCTTGGCAGTAAGTATCTCACGGTAACGCACACTGTTTATTCTTTTCCTCCTTTCCTCATAATGTCCCAGAACTGGACCTTGTGAGTCCCAAAAAACTGTAAGCATCAGTTTTCCTGTGGACGGTTGGGACATGAACTTTTTCTTGCAAGGCGAATTTGGATGTTTCCATTCCATACTCTGCTGTTTACTCTCTGGCTCATAATAATGGATCCATCTTTCGTCTCCAGTAATGATCCTGTCTAAGAAGTTGTCCCGTTCGTTACCATAGCGATCCAAATGTTTTTAGCATGCGTCCAAGCGCGTTTGTTTATGCAACTTTGTGAGTTGTTTTGGGCACATCTTGCACTATTTTGCAGAAGATGTGCCACATCGTCAGTACTTACTCGTATGTCTAAGAGCACCATTTCACGTGAACGCTCAATGTTTTCTTCATTTGTGGCGGTAAACACTCCTTCATCGTGGGTAACACTTGTGCCACCATGTTTAAATTTTTTAATCAATTCCTAGACACTCCGTTGTGGCAAAAAGACTGTTACCGTACTGTGCCGAAAGCCTTCGCTGAATTTCGGCCCCTGATCCACCTTCCGACAATGCCTAACGAAACTAACCAAGCAGGTTAAAACTTGCATAAACATAACAACAAATAAACAAAGCAGGCGTCAACGCCATCACGGGCCATCAACGCAAAACCACAGTACTCTACCAATTTGAGTAATAATCTTAAATTATTGCTCATGGCATCCCAAAATCAATAGTATTAACGAAACTTTTTTATCACTCTAAAACAAAGCCAAATATATATATACACACATGGGTTAATGGACAAATATGTTTCAGATCAAATGAAGGACCTATACACAAAGATAGAACCAACCAATTAAAAATAAAAAGTAGATGTTCCATGGACAAGTATTCAAATCGACCTCCTGACGAAAATAATAGGGAATTTTATAAAACCTAAGACAAAAAGATTTAGATAGCTCCAGTTAATGTGATAAGGATTTAAATAAAATGTGGAATCCGGAGAACAAGATCTAGACGCGGATAATGATATCAATTGTTGATTCGCTTGATATGAAGGCTGTTGATGTAATATATGTAAATAGTTCCACCTAACCTTCTAACAGGTGTTCAAATAGAAAAATATAACAATAAAAGAGGTTATACATTGTGCTCTTGCTTATACCAGTCTGGTTTCTTTTATATAATTTAAATATATATTAGACATAAACAAAGGCATACCGATTTAATATGAATGAAAAAAGTATGTAGCTGAATGTTAGCTTCCAAAAAGAAGGAAGAAAAGCTAATGGTTTCGTCACATAATATTTCAAATATTTAATTTGGAACAAATTAATGCATATAAAAAAAAGATTTGCTTCAACCCACTCAGTAGAGACCATACTGTTTCAAAACCAACGTTTGTGAAAGAGGCTAATTGGCTAAATCTCGGTTCACCGCCATTTTCCCCCAATTAAGAGTACACACTTTATAGGGGCTGGGTGAGCTCAGATGGTCTCTCCCAGAGTCGATATAAACCAGGTTCGAACTTGGACCTACAGCTCAGTAACCTTGCACTCTCAGAAACAACATAAAATGAAAAATTATATATAAGAATGAGGTAATAAAAGCTAAGACTTAGAGAAAAACATAATATATAATGGAGCCGCTCCTTAATCCTTAAATAATCATTGATTAATGGCTAAAGGCTAAGTGGTTTATTGATTTAGTAATTTAGAAATTCCTGGGAGTTTCTTCTTCCATTAAAGAAAACTCGTCCATCTATTTCCGCTCTTCTGAACTCTTATAGATCTTTTTCGATTCCGGACATTCGAAATAGAATTTTGGAGAATGGATACCAAAATTTATAACACATAATCATTATACTTTTCAATCAACTATCGAGTCTTCAACTTTGTTCATATTCATTATAATTAGAAAGTAATAAAATCAGTATACGCAAGTAACAATGAAGAAGCAGAAGATATTTTTCCAAATAATTTGGTAAATATTAGGCCTTAAATTAATTTTGTAACTAACATTTCATCCGGAAACCCAAAATATAACTAAATTACTTTTGTTAAGAACAAGAATATCAGTTAAAACTATCTTCATTTACATGTATCGGAGGCAGACAATAGTAACAATTAATGAATAAAATGGTGTTTTCAAATAGACACACAAATAGTGTGAAAACAATTTACGAACAACTGCGAATTTATTTGTTCATATTATTTGTGGTTAAATTGGATTAAGAAGAAATATCAAGAAGGGAAGAAAATTATTCGTTTACATTTTGATGAAATATTTATCAAGCTTCATGATTTAATAAAGCTATTTGTAAATAATATTTTTTGCTATTCCGAAGATCAAATACTATGCGCATCGTGAAGGTATATGTTAACATTCAACAATATTCGTATTGAAAGAGTACAACGCCCATTTTGTGATTCGTCGCAAAGTGCACTATACCTTGTTTATTTTACTTTATTATTAATTCTCTGTTTAATATTTATTAATGCTAATTAATATTTATTTATATTTTATCATGTATTTATTTTGTGAGAGATTTTTTCCCCATTTTTCCTATAATTCCTTTCAGAGTGCTAATTTATCCTTTTTTTAATTTATATCACAATAAACAGAGTTCAATTTGGCTCTGGAGGATTTTATTAATATTTATTTTAACGATTTTTTTCTCGAATAAATGAATGTGTTATATATATATGGATCTTGACCCACAAGAGGTTGAATAACCTGAGATTCTGGACGTAGAAATAGCAATCGACAGGCTTAAAACAAGAAATGCTCTTGGGTTGGACAACCTTCCATTAGAGTTGTTCAAGGATGGAGGAGAAAACGTAAGAGCCGAACTATTAGAGCTAATCCAGAAGATATGGGAGAAAGAGAAAATACCAGGGGCTTGGGAAACAGCTCTAATATGCTCTATCCTAAGGAAGGGGTCCATATACGAGTGTGGGAATTACAGAGGCATAGAGCTCCTTCCCGTCGCCAATAAGATATAACCAACATATTGCATAATCAAATATATCGGTATTATGAAAACACGGCAGACGAACAGCAAGCAGGATTCAGAAGAGGAAGGAGTACGCTAGACCAGATATTCATTCTGAAACAGGTACTCGAAAAAATATGGGAAGTTGAACAAGGCGTACACGGATTATTTGTTGATTTCAAAGCAGCATATGATTCCTTGGACAGAAGCTGTCAAGAACATGACTGAGCTGGGTATTCCCGGCAAGTTGGTGAGATTGACGGAGGCGTGTGCAGACGGCTCCCGATTGAGAGTCCTGATACAGGGAGCTGTGTCTGAGGTCTTTGAAGTTGAAACTGGTTTGGGGCAGGGAGACGGACTCTCACCTTTACTGTTCAATATAGCCCTTGTAAAGGTGATAAGAGCAACATCAAGAGAGATTGGCGGGGTGCACGTAGGAAAGATACATACAATTCTTGCATACGCCGATGGTATAGCAGTCCTCGGAAGTTATGAAAGGGATATCGAGAGACTCGCTAAGGCGCTTATGAAAGAGGCATACCAAATCGAGTTACAGGTAAATGAGGAAAAAACAAAACACATGATAGTAAGCCGTTAAGTCCACCCCAGAAACATCTGCGTGGATCGCAAATCGTTCCCGAAAGTAGATACCTTCAAATACCTCGGCTCCACAATAACCTAAACCAATGACCTATTAACTGAGATAGACCAGTGTTTAACAAGTGCAAATTGAGCATTCTTAGCTCTTTCAAGAGTATTGAAGTCCCGAAGCATCTCAAGAAATTTAAAATTAAGGGTGTATAATGCTGTAATAAAACCGATTCTGATATACGGCTGTGAAACTTGGGCTCTCACCAGCACCCTGGAAAGCAGAATCGAGAGATGGGAAAGAAAAATACTTCGCAGGATAGCAGGACCGGTATGGGATGAAACTCTTAACTCAAAGAGGATAAGGACCAATAAAGAATTGGACACGGAAACTGATTAGGCAATATCTCAGGAAATGAAAGCAAGAATGCTAAGATGGGCGGGGCAGTGAAGTAGCTCGAAGTGATCTGTCAGGACGCCTCTACACATGCTATCAATGCCACAATAGTTGGCAAGAGACCACGTGGGAGGCCAAAGACCCGATTGATGGACAGGGTCAACAAAGATGCTGCGGAGCTACATGTAGCAGACTGGAAATCTGAGGCCCACGATAGACAGAGGTGGAGAAGGCTGGTAAAGGCGGCGAAAGATCTATAAGGTCTGTAGAGCTCACTAAATTACCACCCTAGCACAACGGTGGGGTCGCAGGCGAAAAGAGTGTCCCAATTATTTTTTCGTATCTAATAGTTTAAGAAATATAGATGGAACATATCTTAGGGAAAAAAAGGAAGTAAATTTCAATCAATACTGCATTGGACTTGTTACAACTTTCTTTTTTATCGCTTATCACGTCCGCCTGGTTCTGCTGCCTATCGGGGTAGACCGCAGGGATTTGAAGCCGCAGGGATCAGTGAGCTTAATTTGTGGTGAGCTATACTGGTGAAACTATACCTAACCTAAATTAATTGTTTAGTTTTGTCAATAAATAGCCAAATTATCCTGATATTAACATTTTCGTTTTTTGGGACTTATCGGTAATCGTCCTACGTTAATTAATCTATAGTATTGTACATAATTTTTTTTCATAAATTAATTTTTTCTTAATTATTTTTATTATATATTTATTTAATTATTTTTAGTTGGTGTTATGATGTTATGCTTGATTATATGATGATGCATTGATGAAGTAATACAACTTACTAACGACGGACTTTTATTTTTTTAATTTCTTCATTTGAACCTGGGACCTAAAACCTACAAACCTGGTCACATACTTTCCTTTCATTGTCTTTACGATTTTTTAAATTTCAAAGCTCATATCTTTAAAACTACAAGAGATACGTAAACCAGAGTTGCACTTATATACAAAATCAAAATCTCTATATTCCTTTACGAAGAATCGGAGCAATCGTTTTCAAGATAAAAACGGAAAACAGAAAAATATGACCTTCCATACTCTCCTCTCTCTGACACAGCTCTAGGTCTGAGGGCTTTTAATATTGTATTTTACCACTTAGCAAGACTCTAAGCGGAGTCAATATGGACGGTTCTTTCATTTTAGTCTTAACTAACTTTTTCAGCAATTATTGGTTTTGTTTCAAACATTTATGGAAGAAATTTAATTAAAATCATATAATCGACAGAATACCAATTCGGAAGTATAATTGATCAAAGTAGAAATGATTAATTTTAAAAAACAGCCTAGGTGTCTAACCAGTAAAAGTTAAAAGAGAAAGAATGAGAATGTTTTATGTCAATGCTTTTTTAGCATCGCGGGATTCTTAACCCTACCCTAACAAAAAAAAAACGAAAATAAACTGTATTCTAGTCATTGATCCATTATTAGTCTATGGATGATCTAGGCCAAATAACTATACAATATGTTTAAATTTTAGGTCATGCTGCATTATTGTGATTTTTTTAAATAAATACAATTTTAATTAATTGCTATGAAATGTTTCTAATAAAAACTTAAAAACTTTTTAAGAATTCTTACTTAAATTTAAAGAGGCTTAGTTATAATATTATCTAAAAATTTAGAAAGTGCTACTTGAGGTAAAAATTACCCTTCATTGCGTTTTATTGGCATCTGGCTGAGGAAGAGCTCCAGTTCAGGATAAAAATAATACTGCAGATATTTCTAAAGCTTTTCAGAAATGCAACACAAAATATATCATATTTCAGTGAACTGTAATATGATATTATTTGAATAATTCTGCGATCAGACTCAAATTAAAGTAATTAATTTTTAAATATTTTTATTTTAATGAGAAAAGACTTTCTCCTAGCCGGGATTCTAACCCGGACCTCCGCCTCACCGTGGCAACGCTCTAACCATTTGAGACACCGGGCTAGCTCCCTACCTAGGACAAATCTGTTCTCTTTACCGATCCCATATCCCCTGTGTTCTCGCAATTTTGCGATGTATACACGAGGGAGAATGTTCATTGAACATAATTTTAGGATCTTTTTGACAAACGTCATTATATTATTTATAATTTTTAATCATTGCTTTAATTTTTAAATATTTTTATTTTGAAGAGAAAATAAATTAAATCACGGATGGGGGCAAATCTTTTCTCTTCAAAATAAAGCTATTTAAAAATTAAAGCAATGATTAAAAAAATATAATAAATTAAAATAATTAATTATTTATCATTCAATGTTTTGTATCTGTTATAGTCGGTTTTGGTTTTGTTTAGTATGTTCACGATATCAACTATAGAAAAACGAAGTTTTAGTTAAAATATCTACATATTAATTCTATTATAATTAATAAAATACGATAGAGGTAATATTGTAGTGAGCTATCTTTAATTTTTAATTATTTAATTAAATATTTAATATAAACAAATTTCAAAAGATTAAAAACAAATAAAAAATAATAATACAGTTTTTAAATAAAACTTCAATGAACCCCGACGATCAGTGGATCAAAGGGACAGGTTTGATGAATTACATTTTAATAAATGTGGACCAAAATATGATAGCTTCTATCAAAGCCAAGGGCCTGGATTTTCCATTTTACTTGAATTCAAAGGACCAAGCCTTTTATTATTTTTTTTTTCTAGGCCCGGTGTCTTTTCTTTATGTTTATTTTGTGCTTCGATTGACCCCCTTTTCCTTTTCTTACTGGAATACTAAGTAAGTCTTATTGATTCAAACAGCCTTCATAGCCCTGTCCCTGGGTTATCCTACAGAATGTCTAAATGTTTCCATGATATAATCAGTGAAGAGAAGAACTATAAGTGAAAAAAACCAAATAAAATAAAAGAAACTCAGATAATGAAATCATTAAGGAGACCGATTGTCAGCAAGTTTTATTGCCAAATAAGATAAATGCATATTCAAGAGAATAAAAAGGGTTTTATTTACTTATTCTGACACAAAATTCTTATCTCTTATGAAATAAAAATTTTTTTACAATCAACTGTAATCTGGTAATTTTAATTTTAATTATTTTTAAATTTAAATAATTATTTGATTAATTTGATAGCTCAAATTAAGCTATTGATATATCTCATTGATGTTTCAATGCCAATAATAAAAAAAAAACCTGTAATCACAGTAGTGCTATTACAGTGGGCAGTAGCCCACACAACCCGTGAAGGGTCTGGGTTTCAGTACATGGTCGCTGCTGTATTCTTGGACAACAGTCGTGCAAGGAGGTTATTTATCCTAGATCATGCACAGCCGCCAATTTTTTTCTCTATTTTGGGTACCCAATTTATAGAAGCAAGCCTGGGTGAGCCTCAGGATGGCCCTAGATCCCATAGGTTCCCTCACCGGCTGCTTACAGGTTAAATGAAATAAGATAGTAAAAAATATCTATGATCATGAATAAACTGATTTAAGAAATTATAAATTTATCTTAAATTTAATACTAATATATAAATTTAATTATAAATTATAAATGTATTCTAATTATTAAATACAATAAATATTCCTAAAAGCTTAAAAAAAACAAATAAATATGATAAAATACTCATAACAATATTTTAAAGTCTTTAAGTAAAACGTAATATTGTATTATTATGAGGAAATAATTTTGTTTTTTCTTTCTAAACTATTTTTTTTTCTTGCCTTTTGCCTAAACACTCTTGTCTATTAAATATACAGAGCTACAACTCCGTTAAACACGAACTACTTAAGTACTATAGACCCTCCTAGAGTCTGCTCACTAATCGTCCTTCCAACTCTACTAAAACGTGAAACGCTCCCCCAAACTTTGAAAGTTGAACAACATCTTAAGATATTCGAAAATAAGGTATCGCATAGAATAATTAATGATAAAAAAACAACGAGTCCACTGGACAATATAGGACGTGACACAATACGGAGTACCAAAGCATACTTTCGGTTATTACATCCTAAGAGAAATAATATCATCCAAAGATTCAAAATGAGCTAGCAAAGTTGCTGGGCTTAAAAACTAACAAATTCCTATGGTGATACCTAGTGCTGGACCGAGGCGTAGCTGCGAGTATCGCGTTTTGGACCGGTGGTAATCCGTGGATGGAAGTTCATAATTAACGATCAGTCGTTTTTAAAAAATATTTTGTTCAATTTAATGTCTATGAAAACATCCAAATGTATTGGATATATTATAAAATTGATAAATCGATAATTAAAGCCTAAGAAGGGCACGAAAAGGAAATCGATTCGATTTTCGGATATTAAAACCGGATGTCCCCCAATCCCCAAAACGAAGGGGGAACGTCCAGGCGCAATGGGTGACCCCGGGGCACCAATTAAGGGACGCTGCATATGAAAGGAAATGACCAACTCCCCTCTTAAATAGCCATAAAGGGCCTAATGAATTTGGCATAGAAGATATTTGCGCTAGATTAGAAGGAGGAAGCGCTAGTAAAAACTAAAAAAAAATATTGATTAACTTTGGCGTCCTTAAAGCAAGTTCACTAAATGTTCGCCCAACTCATCGTATTGTTTACTATTTACATAGTTCGTTAATAGATAGCTTTTCAGTTAGCTACTAGTTCGTTTCTTATTTCGTTAAATTGGAAGATTCTAAATCATAAGGGGTGGAATAAATTTCAAAATACAAGAGAAAGAAATCGAGTTTTATTAGAAACATCGATCAACAAGTAATAGTTAATAAACTACATTGATTAGGGCGAGTGATTCAATGGTAGAGCGCTGAGTTGCCGTGCCTAAAGTCCTGGGTTCAAATCCGGCAGCTGGCAGATTTTATTTAACCCGCTGTAGCATTATGGTAATATCTGGTATGGATCTTTGAGGCTCACCCAGCCTCTATAAAGTGGGTACCCAAAATAGGGGGAAACCTGGCGATTGAGCCTGATCTAGGACAAATCACCTCCCTGCAATAGCACCCAAGAAACAGTACAGCCTCTACCCCGCGCTGAACCAAGACTCTTCTTAAGTTGTAGTAGGACAGGTTTATTAATTTAGAAAGATAAATGCCACAAATTCTCAAGATTGGACATAATATTATCCAGATGCTCACCTCATGGTCGATCCCTTTCTCGAAAAGCTCTAATTTTCATATTAAGCCATGATTCTTTGAAGCAATGCCCCTTATAGAACCCTCAAAGACCGAGTAACTTTTATTTCGGAATAAATAACGTTATATGTCAGAGAGGCCCATGACTGAAGTATTATCTGAACCAAAAAATATTTCAGTAGGGCGTTCAAATTTAAGCAAAACCCTCCAGATAGTCTGGGAGGCCGCTATCATTTTGTGTATGAATTTCGGAAGTATTTTTTCTACGCATCCGCCACGATTGAGACGCTTCTTTATGTGGCATTAATGTTAGCGAGAGATGAAAATTAATCAACACATCGTTGCTAATGGTTTTTCAATAATCCAATCCATAAAATGGAATCAGAACTCTTTGATAAACAGTCTGATATAAATAAAAACTTACAGTAAGAAAATCGAAATTCTCAAGGGAAACAGAATACGAAACCTCAAAAAAATAATGAATAATATATATATATATCATACAATTTTCAAGGTAAGGAAGAATCAAAGAGTGGATTCGATGGAACTCGATAAAAAGTGCGATAAAAGTAAACTCAAATAATTTCATAGTAACAAAAATTATACATATCCTATGAAATGTTTATTTAAATAATCCCAATCCGAGCCATCATGGACCAAACATTATTAAAAAAATCTACATTAATAAAAAAATCTATATTGTTTGCTAATGGGAAAGCAGAAAAGATATTTAGACAAGTTTAACAACATTGCAGCACCAAAGAAAATAAAAGAGTTACGATTATATTAATTATATAAAATATATTTGAGTTGCATTTGAGCCTTGGAGGTGGTGGGATGTGTGTGTTTTTGGGTGCATTATTCATCTTTTTGTTTGCTATTATTCTCTTTCTGCCCTGAGGATGCCTGAATAGGCGAAATATTGGACAGGTATTTTTAATTTCCTGTTTTAGTTTGGAGACTTAAGGTTTCTAGTTGGAATTTTTCCACTAATGAATTAACATATTATATTGTATTAATGGAAGTAATTCAAGTTATTTGATGAACACAAAAGGGATCAAAGATATTTATGAATAAACACAATACCTAGGGAACTAAACTAATTTAATTAATCTATTTAGTAATTTAAAAAAACCTTACATTTAGCTATAGTCCAGGATCCATGGTCCATTTTTTCACTTGATTAGTATCAAGCTGAAGCTTCGTTTCGATGAGACGCCCAACAATTTCATGTGCGAAAATTTTCGATTGTGGTAGCTAACAGAGGTAGCAAGGATAAAATATGTCGATTTGATGATTCTCAAAAATGTATTACTAATTGGGTTTTTTTTGGTTAAATCTCAAGATAATTATCTAAATTATTTTTAAAAAAACATATTGGAAGGAGGGGACTCTTTGATCAAACCATACATTTTGTAGGACAAATATTTTTTCAAATAATTTAGATAATTATCTTGAGATTTAACACAAAAAAAACCCAGTTAGTAATATATTTTTGAGAATCGTCAAATCGACATATTTTATCCTTGCTACCTTTTTTAGCTACCACAATCGAGAATTATCGCACAGGAAATTGTTGGGTGTCTCATGGAAACGAAGCTATTCACGAAGCTTCAGCTTGATACTAATCAAGTGAAAAAATGGACCATGGATCCTGGACTATTAGGGAAACATTACGATTGAAAAGGTTACAATTGACTATTAAATGCTTTATAACGAAATGTTTCAACAAAGGGATACCAATCGTCAAATATTTAATAATCTTGTTATTATAACTAGCAAAGAAAGAGTAATGACCCTTATTTCCCAGCACTAAATAGAAAATAGGAATCAAACGAGGATCGAGAAAGAGGCCGAATCCAATTTGTTTTCGAGTTTCAAAGGAACCGGAGGGAGTTCGGGTTAATTGGCCTCAACAAAAGGAATCAACCCAGGGATTTTCGCAGTCACTTGAATTCCCGATGATAGGAGAGCCATTTTCTTTAATAATTATGTTAGGGCCTAGGGAATCGACTTCGAAAGTTGTGTTTTTTTAAATTCCAAGGGGCAAAAGATAGGCAGGTGAAAAATCGCTACGTAGCGTGCGTCAGGAAGATTAATTCGGAAAAAGAGAATCATAATTCTTTCAAAATTATTGTTCCCGGGGATAAGAATCTTTTACCGCTAATAAGCTTTCACTTTTACACGTAATTTGAGTGACAAATGGGCCTACTGTTTCATTAATCTCATCTAGGGCGAATAATTGAGGGTAATAGTCATCATTTTTTATTGTCGATGCTCGCTCAAGAATAGCTAGAACGGTGAAAATATATGATCCATGATAGTTAAGCGATAAATTTAAACTACCAGTATCCTAACCTCATCAACCAAAATTATATATATATTTCAATTTTTTTTTGGTTTAGTTTATCCAACTTTGGGGTACTCTGGATCAATTCTTAATGCATATTCTACGGATTTCTCTCCACTCAGTATTTTTTTCATCCTCTCTGATCTCTTGTTCCTTTCTTCGTCGGAGATTTTGATTGCCGTCTTCGTTCTCTCCTCAAACCTCATCCTCTTTTCCAACTTCCATCTTTGGAACTTCCATCTCTAGCATATCATCCGTAACTCCGAGTTCCATGTCCATCTCTGTATCCTTAAACCAATTCGGTTTATTTAATTTTTTATTTCTTCTTTTTTCTTTCTTTTACTTCCTCTTAAGCCATTTCTAGCGTCGAGAAGCCGGTATCCTATTATGGTTCTTTGAATATAGATTTTCTGCCTTATGGGTTATTAGCCCAACGATGGAGGCCACGGATTATTATTAGCTTATTAGCCCCGTATCGTCAGGACAACTGGTCTCCTGAATATTTATATCCCCTCAGCAGACAGGGTGCCCGGGCCATGCCCCTTTCCTGGATTTCCCGCATCCTGGAGGACCAGTGGCTGATTGCAGTCAGATGACCGAGCGATGGGGCCGCAGATTTTTTTTAAATCTAAGGAATTCAAAAATTCTTTTTGATAGTTCATTCGCAGGATATGTCCATAGAAATTGACCCTTCTCTCCTTCATTGAGTCGTAGTTTTTTTCTGTTATTTTATAAATAGTCTCATTTCACGTGTAGACTAATTGGTTGTTTCAGAAACTGTTTTTATCAAATTCGTAATTTTTCACGGAACGGCCTTAAAATCCACGCAAATATCATTTCTTTCGATTCTTTTCTTGTTTCTGTTGTTTCTTTTATTTCCATCTTTCCCTCATCATCTCTGCGTCCTTTTGTTTTCTTTCTCCTGTCCACGCTACTCCCTTTTTCGAATTTTTCTTTCCCACAAGAGCCATGATTTCCTGTCTTTTCAGCACAAGTCTTTTCCCACATCTTTCTCTGTCCAGGCTGACCTGGTCCGTTATTCCTAGTCTTTCAATTTCTTCCTTCATCTGCCTGGTATGTCCCCTTGAGCTTTTTTATCCTCGGATTTTCTGGAATATTTCCATGTTTAGTCTTTCCGGGGCCATTCTTACTATATGTCCATGGAATTTCAGTCGCCTGATCCTTATGTCTGTTTCTAGGTCTGTTGTGTCATTGTAGATTTCTTGGTTGAGTCTTATCTTTATTGTGTCTTTTAGGGGCCATAGATCTTTCTTAAGATTCTTCGTTCTATTCTCAGTAGTTTTCCCAGATTGGGGAGGCATGTGATTTCCGTCCCTTGTAGTATTACCGGTTTAACGACTGTGTTGTAATGTCGTATTTTCGCTTTAATGGAAAGATTTTTCTTGTTATATACGTTACTGGTTGCAAAACTTAGTCTCTCATGGTTATTCTTTCTTTCATACTTTCTCTTTCCGAACCTTTGTTACATATATATATATATATATATATATATATATATATATATATATATATATATATATATATATATATATTAGGCAATAATTTTGTGTATAAGGACAAGGAAATACACTTTCTTTAAGAGCACAGAAGAACATCATTATTATATGCATTATTGTTTTAAATCTCTCCGAAACGATATTTATCGATTCCTTAGTAACAGTTCCCGGCAAAAAGGACTTATAGAAATTAATTTATTACTCAATCATTTTGCCCCTTAAGAGGCTAAAGATCATTAGGACTGTAAAGAGCTGCCCCAATTATAAACCACATCATTAGATTAGGCTGAGGCTATTGTGGCCGCGACTTTAATCTGCGAGAATGAACTAAGTCCGGAATAGGGAAAGCTGCAATAATAACTCACAACAAGAGGCGGTTTTAATTCCCAACTGGCGCTTTGATCTTAATTCAACCAGCCGTTCTACCAGAATAAACATAATTACTTCCACCAGGAAAATTAAAGAGTTTTATAAATATTCAACTTTTTTTTTTTATTTACCCTTATACACGCATATATATATATATATATATATATATATATATATATATATATATATATATATATATATATAGAGAGAGAGAGAGAGAGAGAGAGAGAGAGAGAGAGAGAGAGAGGATGAGGGAGAAAGAGGAAAGAACCGAAGGACTTCCGAACTAGAAAATAGAAGTTTTTTCCAATTTCAAGTACGAATTCAATGCCTACATTGATGCTCGAATTTTTAGAATGAATACAACATTCAGGAATTAAAGACGAACAATACAATGCCATAAGGGTTCCAGACAGAATGTATGAATCTATATGAATATTAAACTGTGTGCCTCTGACCGGCAGTCTATAAGCTATGTACGAGAGTGTCCTTGGAGGAAAATTAAGATCTCTAGTAGAAAAGCTTATAGGATAATTCCAAGCCGGATGATGGGAGAGGAAGGAGCTAAACACACGATCTTATATTCTTCCTAAGATGTTCTTTGCCCTGTCATCTGACTGCAATCAGCCACTGGTTCTCCAGGTTGGGGGAAATACAGTACCTGGACGTATAGCCCCGTCGCCCTTTCTCCTATGGGGACATACATATTTAGGAGACTAGTTGCCCCGAGGATACGTGGCCTCAATCGCTGGGCTAATAACCCCCATGGTAGTAAATTCTATGCAAAGCAAACAAAATAGCCTAGGAAAAACAGGAGGCTCTCGATGCTAACAATGGCATAAGAGGAAGTCAAAGAAGAAATGAAAAGAAGGAGGTAGTTTGACCCTGTTACTATTTCTAGTTTATCAGGATAAAGTGGCTATCATTAAAAGCAGAACAGATAATACTTTCCTAAGGAGACTAAACAAATGGCGACGAAGCTTGTACTCTATGCCGAAGACGTTCTTGTTGCTCATTCATTTAAATAGTTGCTACTAGCAGTGACTGAATGGTGTGAGGAACATCTCCGGAAAGGGTTGAATATTATTACAAGTAAAAGGAAGGTATTTCAAGGAGGGAGGAAGGTTGAAGATTTGCCCACATATACTGCAGTGGAAAGGATTCGGAAGTGGTCGATGTTTTAATTTAGTCATAGAAAGACCTGAGAAATCGGACTTGAAAATAACCGTCAGTATAAGACAGATATTTATACTGCTTCAAATAAAAAGCTCAATTTAGGGTATTTACGCGAGAAAATAAAAATATTTAATACATTGAACAAACAAATAAAGCTAAAGTATACGGGCAAATATTAAACTAGAAACAAATAAAATAACAAAACAATCTTAAATTCAAAGAATAATGTAATAATACACTTTAAGCAAAGTAGTTTAGGCATATAATTATATCCAACATTGGCAACCAGTCCGGGATCCATGGTCCATTTTTGCACTTGATTAGTATCAAGCTGAATTTTCGTGAATAGCTTCGTTTCGATGAGACGCCCAACAATTTCCTGTGTGAAAATTCTCGATTGTGGTAGCTAACAGAGGTAGCAAGGATAAAATATGTCGATTTGATGATTCTCAAAAATTTATTACTTACTGTTTTTTTTTTGTTTGTTAAATCTCAAGATAATTATCTAAATTATTTGAAAAAATATTTTTCCTACAAAATGTATGGTTTGATCCAGCGGTTTTTTTTTTACTTCTTCTTTTTTTACTTTGTTATCGATACATATTGGAAGGAGGGGACTCTTTGATAAAACCATACATTTTCAAGGAAAAATATTTTTTCAAATAATTTAGATAATCAATTGAAAAAATGGACCATGGATCCTGGACTAAATGTTTTATCTGGATTTATATAATAACCAATAGCAACAATATTAATATATCTGTTTGATATAGGAATACTATTAAAAACAATTAAAATTTGAATAAGAGGATCATATTTCATGAGGATAATTCAACTTCCGGATACGATTCGAGACACAACCACTTGCTATTAAGATGATTTAAATAGGGCACCCTCTTTGATGATATCGGCATCCATTTTTCCGTTAAACGTTCTATATATTTATTGATCGGGAAACTAAACTTTGGAGCAACAGGGCTTTCAAAGGTCATCAACTCGGATCCAATTACTATATCCGGATGAACGACATAGACTAATGCACACCATAAATACCACAACTTTATATAAATAAATGTAAATATCGGCAAATACATTAGCCTCAATTAAGCCCGCTATACACATGGAAGCTCGTTAAGTAGCAATTCAAGTACCAAACACCACAAGATATATTTAGGAATAGTAAATCATTTGGTCCAATTAATATATATTTCGTAACTATTATTAGCAGAAATCCGGGGAAATTATCATGGAATTATATTAATGATACTTAGCTAAACAGAAGTCATGATGGCCAAACTATCAATCACTGATTACATACTACTTAAAAGGCTATTTCAACCTTCGCGGCGCTTAAATTTGAATAATCGTTTTACTAAAATTTAATTTCTTGATATTAAACAGTATTTTAAGTTTTATGGAATCAAAAATTAAAGGAGAAATCACTCAACACACGAAGTGTCTAACTTAAGTAATCATTTATGATTCCCAATGACGTCAACCTGGTAGTAGCTTCTACCGGTAGAAGCAGATAGTGCCGGACTATCGCCTGTTCTATCAGCGAAACGTTATCGGCATTCCTTACCTAATGACATATCTGGCTTCTCTATTTGTAAGCCGTTAGCATTCTAGTCGAGTTTTAAATATGACGTTTATAACATTATTAAAACAAACTCGGATGAATTGGAGAGTTAATATATGGAAGGGCATGATTTCAGGTCGAGGTGGAATCTTACAACATTTACAGAAAGAAAAATAAATAAATCAACATGTATACGTTAAAATGGGGTGAAAAATGTGCTAGCTAAGATGAGAATGTGCCACTCTGCTTTCGCACAGTTAACTGAATTTCACATGCTCGAGATGCTTTTTTTTTTTTTTAAATCGGCCTTTGTTATGACCACTACACTAGTTTTCCCATCAGGTTGCGATTTTCCAAACATCGTGGCTCCCACTATTTATTGTGAGGTTATCATTAATTGAAACCTGGAGTTTTCACAATTTCTGAAATGTCCATAAACTTTCTGGTCATGAGAAGTTTGCAGTACGGAATGAGACAGCCAGGTAAATAATTTTAATTACTTATTTATTCAACTTGATTAGCCATAAGTAACGATTTGATAATCAGTTATTTTTTTTAGTTATACAATTTTAAAGGCTAGAACGCAAGTTTACGTAGTGAGAATGTCCCATTCATTGGAACATTTTCACTCCATATTTTTAAGTCCAGATTTTTTACATGCAAGGTAAATATAGTTTTAGGTTTATATTTCAGGGTGACACTTGTTTAAATTAGAAAAACGGGAACGAGGGATTATTCAGAGACTTAAGAGCAAATTTAGATAATATAGAATTTCCATAATAAACGAATAATATAATAATAATAATATCGAATGAATTTTCATAATAAACGATATTAGATAAAAAAAAAATTTCTGTTCGTGCATTTGCTGGAAAATCTGGTGTTCACAGAATTTGCTAAGTAATGAATTAAAAAACAATGCGTTTAAGAAGAATGGAGAGTTCATGTTGTTCTCTGATGTTTTCTGAAGAGGAAGAATCAGTGATAGTGGCACTCGTCATCAGTTCATGCAGTTACGGGTTTCCCATAAATAAACAATCTTCAAAGTTCCTGAATTATTTTAATTACCTTTATACCTTCTATATCAACCTTATCAGAATTTGGTTTATTTTGTGCTTGATACTAGTTCTTATTTGTGTCATCTTTAGAACATAAATTAGCTATTAGTTTGAATATCACTTTTTTCCTAATAAAAGATTTTTTATGTGCAGGATTGTGTAAATTTAATTTTTCAGAATACCAAGGTTAGAATATGTCAGTTGCATTTCCTCATAAACATTCATTAAAACCAGGTGTGGCACATAGTCACACCAGCCTATGGTGTTACTACGTGGCATAAAAATATAACCATCATCATAATCTATCCTCATAACCGCCTAAGCGGTGTGAGGAGGAATTCTCCACAGCCTTCTCCAGCTTTACTGCTCTTTCAACCTTTTTTTTTTGGTGGTGTCGACCAATTCGTAAAACTTCTCCGGCTATACATTTTCCGCTTCTTTTGATTTTGAAGATTCGGATCGACAGGGTTCGGGTCAGTCGGAGGGCTGCCCCTAAGGGTAACATGAACATGAACATACCCCCTCCTGTTAAGAGAAACTCCTAAGGAAGATTGCCCAAGGGTGTGTACTGTAAGTGTTCTTATGTTAAAAGTATGTGTTTAGTCTAATGTTATGTTGTGTATGCATGGTGTACTGAACTGTGGTAACCCGTAGGGTCGTTATTCCCCAAGTAACTCCATGCAACAGTTACCCTTTGCGGGAACAAAAAATATAATTTTTTTTTTCATTGATATTTTTTGTACTATAATGTATTCATGAACTATGTGGTGTTTTATTTTTAGTCAAATAATTCGCTTATCTCTAACAATATTTTCACATTCTCACCCCATTTTACGGTACGAAAAAATATATTTTTTTTTAATTTATAACGTAGATTATACAGAAAAAAATTACAACAAGAGCATATTCGAATTTCCAAACCATTGACCTGTTAATGCCTTGTTTGGCAAGTTATATAAGAAGAAGTTCAATACAAAATAAAAATAAATGATAAAATTTGAACTAAAATACGAGTATTTGTAAAATCAATTGAAAAAAAAACCTGTACCACTACAACCCATGAAGGGTCTGGGGTTCAGTACATGGTAGAGACTGTACTGTTTCATGGACAACGGTTCTGCAAGGAGGTGACTTGTCCTAGGTCACGCTCGACCGCCAGATTTTTCTCCCTTATTTTGGGTACCCTATTTTTATAATATTTTATAGAGGCTGGGTGGGCCCCAGGAGGGTCCTAGATCCTATATGATCCATCTCCCGCTGCAAACAGACTAAATAAAAATCATGGCCTGCAGCGGGAATTGAACCAGGATTTCCGGCATGATAACTCAGTACTCTACCACTGAGCCACTCCTCCTTGTTTGGCAAGTTATATAAGAAGAAGTTCAATACAAAATAAAAATAAATGATACAATTTGAACTAAAATACGAGTATTTGTAAAATCAATTGAAACCAGGACCTTATTGCCATATGCGCAGGGCTTGTGTTGCACTGAAGTGTTAAGGAAATTTATTAAGGGAGTTGTCAGCTATAAGGAGAAATATCATAACAGAGAGTAGCAGAACGGGTAATAAATAATGAAAAAAAGGATTGTTGCGTTTGAGATCCATAGCGGATAACTGTCAAAAATAGTTTTTTGTCTAACACCGCACTTCGATACCTTATTTCTCATAGTTTTAGATGGTTTTTAGTTCAATTCTGAATTTGAAGATTCGGGAAGGTGAACTTGCATGACTAATGGACCGAAAAATGTGAAAAAGAAAATTTTCGAAAAATTTGGAGTTATTCGGTTTTGATTCTTAACAACTCACTTGAACTTAAGAAGGGCGTGGTGTGTTAATTATTTGATACAGGAATGCATTTTGGAAATAGAATGCAAGTTACATCAAAATTACAAGTTAACAGATAATAAATGCATTAGTTCTGAAACTGCTCTCCAGCGGCCTCTACTTTCTTTGTGACACACTTCTATCGAAAAAATTACTACATTTTGGTTTTCTTTAAGACAAAATCGCACTTTTTTTATTTGTGCCAGACTTCGTTATTATTTGGATTAGTTAAAATCTTTATAATTCAAGAATCGGAAAAATACACTTCACTGATTCAACAAATATACCCAGCAAAAACTATAATGGTATCAAATTTAAATCCTTTAAGAATTTAATTGCCTTCATAATTTATTGCACTTACTCGACATACATCCGCCCTGATGACAATTACTTGGTAGCTAGCTTCGCTGGCAAACGTGCTCACATCATTAGTTATGCACTGAACGCCTTTACAATTAGTGTTCCTGACAGTGTATGTATCGATCTTATGGAATTTTTTTTTTGAGCTCATATTTGAGAATAAAATTGAATCAAGGAAAAAAATATATACAAAATGTAAACCATCAAGATGGGGTTTGAATAAGTTTTCTCTTACGACCATTAAATACTTAATCCTTGTAGTGATTGTTATTAATTTAAATGTTATTTCAGGATTAGTTTAATTTTAATTCAAATAAAAACTATTGATGAATTATATCTTACATGCTTCTATTTCTTCAAAATAAACATACTATTTTTTATTCTACTCCCCAAAAAAATTAAGACATTTAGAAATTAACAGTTCTCAACTTGGTTGTTCAAATCTCATATATGTTTTATTATTGTTCTAAAGTTTTTGCCATTACTTCTATTTGGAATCCTGGGTTAATTGAAAATTCTTACCAACACATTCAAAACACTAATGCGCCGTAGGGTACTGTGTAGGGGCGAGGAGTGAGGAAAGACAGATTAAATAGTAATTGATGCATCTCGTCCCTGCTCTCGAGTAAAATGAAATATGGGCAATCCCGTTAGGGGCCTTTAAATTTTGTAATTCTGAATAACTCTTTTAGTTTATTGCTACAGAATCTTTTTAGAAAAATGGTCATTAAAGACAAATTAAATTGACCATTAAGTATTTAACAGTTATGTTAAAATTCCTAACTAAGGAACGAAAAGTTGCCTATAATAAACATAAGGATAAATATCTTATGCATATGCATATATAATATGTCCTGACTTTGAGGCAGCTTAAAAAAATTAAAAAAAGTGTTAGCAAAAAGAAACATCATTTTCTGTTTAGTCTAGTTGAACAATAGAATTCGATCATGACAGTCCAGGTTGCTCTATGTCACCTGCACTATTTAAAAAATTCATACAGAGTGCTTATGATACAAAAGCAGGGTACAAAATAAGTCTACAAAATATAAAATGAGTGTTTGAGAACCTTCTCCGCCTATTATTAGCAGACGAACAACTCATCAAGTCAGAGTAAAACGAAACAAAACTCCTGGAAGAATATAACAGTTAGAGAGAGAAGATGAACTTTAAAAAAAAGTGATTATTTGGGCACCGAAGAAGACGGGCCATTGGAAGTGAAGGGTTTACAGTTTACAAATTTTACCAGCTTCAAATATCTAGGACTTTGCCTACATCCGTAGGGCATGTCGCATGAAGGGGCAGAGGAGTAAAAGCTATTTGCATCTCAATTCAGTAATGTATAGTAATATCATTAAAAAAAAAAAATAATTTGCCATGCTATTGCAATGGCTATAACCTTTACTTGGCTGAGAAACATGGAAATTAGGAAAGGCACTTCCGGACTTCCGGAGAAGGCCAGTAGGAATATCGAGGTGTGATATGATACCCAATACAGTAGTATGAGATGTAATGAGTACTCACAATACCATTCTAAATAAATCACCATCAAGTTGAGGAAAGCATGGTCTCGATGAAGAAGTTACTCTTCACAGGAGGATCTCGGGAAATATCATAAAGTTTGGTTGGAGAAAATCTCAATAAAAAAAATACAATTAAGCCATTATATTTATACAATTATGCTCAGATCAAGTTGACAAGGGTAGGAATGTAAACATAAGATCGGATGGCTATTATCAAGCCTATTGTGTCAGAACGGGTACAGAGCATCATTTAACATTACAGAATTACCTACAATAGATCCTACAAGCTAATGCTTTTAGGAGTAACCATATCTCTTACCACCAGCGTTACCCCATTATTGAACATTAAACCCTTTCTGGTAATAGTGTTAACATGCATAACATCTTTTTATGTTCTATTATATAAACAAGGAATAACTGCTACTCATTGATTACAATGTAGTATTGATTCATTGAAAAACCTCATACAATTTATATAGCAAATTGTTCTCCATTTTTGGCTTAAATCAAATTTTTCAGTGAAATGAAAAGTTTGATTTAACTCGTCAAGTTCAAAAATATATGAAATTACACAATTTTATTCCTTGTAAATTAAGATTAACAAACATGCAATGCTATTTTTTTTATTACCCGAATACATTTTTAAAAAAATAATTTATTCAATGAAATTTACAACTGTATTATACTAAGACAACAAGTCAATGGAATGATTGTTGTATATAATCATAGAAGAGAAGGAGAGAAACTACCCAGTGGTAGTATTCAAATAACAAGTTCAACTTAAAAGGTCACGAGTGCATCTTCTTTTCAGACACCTCGAAGGATTATCAGAAAATCAAGAGGCTGCTAGGTTTGAAACTGGTAGATTCGAGTGGGAATAATGTTTTCATGAAAAGATTGATATCGGATTCGGGCCAAATCAGCAACAAATGGGACTTTATGGATTACTTAGTTCTTAGCAAAATAAGGAGCATTGAGGATTTTACGTAGGTTTTGGATTGTAAGGATTGAATACGAGAGGAATTTGATGGCTTATTGGAACCCCAAAGCTGTACTCCGTAAGTCCAGGCCCAAATACATTTTAGATACATTATAAAAAAATAAAATGATTAATGTTAAAATAGGCAGAGAACTTCGTTATTAGTATAAATAATATTTAATTTGAAATATTAATTACTTTAACAGTCAATGATAGGCACATGGCAAAGTCAAACACTTTTTTTTACTATAGCATGGGAAGGTTGTACTAAGGGTCGAGGAGAGGGTAGATTTTTTCATTAGTTCATCAGCAATTAACGATATTGAGATGAACAAGACAAACACATTTAATTAAGCCAACTGTTTATTTTAGCAAAAGTTATTTCATTTTATTTTTAGGAGGGTTCAAAAGTTACCTCTCCCCAAACGATTCATTTTCCCAGAGCTCCTTGCAGGTTTGTAGTGATTTCATTTTTTACAAAGTGTGCCAGATGTTGAAAAGTTTCATAGAAAACCGTTAAGATGGCAAAGAAACCTTTACAATAATAAAATTCAATAATCCTATAAAAATAAAAGTCCTTAAATAGAACTCTGCAATGTAGGATGTAACGGGGTACAATTAATGTAAGATTCTGTCAGAAAAGTATACTTGTGGTCTTGGGAAGTTTTTATTATAATATTGTTTTATTATAATTTCAATCCTTATTAAGTATGCTATACAATAGAATATAATTTCAGATTTATGTTTACTTTAATTTAAATAAAAATATTGCCTAATATGCCATTATCGTCATAAATATGCAACGTTCATGGAATTAAACAACTTTATATTTTGGGTTCCTGACAGTTTATATCGATCTTTCTGAATTTTTTACCCCATCTTGGAAAAAAATTGAATCAATGCAAAAATTATAAAAAATAAACCACCAAGATGGTCTTTGAAATGTTTTTGAAACTACTAGATGCTTAGAGACTTGTTAATCGTTCCTTTTTATTTATTTTTTGTTCTTAACTAATTAATCAGCTGTATTAGATTAGTACTGAGAGCTACGTTATCTTTTCTCCATCCTTGTAAACGCTAACAAAACACAATTTACGTTAATTATGAATACTAAATTATAAATATCGAAAATGCAGATGACCAATCTTCATTTTGATATGGAGATCAGTGCGCTGCATACTGAGCAATGTGTGACTTTAAAGTGATGCAATTACGGTCATTGTAGTTTCTTTCAATACAAGTAGGAACGGTGAGAGATTATGTCAGGGGATATTTTAAAATGAAGGTTATTGAATATTACTGAGTTGAAAAAAAGAGAAGACTGAAATATTCCATTGAAGCAAAATATATATAATATTGGGTCGTCCGCAAATAATGCAGGATTTTATGTTTTATTTAAAAAACCTTGAGTCATATTGATGACCAAATTCCAAAAAAAATTAACAACTTACTATTTGGAAGGATATTTTAAAGAAAATATGAAATCCTGCATTATTTCCCCAATCTTCGGGGAATAGGTTCAGTAAGCCCAGTTAGTAAATATCAAACGGGCAATAACCATTCAAAAGGGTCGCTTAATAGATGTAACTGAAATCTACTAATTCTGATTTGTGGAGAAATTAACCGCAAAAAAAAGTGGAAATATTTGAAAATATGCCAGTTTTAAAGGCCCGGAATTCGGGGGAGCATCTGATCCAGGAATGAGGGAAAGCAGTTTTTCATTCTTAAATTCCATGTAATAATACCCTCATCTCAAGGCAGCTAATCCCCGGAGCAACTCTCTCTTAATTTGTTCCTGGGAAAATTCCGGTTGAAGCGGGGGGAGGGGGCTAACACGTGATTCAGGCCAGTTGAGCCCCCTGCCTGAATAAATGTTTTCCTTTATTTAAATCCTATTATAAAAGACTTAGGGATTAGCTAGCTCGGGACAATCTACCGTTTTCAAAAAGGATTTTCCCAATTACTATTAGGGAATGTAACCCAACGGAGGGTGTCGCGATTGGTTGGGGGTGAGCGCGGAGAATAGATTGTCTGTGGCAAGTGACTGATCCGCGTCGAGCAAACAGAAATATATTACCTATCCCGTGTAAGGTGGCTGCTTGTTAAAAGGGATTATAGTTATTATTAATCAACGAGGATAAGTGTTAAAAGAAATGAAATCATTTCTACATAAAAAAATATAGTTATCAGCTCCGCAGATTGTCGCTTCGAGGTAAAATCACAACAAGTTTTAACTTCGATACAAGTTGACCCCCCAGGGTTGTCAAAAGCTGTTCTTTTTAATACTTTAAAAAAAAAAGGGAAATATATCCTAAGCTTTAGCTTAGAAAAAAACCATGTGAAGGGTCAGAATTCAGTACATGGCTGATAAAGGACTGTTCATGGACAACGGTTGTGCAGGGAGGAAATTTGTCCTAGATCACGCACAGCCATCAGATTTCCCCCCTTATTTTAGGTACCATCTTTATAGAAGTGGGATGAGCCCTAGGAGGGTCCTAGATCCCATAGGATCCATCTCTGGCTGCTAACAGGTTAACTAAAAGTCCTAGCAGCAGTGGGAGATACTACACTGGATCTTCGGCGTAGCAACTAAGCGCTCTACCATTGAACCACTCCGCTCTCTTTGGAAGTCTCTTAGAAAACATAATGAAATTATGAGATATGTGTATAATTCTATATTAATTCATCAAAAAATAAACGTTTAAACTAACATTTCGAAGTTTAGATGATATATGTTAGTTGAAACGTTCATTTCTTGATGAAATGGTTACCGAAATATACACATTTACTATGACATCAATTTTCATACTAAAACTAAGGATTATTTTCGATAATATTAAAAATTAACTTGTTGTGACTTAACCTCCTCGAAGTGAAAACTTGCGGGACTGATACCAAATATATACATTATAAACATAATAATATACATTTTTTTGTTAATCCTACGATAATGTTTTAGTGTATCAAAAAACTTAATATATTAGATTTAATAAAACATCCATAAGAAAGCTGGAGATCCTCATGTGAATCCGGTTTTAAATAAAATTTTCAAATATTCTCGGATCATCGAAATATGAAAAAAATATCTCAAAATCTTTCTCACTTTAGTACTAAATAATTATTAGCAGCAATAAAATTATTAATATATATAAAATAAACATGTTTTAGTAAGTATCCAAGAGCAGTTCTGGGAAAATCTAGTCAAAATCGATTTTAAGACTACCGGCACCTGTAAGTTTTATAGCCCAGAGGACGATGAAATATAGATCAGGAAACACGTCTTCCTTCTTCACAGCTTCCGATGTTTCTCCTCCTCTACGTCTTCTACTGCTGTACATTATCATCTCCAACGGAATCTTACCCAACAGATTCTGAAAAAATGTAAACTCCTTCCCTTTGTGGCCTGGGATTGTAACTTCGCCATGGAAGTTATGTCTTATAATAGTACTATATAAGAACGCAAAAGAAAATTGTCTTCTCATAGTACAATGTCGAAGAAAACAGAAAATATTAATTTGAGACTTAAAACAATAGCTCGTTCTCCCGCCTCCTATGTAAATTTAGTTGAAGACAGTTCCGTAGCACATCTTCGCGCTGATCACATTAATATGTAAGACAGCAGTAATGAAAAATATCGGTGGTTGAATAAATATGCGTTATCCGACCAAAAGGAGTAATTATAAAATTCAATACAATAACCATGTTTCAAGCAAAAATCGGTGGCGATTTTGGTTATATAGATAAATAATATAAGAAATATACCTATTGTTTTTATTTGCCTCTTCATTAATTGCTTCTTTTGTTCAGAAACATAGAAAATATAATGCACACTATTATCCTTCCAACTATGCTCTATATTTATGAAATGTGGCCGACAACGTTGATGAATGAGCAACGCCATACCGTTGAAAACAAGATATTACAAAGAAAGTCACACTCACTAATAATGTTGAAGTGATAGCGTCATGGCGATTGAAGTGGGCTTACAAAGCTAGTAGTGTTTTTGGGATTAGTAAAGAACAAACCCCAGTAAAGCTAAAAAGCTCTGAGCCGAAGAGTAAACCTCCGAGTAGTAGGGAGAGGCGTAGATGGGGAGATTGCCTCAATGGCGGCTTTGTGGATGTAAATTCTGACGTTAATCCGTGCACTGAGGTTTGTACTAGATAGTATCCGTAAAAAACCTCCTGGTTTGAGAAATCTTTTAATATCATTATTTGATGCGGAGGTAGAAACAAGAAGTATGAAACAAATCTATTCAGAAGGTATATTAGTCTCCTATACTATTTGCACTTTACCTATTTTAACCGACACTAATTTATAAATTGTTAAATTTGTTCATCATACCGTAGTTGGATTTCGTGTTGTTCTCAAAATTATTCCAGATATATATTTTTTTAAAGATTGCTTCAAAGATTCCGGCAATTCGTATTCAAATATTTTCACTATGTAACGCATATTTTACTTGCAATTTTATCATATAACTCCTTTAAAAGAATAAGGACAGAACTACAAAAGTGGCATTTTTAGTTAAGCCTTCAGTAGCAGTTTTATTGGTTGAAGCATTTTAATTCACGAACGACATTTATAATAATCCATTTCCAACATGTTTTTTTTTAAATAAAGTCATATTTTGAGTTGTATTATGTTTGAACTTGAAGTTTTATGGAATAATGGCTTAATTAAAATTTAAAAAAGTTTCATCTATAATGAATGACCTTAATTTCCCATTTGTTGCAGATTTGCAATCCTTACAATCCAAAGTTCTTTGTAAAATCCTTAATACACCTTACTTTGTTATGAATAAAATCTTTCAGAATGACCTAAATGTCTCATTTGTTGATTATTTCCCCCGAGCCCGATTTTGCCCCACTCCTTTCATGACAAACAATATTCCCTCTCAAACCAAATAGTCTAAAACTAGCTACTTCTTCAATTTCGGATAATCCTCCGAGGCAAGTGAAAAGACAATGACCTCGTTACCTTCTAAGTTGAATTTGTTATTTGAGAACTAACATTGGGTAATTTCTCTACTTGCCATGTCTTTATGTATCATTATTCATCATTTATCATCATATTTACTTTTGCATTGTTTTAATACAGTTGTAAATATCAATAAATCTATGGATATGGTAAAACAAAGTCCTCGGCCGTGTATGTTCACGGTGAACTCAATAACTACTGCACGGATTTTCACCAATAGATAGAGTGATTCATCAGGAAGGTTTAGGTATATAATTTATTGAGGTTTTGTGTAAACGGGTTAGAGTATAACGATAACTGTCGGATGCAAAAATGAAGTACAATAAAATACGGAACTACAATCAATGGAAGTTTTTTCTAGATATATAAGTAAAATTCAATCAAAAGTATTTATTTCTTATTTTAGTTATCCCAAACCCATCGTATCCTTTGTAGAATACGAAAAAGGAAATAAATAACTTGATTTACGTAGAATTAAATTAATAATAACTTTAATTTCTAACTTGTTTCTCATTTATTCTACTAATACGATCTATTATAATACTACATAATACATAATATTATCTATATATATATATATATATATATATATATAGATAAGTAGAAACCAATATATATAAATTGATTGCGATTACCAGTGAAGTTTTCACTTCTGCCATGCGGTCTTAAGCACACACTCTTTTTTTGTTTAATACGAGTACATTGAAATACTGCATGTAGTGTAAGCACTATGTTAAATGTAAATCTAATCCCCATATTCGACGCATCAAACTTACGCGATCCTTGGACAGACATTACTTTTAGGCATAATCTGCCATTGCAAAGCCGGGTTGGGTTGCTAGTATAGTATTAAAAAATGTTTCATGCTTCTAAAAATTTTATAATCGTAAAAAAGACATCAATACCATCATGACAATTGGAATGCTTTGCTTTAACGATACTCCAATTTTTTTTTTCTAAAGCATATGGAACTTTCAAATACCTCTATTGTAAAATTAATTTCTTTGTGAAATAACGTTCTTTTGTAGGAGAGATATGCCTCATTAACTCATAAATAGTGGTTAATTTGTAATAATCATATTCAGTAACTAACAAAAACATAATGTTTGAGGAATAGGCAGGCACCTTTACTCGAGAGAGAAGACTGGAAATATAAATTATCTCCAATTGGTCCTTTGACAATAAGGCTTACTAATTAGCATGGGAATGACTGGGAATAGGGAGATGGAAGTCGGAGAGTGACCTTTGCCTGATGACATTTAAATGCAGCCACAGCTGTGATGGATCCCGAGGGTGCGGCCCAAAGGTTAGAGCAGATTATAGCGCCTCCATTCCTCGCCCTCGCTCCAGAAACAATACTCCACGATCCAGCTCAAGCAATAGCGCAAGGGCTGTCCTGTCACTCAGCGCCAGTCCAAGGAGCCTCGGTATCTCACTAGGGACAAAACGTCACCGGGAAGCTTCTTTTGTACCTTCCGGTGAAGATTAATTAAATTATACAGGTCGAGGGGTAATCTTATACTTTAGACATTCCTACTATAAATTCACGTTAAAATATGAAAGAGGTAAAACAACAAGAATAATTAAAAATACTTGTTAAGCATTAATATTAGTTATAATAAATATCTTGAGAAATTTGTAATCGTAAAAATGTACACGAATCGGAGGTTCTAAACCGTCTAATTCCAAAAGTCTCTCCTCAAACCTAAATCAAACATAATTCTATTTATCTATTCATTGACTACAATTTTTGTTGAATCGTTGAGCATATAATAAACACTAAATAAAGATCCATATTTAATAAATATGGTTATTTAAAATATATATGTTTCCGAATTCGAATGGCAGCAATAGACATAACTGCTCGTATAAGCTTCTGCATCTTATATTTTCATATGATATCTTCAGTGAATTTGATTTAAATTTCTACTTCCAATTCAGATTAAGGGCTAGTGAATTAAAATAACATCAAGACCATAATATTCTTCTAACAAGTCCCATTAACAACAACAAACAATACAAAAATAATAAGTTAACTAATTTAAAAAAATTACCTGTCCGTTTGGATTATGAATCTAAACTATTCTCGAATCTACAAAAAATTTAAACAAAAGTGAATCTAAACAAACAATATCAAATAAAACTAATACTTCATTTGTTTTGCAAGGCATGCGAAAATAACTATTTGGATTGTTGGGTTCCCCTAAAATATTATGCTTGTCATCGTGGAATCTCTTATTTTAAGTTGCTAATGGAAATACTTACTAATTATACTTACTTGCAGAAAAAATACAGATAGGCAACTGACGGTTCAATATTTGTGATGAATTCAAGTACCTGGGCAGTATGATAACGTATGAGAATAGAGTAGATAAGCATATTAAGGCGCAAATAGATGTCTCTTCGGTATACAGAAAATATTGTGCTGTATAAGGATGCCCAGAAAGGCAAAGTGTCTCTTCTATAAAACAATTGTGAAAGTAATTGTGACTTATAGATGCGAGGCCTGGTCACTGACAAAATATTGGAAAAGGATCCTTGAATTATGGGAAAGAAAAGTCCTGCGTAAAATGTTTGGACCTACCAGAGTGGAGGAAAAGTGGAGAATCAGGTCCAATAAATAGTTAAGGGACCTACACGAAGAATCCGATATAGTGATAGTCATCCAGCTCAAGAGACTACAATGATTGAGGCATGTGGAGAGGATGGGCCCAACGAGATTTCCAAGAAGGATGATGTACGGAATACCAAATGATGGTTTAAGATTAAGAGGGAGCTTCGTCACAGGTGGCTTGACGATGTGGAGCGGTTTTCAGGTCACCGAATGCTATGGGTAAAAACCGCTAGAGGTGCCTTGCGGTGGACAGAGGTGAATGGCGGAAGAAATTAACACAGGCCATGGTTCACCAAGGACTGCAGACCCCTGTCTACTAATAAATAAATTAATAAATTAATTAATTGAAATAAAACCACGCTAGAGATAGTAGAGGGTTAATAACTTGATATCTATCTTGTCTTGGTTTCTATTGGAATCATAGAATAAGGCTTCCTTAATGTGCATTATTTTATTCTCTTACTTTGTTGATCAATGACCAATAAATGTTGTTGTTTTTTCAATTTATTTGGCTGAACGTTTTGACATTTGTTTAAATATCTATATCAACGGATCAAATTCATCTTTACAATTTCATAATATTCGACTTCATTTTTAAATTTTGCCCAAAAACAAACAATAAAAGAATACAACAACAAACAATAAAAAAACCAACAGAAAAATTGTATATATAAAGGTATACCATGAATTTATAAAAATATAGATCTATCATGTAACAATTTATATGTTGTAATACTAAACAGTATTTAGAGTAATACAAAAATTAGAATTGTAATATCTTTGACAATATGGGAACAATGTTAGTTGATAAATCTAATAATAATTATAAAAAATTTTAATCTAATTTTTCGAGTAAAGAGAAAGTATATTCGTAATACGAGTATAATTTTTTTATTATTATGAAACCGAATGCATTTCAGTTCTTTTCATTATAATAAAAACCGAAAAACTATGATGAATTTCAAGCGAAATGAAAGACAGAATAAAACAAAAACATTTTGAATGTCTTCATGTCGATTTTTTTTTCTAATTTGACATACCAGTAGCCTACCAAATAGTAATTACAATTATTTAAGAAAAATTAAATATATTTTTTTCTTATTAGTCAAGTACGATTTGAATAAAAAAAAAGTAAATGTTTTCATTTCTGCATTTAAGAACAGTGAACTACAATTTTTAAATTCTGGTATCAAACGTGAAACCGTTTATTAGCTAATTTAAAAATAAAAATTGACATTTTATAACACATGAATTTATATTAATAGGATAAATATATCATAATAATAAATACTAATAAAATTTAAAAAATATTGAACTCAGAAATTATACAAATGAAATGTGTAATAATGTAAAAAAACAAAACAACATAACTGAGAAGATAATGGTTTCATTGTGCTCAATGTTGGAAATTGAACATGGTATGAAACAATATATATTAATAAACTAAAAATCGTAGTGATTGGTATTAGTATTATTTTAATATAGTAAATAATAATTCATACTGATTGCTAGGAAATGACTTATTGTTTCTGTAATAAAAGCTATATATATATGTAAAATAGTTTGTGAGCATAAGAGTAATAATATAAGCTTTGTGTAACCTACACCTGTTAGTTAAGTATAAGTTTTATTTTGTAACATATGTTTTATTTATATTTAGTCTTTTATTTTTTGCTTATAATTGTTACTTCATGTCATTCTGATATTCTAATGAAACATCATCAATTCAGTTTATTCAGGTAATATTATGTTTTCTAATTGTATTTTTGTTATTTGTGACTTACTTTTTGTTTTGTTAATAAATTTTCAGACATTGGGATGTTTAAGCTGTGATTACTCTTTATGTATAGAATACAGAATAACATAAACTAAAAGACTAAATATAAATAAAACATATGTTACAAAATAAAACTTATACTTAACTAACAGGTGTAGGTTACACAAAGCTTACATTATTACTCCTATGCTCACAAACTATTATATATATATATTTATACATGTGCATTCAATTACATTTTCGCGAATAGGTAATAAAATAAAATAAATAGTTATTTAAGAATACAAATTCTAAAAGTTAATGAAAATAGAAAAAAATACGAATATTTAAAAACAAATAACATACATAACTTATTAAAAAAATAGCAAAACATAACTTAATTTAAAATAACAACAATAATAATTCAAGAATTGACGGCATATGTAATAATAAGCATAAAAATGATGCATACTTATGTATTTATTTTTTATAATTTATATACAGCTTATATATAAAATCGAAACCTTAAGATTAAAATTTTAAATGTAAAATTAAATTGGGCTGAAATATTTTTTATAAACAGAATAACAATAAGTTAAAATGTTACCATTTCATTGGCTGTAAGAGAAATTTATTTTTTCAATTTTTCCTATCCATATGTTCAGAAAAACCTATACCAGAATTTTCCGTATACCAGGATAGAGTCCAGTTGTTTTTTTTGTTTTTGTTTTTTTCCCGGACCGGCTAAAAACTCGTTATTGCATTTCTGGCGCTGGGTTGTGGGCGCTCTTGGATTCCAATAAGTTCACTTTTGTGAGCAAAAGAAAAAGAGGAGTTTGAGGAAAAATATGTTATAGTATTCGTGCAATTGTGCTTTCTAAATTGGCGAAACAAAAAAAAAAAAATAAAACTAAGCTTCAGATAGCTTTTCTTTTCTTCATGTATCGATAAAATAAAATATAAACTTACATATCCTCAAATGACGAAGAACTAATTATTGTGGTACTCAACAAATATAAATCTGAATTAAGCTCCTCACAAAGACCAAGACAAATACTGCTAATAATGATATTCTTGTTCGGCTTTCTTTAATCCGACTGGTTACTACTATTAGTTGCTTTTACTTTCTTTCTAAAGTGATTAGTGCCATAGTTAAGGCAGGTAATATATTAAGTATGAGACTTATATTAACTTAAAATATAAGGTTTTAACTCACTAGGAGTGTGTTATAATAAAAATGCCTCTCTAAAAAGGCCAAAATCAGGCACTACAATACAGTGTTAAAACTAGTGATAATGTAAGGGACCGAGTCAATGTGCTATCCCAGTTTAGATAAACCACTTAAAATAGAGAGAGGAATTCTAAGGAGAATCCACGTGCCCAAAATAACACCAGAAGGATGCATGCTAAAACCCAACAAAGAAATTTAGTTTGAAATCCGTGACTTGAAAACAGAAACGAGGGTAAGAAGAATCAGGTTTTATGGTCACATGTAGAGGATTAACGAGGAGGGACTAAATTAAAAAAAATTCAGCAAAATTATAGGGTCCTAATTCAACCAATGATACACAGAACAAATGTGACAAGAATCAAAGAATACGGAATTATACAAGATTTATTAGAAAGCAGAACAGAATACCAGAAATTCCTCAAAAATGCGGTACTAGTGCGGAAGAAAGAAGAAAAACATTCAGTGAAATAGTTCATAATCATGAGGCAATGATGGACCGATATGAAAAAACTGAAAAAATCGCTGCATCATAGCCGCGTAGTCCTTCAGGACTGTTTCGCTTAAAATAAATAAGTAAGTTTTACGAAATTTATAATAAATATTAACTTTAAACTCAGTTTCCAAAAAATTATTAACCCAGGAGAGATATCCCTGTGACCGATTCCCTCAAACGGATCATCATTTAAGTATAAATGTCGAATAAATCATTCAATTTCATTGAGAGTTTGTCTAGATCAACCTGCATAGAAATGCAGAGGACGGATGCACAAAACTGCCATATTCACTCGGCAGGTTGAGAGATATGACTTGTATGTCTCAAGTTCGTTTCAAGATCTGTCCGGGAATAAGGAAAAGTGGGATTTCGCTAACGCTAACGGGATAACGCTACGCTCTTTACGTTCCAATATTTTTATTCACTGCAGCATTTCCCTCGCTGTGGTTGATTATTAATTACTAATAAAGTGTAAAATATCGTTAAATATTCATTTTTTAATTTTTCCTATTTATTTGTATATCCTGTTTATTCCTTGGTGAAGGAGCGGAGTGGGTCAGTAGAAGGTCGTTCCGGAGTTGCCGTGCCGAAGGTCCTGGGCTCGAATTGCGCTGCTTGGTCCCGCCTCTATAAAGTGGTTACCCAATATAGGGAGGGAATCTGGCTGTTGAGCGTGGCCAAAGACACATCACCTCCGTGTTCAACCGTTGTCGAGGAAACAGTACCGACACTACCACGTACTGAAGACCCTTCATGGATTATAGTGGTCTTTTTTTTTCTTGTCGTGTGCCTGAATAATTATAAGTTGAAATTAATAAGAAATAGAGTTGGAAATCACTATGTAAGGGAAATTCTCTCGGGAAGAACTGATGTGTAACATAAACGAAGAACACTTATTCCGGGGTTAAATCGTTACATATATCTATTCACACTCACATTTATAAAACTGAATTTATTTTGGAATACTGAATTATTTTCAATAAGAATTTATGAAATTTTGATTTTGGTGCTTCAATCTAACAATAATCGAATGGAATTATAAAAATAAGGCGAATAGCGCTCATCTAGTCTCTGCATATCGACATTTACATCTTTTATGTCCAACGAATGATCAGAGGAATGTCGGATGAGGGAAATTATGAACATGGCATTTATCCGATATCGGAAATCGATCCTGATCCACAGAAGTCGCTCCTCTGACTGGGTATTACCTTTGTTTGGCGGAGCTTTTACCCTGATGGTCTCGAGCAAATATGTAAACTAAACTCCGGCCTAATACACGCTGTAATCGAAAATGAAAAAAAAATGCAAAGAGAGAACAGTAAAAAACTAAACACGAAGCCAGGGGGCCTTCCAAGGCAATTAAGAAAATGGATTTGGCAATAGAAGGAGGAGGAGATGGACCCAAGGGACCGGCTTCTCCTGTTTGAATTGCAAGGCGCCCCTCAAACGTACTCACTCACTAATCTTTTAAGAACGAGCGATGGTTTGTGTTTGCCTTTCCCCTTCGGTGAGGTTAAATATCCTGGGGTGGGCTCCATCAAACGGCCCTGATCAAAACGGAATTGGATTTGCAATCCGTCTTGTTATACTATCTTACTTTTTAATAATTTTGAATTGAAAATTTTTTAGCCATGTTTAGCGACTTTTGGTGGTGGGAAAACTAAATGTTTTGCGTCAATAACACGTCTGAGACTGGCGAAGCCTAGCGGCCTTTGTATCAGTTATACAATATATTTTAATTAACTTTAGTATAAAGGACAGAAATTAATTTATATAAGAATAATTATATTTAAGTAAAAGGTGGTACTGATAACAGTAATAACTCACACACATCAATAGCTGGTTGAACTTTTCTTTTCCCCTAATACATTTGTCATAGTTAGATGCATTGGTTTAGGAAATTAATGAAAGAACAAATGATTTAAGTTTTGTTAAACCTAGCAATTATAGTAACACTGAAAATGAAAATAATATCAAGGTAAATAATATAACAAGGTATAAATAATTTTAACCATATACTAATTATTATTATTAGACTAATAGTTGATATTTTGTAATGAGCTTGTGAAGCCCATCATATTTTTTGATTAATAAACTATTTGAAAATGTATATAACTATTGTTTCGGAGTGTCAGTATATGTCAAAATGTTATACATGTTAAATTTACAAATTTGAAATTTAAATAATTTAGACTATAATTGATTTAGAAATTCCAAAACAGTTTCAAGAAATCCAATGACGAAGGAAACTACAAAACATCATAAAGAAACTACGAAAGCTCATTTAAAAGTATTTTGTTTAATTTTACAAATTATAAATGATGATTACTACATTACTCTGATTTGAATATTTTGTTTCATTTTATTAGATGTGTAATTTCTAGGCATTATCGAGCAAATTATCATGATTACATTTATGAGAGGGTTCAAAAATATATTACTATAACTGGAGCTATTTCTATGATGATAAACAACAGTGATTGGGATGCTCAAAATATAAGATCACCAAAGAAAGAATAATTTTATTATGTATAATAGCAATCCTGTACTATAAATAAAGATTCTATAGAAGACCAATATAGGTTTAATCATTCAGCAATTTATAAAGTTGATTGACTTGTTTTTGCATTGTATATTCCATTGTTACAAGTTGATAAAAAGTATTTTTCCATAAAAGAATTTAATAAACATCGCATGAATGCGGAAACAAAAGTCCTGTTAATCTAGCTTTAAAATTATTAAAATCCTTTGACCTTGTAAAAAAAAAAATAAATAAAGGACACCGAGGTTTAATTTAATTTAAATTTGGTGTAAAGGGATTCAGAATTGAGCGGCTTCATGAAACCCCAATGATATACGAGCGGTCCTCTGTAATATAAAGCCATAGTAGAAAATCTCAGCTATCTGCTTCGCTTTCGGAAATGAAACAAAAGGTGGGCATTGCCTTCAAGATTCAGACCTAAAATTATTAATAATAACGTCAACAGTTCCCTGTCTTAATCCTTTTAAGGGTTTACTTTCCTCTATTTTACAAACGGAAACTGTAGCATTTTAATTATCTTTTAAATGAATATTTTTAATCATTTCATTATGAGAGGAACTGGGGAAATATAAAAGGATTTTTATTCAAACATTTACTGAATACTCTAAATATATTTTATATCCAAATAACTGTTGCATGAAAATTTATAACTAAATAATAGTTTACAAAACTAAAAAGTGGTAAGTAATTTTAAATAAGTTTAAACTGATAAAAAAAATATTTATACTATACAAGGTACGATATTACCTTTTAGTTTTGGTTATACGTGAAATACATTAAATTAAAAACATGATTTTGAGTAAACACTGATGAAAAGGCTACAGCACTTACTATGATGTAATTCTACTAATAAAATCCACAAAGCCTTATCTTTTTTAATTTTTTTTAGATGTTTCTTTATCACATAAAAGTCCTCTAGCCTTTTCATCAGTCTTTCTTAAAAGTCATGTTTTTGAATTAGTATATTTCCTTTGTAACCACACGATATATTAATAAAAATAACAATATCTTATTCTTCTTCTTCTTCTTTGACTTCCTCTTACGCCATTGCTAGCGTCGAGGAGCCTTCACCCAGTGCAGCCATGCCTCGCGGTCCTCACTCAGGCGCCTCATTTCCTGGAGGATCTTGCCTCTCTCCCCTCCGATACACTGGATATATTCCTGATAGGAAACTCTGGGACGGCCTCATGGCCTCTTCCCAGTGGGTCTAGCTTCCACGACCTTCCTTGGCTCTCTCTCTTCGTCCATCAGAAAGACGTAGCCAAACCACTTTAGCTGTCGGTTTTTTATGGAATCTTTTACCTCGATCACTTTTAGCTCTTCTCTGATTCTTTCATTCCTGATGCGGTCCCTCCTGGTCACTCAGCTAGCTTGTTTGTTCAGCATAACCTACCTTTCACTCCTATAAGTGAGGGTTCGGAGGTAAACTGATTTGTAGGCGTGCATTTTGGTTTCCTTTGCAACCACCATATGCCCAACTATACTGTTGCAAATTAGGTAGTAAACCTGGTTGGCTTTTGATGTTCTGTAAAAAAATATAAAGAAATAACATTATCAAAAAGCACCCCACTTTTTTTTACGATAAAATACATTTTTGTTCATGACTCAATTTTCATTGAAAATTATTTTCTACTTTTTAGTTTCGTTTCCTATCGAAGGGCGTGTTCAAGTTTTCTAAACTATTATTTATTGTCGAGATTTTAGTTAGGCTGGCTATAAACGTGTGTTCTTTAGTTTCTTAAATACTTATGTTTATTTTCTACTTAATGTTCAAGATAGCTACAAAAGCTGTTTTTTTGTAACTATTTATTATTATTATTTATTTTAAATATACGAAACTTCCCATTTGATCCTCCTTATAGGGATATGATTGCCCCAAAGATTAAGCCATGAATCCCTTAGTACTTGACACATGACAATACCGCATTTTCGGATATGAAAAATTGGTAATCCTGAAGATCCTGCTCGGGATAACGCGACAAAGTTATTAAATGATTGTAATTTCATCGGTCCTTGAGAAGTGTGCGAAGTTTCAATTTTATTTATATTTTTAAGTGGCCAAAAAGCGAGTTCAATGATTCTATTACGTACATAGGATAAAGACTATTTTTTAACTCCGCTTGTTTTAGTTTCGACAGTATGTATGTATGTATCATTATTCAAACATACCGTCGAACCTAAAAAAAAGCTTGTTAAAAATAGTCTGTATTTCTGGATCTTTGATTGTTTTTCTTTAAATGTAAAATATATAGTATGGCTAAGACTGAAGAGTAATTATTCTTTTGATTAATATAGGATTAATATATCTTAACCAATATTTTGTAGTGCTATCTCATAGCTACAGTTATTAACTAGATCCCAATCATTTCATATCAGGTAGAAGTGCTATGATTAACCTCTGAAACGGATAGTTCATTAGTAATCTTTTCGTAATATTTTCTGGTCTATGAGCTACAGAGAAGTAATATTTCAAGAGTTTTAGTTACCTAAATGTTAGAGATAGATCAAATTATCACTACGTGTAATACTAAATTTTATAAAATTCACTTTGCCATGAAAAAAAAATAGTATGTGTACCAAAATCTGACAAAAGGCGGATATAGCGAAAAGGTAATTGTTACAGGATTTGAGTTCCGACAAATGCAATAAATCGAGAGGGTTGGGACGATAAGGCTCAAACCAATCTTCACTATATCCCGAAACTTCTCTTGAACAAGGAAGATAACCCTCCTCAATGTCTACCAACTTTTTTCTCCTTAGATGTATCTTTTACTAAATTTTATCTTCCCGTATTTTCTTGGCAGGCTTGAAATGCTCACACTTACATGCAAATACTTTGTTTACAAACATAACTATTTCTTTCATCCGAAAGAAAATAATGCTGTAGCATTATCTTAACCTTTAATCTGTCTTAGAAAGAGATGAATTTCCTAAAACAATATAAAAACATACAAGTAAATTGCCATCCTACCCCACATATTATTCTTTAAGTTTCACGAGGATTATTTCATATATACTGTTCCATAAATATGTGTCTGGGAGAATCTACTTATTTAGATTCATACATGAATGAGTTGGATATTTCAATTCATGTATTAAATGCAAAACAATTTACTGCATAGTTTCCTCCTCAACATAAAACAGATCGTAGAAAATTATGCATTAGGTAGCAGTGAATCGAGTAGAACTTCATTGTAAACAACAGTAAGCCTCTGCAAAAATTATAAAAGCTAATAATATTACATTTATGGATCAAAGTTATAGTTTCTATTGTATTTGGAAAGAATAACATTTGTTCTTCACATTTAGCTGCCCATTTAAGTACGCAAAAATAATTTCAGAAGAGACATACAAATAGAAACAGACCTTGACTAAGATTCCTTGATTTGGTATCCCGTTCATATGATTGTGGAAATTTCATCTAAATTCATTGGTATTTGAATTTATTAGCAATTAAAAACAAGATATTTAACAATGACAAATAAAATCGTTTAGGAGAACCAACAAGTCTACCTAGTTATTGATGTTTGAAGTTATTAGAATGAATTGCACAACTGTTAACAGACCTTTTTGTTAGTTAATATGATAATAAAAATATAATAATGACAATGACCTGCATAATTACTACTAATAAATAGTAGTTCCATATTTTGATCTCCGTAAAATTCTCTTCTATGATAAATATAAATGGTCAACTAATAATCATTCAGGATATTTTAAAACATTTTAAATATAATTATTATGTCGGATAATGATGTGCCGGAAGTGATCCTCATAGGAGGAGAAGAATAAATTCTGCGTTGGTTCTCACTCTGAGGCCACTGACAAGACTCGCTTCCACTTCCTGCAGCTCGGAGTTAAAACTTAGCTAACGCAGTTAAGAGCGGTTCCCTTTGGACATAGCTTAGCCCGTCTTTTCTGGAAAGAAACTTTCCCGGTCCCTTATGATGGTTAGAGCCCTGGCGATGGTAGAGCGCCGGGCTTCTGCGCTGTAGTGGCGCTAATTAAAGCTGTTAGCCAGCACCTCGCCCGTTCCAGCACTAAGCCCTTCCAGGCCATTTATACGGCAAACTCATTACTAAGTTTGCAAATCGTTAAGTTCAAAAAAATAAGTAGCGCGCCTCATTCGAGAGATTAAAGCGGTGTAATTCCATGTGAATTTACCAGAGCTACATGGAAATAAGTAATATGAGGAAAAAACTGCATCATTCATCCAGGTAATTTATCTATTTAAACTCTTGAAAAATCATTATTATTAATTATTTATCTACTTTCAATTATATGGGTTGTAGTGGTACCAGTTTTTTTTTCTACATATATATATTCATATATACACACCATTTCCAAGTCAACTGCAACCTTTTACATATCAAATGCTACCCTTTCCAAGTTATAACCAACCATTTCTATTTCAATTGTCAGCCTTGAAAATGTTACCGTACCGGAGAATGGGCGAATTTAGGGCTTCAGAACTTGTTAGGATAAAATAATCACAACCTTTTTCTTCACAACTTTTATTAGGACAAAAATGAGGGAAATAATTCAACAAACAAATAAAGTGGAGCGTCTATTATCCGAAAGTTCAATTAACGGAACTGTTTTTTTTTGTTTTGTTTTTCAAATGTAATTTTAATTAATTTAATCAAATAATCTAGTTACTTATTGGCATTGTTAAAATTATTGTTATTAAAAATAAAATTTGACGAAAACTAAAATGATTTTTTCTATGAACGTCAATCATGGGGGAATCATTTCTCAGAAACAGCAAAAAAATTAGCTTAGACTTCAATACGTATTTGTTTATTAAGAACTGTAAACCTAATTAGGCAATTTCATTTGTTTCTCTGAATCCCTTCCTATTCATTTGTTTGATATTTATTTTTAGTGAATTTCAATTATCCGAACTACTATTGTCAGGGGTGGTTCGGATAATCGACGTTACATTGCATTGATTTTTCGTTTCTGAGAAAGTTTATTTAAAAAAAGTAAAAATGTGTAATGTGAACTTAACAACAGTATCTTCATAGTTTTGGTTATAAAATATGAAACATGATAATATTCTTGTGTACAAAAAATTAAGGAAAAAATTTAAAACAAAAAGTTGATTTCTTTTCTTAAGAAGTAAATAATAATTAAAAAAAGGAAAAATTTTGCAAATCGATGAAATAAACTGTTGATAACTTCAGATTACGTAGTTTTACTTACGCAGAAAAAAATACATTTTTATTTATTTATTTTTCAATGGGTTGCTTAAAAAAGGAATAATTATTTATGTTTACTAACTAAAATCATTGGTCTTCGAAAATTGTAATAATTTCATTAGTTTACTGGTTCATGCCAATAATAGTTTTGAAAATAACAAAATTAAAAATACTGTCATCATTTATCCCGTTGAGTTCTGAGAACTTAACTTCGCCCATTCCTTAAATTTTCAAAACATTTTCAAGGGTGTCAATTGAAATGGAAACGGTTACAATTGAAATAAAAAGGTAAACGATTGAGTCGTAAAGCATTACATTTGCTTTGGAAAGGGTATCAACTCATTTGGAAAGGGTTACATTTGAATTGTAAAAGGTTACAGTCAATATAAGTAGAAACCAATGTATATATATATATATATATATATACATAGTTCTTTTGATGTTGGATATTTTTAAATATTTTTCTTTTGAAGAGAAATGATTTTTCTTGGCTGGGATTCGAACCCGGGTTGCCCGCGTCTCAAGCGCGGTGCTCTAACTACTGAGCTACCAAGGCACGCATTCCAGCCAGACAAACCTTTTCTCTTCAAAATAAAAAACATATATATATCGGTTTTTCTACACACTACACTACACTACACACTATAGAAATAAAAAACGTACATTTTATATTCGATAAATCTAAGGTGATACACCAGGAGTGATGGGGAGATATATTTTTTGAAATTGTAAGTAAACAATATCTGATTACATCTTAAACGTGTCATTTTTATTTTATTTCGGTGTGCTGCAGTGTTTTTATTTTAAAAGATCTCATTTTTCACTGTTAAGGCCTGAATATGAGACAAAACCTGGTCTCGAAACGTCGTCCGAAAAAGTTATAGAAGAAAAAAAGAAAGACTGAAACTCAAGAAAATGAAACATGTATATATATATATATATATATATATATATATATATTATTATTTATTTCCTTACATTTATTTTTTACATGGTTCAAATGAACCCTCCAACTGAGAATAAAACGTCGGCACACATAATAATGAGTTTTCATTTATCTCAATGTAATCCCCCCTCCTCCGATTCCCAAATTTCCTTAATTAGGCATACACTGAACATTATATACACTTTAGAATTAATTTTTCACTCCGTTGAATTCCTTAAGTGTCCCAAGATAAATAAACATGATGGTTTTAAATATTTCTGCTCCAAGACATGGCTGAAGGAAAGGTATACGGTATAATCTAAAGAAGATACAAACGGGATTAAAAGTTTCTACCAGAAAGGAGTAAGTGGCTTACTCAAACTCGCCGGGTTATGAACTGTTTGCTTTATTTCTGTTTAAAATACTTGGAGCAAGGGGGGGGGGCGGTGGTGGTGGTAAACCTGTCGGCTCTTCAATAAACTTCCGAAGAAGATGCTTTCAACAACTTATCCTCCTATAAGAGTTTTCATTACTGGATCACGCCAAACATTCTTAATCTACCCAACAAAGGAATTTAGAAAGAACCACAAAATTTTCTTTGATTAGAAAAAAAAATCATTTCCTGAAGTAAAATATTAATTTTTACTTTTTCCTTAAGAATCTTACGTTCAAAAAAGCCTTTTTTAAACAATTAACCTCTACCTTTTTAATACAGGTTCTATATATTTTTGTTTTTAAACTGTACCACTACAACCGGTGGAGCGTCATGGGTTCAGTACATGGTAGATACTGTATTAATTGACTGCGGTTATGTAGGAAGGTGATTTGTCCTAGATCAACCTCGAGATTTTACCTGTTATTTTGAATATCCACTTAATAGAGGCTGAGAGAGCCCCAGGTGGTCCCTAGACCGCAAATGATCCATATTTGGCCGCTAAGAGATCAAATAAAGTCTGCCAGTCTGAGTGCAGGCTTTGAATCCGAACCTTAGGGAATGCATCTCAGCACTTTACCATTGAGCAGTTCCGCTCCCCGGTTTTAAGCATAGTGTTATATCGGTTTTAATAGTGTGCATATTTATCGGTATTTCAATGAAAAAAGAACAATAAAAATATTTTCCCAAAAATATTCATATATAAATGATCTGTAAATCATATATATTTTTTTAAATCGTTGGTTTCGCCTTTCCATACTTCCACCACATATTTCATGTAACCAAATACAAATAACAACATATATAAACAGATATTTTTAACCTAAGGAGACAAAAACAGGATGGAAGCCAAGGGAAACGATGATTAGAGACAAGAATGGGGCGATGCTACTCATAGAGGAAGAAGTATTGAATAGATGGGAGAGGAACTTCAGTTATGAACTAAAGCACGCTAATAGTAATGGAGAAGAAGTTACTATAGACGAAGACAACCAGTCCGATCAAACTGATGAAGAAGAAATACCCCCAGAAGTAGAGGATATTGCAGACATCGTGGATATACTCAGAAATAACAAAGCCCCGGGGACAGATGACATCACGGCACAGTTAATAAAAGCGTCAGGCCCTGAAATGAACACGGAACTGTACAGATTGGTAGCACACATATGGCTAGAGGAAAGACTTCCTGAAAAAATAGAGGGAATCTGTAGTTGTTCCGATATTTATGAAAAAAGGCGATCCCACAGAATGCAGAAACTACAGAGGGATCTTTGCCATATCATTATATAACAGGCTGGTACCTTACACGGAATGCACCGTTGGCGATTGTAAAGGCCTTTCGATCAAATAGATCAGCAATAGACCAAATCTTCACCCTCAGGCAACAGGGAGAAAAGATGTATGAATTGGGCCTCAATCTTTGGGCAATTTTTGAAGATTTTGAGTAAGGGTACGATTCAGTGATCAGGAAGTAGCTATACCGTACAATGGAAGAGATGACTATCCCTAGAAAGCTGATAGCTTTAACGAGATGCACTACGGCAGGGAATACTAGCCAAGTAATGGAAAGAGTATAGGGCCGTTTAGTATCAACACAGGGCTGAGGCAGGGTGACGCATTGGCACCACTACTGTTTAACATAGTCCTCCATAGAATAATAAGCCGGACAGGATTGGATCATGCCGGCACTGTATTCACAAGAATGCTACAAGCACTAGCATACGCGGATGATGTGCCCATCATTGGTAGATCACCAAGCAGTGTAGAGGACGCTTTTATAAAGATAGGCCAACATGGTTCTCAGGTTCAATAAGAATAAAACAAAGATGATGTGCATCAGGAGATAAGTTACGGTCCCAGATCAAGTACAGCTAGGAAACTGCAGTTTTCAGGTTATCCCTAGCTTTCAATATCTGGGATCTACTGTAACTGAAAACATGAACGAGGAGGCTGAAATAAAGAACAGACTGGCAGCAGGAAACAGAGCGTACTTCTCCCTCGCCAAAATTATAAGGAGTAGGTTATTAAGCCGAGCTATGAAGATGAGGATCTGCAAACACCTCATACGTCCAGTAGCATCCTATGCGTGTGAGACGTGGACTCCCAACAACTCTCATGGACAGAAGGTGGACCGCTTCGAAAGAAAAATCCTGAGACGAATAATTGGGCATATCAAAGAAAATGGATCCTAATGACTACGTCAGAATACGGAGTTGTTCAGGGAATACCAGGATCTCAGCCTTTCTAATTTTTCAAAGTGCAAAGAGTAAAATGGCTCGGACACGTTATTAGAATGGAGGATGGGAGGTATTCCTCGAGGGTATACAAATATACTCCAGGCGGGAAAGGGCCTAGGGGAAGACCTAGATCTCGGTGGAGGAACAATATAAAAACAGACATTAGAGACATTAGAGAAGGAGGAATAAATATACCCCAAGCTGCAGATAGACAATCCTGGAGGGAAATGGTTGAGCTGGCCAAGGACCGCTTTAGGCATGTGTCGTGCCACTAGAAAAATATTTAACCCATTTAATTCCAGAATATTTTCGGGTGAGGAAAGAGATGAAAATCAATTTTTACATTTGCACTGTACAACCTTTCCAAATTGCTACTAAAAAAAAATCAAAGTAGGGACTCAAACAAGCTGTTTTGAGACAACAGTAGGTATTCGTTTTATGAATACGGTATCTATTCGAAAGTATTGTATAAATTTTACATAAAAACATATAATGTGAGGATTATAATATCATTATTTTATTTATCCTTTCATAACTGATAGTAGTCAATTTCTAGGTGCTATTTTATTTTGTTTTTACGTTAACTTTCTCTCATTTTTTGTTTTATGAATATTATTTATTACCTCTAGCTAGAAATATGTTAGGTGACGAACTGAGGGGAAAGTCAAAAGGTACTGATGATTTGATGTATAAAATGATAATGAATGGACTCTAATTTCTACAGATCTCCTAAACCATTAGATGGTATGACTTAAAACCACATAACAAAACATTAACCAGTAACGTTTTCCCCATCCCGAATTCTATTTTTGGGAGATTTTTCGAGGTCATTATTTAGGATGAGATTGTCTTATAATTTAATGTTTAAATTATAGTATTATTATTGATGTTTCGGAATAACGAGCGCTAACAAATAAATTATGTAGAACTTCTTCTTACAATGTCTCAACAGACCATTACTGGCCCCTGGCCTCCTCCAACTTTCACCAGTCCGCATGCTGTTGGGCAGAAGATTTCCAGTCTCCTACCCCAGGATTCTCCGTGAAGCCATCCGTCCTTCTACGACGCAGTCTTCCTCTAGGCATGGTACTATGAATGGCCTCGCTGATTATTTTCTTTGGTATCTCATCCTCTGACCTTCGAAATACATGGCCAGCCCAACTCAATCTTCCCAGACTTATATGTTTTACGTCACCAAGGAGGTTATATATTACCTATTCTTGATTACCTCTTCTGTTACGTTTATGTTTGACCGATACTTCAACATGTACACATAGTACATGCTATAACAAATACTACCGATTACGTAGGACATGTTAATTAAATATCTCTAATTTCAAATGTCTTTCATAGTGAATTATAGATAAAAAATGAATTCTTCACGTAGCACAGTATAATTTGAGAAGTGGGATAAAGAGAGAAAAGAAAAGATCTTAGACATACGCCACATAGGTGAAAAAAAAATTACCACTTGTACATATTCGTCAGTTAAAGTTGCTTCGTTATATTATTTACACAACTAACAAATAATTGCACACAGCCCTAAGTATACGCTCGTGAATTTTGTAATTAAAAAATACACAATTTTTCATCACTTACCTTTTGGACACCCGAGCTTACATAAGTATGTCATATTACCACATTATTCAACAAGAAGACTGAAATTTCTCTGGATTAATGATCTACTACAGATAAATGAACCACCCTAGGAAATTAGTGCCTTCAATGGGAGGTTTCTCCATCCACGCTTCCCCGATAATCCCTAGGGGGCGTTTTTTTTCCCGAAAGAAAAACACAAAAGATATTATATTAATAAAGATCAATAAATAATGAATTTTGCATTAACCACCTAGAAAACCTTGACAGAATGATTTCTTTAGCGATCATTCTCCCATCGTCATAATTATCCATTCATCATAGTGTTCATGATGACTCTTTCCACACTTTGAAGGTTTTTACATAATGAGTTTTCGAAGCAAAATTAATTTGTCACGTAACAGAGTAGCAGCCGAGACCGGAGAGGGAAAAAGTGGAAAAAGAAAAACTCTTTTCCCCTTTATCTGTGAAGTTTCCTTTAATAAATGATGCTATTCATAACACGCCATGTTATTCATCAGAAGAAACTTAATATTCACTGCAGGCGCTATGTTGTTTTTTTTTGTTTTTTTTGTGTTTTTATACTTTGGTTTTAATGTTGTTGTTTTCTATTCTTTTTTATTTCATGCTTTTTAAAATCTGTGAAAGTTCAGTATTTTTTAAAAAGTATTAGAAAAAAGGTACTGATTCAATTATAAAAAATGTAAATTTTATAATTAATAAGACATGCTATTATTAGATGGTACTTTTTGTAATCATAATTCAGTAATAACTAGATATGGGGGTGGAGATGCAAAACGGAGTAAATCCATATTTTATCATTTTAAATTTTTTAAATGTTTTTTCACAAAGTTAGCGTTTTCTATACATGATACATGGTTCACTAACATACTATTCAAAACATGTTAAATCCAATCTAATTTTTCGTTCAAAGTTTGGGTCGAGATACAGAAAGGGATAAATCCTTGTCTTCTATTTACAATTAACTTTAATAATAACGAACTTTAAATTCATTGTTGTGCTCAATTTATTGCTTTACTGTATTCAATTTATTATTTTATTTTTTAACAATAGATAAAAAAACTGAAATAAATACAAGAGCACCTAGAAAAAAGTCTAGGAATGAAATGGATTGGAAGCGGAATTTGTCAAAACATCAACCGTTTGTACAGACTTCATTTACCATGTTTTATTCGTTTTCCCGTTTATCGATTCTTATCTAATTTATTAAAATTGAACTATAGATATTCTGCTCCTGCAACTTGTGTCCGGATACTGTAAAAGTAAAGACATTAAGAAAATGCACCATCATTGGCCATCGTGATATAATATTTTTCTTTTGCATCTTCTACTCTACTACTGACAAGGTTTGAACCCATTTACGATCTGTTAATTTTGTTTCAATGAATTTACATTTTAATATCTTATTACATTTTAATTTTTTTTTCTTTTTAGCCCATGCAAGATGCTTTATTATAACGTGTAACGTAAGATTTAGAACAACAAAGCCAGAATGCATTTATCTTTCCTAGGATTTAACATTCTTATAATGTGGAGAATGTATGAGTCTGAGTCGATGAAATTAAGCATGGCTCACCTAAGTGTTTGGAGTAAATACTCATATATTAAAGATGTTTTTAACAAAAATTTTATTATTGGCTTCGGTTCTCCTTAAACATATGAGTGTTCAACGTGCATTTTCATAAAATAAACAATTCAAAGATTCCCAATTCATGACTTTTTATTGATAAAAGAAAACTGAAGCCAGAGCTAACCGTCCATAAGCTAAAAGCAAAAGAATTTTATTCCTTGTTGAAACAAATTATTGAAAAGAGTATTACTGTGTATTTGGATTGTTAACAGAATCATATTCTTTCCCGTGTCCGCGGACCGTATATTTCTCAAGGCAAATTAACATGTACAATTTTACGATTGTAATAAAAAACAAAAACATATCTTTATTATTGGGATATACAGAGCAGAAGAAGGGGTCCAACCAAATCGCTTCTGCGGTGTATGACTGTCTTACAAACTTCATTGAATTATCAGACATCGTGAAGATAAGAATTTTTTGTCACGGATGAGGAGGACCAAATAAAAATATGACTTCTTTTGGAATGCTAATGTTTTTGTTTTTAAGAATGGCTCCGACGTCGGTAACTCAAATTGACGTGATCTTTCCTGTTGTTGGTCACTCATTTCTTCCATCGGATAGGCTATTTGTCCAAATTGAGAAGAACATAAAAAAAAAGTTATAATTATAAAGCCAGAGGGGAATGTGAGAATTTTTAAAGTAACATAAAGAGAATGGATTACTCGTCCTGTGTACAATTCTGATGTCACTCGTCCAACAGCATAAAATGAATGGCGGTAATTGGATTTTTTTTTTAATGGATCACAAAAATCAAACTTCGAAGTAATTGTAAAGCTATGGTGCTGTCTCAAATTGTAATACATTTTTTCTTATAGCGATAAAGTAAAATAAAGATTATGAATTAGTCGTCCTGTATATAATTCTGCTGTCACTCGTCCAACAGCATAAACGGAATGGCGGTTATTGGATTTTTTTTTAAATTGAGTCACAATAATCACACTTCGGAATAATTGAAAAGCTCTGGTGCTGTCTCAAATTGTAATACATTTTTTCCTGTTGTTTGTGAAATTTTATGACTAGATGTATCACGGAATGTGGGCAATAAATACTATTTTGTTGCATTAAGATATTTTCTGAACATACAAGAAAACTCCGTATTGCCAGTTATTGTAATTATTTTCCTCTGGAATGGAAACTTTCAACTTTAAGAAAAAAAGACCAAGTAAGCAAACCTATATATAGCAGAGACCTCCGGTTGGTATTATTTCGATTTATATTTATTATTATTCAATAAAATTATTTAAAAAGATGTACAAGTATAAGGCAATGCCTACAAATACTTTCCTTAGTATCAACAATTGGTTGACAAGATGTGTATGCGACTTATGTTATTTGTGAAAAAATGTTGAATTATTCTGTTAATATCTGAAAGTGGTCAATTGAACCATTTCATTATCTCCATCTACTTTTTCCTTCATACATTTTTATAATTTCTTATATGTGTATGTTTTTTTTTTTCAATCATTAAATTCTAATGACAACCGAAACTATAACAGTGTGAATGTTAATGTTAATGTTAAGGGGTACATAAGGTTTACAAATAAGGCTTAGAAAACCTGTTAGTATATTGAAATTGAAATTGTTCACTGCTTACGAATTTTAACAGCATGAATACAAACTTTATTAACACTGTATTTCTAATAATTATGACATCGGTAATATTTAATCAAGTAAAAAATAATAAATTTGTTTACCAACTTGACTGAATTCATTATTGATCTTGATTTTAACTTGAATTAAAAGAATTATAAAGAAATGAAACATAATGGGACAGAAATGGCTTGGTATACATAAGGGAATCACGATTAAATTAACTACGATGAAACATGAGAGTCCTGGAGAAATTAATTTGCGAAAACGAAGGACGGAAAGAGGACTACGTATGATTATGTATAAGAAGGTTAAAGGTGCCTTCGTACGGGCTACTTAAAAAGCGACCCAATTAAGTTTTTAACATAATTTCTTTAATTTTATGCAATTATCTAGCACATATTCAAAGGGCAAAGGACTGTTTTCAATTTCCTTAGAATACATTACATCAAATTATACGTCAATTATAAATCCTTTTACTAGATTTTTCTTCAAAGAATCTTTGGAGCAGTAAAGACTAGAATAAATACCATAATAATTTCTTAACACGTAGCTTTTTGCAATTATTATTATTAATAATAAAGGGGCTCCATAATTAAATGGTATACTGTGTTTAAATTATAATTATAAACATTTTCATGTCATAAATAGCATTATAGTTTTAAATAAACATAAAAATTAAATTAAAAAAAAAATCATATAATTTGTAAAACCATAATTTCAACACTGGATATCTACGTCAGTATTTAGCGTTTTAAATTTATTTTAGTTTATAGTAAAGAAATTCGAAAATGAAATATTGATATCATTATAATAAAATTATAATAATAACATTATCAAGATTGAGCGGTTCTTATGAATCCTTCCTTCAACAATCATAAACAATTAATGATTGATATGATTATATATAACAAACAACGGCAACCAACAAATAAATTCCCTTTTTTGAAGTTACTAAAGGTAATATTAAAGAAATTCGAAAATAATATAATCATTTTATTTTAATAAAAATTTGTTGTAGGACGGAATAAGTTTCAACATGCCGAGAAGTTTAAGTACTTAGGGTCTATGGTAAATTAAAAAAAAACAAAAAAAAAAACGAAATTCAAGAGGAAATAAAGACGTGATTAAAGGCTGGAATCGCTTGTTATTATTCGATCTCGATATAACTAAGCTCGCGTTGCTTTCCCTATCCTAATAAAACCTGGATAGGCAAAATTTAGAGCTCCCACTGTAGCATCGTCCGATTAGCCATAGCAGCATAAAGTGACGTTAAATGAACAAACAACAACAACAACTAAGCTCGCGTCATTTGTCCCGAAAAATTAGAATTTATAAAACCATCATCCATCCGACTCTTCTTTACGGATGTCAAACTCATCATTGTAATTTCTAAATATATATTAGTAATTTCTTAATTTGGGTCTTAATTTACGTCTTAGAAAAGAAAATTTTATAATGAAATTCTCAGCATTTATTACCAAAGAAAACCAGGATCAATGGTTTTAAAGGTGTGATTCCTCTGCATATGGATTTTTACTATGGGATTCCAATACTCATTGGATTTTTCCCATTCTGAGGTATTTACATTTTCTTTTTCCACTCCAAGTATAAAACCATCATCCATCCGACTCTTCTTTACGGATATCAAACGTGGTCACTATAAACGTGGAGAATATTCGGACCGAAAAAGAATGAGATCACTGGAGAATTTAGGAGATTACACAACGTGGAATAGCGAAGTTTATACCCGGTTAATATTATTGAATTATTATTACCTAAAAAATTAAAAAGTATTGTCCCAACTGGTAAACGTGTGAAGTGTAAACCGAGTAGGTTTGCGTTAAGAGCGATCAGGCAGATTTGGGTTTGGATTGCAGACCATCTTGGCTTTCGGGTTCGCAAAGCCATATTTATTATTATGAAATCGATGTAAGATTATCATCAAGATTGAGCAGTTCTTGTAACTCATTCTTTCAACAGTCATAAACAAATAATAACTGATATGATTATACCAAACCATGACAAAAATAAATAAATTCCAGTGCTGAAGTTCCTAAACTCAAATATTCTAATGATTCTTAATTAATGGATGTGTTGCTACGGACAATCTTGCAAAGATCTGATAATCTGGAATCTTTTGCCTAAGTTAGAGGTAGCATGCTGGATAATAATCTGGACTGAGAAGCTCGCACAAGTTTGGCCTGTTCCATAAAGATAGCCACAGATTTGCAAAGCAAAACCGTGGTCAAGCTTCTTTTGTAGCATCGAAAAAAAAATCATTCTCCTTTTTTATTTTATTTTAATTGGATTGAAAATTTATAAATATTTATTTGTAGAATCCAATTAAAAAAATACCAACTAACAAAGCCTTACGTTATAGAAATACAGGGACAAACTCACAAGGCAATGGTTTCGGCAGCGACAGGACAAACAGATTTATCAATCATACACCAACCTCACTCCAAGACTTTGAACAAAAAACTAATGCAAAGAAAGGTAATACGTCAGCAGCTGGAGAGTTAATATTAAACAGCTGATCAACAAAAAAATAGCAAATATGTACAATTGAACCACTGAGTGGAAAAATAGAATAAGTGACTGAAACCTATTTTTTCAGAAACGCAAAAAAAACTGTCTAAATAAATTTCTGTTGATCTTACTAAATAAAAGTAAACATGAAAAATATACTTTCATACATAAGCAATCTTAATATATTACAACATTATTTTACACTTTTAGGACATAGGAACTATTTATTTATTCCCTTTTTCCACCCATTGGGTTATAATATGTATTTGAGTTTTGTTTGGTATATATCCAGAGATATTGTAAGGTAAAATCAATAATGAAATACTGAAAAATGTTTCAAATACAAATTTATTACCATTTTAAGTACAAAAGTTAACACAGTTTTTACTTGACTTGGAATATAATATTTTACTCGTCATCTTCAGTTCCCTCTTTTCTTTTCCTTGATAAAGTGCGTTTATAAAACAGCCTCCTGCCATCTGGTACGTATTGTAAGATTTTTCCCACATCATCTATTTTTTTTTTGTTAGGCTTTGTTTGAAGGAAGATCACTTTATAAGTTTGAAAACATCTTCTGTCAATCCATCGATAAACACGGATCCAGTTAGGTATCCCTTTGATTGAGAACTGTATTTCGTTTTTTTTTGTATTTGCTTATTAAAAATTTAACTTTTTTGTCCCCAGGTCTCCTTTACAAAATCCGACAATTCCTTCCTCCTACATACTTTTTGATCATTCGCTCCTTTCTAACTGGCAGAACATTTAAAGTAAATCATAATATTTCCTATTCTCCTCTCTATTCCCATTCTGCTGGTGTTCCTTAAGGTAGCATCCTCGGTCCTATCATCTACACAGTATATACAGCTGACATCCCAACCCATCCTAACACCTTCATCTCCACCTATGCTGATGGCACATGTGTGTTATCAGTTAATAACGACCCATATATTGCATCCCAATCCCTTCAATCATATTTATCAAGCCTCGAAGAATGGTGTCGGAATTGGAGAATTAAAATCAATTCCAAAAAGTCCTATTAAACTACCTTTACCCTTCGCCGAAAACCCATGACTTCCTGTCCTACTGTATCCTTTAATAGCACTCCACTTATCCCTGTTGAACAGATCTGCTACCTAGGACTCAACTTAGACAAACGTCTTACTTGGAACCCTCACACAAGACTGAAAAGACAAGAAACAGCTGGACGCTTCCGACTACTTCAACACATACTATACAAACGCTCAAAGCTTCAGATCAATTACAAAAGACTTATTTATTACTGTTATAAGACCTATATGGACTTACGGAATTGAACTATGGGGCTCCACCAAACCATCAAATTCCTCTCGTATTCAATCCTTGCAATCCAAAATCCTTCGCAAAATCCTAAACGCTCCTTATTTTGTCACAAATAAAACCATCCATAATGACCTGAACGTTCCCTATGTAGACCGATTTAGCCCATCAGATCCTTTTTTCCTTCACCTTCATGACACATGTAGAAGACTGAACTGTTGCCTGCTAAATTATGCACACAAAATACATACATCCACAGTTTTAACTACTCCTGGAGTTATTCTCTGGTTCCACTCACCACCAGACAACCTATTGATTTAAAATGGTGTAGATCTATTGAGGTATTCCCATTTCCTGCTCATTAAATGCGCCTACACATGATAAGAAAAATGGCTATCTCAGTTTGTATTACAGCAAAAATCGAGTTATTACCTTTTTCCACTCAGTGGTTCCAATTTTATATTGCATAAATACGAAAAGCTAGTAAGATTTACTGAGATTATATAAACAGCTTACATTTTCAGAATAAAATTGATTCAAACGCCTGCTATATGTTTTATAATTAACAGATACTACCAAAATTGTGCGCAATGTAACTAGCTTAAATTACGTATGCAGTTTTAATTTTTTTCAGGGAGCGGGATAGCTCGCTCGGTGTGTAGAGATCTGAGTTGGTATGCTGATGGTTACATCTTCTAATCCGGCTCTTGCAGATAAATTATTATTCTGTCGAAAGCCACGGATGGATCCTGTGGGACCTACAGATTCTTGGAGGCTTACCAATATTTGTAAAGTGGGTACATTTAATTTGGAAAACAAACAGGCAATTGAGGGTGATCTCGGCTATCGTTTACAATATTTTTCCCAGAAAGTATTAAACTCTACCATGTATTGAAACCAAGAACCGACTTGAGTTGTTGTGGGACAGATTTTTTATTAATTTTCGTTTGATCTATTTGCGATTTTCGCTAAGTAATTTTTAGTTTATAGTTTACATCCAACACAATGATAGATTACTTAAATTTTAAACAATTCTTATAAATAGCAAATAATATACCCGTTTTCTCAACATAACTACTTTAAAATAATATTTTAATTGAGCTTAGTAAAATTACTTATAATAGCTTCGTTAACTTCATATAAACAAAGAGAAAATAATAATGATTTAAAATATCTAACTATCTTAATGGGTATCTAAATGACCCGAATAATAAATTATGTTAAGTTATAATAAACAATCCTATGATCATAAGATTTTTAAGTAGATATATATATATATTCCTATAGAATTAGTCTAAAAGAATCATTAACAGATACAGAAATAAAATATGATATAACAAGTAATTTTTTATTCTTAATAAAAGCATAATGATCAACTCGTAATAATTATTTTTCAGCTGGATAAACTCATACATCATTATTTTTCAATATCTGTTTGTTATCATATTTCTTGGTCTCGAAACGCTATAAAATATGGTATTACCCGTGGTGTAGTTGTTAGCTTAACAGTTAATTGCTTAATATCGAGGGTTCGCAGTCCAGCAGTTGGACCTAGGATTTATTAAAGGGAATTTTATAAATAATTCTAAAGTTATAAGAAAAGATGCTTACAGATCTTAGTTTGTTGTGACAATGCCGTGTTAGGTTCTTTCCCACTACTATCATAGGCCACATCAGATTCTTCTTGGTTTATATCGTATCCTTCAAGAACGTGTAAAACTTACTCATCTCATTAATAATTCGATTCGCAAACGTAACTATATAAATTATAGACATTATAATTTCTAAATATATTATTAATTTCTCAATTTTGGTCTTAATTTGCGTCTTAGAAAAGAAAACTTTATAATGACATTCTCAGCATTTATAACCAAAGAAATCCAGGATCAATGGTTTTAAAGGTGTGATTCCTCTGCATATGGATTTTTACTGTAAGATTCCAATACTCATTGGATTTTTCCCATTCTGAGGTATATACATTTTCTTTTTCCCATCCAAGTATGACGTTGAGTTTATGAATCACATGTTATTAGTCTTATATTACTTTGTATTGGTATAGCACATTTCCGAAACAAATATTTTAAAGAATTAAAGAACAGTTAATCATAGCTAAAAATAAAAAGTATTAAAAAAAGTAAATACACGATTGCATTTAGACACACACATTATTTAGCTTTATTTACTATTCCTTGAAGTTTAAATTAAATCCCTAATACTAAGATGTTGGTAAAAGAAAAATAAAATAAACGTCATCGATTGATGTTCCGCTAATTGCCCTAGACTCCATTTAAGTCCATAATGTTTGCAGCTTAAGCACCCTGACTAAGCCCCAGTAACATATCAACAGGCGAACGGTGCGATACGTTAGGCTTGTATATTTTACACAGTTTCTCGAAATTTATTAAAATTCTTGTACTTTAAATTTTAAAAATTATTATAAAGTTACTTCATGTTCAGAGGTTTAATTATTATTTTAAATAATATTTATTTTTTTCACTAACATTATTTTTAAATATGAATACTTTATACATTTCTACATCAATGCTATCAGATAAAATACATCAGTGATCAATACCTTAAATTTCTAGCCGTAACATTTTAACAAAAAAATTGTTTTGATAAGCCTAAAATTGTTTGAAAATCGTCCTTAATTTATAATAAATCAATAAATAAAATCATATTTATAGAGCTTAACTAAATAAGAAAATAAACTGTTAAAAATGCAAATTAATACACGTATTTAGAAAATAATCTAGAGACTATCTCAGTACCATGCCACTCGTTTCTGTTTTCCCAAACTGTTCAACCGATTTCAGTAAAAAGTAATCTTGTAATACTACAAACCTTTGTAGGGTCTTGTGTTCGTTTCGTGTTTCAAGGGCAACGATCGTACTGGAAAGTGATTGGTCCGAGATCACGCTCAACCTAGGTATGCTCAACCGCCAGGCTTTTCTCCGGTTTACAATAGAGGCTGGGTAAGCCACAGGAGAGTCCTCAGATACCACAGGGTCACACCGCAGCAGTTTATTTATTAAAATAAAAGTTGTGAAATTATTTGCACTGATAAATTATTTGCTCTTGAAGTATTTAACTATGCCATAGATAAGAAAAATACGGCTTATCAATTAAAAAAGCTAAGATTTAAAAAAAATATTTTTATTACATGGTGGCTTAGTACTAAACCAAACAACCTAATTTCCAGCGAACCAATAACAATCAGCGAACCCCTCCCCCCACTTCACCATTGCTGCTCATGACAACTAATAAAGGGATTTTCCCTAATCTAAAACAGCTCAAAGATTTAGAAGTCGTCGTCAATTTTGAAAGCACATTATACACGGGTCGTTCTGAGTGGAAATCAACACTATATTATCATAGCCCGGGGAGATAACTTTTCGTTTAGGAAAAATAGACTAATTATTACTAGTCCTTATCATTTTAAAATTTTAACTGTTTATGTAACATTAAAAAAAATTAGCAATGGAGTTATCCTACTAAATGCAGCTTTCTACATCATTCAAGAAATATTATAAACTAATCCAAAGCAGCTAATTTCAGATAATAATAAATATCTATAAAAGCTATATCTTTTATTAAATTGATTGAAATTGATGCTAACTCCCTTAGCTGAGTTAACTAATAAAATATCAACAAATTTTCCAGCATATTTCGGCCCATAGTTTGTATGAAGACTCAAGTATCAATTACACCGTGGTTTGGTGCATTAAAAATATAATCTAACAATGGATAAATCGTTTAGAGCTCGGATGAATTGTTTATTGTTGAAACAGATAATAATGTATGAGAATAATAATCTTATTTCAAAAATTACTGCTTGAAAGGTAAATATTTTGCGGAAATGGAAAGAATACACACAATGTTAACAAGACACATCAATCAAGAGTTTGCGAACAGCCGTCACCTGCAGATGCCTAGGCCGTACCCGATGCGTCTAGGCCAAAACAGTACAGTCTTCCTGTACTCTTCTCAATATTCTCTTGTCAAGAAGCATTATGTGAACCCGAAGTCCTCTTCAAGTGGTCATTTCGGTCGTTTTTCTATTAATAACTATAGCAAAAATTTTCTTTGCAAGCTTTAATTAATAATTTTTTATGTTCACATTTCAGGTAAGGCGATTCCCTATCACCAACAATCTTCATCGCAGAATTAGAAAGAATTTTCCAAGCTCTAGACTGGCATGACAAAGCGATTTCTCTCGACGGAATAAAAATTAACCAATTGAAATTTGTGGATGACGTAGTTTTGATTGCAAGCTCTGAGGATGAACTCTTTACAATGATCCACCAGCTGAAAGAAAAAAGTTCGAACCACTGGTTGATATTGAACCCACAAAAAACAGTAATCATGACCAACGGACCCTCTAATAACATCAGCCACAAACTACCAGATATGAAGACCTCTAAAGAAGTTAGATACTTGGGACAAATCAACTCATTCGAAAAGAGAAGTCAAATAGAAATAGAATCAAGAGTCGATAAGGCATAGAAGAGATTTTGGAGCCTTAGAAGTATATTTAAAGGCCGTCTAGAAATAACTTATAAAACGACCGTATTATACAGCTGCATAATCCCTGTCCTGTACAATGGTTGCCAGACATGGTCATTTACATCTAATGCCTTAGAGAGGAAGATAACTACCTGTCAACGCAAGATGGAAAGAATAATGCTGGGAATTTCATCGAAGGAAAAAATAAATTCACACCGAATAAGAAAGCACACTATGGTTACCGACCAGGTCACCTACGCCAGAAGAATGAAATGGAACTGGGCAGGCCATGTGATGAGACAAGACGAAGACAGCTGGGATAGGCGAGCCGCCGAGTAGATCCCGCGCGAGAGGAAGAGGTGGTAGCTCTCTCTGGATGCGATCAGCGCGAGGCAGGGACCTATGGAAGAGTATATGCCAGCAACTTCACCTGTAAGGTTCGGCTAGTCTCTGTCCAAACACTCTAATCTACCTAAAGGGAAGGTCTATATGTAAATACATAATGTTGTATATAAACATTGTAAATGATAAGGAAGTTAAATCTACATATACATATATATACATATATATACACATATAAATAAAGACTATTATTATTATTATGTTTACATTTAGATTAAATAGTTGCCGTAATGAAATAAAGTTTTCTATTAATTTCATTTAATTAATAATACTCAAATTGTATATAATATACTTGTAAGGACAAATATAAATCATTGGGCGATTATTAACCATTAGTATTACTATGGCTGGATATATGAATTCACGGTTGGATTTGCATATAATCAGCTACGCACCGAACTTACCTTTTTCTTCCATGAAGCCTAACTTTTCTCTGTCCTCTCATGACATATCCCGAAATATATTCGTATAACGCGATATTCCCTCTAATTAAGAAGAATTTACGTGATCTCCATCATCATTGGGGCAACAACTCAGATTTCACCATCCCACAGCCGCGATTCAATTCCGAATGCTAAGCAAATCATTCGTGACTTTGTCTCTCCACCGCAGTTTCAGTCTTCTGATACTTCTCGATCCATCATCATCTGTCCAGGAACGCTTTTGTCCTTTCATCCTGGCAACATGTCCAGCTCATCTATGACTCCCTACATAATGTCCGACTCTCCGTCAATGCGTAGGGGTCCAAGCTACTCATGGGTTTCCAATTCTAGCCTACTTACATTGAACCATTGACTCCTCGTAGAATTTTCCTTTCATAGATCCATACAACAAGACAGGATGGATCAGGGTCTTATGTAATCTCAAAATTGTGCTCCTGAAGTGGTGATTCGATCCGTGATCTTCAAACCCTAAAATTGGAACTAAGAAGTACACCGACTAAGGAGTCAATCAAGGAGAGTGACCCCTTATTTGACGTACTTACATCAACCTCCTCTAATATCCAAAGTCCGCCTCAAAAACCCTCCTATTCGTCACAGTCTTGCATCTCATGAAATTGAGTAACTGAAGAAAAGCCATAAGAGCATCAGACTCCTAGACGATGAAAAAGAATGTCACATACTCCTCAACATGACGAAAATATAAATCCTAAATGTTATGATTCTTATGATATATGTATCACAAATCCCTTCCACCAGCAATCGTTTCGAGTTTTACCTGCAGTATTTTATTCATATTTTATATCATTCATTTTCCAACTACTTCTCCTCTTCCGTCATCCTGTTTTGCCCCACCAGGCAGCAACATATCAACGTTTACTTTTCACACAGATCTTTTAGTAGACAAAATGAAATCACATATTAATGCTACAGGTTAAGATGTAAAATTAATAAAATGATGTTGATATTCTTAAGTGATGTAGTTCCGGAACAATGATTTTGTTTTATTCTATCCTTTAATATAAAGAATTTGTTTCAAACGATAAATGAGGTTATTGAAATCTAAAGAATTCACTTATGCCATGAAAATAGTAAAAGTATAAGATGTGCAATATATAAGATTCGTATGTATTATTCTATGGATGATGAATCCGATTGTATCCTGGTTGAAGCTTCGACGCGAATAGAATGCGCGATATAGTCTTCATTAATAATGCACAGTCCCACAAAGCGTCCTAAAACGGTCCTTGAAAAATAAATAATATAAAAATGCTAATAGAATATTCAAAAAAGTATCGTTCTATACTCGATGTATCTTTTATGCGGTCATTAACATTTTATGGTGCTATTTTAGTCTCTATAAGATCCGAAAATAAGGTCAATTTTTCATCAAAGTATATGAAAGTTAATTCGATTTGTCAATACGAACTGAAAACGTGGTAGCATGTTAAGAACGTATTCCTAATTTAAAAATGAAAAAATGTTTTCTTCAGGAAAGTATTAATTCCAAGATTAATAATATAACACTGTGTTTTACATAGCCAACATGGTGTTGATGTTAGACATGGTATATTTAATCTAACTATTAATAATAATGTTATATTCACGCCATTTACAGATTAAGTACATAATATAATAACAACCAACATCGTGCTGCTTCTGCTTGTAGAAGTAGAGATGGATCTACTCTCTGAATATCATCTTCTGTCGGGTCACTTTTCAACGCATCATCTTAGCAACACGATTTTGTGCCATTCGAAAAAAAACATATTAGACAATTTCCCCAGTGGGCCATAAGTTCAGCCATTTTCTTCTTGTGTTCTTTATGCGATCCCTCGTAATTTTCCTTGCGATCATTATGTTTAATTTTAGTGGTCGGCTGAAATGGAAGAGTCGAGGAAAATCTACCAATAAGAATTCGAGAAAATATTTCGGAAGTACAAATTGAGGAATGGAACCGACCGAGGGTGATTACCCTGAAAGGCGAATGTTTCAGAAAATGTTTTTACTACACCTTCCATCTACGCCTGGCATGTAATTGAATCCTTCCGGGCTATTGGATACAAAAATTCTGTGCTCACGGAAACAATGTACTGGCAAAATAAACGGAAAGAGACGGTACAAAAACATATGTAAAGCAATGATTGGATAAAAAAAGTTCGATTTTTATAATTCGAAAGTTTATAATTCTCTTATAAGATATAATTTAATCACTTGTTAAATCAACAATGATCTGGTCTCCCTTTAGGTCATGGGGCAGGTTTGGAAATTTTTAGGATTGTTCTATATCCGATATACCGGATAGTAATGATTTGTTTTCTTTAACTGTACGGAACATAAATATTACTGGTAATATGTAGATGATCAAATTTACATTTCTGTCATGTTTAATTATCAGATGTTTGAAGAGAATATATACTATAAATCCATTAGTTACACGGTACGGCTGTCCTTTTCAGGCATTTTCATAACAGACGAGCAATTTAATTAGTTATATAATTATATCAAAACTTAATTGAAACTAAATCCAAAACAACCAATCCCCAACCTGATTTCTTGGAAACTCAAACTCTTGGAAACCATTCAATGAATATTGATTTTGCCCGTTTATAGGAAATTGCAATGGCAGCGGCACACATTGGCCAACAAGTGGAAAAACCCTTAAACGGCAATTCTCAAAAAATGCTTACTCATTCGCATCCCATATTTAATGTGCCCGTTCCCAGCGTTGTGGGAGAAAATGACATTTTTACAATTTTGTGTGTTTTTTTTTTAACTGCTATCATTGGGTTCAGTATGTGGTAGAAACTTTACTATCTCTACTACAACAGTCTTCTATGGATGTGATTTGTTGGCTGCCAGGTTTGTTCCTTCTTTTTTTTTGGAACCCAATTCATATAGGCTGGGTGAGCCTCAGGAGGATCTCTAGAGACCACAGGATCCATCCTTGGCTCTCAAAAGATTAAGTAAATTATCTGACACATCCGGATTAGAATTGGTACCATTGACACGGAACTATGCGCCCTTCCACTGAGCGACTCCTCTCCAAATCGATATAAATAAGTTTAGGTAATTTTTAATATTTTTCTCATGCCCTTGACTTGAAACTATTAAATTTAATAATTATTAAATTGGGCACACTGATTCTAAAGATATTATTATTTATTTTTTTTGGCAGCCGTAATTTGGTTCGGTTCAAGGCCATGAACGATTCTGAAGCTTTAATACTTAATAATTCATGCTAACTTTAGGTGTTGATTATGAATTTCAATGTTATTATTTTTTGATAAATTAAAAAGAAAATAGAAGAGTAAGTTCCAAAATTTCGTCAATTAATTTGATAACCATGACACGCTGAGCTATGTCGACTTACTTTTTGAAAATGCCTCTACTTCCCACAACTCATAATTAATCATTTGATTTTATTACTTATTCCCACTCACTATATATGAGCAACAAATATTTAAGAAAATAAATTGTTTGTGTAAAAGATGTAAATAGAAGAAATTAAAAAAAAAAACTGGTGTGCCTCTTTTCATATTCTTAACTAACATCAAATGTAACAGAAATAACGGAATGTCTTAAAATACAATAAATTGCGGAACAAGTCATCACAAGAAGAAGAAGCACTTCGAAAATATATATATATATGGGGTTTTGAAAAAAAAAGTATTAAAGATGACGTTTTTAATCTATAATTTTATTTGCAATACTATTTTAGCTAAGGACAAAATTATAAATGTATAAAATCACTCTCAAAAATTAATATTAATATTACAATATTTATCAATAATTTTAATACATACGAACCATATTTAAACCGAGTCATAAAAAAGAAAATTTAAAGAAATTGTATAGAACATTAAAAAAAAACCTTATTTTCTCGAAAAGTATTCAAACCGAGTCATAAAAAAGAAAATTTAAAGAAATTGTATAGAAAATTAAAAAAAACAACTTATTTTCTCGCAAATTCACGGATTACTAGCGCAAAAATAATAAAAATATAATTGATATGGAACCACTTTTCAATCTTTTTGCAACCTATTGGTTACAAGAATAGTTAATATATTTGATAAAACCAATACTTTATTTTTAGGTATTTTTACTCACCCGGAGTGCGCCGCCCACCAAACCCGCAAGACCGAACTGCAATGCGGGCAGGGTTGCCCAAGTACTCCATACTCCTACGCCGTCGAAACGGGGCCGGATAACAACAGATGAAGAGATATACCGAAAAGGAGTATTGTCTTGGAAAAAAGAAGGGTGGACCTCAGGTCTCATCAGCTATTAAATAGGAACTCTCGTAAAAAGCTTCATATTGGATTCAAGAGGCTTTTTAAGATGAAAAATTCAGTAAAATCACTTATGTCCTATCGCTGAAAAAGATGTTTTTTTAGCCTTCAGAAGGGAATACTAAAAATACTCATAAATTATTCGTTCAAAAGGGGTTCATACACGTAATTTAATTTAAGCCGATTTGTCCTAAGTGTTTAAAGAATGATTAATAGAAGAAGATATTTTATTTTTTAATAAATTAAATTTTGTTTCGGCGGTTCTAGTTATTCAATTATTGGAAATTCATAATTTATAGCCATACGCCGATGAAAATGCAATGATAATGTCAGAGGATATCAACGATCAAATGGCAAATGACTTCAAGACGTTAATTCTTTGTGAACGCTATTTTTTGAACGTGAAAAAAAATATACAGAGATGCTACTTAAACAGGCGAGCTACCAGGATATCCAGAATAGAAAGAAGGGCTTTGCGAACGAATGCAAATTCAACAAAAAGTCCTTCAAAATATAGAGAAAGAAAGATTGGAATGGCATCGTCATCTCAGAAGAAGGAAGGAAGAAAGATTGCCCAATTTAATTTTCAATTGGAGTGCTGAAAAGGCGAGGAAGACCACTGAAAAGATGGATAGAAGAAATTGAGGAAAGTATACACGGCCATGGTCTGAGGTAGGAAGATATACAAGAAAGAAAAAAATTGAGAAATGAATTAAAGGAAATTTTTGGTAGAAGGAAACCTCACTCTGATGAAACCCTTAGAGAAAAAAAATCCTTATATAGTGAGATAACAATAATTCAAAAGTAAAGATAGTCAAATCCTAAGAAAGATAGAGATGTGGAAATATGCTATTTTTTTTTTAATTTACTTATTCCAGTAACTAATCAGAAACTTACCTACCATTCGGCTAACTATACTGTAATAAAAAAACAAAACATTTTTTCCTGTGTTTTTTTTAATTTATCCAAAAACATAAGTTTTTCTACAAACCACGTTAAATAAACAAATAAGCTTATTTTAATTCAATTATAACCTGAGGCAGAGGGACAGTGTCAGAGTTCAATATCCTGTAACGAGGCTAAGCGATAATTAATCAAATTAATTTCGTCTGCCCGATTCAATTTCCAACTCAATGGGAATCATCCAGCGGAGAAATAAAATTCAATCGAATCAGCATTTATATTCAACATTTGAACAATCGGTTATATTTAATTTTGGAAAAATTAAAAACATCTATATTAGTTATCGGAAATAGAAGAAGAAGGACCTGCCGATACAAATCTCGTTCATTTAGAGACCGTAAATAGTAAAAGAACAGGTCTAAACATATTGGCTTTACAATAACAAATATAGTTGAGGAATTTTCTTTTCATACTTCCAATCCTCAGTATGAACTACTGATATGAAAGCCTAGGGTCCATACTACCTTACATGCAGACATGTCCAGCAGCTCACTTATAAATAGATCTCTTCTGCTTTTACGTGACTGTAGTCTCTCTCTAGAATAGTCCATTTTTCTCCGCTGTAAGTGAGAATAGGCCGAAATATAGTATACTAGGCTTATACGTGCATCTTGGTCTTCATATCCACTTATAAGTGGTCGAGAATACTGTTCCGGTGGAATGGCTGATTTTTCTTGATATTTTGTTCGAAATCTCATCATCTATCTTACCATAGTTGGTAAATACAGTCCCTAGGTATGCTTATTCTTTCACCACCTCAAGTTCCTCTTCGTTGCAGACCAGATGAACATCTATCTTTTCTTGGTAGGCAGTAGAGGCTTCTAGGTAGGTTGATTTACGGCTTCAATTAAATCTACAGGCACACACTTGGCAACTAACGCATTCCAGATTTCTGCCCTAATATCAAGAAATACCAGAGATTACACTCAACCACTATTTTTTTCCCGCTAAGTGTACCGACTTTATATAGGCTGGGTGAGCCCATGAAAGGTTGATTGATCTGTTACAGCACCCGAGATCTCCGCAGTAGCAGCTCAGGATTCTACATACTTATGGCGGTCAGAAATAATAATTATTCATCCTTACAATACATTGTGATTTAATTAATGCTCTATGATATAAGAGACAACTTACAAGCCATTTAATGTTCAAAGTTTTGAAGCAGCCCAAATGTTATGGAGAAAAAGAAAAGAAAATAAAACAATAATTTTAGGCACTTAAGAAACACTCGGAGCAAGTAAGAATAAACGAAGGAATACAAATTTATTCATAATGCAATTAGAAAGGGTGGTTAGAGAAAACTGAGGTAGTGAAGTAAAGTGAATAACAAATGAGAAAAGTCGCAGGTCGTTTTGTTGGCTTAATTGACAGCGGCCTCTCGACACACCCTCCTTCCTATTGCTTATTCATAGCCCTTGCCTCTTTGATTCACTGCCCAAGGCTTTATCGATAACTCCGGGCCCTCATCAGTCCAGATCTTGGGCTAGGCCAAGTTGAGTAAAATGAATTCCTTTAATCAGAAGATAAAAATCCACTCTCCAGGATATATTAATCTACTGCAGCCATCTATTCGAATAAAAAAAGCACAGTAGTAAGAAAATCGTGGCAAAGTGCGCAATATTCTTTAAAGTTAGATGGAAAACAACTGTAAACATTTATAATTATTCAGATATAAAATTTAGGTTTATAGTCACAGGATACCATATTATATGTTTCAATTTAAGGTAGAGAAGTACTAGGAATAGAGAAATAACTATAATTAAGTGAGATTTGTTTTTTATTTTATACTTATGGCGCGCCCCCAAGGTGGGGCCACTGTCTTAGAGGGTAATAGACATTTGGAAGGTATTGCATAATCTGAAATGATTGTAAAAATCATTCGTTTATGATGTATTGATATCCAGCTGTGATCCGAAAAGTATGAACTGCTTTGCAGTTTCAAACTAATTATAGCTAAGTTTACAATTATAAATTTTATGTAGTTGATATATAAAAGAAAAATCACAATCATCCCTCTTATCTATAACACAATTAATAAATGATTAGTGACTTAATAAATAATATACATTAGCACTGTGAATAGCGGGGATCTCTCCTTTAAATTTCGTGTTTCTTACAAGAAATAATATCTAAAGATTAGATTACTCTAGGCTAAAATGCCCTTACGACTTTTTCTTGGACTGAATTGGACGGAATATATCCTTAATATCCTTATATATCCTAATAAAGATGTTGATATGGTATGCTCATTTCCTGTTACATCCTTATAAAATGCTAAACCTTTTTGAACTGAATTATCATCATCACCTTTTGGACTGATTTGTCCTTATAGTACCGACATTAGTTGAACAATCATACCTCGTCCTAATTTTTGTGGTAAATATTAAAAACACATTTATCTTTTTTTTTACCGAGTTAAAGTAGTATAAAGCATTAAGCGCTTACAAGTTTTGGTTTATACGTTTAATTTTTTTTTACAGATGGCTGATAAAGTTACGGTAATACGAACTTTTACCGTCTTTATCGGTCTAATTTTCTTATTACGAACGGGTAATGAAGTAATTAACGTTGATATGACGATGGAGGCAGTCATATTTATTTTGATGGATCATTCGAGAGTCCACATTTATTTTCTAAATTTGCAGTATTGAACTATGAAAGCGTAAAGTAAATATTATTTCAGAGAACATTAAAATTAAAATAATATAAATTTTCTTAATTATTTCAAAGTAAATTTTCTTCCTAAATGATAAGGATTTTTGGCGATCAGAACGAAAAAAAAATCAAATCCTTTTTAATTTAATGTCCAGGATCAATTGTCAACAAAATGAATATAAAATCATAGAAATGGAATATATATGTCGATATGAGCAACTTTTACTTAGATAGGGCATCATTTGGCGAGAAATATGCGCGGGCGAAAAGCCTGAAATATAGCCATGCAAGATGTGGCTTAGTAAATGCTCCGTCATTTTTCCCGCTGCGGCTAAAGATGGTGATAAATTAGGGTCATCTCCTAAAAGCCAGAAACGGCGAATCATAAAAACTTCGTTTTCTATTTCGTATAAAACCTCCCGAACACGTTATCCTGGAGTGAAGAAAAAGGAACGACACTTGGTCAAATTTTATTAAAGGAAAACTGCTTCGGAAGATAAACCTTTGGGTGTTTATCAGTTAATTTAACTGAAATAGTCGAACAACAATGGGTTAACAACAAGGAATGATCTTAAAATATATTATATTTTTATACAGAAGGTTATAGCATCCGCATTATTTCTTCGAACGGACTATATAGAAAATAATATTCAAATGAAAATTGTTGACTGGATAATCATAAGAATACTCTTAAATGGTCAAGGAGTTCAGTCAGTGAATTACACAAAATAAGAATATCTTATTTTATTTTGCCTACCTTTCGGCCTAAAATTTAGTCCATCTTCGAGTCTGAGGATAAAAGAAACAGAAAAAAAACTGTATAAAAATTACAGTACCAAAGAAGAATATGAGTTTTAATAAACAGAAATAATAAGAATAAAAAGAATACAAAGTGTAAAAGATAAACCACGAAAAAAGCGATGAGAAATAATTAGAATGGAAAGAAATCAAGAAGATAATATAAACTGCAAGAGGCTTATTTAGTTATAAATAACATTTATTTCCATGTTATAAGTAAATTTACAAATCATAATTGTATTAAAAAAATAACAAAAAAAGATTTTTTTTTACAAAATGTAATGAATGCCATATTTATTAGTGAATGGATAAATGAGTTTGAAGGAATGATAGAATATGAAGACTAGATGAATGAAGGAGGATAGGTACAATAATATTATATGTATATAATATTTCTGTTTCTTTTAATCTCAGCCCTGAAGATACCCTAAACCTTGGTAGAAACGTTGACTCAATAAAATAAATCATTCTTATTTTGTGCAAATCATTGACTGCACCCCCTGACCGTTTTACAGTATTCTTAGAAAATAAAATTATTCATTAAAAAAATAATATATTATAATAGTTCAGTAAAAAACACTGACAACGAAAATTTCGCAATATAAATGTTAATTTTATCACTAAAAAAACTCTGGTATTTAGTAACAAGGAAAACTGTTGTTCTATACAGTGATGTACTTTCAGTTCTCAGAAGTTCGTAACAATTTCAATTTGAAATCATGGACTTAATTAAGGAAATTCTACAAATAACAAGAATTGTATCGTTACGTGACAACGCCAAGGGTTGATTTGAATTTAAATGAAGTTTTACAACAAGATGTTCAACCGATAACTAACAGTTAACGAAATTTGCTGTGTAACCTCGCAAAAAGTTGAATCATTATTTAATTTTCAAAACTCCCGATTAAATGACATAAATTCAAATAGGAGATAGCGGAAACATTTAATGAGTACAAATATTTATTTCAAGTGCTTTAAGAAACTTCATAAAATATAGATATAATAATTGGGGTCGAAATTTGTAAGAAATTGAACTCCATACATTTTAATCAAGTTTTTAGATATCAGAACATAATAATCTGAGTTATTAATTATTTGATTAGCAACGTTAAGAGAATTTCCGTTTAGAAAAGTTTTTTTCGATTTCCCTGATCAATTGTTGGAAAATAACCTTTCTCCCACCTTTTTATAATTTCACTTTCTTTTTCCGCTTCAGTGAACCCTAGGCACTCAAGTGGAAGTCCAATTAAAGATTTCCGCATCACAATATCTTCTTTGTGGAAAAACAATGTAGAAGGAAAAGTGATTCTCGCCATCACTTTTGAACTAGGGCCTTAAATAACTCCTTAAAATTCAATGAATGGGCTGCTTTTATGAATGGATTTTTTTTTTTTGTAATTTTAAATTTGCCACTTTTGACATGATAACAGAAATAAGTGGTAAATTTTAAACTGTGGTTCAGGTGTTCATAATGTAATCAGTTTATGCTTGTTTACATTGGGTCGTTTCATATGAAATGTCCGTTTCTATTTTTTCTAAACTTCGAAGTGGAATTAGTGGACTTCTGTTTTTTACTATGCTTATGTTTACAGATTGTAATGAATTGTTATAATCCCTCTATTTTTTTTAATATGCTATGAAATATGACCACAGAAACACCCGATTTTTGTGTAATTTTTTTATAGCCACAACCGAGTCCAGGGAAGGGTGATGTAACGAAAAGCAGTTTGAAAACGTTTGCATAAAAAAAAAAAATATTGGTTTCTGTGCGGTGGTTAAAAGCAGGAATAATCTATTTCTTCATTCTCCCAGATGTGAAACCATTTCTTCAACATCGTACTGAAGGGATATTGATATAATGCACCAACAACTTTTTAAAACCCGCAATTGGTAATCGGAAGGTATGGCCTCGTGCTTCACGAAAGAAAGTGAAGAAACTGCGACCTATTTCGTTTAGTTTCTCGGAAATAGGTTTGGCGAATTAAGTGGGCATGGGAGGACTTTGCGATCTATTTCGTTTAAAGTCCTCCCATGCCCACTTAATTCGCCAAACCTATTTCCGAAAGGTTTCAACTTGTTCAGAAATTTGGACGACTTACTGAACGTTAAAATTTTTGAAATCAAGAAAAGTCTTATTTTTTAATTTATTTTATCTCAACTTTTAAGTTCTGGTATTAACAATTTGAGGACACGTTGGAATAAATGAGGGGTAATATTTTAGATAAAAATGTTTAGATTTCATAAAATCGTTTTACTAAATAACCTTTGAAAACGAATATTTCATTTAAAACAACCCAATATATACATCATACAAGTAGTTCAATACCATCTCAATTAAAGAAGGTTCAAATCGTAGAGTGAGTGAAGAAATAAACGAAGTGGGTTACAATGTCCGCCCACTCCCACCGTATTAGCCAGACTTATCTCCAACCAATTGCCATCACACTTTATTTCGTAAAAAAACGCAGAATAATTCAGCTCTGTGTGATTGAAAATTTGTTAACACGTTAGGAAAAATTTATTGTAAATGGGTATAAATATTGGAAATAAAAATGTTTTATTTCATAAAGTTGTTTTACTTAAAAATCTTTCCTTTGAAAACAGACATTTCTTATGAAACTTTCCAATACTTTCAATGTTGTGAGATGTGCTGTTTTTGTCTTCAATTATTTAGTATTACATATTTGAATCTCTCCTCATGTTGTGTAATCGATGTTTGTAGTTAGTAAAATCTTTAGAGATATTTGAGTAGATCATGTTAAATTCATGAGATGAACATGATCGTTTCCAAATCCAATCAGCATCGTAATTCATTAGGAGCCGCTTACTATAAGTAGGAAAGCTAGAACAAAACTGTTGGGATGGACTCATTAGAGAATAAAGGGAGTTTTATCGTTAACAAAAGGCGGAGGTTTGAATAAAAGATGAGATCCGCGGCAGATGTATCAATTACCCCGGTGCCACGCAGTGTTTATTTAGCGAAGAAGTTTGCCGAGGATTTGAGCGTCACCTGGCTGGAGCCCTCCCTTCCATACTAATCCTCCTTCCCGAGCACAGGTTCGCCCTTTTCCTCCCGCAAGGGTTCTTTACAAAGTTCAATCCCTTATGATTTAATATTAAAACAATTCGTAAAGTCTATAGTAGCACTTATACAAATACTAATAGCCAATGCCAAATAATAATAAAAATAACTAACGGCAAACAGTTTATCGCTCAAACACTAAAAACAATTTTTAAAAAATAATTCATTAAATAAGTAAAGATTGTAAATTAAAGTAGGGATGGGTAAGGTTTTATCTATTGGATAATTTGTAGCCGATATTAAAATGTAGTGAATACAAGGACCGGATACGGTCGAAATGTACCCGATACAGACACTGATCTGGATTCTCGACTTGAGATTAGGATTGGGTAAGGTTGTATCTATCCGATAATTTGTCCCCGATATTTGGGATTGGTAAGGTTGTATCTATCGGATAATTTGTAGCCAATATTGAAAAGTAGTGGATACGGTCGAAATGTACCCAGTACAGACACTCTCACCTGGATACTTGCCTCGGGAATCGTAGCAGTGGGATGGGAGGTACTACCAACGTCACCCCACCTATCTCTACAGGTGTATTCAAGGCTGTGGTTGTATTCACATTCAATAGTCAGTATCCACGACAATTGGTGTATTCACTACAATTTTACGTAATCCATTGAGTCAATTATCGCACGTTACTACATTCTATACTCCCTGACCAGCTACCTGCTAGACCAGATTGGTATGAGAGCAGTATTCAAGGCCTTGGTTGTATTCACATTAGAAGCTTCAGATATTCAGTATTCACGAATTTAATGAATAAATTATTATATTATACAGTATTCACGAGCAGCTTTCCCAAAAAAAAAACTCAACCTATATCCGGGCCGATATGGTTTCATTAATGGATATATCTATACCATAAAGTAAAGGCAACTGGTATAAATGATTGAAATCGGATGCAAAAAAAGAATTGTTCGACGAAATTGATTAATTGTTTCTCCACTTTTTTACTTTCAACAGTAACAAATTTTACATCATTTAAAAAAAGAGAATTAGTTTCACAAAATTAAAAAACAGCACCGCAATATGACGAGTATTATAACAGCTATAGCGATTTAAAGACTTAAGCGTGCGTCGGTGGACAGACAAATCTTATATTACAATCCAAATTCTACGTGTCTTGGAACATGAATAGCAAAACTTTGAGGTAGGGTTAACAGCTTTTTTTTTTTCAATTCCATAGCTTTCAAAATATAATTAACCTATAAAAACATGATTTTAATCATTTGATGTCTTGTGCAGGTTACTATTTCGGCGAATGACTCTTTTTTTCTTTAAAGCGTATTAGAAGAGTTATAGTCGGATAAATGTATTCAACTACAAAAATATCAAGTAAAAGTATCGGATACAGAAAAGTATCCGTATCACTTGTATTCAGAAACAGGAAAATCCACTATCTACCCATGACTAAATTAAAGTTCTTTTACATACGATTTTTAGCATCTCGAACTTTATAAAAATATTCTTAAGAAGGAACTTTAGAAATGTAAAAATTAAAACCAAACTAGCAACACTGAGAGAAGCAAACAAAGATGAAAATATGTAAAAAAACACAACAAAAAAACACTTGGTTCCCTCATTCTTCCCTTCGCTCTCGTACCGTTTAATGTTTGTTCATTTAAAATCACTTTATGCTGCTATGAATTATCGGACGATGCCACAATGGGAGTCCTACCTTTTGTCAATCCAGGTTTAATTAGGATAGGATTTTTAAGGAGTACCTGCCATCGTACGTGCTCGGGACCCCTGTTTAACTTCCCTTCCGAAGCGGCACAACCAATGCCTTTTTTAAACTCCTAGGCCCACCTGCCGGACTACGGATTCGCAGGCTTGGGTTTTGTTGTTTAATATGCTAACCACTAACCCAAAATTCTAATTTATTACATTCACTCTGATTACATTTATTATAGTTAGTTAGCTTTTAAACTCTCCTTTACGATAAACGCCCCCATCTCAGTTAATGCTCTTGGCAGTTCCATCCCTAAGCATATTTTCGGTAACTGCGAGTTCTCTCACAGTTACCTTAAACCAGTTCGGTTTAGTTTTTGTATTTCTAAGAAATTCAAATATTCTTTTCGATTTCCTACTTGCATTCATTCGCAGGATATATTCATAAACATTAATGTTCTTTTCCCCATCATGTCTGAGATTCTAATTGTTATTTTATAAAGGACTCATTCGCGTTTAGTATAATTTGTCGTATGAGAATTTAGGGCCTAAAAGTCACTTAAAATCTCTGATCTCCTTGATCTCCAACCTTTCAACATTTCGTCATATATATATATATATATATATATATATATATATATATATATATATATATATATATATATATATATATATATATATATAAGTTAAGATAAGATATACACCAGTATGGCCACTAATCCCAAACAGGGATTAGTAAACATTGTAAATAGTATATATAGAGGATTTAGTTCTGAATAAAGTAGTGTCTTATCAGCCTTCAACTGTGTTGTGTCTCTCCCAATATCTCTCTTTTTTTTAAAGTTTCATGTGCCGGAGCTCGTAAGTGGTGCCGAAACCCGGGACGTTGTCAGCAGTTCGCAGTAAGATTTTTTTTTTTTAATAAGAACACGAGAAGGACAGTTTTTTTTCATTTAGTTTTTATTGTTGTTTAGTTCTTTTGGTATAAATCTTCTTAGAACGAAGCGAACCCCACCATGAATGAACAAGGGCAGAACATCCTGAGACCGGCTACGTTAACGTTGGAGCCACCACAGGCAGAACAGGTGAACTCTGAGCTCCAACCCCACCCGACGTCTACTATAGCATTGGCGCGGGCGGATATAGCCAGACAAGAGGCGAATAGAATCGCGCAAGAGACGAATGAGTTAGAAAAAATGAAACTCAAGAAGGCGAATGCGCAAGATATAAGGAGGGAAATCTCCGACTTAGAGAAGTTTAATGGAGATGTAGGTGAATTAAACCACTTCATCAAGGGTGGAGACGGGATCATGGTAAGCATCCAATCCCAGGTGGCGGTAGACCTTTTAGAGGAAGCAGATGCTAAGAGGTTACGGGTCGCCCTAGCACGTAGGGTCAGGAGAAGTGTATTGAACCTGATTCAAGCCGACGAAGACACCTCGTGGCAGGTGATCAAGGAACGATTGAAGAAAGCGTATGGAGGGGGGCGATGGGCCCCGGAGGAAGATATGCTTCAAATGTTCCGGGAGTCGAAGAGGACGGATCAAACGAATGGCCAGTACGCCATTGTACGGCTTCTCGCAAAGCTGAATAAAATAAATGAAAAATTGCGAGAGGTGATGGATACCAGCGCAGTGGAGGCCTGGATGATTTTTATGACTACAGTCCTCAAAGTGCAGCTGGCCAGAGATACGGGTAAGAAGGATGGCTTACCCAGGGACAGGACATTTGTCGAATGTGCCCAGGAGATGGTGGACGCCAGCGCCCGCGATGAAGAAGAAAGGGAAGTGTACGAACCAGGATGGAGCAGGGTATCGTATCGCCGAAGTGGAACGGGAAGAATTAGAACGAGACCAGACCCGGAGAGAAGGAGAGAGGGAGATGCCGGTAGGAGAGACAGATTACAGAAGGAGAGAAGGCAACCTACGGACGTAGGGGAGGAGTACGGGGGAAGAAAAAGAAGAAGAAAAAGAGGGGGAAGAAGTACGGGAGGAGAGATGATAGGAGATGCCACGAATGTGGCAAGACGGGGCATTTGGTGGCCCAATGCCCGCGCACGCGTTGTTTTGAATGTCACAATGAGGGGCATATGGCTCGGCAGTGTCCGTACATTCGGCGGAGAGAATATGAGCGAGGGGAACCGATGGAGGTTAATGCGCAGAGAATATGGCGGAGGAGCAGAGTACCATCTGAATCATCCAGAACTCCAGAGACTTCAGGATCCGAGACGGAGGACAGCGTATCTGCGGGCAGAAGAACACCAGTAGGAAGAGGTAAGCAGCGGAGTGCAGGCCGGAGAAATGAGGAGGTAAGGAAAGAATGAGGATTGTGTGAGCGGAGGGGCAACCTCTTGTGTGTGAATAATGTTGTGAAAAAGTGGGAAAGGTTGCCTGTTATAGAGTTTTGTAAGGGTTGGAGATGTTTAGTAGATACGGGTAGCTCATGTACATTAGTAAGTAAGGATTGTGTAAATATGTTATTTAAAGGGAATAGTAAACCCGAGGTGAGCAAGTGCCTATGTAAATTAGTCACTTTGAGTGGTCCCTGTACGGTGCAAGGGGAGATAGATTTAGCATTAGACAAATGGGGCAAGAAGGGTGGAGTAGCAACTCTGCATGTGGTAGAGAGTATGCCGCGCGAGTACGGGGGGATTCTGGGGTGTGACGTGCTCGGGAAACTAGGGGCAAGACTCAGGAATTTAGAAGGGCAGTGGGTGATTAGAATAGGCAAAAAAGTGTATAGGACAATAGGAAATGCAAAAAGGGATGCGGAATGCGTTGGCGTAATCACGCGGGGCAAGGATTGGAGAACAAGCATAAAGGAGGAATACGCGGATATTTTTTTTCGCGAGGGGGATCCACTGAGTGTGACGGGAGAAACACTTCATGAAATTCATTTGAAGTCAGAGAAAAGTACTTACGTGAAAGAGCGGAGATACCCACAGGTGCTACGGGAACATATTAGGGAGGAGATCGAAGAGCTAAAACGACAGGGAATTATCGTCGATAGCACATCACCCTTTAACAGTCCACTATGGGCAGTCAAGAAGAAACTTGTTGAAGGGGATACCAGGGAACGCTACAGGGTGGTAGTAGATTTTCGGCAATTGAACGAAAATACGTGTGACGAGAAATACCCTATTCCTAGGTTAGAGGACATTTTGGACAGGTTGGGTGGAGCGACGGTGTTTAGCACACTAGACCTGAAATCGGGGTATCATCAGATTCGAATGCATCCTAGAGACCAATGTAAAACAGCGTTTACATTTGAGAGGGGCCACTATGAATTTACCCGTATGCCGTTCGGGCTAAAAAATGCACCTATAACGTTCCAGCGGCTGATGGACGAGTTCTTGAGGGGCTTGGATGAAACCATGTGTCAAGTATACATGGACGACCTCCTGGTCTTTAGTAAAACGGAGGCCGGACATATAGCGGATCTGAGGCGGGTCTTTGACAGGGTACGTCAATTTGGGTTGAAGCTATCACCCGAAAAATCTATATTGGGACAGAATCAAATAACCTTTCTCGGGCATTCGATATCGGCGGAAGGTATACGGCCGGACGGTAAGAAAGTTGAGGCGATAGGGAAAATGGCAATGCCTACTGACGTCAAGGGAATCAGGAGATTGCTCGGGACCTTAAATTATTATCGTCGATTCGTCCCGGAGATGGCCGCCAATCTCGTCCCTCTGAACGAATTATTAAGAAAGGGCCGCACAGTTCAGATCACGCCAGAGATCGAGGCAAACATTAGAAAGTGCATGCGGTGGCTTCAGACGGAACCGGTTCTCGCGTTTCCGGACTTTTCGAAATCATTCGCGATAACTACTGACGCTAGCGAATATGCACTAGGAGCGGTGTTATCGCAGGAGGATGATAAGGGGGATCGGCCTGTGGCTTACGCGAGTAGGAGACTTACGGACGCGGAGGCTCGGTATAGTGCGCTCGAAAGGGAGCTATTAGGGATAGTATGGGCAGTCCAACACTTCCGACCCTATATATCCGGGAAACGGTTTAAAGTACATACAGATCATCGGCCACTCCTGTGGGTTGGCAATTTGAAGGAATCGTCGGCTAGAGTGACGCGTTGGAAGGAGATCCTGAACCAATACAATATTGACATAACATACAAACCCGGAAAGGATAATGTAGTGGCAGATTGGTTATCTCGGGCGCTTCAGGTCAACGCGATCGAACCAGAAGAAGGAGAACCTTCCGGGGAGCTTCAGAGATTCGTACGGGAATGGACACCAGAAGGACAAGGTGAACGTGAAGCAGACCACCGCGGCAGTGGAGAATCTCCCGACCATGATGACTCGCCAGACGAGAGACTGACGGAGATGGATGAGGTGGAGGATGTGATAAACGATAAGACCCGGCAGATAATATGGAAGACAAGGACCACGGGATTACTGAAAATGGAATTTTCCAAATATGAGAAGCACCATATTGTGATCATTTGGTCCCAGCCGGGAGTGCAAGAAGAACAGATATGCCGGGTGTTGAAGGATGCATCCAAGTCGGGGGCGACCCACCATCTCTATGTCGGTAACGCGACTGTATGGGAGAAAATCCGGAATTTGTGGAGAGCGGAAAAAATAAGAATGGATAGATCGTTCGTCCGATGTCGACTCATGGTGGATACGATCCGGGATCCCGATCAGCAGAAAGAAGTGACGTTAGCGTACCACCAAGGAAAGACCAATCACCGGGGAATTAACGAAACTATAGCAGCGTTAAAGCGGAAATATTATTGGGTGGGAATGAGGAAAACAGTCGAAGAAATTGTGAGAGACTGTGCTGTTTGCCATACCACGAAGTATGACCGCCACCCCCCGGTAGGGCTACAAGTGGAAACGTGCACGCCTACGGTACCGTTAACGGATCTGCAGATCGATACCTTCACGTGGAGGGGCTTCAAGTGGGTAACCATAGTAGACGTTTTCAGCAAAATAGCCATGGCTCACCCTGTGAAAGAGAAGTCAGCAGCCGCGGTTAGTGACGCCCTAAGAATGTGGTATCAATTCTACGGTGTGCCAGACAAGATTTCCTCGGACAACGGTAGGGAGTTCGACAACGCACAACTGCGGAAGGAAGTGAAAGATCTCGGAGTTACTTGGCATTGGAATACACCGGGACATCCTAAAAGTAGGGGGGGGATTGAACGGCTCCATAATACCTTGGGCGAGCATCTTCGGGTATTTCATGTGGACAAAGGGTTGGAGGCGGACGCGGCGATGCCCCGGGCCATTGCGGCGTATAATCATTCAATCCATACAGCTACGGGATTCTCCCCTTTTGAGGCCCTCTTTGGTCTGCGCGCTCGTCGGAGAGATGGGGGCGGTACTGTCGTGGATGAGGACATGGCGGAAAGACTAGTAGCTAATAGGATAGAGGTCGAACGAATATGGGACAAAGCACACACACGGATGGTGACGGAAAAGAGTAAGAGAGTTGCCAGGGATAATTTGGGGGTTAAGGATATTATGGGAGCTTTAAGGATAGGAACCACCGTGTATAGAAGAATTGTATCAAATCGCTCGAAGGAAGTCCTGAGGTACGAGGGGCCATTCAAAGTGATTGCGATTAGGGAGCACAATCTGGTCACCATTCAGAGCCTGGCTCAGCCCCGAAAACGTCGAACAGTGCATGTTGAGCAACTGAAAATTCTAACTGGGCAAGCCAGACCATAATTATGTAATGTTTTAGTTTTAAGTAGAGCAGTGTGATTTTATTTTTATTCTTCAATTTAGTTTGTTTTGTTCAGTTTGTCATTTACCTTAAGTTTAAAGAATTAATAGTGTGCTTGACATAGTAAGTGAGTCTTGTACATAGAGGAAAGTTTGTTTAGCAGTGGTAATTCCATTGATCCAGTGTTATTATATTCTTTTTACTTTGTATGTATATATTTGTATTTTATTTTTGTAAGTTTACGAGGATGTTCGTAAACTGGCAGGGGGGAGTTAAGATAAGATATACACCAGTATGGCCACTAATCCCAAACAGGGATTAGTAAACATTGTAAATAGTATATATAGAGGATTTAGTTCTGAATAAAGTAGTGTCTTATCAGCCTTCAACTGTGTTGTGTCTCTCCCAATATCTCTCTTTTTTTTAAAGTTTCATGTGCCGGAGCTCGTAAGTTATATATATATATATACACTTCGGCCTAAAAAGCCCCATTGTGCTCGAGCCCTATCAATCCCTAGCCCATAGGTCTAGACTTCTGAGGAATTGTAGATAGTCTTTAAATCTCAGTTCTTGGAATTCCTTGTATCCACCAGGGCCAAGGTCAAATGTTCTCTTTCGACTTACTGCATTCAAAGAGACCGTGCCAGGGGTTTTCGTCCTCCTCTGTGCACCATCTGCACCGAGGTTCTTGTTCAATACACAAGCGATGCATATGTTTCCTGAGTTTACAGTGCCCAGTGATGCTTTGAACCATACTTTTGAGTTCGGTTCTCGACATATAAGCAGCTTCTTTCTTGGTTTTCTCAGAAAGATTGTCATTGGGATCCTTTATAAAAAGTATAGTATGCTTATATTGGCTCTATCCCATCGACTTTATATAGGGATAAATGCTTATTAGGAATCCGACGTTTCGACTCACATCGCAGATCTTCTTCAGGGATATTAGAGTAGGATCACACTAGACAATCGACTCACTAAAACGGAATGGGTGTTTCAGAAACAAGGACATAAAAATGAAAGGGATGATTAAACAAGCCAATAACTTGGAGTTGAAGAACAAAAAACTTTTTTAACAAACATCTCTTTCGGAACTTTTCACGGTTCTTTTTATCGTTTTACATTTTTTTTTTTACCTTTAGCTGTTGGACCTGGGCAATATATATAGGCAATGTAGACACATTTTCTTTCCATTTTGTTTCTTTTTTATTATTCAACTTTTCGCATTGGCTCGTACATTCGAAGGATTCATGAGAAGTCAACAGATTATTTTTTTGGCGTTATTTATAGCACTCCAGCTTCTTAGGAGTTGAGTTAACAAACTCTGCAACAAGTTGTTAGAACATAACATGGCGATAAATTCTCAACTTACTCATCTGTGCTCACTAGACCGCAAAATATAACGCTGTGTACGGAACTGGCTAAAACATTTTTCTCACGTATAAGAAGTTTCATCTTGCCCATGTCATTGCTACCGACATGGAAGTATAAACATTTTGACAAGAGCATTTGAACACGAGAAAAGTTTTAAACCAAATTATATCTAAATGTTTAAACTTGTATATATGAGCAAGAAAATCTTCCGGGTGGAAGTCAGAAAAATTTCTCTTTAGTAAGGAGAACTATTTATTTGAAATCCAACCAAAGGGGAAAAAATACAAGATACAGACAAATTAATATGATACATAGTAAATAATAAAAATACATATAGTAATCAAGGGATATGAGTGATAAAATAAATATGGAGAGCCTTAGGTAAATATAAAAACAGAGAGAATTTATATACAGTATTATCATATTTAAATGTTTTAAACTCGATTTTGAATTAATCTAATAGCATCATATCATAAGCACTAGCCAATTTAGGAATTGTGAGTGCAATGTAATGTAATATTTCTAAATTGATAATTAAAAATAATATTAAAATGTTTAGTATATTACCGAAATTACATCAAAATAAATTATCACACAAGAAAGATAGCATAACACAGGATAGTATATGATAGGGTTGACAAGTAGTGATGAAAGTGGTGGATAGGAGGGGTTGCTACCATTAAGAAGAAACATTAGAATGAGGCTTTGTGTTGAAAGGGGAAAGAAATGGTTACAGCCCTGACCAACCTATATAATAGCTATGTTTACTAGAATTTTCTCAAGAAAATTTGCTCCGAATTCCAACTGGTCCTTAAATATGTTAATTATTAATCATTATAGATTATCGATAATCATTATATTAACTAAATTACGGTTGAAGAAATTTATTTAATATAACTATCGGAGGCTAATTAGGTTTACCATAAAATATACCAATATTGGTTCATGGCACAAATTAATATGTCTATTATTTTAAAAGTTAACGTAAGTTTTTTTGTTTTATCGTTCTTAAATAAAAACCATCTTAAAAAGTTGGCAATGATAATGTTCGAGCCCATCAATCGCACCATTACTCAGTCGATCATATCTCCTGACAGTTGATAGATTTATGGTTTCAACCACTTTGTTTCTAGAATTAAGGATAATATAATGTTTCTAGTTCATTGAAGGAAAGAAATTAGAGGCTTTCGTATTTTCTAGCATTTAAGGGAAAAAGCCGATCAGCGTAGGTGTTCTATCCAAGATAGGTGATGGTTTTTTTGATACATTAACAACAGTTTATGGTTAGAAGAATATGTCTATATAAAATGTGCCATGGTTTAGTCACCGTTTATCTGTAAAGCATCGATAATTTCTCTTATGCAAGGAGAATGACAAACATAAATTATACTAATTACCAACTCATTCTGAAATTGTTGATACATTTTAATATCCTAAATTTTCCTTCCAATAAAATTTCCCATTTCCTTTTCAAGAATATTGTTCTGTTTTTTCTGCGGAAAATCGAACTGCTAAATCATCTTTTAAAGGATTTTCTCACATAGTACGTTTTGCTTTTGTCTTCGAATTATCTTTTAATTGAAGTAAATTTCATATATAGATTAGCTACTTTCATTTATCCATTATTAAATGTTATATTGATAAAGTGAATCATTATTTCATTTTTCTCTTTCTAGGATACTTTATTACACTTCGAATAGATGAAAAATAATAGTTGAGTATTTTTTTATTAACTTGAATAAATATGGAATTAGTTATTAGAAGAATTAAAGATATAAAGAAATATTCAAGAAACATTTTTTTTTAAACTAGAAGCCAACTTTAAAAAAAACTACAATAAAAAAATTGAGTACAATGGTACAATTTATAATATATATAATCCCCAATGCTTGGACTCGTCGAAAACTGCACATATAAATATTTATCTTCTCACTAATACCTGAACCTCATAGACCCCCTATATGAGCAAGAAACCAAACGTCTATTAATTTGTTCTGTTTTATATAAATCATATAAATTATACATTTTTTTTTGTTCATTTAACGTTACTTTATGCTGCTATGGCAAATCGGACGATGCTACAGTGGTAGCTCTAAATTTTCCTATCTAGGTTTAATTAGGAAAGGGATTTTTAACGAGTACCTGACATTGTACAGGCTCGGGAATCCCGTTTAACGTCCCTTCAGAAGGACGGCGTAACTAAGGATTTTTTACTCCCTTTAAAAAATCCTAGGGCCACCTGCCGGGCTACGGACCCGCGACCTTGGGGTTAGCAGTTAGTTACGCTAACCACTAGATCACAGGCTGCCCCTAAATAATAATTTATTACAGTCACTCTGATTACATTTATTATAGTTAGCTTTTAAACTCTCCTTTACGATAAACATTCTATTTTGACACAATTTTCGTCTCCATAAATAAACCGAATTAAATATATTACCGTACTTGGCACCATGCAGCCGATGCAATGTTTCAACTTCATAAAAAGAGAACAGGTTCCATAAAGGCTGCCATAGAGTTGATTATTCTTTTCGACAGGTTCTAGTGAAATGACAGAATGAAACACAATGTACAGCTATACCTTATCCTCTTTCACCTATTTGACCTGAGTTTTTGCTTAGATTTAAGGGTAAAAAATCCCTGATGATTTTGTTGGCCTCATGACTAGAAAATGAGCAGTTGATTATTTTATTTTTATATTAAAGTTTAAATATTTAAATTTTATTAATTTCTTTAGTTTTTATTATTTTTCTGTTATTATTTTTTAGCCTCAGTTATGGAATAAACTAACCATAATTAATGTAAACTTTGGGGTAACATTAATTTACTAAATGTAGCTAATACTTCATGGGAAATAAGTTGTTTATTCCATTTGCACAGGAACTTCTACAATAGACGCCTACTCTTCGATCAACACTGTGGTGGTGGTAATAAGAAACACTAAAATAGAAATGAATGACAAATGTTGTAATGGAAAATTTTCAACATTTTTAGGCCCAAGGAGTCCACTCTATATGACAATGGTTGATTGAACTAAGCAACAAGAAGCTTTTACCGACATTTCGATTATCCCTTAATAACATAAGCTAAACCACTTCATACTTGCATCATTTAAATAAGTATAATAATATATTAGAATTATTAATTCAAAGAAGTCACTGAACATTATGGGCACAAAAAAATCAGTCCCAAGGTTTGACAAACATTGCTGCACTTTCCTTAAGGAGAATCTTTCTAATAGTGTAAGTCGATTTGCATTGATGTTATTAAAAAAAAAAGTCGTTTCACGAGTCAGAGATAGTTGTTTCCATTTGAATGAATCTATAAATTGAACATGAATCATCGCAAACAAGGAAACAGGAATAGGGAAAGGTAATGAAATAAAGAATGGGAGAAATATATATCGTTTTCTTTCAGCTCTATTGAAGAAGATTCTCAAGTTTGGCATAAGTAAAATAAAAAGTTGCATATTATTAAAAAAAAATTACATTTTTTTTTTTACTTAATTGTTATTATATCTTCCACTATATTTATATCGGTGCCTATAAATTGGAATAAATATATATTTAAAATGATGAAAACGGACATATTAAATGTGAATTATTTGTGATATAAATGGAAATCTTTTCTTACATAAAACCGTATAAATAATTCGCAAGTAATTACTCATTTTATTAAATTCTAAAACAGCCATATTATAAAAACAAAGCAAAAAGATCTTGTGTTGTAGTATTGGTTGGGAGAACTCGTCCCAAAAGACTTCCCTCGATACCAGGATCCCCGGTTTTAGTACAAAAAATATTTTTATAAATAAACCAAGGGTCATTTTTTTAAATACCATTTTCCACCTCTTATAGTAACTAACGTGACTCTAATCTTAATTTAAAAAATGATAAGTCATAATATCCTCAATTTTTTTTAGGCCGGGATTATGGGAGACTTAAAAGTATAATCATGAGATAATCATCATCTAAAGGATACGTTGATAAGCCTTAATGATAATAAATTTCTTATGGCAATAATGGGACAAAAAAAAACATACCACGCTTTTTAAGGATATAAGAAGGACGTATCTGCAGGAATCTGTTAAATTGAAAGTAGGAGGTGGAACGTAACACTAATTTGGTGAAGTCTAGCACTTTTCCCAGCATTTAATTGAATCACTGTACACAAGGGATCGATAACTAACGTGATGTAACTAATTAGACAAATCTGTGCGCAAATATTTTTTTTTTTAATCATATCCTAAACCTTGAATTAGGATAGCAATTTCAAATACTATGTAGTACTGTATAGGACATAAGAGGAATGATGACAGGTAAAATATAAAATAAATTTGTTTAGAACTAAACTGCCCCCTTAGTTACCGTCCAACAGCTGCAATAAACCCAACCATGACATCAGCATTTCTCACTAATAAGCTTAGAGCAATCTGAGCCTATGATATTTATGCATTGGTTTTGTAGTTTATTCAGCAACTATTTGAGTTTAGTTTTATTGAAATAATCGATATTAACGGTGTGAAAGTGGCAATTTTTTTTCCTAATAATATCTGAAAGATAATGTTAATTGAATAGTCCTTTAAGAAATTTATTGTTGGGACCAAATGGGAATTGAATACGTTGCCAAGAGGAGTGTAAGAAGAGGTTTTAATTTACAATCAGGAGAAGTGGAAGGGGCAGACATAGAGGCCCCGAGGCGGATCCGGTAATGAGGGATTCATGTCGCAGGGCTGAGGGACGTGCCCGACTCCTGGCCAAGTTTCCTACAGTTACCTCCAGCTGCCTCCTCCGGGGGGGGGGAGTGCAGGAGCCCCCCAACTCAAATAGCGACAGATTTTTTCACTTTTCCACCTGAGGGGCAACTCCGTGCCTGGGGATCGGCGGGCCCCAATGGCCCTCGGGGGGAAGAAGTTTGCCGTAGTAAACACCATCTCCCCCGGGAACGATATTACCATGTAAACTTCAAACTTGAGTTTAATCTCAAATAGTTTCCGGCCAAGTTCCCCTTCTTAATGCTACTTCTAAGAGAAGGTAAATATTTTTGTTTGGTATCCATTCCATGATTGTCAAATATTTCTGTATATACCAACCATATCGAGGGGAATAGGTAATGTCGGTTAGACTTAAATCATTACTCCCAAATATTATACTCCATCAAAGAATGCACGCGAGTTGGGCGAGTGATGTGTGATCATTGGATTTATTTAAATTATAGTTTAATTGATACTATAGTAAATCCCAGCCTCAACTGAAATAATTCGTTGAGCCTTTTGATATATTTTAAATGACCTATTTATTAAATCTAACAATTTAGTTAACAACCTACGCGAAAGTCACCTCTAGGGGAATTTATTCTCCCCCCCCTACCAAGCTCAATTCACTTGCCCTTTGTCCCATCGGTACTATGTACTGACTAAACTTGAGAAAACCATCAAAAGCAGAAAATGTTGTACTGTCCAATCATGCTAAGTATACGGAAAAAAGGCCTAGCTGAGGAATATGATAGGTTTGGGAAGATATTACTGCTAAACTTCTGACAGAGATCATTGGAGGGGATAAATACTGAGAATTGGAGTATAACACTCTAGCTGGATCCGGGATAATAAATAATTGCTCTTAGTTACACAATTTAGAAGACAACCTGCGCAGAAGTTGGCTCTGAGCCGATCATGCGAATATTTCTCCCAGTACCAAGAGCGTTTCACTCGCCGTGAGCCTTCATCGTACATAGTTTGCTTTTATAATAATATATTTTCATTCTCTAAAAGCTATCATTATCATTGTTATTTTAGGTTCGATATATGCTAACATTGGATGCTTTTTTTAAAAACAATGTAAGATCGAAAAAAAAATACTTGACAGATGCGGCCAGGGCAAGGGAACACCCATCATAACGACCTAGTCCTACATCCGATTTCGAAAAAGGTTGCTATCTAAATTGACTAGAGCATAAGCCAGGAGTCGATATATACTTAGAGGAACAATAATTATGAAAATTCTATAAAATATGAATCGCTTAATTTCAATATATTGCTATGCCACTTTGTGTTAATAATTCCAGTATTGAAATTTAATTTTAACGCCATAACATACGGCAAAATAAATATGTAGTAAAAATTTAATCGTTATCAGTGTCAGAATTTAAATCAAGGGATACCCATGAGGGTCCACAGAAAAATATGTAAGTATTGAAATCCACAATTGAGTTGCCAAAGATTGAGCTTAAGATATATTTTTATCTTTTATTTTTTTGAAAAACTAAATTAACACTGAACTTAAATTGTTATAATTATGCTCATTTTGAAGTTGAGAGATTAAAGTACAGTAGCAGTATTCTCTAGAGCGCTCCTTGGCCCTTCGCTTGCCGAGGTGTGAAGTTGAGATTCAATTTAAATAATGTTATGAGCGTCATTTTCGTTTTCACTTTAATATTGTTTTACTTTAATTTAGTTGCTGTATTTAAAACTTAATTATTATAATATCTTCTATAATGTTTAAATTAATATTAAATGGCAAAATACTCTAGGGGATAATAAAAGGAATTCAAAAGATATAATTTCAATGGTATATAAAACAAACTTTTGAGTCTCTGTGGAAAAATGATGAGGGTTATTTTTGAAGTATTTAAATTATTCTTGCAGTTGATTTACGAGTATGCTACGTTTTACGTTATTGTTCAATTATAATAACATATCTTGTGAAATATGTAATCAATTTTTTTCGTGCAATATAATAACACAGGATACATACTATTTGTTTTTTAATAGTATTCTTTCATGTATGTTTTTTTTAATCTAATTTTTTTTTCTGCGTATATTTTTTCTGTTTTCTCTAGATCACCTGCTTAATAAAAAGTTTCTAATTTTTTGTTAAAATTACTCCTTTTCTTTCAATATGCTTAGAGGTGTCTTAGTTTAATGTACTAGGTTACAATAGAATTTAATTAAACATTTGTCAACGCAAAAATGAAAGGTTAGAAAATGTTAAATAACGGAGCTGGATCCCATATTTTATTCCAGAATTTATAAAACACACAATACGATAAATTAAAATTATGTTAGAATTTATAACAACGTGAAATCTCGTAGCACTAATCAAAGTGAAATACGTATTATTGTAAGCCTTAATTTGTGCTTCAACCAATGACTCATCTACAAACATGGAGCAAACTATAGGACGTACAAGACTATACTTAAAAAAAAATAACGACTAAGGTTAAGTACAAGTTATTATTATTCACTAAGCAAGGGTAAAGAAATCATCTTCTATTGTTAAATGAAACAAGTGTGAGCCCATCTCCTTATCAAGGATACCGGGGATCATTGGCTCTTGAGTGAAAATTAAACTGACGCTACATTAAACAAAAAAATAAGTAAATACATATGTTATATTACAATGGAAACTGCTACTTGCACACCTAACACAGTCAGTTCAACGATTAAAAGGAAACAGAAGAAAAAAAAAGGTGATAACATGAAATTATTATGCTGGAAACGGAGTTATTTTGCGAGGAGCAGCAATTTCCCACAGCGATAACAGTCTATCAAACTGAACACTAACGTTGAATATTTCATCATAACAGCGACCGATACTTGGAATAAAAGTTACCGAAAGATAGACTTCTAATCAAATATGTAGGCCACTCTGTTGTGGTCTAGAACATGCTATTATCTCGGTAAGGAAGGTGTCGATAAGTGGTCGAGGTGATGTCAGTTCTTGTCCACACCCATTTTCCTCACCTGGAATAGAATACCTATCGTAAAAAATCAATGTTTCATTAGTAGTTTTCAGTTTTATTAGTTAAAATAAAAATAAAAGAGCAATAAGCTGTCTTTAAAGTGGTAAACTAAGATGCCAGAGCTGGAAGGTGTTGATGACAAGAATGAGGTGAGCCCCAGTCTTCAATAAACAAGCGATAACAATCCAATCTGTATCATGGTTACGATTTGCCTCTTGACTACAAGCAATGGAACGAAAATCCTTAAAAACCTGTCCTATATTTTTTCCTTTAATAATCCTTTCACTGTGGAAGGAATGGCCTATCGGTATTGAAAAACAAGTTGATACATAGTCCACTATTTGAGAAAATAAGCTACATAATGTTCACAAAAATAACTAGAATTAGCTGATTTAAGTAGCCGGAATAACTAATTATTGACTTACAAATTAGAAAAACCACCTTTTTTGAAATAGGGATGGTGAGAAGTGGGTGGTTTTACTATGGCTAGTCACTGCAGGGTCTAATGCCACCAAATATCCGAAAATAAAACAGATTCAAAATATATTCCAAGGGTAACCGTGACGAACGCAAAACAACAAACATCTTTAAGAAAATGCAAAAAGATAACAGTTAGAGCAAACCTATTCACTCGGATAAAGGGCGAGTGAAGCGAGATGTGCAGTGGGGGAAAGGTTTCGTCCGTGGTGACTTCTGCGCTGGTCGTTTTCTTAATTGTCGAACAATTATTTATTATTCCAGATCCAGCAACGGTGTTACACTCCAATTGACAGTATATTTTCTCTCCATTCACCTCTGTCAGAACATTAGCCGTCGAACCTTAATTAATTCAGTCACTAATCTGTATCCTATTTCCCGTTTGGAATATTTGTATTGATAGGCAACAGTGGAATATTATTTTCCTATCAACGCTAAACAAATACATATATATATAATGTATCTATTTATGACCAATGGTGCCAAAAGGCTCATTCACAAATAAAAACTTCTCTATATCAGGAACAGAACTAGTAATCCTTTGGGAAATTCTGCCTGATATCGATGATATATACAGAAGTATAATACAAGAGTTACATTATACAGACAATAATATATGGATGGACGTTATGTCTGTATTTTTTTTATTTGACAATAAATCATCTAAAGCAATGATGGCCAGAACATATCATGTCGTTTAAACAGTGTTAGTAACAAAAGTCGATATGATGTAGGAATGTGATAGCAGCCCTTGCTCTATATTTTTCCTTTAGTTTGCCCGAAGCAATCGACGAATAATAGGATAAGTCAATATCCAACAATAATCTTTCTTGAGCATGCAGGATGGAAACGTTTCTAACGTTTTAAGTGGATCGTAACTTGAAGGCCACGTGTAAATTGATGAATAATGCAGAAAAAACTGAATGATAGCGTTTCATTATGCTTATCAAAGAAAATAGTTGTCTAGATTTATTTAAAATTAATTTAAAAAATAAAACTGTACCACTAAAACTCTTGAAAGGTCTCGGTTATAGTACTTTGTAAGCACTATACTGTTTCTAATCCCTCAGTTGTGCATGGAGGTGATTTTACCGAGATCATGTTCAAACGCCTAGTTTTTCTCCAAATTCATAAAGGCTGGATGAACAAGGAACCTCGAGATCCCACAAGGTCGATACAAGGCTGATAACGAAATAAGTTATTTTATCTGCCATCGCCGTTTTCTAAAACGGAAGCTGAAATTCCTGGAACTTTTACCTTACACACTAAGCTGCTTCGCTTCCCTTTCTTTGATAAAGATTTTAAAGAGAAGTATGCATTTTAGAAATTTTAACCTTTTATTCAGATCTAATTATGTTTCCTTTTAAATTAGCAATAACTTCAAAAATACATCTCAAGACACACGTGATTGCTAATTCAGTATTGATGGCTATTTTTAATTTACAATCAAAATATTAAAAAATCTTTCTTGACATAAGAAGAAAGTAGTTTATTATATTTTATGTTGAAAATCGATTACCGAGCTCCAGAAATGAAGCAGCTGTCATTAAAAGGTTAGTCGATTGTGGCCCCAGATACGGAGTAAAACATTGTTTAATGTCGAGACAAATGGTCTTATGATAAATGATTGCCCTGGCTCCCGGCGATCTAGAATGGACAGAGTTTCCTCTATTCTTAAATCGTATGAAGCATTTTTGATTAATTTATCTGTAATACCATGCAGGAGATTACTTCTTGAGAAATTTATAATAATAATAATATAATATCAGTAGGTGAATTGTAAAAATAATGTCGATAATGCCAAATATAGATATATTTTTTTATCTCTAAATAAAAATTCATATCTATTTCCATCTAAGCATTCATCCGAAAGAAAACCAAATACTCCCTAATATTCTAAATTATATCAATATCGAAATATTCCATTAATCTTGGTTAAATAATAAAATTATTATTGTTCAAAATCTATATTATAAAACAAAGTCTTGTTCGCGGTAAACTCAATAACTACTGCAAGGATTTTCATGCGGTTTTCAACAATATATATTGAGTGATTCACCAGTAAGGTTTAGGTATATACTTTTTCGGTTTTTAGGTTTTGTATAAATGGGTTGGAATAACGATGGGTTTCACCAAAGACGCTGCTTGGCTAACCCCGGGCAATTATCTAATGTGCAAAGAAAATAAATTCGCATATAAAGAAATATTTGGTTTTGTTTTTATTTTTATAATTTCTATATAATTAAGAACATCAGCTGAGATGGGAAGATAGAAAATCAAGACAGCCAATGATATTCGCGTGGTCCTTAGTGCCCGGTACGTGATAAAAAAAAAATACATTACACAGACATATTATGTAGGCATTATGTGCCTTATTACCCGAGCAAACCTGGGGTGGGTTGCTAGTTATTTATAAATTTTAATGTTTAAACAGGGGAGTAACTAATGTGACATTAGTTGCAAAACATTAGGTAAATATATGAATTGTTTTTATATACATTATTAAATCCATTATGAATTTACATTTTAAAGATTTATATCTAATTAGGGATAATTTCACTAACCTAAGGAAAATGAAGTAATTTTTTTTTGGGGGGGGGGGGTTGTAACACCAAATTTCAGGGAAAATTAAATAAAATTTTAAATTTCATATTATCGTATTTGAATTAAGTATCGTAAAGAGCTAAAACAGTAGTCAACTATGGTACACTTCCAGTATATGAATTGAAGCGATTCACAACCTATACAATGCGGTCTGAAACATCTTGTTCTTTCCACCTTTAAAAATTCTATTTGTCGTAGTTAATCTCTTATTTACAAGGGTAAACAAAATAATAAACAATAAAATAATATATCTATTTACTTGTGGAACCCGAAATATATTCATATAAGGCAGAACTTGTTCAAAACCGAAATTTTGCTTATGACAACTATTAATAATGGGTAAATATATTTCGAATGTAACTATTTGCGTTATTTAGTTCACTGATTTTCATCTTGCATCTATATCTGAATTAGTTTTCAGGGAATAATTTTTTTTACTTACAAGACAGATGTAGTTGAAACTGACATCAATAAAGGATAATTACCTGAAAAAAATAAAATAAAATTAGTTCAAAATAATAATCAGTAATAATAATTAAAATAAACAGTACTTTTCGAAAAAAAATTAAAATAAATGAATAATCTATAAAATACAGCGGTGTTTGTTTTTATCAGTATTATTATTACTATTTTTTAATTTTCTTATTCTACTAAACTATTTCATTTTATATTTTTAAAAAATATTTTATTAAAATATACATACCAGTTTCTGGTATTTATATATTAATAAAAAGTTAACTCATACAATTTTTATAACTGTAGGAAGGAATGAGAGAGATCCCTTAAAATTTATTAGTAATGCATGAACTCTCTCATTACACGTCTCTCACCCCGCTTGCTTTATGGAGGAGAGAGATGGACGATAAGCGCTGCTTTAGGAAAAAAGCTACTTGCTACTTTGATAGAGTATTGGAGGAGAGCTGCTAGGGTATCCAGACTAGAAAGAAGGAATAATGCCGAAGTTAGAGAGCGAATGCAAACTCAACAAAACGTCCTCCAAAATATAGAGATAAAAATATTAGAATGGTCATCTCAGAAGAATGAAGGAAGAAAGTTTGCCTAACTTAATTTTCAATTGGAGGGGAATACCACGAATAAGATGGATGGAAGGAAAGATTTTGAAGTTATCTGACTCGTTAGAAATAGGAGGAAATTTCTAAGACAAGATACAAATTTGGAATCTCAATGTTAATTTAAGTTCAAGATTAACTTCACTTAAAAATTTATGGTTAATATGTTATAATGTATATATATCATCATCATCATCACATGGCGCTATGGTCCATGGAGGACCTTGGCCTCCTCAACAATTCTCCTCCACTTTGAACGATCTCCCGCTGCTCTTCTCCATGTTCTTACCCACATGAGCTTCCACATCGTCCAGCCATCGCATTCTAGGTCTTCCTCTTCCTCTTTCTCTTTCTGGAGGTCCCCCCAGAATCAGCTTTGAGAGCCCTTTTTTGTACATTCTGTGAACATGCCCCAACCATCTCAATCTTACTTTTTTAACAAAAGAAACTATGTCAGGTTCTCCATATAGGTCCTTAAGTTCTTGGTTCCTTTTCATGCGGAAACAATTTCCTTCCTTGGTTGGGCCATACACTGTTCTAAGAATCTTTTGTCTCCCATGTAATCAATAATCTCTCATGCTGTTTGGTTAGAGTCCACGCCTCCCCACCATAGTCAACGACAGGACGAAGTATCGTCTTATGTACACTTATTTTTAGACTACGGGGTACAGCTCTATTTTGGGACACGTTTCTAAGGGACCAATAGGATCTGTTACCGTTTTCAATCCTCGCCTTTATTTCATGTTCCAGTCTGTTATCTTCTGTAATAATGGTGCCAAGATATTTAAATGTCTTAACATTTTCAAAACTGCGCCCTCTTCCTTGGAGATATCCACTGGATGACAGTTTCCTGGATGAGAGCATGTATTTTGTATTATCTTTATTTACAATTAGCCCTGCTTTCCTAGCTGCCCCTTCACATTCCCATAATGCTTCCGAGAGCACGTTTTCATTTCTTGCTGTGATAACCACATCATCAGCATATGCGAGGTGTCGTGTTATGTTGTTATAAATAGACCCCTCTCTTCTTGCTTTCGTTGTCATTACTTTTTTCGGCAGCACCAAATTAAACAACACTGAAGATAAAGGGTCTCCTTGTTTAACTCCTTTTTTAATAAGGAAGTCTCTGGACATTTCTCCCTGGACCTTAACCACACCGCTACAATTCTGCAGTGTCATCCTTATCAATCTGATAAGTTTTTTAGTTTTTTAGGGCACCCAAATACATCAAGTTTTCGTACAGCTCATTTCTTTCCGTGCTATTATAAGCCTGTTTGTAGTCAATGAAGGTGGTGTAGTTTCATTTATAATATATATATATATACGATTAAAAAATAATATAAATAAAAATTGGGAAAGTATGGATGGCATAATGTGGAAAGTATGCAATTCCATAATTCAATAATTAGGAAAGTATGGACGGCAATGGTATGAGGAGGGAAGATATACAAGATAGAAGAAAATGGACAAATTAATTGAAGGAAATTTTTGGATGAAGGAATCCTCAATCTGAGAATACCCCTAGGGATAAAACATTAGTAAATTAAGTTTATAAATTGATTGATCATAATATTAATAAAAAATACGTTACTTTCATTTAATTATTTTACTTTTTTTTGCTTATATTCGCATTAATTCTGGAGAGTTCTACTCATACAGCAACAATTTTAAACTATTAAGGAGAATAGGACATTAAAATATATAAAAAAAGGGGAACAAAGCACTGATGATTTCTCCACTTCCGAGATAAAACTTCTTGATTCTTCATAACTGGGACAGCCGGAAGGAGGCGGTAGAAACTTGGAGGCGGTGATGTAGGGACCCCGTTCGTGGTGAAGTGACCTGTTGGCCAAGATAAGGCCTCCTCGTCAGAGCCCGAAGACCTGATAACTGCCGCTACTAATTTTCCTCTCCAGACTCGCAGTTATCTCCAGCACTCCTTCCAGTTTCAGCTGCCCATCCGTCTCCTCTTGATTTACTGCACCCACTCTTTCCTCCTTAAGCTTTCTCCTCCACGTCCTGTATTTACTGCGGCCAGTTTTCACGGCGAATTAACACCGTGGTCTCAACTCTCTCGAGTGGAAAAACCGAGCTTTATAAGTGAGCTGCTTTTCTTGGCTTTTCAGTAGGCAGTGAGTTATGTTAAAAGTTTCATGGAACATAGATAATATCTTCTTAAAATGTTGCCCTAAAGTTTTCAATTATAGACTTATGTTATCGAAAAGCGTGAAAAGATAAATATTTGATGGTTATCAATGTATTTATATAGTACACAATAATAATAATAATAAATAAAATATTTTCAAATCTAAATTTTTAGACGTTTTTAAAGCTACGAAAACGCGTTTCAATTTAAAGTTCCTTATCATTTCTGATTTTCGATGTTATTAGACTCGTTAGAAACAGAAGAACATTCAAATTAAATACAAAACAAAAATTAAGTATTTTTAGGTGTATAATGTTGTAGTCCAGGAACCATGGTCCATTTTTTTACATGATTAGTATCAAGCTGAAGCTTCGTGAATAGCTTCGTTTCGATGAGACGCCCAACAATTTCCTGTGCGAAAATTCTCGATTGTAGTAGCTAAAAGAGGTATCAAGGATAAAATATGTCGATTTGATGATTCTCAAAAATTTATTACTAACTGGGCTTTTTTTGTTAAATCTCAAGATAATTATCTAAATTATTTGAAAAAATATTTGTTCTACAAAATTTATGGTTTGATCAAAGAGTCCCCTCCTTCCAATTTGTATCGATAACGAAGTCAAAAAAGAAGAAGTAAAAAAAAAAACAGTCGGTTAGTTATATTTTTGATGACCTCGTTATCGATACACGTTGGAAGAAGGGGGCTCATTGATCAAACCATACATTTTGTAGGACAAATATTTTTTCAAATAATTTAGATAATTATCTTGAGATTTAACAAAAAAATAACCCAGTTAGTAATAAATTTTTGTGAATCATCAAATCGACATATTTTATCCTCTCTACCTCTGTTAGCTACCACAATCGAGGATTTTCGCACAGGAAATGGTTGAGCGTCTCATCAAAACGAAGCTATCCACGAAGATTCAGCTTGATACTAATCAAGTGCAAAAATGGACCACGGATCCTGCTGGACTATCGGTTCTAGATAACAAAAAATAAAATCTAGTGGATTACTCGTTAATGTTCGGGTGCCATAAATTTTGTTTGAAGTGTTCAGAACTCTTGATTTATGGGTGATTTCAAAGGTTTTAAAAAATATTAGAAAGGAAAAAAATGTAATAGGACAAGATTTTAATGCTTTTTGATAATGGCATTTCGAACTATTTTATACTTTTCCTTTTTACCTCTCGAAGAGGTCATAAGTATATTTTTATTCAATAGTTATTATGATTTATGAAACTTGGGTAATATAGTATATTTTTAAATGTTCTGTTTTATTATTTTATATTTCTACCATTATTTCTTATATGACATAAAGTAGGTCACGGAAAACAACATGCATATATCGACAAATCTATCGCATTAAAAATAAATTATCAAGTTATAAAACAACTCATAACATTAATCAAACGACAGAACTTTATTACAAGCGGTATTTAATTATCTCGGGTTAGTTGATGAGATAAGCAGTGTATATACAGGTGGCAATGAAGTAAAGAAAATATTAACAATGAAAAGAAACCGTATTAAAATCATAAAACCTTATTTATCAAACAACCAGTGTTTCTACTTAATCAGATTCGGACGCGGCTCAAGTGGCGAGCCTGAAGGGTCTCCTCACGCGATTTATTAATTAAGCCCAAGAAAAGTTACCATGGGTTAAATTACCCTTAATCGTTCGGCATTTACACCAAGGAGGGTGGCATGTACTGGAAAAATTAGATTTTCAATTTAACAAGAGAAAATTGTTTTATTTTTCCATCAGTTTTCAGATGAAATCTGAGATATGAGTAATTCGTTTCGTATACTAAAATACGCTATATGAGTATTATAATTCAATATATTTATTTAGATTGAATAACGAGAAAAAAAAAAAGATTTGAAATTAGAAACAATATACTGATATTCTCGTCTACCTATAGATGATGGCCTTTGAAGAGATATTGTTCTTCCTTATGCTCGCCGTTCTGAAAGAACCACTGATTTCCGGTGAATGTATGTAAGTGTCAAATGTAAGTGAATGTGAAACATGTAAGGAAATTCATTGAACATTGAAATCCGACACCAATATAAATACCATTTATATTATAACTGAATCTTATTCGAATTGCTGTTAAAAAACAACAACAGGGTTTAACGTTTAATAATAGCATCCAATTCCTATATATTCTATAATTAATTGGCTACTTGAATGAATTACATTTTACGAAAAATGAAGTATAGGAAAAAAAGGTGGAAAATAGATGGTTTGAAAATCACTACCATATAAATGTGAGTAATTGACTTCGAAATGTCCTACAACATTGTCTTGTAGAGGCGGAGTCAATAATAATAATAATAGTCAGTAGTTAGCAATAACTTTTTATTGCTTTTCATGTTAGCGAGGAGATAGTTGACTGGAAGATCTGAGTAAGGAAGTAAATAGTTGGGGGTCCAGTCAAATTCAACACTAAGTAAGTGGGTACTTATTTTATTTTGCGCCGACGTTTCGACCCACTTTGTGGGTCATCTTTAAGGCTAAGAAAGAAAACAGACAAAACAACAAAACTATAAAAATACATTACAGTACCAAGAATATGATAATATAAAAATATATGTAGAGTAATAGAAAATTATAACAAAAAAGTGAGAGATATATATGAATACAAATATTACAGAGTAAATGTACAGAAAGTTGGTCATGTAAATATTACAAAGATAAAAGAAGGAAGTAAACAGAAAGTTTACAAAAAGAAAAAGTATAAACATCAGAGATGAGTTGTAAAATTATGGAAATATTTATTGTTTTAATATAATATATAATAATATATTTATTGTTTTGATTTTAATCCTTTTTGTAGGAATTATTCACATGAAAACTGGTAGTCCCCCATAAATTCGGAAGTTTAGGAAATCCAATACGTATAAGACAACTCAAAAGCATACAACTTCAACATAAATTGCAGCCTCTAGATTCACCTATAAGTAGATATAATTCGTTTAATTTATTTATTAAGGAATTGTTTTAATTTGTTATATTTAGATTAAATTTCCCCCTATACATATCAAGCATAAAATAATTTGAAAATGAAATATCTAAGCTGTGTCGATGCCACAAAGTATAAAACAACGCAATTTTCGATAGCTGGTGTTTTATACAAACTACACCAATATGCAATAATAATGATGAAATAATGTCCCTGACCTAAAAATAAATTATGTATTTTCATTCATCATATTGTAAATAAACAGGAATCAATTAGGTAAACAATAACAGATTTTATTTGTAGGTGAGAACGTATCGAACAAAGTTCATTGAACAAGACCTCTAAATTATTTATTCCCCGCTGATATGTCTTGAAATTTTAATAGCTTCAAAAATTAATCCATTTAAAAAATTTCATAAATTTCTTTGCCGACGTTTCGCTAGCCAGACTGCTAGATTCCTCAGGGCCTAATTTTTAATTAGGGCGGTATTTATAGCTTTTCAGGTCTGGCCAAATATTGGGCGTGCCAATTTAAGGGAGTATTTACCTACAATTATTTTTCAAAATTGCCTTTTTGTTACAGATTTATTCTATTTAACTCTGATACCCCTGAGATTTATTTTATTCAATTCTTAGGCGGAAACCAATTCGGTTTTTAATGCAAATAAAAATTCCGTTTATGGGAGCGGAGTGGCTCAGTAGTAGAGCACTCACTGTGTTTGCAGCGGGAGATAGATCATATAGGGTCTAGGACCCAGCCTCTATAAAATATTATAAAAATAGGGTGCCCAAAATAAGGGGGGGAACTAGACTGCCGTTTATGAGCAAGAACTAGACATACACAGGCAAAAGGAAATTACAAAAGGATTAAAAAATAAATAAAAAGTCTACGTTACTTGCTTTTAACGGTCATTATAACTATGTTTTTGATACAGTCTAGACTTTGAAGAAAGTTTAACGATATTAGCTCATGACCAGAGGGATATTAAAAACCTGACTCCTTTTGTCCATCCGAAGCTCCGAGACACTATAGAGCCATTCCTACTTTATGATCTCTCTAGGGAGACTGTATTTTCCTGAACCGCTCCATTAAGCAAACCCCGGCTAATGGAAAACGAAGCCAACGCCGACGGGGCAGCTCTAGGTCCCCGCGTGTCCCCTCCTCGTGATACACTGTCCCATTCAGGAAATGTAAATGGAACTTTTTCGGAATTTTCCTTTGTACACAGTCCTCCCTACCATCGCCACATTATTTATACATTACCCCTGTTCCCCTGAGAGGAAGAAGAGGAAACAGAAAACGGTAAATGAGTCACAAGCAGGAAGTATTGGAAGTCGAGAGGGGAACTGATTCAAGTAAATGAGTAGGAAAGTTAATGATTGTCGGGAATATTGATTTTATTATTAAATGACTTGATGACGCATTTACCGTATTTGATAGCTCTTTAGAAAACTGCTTAAGTTTTACTATTTTCCACAATATAAAGCAGCATAAAACTTCGATTTTTAGGGAGAAGGATAATTGATATGATGTTGATTACTGTTAAAACGCCTATATAATGGTCGAATACGTATGAATGTGTTTATTGCGGTTCCTCCTTTAGACCTCGTGGACACCTGGAAAGTTCTAGGTGTGAAGCAAGGTACAGTCAAGGACACATATGAGAAATCTGGAAAAGAAACAATCCCAACAAATCTTCAAATAGCGTAAATCTAAAAAAAAAACTCTAATACATTCGAACAAAAGATTTTTTAAAAATTATTTTATTGAATTGTGCAACTGTAATATATGCATTTAGTACAATGGCTAAATGAATAAATAAATACATGAAAGGACATGTAGAGGCACTACCCACTGGCAGGACTCTAGTAACACTTCTATTATAGAAGGTCCCGAGGCCATCTTCTCTTCAGACGCCTAGGAGCCTGCAAGGATTGAATACGAGAGGAAATCGATGGTTTGGTGGAGCCCCATAGTTCAATTCCGTAAGTCCACATAGGTCTTATAACAGTCACATAAATAAGTCTTTTGTAATTGATCTGAAGCTTTGAGCGTTTGTCTAGTATGTGTTGAAGTAGTCGGAAGCGTCTAGCTGTTTCTTGTCTTTTCAGTCTTGTGTGAGGGTTTCAAGTTAGAGGTTTGTCTAAGTTGAGTCCTAGGTAGTGAATCTGTTCAACAGGGATAAGTGGAGTACTATTAAATGATACATTAGGACAGGAAGTCCTGGGTTTCCCGCGAACGAACAAAAGATAAACCCAAGAACTGTCCATAATAATAATCAAAACTACTCTGTTAACAAGATACCACAATACCATCTACTGTCTTGAATGAAACTACTATCTTGCTCCACCCAGAGTATAGTCAGCCAACAGTATACAAGCTCCGATCGGAACACTTCCTGGAGTACGAGTATTAAAACTTTGCCTTATTAGAATGAATCACCTCCTTATACTAGCGTAAACATACACAGGCTGGCCTATGTCCGCTGCTACTTTCTATCGGAGCAATTTGACTAACTTATTACGATCAAGTGAAAATCTTTCTCAAAACTAGACAAAAGCAGTTTCTTCCCTTTATGCATAACGTGTCTACAACCTATATGAAAAAAGATATTTTTCCCCTTAATATTACAATGTAATGAATATCATTATCTTAATTATAATATAAACTTTTACATCATTACACATGCATTGCTATTTTTTCAATTTGTTTTTCTTTACTTGCTATTTTATTTTATAAATATTACTTTAAGCAATGTAACCAAAGTAATAACATGACTTACTAAGAAGTAATAAACGTACTTTAACATACTCATGACACTGAGCATGAAAATCATTACTTACTTACTTCCGAAGCACAATAACTTGCGGTAGGTCTTGGGCTCCTCAATAATCTTCCACGATCGGGCTATATCTTGCGCAGCAGTTCTCAAATCAGCTCTGGTCGCATGGAGGATCCTAGCACCAGTGGGCCACCCCATCCATCCACGTAGCTTCGGACGTCCGGCTTACTTTATCGGAATCTCTGTTTAGCACATCCTTGAGACATGGCTCCCAAGCTTAATGGTTCTAACCACATCGATATCAGAGAATACATTTTTGAGCTTCCAATTCTTCCATTTCCTGCACATATCAGGGCCAAATGCCTTACTTAAAATCTTCCTCTCAAAAAGAAGGAGATCCTTGTTTCCACTCCTAGTCATCGATCAATTCGGTGATGCGTAAGTAAGGACTGGCCTTTATACAGCCTCTGTCGATTTCGTGATGAGCTTGCTCCGTATGTACTCAGCATGCCAAAATAGCACCTCTTTCCTGCTGCTATCCTTCTTTCAATTTCTGCAAATACATCATTTGTTACAGTGACCGGTGAGAGGTATGTGAATTCCATGGCTCTCTCAAATGTGCAGGTTCCGATTGTTAGCATTCGTTCCAACGATTCTGCGCTTACTCCTGTGAACTTACATTTTCTTTTTTACTTATTCACGATAAGACCTATAGCTTGCGCAGCCCTCTCCAGATCGAGATAGGGACTCTCTGGAGCCATAACTTGCAACTTATAACTTGCAATGATATCTAAATCAAGCAATGGAACACTAGTAGAGAAGACCGTGCCTGTCGTCTGCATGTTTGTATCTCAACTTAAGGACGACTTTCTTAATGGTTAGGTTGAAAAGCAGGCAACCCAGCGCATCCTCTTTGCATTAGTCGTATCAGAAGGAAATTGTTTAAAGGAATTACCGAATGAACTCGAACTAGACATCGTGTAATATTTCATGGCCATTTTTAATAAGTCGCATCGAATGCTCGAAGAAAATCTCAATGCATCGACTTATAAAGTTTATGCTGAATGATGCTATTATAAATGCACTTAAAATCTATGAACAGGGGGAGAGTTGGGAGTTTATATTCACGGCCTTTTTTAAGGATCGTGCTTATAAAATATAAACAGAAAACGTCAGATTAGTCCAATGTAATGAAAATCATTACTCTCCATTTGTTTCGGCTGAGGGAAATATCCATCTGATCCCTCCGCCTATATGCGCCACTGATATAATGAAGTATTAAAATAGACAAGATTTAAAAATCTTATATTCACCTGCTTTCATCCAAGCTAATTTTAATGTTTTCCGTAATGATATCATTTATTTAATTTAATGGTATAAAAACAAAAACGAAGAAATTATCATATTCATTTTCTTTAATGTGTAGATTGATATTTTAATTTATTTTCAATAATAGTTACTCTTATGAATATGTTAAATTGAAATTTAGGGAAACTAGTTTAAAATTTCTATCTTAGTGAGATTATTAGGAAATAAAATTAATTAATTGTGTCAAGAACATACTCCCATAAGGTACACTATTTGTCTACAAGACAAAGAACACAGAAACACAGACTCAATTAACCTGTTGACATACACTGGCGTCTGGGAGACGTCATTTGTTCCACGTGCCATTGTAGATTTAGACGTCTAGGAGACGTCAGGAATTTCTCCGGTGGACGCCCTAGAGTACATAATTAAGTAATTTCCTTCGTGTGTTGATTCTGTTTCGTTTAAAATGTCCATAGCGTTGAATATTCAAATGATACCAGTGTTTTTTCGAGCGTGCCAAATTAGTTTTATTTCTATATCTAGAGTTAATGTAAGTTCAAATTCACAGAAATTATTGTAATGTAATGAACTTTACTTTGACTAATTTTTTAAAAGTTTATTTTTTCTATCTAACTTAAACATATCCCAAAAATAGACAGAAAGAATTTTGAATACCGAAACATGTCTACCGTTCAAAGATATCAATCATCAGTAAAAGCTACTATTTAAAAGCTACGAAATTAATCCAAGATATATAAGAATACCTGCCGTTTCAATTGGCCCCAGGATTCAAAGCGATGTTAAGCAAAATCAAATTAGCAAAAAATATATCCCTAAAAGTTAGTCGAAGTCTTAGAGAGTAATAATTAAAAAAATACTACGATAATACTAATACATTACATTTTCTAAAACGCCAACTTTCTTTCCTCGAATAATATGTCATCTGTCAAATAACACCTCAACTTTATCTGTTTTTTAAGATGTATCATTACTTTTATTATCCTTACCATATTTTTTACGATGCCCACTTTAACGAATAAAATAAGAAAATCGATGTAAAATAATCATTCTGGTGATAAACTTGCAATAATATATTTGTAATTAAAAATAAAATTGTAAAGATGGATAAGTGGAACCCTAATCAGAAATGTTATGTTCTTCTACAACTTCATGGGTTCAACTTTGGCTTAAAAACGAATCCCTTCTAACTAAGAAACATATTTAATGAATCATAGTTTCCATGAATGATAGAGTAAGAAATAATAATAAGGCTTGACGAACCCGAACGCTCCATCTACGGACTTACTTCCCAAGCCCAAATCCGCCAGATCACTGTTAACGCAATCTTCCCGCCTACCTACGGGTTTACCCCTCAGACGTTTAGCAGTCGGCACAACACATTATAGGAATCCGTTCGTTACAACATTAGAAGTTCATCAATCTTGGCGACGCTACAATTTCAATAATATTACCTGGGTATAGTCTCCGCAATTCCTCGTTGTGTAAAATGCTAAATTCTGAAGTGGTCTCCATCCTTTTCTGGCCTGAATATTCTACGCAACGAATTTCTTGAGAGGTTGGTCAGTCTTCAGAGTTAGCGGCTACGCTTCACATCCGTAAAGAAGAGTTGGAAGATTATAGTTCTATTAATTCTGATTTTTAGATTTCAGGGCAAAAGACGCGAGGTTAGTCATGACAAGACCGAATAACTTAAAGAAAACATTTTTTTTTTTAAATATAAGGCTGTAAAATAATAAAACTCAGTCTAAGAAAATTTAGTAAACCTAGTTAATAAAGATAATATTTTATAATTATTATTATTAAAAAAATATTTATTTATGTAGAAGATAATAGAAATATATAGGAAGTAATTATTTGTTTGATAATTAACGATGTAACAACCGTTAAATCCAGCTAACAGAGGAAAGGGCTGAGATAGTCGTCTCATGGAACCGGGAGCTTCTTGTTAATTAGACCTGACACCCGTGAACGCACCTAAGCACTTAAGAGCAAGCAGGCATATGACATTTCTACAATACGATCGTGTCAATTATAAACGGGTCTGTATCAATTATAAATGAGTTAAAGATTTTCCAAGATTTTAATTTTCCAGTAGCGGAATTGTAAAATACATCTCATAGAAATTAGATTTAAAAAAAAAAGAAGGTAAAAATAGGATTCGCATAATGATAGACATATAGTTCTATATAAAAAGTCGTAATAACGACAAATCTTCTTCTTCTTCTTTATTCGAAGTAAATCCTCTTATGGCATTTCTAGCGAGGGTACTCAGTTTGAATAAATTTTCTACAATACGGGTTATTAGCCCGGCGATGGAGGCCCCTTATCCTCGAGAAAACTGGCCTCCTGAATATGTATATCCCCTCAGGAGGAACGGTGACCCGGCTATACCCCAAGGTAGAGGGTTTACCCCAACCTGGAGGACCAGTGGCTAATTGCAGTCAGATGGCTTGAGAGATAGGGCCGCTAACTCCCTACTCCATTAATAAAGACAAATCGCTCCTTCAAAAGAACAATATCACAACTCAAGTCCAATGTGAGTTTAAAAAAAAAATGGGTATTGATAAAGACATATATATATATATATATATTGTCTATAATTAATTAATATATCGATGCCTTAGTTCACACATGTTTTATATGCCGAAAACAAGATTTTACATGAGCCAAGTTTGATAAAAATTTAATATAAGAAATACAGTTCGAGTTTAAGCACACAAAATATTTTTCTAACCTTTACAGCTTCTCTATTAATTTTACATAAACATATGAACTATGACTTCTTGATCACAACTTTACAATATTATTTATATAACAAAACCCATTTTTTGAAATATTTACGCTTAACATATTTATGAACTAAGGCATCGATATATGTGTTACATTAACCCATAGTTAAGGAATATCTGCTAATTATGAGAATAAAGATACGACTCTCGACACGAGAAAGCCGGTTCTATCTAGATAAGGCATTCCGGGATATTCTAAACAAATAAGTGTATTAAATTAATGTATATAAATAATCATATACATAGGATAGTATCATGATTTAAGAATGTAGAAACAATTATTTATAATAAGCAATTTATTAAAAAAGGGGCAATGAATGATTGCGATGTAAGAATATCGTATGAGGTAAGTTTTTAAAGGTAATATTTAACAGTAATTTGATTAACATATCAAAAGAACAACGACATTACTCAAAAATTGGCATTTTTGAGTTGAGTTCTCAGCAGCAATTGTGTTGGTTGAAGCTTTTCAATTCATGAATAACATATCTGATATTCCATTTCCATGATACGATATGGTGTATTTTTTTTTTAATAAAGTCGTATTTTGAGTTGTGTCATGTTTTAAATTGAAGTTTGATGGTAATAATGATAAAAGATAAAATAAAAAAAAAATAAAACTTTTCAAATTTTTTATTGGTTAATAACTTAATTTCAATACCATCAATGCAATAGGAATGCATTATATATATATATATATATATATATATATATATATATATATATATATAGATATATTGTAGATTTTCAAGAATTACATTTAAGATTAGCAAAACGAAGTTTTCATCGTAATAACGAAACACTTCATTCCTAAAGGTATAACTTTAAAACGATTTTCTAAACTTACTTTTCACTCTTCAAAAGATTCCCTAAACATCCCTTTTATCGCTGGAAAGCTCTCCTTCCTTCAAAAGTATTCTTCTTCATCCCTACTTATGCAGATGTTAGCAGACAGCCCTCGCTACACGACCAGCGTTCAACTAAACCAAGTTTTAGAAAAAAGTTTCTCAACCATTATGTTACCATTGTACTGTTCTGATATGAACATCATAAAGACTTTCCGCAAATACTTCCGTTATCAGGAAAATTATTTTACTGATTAATGTCATGTTCGCACAATTTATTGTATTTGTGATATTTGTTTCCAATAATTTTAGAAAATCCTCTTCAAATTTGTTTAAAAGAGAGCAAATAATATCTTTCATTTACAAGATACGAGTAACCATTATATCACTGTAATCACTTAACTACATAATGACTTGACCAACTGATATATTCAAGAAGATGGTTCAAGTTTTGTGCGCGTATTAGTGAAAATATTACATTTTGATAAGGTTTGGAAATAAAACGTGCAATCGTCCTGCATTTTGATACAAACTAAGTAAATTGAACAATACCTTGAAATTAAATTGAAAAAGGAATCAGATAAATCATGTTCCGCACCAAAGGAAATATTGCCTATATTGAATCCATAAATAAATAAAGAGACAATGGTTATAAAGAGAGATGATTAGTCCTAGATAACGCTTAACTGCCAGGTTTTCTTCCTGTTTTGGGTACTCTGTTTATAGAGGCTGGATGAGCCAAACCCAACTATTAACAGATTAAATGAGATCAGGTACAGCCGGAATCGTACCCAGTAGTTTCTATACGGCAACTTAGTGCTCCATCACTAAGCCACTCCGCTTATCACAGATCGATCAATTGAAAAATCGGTAAATCTTCAAATATATTCATTACTGCACATAATTATTAAAATGATTGGTTAAGGTGGTATTATATCATTATAAATATATATATATATATATTCGGTGATTAAAAATTTTATTTAAATTTCCAAAAAATATAATGCATACAAAATGAAAATTCAATTGGAATATTGGATAAAAAAAAAAGAAAAAAAGGCGACTGAATTAAATAAGTCCACTGAGATAAAAATCGTTCATTTCAATTTAAAGGAAGAAATTCAATTGAATGACATTCACATTGATTGATTGAAATTGAATACATTATCTACACTTATTTGTATATGTTAATGATACAATATTGAAAGGGATAGTGGGATATATAAATCGAAATGCTGCACCACATTAATCAATTGAAACAATTTAATATAACAAGATTCCTTTTGCGAATTGGTGAGAGGTTAGATAGCAATTCAGGATTAGAAATTCAGGATATATAATTGGAGATTTCTGTGAACTCAGTTTATGATGGTTTAATAATTATTAAATACTAGTAACTTATCGGGGTTGATTTTTGTTTTTACACTTTTTTTTACTGATTGCTAAGGAACAGATTATTAAAGAAGAAAAGGAGATCTGATTTTAGATTTGTGACTATCAATTTTTTTTTAATAAAGCGACTCTTATATTTTTCTATGACAATAACCTCTTTTATATTTTACTTCCAATTCATATCCTGGTATAGAAACCACTCTCCTTCTTTTATTGTTCCCCCTTCTTAGTCATCATTCCCATCCATATTATATTTTAGAACACATTCGGCATTTTTTCGGCACATGTCATATGTGTCTGATTAACTAGACTACGTTTATATAATATTATTTTCAACCTCTAGTATCAAAGTATCTCTTTTAACATTTAAATCAATAAGCTCTATCCATACTGTATTTCTTCAACAAACATAGTTTTCCTGCAAAAATCAAATATAACTAACATTGATGTCATTTTATATAACAAACTATTTTGTATAATTACGAGGCGTAATTACAAAATTTACTTCAGGAAAAATCTATTAACACAGTTGAAAGTTTTATTTGGACTGATTAAATCAAATATTTAATGATGAAAAACGTTAGTTATGTATTTTTATCTTTTTTGCCTAAACAGTCAACAAGAGTTTTCAACAATATTTTGGGGAATGTATAAACGACAATGTTATTGGCTATACAGTAATTTAATATAGTATTAAAACAAAGAAATGCATTTTAATGAATAAATGTTGTTAAATATTATAATTATTTGAGTTTTCCTCTTAATATAAAAGTAAAAAGAAAAACTCAAATAATGAAAATAAAAATCAACAAAACACACCAACTACAAATTTAATTTAAAGCGTAATAGACTCTGAATAAATAAAGGAAAATCAACAAAGTCCAGTAAACCCAACGAATCGATGGTGATTTAAAAAAAACAGAGCGAGTTGCTCTGAAATTTCACTATAGGTCACAGGTTCAAATCCAACTGCGGCAGATAATTTATTTAATCTTCGAATAGCCGAAGATGTATTCTATGGGTTCTAGGAACATCCAGGGGTTCGACCAGCCTCTATACAGTGGGTACCCAAAATAGAGGAGAAATCAGGCGGTTGAGTGTGATCTAGGGCAAATCACCTTCCTGCACACTCTTCATCCTAGAAACAGTACAGTCTCAGCCACGTACTGAACCCAAGACCCTCCATCTATTTTAGTCGTAAAGTTTTTTTGTGTTTTTTTAAAATATCTAATTACCCAAATCAAGGTTGTCGAATTCGGTACTTAAATATCAATGACACTAGCAGTAACTACATATCAGTACTTTCCGTTGAACTAAAAAAAAAAACAATCTTCTTATTAGTGTTTTCGTCACCTCGTATGACTTATGAAAGATGAACTATGCGTTATTCATCCTGAAATGATCATGAACCCAATTACAAACAAATAAAAAATCCCCAACAGACAATTTTCAGACCAGCTATTATTTACACCCTATATATGTAACTACATTATATTTACGTACATTCTAACCTATTTACAGACAGAACTCCATATTCCAACACATTCCTCATCAGAAATATAAATAACGGGACTGAACGTTTACTTAGTTACTTATATAGGTTACTTATCTAGTTAAAAGAAAATTTGGGAAAAAATTAAATTTGCACTTTTTTTCTTTGTTTAAGGCCTTCCAAAAAAAAAAAAAAAATCATAATAAGAAATATCTAATTTCCCCCTAAAATCCAAACCTATGCATTTTCAGACAGATTTGTGGAAGTGCATTTGAGAATGTAATATGCTCTGGGTTTTAGTACCTGGAAGAGACTGTACTATTTCTTGGACATCGGTTGTGCGGGGAGGTGATTTGTCCTAGCTCACGCTCAACCACCAGATTTTCAACCCTTGTTCTGGGTACCCACTTTACAGTGGCTGAGTGAGCCCCAGGATGGTCCTAGATCCCATATAATCCCTCTACGGCTGCTTACAGATTAAACAAAAATCTAGCCAGCAGCGGGATTTGAACACAGGACCATCGGTTCTATCACTGATCCACTCCGGTCCCTTTAATCAGACGAAAATTTAAACTCAAGCGAAAATAAACGTGATTTTTCTAACCTTATTGGTAGCTCAGCCATTCTTATTTCTTCCATGTATTGATTGAAAATACAAAATTAGTCAACAAAGTAAGTAATAAAAAATAAACGAGCCATCATACTACGTAGCGCGTTAATAGAACCGCCAACCGATTGGTGACCAATCTTTAACAATTAACACAATTACATTGTAGTACGATTGGCTAATATGCCTTACATTTGAATGAATTATTTTACAGAATTAGATTACAGATTACAGAGAGGGTTATATTAAATTTACACCTGTATGTAGCCGTTGAAGGGAATATCAGGTAAATAATCGTACTGCCTCGGGCCAGATATGCCAGCAATAACACTGCAGGTATGAAATAAAACTTATAAAAGAGAACAAAAATAATAAAAGAAAAATGTTCTGATACCTCAGAAATATAAAATAAATAGTTTTTTAAAAACATAATTGACATATTATTTATTACATGACTAGCGACCCAACCCAGCTCGGGTAATAAGGCATATTATTCCAACAACTTTTGTCTGTGTAATGATTTTTTTTTTTTTTTTATCATGTACCGGCTACTAAAGAACAGGTGAATATCATTGGTTAGGCTTTTTTAGGAGTCTTGATTTTCTTTCTTCCCATCTCAGCTAATGTACTTTATCATATAGAAATTATAAAAATAAAAACAAAACCAAATATTTCTTTTTATACGAATTTATTATTTTGAACGTTAGTTAATTGCATGGGATTAGGGAAACATCGACTTTGGTGAAACCCATCAATATTCCAACCTATTTACACAAACATAGACAAATTATATACTTAAACCTTGCTGGTGAATCACTCTATCTGTTGGTGAAAACCGCATGAAAATCCGTGCATTAGTTATTGAGTTTACCGCGAACAAACGCGCCCGAGGACTTTGTTTTATAATATGTATAGATTATCAGCGGAAATGTTAATTTTCTTCAAATAAACTTAAAAGCAAAATAGATTCATATTTATTATAAAAAAAAAATAAAAAAAACTGTAACACTACACCCCATGGAGGGTCTACGGTTCAGTATCGTACAGAGACTGTACTGTTTCGTGGACAACGGTTGTGCAGGGATGTGATTTGTCCGATATCACTCAACTAGTGGGGCGACACAATAGTCCTACTAGATCCCATAAGATCCAACTCCGACCGGTAACAGGTTAAATACAAGTTTGCCAGTGAGCGGTATTTGAACCCAGGAGCCAGTCCGCTCCTAAACTTTTTATTATTTTTATAACCCATTGCTAATTATGCATTTAAATAATCAAAAAAAGGATTCAACTAATTATTAAGGTATGACTCTCTTAATATAATAACTCACCTAAAATGTATACGTGTTAAATTGTAAGATAACAATTTAAATTTTGTAAAATTACAATACAAATTTTGTTATCTTCAATAACATATTATAGTTTGTATTCATATATTTTTGAGGACTGTTTTGAAATTTTCGATCCTCATAATTTTGAATAAATAAATAAAATTGTAATAAAATATTTAGAATTATTCTGTGGCGTTAGAGAGGTTTTTTTTCAATAAAAACATTTCCTAAAGAAAAATAATTAAATAAAGTTACTGTTGTTGTTGTTTTATTGTTATATATTTATGTTATACTTCTCTGGGAGTAATTAGCTTCAGAAAAAAAAATTAAAATGTTCTTAGAAAGGGAAAACACTAAATTCAAAAGAGTAATTTATATTCCACAGTGGTTTTATACATTTTCCACTTCCAAGATTCTGCAAGTCTTAGATAGAAGACTAGATAAACAATTTTAGAGCATCTAATAACCACATTAATATTGAAATTAAGTAAAAAATAAATACAAAAAGAAATCACCATAGTTGTTCTGCATAAGATGGCCAAAATATGTAATTTATTCACATTGTTCGATATATCACATTAAAAACACCCATTATTTAGCTGTCACAAATAAATTGTAAAGAAGGTTATTTAAATAGTTTAGATCTATTAGTAGGATATTAAAAAAAATCTGTAAATTTTCCATTTAATTTTTTTTAAACTTGATTAAAATTTTCTATTGTGTTACTTTAAATATTCCTAGAAAAATACTACATATGAGTCGTTCATTTCCAAATCGTTCTTTATCCATGAGATGAGAATTTTGGCAATAAAGCCTATGAATTTAAATCAGGGCATACCGATTTGGAAATAGTTTCCTTAAATTAAACAAAAAATTGTTGGATTTATTTGTTCTTTATTCAAGAACAACATTGTTATTTAGTTATTTAAAAAAAATGTTTGGATAAAGATTGTTTTGGAACCAAAAAATGAATAAGAGACGGTTTGAATCAGAAATAAAGGACATGGGACGGTTTGAATAAAAAAAAAGGTTTATTCCTGTCTAACCTTAAAATAATGAAACTATGAATTAGTATAAACTTGTCAGGATAGTTGTAATTCAAGGGAATATTCCTGAATGTAAATTTATTTTAAAATTCTTCGGCGTCCTCCTAGAAAACGAAAGACCACGTTCGTTTTCATCATCTGAATGCGCAGTAGCATTTTCATTTACTAGTTTTGTAAAAGATTAAATCTTTTACAAAACTAGTAAATGAAATTATCTGCCAAATATTCTCCAAAGTGAATAAGTTTCTTGACATCTGCAACCTTAGCAGTCTTGACAGGCACTCCCGGGAAAAGAAGCAGCAGTTGAAAATCTTGAGTTTTATAACCAGGCTTTTTGACTTGTTTACATTGTCCAATATTCGTGTTATACCAGGGCTCTCCAAGGCACGGACTTCAGTTTTGGGCACATTGCTTTTAGTAATTATAAACCTTTTAGCACTGGCAAATTTAAAGTGCTAGGATTGCGGTTTCTTCTAAAACTTATCACATGCTGCCTTCAAGTCGAAGACTTTTCAGTTTTCAATGTAAATTGGAATGTAAATTCGACCATGAATGAGTATAATACTGTTGCTGCTTGATTAAATTCACAACTTGAACAATTAAAAATGTAATTAGCGAAATACTGGCTTTAAAAAGAGAGTGCACGCTTCTGAAAAATCTTAAAATTCTCAACACTGTAGTATGGAAAACACTATAATAGCCATCAATTTCAAAGGTGCATAATAAGATATCCTTTCGTTATAAGTAGCGAGATTTTTTTCAAGCTGATCAGCAGGTCTACCACAACAAATTTCAGTTTTGAAATATTGGACAAAGAGGTATAAATTAGTATTGCAGAGGAAAATATTACTCAACTTCATTCGCCATAAGAGACATTTTGAAAACGAAATTGAATACATCCATTTATTACATAGTGGGATTTGAAAACAAAATAGTTCCTTTTAGGTAGTGGCCATATTGGATTGGATAAAGGACGTTTAGAAAGAAAAAACGAATTTCTCACAACTTTGAGATTTATTTTTAATGGTTTAAAGGACGTTTTGTAACTAAATATTTGGTTACGTTGATAGAAAAACTATATAGATTGTCATGCCCACAGTAACTCAATTTCGAAAAAAAATTGGATAAAGGACGATTTGGAAATGAGCAACTCATATAATTATATAGATCGTAAAGCCATAGTGTCATAGAAACCTATTTTATGTCTAGTAATAAAAACAAATGCACCATGATTCTCTATGGTGAAGATGAAAAACAAATTACTCACGGTTCATAAATCAATGGTGTCTTCATCCGTCGGCAGTTTAAAGAGCATTTTAGAAAGATCGTGATATTCAGTCCATTGAAATCGAATCGTAAAAGGGGTGACATCCATCGGATGAGGCCAGTAAGTAAAAAAGTAGTGTCACTTCAATCCAATAGCATTCAGTCGAACTTGGACTCTCACTGAAAGGCCAGTTGCATAACACTAGTTCGACATGTTAATGTAGAAAATATGACTACTTTTGGCATAAGACAAACAGTTGAATATAGACATTCATAATATACAACCGGCTGAGTAAATTATTCCTGGAATTACCCCGAAAATAAGCCTAACATATAATCCGGCTATATAGCCCCAGTGAATACATTTTTAAGTTGAATTTTCTTCGAGAATTTGAGCTTCTTTTACTTAGTAAAGCAGGATCTTATTATTTTAGCAGTGAATAAGGGGTGGTTGTACAGTCATACATTGGCTTGTAAAGTAGTTTTTCTCAAGTTACATCTCTATTTCAAGCCAAAAATTACGATGACACGATTCCACTTCTCTCAATACAGTTAACTCATGACAAAAATCGACCTAACCCTCTTAGATATAATCACTAACAGTGTTATTACATATACATTTTTTATTTAGTTTTATTTATCTCCATATTAAAATTTTTAGTTCCATTATGCGAAAAAATTAATCATTGATAGTTCAATGAGGTCACGAGCTTTAGTATCCTTATATATGCCTATCTGAATTCACTATCATATGAGGCGTTTAGGATCAAATGCAGATTTAAAAAGTTGACTTTTTCACATTTTTCGCTAATTCAGTCAGGCAATGCTTTATTTGTTTATGCTCCTGAAACTTCATTCATTCATGAAACCATGAGAAAAATGGTGGCAAAGTCTTCTGTTAGGCAAAATTAGTTGACTAAACTAGCGAAAATTGGGAAAAAGTGTAGTTATCCGCTTTTGATACTAAATATATGACTGATATATTAATTCTTGACTATCGTGATCATAGCAACTAAAACTTCAATAATCTACTACTTGTGATTTTCGGAGTATCATGTATCGAAATCATGAAGAATTTATAATTATGACAAAACTTATTAATATTAACTAATATTGTCTATAAATCTAAAATCTTTATGCCTGTCGAGCAAATCTCTGAAATACAGCGGGAAAAAAAGGCATGGTAGCATCAGGAACATAAAAGTAGGCAGTGGAAGCTAACCGTCATATGGATTTACTTACATGTTTATGTAAGTAGATCTCTCATCCCGAACATTTTCAGCCTTCTCCTGGTACTTGCTGGCATCTGAAAAGTGGCCATTTTCCCTGTAAGTGTTTTGGGATGTCTGTTGAATTTTTCATGAAAATGCCTCTAGTACATCCCTATGTGTTTATGAATTGTTGGTAGCCTTATGTCATAGTTTAAAATTTTGTTGTTAAAGTGCGATTCTGCCTTTGTTATTTGTCTATAAACTAAAATTTTTCAACTCAAGATACTAACTTATATTACTGTAATTCGTATAATTTTATGATTAAAACAATTTATTTTTAACTAAACAACATACTTAATATCGTATCTCGTATCTTCTCTCATCTTCCCCCACTTTGACTATTGTAGCGTGCTATATGGAGGCCTCTCTAAAATGCTTGAAGACAGATTAAAGAGAATAATGAACTGCTCTCTAAGATTTGTGCTTGGTACTCCGAAGCGATCGCGCGTCTCCCACCTCTATGATGGGTCAAAGTGGCTCTTCCCTCCCTTCCGAAGACAATATTTCCTCTGTTCATTCTTATACCAATCCATTCACTCTCAACACCCTTCATATATCTACAGTCTCCTCCAATTCAAATCATCAGTTCAACACCATAAAACAAGATCGCGCCTTTCTGATCTCTATATACGTTCACACAGAACTAAAGCATTCGAACGTTCCTTTCTCGCCCGCTCCACCACAATGTGGAACTCAATCCCTCCTAATATCCGTCATACTCCCTCTCTATCATTATTCAAATCCTTGCTGTATCAACATCTATTAGCTTCCCAAAAGGATAGTCTCTAGGTAGGTTAGTCATTTGCTTAGAATACAATGTATATAATAACTCATTGTGTTATCTAGTTCTTTTAATTCTGCTCTTTGAAAAGCTGTACATCATGTAAACAAATTATTGAATGCTAGCTCATGCATTCAATTTCAAAAGCTATGGATTTATCTATTCTCTGTAATTGCTTAATATCCTGTCAAGATCTGTACTATTTATTTACTTACTATTATTTTTGTTTATATATTTCTTTTTAAATTGTTTTCTGTCATGTTTTCACGCTTTATGATTTGTAACATTTAGCCTTCTGGCCAGATAAATATTATGTTTTTATTCCTGTTCATATCTGTTATTCTAAAGGGACTTTGTCCCAGAATAAAGTTACTTTTCTATTCTATTCTATTCTATTCTAATATTTCTTTTGAGGAAGCATATACAGCCTAAAATCCTAATAAGTGATCGAATATATCTCAGCATATATTTCACCACAGTGTAAGAGAGTATACAAATAACTGTGTGGTCAACCTAAAAACCCCGTAATAAATATAAAATTCAAAAAATAAAACTCTTTGGGAATGATAGAATATTAGTTACTTTTGAAGTCTGAATGGAACAGCATGACCTCACTTTTTTTCTATACCTCGCAACGAACAAACATAGCATTTTCCATCAACATATTCTTCTTATTTTATTATTGGAATAAGCAATAATAACTACCACACTGCTGAATATCTTCTAGGAAGATAATACATTTTTGAAAATGTTAAAACATTTAAGTTTTTTGCTACAATTGTAACCTAAGATAACAAATTAGAACAGGAAATAATTCGAGGAATAATTCGAAACCTGATAATGCGACTTTTATCAAAAATACAAGATAAAGAAGGTTGGGCCACTTAAATAGATTGAATAGATGATTCGCTATGCTGAACTACGATGGCTGGAAAATGTGGAAAATCTTAGACTCCTGGGAGTGATAACATGGAGAAGAGCCTCGGAAGATTTGTCAGAGTAGAGGAAAACTGAGGAGCAGGTCAATGTCTTCCTTGGCGCCGTGTGAAGAAGATGAAAGGCCATATCGTTTAACCTCAAGCCATGAAAGTTATTGGGTTTTGTCAGTGTTAGATGTATCGTTTTTTAACTATGAAGATACAAATGTGATGAGAAAATCTTTAGATTAATCATCCTTTAAAAATATATAATGTTTTAGTTCGTTGGCGCTACAACCCGGTTTTCAGATCTTGGCCTCCTCCAACCGCTTCCTCCAATCGTCAATGTCTTGTTCCAACACCATCCAGTGCCTAACTCAGAGGATGTTTCGAGCATCATCTACCACATCATGTCACCACCTCAGCTTAGGTCTCCCTCTTCTTATTTTTCCATGAATAAGTCAGGGGTAATTTTGGAATTTCCCCATCTTACATCCGGCCATTATGCCCTGCAAATCTTAAGCGCCTCACCTTCCTTATTCTTACGCCGCCATCTTTAGGATCTTTGTAGCTACTGTACAGTTGTTGATTCAAGCGTCGCTTCCACTCATCACCAACCTTTACATCTCCTAAAATGAGGACATACTTTAAAAAATATTAATTACTTAATATAACTGAATGTGAGGTTGAAGGTTCTATTACCTCTATTGCACCTACAATCTTTGATTTTCTATTTTTTTATTTAAAACTAGTGGGAAACGAAATACTCTCTTCAAGATGATTCAGCATAGGAAAGGACAGTTGCTATCCCCCTTGGCCGGCCCCCAGAATGGCCGAGGTCTTCCCTGAGGCTATTGTGACAGGGGAGGAGACTTGCATTGTGCTGGCACTTGATGTATGAAAACTGCATTAGCGGGCCTGTTAGCTTCGGAATAAATAACTGTAATGGAGGAAGGGCGAGACAAAGGGGAGTAGCCGGATCCCATTTACATTTCCGTCCTCCTCGGCCGCTGCCTCCGCGATATATATTTCCTAGCGTCCTGTAATAACAGTAAACTACTTCCGCTACTGTCTTAGGGGCTCTGGCCTTCCGGATACATAGGCCTAGAGGGTTTCGAGGGGCAGATTTAGCACTGTTCACTTCGACGACGTAGGATCCACTTGAGATAGGATCCACCTATTTTAAATTAAGACTGGACTCCATCAGTGATGGAGTGCTAAGTTGCCACGCCGAAGGTCCTGGGTTCAAATCTCGCTGCAGGCAAAAGTTTTATTTAATCTGATAGCAGCCGGAGAAGGATTATATGAGATCTAGGACCCTCCTGGGGATCACGATCACCCAGGCACTATATAGTGGGAATCCAAAATAGGAGGATATTCTGGCGGTTGTGCGTGATATGGGATAAATAACCTCCCTGCACAACCGTCGTCCAAGAAACAGTTTAGTCTCTAGGTCGTACTGAATCCACGACCAAACTTTACTTTTAATTTTAAATTAATTTATGGATTCTATTTCTCTATGACAATTCTTTTTTCGGCAGATAACAATGTCTACGATGAATCATATTGAGGCAAAGAGTACACCCTAGTCTTACTTGTTATTAGACCATCAGGTATTTTTTGGTTTTGAAAGAAGAGCAGACAAAAATACATTCAAGTAATTAAAAAAAACATTAAATATTATTTTTATCTTAAATACAAGATCCTTCGTGGGTTGTTCTTGTACAATTTAAAAAAAAAAAATTTAAATATGATAAATCTCTAGACAAGATCTCAAGCGTTGATTTTGTAATTTCGTATCTATGTCCACTCAGTTTCAAGTAAAATAAAAGCACGTCTTCACAAAAAAACAAATTATTTATAAAATTTGTAAAAAAAAATAAAAATTCTAGAGTAGTTACATATTGTACAACTACAAACCATAAGTGATAGAGACTGTACTGCTTCAAGAAAACCGGTTGCGCAGGGAGATGATTTGTCAGAGATCACGCTCAACCACCAGGTTTTCTTCAATTAACAGTACCCACTTTATAAGGGCTGGGTTAGCCCCAGGAGGGACTTCAGAGTAACTTCCAAGTAGTTCGTTAAAGTAGCATAAGATGGGCTCAATTTACTTTGACAAAAAACACAAACGAGAACAATCAAATAGTTTAGTATTTACAGTCTTATTTTTATTTTATGTTCCAATTTTAATTAAAAACACTTTCAAACAGGTGTAAAGATCATTTGTAAAAAAAAAATTTAAGACTGAATTACCATATTCTAGTTTCCATTATAACAATGAGTTTAGAAACGAACACGACCGATGCTTGAGGTCAGTGTAAACAATGAGGACATGGACATATTGATAGCCATTGAAAAGCGTTGATGGAGCCGAATGACTGACGACTCTAAGTAAATAAGTGTCAGGCGAAGCGGAACAAAGACATTCATTGGGCACCCGGCCAGCCCAGTGTACATAGCTTTTCTCTTGTTGTCATCCTCCATTTAATTGTGGGGTCAGGCAGTTCGCCATTGTCATCCTCCGCCGTTTTTGGAATCAGTTCAATATTCCCTATCGTTAGCATATGCAGTTATGCTTTGAAACCGCTTTGATATGCAAAGGCGGTTTCAAATTCGGTTTACTTGGAATATCGTAAAAAGAAAATACGTATCCGAAAATAGATAACAGATCGATATCTCTCTAATCAAGAAGGTCCATACTATTGGGGCGAGACGATGAATCTATAAACCGCAAAATTATCCATATTGCCATTTATTTGTCCTTGATTACTAGTCATTACATTTAAAGTTGACTTACTGAGAATCTGTATAAATAATAGAAGAATCGCGCATTGATTCAATGGAAAAATGTGAGGATTCTTCATTTATATAAAACACATTTATAGAACAGATAATTTGACCCCATTTATTTTCACATTTTCCACGAGGATTATAATACATATATGATATGATGTATCATTATAGGATAATCATTAGAGGATTATAATATAGGATATCTTCTTTCCTACTTAATTAATCCTAAAGATACTATCATACATTAAATTAAAATAATTATCCCTACCAAGCTTCCTAAGCCAGCGTGTTTGTTTTTATTTTAAGAGAATATCTAATAGTTATTATTAGGGAGCGGAGTGGCCCAGTGGGGGAGCTCAGTCGTAGAGCACTGAGTTCCGTGCCGAAGGTCTTGGTTTCAAAACCCGCTGCTAGGCAGACTTTTATTTAGTCTGTTAAGAGCTGGAGATGGATCCTATGGGATTTAGGACCCTCCTGGGACTTTACCAGCCTTTCTAAAGTGAGTATCCAAAATAGGAGAAAAATCTGCCGGTTCAGTGTGATCCAGGACTAATCACCTCCTTGCGTAGCCGCTGTCCAAGAAACAGTATAAACTCTACCAGTGGTTCCCAACCTCTTTTGTTCCACTCCCCCCTAATTCAAATAAAAGCCTTCCACTCCTCCTTGCACTGGCTAACTTAAATGCATGATTAACTAGCGATATATCTCGTAGGACCTTAATAATCATATCAGAATCCTAATAACATTTCTTTCTCCTAATATTTTCATTGCGATATCTTTATTGAGACTTCAATTTTCATTAGTCCATACATACATACACTTCAATACGCTATTGCTGGTTAAGGAAGGTTATAATTTTCAATTCATGATGAATTGAAAGACATGTATTCATTTATCTAAATCTCTGTTACCAGGATTTTTAAAACTATTACTCTCAAAGTATTCTGAGCGTATATTGAATATCCTACTAGTACTAGATTCAAGGCTTTCTGATCATGTATTGTAGGTCATGCAATACATATTGATCTGAGACTACGTCTAACTGCTCATCTGAAAATCTCTGTAAATATAGTTATTCACAATGTTCAGACTCGTATGTCTGTATATACTTCAATAAATAGTTTAATGAGTATATAAGACATAACTTAATGAGCCTTTAATGATGGGAAATGCTAAGGATAATGGATTCTCGATTTTCATTCTCCTATTTGAACCTATATAGGAATATCAGACCCCCACTAATACTTGCCAAGGTCATTCCTGCCCTTTAAAGCATATTTAATGGCAGAAAACTCTTCTCTGCTCTAGAACTGAAATGGGATTTTATTTATTTATGGACTTATATTTCGTCTGTTATCCACCAGAGATGGATGCTATGGGATCAAGGGCCTTCCTGGGTCTCCTAAATTGAGCAAAAATTCTGGCGGTTGAGCGTCATCTAAGACAAATCACTTCCCTTCCCAACCGCTGTCTAAGAAAAAGTATAATCTCTAGCATATATTGAACCCAAGACCCTGCAAGGATTGTGTTTTTTTTTTTGTTTATCATGGGAAAAGTTTTAAAGAATTAAATTTCAATGTATTTTGTATCCTTTCTTTTTTTTACGGGCGTATGACAAAATACTACATATTTTTTATCAATACACTGATTGATTTAAAAAACAATAATAATTTCTGAAAAAAGAAACGAATTGGTGGGTAGACGAAGAAAGGAGAATCTTTTATTATTTTTAGGCTTAGTCGGACATAAGATGTTTATGAGACTCGGAAAAGCTCTAAAATTCCTCTCGAATCCAAGCTTTCATGCTAAAAGCCTTCTCATGCTTTAGAAGAAGTATTATATACCATCAAGTCATGAATAAAATAATTTATAACAAATATAATAATTTAAAAATAATATGAAAATTTTAATTTCTTAAATAAGTAGCTGACATGACGGACGTTATCCTGCTCAAACGTTTTGAAATCCGAAAATTATAAGATTTTTTAAATAGGTTTTAAATATTTGGACCGTTTTGATAATATATATATATATATATATATATATATATAATTTTAGAAAAGATTTTATACATATATATATATATATATATATATATATATATATATATATATATATATGTATAAAATCTTTAAAATACCTTACGTGATCATTAAAATACCGTACGGATAAAACAATTTGACTTATTTCACTGATCACTGGCGTACACACGAACAGAAGAATTGCATATATGAAGATAGAATTTTAATCTTGAATATATAAAGATCATTATTTAACATTTACTAGTTACTAAATAATTAATGAACATTATATCCTAAACGTTAGGCCTGAAAGTAATCCACAAGAGATTTTAAATACTATGTAAATTTCCAAACAATCGAAAACTAAAATAAACTTCTAATAAATCAGAGAAACTTATTATGAATGGTAGGACCCAAAAGAAATATAAATTGAAAAAAAACGCTCCTATTTGATAAACGAATAAAGAGCACGATCCTTGGAAATATAAAAACAAATTTTCATTTACCTCTGACCGACGGAGCCTATATGAAATCCCGGAGATCCGCATACAATCCAAAGCAAGGGGAAGGAAAATCAAGGGGTTTAGCGGATAAAGAAGACCAACCTCCATAATCTTATACCCTTCTTATCTCCATTGCATCAAGTAAATAAGAAAAAAAAAAGATTTACCGGTGAATAGGCTAGCCTCAATAAAAGTAACCACACGAGATGAATTTTCAAGAAGGGTATGGATATTAAAATTTAAAAGAAAAAAGAAATGATCCTATTGGTGAGACCCTTCTTTACTGATTGGATTAAGCTGAAATAAAAAAACGAAAATATAAGTTTGAGGAAAGAAACACTTCATCTTCCAAAATAAGTGTTAATTATATATATGTAAATAAAATAGTTAACGCTAAAATAATGAAACACTCTGGTTTACTGCATTTTTTTTTGTAAAATGACAGGAAATATTAAGAAGTCGTTATTTAGCAAAAATATTAAATATTTATATAAGAAGCCGGCCGTTGTAGAAATTAAAATATTCGTTTTGACCACTTCAGGTCACCTTACAACTTTATTTTCCTTTCTTCTGCTGGCTCGAATATTCTTTCATGCGGTGGCACGTTTCTTTTGATCCTCTGTCCAGATTCGTCCACCCTTCTCTGGTCTTTCTTCACTCTGAAACCCATCGAGATTTCTCACTCTGCTTCAAAATTTACTTCTTTATATAATGTAAGACTCTGTAATGATCAACTCTTAAAAATATTTCTTTACTTCTTTAGTCCACGTTGTTGTGGATTTCTTTTTCCAAAAATAGTCAAACATTTGCTTGGTTAATCTGTGGTTGTTACTGTACATATTAATGTCAGCCTCCTCTTCCGCATGGTATGGAATAAAGTCAATTCGTGAGCATTTGACTTTCAACCCGTGACCCCGTTATAAGCCCTGGTGGAGACCAGCAATGTTGGTCGAAATGTTGGCTTTCAGGTAAATAGTTCTCATTATTTAAGAGACATCTTTTCTGACCTCCACCAGGACCATTTTCTTCCTCATCAATTAAGTAACTTTGATGGTAAACAAATTGAAAAAATATATACTAATAAATTATATTGCAGTGCAATAGTAATATCATATTTTAGATGATACTTTCCGGTAAGGTTAAGTTCTATCACCGATGGAATAAAAGTGTATTCGTTGACTAAGACAGCTTTGGATAAGAATCCAACTCTAAATGAGCACAATGAGGGCACACTAACGACTCGAAGTAAATAAGTTGACAGAGGAAACTATAAATATTAGAGCGATAAAAGATCTGGGGAGATAGCGCGTGGCGTGCTCGGGGGCTAATTCGCATGCACCCAGTCCACGGATCAAGTCTTATCTCCAGCTCTTTCTAATCAGGCCGGTGTCTCTCCAACCTTTGCCTTTTTATATTTATTTCGCATCGTGGATCTGGTCGAGGAAATAATTGCGGCTTTGTGGAATACTTCAAAGTTGATCCGTTTTCAATTTACAAAAGCATTCTGGCCTCAACAATAGTACAATAGCCCATTTCATGTAAGATTCGCGTTTCCGATACAACGAGCTAACGACCATGTATTAGTAGTCGTAAAGCTAGAAACGTTTTCTGGAAAATTCTGACACGATTTATTTAGAAGACTGGAATTATCCATAATATACTTTGAAAACTTGTACCAAAAATAACTACTGCTCCGTGTGATCGGATTATTGTTTCAGACATTGCATATGGATTTTAAACCACTAAAAGAATCACAAACATATCCAATAATATTATTTAATAGAGTAAAAGTACATATTACTATGGAATAGTTAAAACTTGAATAACAATCAATACTACAGAACTATAATGGGGAGTAATTTGTTACTTATTTTTCGAAAATTAGCAAATTTATATAACGGTTATACGCAGATACTTCAAAAACTACTTTAAGTAGATTGTGTTGATTAAATTTCTAAGAAGTACATATATCACCACTCCTAAAAAGCACTATTTTTTTATCTAAATTGACTGTCGAAATCCATTTTCATACCGCTTTGTTTAAGTGATTTCTGTTTCGTATACTCTGCTAATTGATATGACATGTACAACATCTTTCATCAAAGAGAGGAAAAATCTCACTATTGTAGATACAAATGTTTTCCCGGATTTAGTCTAATACAATATTTTAATTACTCCACAGAATTTAATTTTTCCGATTATCCATAGTAGCATAAAGTGACGTTAACCGAAACAAATCTCCGGAGAAGTTACAGTTAAGATGATACAAGATCGTTGTTTAATGGCATAGAATTTTTTTTATGTATATAATTCGAATGAGTTTCTAAAAGGAGATTCTGAAAAATTACTATTGCATTGGTACTCCATGTTTCAGATATTGGTACATTTAACCTGATACACAAATTTCATAACAAAAGTTAACTAATGACGATTAAGTAAACTATTATCCAATTCAGCTCAGTTCAGTAATCAGTTTTAGGGCCAAAAAAAAAAGAACAGTGGATAAACGAAAAACAAAACTTGAATTATAAACCTATTAAATGAATAATAGATATCCAAAATCATTAAACACCAACAGAACACAAAAAGATCTATCACGGAATAGGAAAAGATAACTTACCGACTACTGTTGGAACAAATCAGCTGACCAATGGCAATAATAGACAACCATAAATAACCTGAGAGGGACTACAGCGTGCCATTGTTAGGACCTACAATGTAGCAGATATCATCAAGAGAACACTCAAAGGAGTTATGGTGTAATTTTCTTCAGGTAATGTTCTTCAGCATATGGATTTATTTCAAAAGTCAAACAATTACGCTAGCTATACGACTATGCACTTAAATAGATAAAGTTTTTAAAAAACAACATAAAAATTACGAAGAGCACTTGATCGCTAGATGTCTTTATAACCATATACAAATCTTAGTCGGAATCTTCCGACATGATTAGGTGACATGTTTTCATCAGAACGCTGTCACAAAACGGTATCTTTAATCGATTGCTAATATTTATGAACACATTTGATGAGGTCATTTAAAGTTAATGTTGGACTCAGTTGTTCAAATTCAATACTCCCAAAAGCTGTTGTAGACGTAAACTCATAAAAAAACATTGGGAAACCGCTAGAATTGTTCTTGGCCTCTTCTATTTGAGTATTGAAGGAAATTAGGACGATACCGAATGATAAATTAAAACAACTTGGGTTGTAGTAAGTATCTAAAGAGAAGATCATATAAGCTTCTTCGTTCAGTCTTGCAAGAATAGCGAGTGAAGAAATTCTTAGCAATATTAAAAATTCTATTGAAAATTTATTCAAGCTTTTTAAAAAATCTAAATATTTCCACCTAAACTATACGGATCAAAAGTGTTTTTAATAAATGATTGAGCTACAAGTTACAATTTTTTAAAGTGAAATTTGTGTATCAACGTTGTATGAAATATGTTATGATATTTGTTAAATAAATAGCATATGAAATATTCCATTATTTAAAAAAAAAAAAAAGGATTTATTTACATATTAAAAGATTTTTAGGAAAATTAATTATATTCCACGTTTTATGATATATCTCTCCGTCAAAAGAACAAAAAACAGAAGTACAAAGCAAAATAACAAAAAAAGGGCATTTTTTAGTTAAACCTTCATTAACAATTGGATTGGTTCAAACTTTTTAAATTCAGGAACTATATATCTGATATTCCATTTCCAACATTTATTTTGTTTTTTTTATAACAAAGTCATATTTTGATAAAGTCAAGATGGTGTTTGAAATTGAAGTTTTGTGGAAACAATGATATAAGCTAAAATAAATGAAGTATCAACTATTTAAAAAAATTTCAAATGGTTAATATTTCTGTTGAAATATTAGGTTTTTTGAGTTTTGACGTTCTTTTGAAGGAGCAATGTATGATCCATCTTTAAATAATTCTTTTTTTTAAACAGTTTTGTAGTAATTCAGTATTGATAACAGCTTGACAAATTGAATCTTTTAGAACAATTTAATATTTTTTAATATTAAATTTTTGTATAACTCGTTCATCCAGTTAATTTGAAGATACGGTTTAAAATAAAAATCAGCGAATAACATCAGAGAATATTTATATGTCAATAAACATTGTATCCTCATTACCTTTGATCATCCAATTACCAATGCAATTAATAAAATGTTTGTTTTTAATCTTTATTATTGCTATTTTCACCTCCCCTTATTTATAATTGAAAGTGTGCTTAAAAAGGTGAATACATCAACGAGGGACGATTTCTAATGAAATAAAAATAAAGCGTGGTACAGAAAAAGCATTCTGGTCTGAATATTACAATAGGAAAATTAAACGACAACTGTCAAAGGAAAAATAAATTTTAATTAAAACACCCAATAAATGAGTTTGTAATTTATGAATGCCCATGTTTTGTAAATGGATAGGACGAAGATACATTAGACTTGTGGCAATGCTGGAAGTACTTAAGTCAATCTTTAATAAACTAAAGTAAATCAGTACTTTAAACCGATATGACCGAAGTTTTTAGTATTTTTATTTTTATTTCAGGCATATAATGTAACAAGACATTACTGTATTTAAAGTGCAAGCATTTTACAAATTGCGCCGTATTATGAAATGAATAGACAGTAATTCGAATAATGATGGTTCTGATTTGGATTTGCACGACGGTCCTGCGATTTTATCAAAAGAGGGTTGTGGAGTTATTATGACAATTATGGAGAGTGATCAGGAAACTTTATTAATATATTTTGTTTCTTACAAGAAGTACGTTTTGTACTTCGTCGGTGGTAATAATGCGATGAAAGCTGATTCTGTGTATGTAATTATTTAAAATCTAAATAATAATTCCAAAGTAGATTATTATTAAGCCAGAATATTTTTTTCAATATGATTTTCAAATTATTTCACAATTTCCTATGAGAGAAAACAGTACGGATTACTTATGAGATTTCTTAGAAAACTTGTCTCTCTCACTCGCTCCCCCGTAAAAAACAATAGGATCTACTGTGCCTCTAAACAATACAAACATATTTGTGTATAAAAATAAATACAAATTGAGTGATTTCCTAGAAAGCATTTATTCTCATTCTGATCCCTGGCATATCTGCTTCACTGTTCTCTCTCTCCCTTTCGAAAACAGTACTAAGTAACGAGATTTTAAAGCTGGAAATACGAATTATATGAAGTTGTAAGTGACTTCGAGCATACAAATAATACGAATTATCGATGGGTCTGAAATGCATTGATTTTATACCATTTATCGGGATTTTCTGTGGGGACCGGAAAATTTGTACCAATTAACCGGAAATACGAATAATCGGGATACGAAATATCGGGATTCAACTATATTTGTATAACTCTCCTGCCATGTTCCCTAGCTATTGACGACCTAAGGAGATAAAGACAGATCAGGATGAGTATTTTAAATATTTACTGTAGGCTTGATTCTTTAAATAAATCTTTATAGCAGGTGATATAAACAAATTTTCAACTAAATATTCGAACAGAACAGGTTTAGAAACACGGTGAACCGCGTGTATGAGACATGACAAGATTTATTTAGAACAAAATATTTGTAGGAGTTTTTATGAGTTAATGAGAGCTCCGTCTGATAAAGTAATGAGCACATCGGCCCACCATTTGGCCAAAAAAATTCCCGGAGTCTTTAAATTACAATTAGATTGTTGAATTATTGCATTTCTACAAAGCTTATCAATTTAGGAGCAATACTTTCAAGAATGGCCTGGTAAGAGTAAACTAACGATATTGGAAATATACTGGAGAGTGCACATTGTGGAAAATTCTTCAGTATTTTGTAAAAATCTTCTAGAATGTACCTCAGAAATAGTAATTATTGCGGTGATCAATCATTTTTTAAAATTTTAATAATCAGTATTGCTTGCTGGTCGTGAAAGTTTCTTTATAGAATAGATATATAGAAGTCATAAGATGTTTTAGGAGCTATGTTAGGATGTTTGTTGAAGGAAACAATAACAGATTTTTCAGCAAAGCTACGAATAGTGCTGCTAAGATGATAAGGAGTATACATGAACTTACGGACTTAAAACACTACAGTGTACCGAGGGTTGATAGAGAAATGAATGTAATGAGGGAAATACGATTTCCTTTATAAGAATTACTTATAAAATAATATATAATAGTTAATACTATTCTTATAGTACATCAATCATTACTATCATTGTTTGATGCTAGCAGAGTTAGTGTTATCGTTGAACAGAGACTGTATGAATAAAAATATTTGGAATTCATGAATTGTTGCTTCATGGGTCCAATTAAACAATTCTGGTGTGATATAGATTTGAAATGATATGGATATTAATTAATGATGTAATTTTTTTAAGAACGATGTATCGAAACCGAATCATTAAAATCAGAGAAGGGCCGATCGTGTTTGAAATGTCCAGGTTTTAACACGGTCATCCCAACATGACGGGTTTTTTGTTCTGCCCTTGGCAGGGCTCTAGGGACAGCGCGCCGTCAACAATACAGCGATTGGTGGTGAAAAGCGATTGGTGAAACCTTTCTGCTGTCCTGTGTTTTTATTTTAGTTATAATACTTTGTGAGTTATATGAATTTAAAGTTTTTTGTCATTATTTCTCTATGAAATAGCTAGCGGAGTGGCTCAGTGGTAGAGGACTGAGTCGCCATGCCGGAAACCCTGGTTCAGATCCCGCTGCAGGCCATGACTTTTATTTAGTCTGTTTGCAGCGGGAGATGGATCAAATAGGATCTAGGACCCTCCTGGGGCCCACCCAGCCCCTATAAAATATTATAAAAATAGGGTACCCAAAATAAGGGGGAGAAATCTAGCGGTTGAGCGTGACCTTGGACAAGTCACCTCCATCCATAACCGTTGTCCATGAAACAGTACAATCTCTACCATGTACAGAACCCCAGACCCTTCATTGGTTGTAGTGTTACAGATTTTTTATTTTATGAATTTATTGTTTTTATTTAAGTTTTTTGTCAAATTTCTCTATGAAATAGACCACTTGGGTTGAAAAAGTCAAATTTCTTGAAGCTACACCTTACTGACGGTCAATTAAAACTAATCGTTCAAAGATTCTCGATTAATTGAGGATATAATATACACATATTATTCAAAAGTCTCAGTCTCATTTATATACATTTCATAATTTATCAATAAATATTTGACATAACAATTGAAACGTGAACAGAAATACAATTACTAAAAGTAACAAATACGTTTGGAAGGGAATGGCGAATTTCATCATCAAATAATTAACACATGTAATGATAGGTAAATAATGTTGAGATTCAATTTCCCAAGCCGTCGACCAAGAATAACATTTAATTATCCATTATCATTTCCACACTCTGTTGAAACGCTGGTTATTAATTACACGTTTGGAATAGATATACATTTATTAATAACAGTATATTGTCAATTATAAATCACATACATAAAATATTGCTAATGACATTAACTGAAGTTGAAAGTGAAATTTGAACTATTCATTACGAGATTCATCCATTTCTAAAATTTCAATTAATTTTCCAATATTAATTGTTTTGACATAGCAATTTAATTAAACTTGCAAATAAAATTAAGTTTAATTCACTCCATTTCAATACAGTTGTCCAATTTAATAAATGAAAACTCGACAGCTTTTTTGTTTTGTTTTTTACTTGTTATCAGATATTATTAACTTTTTTGATTGCAGTAAGTTAATATCCGATATGATACGTTTGTCAACTTATTATATGTTGAGTAGATATCATTTTCTTTGAATTTTCGCCCAAGATCATATTCCATATCATTGTTGGAAAAGCGAAATTGTTATTAGCACCGAAATATAAATCTGTCTTCTTTCGACTAACTTATGGTGACACTGAATGCTGATTTCACTGGAGATTCCATTGGGCAGCTTTTCTTCTTAAATGAATCAAAAACTTCTGAAGGAATTTCGTTATAAATGAGTGGAATCTTCACAATTAATACTTTTTTTTCTAATTTTCTGAAAATACTTTTTCATTAATCCTGATACAAAATTCTGGTGGCAGTCGCAGATCTAGACCTCGTGGGCCTTATTGATATAACATTGTGGAGGGTCTTTAGGCTAGAACATTTTAGAGATTGGAGGAGCAGTTGAGCGAAGATTTACACTTATAAATAAACAATGAGTTTATTAGTTTTAAATTTACTCTTGAAAATCATCTATAGTCTGATAATTTAGAAAGCGACCAGTGTGAAAGTCAGGTCCAGGCCTGCACCAAAGAGGGGAACCCAATCACTTTTCCCACTACCTAGCTCGCTTTACTACCCCAGATATGGGAACTCCCTTTTCAGCACAATACCTCATTACCCCCTTCTCCAGTTCAGCAAAATGTTGTTTACAAAAATGTAAGACTACAGCCACCTAATAATTTTTCATCTTTTGTATTGAATCTTTAAAAAAAAATAGCGTAAACTTGACTTTTCCATCTCGAAAGCAGGCGGTTTTAGGTGGTCATCTATGAAAACTGCGTTCGTCTATAATTCTCATTCAGCATCTGGTGGTCATATCAAAGATCGCGGCAAAAAAAAAATAATTAAGAACGAAAAAAATCCACAGTGATTGATGATATCAGAATCAAACCTTCGGTTTGTTAAGTCTTTTATCATTGTACTTTTTATAAACCTATCCAATATTTTCTTAGTGCTGGCGCAGTTTTTATGTTTTTTTAATTATTGAAGGGAATACGACCATCTTTAAATAAGTACCTAGCAATAGTTATATTCTAGCAATAGATAACTACCGAACATCAGCTTGATTCAAGTATATTAAGAATTCATATTGTAACAAATGTTTTTTCTTAACAATTCTCTTCTTAATGTTGAATTAGGATTGCCCCATTCAAATACTACGTTCCTCCATAAGTAGCCATGGGACTGTAACTAACGGGACACAATTATGATATGATGACTACATGATATTTATGAGATATATATTTTATTCAGCACGCTCAGTTGTTTGGAAATGAGCATTATTAATGGAAAAATGAATAAGACAAGCCGAGGGACAGCAATAGTCCCTTAACTGGCAACTGTTTGAAAATGGCCTAATACAGAGTTTGTTTTAGATTTATGAAGTTTTTTTAGGAATAATTTCAGTTCATTGTTTATTTCCATAATTTAAGAGAAAGTGAACATGAAGTGAACTGTAGCTATAAAAGCATAAATGGGATACGAATCGGAATAATTATAACTAGCGGCAAACGTAAAAAATAGGTAAATGGTGTCCAATACCACACCAAGTTTAACTTTTATTGCTGTCTATGAAGAAAAGCAATATAAATAAATTTGAAGAATACCTTTAAAAAATCATCAATAGTACAAAAGGACTTAAGGAAGGCCTGCGCCTACCTCATTCTCTCCCTCGACTGATTCCGAGTGCCGGTGAATCGCCCCTTATTTCACGGGTATTAGGAGCTGCCCTGGGCCGGGAACAGATTGCCAAGGAAGGAAGTAGCGGGTAGCGAGAGGATAGAGCAATATAGGGAATTAAGATTCAATTCTGGCCGTTTTTCTCGAGGGCCTGGCCTTATCGTGGCGCGACACCTTGCCCTAGCCACTTATTACTATAGCTCCTCCTCGCATTAGAATACCCTAATCCACCTTCCAGCCTTCCTTATTCCGAATCATATTAGATTCCTCGGCCCACCTTCCTCCCACCAAAGGGGAAATTTCCATTATTGACAACGGGAATACCGGAGGGGGCCTTCTTGGCCGAAAGTAGTCTGAATATTTTTCCAGAAAGGAAAAGCCAGAGAGGGAAGGAGAGGGGAAAAAATTGAAATTTCATCTGAATCGGGCGTATTATTGAATTTGGATGAGGCGTCATTTTGATTCAGGGTGAGAGGGTGAGGGCCGGGTGGTAGATTTCAATTTATCACCCGCTTTTAAAAGCAAATAAAAAGCCGTTTATTATATTTACAATAGTTCTCTCTTCCGTCCCTGTTCTCGAGCACTTTACCTATATTTCCTGTTGTCCCGTTTCATTTTGTATTTGATTGTTTCCTAACGTATACATCCAAATAAATAACAATAAATATGAAACTATCTTTGGGCGATGTTTCCAGTATTTATTGCCATCATATTCCTTCTCAGAAATGTGTGAAAAAAAGCCTTCAAGAGAATTACAGTTAACAGTTATGGACATTGAGATAAAACACTTATTTAAACACAAAATGTTTTGTTTGTTGGAGTTTAAAACCTAAAAACCCTTTGATTCGCTTAATAATTTAGGTATTATAAAATATAATAGATAAGTAACAATATACCGTACATAATACTTTTCTCTTGTACTTCCTGTGCCTTATCGGTTTTGGGCATTGGCTGTTAGCAAGGTGTTCTTTATTTTGTTTCCGTCACTTCTAAATAATTGGACAGTTGTGAGACCAAACCATTGCCTTAAAATCTCCAGCCAGGAGTGCTTCTTCTTCCCTGAACCCCTCCTACTACCAATCTTTCCCTACATCAATTGCAGTAGACGATATTTGTCATTTCGCATGATGTGGCCCAGGTATCCTTATTTTCACTTTTTGATGGTATATGCGATTTCTTGAACTTTTCGACCCGACTTGGTAGTTCTATGTAGGTTACGTTGTGGGTCCATGAAGTTCGGTCTATGGAATTTTAAAATCATGTTATTTTTTTAACATTTGTTAACGCATATAATTAAAACAAAAATATGATAAATTCACGAGATTCTTTAAACAATTTTAACTTATCAAGGGTCCCAACATCCTTGATATATTTGTTACATCCCAGATTTCCCACGCACAAGCCAATATTGAATGAATCCTTGGACGACCTTTCATCAAATCATAGTCCAGTCCTCCTATTCATGCACTCAAGTTTCGAGGTGGAAATTTGTTCCCTCCCCAATATAGTTTTATTCATATTAAATTTTAAATTATTAATATTAGAAATATCCAACATTATTCACAGATTACCTTCCCACATAGCTCCTGGCCACGATCTCATCACAATTCATACCTTAAAACACCTTCCTAGAAAAGCCATTCTATTCCTTACCAATATATAAATTATCCATTGTAAAAATGACACCCAAACCTAAAAAAAACAAAACAGAATACCCATCTTCTTACCGTCCTATCTCTATTTTACCTTGCATGGATAAAATCCTAGAAAAACTCATCCTCAAACGATTGTACCCCATCCTTGATGCAAATCACATAATACAAGATCACCAGTTTGGATTCCGAGCATCCAACTCCACTATTCAGCAAAGTCATCGTGTCGTGGATATTGACAGAGTCTGGTATTGCTCTACAAAGTACGTAAATTCCTACCCCTTACACACTTTCTCATCCTCCAATCCTATCTCACAAATAGAACTTTCCAAGTAAACCATAATAATGTCTATTCATTCCTTTTTTCCCAATCTGCTGGTGTTCCTCAAGATAGTATCCTTGGCCAAATCCTTTATACAGTTTATACTGACATCCTGACATCCCGACTCATCCCAATACTATCCTTACCACATATGCTGATGATACATGGGTATTATCACGGATAAACCCCTTATCGCTGATCTTAAAGAATGGTGTAAAAACTGGAGAATTAAAATAAATACTCAAAATCGCATCAAATCACATGTACCTTAAGGCGTACGTCTGTATCCCATCCTAGATAGCAACCACATAACCCCAGCCCACCAGTTTGGTTTCCGAACATCCCACTCCACTATCCAGCAATGTCATCGTGTGGTGGATGTTGTCTCCTCTGCATTGGAGCGTAGATTCTACTGCACGAGAGCCTTTCTCGATGTAGAGCAGGTTTTTGATCGAGTCTGGCACCCACGTCCCCTTTACAAAATCCGACAATTTCTTCCTCCTACATACTTTTTAATCATTCGCTCCTTTCTAACAGGCAGGACATTTAAAGTAAATCATAATGGTTCCTACTCGTCTCTCTATTCCCAGTCTGCTGGTGTTCCTCAAGGTAGCATCCTCGGTCCTATCCTCTACACAGTATATACAGCTGACATCCCAACCCTTTCTAACACCTTCTTCTCCACCTGTGCTGATGACACATGTGTGTTATCAGTTAATAACGACCCATATATTGCATCCCGTTCCCTTCAATCACATTTATCAAGCCTCGAAGAATGGTGTCGGAATTGGAGAATTAAAATAAATTCCAACAAGTCCCAGCAAATTACCTTTACCTATGAAACCTATGATTTCCTGTCTAATTGTATACTTTAATAGTACTCCACTTATCCCTGTTGAACAGATCCGCTACCTAGGACTCAACTTAGACAAACGTCTTATTTGGAACCCTCACACAAGACTGAAAAGACAAGAAACAGCTAGACGCTTCCGACTACTTCAACACATACTAGACAAACGCTCAAAGCTTCAGATCAATTACAAAAGACTTATTAATGTGACTGTTATAAGACCTAGATGGACTTACGAGATTGAACTAGTGCTGCCAATGGGTAGTGCCTCTGCATGTCCTTTCATGTATTTATTTATTCACACAGCCCTTGTATTAGATGTATATATTACAGTTGTACAATTCAATAAAATAAGTTTTTTAAAAACAACAAAAAAAACCCTGAAGTGGTAAACCAATGACTTCCTGCCCTTCAGTATCCTTTAATAATATCCCATTGGTGCCTGTAGAACAGATCCGATACTTAGGGTTGCATCTCGACAAACGATTAACCTGGAATCCTCATACAAGACTGAAAAGACAAGAAACCGCTCGACGTTTCAGGCTACTTCAACACTAACTAGACAAACGCTCCAAGCTCCCAGCTGATTACAAAAGACTCAACTACATGACCATCATACGACCTATTTGGACTTACGGATTAGAACTTATGTGCTTAACTAACCCATCGAATTCCTCTCGTATCCAATCCCTACAATCCAAAATCCTTCATAAAATCCTCAATGCTCCTAATTTGGTTAAGAATAAAGTTATCCATTATGTCCTTAATGTCCCATTTATTGCTGATTTGCCCCGAACCCGGAATCTACCCTTTCATAACAAACTTTATTCCCACTCAAACCCTCTAGTTTCAAACGTAGCTTCCTCTTCGATTCCCGATAATCCTCCGAGGCGTCTGAAAAGAAGATGACCACGTGACCTTCTTAGTTGAACTTGTGATTAGTGTACTACCAGTGGGTAGTTTCTCTACCTGGCATTATCTCATGTCGTTATGTATGACTTAGCCTATTTACTTGTTGTATTATTGTAATACAGTTGTAAATATCAATAAATAAATAATAATAACCGTATTACATATTACATTAGGAATATTAAATATTACGGTAAACGATACTTAAATATGTAATAAATATAAAAATAAATGAATTCGCAAAAACAAAATTATTCTTCTGTTTAATGTTTTATTTTTTTAAGATTTATTCAGTTGTTTAAAAATGCTAAGAACCTTGGAAAAGATGATTAATATAAATATGGTCAAAAATGTTTTACAAAAACGAAGCTATAAATATTAACTTTACGTTGTTTTTTTAAAATAAATTAATCCTGCATATAAAAGCTATATACTCACCACGTTCACTAGGAGCTTTTAAGCGGATCATTGCAGCACTATACAAATAAAGATGAAAAGTTCGGTACAAAAAAATGTATACATTAATGCGCATTAATCCATTTTAACTATTCGACCAAACATGTCTCTATTTGTATTTTGAAGAGAAAAGACTTGCTCTGGCCTTGTTTCGGACCCGGGTCGTCCGCCTCTCCGTGGCAGCGCTCTTACCATTTGAGCTACCAGGGGTATCGGAAATCTGAAAAAAAATTGTCCTGATTGTGAAGAGACCCCTGGTAGCTCAAATGGTAAGAGCGCTGCCACGGAGATGCGGAGGACTCAGGTTCGAATCCCGGCCAGGGCAAATCTTTTCTCTTCAAAATAAAAATATTTAAAAATTAAAACAATTAATAAAAAAGGTATCTATTGTTTCTATTATTGATATATGTGTTCAATTTTGCCAGCTTATTACTAGTTAATCCAGCTTTTTATTTTATGATCCACTCTTTATTATAAAACCTATTTCCTTCTATTGTCATGTAACCTTCCTTTTCTGTTACACAGTATGTTTCTGGGTGTCAAGGATTGTCAAAAGCTCTCTTTGGTTTACTGCGAATGAATGACGTGGGGCATTTTTTCTTTATATGTGTATTTGTTCCCCTTTTTTTTCTTCTTTTCCCATTTTATTACATTAATAATTTTTTATGTCAGGGTTAGGTTTTTCTATAATATAGCAAATATAGTAGTAATATTTTTTTTGTTCTATGTATTTTTCCCATAAGAGTTTCACTAATCGAATAATTAATAATTTATTAAAAATGAAAGAATTAATTTTAACCGATTTCTATAGGATATGTAGGTATGAAAAACGGTTTTGAGAGAGAATTTAAATACGATAAAAAGTTGTGAATTAAAGGACATGTAATCTGAAATTTGTAGAATTTTATTTTCCATCAATATACATAAAAATATAGTATTTAGAATAGAATAGAAAACAAACTTTATTCTGGGACCAAGTCCCTTTAGAATAACAATAAAGAACAAGCAAAATAAACATAATGTTCATCTGGCCAGGAGGCTACATAATGATACAAATCATGAAGTAATCATGAGTGACAAAACATAATAGAAATAGAGAAAGAAAAAAAATAAAATAAAATAAATAACTGATTAAAAAGTAATAGACTTTACAGGAATTTAACTAATTTTCTAGAAAAATAAAAATAAAACATATATATATAAAGGTTTGATATTAACAAAATAATAATAAATAACATTAATATAATAGTTAATAACGGAATTACTAAATAAAGCAAATAAATTGCATAGCATGCAATAAAGTATTTACAAAGTTTGTATCTTCTTTGTTGTTGGAAAAATAAACAATATTTAGAGATTATTTTATTGATAAACATTATTTGACATATATTTTATGACAAACATTTATTCCATTTTAATAAGTTCAATTGCGAAATAGTTAAATATCATATATTAGTTGTTTTTTTTTTAAATTAAAGCCCGTTCTAACATCACTAGAAATATTAAGCTCAGTGATGAGTACCATGCAAAATAAAAGTGAATAATTCTGTATATAATAAAAAGGTCATTAACCCACTTTTATTTAGTACCGAATTTTATTCTACCTGGAGAGGGTATTCTGCTTTTGGAGTGGGCTGTATGATATATTTTTTTTTTAAAGCACCGTGAAATTCTTCCAATAGAGAAGTTCCCTCCACAAGGGCTCTTATTAAGTCCAACCCTTTCCTATTAAGCTTATTTCTAAGTAGCCTTGCGGATCCATCTCCGAGCTCATCAATGACGTTTCAACTCTTTCGGTGGGATTATTATCGCTGAAAGTAGGAAATCAGGAGCTGCGACGAACCTGAAAAGAATTAGGTGTCCTTTCATAGCAAATATATCTCATTATATAGATTTATATCGATTTCCCGAATTAATGGATTCCGTGAAGATAATAATATATTATAATATTATTAACCACTCCAATATATAAATAATAAAAAATAAAAAAAATATATTACCTTTATGACTTCAAATCGTGAAGTTCTTGGGTTCACTACGTGATAGAGACTATACGTTTCTAGGACAACGGTTGTGAAGGGAGATGATTCGTCATTTGTAATAGACACATCAGTGCCAAAAATTTATATAAACTTTAGAAAAATACTAAAAACTTCGTGTGCATTTCCGGTTAAAACGTATATTAATATGTAATGATCTACTTTAGTTTATTAAAGATTTACTTAAGTGCTTAGAGGATCAGGAATGAGTCCAACATGACCCCAAGCCTAATGTATCTTCGTCCTATCGATTTACCAAACACGGCATTCATAAATTATAAACTTATTTAAAGGGTGTTTTAATTAAAACGTATTTTTCCTCTGACAGTTTTCCTTTAATTAGCCTATTGTAATATTCACACCAGAATTGTTTTGCTGTACCACGCTTTATTTTTATTTCATTAGAAATCGTCCCTCGTTGATATATTCTTTTTTTTCAGAAGACTTTCAATTAGAAATAAGAGGAAGTGAAAATTGTAATAATAATTAAATATTAAAAACAAACATTTTATTAATTGCATTGGTAAATGGATGATAAAAGGTAATGATGATACAATGTTTGTTAATATTTAACTAGTTACAACATACTCTCATGTTATTTCCTAATTTTTATTTTAACCCGATTATTAAAATTAACTGGATGAACGAGCGATAATGAAATTTAATATTAAAAATAGAGTAAAATAGGTGCAGTATTGAACCGGTCATCAAAACTGAGTTACTACAAAACTGTAATCAAAACAAAATTGGTCTAAAAGTGGATCATACACGTCATATATCCCTCCTTCAATAAAACTCTTCATTCACAACAAAAAAATTCTGTCATAACTGTAAAAACTTAATTTTTCAATAGAGGTATTCGAAAATTCCATTTGAGTTAAAAAAACAAAAATTTAGATATTGGTCATGCAAAGCATTTCTATCGTAATGATGGTATTGTAATTATTTTAATAACTTTAAATTGTATTTTGCATATTTAGCCCTGAAAAAGACCTGCATAGTGGGTCGAAACGTTGGCTACTGAATTAATATTTCTTGATATGCAGAGATATTTATTGACCTCTTCCCGGACCATTTTCTTCCACATATTTTAATAACCATTAGAAAGTTTTTAAAAGCATGAAACCCGTTCCTATAAAACATCAAGTTCAAACATGATACAACTCAAATTATGAATTTATTTAAACAAAAAAAACATGTTGGAAATGGAATATCAGATATGTCATTCATGAATTAAAAAAATTAACCTAATACAATTGCTGGAGAAGGCTTAAATTTAAAATGCTATGTCAAACAATTTTTTAGTTATATCGTTTTTCCTTTGAAGGAGCGATATATAAAAAATATCCTGTAAACACACATGTTTCATATGTATAAAAAGAAAGCTTAACCACTTCAGCCAATTGTAGGCCCTATACTATTTCTAAGCCATCAGTTGTGCAGGACGATGATTTGAGTTGTGATCACGCGGGGAACGCTACAGGAGGAGGTGCAGATGTTTCCAATAACACCCGACTCTTGTTCCAAATACCGCCTAAGTCTAAAGTTTTATAAATGATCAGGTAGAAAGTCTCTTAAATACATATAACAACTTCCCTCAAGTTTTTTGTTTTTTTTGTATAAAACAGGAGGTAAATATTAGATCCAACATGTTAAATTAAAATGTTAATTTCCCGATTCTTGTTTTAAGTCCATCATGTATGTATTTATATTTCATTTGTAAAGAATATTCAATTGATTTTTAACGTAAAAAAGGTCATACTGATGTATATATATGCTGATGTATATATACATCAGTATGACCCTGAATAGTAGGTTTAGTACAAAAGGTAAGATCGATATATATTCTGAGAGCTGTTATTTTGGTTTTTCACTCTAATTAAGGTACCCACTTTATCCACGGGGTCCATCTGCAGCTGTATAAATAATCATCTTGGATCCAGTAATCAACTATCATTAGAATAGACCCCTGTACACTACTCACCCCCGCTGTAAGTTATGCAACAGATGTATAAATCCTTTAGTCTCGCTTGTGTAATACTGAATTATTCAATGCTGTTTAGTTCTTTATTGGGTTTTTATGATTTCAAATTTCTTTTTGAATATAATTCCGGGTATTTTGTACACTCCATCCTAAATTATTCGTTTTTTTAAGCGCTTATAAAAATATACAGTCATATGTTTTATTATTGATTCTATATGTGAACGTTGTCTGAGTCTTTTAGTCAGTTTACTTACCGAGTAGTATCGTATTCCAATTTAAATATTTTTATTAATTTCTCAATCGCGTTTCATACAAATGCTATTACAATTTGTTTTGTTTTAATTTTTCATATAATCGCCCACAAGATGGTCCCGTATAGGAAGTTATATATTTAAAATTTAAATAATTGTGGCCGATTTCGTCGTTTTCGCACGAAAGGTAAGATGGCATGAAAAATATTCTGCTTTCCATTCGTATATATTCACAAATCGAATTAAATAAATAAATGTACTCGCTGCATTCAAATGAGTGAATGTGAAAAAAATCATAATGATTTTTAACCTCATTCAGGGCTTTGTATTTTTTAGTAATTAAATAAATTTAAAATAAGATTTGGAGTATACTAAAGTATAATTGTTATTGATACAAATAAATTATTGGCATTAATATTTTAAAACATAATGTTATAAATAGTAGTAGATAAACTACATATATATTTATGCTATGTTTCTACTATATTTATATATTATATATATATTATTGGATTCTTTTCCAGAGGTCTGTTCTTGTGTTTACCAATTTATGAATAATTATTACTCAGTATTTAAACCTTCAATATATTATTCATAAATAAATAGTGCGTCTGGGGTATGTAAGCACCAACAGAATTATAATTAGTATAGTTTATTAATTCAATTTAAAATAAGATTATTGATTTCATACATTGATTTTTAGAGGTACACTTAATGATAAATAATAAGCTGGCTCGTACCTCGGTCAGACAAATCCATTCTCTTCACCGATCCCACATCTCCGCTCTCTCGCAATTTGCGATGTATACAAGGTGAAGAATGTTCATTGGACATTACTTTAATCAGAATCTTGTTGACTTACTCCATTATATTATTTACAATTTATTTTATTTTTTTATAAATTGTTATAATTTTTATTTTGAAGAGAAAATAAAATAAAATTATAAAAATCTCGGCCCTGGACAAATCTTTTCTCTTCAAAGTAAAAATATTTAAAAATTAAAACAATTAATAAAAAAATTAAATAAAATTAATATAAATTGATATGTGTAAAATGTTAATTAGACAAGTTGCACTTACAAGTTTTTGAAGATTTGTTACTAAAAGTAATAGAAACAAATCTAGTATGATTCAAAAATCAAATAAAACTACTGTTACTAAAAATAATACATTACTTACTCATTGATGACAACTATAAAAATATTAACGTTTCATGAAGTGTAGTGAAGGTACTGATTAATGATTTCTAAGCAGAACTTTTCTAATTAACATCTAACACTTATCAATTTATATTTATTTAATTATTTACTAAAAGCTCATTTTTTCACTTTTAGGGCATGAGTATGAGACCAACCTAGTCTCGAAACGTCGTCAAAAGAAATTTAAGAAATGACTGGAATTGAATATACCGAAAAAAGAGCATAGCCAATAAATGGGTCTGGGCTTAATCAAATCAAAAACCAAATGGATAGCCTACCCGTCAGGAATAAACAAAAATACTACTAACAACTCGGCAGCATAAAAGGGGACAGTGTATAGAAAGAACTTACTACTCTACAGATATCTGGGATACAATGTGAATCGAAAATTGAACTTATTCTTATTAAAAGCAGAATAAGAATTGTAAGAACATGCAAAAAGTGTTAACCAGCAGAGTTATATGAATCCCCTTAAGAATATGTCAACTACGAAGCACATGTCTTCTGTATATTATTATACGGAATGGAAGCATTTTGTAACAGTATTGAGGAACGGATGAAGTGGTTTTACAGAGTTCAAATAAGGAAAAAGAGGTCCAATATACCATAAAAAAAAAGAAAGACGGAGTTCTTTTCACAAGTATTGGGGAATCCGGAATATGAACTGGGGAAAGTACGTAAAGGAAAACGTTTAATTAAAAATTACATACAGTAATGCTCTGTGCTTAAGAGCTCATTACCATGATTGCTATATTTTATTTTATATAATTTCATACGACTTTTTATTATATTCATTTTTTTCTATTCATTGGTAATGAATATAAAAAAATACCAAAATATAAAATAGTGTTTATAACTATTACAGAACAGTAAAATACTTTAATTTTGACTTTATGGCCAGTTTATTGTTGTTTTATGATTCTCGTTTATTCAGCCTTAAATTGTCGCGCCCGCATGAAATAACAATGCAGGATAGTGGAATACGCCATAAAATAGTATTGCACCTATCTAGGCAATAGCAGTAATAAATAATAAAAGTCATGATATATTGAAATCACGAAGGTCCTGAAGTCAATCAGTATGGCGGCGCACGCATTGACGTATTTACCATTACAACCTGTGAACGGGTCTGGTGTTCAATACATGGTAGAGACTTTACCGTTTCATGGACAACGTTTCAGCAAGGAGGTGACTTGTCCTAGGTCATGCTCAACCGACAGTTTATCCCTCTTATTTTGGCTACCCTATTTTGATAATTTTTATAGAGGCTGGATGAGCCCCAGACGGGTCCTAGATCCTAAATGATCCATCTCTGGCTGCAAACTGACTAAATAAAAGTCTTGCCTGAAGCGGGATTTGAACAAGAATTTCCGGGGTGCCAACTCAGTACTAAATAAAAGTAAGAATAGACCGAAAATTATTTAAATATAATAACTCATTGGATAAAATATTTATATAAATTAAATGGGCAGCTTAGACCAATTATGTTCAGTGAATACGGATTATATGTAGTTTTAACATAAAATACATGTGTTAAAACTATAGTTTATAGCTCTGGCTTAGTTTTAACTAATGATAATAATAATATTATACAAACATGTTAAAATGGAAGCAACGAGCAGACCAGAAATGCCTCTAACATCAGCCTTATTATAATATTTATATTTGGACTGTTCGAATATAGATTGCATGAAATGTATGTAGCCATTTGCATACAATTCCATCGAAATTATAAAAAAAAAGTTCGCTGAATGTTTACAAAAAAAATAAAAAATCAAACTTAGTTTAATTAAATAGTATTTCAGCTGAAAAAAACAGAAACATATTTTAATAAAAGAGTTTAAGTTAGAAAAGTTATGCATAATCTGTGAATGACTTTCTCTTGGGTGATTGTTCCTCTTCACCCTGCTGGCCCTCTGAGTGGTTCTACTCCATTGAGCACATGTTTACCTGTCCCGTGCTATTCTACAATTGCTGGTGAACTACTGTACTGTTCTGAGTCACTATATTTTGTCTAGTTGTAGCTTAGGAAGTGATAGAGGGCCCTGCCTCAGGTACAAGGAGGTAGATGAGGTAAAGTCGGAAAGTAGGACGGTTTAAATTGAACTAAAATTATCTTGAATTTAAGAATCATTAGCAAAAAGATAAAACTGAAAGCAATGCTTTTTAATAAATTAACGCAGACTTCTGTCCAAATCTTTAAAACAGCAACAATTTACTTATGGTTCTCGTTTCTGTCTAATGATATTTACTAGAATCATAGCCATTCTTTCATGAACTCCCAACATATACTCACAACAAGAAACTCGCAAATATAAAAAATTCTACATACTGTTCATAATTACATTCAGCGGTCATATCTAAAAACTGATAAATGACAATATGACTAACCAGATACCTACTTAATGAGAGATTTTTGTGAATTACATACTGATCAAGATTTAAAGTTTTTACCCAAGTCAAAAATCAACATCAACAACCAAATGGCTAATGAACCAGGAATTATCTTCAACTGAAATAGTAAATATAAAAAAATATCAAAATATAATTCCCAGGAGATGTGCGGCAGGGTGAACAAATGTCACTTAAAACTCTTCTTTTCAGTATAAACTAGAATAAAATTATTCTAGAGATACGTCAATTATAAATTAGAATGTAATTGGAATAATCCCCAAAAGCTAAGCCATCAGTATCCAAAATACTTGAGCTGCAGCGCATTTAGCTCCAAAAGACCAAACCGCCTGATTTTTCTTTCGGCGAAGTAAAGAAGTGGCGAACCCTTGACTGTTTAGTTTTTCTAGTATTTTCGGATGCCTTCATTATGCTAAGGAAAGTAACTTCGTTTAGCATTAGAAATATCTCAGCCTATCAATTTGGAAAATTTCTCAAAACTCTCTCTGTCTCTCTCATTCTCTCTGTCTCTCTCTCTCTCTCTCTCTATATATATATATATATATGTATATATATATATATATATATATATATATATATATATATATATATATATATAAATATATATATATATATATATATATATATATAGAGAGAGAGATATATATATATATATATATATATACATATATATATATATATATAGAGAGAGAGAGAGAGTGAGTGAGAGAGAGAATGATATATATATATATATATTATTATTATTATTTGCGTATACTCCCTTCTAAGGAGGGGGCTGAAAACACAAAAATCTAGCTTTTGGTGGTGACATTTCTCTTCTTTTTGTCTTCCCGAAACCCTTTCATTTTTTCAATTTGAGCCTTCTTCTGTTCATCTATCCATTTACGCCTGCTTTGTGTATAACTTCAAGTTTCTGGTCCATAATTTTGTCTCTACAGGTTTTACGATCTTGCATGCCTTCTATGGTGATGTTTAATCTTCTCAAGTCTTCTGTGGTTTCATTATAGCAGGAAATGCCCAATTTCGATGTAGAGACTATATTGAATATTGTTTTAGTCAGTCTGCTATCGTTCATTCTGGAGATATATGCAAACATTTCGCTCTGCGTTTTCAGATGACTGCAGTGATGGTTTCAGTGTGTCTGTATAGTTCTTCTGTACGTCTTTTTTGCCAGAAATTCTCTCTAAATACTTCCCCGTGGATTTTTCTCAGGATTTTCCTTTCTTGTTTTTCGATCTCTTTAATTTTCGTCCTTCCTTTGATGCTTTTGGTTTTCGATGCGTATAGGGCTTCCGGTAGAACTACTGTGTTGTAATGTCTAATTTTGGGGTCCTGGAGAAGCATTTTTCATTTAGTACGACCAGGTGAGTTTTAGCCTTTCTGTAACTTTGAAACTCTTTCTTCATTTGATTTTGTACTTAGGGCAGATTTTTGCATGATTTCTCCTAAATATTTGATATTCATTGACATGTGCAATTTTTCCGTATTTTGTAGTTACCGGGTGTTTCTGTAATGATTTTGTATAAAAAAATTGTGTTTTCTCATAAGAGATTTGAAGTCCTGTTTTAATGGCGATCTCGTGAAGTTTTTCTAGGGAGTGTTGTGCCTCCGATCTGGTGTTGGAGAGGATGGCGACGTCATCCGCGAAAGCAAAGCATTTTATGTGGGTAATATTTTCTTTCTGTCTGCCTAATTGAATCCCTTTGAATTCTATTTCCCATGTACGGATATACATACATACATATATTATCGATTAGATAAATCCAAATATTTAATAACATAAATATAAAAATAATATAGGAAAACCATATAAATGACCTGAACAATTACTTTTATGTAAAAAGGATTAGAAATAGAACCAGGAAGCTGACGTGCAGTCCTGAATGATGGGAGGAGTAGCTAATGAAGTCTAATGAAGCCCCTACAATATTTTGAGGGGGGTAAGGAAATAATTGCCCCCCTTTCATTAGCTTGGTCCTTTACGGGCTATAAAACTTCTCTCTTTAAGCACTAACTCTTTTTACTGGCTCGTATCCTCTGTGTCTCCCCAATTTCGCAACAATTTACGGCTTATGGTCAATACGGACCATGTAGGCAGCAATGTTTTGATGGTAAGTATTTTATCATTGGCTTAATTTTATGCATAACGAATAGTTATTAATTTTTCCACTAAGTAATATACTGTTTACTACCTAGAAAATACTTTTGTGAGCAATTTGTAATAGGAGCGATTTGCATTGGGATAAAATGTAAGGGTAAATGCGATTGATCATAGGATATTTAATGATTAATCATATCAATTATTAAACCAAGTTTTGAAGAGAAAACATCATTAGCCAGATTTTGCGACTTTTGACACGTCAGAAACATGCTCTATACTGGCGACACCTAGTGCCCTGCGCATGTTTTATTCAATTCCATTCTATCAACTTTAGTTTAAAGGTTAAAACTTCATTAATATAAGAATAATATGTCGTTTAATAGTTGTGCAATTGATACTAACAATAGCTTGAAATATCACTAACTAGATAAACTTTTCGTTTCAGTAAAATATTTTATTTTTCATAATTACATGTCCTGTTTATTGAAATGATTGAAATTACAAATGATCTATGCATTGTTGAACTCAACAATGATTATAATGCTGAAAAAAATGATGTTAATTAAAATATAACTATATACTAATTATTATTTCAATTAAATTTTGATATTTTTTATTGAGCTTGTGCAGGCCATCATTATGTTTTGATTAATAAATAAATTACTTTAAAATGTATATAATTTTTGTTCGGAGTTCATCAATAATCTAGAAAATATGCTTCTAATTTCTCTTCATTCAAATTAACGTTATCTCCTATTATTCTATACTAGCTTTTCCCCGCGACTTCGTCCGCGTGGAAGTCAAAAATGGTTCTAACAGGATTTTTAATTGGTTTTTTACGTTATTAAATTTGTTATAAAATATAAATTATTATTTGCAAAAGTTTGAATAATAAAATATAACAATCGTTATTATAGTGTACGGATTTAAAGGTTAAATAAAATAAAATTTTGTTATATTTTGTGAACACGAAGATCAGCCTTTGATCTGGACAACCGGTCAGTACAGTTGCCTCGATAGGCATCACAATGTAATCTGTTTTCACTTTCAATCTGGTGCCATTCCATAATTTTGGTGGATTTATATTGCGCAGCAACAAAATTGGGGCCAACTCTGAATTTTAATATGTGAGTTGGGAGACCAGGAGGCTTCAGTGTATTCAGAAACTCGACCGGATAATGAATAGCATCATCGGGGTTTATCTCTGAGTCGACGGATTTAATTTAAATCAAAAGCACTAAGTAGTATTGATATCAACTTCGAATCAAATCACCGCCAAAATAACATTCTACCCCGTTAGGGGATGAACTTTAATAAAATACGAAACACGTCTTCCATCAATTCTGTTAAAAAAGGTTTTTGCAAAATTTGAAGTAGAGTTGAACAAGGAATCACGTTGTCTCATACAAACTTTGCCCCCCTTTTTCAGCACCTTAGGGGTAGAATTTCGGAAAATCCTTTCTTATCGGATTCCTACGTCATACAAAGAACACACCCTCCAAGTTTCAGGTCTCTACGATCAGCGGTTTAGGCTGTTTGTTGATCCGTCCGTGATTCAGGACAAAGCATTTTATATATATTTATATAGATTGTCCTCATGGGAGGTTTCCTAAGGAATTTGGTTTTGGGTGCAGTAACATCATACATAAAACGATGAGGATAGAGGAAACCCAACTAATAATTTGTGCTTATTGAAATACTACTAACTAATATAAATCCACTCACAATAATCGCTTAGGAATGACGATGGATTTATACAACTGAATGAACGAAACCCCCAATTTCCGCAGAAAACATAGAAAGAGAAATTCATTGGATAGGGTAATGAAAAAATTTGTTGAGCTTTCGGGAAAAAGTGGAAGGTGTATGTGAGACGCATAAGTAGAGGCTGATTTTAGTATTTGGGTTTGAATGCTGGCGGTGAATTTGTGCTATCGGCATCGAACTCTCAGGTTCCCGAAACTGTTTATTATTTTTTTTTATCGAAAGAATATAAGACGATATCGATCCATCAAAAGATTAATGACATAACTCAAAAAAACTAATTTTTCATTAGAAGTATTTGAAAGTTCTGTTAGTAAAAAAAAAAATGTATGTGTATGGTAAAGCAAAGCATTCCTATTGCAATGATAGAGTTGAAGTTCTTTTATAAACCATTAGAAAATATTTAAACACTTAAAACTTTAAATTTCTTGATATCAATAAGGCAATTTTCAGCACAACATATTTGTCGAGAAATATCGCTTAGACTTGTTGTTTTCCGACTCTCTATTTTAGCATCTTATTTTATGTAAACAAAACCTATCCGTTACATGTGCCATTAGCTTATTTCGATTTTAAGTTCGGATCGACTATTTTTGATGATTGTTTTTATTGCGCATCGTACTTCCCAATAATGGTGCCATTACTCAGATCGCTGTGGATCTTTCACTCAGGCTAATGCACATGAGAATGTTCCTTCGTGCTGTTAATCACTGCCATGACTCACGAAACTTCTCTAATGGCCACATCTACATTCGGGAGTAGTTCTTCCCAGCGCAGGGCCATGTGCCGTAAGGAAAGGACCTTATTTATAACGTCTACTTGGTTACTTAAATATATATCACTATGATTGAAATAAACCAACAGAATGTTCAATCTCGTAGAAAATTAGCAATTATCGCTTACGAAACAATTAAACCCAATGTCCAAACCAATGAATTTCAGCGATTTACTAGAGTGAAATTTTAGTATCGTTTACATAAATTGTTAAAAGGGGTGTGAAAAATAACATTCCTGCAATGAAGGACAATAATTTTTTTATTTGAGTACAATTAATGTTTATTTATATTAACTCAAGATTATTATTTCGTTCAAATTTAAAAGTTTTGGACTCTGTCCCTTTTTATTCCAAGACATTGAATTATAAACTACTGAATTATAAGATATCCCTATAGGATCTAGGACCCTCCTGGGGCTCACCCAGCATCTATAAGGTGTTTACCCAATATAAGGGGGGAAACTGGCGGTTGAGCGTGATCTAGGACAAATCGCCTCCTTGCACAACTGTTGTCATGAATCAGTGTAGTCTCTACCGTGTCCCCAGACCCGTTGTATTGGTACAGGTATTCAGGTTTTTTAAAAATTTTTTTTATAGTGATATGCTTCCTTCAAAAAAACAACGACTCAAAAATTGGCATTTTTGAGTTAAGCCTGCAGTAGCGATTGTATTGGTTGAAGCTTTTTACTTCAGGAACGACTTATCTGATATTCCATTTCCAACAATTTTTTTTTTTTAACTCATATTTTGAGTCTTATCATATTTAAGTATTACGGGGAAAATGACAGGTTAAAATCAAAAAAGTTTCCACAGTTGGTAATTCAAAAAACGATTTAATTACGTGTCGGTTCCAATCTAATTTAATTTATATATATATATATATATATATATATATATATATATATATATATATATATATATATATATATGCAATTAATTAAAATAAATTCCTCCGTTAACATACTGTGGAAGAAAGATGGAACGATACACACGTCTATAATTTTCGAGATAAATAAAAAGATAGAAAAAAAAATCTTGAATCGAAGAGGAGGTTGGTATAGGATACTTGGAAACAGAATCATGTTCCAAAGTATAAAAAATCAAAACTCAATAGGAAAATAATAAACTGTAAAGCTGTAATACAAGTTCGATACGAAAATGAATATTATTTAGATAAAATATTTTAATTTTTAATTAATTAACTTTAAAGTAAGTTATAAATACTTACATAGTTATAATTACACATAACTACTATGTAGCTACTTGGCGCATTTAAATACATTCTCATCAATAAACAAGTAACTGAAAAAATATCGGGTCTCCTAGTTATTCTATCAACACAAAATTGAACAGCAGATATAAATCCAATGTGCGAAACCGCTGTTTTGTTAGCGGGGAACTCTTTAACTGAGGGAATTAAAGATGTATCTTAGGATTGGTGGGAAACAAGGAATGGACCAACAAAACTCGGCCGTAGCCGTCCAATAGTTGAAGGGAGAATACGAGTTGGGAACAAACACATTCCAACCCATAAATCATTCCCTCCTACCGTCCTCCATCAATTTTTAGCTTTGTCCCTTCAAAATTACAATGCTTGCTAAAACAATAGACGCAAGAAAAACAACAGGTACCGATACATTGCCTTTATTGCTAAAATAGGTGACTTTTATAATTGACATTCAAAAAGTACATACTTCCGTAACTTGTGAGCGTTTAGTATTACATGTTTTTTTCAATTTTCAAACACAATAACAAACACCCATTCAAACAAAAACCATTACTACAAAAACTGCTGAATTAATATCTTCCAAAACTTTGATTACACCATCTTGATGTTGCTTTGAAGTTTTATTAATAACTAGCTTTTGCCCGCAACTTCGTCCGCGTTGATTTTGAATAAAAACTTAAGTTGAGTTTAAACGGAGAGTGGATTTTGAACTCCATATTATTCACAATGATTTAAAGCATTTGTGAATTCAGCCAGCCTACCAATACGTATCTCTTTGTTGATCGATTTTAGTAAAATCTCCTATTAAATGTTAAATGGGATAATTACAGAACTTTCGATTGAAATCCACCAAGTAATATCAAAATCTGTAAACTCTGGAAGATGATTTTGCAAAATCTTGAATACATTTTACTGTAATGTTTAAAAGTAAAGCCTGCTTACTTATTTCCACATCTCTAACATAGCAGGTTACTGATTTCCCCTATTATACACTTTTAGAAGTTGATTTTCAAAAAATAAAATAACACGTAATTCTTTATTTTAAATGTAGAAGCTAAATCTAAAATTCCATGGTGCTCGCTTTAAAAATGATCTTTTTTTATTACAAACGTTTTTCACATTCTTAGGGGATGAATTTTCAAAAATCCTTTCTTAATGCGCGTTTGCCTTATAAAATGTACCTACTGTCCAAATTTCAAGTCTGTAGCTTACGCCGTTTTGTTTCTGCGATGGTCTGTCAGTCAGGGCAAACTCTTTTATATATATAGATAAAATCCAAATATTTTTCATTAGCATATCGTAGCCCTGACATTTTCATACTTTAGGAAGCATGATCAATACAAAATCTTTTAATTGGCAGAGGAAAGATATGGTGAATACGTTGTTTTTTAAATATTAGTAGGGAGGAATATATCGAGTGAAAACTTGAAACTTATTTGAGAGAAACTTTATTGTTTAATTGTTCTTTAAACAGTTTTCATTCGATATGGCATTATACCTTTGAATGTTACTATGTTATTATTATTGTATCCAATAACTTTGTTGCAGATATTGTTTACCATGACCTTATTTACTTATGCATACTTGTCATTCTTACTGAAAATTAATCCTAATGTATTAAATAGGAAGACCATGGAATTCCATGAGAAGACCATAATTCGAATGTCATATGAGAACTTCATACTGATGGTGAATACAAAACTGTTAAATAACAGTTGAATTATTGGATGAATACGTTATTTTGTAAATAATATCGAAGGATAAGGAAAATCGAACCACAGCTGGCTTTAAACCTAGAACAAAGATTTGTAGGAGCCGACGTTTTGAAACAATCTTGAATGAAGATCCGCAGGATGAAGGTGGGGCAACATTTTTTAAGGAAAATAATGAACTAGATCCACCAGAATTTGAGGATATGATGGAGGCAATCGGAAGACTGAAGAATAAGTCACCTAGTGAAGATGGAATTCCTGCTGAATTATACAATAACGGAACAGAAACCCTGCATAAAGAATTATATAATATACTTTCGAAGAGAAAGTATCGAAGGTTGAAGAGAAAATGCCGAGGCAATGGAAGAAAGGCATCATATGCCCTATTCATAAAAAGGGAGACATACTTGAGTGTGCCAACTACCGTGGTATTACGCTACTTCAGTGCGCATATAAAGTATTGTCTAATATCCTTTATCAAACACTCGTTCCATTTGCTGAAAGAGAAATAGGAGACTACCAGGCAGGTTTTTAAAGAGGCAAGTCGACTATCAACTAGATTTTTAGCTTTAGGACCATCCTGAAGAAGGGAATCGAATATAAAATGCCCACACATCACCTCTTCATAGATTTCAGACGCGCCTATGACAGCATCAAACGAGCCAAACTCTATGAGGCTATGAGAGAGTTAAGAGTACCCTCAAAGTTAATTCGCCTTGTAGCAATGACAATGGATGAAACACATTGTGCGGTCAGAATGCAGGGGATCTCTCTCCTGAATTTAAGACTATAAGAGGCTTGAGGCAGGGAGATGCCTTGCCTTTGTTATTATTTAATATTGTCTTGGGAACGGATTGTTAGGAAATCAAAAATCCAGACCAACAACACAATTTATAAAAGGCTAGTTCAATTATTAGGCTATGCGGATGATCTAGATATTGTCACTCGCTCATTCGAAACACTGAAGACAACATTCTTATCACTGATGGAGGCGGCAGAAGAGATGGGCTTAAGCATCAACGAAGAAAAAACTAAATATATGAGGACAGGTGAATCTACAAGCAATGTCGTACAGGAGTTTGTAGAAATAAGTCCTTACAAGTTCCAGAAGGTTGGTAGCTTTACTTATCCCGGAAGTGTTGTTACCTCGTCGAACGATATTTCTCAGGAAATGAAAAAGAGACCCATCAACGCTAATAGATATTTTTTTGGGGCTGAGAAAGCATCTAAGGAGCTCACTACTAACACGGAAAACCAAAGTCATGCTGTATAATACCTTGATTAGCCCAGTCCTTACCTACGCCTCTGAAGCATGGACTTTATCTAACGCCAAGGAAAAAGTGCTGCTCCGAAGAGTTTTCGGAGCTATTTGTGTCAATGGTCAATGGAGAAGGCGGACCAACCGAGAAGTTTGCGAGATTTTTGGGGAGCCCGACATCATTACTTGGATAAAAATTAATTGATTAAGGTGGCCCGGCTATGAGACCAGAATTATTGAGGAGGATCCCGCGAAGAAGCTGCTGGAGGGAAAGTTGGACCGTACGAGAGGAAGAGGAAGACCAAGGCTCCGACGGGAAGATGTAGGACATGATGCCAGACGCATCTTAAACGTCCGTAACTGGAGGGCAGCTACATGAGATAGAGCCGCCTGGCGAACTCTCCTTGTTGAGGCTAAGACCCACATAGGGTTGTAGAGCCATATTGTATTGAATTGTAAATCTAATACTAATTAAATTCAATAATTGATATTAACCTTCGATATCTAGCAATACCATTGCCTTGTGGGCAGAATAAATCGACAGAATACCAAAGTGCAGCTAAAATAAATTCTTACAAGGTATTGAATGTATGTTGTGACAATATATAATTATTTCCTGAAATGCCTTTATTATTTTTACATTCTTTATTGGTAATTAGTATTAATCATATACTACTGAGAATTACAATAAATATTAAATGGCGACTTCCCATTTAATTAACCGAAAGATCAATAGAATAAGTTCGTGAGACAGAAGGAATAGTAGCATAAAATAAACAATTAATGGGATAATATTGTTGTAACAATCAGTCCCTTCATATTACAATGAAATTATTTAATTATAGAATAATAAATTGACTATACTTAACGGAATATCCATGTTTCATTACACAATATTTCTTTAGCTTCCACTCACCTGAAATAAAACAACATATAAATAAATAAAATAAAAAAATGTAACCAGAAGATATATAAAATATTTGGAAAAATAAAATTTAAAAAACTTAACTGTACAATAGTTAAGCATTTCGTAAACTTATAATTAAATTAATTTTAATATTATATAAATTATAACCATGCAAGCCGTGCTGCTATTTCATCAAAACGACGGGGCCACTGTATTTCATCATTTTTGGATAACGTGTCAGATGCGTTGTTGTTGTTCTTTATTGAGATTTAACGCTCTCCATACCAGCCAGGGCAGGAAGCTGCCTACAGTTTCATGGCAAACGGAAAATAAATAAATTTCTCCACTGGGTTCCGAAACCGACATCAAACCCCTCGTTCTTTAGCACAGTAGAAGGGAAACATCGTACATAGTTTGCCAAAAAGATACGAGGTAATTCTCAATGCTTTATCAGCTTTCTATCATGGCAAATACTTTGTAAGATGGCCCATGCTAAGGACAGTAATCTTAATTGAGCTTTCCTGGTGGATGAAAATAAATACATTATTATGTAAGTTGCGTTATGTTACTACGTAATGTAACAAAATTGTACATATTAAATGCAATCCCACAGACCGACACAGGGCTGCTTGATTGAATTACAAACTTTGCAGATAATAATGTCTTTAGAAAAACGTATAAATTCATAATAACCCAACTCATAATTTACTAACAGAACGTATCCCGGCAATACTACAACGAGTATTAAGTTTGGCATTTTTCGTTCTAAAGACAATATACGAGAATAATGATGAATCAAATTAATGTAAAGGATTAAATGAACAAATATGTTTTAAAAGCCATACTAAGGACGTCCAGAAAGTAAGGTTACAATTGCCGTGAAGGAGGTGGGAACATTTTTTCATAGTTGTCTTTCATAATTGTCAAACTCAAGTTTCTAGAGAGGAAGATCATGGTATCTGTCTTTTGGAACCGGAAAGAAATCTTGTAGGTCGATTTTATGGAACAAAGAACTACTGCTCAATGGTGCAGCATTCTCCGAGACACTAAAAAGGAGAATGCTGACTCCTTCGAGGAAACACCTGACTCCGTACCACCGAGTTCAATCAGGCCCGATAGTCTAATTTGGATGGGATATAGTGACCACTCTACCCTTTAGACCAGGTACCATCGAATTAAAATATTTTCAATAAATAGAAGACGTTTTGGGGAGGAAATTGATTAGAAATTGAACGAAATTGAGTTAGACCGAACAGAGGACTATCTGGTTGACGCGTTTCGCTGCTGCGAAGAAATTTCATAGCGAACTCGCTTGTCTTCGTCTTATTGATATTGTTAGTTAGCGACGTAGTGACAGGATTATATTTTATACTAAATTTTTTTTTGGGGGGGGGGGGATTTTCCATTCTCTTGCAAACAATTCTTTCACGCCTACTTTAGAGCATTAGATCTTCTTCATTTCACATTTAAATTGTTATATAATGGAAATATGATATTTCTTTATAAATTAAATATAATTGTTATCAAAACTTAATGGAATTTCACAGAAATTATTTAAAGTAGCTGATGAGAGGATAGATTTTTTTTATAATTTTCTATTTTCTATTTATCTATTTTGGCTTTGCTGTGTCCGAATTTCCGTTTTACTTTTGGTCATTTCATTGGTAGTAAAAAAAAGTGGTAGTGGACCTATTTTTGTTGGTGCCTACTAATCTTACGTTTAAGTAATCTGGAAATATCTTTTTGGTCAAATCCTGAGAGGGGATCAGTCTTTATTGATCACTGTCACAGATCATTGATAGATTTGACTCAACTAAGAGCTATATCATGTCTGCCACGGGGTCATCTTACGGCTCCAATCGATATTGTATATCTAAAGTTTAAGCCCCGGGCGACCCACACCGAGGGACATATAATTTTATTTTTTACGTCTTAATATACTATCATTTTTCCTTCTAGAGTAGAAAAATATTGAGCTTCGTTTAATATTATTTGCATCATGATAAGTTTATGAGGAGCTGAGCTGCTAGTGAGGAACTGTTGCTGCAAGTCGACTCAAAGGTAGGACCGAATTCTCACAAACTATTACGAATTATCCAAGAAACCTTGAACTCGATTGAGTATCTGGCTGGCAGTGATGACAATATTTTTATCCTATCTCTACCCGTCCACCTATAGGCACTCCTCCTCTCTCCGAGTTAGGCTAAAGGTTGGGGGACGAAGCTCTGAAAAACGCCTTTTGGGTATTGATACTGAAATTTATACTTGGCAGTGACCTTAGGCGCTTGTTCTCTCACTAGTATGGTGCGCTTCGGGTTGAAGAGAATTTTTTCCTTGGTTAATGAAAATACAGCTGGATAAAAATATAGAAAAGACGAGAAAAGTTTTTTAAAATACCTTAATTAAATTTTCATTCAGTAAAAAACAAAAAATTCAAATTAATATTATTCCTGTATATAACAAAAATAATATAAATGTTCTAGGCAAAGTTTTCAATATCCCTGTTCATTTTCCCGAAGTGTACAATATCGATCGGACTTGGTAGAAACAATTAAACAGACATTAAAATACATTTATCCTTCCAATCATTAAATCGGATTTTAATTGCTATAATTATTCATTTTAACTTTTATCGTTCGAATAATCGTGAGCAAATGAATCGCATTACCAGTTAAATGAATGCTTTAGCAATCACATATCACCTAATTAATTTATATTGGCAGGAGTTGCTGATTACACACAGTTGAATCGCATGCTGACCTCCAGATCAATGAATCTTCAAAGGTTAATCAAAAATTAATTTATTAATTAAATGTTCTCATAGTTGTGAAATAGTTTTAATCCTGTTTTATGGCTCAGCAAATATTACTCTAATATATTTTTCCTTTATTCAAAATAAACAACCTTAATTATCCAAAATAATATGAGTCTATTTTTAACCGTTCTACTCAATTCTATACTCCCTGTTCCAGTTTGTTATCTTCGGTTAAAATTGTGCCAAGATACAATTTTAACATTTTAAAAATTGCACCCTCTTCCTAGGAGATATCTATTGGTTCAATTCTAATCTCATATGAAACATTCCTTTTTAAGACACATTTTTGTAACAACATATGAATACAATGACTTATCAATTATTGTTTGCGTTTCAATTGATTCTTAATACGAATATTAATTGAAGTATACTATATTTTTGAGACGAGAAAAACTAATTATGCCTAAAGCACGTCGAAAGTCACTGGACAATCCGATGGAGACTGAAAACAACCTTCAAAACAGCAGGTCTCGGCAGTACCGAGGACCAACCTTCAGGGACTTTAACATCACCGATTTCTCTTCTGATGAAGAAAATTGGGAATATTAGCTACAGAGGATTTCACTCGCCGCTATCTCGGATCCTCACATTGATGGTGAAATATTAAAGAGATATCTACTAGCCAAGGTAGGAAATAAACCATTCAAATTTGTATGCGATTACTTCAAACCTGTTAACATACCTTTAATAGAATATAAGAAATTAATTGAAGCTTTCCAAAAACAGTTTGAGAAATCTGATAGCTCGCTATCCCAACGTTTAAAGTTTAATCAAATGATACGGCAAGATCATGAGACAATTAATGATTTTTTCGCTAGATTACGTTCTCAAGCAAACCATTGTTCGATTCGATTCGAAAAGCAAAAAGTTGAGAGCGAAGAAATCCAGATGGGATTGCAAAAAATGAATTTTTAAGGACATGTTGCAACCCATGGCCTTATATTATGAAAGCAATTCTTCTAGAATTCCATTGTAATTTGCTGCTCTTTTGTTCCCCAAAAATTATTGTTTTCGAATGCAGTTAGGCTCTTTTTTTTTGTTGCGTTTTTTTAGTTTTTGTCAAAGTTTTCAGTGATCAAAAAATTTTCAAAATGTCCAAAAACACATCATTTTTCGAACTAAAACACAGGTTAGACAAAAAAAATGGTGCCTGATGGAGATTTTCAGACTTCGGATTGGTGTTTAGCACACTTCAAAACATAACAAAACAGCATTTTTGTTGAAGGGAGGATTTTTGTGCATAACAGTGTTATTGTATTAGGTCGGCTGAAACTTTCGTAGGCTGACATATGATTGGTGTTATTAAAATTAAATTTATATAATTTTTAGTTAGTACTAAACTTCAAAGGATAAACGTATAAATTTGACGGCTATTGAACAATTGGTTCATGAAATATAGCATTGAAAGTGAACCAACATTTGTTAATGTAAAAAAAAGATTATAAATGAATTTCGTGTACCAATAAATCTTTGCTTTATCATGAAAAAATACTGTAGAAGTCAGTTTTTTGGCTTGATAAGCATTACTCAGAGTCTGCACCAGAAAAATCAACCGTTACGGAATGGTTCGCTAAATTTAAACTTGGCGAAAACAGCAAAAGCTGTGTTTCAAAGTTGCTGCCGCACCTACTTACAATCAAGAAAAAGTTTCAACCTGTCATTGGCTAGGACCAAATTTTAGCGATGTTCAGCCGTAATAACAAAAACATCTCCTTAACATATCCTTCATATGTGACAATGGATTCGCCACTACAATCCAGAGTCCAATTGACAGTCATCCGAGTGGACTGCACGCGATAATCTGAATCCAATGCCAAAGTGATACCAAGGTTATGGTATTGGATAAGTTATCCAAAGTTATCAATATTTTGGGATACGCAAGGTATAATATTCACTGATTAGCTTTAAAAGGACTGGAAAATCAACACCGATTATTATATACCGTATTTTAGACGTTTGAAGGATGAAATCATGAAAAAACGGCCCGATTCGAAGAACAGGAGGTGACAACACGCCGTGTCACAAGCCAATGAAAACGATGGCAAAAATCATGATTTACGCCACGAGTTCCTTTCCCTTGCACCCTATTTTCCAAGTCTGGACTCCAGTAACTTTTTCCTGTTTGAAGATAACAAAAGAATGCTAACTGGAAAAAAATTTAGCACTAATTAAGAAGTAACCGCCGAGGGTGAGCCCTAATTTGAGACTAAAGAGAAATGGTACAATAAAATGGTATTGAAAAATGAAATGATCACTATAACCGTTGTGTGGCTCTTGAAGGGAGGTATGTTGAATAATAAAATAGAATTTTACCAAAAAAAAATATATTTTACTATATTAGCATACGTTTTTTTTAGCCACCAGTAAAACTAAAATGAAAATGATATTTTCAGGTATCCATTTAATATGAAACATAAATAATTTATTATAAATATATATATATATATATATATATATATATATATATATATATATATATATATATAGGTATATATAAAAAAATTATTTGTTGTATCATTTCATAGTTGTATCATTTATTTTTATATATATATACTCATACACTTGTGTGTTTATACATATAAACACACAAGTGTATGAGTATAGATAGAAATTAATTGTAGAGGAACAAAGAGAAGAGAGAAGAATTTCTGAAGACAAAGGTGAAACAGTTGGCCTTCGTTGATACGAATCTGAGAGGTAAAGAAAAACTTCCGCTTTCCTTGTGAGCCTTCTTCTTCTTTCTTCGGCCAAGTCCAATCCCCCGTCTCTGTTTTATTTATTTTTCCGATGCCAGTTAAGGACTCAAAGTTAGCAGGATGGTGGGGTCGGTTGCTTCCAGCGGTCACTCCAAACAATTAGTTTCCTTTCCCAGCTTCTAGTTTCTTGGGCCTGGTAGACATTTATGATCTAGTAATATTTTATAAGTCTGAAGGTATTTTTCCTTATTGTTTTTGTTATGAGTATTTTTATTAATTTATTTCTATTTTTACATTAGTAAAATACATATAGTTTGTTTAGACAGTTACACAAATAAAGGCACATAAAAAAAAGATTAAAAAAATTAGATATAATTTATAATATAATATAATTATATTATAAAAATTTCAGGACTGGTCTGAAAATAACTTGATATAATCAAATGGTAGAACGTATTGGGCCTCCGAAAATCATTGTTAGCTCAAACATCTGTTTACAAAAAAACATAGCGTTTACTAATTAGTTATTTCTCGGTATAAAATAAATTTCAACTTTGTGCAACTTGAGTTCGTTGTAAAAATGCATTCACCCAAAACCCAACACAACACAAACACACAGACGCACACACACACATACTGTTGAGTCAAAGCTCGTAGGTTAACTTTGTAATTCGTGTAATAAGCGTAACCTCGTCTGAATAACAATGACGCTCTGGGTAGAACTGTATATAATAGAATTTGAATATGGTTCGCAATTGTAGAGAAAAAAATAATAATAGCCAGAATAAATCTAAACCAATTAAAAAGAATTGACTTTCCATGGTCGTATATAATGAAGTTGAGCAGGCAAAACCTCCCTGGGCCTCCAAATGCATTTGTCTAGCCAGAGAAAGTTAGGGGGCACCTTTCGAGTGGTGACCCAGTCGGTCGAAAATTCCTCTGGATGAATTTACACTCATTTGCAAGTAAGACAAATAAAAATATTTTTAAATTAAAAAACATAAAAATGAAAAAATGGAAGGCAACCACCTTGAACAAAATTTGGAAGGTAAAAGCCTTGAACAAAATTTGGAAGGTAAAAGCCTTGAACATGAAAGCTAATAAGGCGACTGTCTAGTACGGAGGCTAATAGCATCAAGAGTGAAAAAGGTGGGTGAAAATAGACCGCAATCTTATCTGTAGTAAAGATTTAGTTGCCACTAATATCTACTATATAGAGGGTAATTCGTGATTTCGACTATGTTTCACAATAAAATTAATTTATTTTACAAAGAACGCCTAATGGGGTGAACACATACATACATATATATATATATATATATATATATATATATATATATATATATATATATTTGATATAGAGTAGACATACAAATATATTAATGAATAATTCATTATTTTTTTCAATTAACTCAGTTCTAGAAAATTGCAGCTATAAGGAAATCTCCTCGAAATGGTTGGAATGAGGGAAAAATTTTACTTGCAAATGCCTCTTTTTTCTTGGGATTAATTTTCCGAGAATATTTTTGCCTCTGCACCAAGTAATTAAATACAATGAAATGTCTTAAAAATAGCCTTTATTTACAGAATAGTACTAACTCTATTAATATTTTAAATGATTAAAATTTGCGTTACATTTTTCTTAACACCTAATTGGATAGACGTGATAATTCAACCAATGTAAGTAATATATCTTATTCCTTTGAAGCACTTTTTGTCGATTATGCTAATGAAGAATTGTGACAAAAACAGTAATATAAGGAAAGGAGTTATATAAAACTATTTATATAAATGATGGGCAACATAATTGCTCTATTATCAATTTAATCATAGCATTACCAAAAATTAGAAATTAATGAAAAATTTCTAATCTGTATTATATCTATGATTTCAATTTATTGTTAAATAGCATCAATATACAAAATCTATGAACTCCAAAAGAATAATCCTGTTTTGCTTTTAAAACTCAAAACTATGAACATTTTACTTTCTTAATCCGTGATTGCATTACGAGTAGATATAGCATAATTGTTTAAGTCTAAAGATGCAGATGTGAATAAAAATGTTTGGAAGATCATATTGCTCCATCGAAAGAAAAATCTCGTGACTCAAAAAAACTTATTTTTCAAGTGAGGTATTTGAAAGTTCCATGTGATTTAAAAAAATAAAAATTAGGCTATTAGTAAAACAAAGCATTCCTATTGTAATGGTGGTTTAAAAATTCTTTCGTTTAACATAAGAAAGCTCTTAAAGCTTGAAACTTTTTTGATATTAAGATATATCATTATTCCCGTAAAACTTCGAGTTCAATCATGCTACCACTCAAAATATGACAAAAAGTATATATATATATAAATATAGGCAGGCAGGTAGATATATTGCGAACATTCTATTGATCAAACAATATTAACCTTAATTTATAAGTCGCCAATTAAATAATTAAATTAGATTTCCCCAAGTTCTCGAACATCATTAGGCCTGTTGGTTAATTGGACTCTACAACAGTGCGATAATTACCACCACGAGGTGCTAAACCCGGCAATTAGCGGAGATAGTGGCCACCAACCAACGGCTAGATCTAACGCTCCCCAGGGCGATTCGTCACTTGCCTGACAGGGGGTTGTCTTATCAGATCTGGAATTAGTCAGTCAAAGGGGCGCTTGGTATCAGGCTGATGTATGGTCCACCAATGATAGGTACTAGATACCTGACAAACTGCGAGCTCATTAGAGTTGCCAAGCTATCTTTATGAAGGAGATGGAGCAACCCATACAGCATCCATATCCGAGAAATGGATTGGTAATAATTTCTCCAAAGTATCGGTAGATATCCATATTTATTTTCCTTATCGGTGGGCATTTGTTCGTCTGATAAAACGGAGTATGCTATTCCCCGCACGTGCTCCTAAGATTTCTCCTCCTTTTTTCCTTTTTAATCTATTTCGTATCATTGTTAGAAATCCTTTTTAAAATTTTTCAAATCAAATAACATAGACCATCTGATATTTAAATATATGTATATGTGACGGTATTGCGGTGATATGTTTAAAGATAGTGTAGGTTACAAACAGCTGGGTGACCAAAGAGGTTTGTGTGATAGGAATTTGCCACTGCCTTAAACACTTAATTTATTTTATTTCATTAAATATTGAATACCTATTACATTAATTCATATTTATGTTTTTTTATTTATATAACGGTGGAAAATCCATGCTGTCCCCAATTGTCCTCTGTTGCGTTGGTTGCGGTGCATAGTTACGACATATTGTTTTTTTGGTGTTCTATTATTAGCTATTTGCAAACTGATATCGACCTGGACCTGTAACTGGATTTAACTTAAAGTGTTTAAAATAAAATAGACTTATTCACTGGAACCTAGCTCCTTTAAATATATATAGTATCTTATTAAATTTTCATCAACTTTAAACAGTAATACTTGTTTAACTGTTTTAAGGAGATGGAGTTAGTCTAGAAGGGTTTGGTGACTAACCTGTTTAGTCAGCTAGGCAATCTTTGAATCCTGGGATCCATAAAAATAAAAATATACGTTTTTTCCAGCTTAGTTTGGAAAATATTCGTAAATGAATTGAGGAATTTAATTTTGTTTACCACTTATGTTATCATAGGTCATCATTAATTTGACAATTTTTGAAGTACCTTTAACCTCGAGATGAAAATATTTTATTCTCAGGCACACATCTATTAACTTTATAAATTTAGAGAAACAAAATACATGTATTATATCTAGAGATCGCTTATGACAACTAAGACAGCAACGGGGTCAGCATAATAGAGTAGGTATAATACTCAATTTGAATTTCATATCGTAATAAAAAAATTACTAATCAAAGAACATGGATGCAGTAGATGCTAATACGATAAAAAATATAGTTTTTTTTTATTTGTTGAGAACTATTCTAGCGGTGATCAGTCATTGTGTTGGCCATAAACTAGAGGAAAACAAAATATATGCACACAGATACTGGTGGCGATGACACACTTATTGTAGGCCCTTACACATTCCATAGTGTGAACGGGTTTACGTATTTGGGATCCTTAGTGACACCAATAAACGATGTCTATGCTGTGATAAGAAAAAGGCTAATGGCGGCAAATAGGGCATATTTTGCCTTACTGAAAACTCTACGCAGAAGATCCCTTACCAGGGGCACTAAACTGGTCATATACAAGACTCTTATACGCCCTGTTCTTACCTATGCTTCTTAAACCTGGACTATCTCAAGAAATAATGAATAGTCATTTAATTTTGGAAAGAAAAATATTACGGCGTATAGTTGGCTCAGTGAGAGATGGAGATGGGTGGATGATTAGGAGGAACAGGGAGCTTTATGACCTTTACGGAGATGTGGACAATGTAAAGTTTATAAAAGTGGGGAGGGTCAGTTGGGCTGGCCAGGTCGCAAGGATGGCAGTGGAAGAGATTCCTAGAAAAGTAGTGGACACCGCCATTCACAGTACATGATGGACTGGTAGGCCAAGGCTTCGATGGGTTGATGGAGTGGCAGGGGATGCATGGAGCCTGCTACGGATCAGAACCTGGAGAGCGGCAGCACAAAATGGAGCCAAATGGCGGCGACTCATTGAGGAGGGCACGATCTACCCAGGGTTGTAGCACCACGTAGATAGATATGTTCTTGCGGTGAACATACTCCCACAATTAATGTTGTAAAGCCTTAATTCTGTATGACCTATATCCTGAATATCAGGCATAAGACAATAAATTATAGAATAATAAATAATCATACTATTGATGAATAATATTGTCCTATTCATCACGAATGCCCTATAAGTATTGTATAATAATAAATAAAAATCGTTGATATTGAATGTAGATAGATATCCGAACATACTCCCTGCGATAAATTTGATATAATACTGAAACAATATTCCAGACGGCTTGGTATTGATCCAGTTTACCCGCGATTCGTTCATTATTTCAGGTCATTGTGAGCGCTACCCAAGCAATCAAATGGAGATATCAACGAAGCATCTTTTGTCGTTTTATCAGCTTTGCAATTGACAGGTATATTGTTGAGTCCTGGGACATAAAAAGAGAAGGTTATACATTTTTTCCAGCATATTCTGGAATATTTTCGTCGATAAATTGTGGAATTTCATATTTTGTAATACACTTATGTAGTCCAGAGTCTCCTTGTAAAAGAAGGGATGTTTTAATTTAATTGTTTGTGTTAAATATAATAACTAGAGATCAAAATATCTAAGAATCGAGAACACACCTATTTGTTTAATTATATAATATATCTATGAAAATCGAGAACGATAATCCTCGCACACGGACCGCGGGTTGTAACTAAGATGTCAACAGTCCTGATTAACAGCGTGTAGTTGACCACAGATCAAACGAAAATTTCTTTATATCAACCATTAAAAATGATAAAATTCCAAGTGAAGCAATAGTTCTTTAAAGCCTCCTGATATCTCCAACGTTGAAGAAAATCTTTCATATCAATCGAGTAAATAATTAAAAAATAGTATAATTATTTTAATTGTTTTTTTCATATTTTGTTAAATTAAATAAAAATAAAAATAATTTATACATTAAAATTATTATCACTTTATTTATTTAAGAGTACTTATTATTTTAATGAACGTAAATCTGTGAAGTAAATCTGACTAGGTACAGATAAAAAAAATCAATTACTAAATTCCATAAGTTTTTATTGTAGTTATTAGATATTAAATGTTATAAAATCCCAAATATTATGTATATTATAATAAACTGAAAAAGTAAATTTCATAACAAAGGAATACGCTATAAGTCAAATCGATTTTGATTTTTTTTTTACAAATGTACATAGTATTGGCATTTAAATAATGCTCTGTCAAGTTCTAAATTCATTCACTCCTGAAAAGTACCCGTCATGCTTCTTCATTATTTAAATTCTTGCTTTTCCAACATCTACTGACTCTCCAATCAGATCTTATGTTAGTCATTTTCTTCAATGGATCAGTATTCCGGAAACCACAGCTCACAAGAATTTGAGACAACATTGGGCATCCGCCAGGGCTGTAGCGTAAGCCCGTTATTCTTCATTATGGTTTTGGACTTGGGCACTAAGGAGGGCAAAGCTGATGATGAGAAAATTCCAGCTGGGACACAGGAACCTTCACCCCGTCAAATATTTCTTGTGGCCTTTGCTGACGACATTGTTTTACTAGTTGCCAATGACCGAGACCTCCAACATAACATAAATCTACTACAAGAGAAATTATGGAGAATAAACATGAAAATTAACCCAATTATCCCGGGGAAGACTAAATGGATGCGAATGGGGAAGAAAGCCCGAAGAATAATAAGAGTACTAAGGGTTGGAGGACAGATATTAGAACAAGTTAAGAGTTTTAAATATCTCGGTGCTCATCTCAACGTAAGTGGATACATTGACGAAGAAGTGGTGCAAAGAATTGGAGCAGCGGGGAAAATCTTTAATATGGTCCGACGGGGGTTCCTGGGAAGAAGAGAGGTGACAAGGCAGACCAAAAAAGGCCGTCTATAAATCGAACTTCTTTCCTATCCTATCTTACTCTTCGGAGTCTTGGACCTTGACCTCAAAGCACAGATGTCAATTACTAGCTATGGAAATGTGGTACCTGCGAAAAAGTAGAAAAAAAAACTCGGGGAGACAAGATACGGAACACAACAATACGGGCTAATCTCGATATTAGACTAGCGGAGACTATCCTGGAAGAACAGAAATTAAGACGGTTCGGACATCTACTTAGGATGGAGCCAGATAGAATCGCCAAGAAGACCTACGAGACCCGCACTGAAGGAAAAAGCCCCAGAGGAAGGCCTCGGAGAGGAGTGGACTGGAACCGAAGAAGAGAACTGGTTCAGGAAAGAGATAGTTAGTCCAGGCTCTATAAGAAAGATCCTCACACTGCACAGTAGTAGAAGAGGAAAAGAGTATGATGATGATGATGGATCAGTATTCAATAATCGATTTTGTTTTTCAGTCGTTTTTATTTTTGTGTAAAGAAGATTTACATTATGTAAAGAAATGATTTGATATGTTTTACCCTCATTATTATATTTTGAATATTCTTTCTAATTTTGGGATGCCAGAGTAATCATTTAAGATGATTAGTCAAATTATTATTGCTAACATTAATCTTAATTGGACTCTTTTCCTGAGGTATTTTATGTATTTTCCAATTTACTCAGTATTTAAACCTTAATACATTATTCATAAATAAATAGTGCATCTGGGGTAAGTAAGCACAATTTAATTTGAAATAAAATTGGTAATTTAATATACGTTATATTCTGAGCAGAACACTTAATTATTCAAATATAGATGCACAGTAGTAGCCAGATACAGATTGCACAGTAGTAGAAGAGGAAAAGAGTATGATGATGATGATTGATCAGTATTCAATAATCGATTTTGTTTTTCAGTCGTTTTTATTTTTGTGTAAAGAAGATTTACATTATGTAAAGAAATGATTTGATATGTTTTGCCCTCATTATTATATTTTGAATATTCTTTCTAATTTTGGGATGCCAGAGTAATCATTTAAGATGATTAGTCAAATTATTATTGCTAACATTAATCTTAATTGGACTCTTTTCCTGAGGTATTTTATGTATTTTCTCAGTATTTAAACCTTAATACATTATTCATAAATAAATAGTGCATCTGGGGTAAGTAAGCACAATTTAATTTGAAATAAAATTGATAATTTAATATACGTTATATTCTGAGCAGAACACTTAATTATTCAAATATAGATATACAGTAGATAGTGGATTCCCATAAAATTGATAACAGGAAATAAATTAAACTTATCTGTGAAACAGGGGTAGATTTGGTCTATAGGTCGGTCATCGCCTGGCCGCCTCCGGGTTTCGCGGTCTCTTCCTCCGCCTTCATTGTTCGCCGGCTCCATCTTCCGCGTCTTCCTCGCTCCTTACTCTTCGGTATCTGTTCAGTGAGTCCTTCTAAATGTGGCGTCTTCCATCCCCCCTCGTTTCTTATATCTTCAACCACCTTGACCATGTGGGTATGACCCTTCTGCCTGCGCGACCTACTTCTCACAAACCAACATTGCTCTTTGTGCAAAAACATATTTATATTTATGAAGCCGCCCGGTACGATGCATAGCAGATTGTATCCTATAACAAGGATTTATTTGTTTTTATTAATTTATTTAGTCTCTTTAGTTGCTTATTATCTTGTCATAATTCGTACTTTTTATTTATAATCATTTACTATTTTAGCACTTGATAAATAGTTTATGATTTCAATCATGTGAACTTCCGGCTTGATATCCATATATTATGTTTCTTTTTCCTATTCATATTTGTTATTCTAAAAGAACTTAGTCCCAGAATAAAGATACTTTTCTATTTTATCCTAACAAATTTAATTAAGTAAAGTTCGAGCTTTAAACGAAGCTTTAAATAATCATAGTAACAGATATTTCGTTTTTATAAATGCAACTTTATTGTTTGAATGTTCATTAATTACCAACCAAAGTTCTGGAAAATGAATGCTTTAAAATATAACTTATTCAGAAAAATGTAGGAATAACTGAATTAATTAAAACGGAGAGGAATTATTTATGAAATTTGATGTTAGTCGAACCGAAAGTTAAAACAATAGCGAGGAGATGAAAGGCCCTAATTAAACTGACACTGATTAGCAAAGACCTGGCAATCTTTGGAAGTGATGGCGAGCATAGAAGCTCTGTTGGCCCGCTTCGATTGTTTTTGACCACAATAACCCTTTGAATACAATACGCTCTCTCTCTCTCTCTCTCTCTCTCTCTCTCTCTCTCTCTCTCTCTCTCTCTCTCTCTCTCTCTCTCTCTCTCTCTATCACTCTCTCTCTTTCTCTCTCTCCCTCCCTCTCACCCCCTCTCTCTCATCCTACTCTCCCATTTTCGGACCTCCTTCACTTATATAGATAGCTCTTACTCCCAATCAGAATGTTTGCCTATGAGAGCAGTTCCAATCTCCCCTTTCAGGCTCCCCAGTTAATTCCTTCCTCGGAAGTTAAAACAAATGCTGCTTTCAGATGTATGCTGACCTACTGTACCACAGGATTTTCATACTCAGCTCCCCAAAAGAAGCAGCAAAACAAAATGAAAGCTTTTCCACTTAGACAACTTTTGATAATAAGAGCATTATCATGATTAGCCGAAAGTTTGACACACGAACGAAGTTAGTTTGTAGTAACATTGTGTTATCTGAAAAATAATTCAGGATTTTATGTTTTCTTTAAAATACCTCTCCAAGTAGTAAACTGTTTATATATGTTGGATTTTGACTTTTAAAGATGTAAAAAAAAACACCACACATGGAGGATCTTGGGTGCTGTACATGGTAGAGGCTATACTACTGTTTCTTGGATAACGGTAGTGCATGGGTGTGATTTTTCTTAGATCACCCTCAACCGCTAAAGTTTTCTCCCATATATTTGGTGCCCTCTTTTTAGAGAATGACTGAGCCCCAGGATGGTCGTTGATCCCATAGGATGCATCTCAGGGTACTAAAAGATTAAGTAAATTTCGTCCTGCGAGAGGGGTTTTGAACACAGGACCTTCGGTACTGCTGCTCAGCGCTCTACCACTTTGCCACCCCTCTCTCTATTATAAATATAAACAATTTATTTATCCTCTTTCAAAGAAAAATGTTTGTATAGCCCCGTAAGATTTTGCTACTTGTAAATAATTAAGTCTTTAATAAGATATCAATTCGTTTTAAAAGTTCAAACTCGCCCGGTATGGGCACCAAACACCTCTGCCAAAAAAAAGTCTGCGGTGAAGGCGTTTACGTGAGTCCTTTGTTCACCGGAGGCTCTGAAGATTTCGAGAGGGAGACTTGAGCCTTGAAGACAGAGAAGGGTTAATAAATGTTTACATTCATTTTTATTGTCATATAACGATTTTGTTTTGCCGCATAGATGTTTATCGTTCCTTAAAGTTCTCGCCAAAGACCTCGGTCGAGCCAGCCTCCTTCTCTAAGACCTCTCGTAGCCATGCTCTCCTCCACAACCTAAAACCATCATTTTTTTGTCACCCTCATTCTTCCTTTCTCTATGACGGTAGTCAATGTTTGTTTTTGGGCAGCGTTTTCTCTGACATTCTTTTTAAGAGGCCATACCTTTTAAATCATCTTTTTATATTTTGTAGGATATTTGTTTCCTGCTCCATCTTGGCATTTGATGGAAGCTCTATCCTCTATATTAAATGGAACAACAACGTCTCCAGATGCCCATCTCCATGGCCAACAACTTTATTCCCTCATTTTTCGTTATTGTTGTTTACATTTATAAAAGTCCACAATAAATATCCAACAAACATAAATAGTTTACTATTTAAAGGGGTATTTTAAAGGTAACATAAAACCCTGCATTATTTTCCGTACAACCCAATATTTAACGGCTTTTCGCTCTCTCCTAACATGCCAACAAGAGAGAGATATTATTTACAAAGGTTCAGATTTATTCCTTGGATCAATATGAAGTTTTTATCATATTACTGAGGGGAGAATATTACTAATAGTAAATCGGCCCAAAACAGATTACTCATATTTCGTAAATACAATTATAGTTATAAAAATCTATACTGCTTCGAAATACATGACCTATATTTATCGATTATGAAGCGATTTTAAATAATTCAGAAATCAGGACAAGTTGCAATATGCACGATACAGGAATAGCTTGATCCAAACCAGACAACATGTAATAAATGTTTTAACAGTTCTTTCGTCAGGTGGATATCAATATGTGATCATAAACGGTTGCTGGTGAGAGGTCGTATACAAGTTTGATAGGAGTTGAAGAAACATATTCCTGCTAGGCAATAGGCCGCATCGCGTTCACGAAGCTGTCTCATCGATTCACCTCCAACCAATCTTCTCGACAATGTCAACATTACCTTATTGATACTTCGCAAGAGTTTCTAGGATATTGTCTCGAGTGGTTCGCTACCGAGAGAAGGGATGTCAATAACTGCTAGGTTTTTGTTCTAACTGGCTCGATCATTTTTTTGTATCCATTAAACGAAGGAAAACAAGTTGGAAATGTAGTTCGCTAAAATCGTATGGAGCTAAAAATAGAAAAAAAAATTATCTTCTGTAAATTCTAAACTGTAAACAAGCATACTCCTATAATGAAGCTAATTTAGATGCATGAACGCTAATTTACGCTAATTTAGATGCATGAAGATCAGAGAACAAGATTCGTTAAAAAAATTTGTCTACTGGCACATTGAGTAAAAATGAGTTAAATTGGTTCATAATATAATCATAATGGGTTACCTTTGTAAGGGCGGGATATGATGAAAAATCCACAGAAATATTTGGCATGATTCCTATGACACCCTCACTGATGCAACAAGGAAAGTTGAAAAAATACCTTGTAAATTTTGTATGACATAACTGAGTTGAATAAATTATTTAAGGAACAGACACGGACAAAACGATATATGTGCAAGATACCCTAATAATTGAATAATACTAGTGTTTTAAGGTTCATTGAGCTGAAGTGTTAGGAGAAAGATATTATATTAAACGTATATTCAAAAAAATATATATAAAAAATATTTCACTATAAAAATTATCTAAATTATTTGAAAAAAAATCAAATAGAAGAAGTAAAAAAAAATCAGCTTTTTAGTAATCATTTTTTATGACCCCGTTATCGATACATGTTGGAAGGAGGGGACCATACATATTGTAGGACAAATATTTTTTCAAATAATTTAGATAATTATCTTGAGATTTAACAAACAAAAATCAGTTAGTAATAAGTTTTTGAGAATAATCAAATCGACATGTTTTATCCTTGCTACCTCTGTTAGCTACCACAATCCAGAATTTTCGCACAGGAAATTGTTGGGCGTCTCATAGAAACGAAGCTATTCACTAAGATTCAGCTTGATACTATTCAAGTGCAAAAATGGACCATGGATTCTGGACAATAAGGTTAGAAATTGAGATATTTCTTCGGAAGTGTAGAAAAAAGATTTATATTAGAAGAGGAACTACAGTAGGAAGGTTTAGAAAGAGAATTTCATAATTAAATTTGGTATATTTAAATTTCCATTAATATGAATAAGAAGGTATGTGTCATCAGTATCAGAATATACAGTGTTCAAGTTATAAACAATGGCGGATAACGGTCCCTGAACACCGGCTAATACACAAGTACTAAAATTACATATTTCAACTTTAGACAAACCCGAAGGAGAATGCATTAGAAATATTGAATCGGTTATTATTACAGGTAACACTGTTTTGTTACAATATCGATTAATTTAACCAAAACTAACCGAAAACGTAAACCGAATATCAAGTAGTATGAAATACGTGATTCGAATACAAGACAAAAACATTTATAAAAAAGATAACCAGGCGGAATAATAACAGTTGCTTCAAGCTGGAGACAGCCCAGGTTGATACATCGTCGACATTCGCACCTGCTGCCTGAAATATAGGCGATGGCTTCACGGTCACCTGCCGAGGTAGCGATTGGCCTTTGATACTCCCGATTCGGTCAAATAATGCCCTCTATATTTTCTCTATAATTGAGCAAACCCATATTGAAATATGAATGTATTGCCTAAGGATGGGCCGGAATAAGTGCGGATTGAGGCCTTAAGAGGTTCTGATTGGATTAAAAAAAAGTGTTAAAATAAATGTATAAATTAAAATTAATATATTAATCACATTTCTTCAGAATTCTAACAGCGTTTTTAGACTAGCATTATCATGGTGTGACCAGTTTAATTGCCTTTAGGTCGACGGTTCAATGAATAGTAAAATATCTGTGCTTGGGTTTGCGGAGGATTTGGTACTGTTGGGTGAAGACGCGGAAACTATGAACTAAATACACAAACGTTAATTAATGCTGGTAAGGAAATAGGACTGGAGGTAAATTCGGATGAGACTAAGTATTTGATTAGTAGCAGAAAATTGGGAGATTAAGTGATAGTCTCCATTTAGTGAAATTCCCATCTAATTGTTGTAGAACGGAATAAATACGAACATGTGGAGACGAAATTCAAGCGAAAATAAAGGCGCAATTAAACACAGGAAACGCTTGTTATTATTCGGTTTGTAAAAATCTAAAAATCAGCATTTATAAAAAAATCATTCTTCCAACTCTTCTTTACGGATTTGAATCTCGGCAGCTATCGATGAAGGATGAAGAACGTATTAAGGTATTGCGTAAAATATTCGGCCCAAATAAGGGATGAGATAACTCTATAATATAGGAGAGTGCATAAAGCGGAATAGCGAAGCATGGAGCAGGTAAATGTTAGTCAAGTGATAGCGTCACGAAGATTAAGATGGTCATGTAAAGTGGCAGGGCTTAGTAGCGAACGAATTCCTAAGATGTTAATAAGCGCTGTGCCGACTGGGAAGGGTCTGAGGGGTAGACCGAGGCTTAGGTGGGAGGGTTGTTTTAAGAGTGATCTGCCGGAATTGGTTTGGGTACAGAAGTTTGTAAGCAGGGATTGGTGCTACCAGCATCGAGCCTTCGGGTTTGCTAAGCCCGATTATTATTAGGCCCAAGGTCCAAATGAAGAAATATATAAAACAAAAGTCCATAGAAATCTATTTATATTAATTAACATTAACGTATCATAACATAATATACCATAGCACCAACGCTGAGTCGCAAAAACAACAAGGTTAATATGAGAAAAACGTTAGCTACTTCTTGGCCAAATGTAAAACTAAACGAAGGTTACTATTTACACGTACCGATAGTTTATTACAAAATTAATCAAAGATGGTGGCCTTTAAAATCCCTATGGTCTACCCCAATAGGTAGCAGCACCACGCCGGAAAAAAATAAAGTCGTTACGTTTACAGCATTCGTAAGACTTTTCACCAAACCACCTCGTTTTACTTAACGAAAATCCTGTATAGAAATACAACATATCCATAGATAAAAGACTTTAATAATAATTAAGTTTTCAGTACAAAGGAGAATACCTTAATGGGATACGACCAGGCACAATAATGAGATGTAACTTAATATTATTGAAAAAGCCCTTAATGATTTTCAATTTCTCATACTACGGGCTCATTAACAGAATGTCTTCTCAGGAAATATTGAACTTAAACTTCAAAGAGTTCAAATTAATCTTTTATACCAAAGATATGAATTAGCTGGATGGTTATAGGTCCGTCATGGCGCCTGTTGATGGCGTTGAAATAGCTGTGGGGAAGCTGAGAAATATCTCAACCTAGCGCCTGTGATCTGCTCGCGCTGCTCCAGTGCCCTCGGATGCCCCAGAAGGTTCTCTCCACCTGTCGTATCCCCTTCCAAGTTTGGACATTTAAAGGGCGATCTCTAATGTTGATTTAAATGGGATGCCTCTTGTTCCCCGGAAAATGTAAATTTCGTAGGATATCCTAACGCTTATGCAACTTCTATATTAAACATTCTAACCTGAATGATTTGTTGTTACTATTTCAATTGTAAAGATGGGTTTTTTTAATACATACATACATTTTTCTATAGAACACTTCCAGTTTACTTTTATAAAAGAAATTTGTCGGGAAATATGGCGGTCATTGTTGTCAGCTCAACAATCGTTCTCTAAGGCAATTGGGATGTTTTATAGAATGTCCCTTTCGTTCTATTTTCTATTGCAGAACGGCCAGAGTTGAAAAAGCTGCGCCATCGTCAATGTATTATTACAATATTGGCATTGTGGTGGTATTTCTTTGATAACTAGGAGAAGGTGTATCAATCATAAATGTCCGACCCTGAGCCGAGCAAGAACCACTTCATTTCTGCGACAAAAAGATTTCTCCTCTCTCTTAACAAGTTCAAGTTTGCTGTGGAGACTCTCCCCCAACGTATGTTGGCAATTTTCCTGAATACTTTTCTTATTGGACTTAAGAGTTCCTATAATGTTAAAAGGGCCCTATAATAACCATGAAATGAGTGACTTTTGCTGCTAAAATACCTAAAAGTAATGTATGCAATCTATGTGAGAATATATCAACAATAATTAAGAATTCAAGTAAAAAACAGCTAAATGAATGTAAACAATCCTTAATCAGATTATTCCAGGCATAAGACCAATATTATCTTTCTGCGCAGAACCTGACTAACATTACTGCCAGTTGTGAGACTTGTCTTTATTTTGAACTTCTTTAAAACTTTTCCCATTTTCTCCGTACTACCCTTGACATAGAGAATCACCTCTTTCTTTGTTTCTACTCTGTCTTCCGCCAATAGCACAATAGAAATAATGGTATAAAAAGCAATGGAAATAGTGAAGCACTGAATATTTCAACAGAAAAGAAGGATATAAGTTTAAAAAAATATCGCTTCAAAAACATAACAGTGGCAAAAGAGAAACCGAAAAACCAGAAAAGAAAATATAATCCAATCAGCCCGAAGCCCACCCAATCACTGAACACCCAATAGGAGTCCAGCTAATCAGATCATTGACAGTATAGTCTCCGCTCCCGGACCCGAAAAGCTATAAATAGCGAAGTTTAGAAGGACATTTTCAGTCTAAAATTTAGCCCTGAGGAATATATCAGTATTTCTACTGAAACATCGGCAATGATTTTGACGTCACCGTCGAAACTAGATAAATACGTGATGAATGGATTAAAATATTGGTCATAGTAATTTTTTTACCTTTATACTAATTTAAATTTACTACTGATAACCCTAAGCTTTGGGTAATTAGTATATTTCCAATTATGAACGTAATAATCAAGAAATTGTTAATGTACATAATATAAAGCGGTTGCTATGCTAGTACATTTTAGAATTTTATTCATATATAATCAATTGAATATACTTAAATATTGTATAGTATGCAACATAATTATAAGCAACTACTTCATAATAATAAACAACTTACGAGACAAATTGAAGAACTAATGAATCTCAATAATAAACTCACCATTGCTGATTTCACCAAGACTACTTTATTTATGCAAAAATATTTTCGATTTCCTTTAGGCAGAGGCTTTGCAATGGTTTTGTCATGACCGTAAAATGGGATGAATATAACAGTTTGATGTTATAACTGAGCTGTTATCACGGGAATAATAGTTTGTAGGCAACTGATCAATCATTAACAGCTGCTTCAATCAGAGGGCTCTCTGGTCAATTCGCACTAAATCGTTCATCTCCTCGCTCACCATTTAGTGTTTAATTACAACAGTTGAATATTTTCCAATTATAATTTGATTGCTCCATGGCGTTGCTTCTGAAATTTCGCTGACCTCGAACGATCAGAAATGGAAATCGATGTAATATTTATTGTTTACACTATTATGAAACCCTTTAAATTATTTGTTTTCTCTACTTCTTCGCATAATAATTCATTATATATTAATTATCTTTGTTGATTTGGACAATCTAACATTTAACAGTCTGAATTCATCTGCAAATAAATATTTAATTCGTAATGAATGTTTTTGAAATGAAACAAGGACAGTCCGCTTAAATTTGTAATCATGTTTATTGTGCGCTTGCACGCACGCATCTTTTCAGACTACTTAATGGAGAAAATTTGTATAGACTTCGAGAAAAATATATAATTTATTCAGTAGACTTTACTTATACATGGAAGGTAATGAATACATTACTCAAAAACTGTAGGAGTGACATAAAAATAATGCGGTGATAAGGAGGTGGCAGTTTTTTAATCCTAGGTGAACGAGTGAGTCGAGTGTGGCCTAGTCTAAAGAGGGCCGGGGCAGCCTTCTCAGTACGGCTTCTGCGTTAGTATGTAGACCATGTGGTTTTAATATATTTTAATTTACCAGGATGGCTTTCTTCCTATCCTTTTGAGTTTTGACGAAGTAAAATGTAATACCACGATCAAGTAGTGTAAGTACCTCTCGGGTGCCTCATCTGTGAGTTCAGTATCCTTAATGATAATGTAACTAGGTGTCCATAATAATAAAAGCATTTACTCTACTATAGGTATGAGTTTATGATCGCCACTAATTACGCTTTCTTTTTTTTCATATATTTTTTAAATTTAAGAAAGCAGTAAATACTAAATGAGAAAAAAGTAAGATCAACATAGTTTACGGCAAAGTTTTAAATTATTTCAGGTTAAAAAAATCTTCTCAATGAACAGAATTGAGTAATTACGTTTTCAAATTGGAACTTCGGTTTGAGATAAGATTGAAGATGTCGCCTATCTTCAGAGGAGCTGATTGGAAATCCAGTCTCTCTTTAAAGAGCCATGAAATCATCCCTATCAATTATTGGTGAAACTTAAAGGGCATCAAGCGTTACTACCTTCGGTAAGTTTAAATGTGATAGAGAACAACTTTGGACGCTGTTATCAGGAGTGCTTATACTCTTCACCAACGCCCTTCATTAGGTAATACAATTTGAAGAAATAATCAGAGAAACTATAAAATATTTTTTGAATTGCTTTGATTGATTGATGCCTATTTACAACTTTACATCTAAGGAAATCGTACTCACTAACTACCTGTAGTAGGACTAATATTCATTTTATATTTGTTTTCTTCAGAATAACAAATGATTTTGGTAATATGTTTAAATCGGCCCTCATTAGAATATTACAAGGAAAATAGTTAAGTCTAATTCATACGAAACTCCTTAAATGACATGTGCTTTTGATGCCAAATTTCGTGCAAATAGTTTTTAATGCAAAATATAAATTAAATATATCTTCAAATTGTTAAACCTCAAACATTGAAAGGGACTAGATGTTTTTTAAGCTATTACAATGTAACATATCCGATGCGATAAGTTTCCCGCAGTGGGAGGAAGTACATGAACTTATATGACTACAACAAATTTTCTGCAACAAATTTGTCTCAATAGACAAGGTTATTTCATAAAATTGTTTATAAATATTAAAACTGTAACTTCTCTAAACTTTTGCCCTTATTACGCAACACTTAAAAACACATAAAAAAATTTAAAATGCAATTTAAAAAATTCACCACTCAGAAGAGAAGAATCCACGTTTAACCATTTTTGAATACAACGCTATATAACAACTAAGGTAATGTTCAGGACTTTTATATGTAAGTTAGAAACAGTTTCCCGGACTTGGTTTAGTAACACATTTACAACTCGGGCAAACTTTATATGTGTTATACGGGCAGAATAAACATTAATTTGTTATGCAGAAAACTAACGAGGATGAGCATAAATTCCTTTACCTGGTACAATAATACCATCAAATCTCCATTACAGTAGAGATAACGGAGAAAACAAGTTTGTTGGGGTTTAAGGAAACAAAACATAACAAGTCAGTTCGACGAATCCATATGCAAAATATGATTCCGTATGTAAATTATATAAACAATGTTTGCATGTAAATAACAAACATTGTTATTTTGGGGCGATGGTCTAGTGGTTAGGATTAGAACCTACTAAGCACAAGATCGCGGGTTCGTTGTACGGCAGGTGGCCCTGGGATTTTTTAAAGGGAGTATAATTTCCTTGGTTATGGCGTCCTTCAGAAGTGACAATTAAACGGGGGTATTGCGATCTCAGATACTAGTTAAAAATCCCTATCATAATTTTAATGGAAAATTTAGAGCTCCCACTGTAGCATCATCCGATTAGACATATCAGCATAAAGTGACGTTAAATGAACAAACAAATAAACAATGCTATTTTCATCGTTTTCTAGACTAAAGATCTTCACAAACTTACAAAACAAATGAAAAACCTTGACTACAATAATAAGGACCCATTGACTAAAGGGAACACAACATGCAGAGGTTCAGTAAAGCAAACATCAGGGATGTCGGTTCGGTTAGGCATCTCCATACATACAAAATTAAAATAAAAAACCAAAATTCTAAAATAAAAATAACAAATACTTCTTTCTGTATTTGAAATCATTTTTTGGTATAATTAATGCACGTACCACCGGTAAAATCTTATATTCAAGACCAATACACTACATTTCACAGGAGCGTAAAATTGGATCCCGATCCTGTGCGGTGTCAGGTACTCGTAGAAGATCCCGATCCTAATTATACCTGGATAGACAAAACTTAGGATTTCAGATATAGTCCAATTAGTCATATTCCATTGTCCAATTAGACATAGTATCATAATGTGGGGTTGTTAAATAAACAAACAAAACCGCTATTTTTTTCTGGGTTTTTTTACGCTCTCCTACTCCGAGCTTAGGGATACTGGAAAGACATTGACTTCGAAACCATTGATTTATAAACATCAAATTTGCAGGTTGCTATGCAACCTAGTTCCAAACATAATGCAAATGAACAGAGAATAAAGCAATAATAACATAGAAGAGAATACTATTCTATCAAAATAGAATAATCTGTAACCAAAAAAACAGTTCTACTTCAGAACAACTATAAATTAGTATAGCCAAAAACAACCCCTGCACCTTGGAGGAAATCCGTTGTAAAGATTTCCAAATTTTTATTCGAGAGTAAAAATAAATTTTAAATATTCCGTCCGTCTTTACATTTGAAGTGTTGAATATTTTATTATACTTTTAATTTACTTATGCCACTCGGAAAATGTGGGCATAATAATTTGAATCCGGTAATAAGGTCAAATTAAGCAAAATTGGACTTATGACAGCATACCTCTGACGTACAGATATGAAAAGCGACGTATCTCACAATTTTCCGATTTCGGGTTAATGTTATATTTTAGAACATTATTGAATTCTAAATATAGTTATATTCTATTATTATTGAAACGCCAAGAATACCTAAATCATTATGTTGCGTCTCCAAATAAAAATCCATCCTGATAAGAAAAGTTTAATCAAGAAATTAACAACCCAATTTTTGCACCGATAACTAAAATTCAACGTTCAGAGTTCTACAAACTTTTAAATATATCATTTTGGCATTGAAACGCCAACATAATAATAATATTATTTCACATAATCAGATTACATATACAAATTTATAAGAAGAAAAATCTTTACTGCTTAAGACAAAACTTAAGAAATCACAGGAACAAAACTCAGAACTAAATCAGAGCAAAGAATTCCAGAAGCATATAAAGAAAGGAGCTGTCTCAAGTAATACTAGAGGTTTTATGACCGGCAGGGAATAGGAATGGAAAACCAAGGTTGCAATTCAACAGAATCCTATCCTCATAAACCATTCCCGGACTTTTTTAACCTTTGTACCGACTATTTTATCATACAATCAAGGAGGACAGTGGGCATCTAAGAATGCTGTAAATTTAAGTTGATTTTCAAATTCCTAAAGCAATTTGGAGCAACCGGTGTTACTTTCTTTTATTTCCATATTACTAATAACATAAAATCGGGGACAATATTAAAAAAATAAAATCTCTATTTTTTATTTGGAGTATTTCTTATATTACTAAGTGGAATGGTAAGTGATCAAAATTTAAAAATCATTATAGTTGTAGTAATTTAATGGCTTTGTGTGAAACAAATTGAGACCAAGTGAGTTTGATTTGGATTTATTTTAATTATAGTAAAAATAAGATAAATCAATTTAATTTTAGCTGTGACTTTGCTATGACTAGATTGCCCTTCCAGCTGTGAATTTCTCATCAGCGCCCATGTTTACATAGTCCTAAATTCTGTCTCAAAATTAGTTAAACAGAAAATTAAAAAAAGTTGAACAAATAATTGATATTTAAAAAAAACCCTGATGCTTCTGCACATGTCAATTTTCTTTAATTAATCTTCACAATTATTCGACCATGTGATGATAATGGCATTCCATTCATCAATCAGGAGCTTTAAGCAATAGTCCAACGTGTCAAGGCACCTTCTCGCCTAATAGAATACAATATTACATCTATCGACTTCGGATATTAAGTCTTAATCATATTAATAAATAAACAAATAGTTATCAGTTCAGCAGGTTGTCGCTTTGAGTTGAGTTACAAAACGTTTCGACGGTTTCTGTATTAATATTCTGCAAAAATACTGTCATTATGATCTTTAGTATGGAAAAAAGAATGCGACTATGGATACTGTGTAGATTTCGACAATCAATTTATCAAGAAATAAATGTTTCAACTAAAATTTGAGTATATATGTATGTTTCTCTGTTATGAGTTATGCAGTATATAGCTACGTGATGACACATGTTTATCGAAACGTTTATTTCTTTATGGAATGATTATCTAAATCTACAAAGTTCCCATAATTACATTATATTTTCCATACTAAAACTTATGATAGTTTGTATTTTTAGAGAATATTAAAACTGGAACGAATAAATAGTTAAAACATGTCATCTCAACTCGAATCGACAACCTGCGAAACTAGTATCTACAAATATTCAATTTTTTTGTAAACTAACTCAGGAACTGATAAAAGTTATGTTTATGGAATGGGTAGCCATTAGGCCTCATCTGCTGCGTGGACTAGTGGATCCATTATATCCCTCTCAATATGCTTTATATATACAGATCCAGAAGAAGACACCAATGAAAAATGATGCTGAACAATCATTAATACACGAGAGTATATCATGGAAGACGCGTTCTAGGTTTATGTACGGATGTGGGGGGCAAGCAGATAATTCAATGTAGTTTGACTCTTGATTGTAGTTTGATTATTCGGACTGAGTGCCCCTGAAGCCTCCAGTGGTCCGAGACCTCTTATGGCCAAACTTCCCAACTGTGGCTGACGGTAATATCTTATTCACTGAACGTCACAAAGGGTTTTTAAAAGGATATAAAACATATTAAAATCTGAATTTCTTTGTTTTTATAAGAAATACAATCAATATATGAAAGTTAAAAATATAGGTCTCATACTTTTATTTCGATTTCTAAACTTATTAAATATATTAATGCAAGATAGTGGAAGATACCACAAACTTCTATTTAATTTTCAAAAAGGAAAGTAGTAATTGTATTTAAGCATATTACACGATATGTATTGCTTATCCTAAAGTAGAGACAAATTTTGCTATCCAAGTAAGGGACCATAAATTTGATTTTACTACTACATCGTAAAATAAGATTTGTGGCTTCCATTTACATAGATTTTCAAGCAGACGGAAAATATCTACTAATATATCTAGGGTTATTTCAATTTTCTAACCGCCAATATATAACAAGCGCATTGAATTTTCTTATTTCATATATGTTTTACATATATTATAAATGATTGATTAAAAATTGAATTATTTTTAGTATACATTTTTCTTACTTGTTACTTTTTTGAACGAGTATCAATCATCCCAACTAAAAAAAATCTTCAATATTAACTATTTAACTAAATTATTATATTAAAAAGACTCTAATTTAATATTATAAAGGGACTATTCAAAATTAAAAAAAAAAAAAAAAATTCGGAAAAGAGGGAAGGAAGAAGGAAATATTGATTTGACAGAAAATTTATTCGGTATGAATATCAATCACTGTCAACTTTGACGTTTTCCACTTTTTCCCTGATCAGAAATGTGAATCAACTGAAAGAAAGGATTCGTTCACAGCTAAGTGCAAAATATTGCTCTATAAGCTGAGGGTATATAATATATAATATATAGATCTAAATGTAATCTTACACCGGAAATCTTTCGATAGAATAATTAAATAAGTAATTTTGGCAGTGAAAACTTCTCTAGCCGCGTTTAGCGACTTTTGGCAAAAACTTGCGTTCGCGTCATCGAAAATCGCGACATGCTCGTGACGTAGGGTGGACAATTTTCTTTAATCAACTTTAGTTTAATGTTTGAAATTCCATTGATATAAGAATAACTATATTTAACTAATAAGCCCTTTAATAGTTGTACAATTGACACTAATAACTTAAAACTTCAATAACTAGCTAAAATTTTCGTTTCGCCCAAAATATTTTGTTTATCATAATGAAATTATTGAAGTGTTGTTGAAGTTAACAATGAGATTAATGCTAAAAATAGTATTAAGTTCATTAACAAATACAACTACAAGATATAAATTATACAACATTATAATAATTATTATTTCAATTAAATTAATGATATTTTATATTTAGCTTGTGTATGTGCACAACATGAGCAGCCCGTACATATTTTGATTAATAAATGAGCTAATTGAAAATCTGCATAATTATGTTTGGAGTGTCAGTATAGTATGTTAACAATTTAAGTTCACAAATTTGAAATTTAAATTATTCTGGCAATAATTGATTTAAAACTTGAAAAATTGACAGTTATTCCAAACTTTTGAGTTTTCATTTCTGTTGACTGCCCATTTAATTTTGTATTTTAATTGAAACATTAATATAATTTTACATCCGAACCTAAAAATATTTTCGCAGACGATTCATTATCATATTTTAAGACAATCTGCAGCCGGGAATAAAGTTTAGAGAAAGGGTGGCAAGGAGGAAGGAATAAGCCCGCTAAAGTTGACAGAAACTCTGCAGAGTAAACCTGTTCCGTAGGAAAAGATTGCATGGCAGATTTATCCCCGGCTTTGGCCAGTTTTAAACTGTTCTCTCGAGATAAATTTTGTTAGTTGTTCTCCTTCTGGGGCTTTGAAGGTAGCAATAATTAATCTTTCCACGTGATTACTAAAGAGAAGCTGAGGACTTTAACATGGAAGATATGTATAAAAATATGGAAGAAGATGACGAAATAAACTGCCATGTGGAAAGAAAGTAATGTATCTAATCTGTAAGATTATTTTTTTCCTTGGCCATTTGATTGAAATTTGTAAAATGCAAAACGATTAACTATATTAAATGATTGGCTAAAATGACTTAACAGAGTTGGTTTAGCAGGATTCTTTTCCTATTTTTTCACAATTTTTAAGTTTTTTTTAAACCATTATTGTGGATCGTAAAGATTTTTTTTCGTATATTCTTTCTTTTCCGCATAAACCTTTTACTGAACATATCAATTATAGAGTGATTGCTCTTCTATTTTGTGTTAATTTTATGACGTTAATCTTATTGGTCATATCGATTGTACTCCAGGGATTTTGTAATTCATCTGCGACTAATAAGGAAGTTGTCACTCTAACTATGCTATATTAATAAAATTTATTCAACTCATCAAATGCATTTATCACCCACGGTTTAAAACATACTTCAAATTGCTCCGTACTTTTCAGACAAATAAATGATAGAAGGACCATATACCATTGGACAGACGTTGAATAAATGAATGCCCTAAATTCATATTGAAAGGTAACTGAGAGTATTGAGATCGTAAAAAATGGAGTTATGGTTGTGATTGCCAGTTTCTAAATGTTTACCATTATTCATTCAATATAATATAATTTCGTTTATTTAAGTTTTAGAAATGAAATGTATGGATAGAAATGGAAATGCGGAAGAAAAGCACGCCACAAGCTATTTTACTTTGCTATTCCACAGCTTATGAATGAATATTATTATTCTAATTATGTTTTTAGGATTAATAATAACTCTAATTGTTACAATTGTTGTAGTGGTAGTAAATTTATGAAAAAAGTAACAACTCATTATAATCTTTAAACATAAAGATAATAAACTGTTGAAGTCCACTAATTCCACTTTAAATTTTAGGAATAAAAAAAAACGGACGTTTCCTAATAGATTTTCATATTAGATCACCTAATACAAACTCTTGCAACAATCAACTAGGGGCAAATGTACCATTTCCGACGAATTTTCGATTATAATTTTGATTTTCCATTTATTAAATATCAATATATTCAGATTTTGGTACTTTGTAATTACCAATCTCGAACAAATCGAGGAGATGTGGAAATATCTCGTATATAATATAATATATAATCTCTTCTTATCACTCGTGTTTTGTCTTGTTATTTTTTTTATTTCCACTTAAATTTCTGTATCGACTATTTAATTTATTTACGTTCTTTTGTGGTAATAAGATTCTTATTGCTATCGTCTACTTTAGCAAACGCTTTGGGAATTGCCGTGTTCGGAAGAAGAAGCTATTAAATATTGCCAGAAGTCCCGAACAATTCCGAAGATCAAATTATGAGAAAAAGTCCATCAAAAGGATTTAAAAAGAAAATGAATTGGAGATTTTTTTGTTTAAAGTGTAGGAAGAACTATTTACTATTACAATTTGTAAATTGTATGTACTAATAATACGAATAATTAGATAGATATTATCGTTATCAATGTTCAGGGCATAAACAATGTCACATAACGGTCAATGACGACCTACTAAATCACAAGTCCCGTGATTTGATATTACGTGCATCCATGATTACCCTCCACATATTGGCTTTCTGGAGTAAAATGTTTATATTGTAACATTATTAATCTGGTAAAAAATTACTATAGTTAATATTTATAATTAAGTCAATAATTATTTAGTAAAGAGTGGGTCGGGGCCGGGGAGTGGCTCAGTTGCCATTTCAGAGGTCCTGGGTTCTAATCCCTCTAGCTGGGGAATTTTATTTAAACTGTTAGCGCCCGGAGATGGATCCAATGGGATATAGGACCCTCCTGAGGCCTCTATAAAGCTAGAACACAAAATAAGGCGTGAAACTCTGGCGGTCGAGAGTAATCTAAGCCAAATTATCTCCCATAGGACACACCGTTGTCCTAGCTACAGTGCAGTCTCTACCATGTACTGAGACCCTTCAAGAGTTGCGATAGTTCAGTTTTTTTAAGTATAGATATTGCCGTTTCTGTATAAGAATTTAATCAATTATAAAATAATCAGGAACTAATGAATATTGATCACCGCTCTAAGATTTTATTGCTCAGATATTTATTTTATATCTTAATCTGAGACGGTTGGGAGAACCGCTGGAACAATCGGTATAAGACTGTTATCGGATACAAATGATAGCAATTGAAATGCAAAGCTCCCCCATTCGCCGCTAGGCCACACCCCCAATCCCGTCAATAAATTCATCCCTATCAAGATGATGGCCTATCAGAATTTGTTATCCGGCGTCATCAAAAATTCCCAAAGCGTGGCTGATTGGCAGCGAGAACTTTTCTTATTATAACTTAGCCCCCTCTATCCGAAAAGTAGGACCCATTGTTACTGCCCTATCAGCTGGGCGCAGCGGGGGATAGCCGTCCGGTCCGGTTAACTAATTAATTAAAATGGAATATGAATATGACTGAACAGAGGATCATCCTTTTTATTAAAGCCCATTTCTTTTATCCTGACACTAGGGAGAGGAAGGGGAGTGGTTTTCATTTTCTCATACCAGTTTCATTTTTTTTTTTAAATTAAAATCTGCGCTTATGATTATACATCATATTGTTTTCAAATTAATGGGATTCTGGAAAGGGATCGCTATACAAATGAACAGCATTCCTGCCAACAACGAATGATAAAATTAATCACTTCAGCCTTCATATTTTCCTATAAAACAAACCTACCGGGAATAAAAAAAAAATGAAATAAAATTGGAGTGAATAACTTTTAAAATATTGGAAGCTCGAACAAATATAGAAATTGTAAATTCCAAAAAAATTATATAAATATAATAACTTATATTTCCAATAAAAGTTATTAAAATCTAAGCGACCGCTTCCAAAAAAAAAAAAAATCATTTTAATTCTAATAATAGGATCCATTCATCTGTAGAACTATATTAAATCATACAAATCCAAGATTAAAAAAATATAAACAAAAAATCTGGGCAACCCATTATGTTTTAAAGAGATGAATTAATATTAATCGTTTATATTAATAATTTTATAGTTGAAGTAATTTATTACAAAACCGCTGATATCATTAATAGTTTCTGAAAAAATTCACTGATATGCAGAAAAGTTCCTTAACGATGTCATCAATTATTATGACCCAAGGAAAACACCTAGTGCAATACCGATGGCTTTTTGTAGAAAAAGAAAGAAAACTCTAGAGAAGAAAGGACGTATTAGGTCGTAACTAATAAGCAAATTCATAACTGGATATATCTTGAGAAATGTTGAAAAAAGTGAGGGGGTGCAGTCAATAATTTTTTTTCTCAAAATAAGTACAACTTATTTTATCTGTACCAACGCTCCAGCCTAATTTGTAGGCCATCATGAGGGCTGACGGATATATAGTATTACAGCAACTGAAACTACAGTATTATTTATAGCTTTTAATTTGTAATATATAACGCAATACATAAAAATTTCACTCTTTTTTGCTCTAAAGCTACGAAACTCTATTTTTACAAACTCTATTTATAGTAATCTCTATTTTATTGTTATTTACTGAGCCACGTTTAAATTATGCTGATAAAGTCATGTATATTAGTAGGTTTTTATTAATCTTACTATTTCTTACAATGAATCCATAAATTTGCCTCGCTAAGGCTACACCTACATTGGATCCGATTCGGTGCGACGTGATTCTATCACATACGATGCTGGGGTGTATACATTATACATATTTTAATATACATTATAGTAAAATATAAATGTATTAAAAATAATTAATAAATAATCTTAATTTTATAAATTTAAAGAACCAAATGTATATATTTGGTATAAATATATACTCGATATATTTTAGTCATTTGGTTTGCTAGCGACGTCTCATCGTATTACACCGGATCCACTGTAGGTGTAGCCTTACACACAAAATTCGATATTGATATTAATGATAAAATACATGGTCCGAATACAGCAAATATATTTTACTTAGCAAACCGACCTCTTCGTTTATTCCTGTGGGCTTAATTATACCTGAGATCTCTGAGATTCCAAGTTAAATTTGCCAGCACCGAACCCGAAGGTTCTATACTGATATATCCGATCGATAATTATGAAACTCTCCATGATTTTTTTTAAAACAGACCTCTCTCAATATTTGTTACGCTAACACTTTAATTGTGCATGCAAAAGCGTGCACGACTTCGTAAATTTTCCAGCGGAATCGCCCTTTTTCGGACAAAATATTCTACACAATACCTTATTTTGGAACAACTAAAAATATTGCTTTCCTCCAATGTTAGCGGCCGCGTTTCAAACACATATAGTAAATCTAAAACATTGTATGATAAAATTGGAACATATCGACTGCACCCCGACCATTTATTTCAACAATTTTATTTTCATTTTCAAAATTATTGTTATTTTCACTACTAATCAGGGAAAACAACAATGAGGTTTTTATAACAATATTTAGAGTAATTAACTGGATGACGAGTTAACATTGAATAAGATTCTGTAATATTTTGTATTGACTCAACGAGATCTTCACTGCTTTATATTATTCACTGATCCAAGTCAATAAAAAATGCTTCGACTTGAAATACAGACTTTCCAGGAAATGGCGAACTTACTAGCATACATTAATTACCTGTCACACTTATAATTTTCTACCGGATTTAAAGGCGTTGTAGCTGTGATCCGCAGGTAAATACGCTCTTTGGCGACACTATTATGCTAAGCAAGAACTTAGAACGGAAGAAGAGAAAGTTGGTCCAAGAGTGAAATGGATCGAGGCAGTGTGACAAAGTAAAGGAAGGCGACAGTATTAGTTTTGGCCCAGTTCAAAAGTAGAAGTAACTCCTCAGTGGCTGCCTAACCATATTATCTTGGGACTATTGCATCAAAGCAACTTCCACTATTTGTCCAAGTCAAAGAGATTATAAACACAATAAATACCGATTTAATTAGTTTCTGATACATTTATATCGTATCTATATATTCATAACAACTAGTAATTAGTGGCGGAGCCGTTAAGGGGTAATAGTATAGAGAAATTCCAGTCGATATTACTATGAGACGTACTGTCCTAAAATTAAGCATTTCCTAGATATTCCTACTTCAAGAATTTTACAAAAAAATTCTATTTGAAATCTTAAAATAGCCATAAAACCTAAAAATTGGTCTAGCTGGCCCATTTCTTTTTTGTTTTGCAACAAAAATTATTCTAAATAAGGAATATTAATAGCCAAACCTTCGTAATTGTCGGTATCTAATGCGAAAATCGTTAAACAAAAACAATTAATGAAAAAAACAATACGGTGACTAACTCTAAAACGTCGATTTAGTCAAAAAAAGACCCTCTCAATTATTACTTACATATTAATTTAAAAAACATCTACGTTCCATTACCTTTCAAATGAGGTGTTAAAACCTAAAATTAGTTAAGAAACCACGAAGATATGATCGTTGGAAAACGGAAAATGGAGAACCCAGGTAGAGCCCGAAAAAAAAGCCTCCCGAGAACCTAGGGCTCCGACGCAGGAGTCAATGACAGGAGTCAACAGAAATCAAGCGCCTTTCTTTGCCCCTCCGTACCTCCTATCTTGGAAAGGGTTAACTTAGGACAATAGGTCTCATAGTAATATCGACTGGAATTGCCCCATACTATCACCCCTTAACGGCTCCGCCACTAATTACCAGGCACCCATGAAGGTTTTTTGGTTCATTACGTTGTAGAGACGGTACTGTTTCTAGGAATGTTTCTGTTCTAATGGTTGTCCAGTTATGAAATAAACATGAATTCATTGGTCAATCTAAAATAATAATGATATTTATATTATTCTACAAAAAATAAATTTGATAGTTTAGATGAATACTAATAAATATCCATTTGTTACGTTTATTATATGTTATCATGAGAATCAAAACAAGAACCAATACTTCTAGAGGTAAGGGTGGCAAATTGATCACCGATAAAGAAGGGATCCTAGAAAGATGGTCTGAACACTTCGGAAGTTTGCTGGGAAATGTTCAAAATCGTTCCCTGGAAGATGACTTGGTTTCAGATTCAAACACTCGTTTTAAAGACTGTGAGCTTCTTGACCCACCAGATGATGAGGAAGTCGTGGATGCGATTCGGAAGCTTAGGAACAATCGAGCGCCAGGATGTGATAGCATACCAGCTGAAGATCTGAAGGCTGAGGTGGAAATGAAGTGATAAAGGTGATCCGAGATCTTCTTCATAGTGTTTGGTTAAACAAAACTCTTGCACAAAACTGGTGCATTGGCATTATCCTCCCTCTTCACAAGAAAGGAGACCAGATGAATTGTGATAACTGTCGTGACATAACACTCCTTAGCTCTGCCTACAAAGTCCTCTCCAATGTGGCAGACCAAAGACTCCCCCATACCCAAAGAGAGATCGGAATGTACCAATGCGGCATCACAAATAGTAGATCTTGTATTGATCAAATATTTGCCATGAGAATTCTTATGGAAAGGACCAGAGAACACTATAACGACCAACCAACTTTTAGTGGATTTCCGCAATGCCTACGACAGTATCTTCAAGAGGAAAGTGTATCAAGGTATGGAAGAAATGAATGTCCCCAGAGAATTGATAAGCCTTGTGGAATTTCTGATGAGGGAGTCGAGAAGCCAGGTCAAGATCCAGAATGACTTGTCTGAAGTATTCAGGACAACTAGGGGTCTGAGACAAGGGGATGGACTCTCGTGCCTGTTATTCAATATCGCACTTGAAAAGGTTATAAGAGACTCAGGATTACAATTCACTGGTACGATTCTGATTAAGTCCATCCAAATAATGCCGTACGCTGATGATATAGATATAGTCGGAAGAACACAGAGGGATTTACAGCAAGCATTTCTTCCATTGGAGAAAGCTGGACGACGAATGGGTCTTCAAGTGAATCCGGCAAAGACCAAATATATGCCTGCTAGCCCTTCAAGGCAATACACACCCTCTATCACGTTTGGCACCTACACGTTTGAAAGTGTCGACAGTTTTGTCTACCTTGGCTCTTTGGTCAAAGCGGATAACTCAACTGGAGCAGAAGTTCAAAGAAGAATTTTGACCGCTAATAAATGTTATTTTGATAGCAAAAATTTTAGGAAGTCATCTGAAATCAAGAAGAGGCAAGGTGATACTTTACAAGGCAATGATAAGGCCTGTTTTAACTTACGGATTGGAACCCAGCCCTCTGTCCAGGGCAGATGCCAATAGTTTACTGCTCTTCGAAAGAAAAATATTAAGAAGGACATATGGAGCAGTAAGAGTTGGCAATCAATTTAGACTCAGGCAGAATGCAAAGATATATCGGATGTATCAGGAGCTAGACGTGGTTCAGAATGGAGGACTGCAATTTGGGTACGTTGACGGAAAAAGGAAACGTGGACGGCCACGATTAAGATGGGCAGACGACGTTGTGATTGATTGATCGTGAGCATCAACAAAGGGGTAAGAAGAAAATCTGTACCAGTAGAGCCCACAAAGAGCATTGGGTTCAGTTCGTGGTAGAGAATGTATTGTTATAAGGACAACGGTTCAGCAGGGTGGTGAAGGTCAACTTCCAGGTTTCGCACCTATTCAGGTAAAATACTATATATAGGCTGGGTGAGTCCAAAGACAGTCTCCAGATTTCACAGGGTTCATCCCCAGGCTGTTAATAAATCCAATAAATTAAATACCACGCCCGATTCGAACCTAGGACCTCCGGCACTGCAATTCAGTGCTCTACCATTGCTGTTAAAATGGATCTTATTTAGGATTTCCATGGAAAAAATAGTTTTAATATTTATTTCAAATAGGGATAGCATTGAAAACTGCGTGACATAGCCACCATAAAAAAAAAATTTATTAAATTAACTAGATAAAAAATTATCAATAACTAATGAAATGAGAAAAATATAATAAAATAAAAAAGCAAGTAGAATTGTTCACTGATTCGTACTGGACGCGATGTTAAAATATAAATCTGAGTGGACATTTCTACAAGTGTAACATAATTTTTCGGTTTAATTTATTTATTTTACTAATGAATGTCATATCAGATATCTACAACCTCAAAAAATTGCTAAAAATGTATTATTTCACATAATTATCAGAGATAGTTCAGGCTTTTATAGATCAACATAAAATCTCCAACAAAAGTAACAGATACTGCAGAGATACTTGGATCCTTGCCAAGCTTCTGAAAAATTGATGTTACTTTTATTCTTCCAACAACCCTCTGACAAATTCAGGACCATTGACAAGAAACATATCGGACAAACAGAGACCATTCATTTTCTTATTTATACTGGGCATATTTCGCTGATAACTAATTAAACTAGTTATTAGTATTAACGAAGTATATTATTAATCATAATATTATCTAAGCTTTAATTGAAAATATCATACAATTTCTTTATTTAATATTTTACCCCTGAATGTTTAAGATTATGTAATATAGGTTCAAAAATTTTCAAATACTCTACCCCTGTAGCTGTAATACTCTATACCTAAGAAATTGTGGTTTGATATATTTTAGAGAAAAAAACTCCGTACTACTACAACCCACGAAGTGTCTTGGGTTTAATAGTAGAGCATGTACAGTTTCTGGGACAGCATTCGGTCAGGGGCGTGACTTGTTCCTTCAAAACGTCTGGGTGAGCCACAGTAGGGTCTGAAGTTCTGACAGGGCCCATCCGTGGCCTTTGACAAACTTATCAGCCACAGCCGGATTTGAACCCGGAACCTCCAGCATAGCAACTCAGCACTTAACACATTAAGCTACCACGTTCCTAAATGTTTTAGAAAAATATATAAAGCAAAGTTGAGTTGGTCTCTTAATACTCAGTTAATGCGAGGCTTATTAATATTTATTTTAATATTCTGTTAGTAATTATACGGACTTTATATTCAAAATGCTAACCTCAAATTGTAGGTGGCTTAGTAATTACTAAATAATAACACTGTTCTGCAAAAAAAACTTTTCTCCCCTCCCTTGAACAATTTTGCCTGTTTCTCATGTTTTCAGGTGTGCTGAGTCCGAATCCGAACTCAGAAAAATTCTATCACCCTCTGATTTTGAGAGAAAAGAGGTGAAACTTGGAAGAAATTAAAATTGTATTTGAAAATTATTGTCTTTATTATAACAGATTTTTTTTCTTTTTCAACGATAAAATATAATCAATTGAATCCTGCATGCTATCAGGTACAATACTAGATATGACTAAACTCAAAAAATATACACATATCGTCAATGAGTAGTTTTTTTTGGCAAGTCTGGACTTGCCATGGGAAATCCCCTCGCTCCTGACCTCTCCAATATTGTTCTAAACGACCTTCTTGACTCCATTCTACCCCAGTTCCTTGACGAGATCATTATTATTAAAAAATATGTGGACGACCTCCTCCTTATCCTAAATCCAAACATTATTCCAGAACTTATGCCACTTATTCTGGCAGACTCCTCAATTACTACTCCCAACATCCGCACCACCAAAAAATTAACGTCGCCAAAAATATCATCCACCGTGGCTTATCCCTCGCTGACCCCTGCTTCCATAAAACTAACACCCACCGAATCAAAGAAATCCTTTTAAAAAACAATTTTCCTCCGTACGTTATCAATAAACTCATCCATGCCTATAACAACCCACCCACCACCACCCTATCTCCACATCCGCCATCTACCCCTATATACAGATCCATGCCATATATACCCACCCTCTCACATAACATTCAAAAATCCTTACGTTCATCTATCCCCAATTTACGCATCGCCTTTAAATCCCACAACAAACTCTCCAATATTTATACCAAAGTAAAAGATCCCATCCCCCTTAAACAACGCTCCCATGTCGTCTACCGCATCCCCTGCTCTACTCCTAATTGCAACGCCTCCTACATCGGCGAAACTAAGAACTTCCTTAAAGACCGTATTTACCAACACAAATACTCCATTTCCTCCCAAAACCTTACCGCATCAAAACTCTCCGAACACGCCTTATCCCTTAAACACAATTTTGACTTTGATAATACATCCATCCTAGCTTCTGTTCCCAACCATGATAAACGCATACTCTCTGAAACCATCCACATAAATTTAGATTCCTCCACTGTTAACCTCAAGATCGATTCAAACAACTTATCCTCTTTCTACTCACAAATTTTCAACTTACTAAATAAACCTTAAATTAGTTTACCTTGTTATTCCTTCCCATTGTCATTCTGTTACTACTATAGTCTCTTTCCTATAATACTTATTTTGACCTCTTGACATCAAATCCTACTGTTTTATCACCCTACCTTTTCCCATTAATTTAGTCATTAATTTTCGTGGCTCCCTATAAAAAGTCATGATACACATTTTAATATAATAAAATGTCAATATTTTGAAAACATAGTCAATAAAATATTACTATTTATATACTTTTATAATATATATCTCAAAATTTAAAATTAGTCATATTTTTGGCCGTCAGATTTCGCTGGCAACACCCTCATAACGTCTTTTCCGTTCAGACCGCGTCCCCTCGTGCTTCTGCAAGCGTCCTTAGGTAATTACATTTTTAATACTCATATCTTCTCCTCACCCCTTTCCTTCTCCATATTGCACACCTTTTTATTTTCTCATATTAGTTTTTGGCATCCATCATATGTTATTATTATCTAAGATTTCATTAGCATTTAACATCACTATTTCATCATATTTTACTCTATTTCCATGCTAATGCCATAATGTTACTTATATTTCTATACGTTCCTTGTATATTTACATCATATATTTATACCACTTCATACTATAGGTATGTTTTTAAAAAAAAACTGTTATACTCTATATTCATATCTTGACTTTCTACTGTTATTCTTCCCTTATTTACTCTTTAATTTCATTTTGGTTATATCTTATTTCATTTTACTTATGTAAACTCCCTAGGAGTCTATTATCTTACCTTTTATAGCTTATATATATTCCACTACCTTTTCCATAATTTTACTTCTCACCTCTGATGTTTATACTTTTTCTTTCTTTTTTAAATATCTTTCTGTTTACTTCCGTCTTTTATCTTTGTATATTAAAAAAAAAAAATTTTTTGGGCATCACCACCGTTCTGTACATTTTCTCTGTAATTTTTTGTATTCATATATATCCCTCACTTTTGTTCTAAATTTCTACCTCTCTACTTATATATTTTTTCTCATTTAGCATATACTTAGTCCTCTATGTATTTTTATTGTATTCATTGTATGTTGTCTGTTTTCTTTCTTAGCCCTGAAGATGACCCACAAAGTGGGTCGAAACGTCGGAACTTAATTAAAATAAGTATCCACTTATTTAGTGTTTTAATTGACTGCACCCCCAACTATTTTCTTCCTTACATCATCCAGTCAACGATCCCTCGCTTCTCATGAGTAGTTTTTTTTCTTTTGTACTCTTCCTCCTCTGTCTCCCGCTGCAGTGTCCAGCAGTAATGCGCCAGCATCTTCTCATTCGATTTGCCAGAATATCTTTTTTCCATTCTGGATATGTCTTGGTGGAATCGTTCTCCATGTTCGTCCGAAACTGCACCCAAATTTGGGGCGAAAAAGTCTAGGTGACTATGCAGGAAAAGTATTTTTAAGGACATATTGCATCCCAATGTTTTATATGAAGTAAGCAGTTCTTGGACTATTTTTCGGTAGTCTCTAGATTTTTTGTTTCCCAAAAACTTAGCACATACCTCTCGAAAAGCAATCCAAGCCTTTTTCTCAGTAGTATTTAACTTTGCTTCAAAAGTGAGGTCCTTGAGTAGATGTCGAATTTGGGGTCCTACGAAAATTCCCTCCTTTATCTTAGCATCGCTGAGATGCGGAAATTTTTGTTTTAAGTACATGAAACCTTCTCCTTCCTTGTCCATTGCTTTTACGAAGTTTTTCATTAGCCCCAATTTTATGTGGAGTGGGGGTAAAATTATTTGGTTTTTGTCCACTAATGGAGGATTGGTAATGTTTTTTTCACCTACTTTTTCCTTTCGCTCTGGCCATTTTTTTACGGCATAATGGTCTCCTCTTTTTCTGCTGTCCCACTCGCACAAAAAACAACAAAATTTAGTGTAACCTCCTTGGAGTCCTGTAAGCATGGCTACCACTTTAAGATCTGCACAAATGCGCCATTTGTACTCATGGTACTTGATTTTAGGTAGAAGTAGCTTCATGTTGTCATAGGTTTCTTTCATGTGGACCGAATGGGCAACTGGGATAGATGGATGTTTGTTTCCATTATGAAGGAGTACTCCTTTTAAACTAAACTTGGAGCTGTCAATGAATAGTCTCCATTCCTCTGGATTGGTTGGCAGATCAAGTTTCTGGAGCAAATGAAATACATCATTGCAAAATACAAGATTTTCTTCCATCGAGAAAAAGCATAGAACTCCTGATTCCCGTTTTCTGAAGAAATATATATTAACGCCTCCTTCCAAGAGATTCCATTGTTGCAACCTTGACCCAAGCAGCTGAGCTTTTGATTTTGGGAGATCTAAATCACGAACAAGATCATTCAATCGGCTCTGATTTATGAGCTGTGGCTGAGTTTCAGAGGGGCTGGACGAACTTGAAATTTCTTCTTGTTGACTGGTTCCAGGTTAAGGTGAAACGCTTTCAGAATCGCTGCACTCCTCAGAACTAGGACGGAACTTACTCGGATTTGGTGGGATGGGCATGGAGGCATCATGTGGAGCTGGTCTCATGGCAGAGGGGATGTTGGGATAAACAATTTTCTTTTTGCTCTTGAACGAGAAACCTTTGATTGTGGTCATGCAAAAGTAGCAATCGGTCACGTGATTTGTAGGTTCTCGCCATATCATGGGAACTGCAAATGGCATTGACTTATGTGTCCCATTTAGCCAACCATTCAGAGAACGTGAGCATGAACTACAGCATATTTTAGGAGCCCATGATTTGTCCTGATCACTTACTTTACATCCAAAGTATAACTCGTATGCCTTCTTCACCAGCGGAGTCTGAGGTTTCTGAGTGGACTTGAATGTGACTTCACCACAAACATAGCAAAAGGAATCAGGCTTATTTATACACTGTCGTGACATTACAGAGAAAAAGTGAACTGTTCCAAAAACAATGATAGCACAACTGAATATCCAACTAAGTGAGTTTAGCGAAAGCCTCGAGAGTACTGATTAAATCCTAGAAGAAAATAGTGACAAGATAGGGGCTGAGTGGGAGGGGGGGAGGGGGGGTATTGAGGGTGAAAGGGGGGCAGGTAAGGATTTGAATGAAAAGGGTACAACCATAAAAGACCATAAAAGATAAAGGAGGGTCATTCCCCTAAAGATCCAAGTAGAGACCAAATCCCTGCCTCAAGCTCAAAAACTGAAAAAACACTTTTAGCCATATTTCTTTAACCACTTGTAATATTCCCATCAAATTTTTTTCGTTCAAACATACTTCATTGTGCTCAAAATCATCGGGTTTTTGAATTTTTTTCACTATGTTTTGATGCCGAAAAAAAATTCGTCAAATCCACAAAAAACTCACCTTTTTGGATAAAAACCTAGAATTTCTCAGGAAACTGTGCGTGATAGACAAAATCTGACTTCAAATTCGTGTTCAGCACAACTGATAACAGTAAGAAAGCATGTTTTGGTTAGAAGGAGGATTTTCGTGCAGAACAGTGTAATTATCTCCATATTGACTCCAAACATGTTTTAAAATACAGTATAAATATAATGTACATGAATTATGACATATATTTATTTAGAATACAGTTTTATAAATACAAATAATCTTTGTTTGTCTATGTTATGCTGTCATATATAGTTAATAAAAAAAAAACCTTGGAAGTAAGCAGGAACAAGCAAAATGTCAGCGCAGTGCACGTAGCAACCTCCTTATGACCTACATTTCTGTCTACTTCCATTTACTAACTAATCTGATTAAAAAGTGTTTACATTAATTAAACTGTGATGGTTCAGATACTTTAAATTGATATCACATCGGAATAAAACATTTTTTTTCTTGAGAGTTTACTATTCTTTAATTAGTGACAGTTAAATAGAGGATATATAATACCTGTTATTTTATAATATAATAGCCGTTTTTTCCACTGCGCATTAGAAACCTTTTAGTGCAGGATAATCTTTTTTACTGGTTAATTTTACTTGTCAAAGAAAACAGTGACAGAGAAAATGAATAACGTAAAAGGATTAAACCGGTATTTTAGCACCTTCTGATACAGAACTTTTATTTATATCTCTATATAATATATGTATATATATATATATATATATATATATATATATATATATATATATATATATATAAGGACAAATAGACACTAAAAACAAATAATATGTACATAGAGGATTCAGGTTGTTGTTAGTAAGTTATAAACATTATCGACTATATATATGAGAGCTAAGAGAAATAGTCAGTCGTTACTTAGATTCTATGTCGTTACTATGCCCGAAATCCTACTTTTTTTATAGTGTAGTTTCAGTCTAATTACAACTGGTACCGAAACCGGGGAGTTAAAAAAAAAAAAAACGTAATTAATTCACACTTCGGAGTTTAAAGGTTTATTAGTTTTGTTCCCCCGTAAGTTCAGACGAAAGAATAAATAAGAATGATGGAAAGTGAAGAGATTAAGAGGCTAGAGTATCAACTGGCCCAGGCAGCGGTGGAAAGAGAATGAAAACGGCCAATGAGACGACCCAGTTCGAACTTGTCAAGATCAGAACCCAGAATTCCGCGTTCATTCACGAGGTAATTAGCCAATTGGAGCCGTTCAATGGAGTTTTGGGCGATCTCGAACATTTTATAAAGGGGTCGATCAAATTAAACAACTGATTGACTCCAAAAAATATAACGGCACACTTCAGGAATCCGATGTAGTGCTTCTAGAAGCGTCATTGGTGAGCCGGATTTCGAGGCGGGTCCTCAATGCCATCCAGGGGGACACTACTCACTCTTGGAATGTGCTCAAGATAAGATTGAAAAATTTATATGGTGGAGGAAGATGGACGCCGGAAGAGGATATATTTTACATGTTGAAGGAGCACCGGAAGCAGGGCCAAACTGAAGGAGAGTTCCCCGAAAAGCTGTTGGTACTCTACAACAGTTTGGTGGAGAAAATGGTGGAGACATTTGGTTAGTCGGAAGGCACCCAGCGTACGGCATTTGTACGGGATATTCTAAAGGTCTAATTAAACCACTATATGGACTCACTGCCACGGTTCACTGCCACGAGATCGCGATTTCTCGGACAGCGCTCACGAGCTCATAGATGCCCACGAAAAGAACGAGACTCGATTCGAGAGACCGGAAGGAGAATGGACGGAGGTGAAGTCATCGAGGTTGAGACATCAGAGCCCACCTAGACGTAATAATAACGGCAGGCCGTTCGAAAAGCGATCTAACAGGATACCCAAGGACCGCAGAAGGAAACAATAAAAGAGATGCTACGAGTGTATTCAACCGGGCTATCTCGCAGCGCAATGTAATTTCACCAGGTGTTATGAATGTGGCAGGAGGAGACACGTTGCAAGAGAGTGTCCAAGGCGTAATTCACGTCCAACTAGAAGAGGTCCGCAACCAGAACCTATGGAGGTGAACAATCAGGAATGGAGACGGTCGCACAGGAGAGACAGAGGGCAGTTTTCGATCGCTGAGTCTTCAGGAGAGGAGAGTGTACGATCTGAACGCAGCGCTGAAAAGACACTAAAAACAAATAATATATACAAAGAGGATTAAGGTTGTCGTTATTAAGTTATAAACACTATCGACTATATATATATATGAGAGCTAAGAGAAATAAAGTTCAGTTGTTACTTAGATTCTGTGTTGTTACTATGCCCGAAACCCTATTTTTTTATAGTGTAGTTTCAGTCTAATTACAACTGGTGCCGAAACCGGGGAGTTAAAAAAAAAATCACGTTATTAATTCACACTCTTACTTTTATAACTGTAGTAGTTCACTGCATTGGTGTATTTATACACAAATAAATTAAGTCAAGATTATTTTATATTTATCATTCTTATAAAGGTGATGATTTAAAAAAAAATTTATTTTGAAGAGAAAAGATTTGTCCAGGCCGGGATTCAAACCAGAGTCGCCCGCGTCTCTAGCGCAGTGATCTAACCAACTGAGCTAACCTGGCTCGTAACACGGCCATACGAATCCATTCTCTTCACCGAAATCTTTTCTCTTCAAAAGAAATATATTTAAAAATTATCATAAAAATAATAAATATAAAATTATTATATAAAATTGACTTAAGTCAACGAGATCCTAATTAAATTAATGGTCAATTAACATTCTACCCCTTGTATACATCGCAAACATTGCGAGAACACGGGGATATAGAATCGGTGAAGAGAATGGATTTGTAAAATAATTGATTTATAAATAAAGATTAGTTAAACTGAGAAGTAAAATTAAACACTAGACCCCAGATCATGACGGATAGTTCCTAGTCCTTATTGTTGTTGAATATTGCTTTTTCGTCTGTGAATGTTCACAGACGTTTGCAATATCACTTTACTGTGAGAAAACGCAGTACAGCACAGACCAGCACAAGCGGTACTCTGCTGATATGCTAAAGGAGATCTGCTATGGTCAACAATGGATATGTTAAATTATTCATAATTATTGCTGATGAGCATAAATATATAAGTAATTTCTTAAATAAGGTTATTAATTTTCGAACAACATTTGCAGGTCATCTTCAGGGTTGTAATGAGGTCAAAGAAAAATGTGAAAAAATCTGCACTGAGGGTCGAAAGTGCAGGGCTTTCTAATGAATAGATTTATTTTTACGGTTTTTAAATTTTACATTATTTATGTAGTTATTGCTCATCGATAAGACGACTATTGGATCTGGAATTAAAAAAGTTACTAATATTGAAAAATGTTCGAAATCTCAATACATACGTTCAAGGAATGCTGATGTTTCTGTACAAGATGGTACACATTATTTATCCTTGCGGACTTGAAACCACGTTTTTTTCTACTTATCGCTCCATCAAAACAGCAACTTCATAACTCAAAAAACCTACAGGTTATTTGAAAGTTCTTCTAAGTGAATATAAAAAATAAAAACATGGTTAGTGGTAAAGCAAACCATTCCTGTTCCATTGATTGTATAGAAATTATTTTTTTAACCATTAGAAATTTCTTAAAAGCTTGAAACTTTTTTTATATCAAGCTATGTTAGCACTTTGAAGGCCTGACTCATAAATATCAATTTTTGAGTGATGTGGTTGTTATTTTGAACGAGCGATATATAAAACCAAGGGCAAATTAAACCATAAAAAATTGCAATTAAACCGTAACTATAATTCGATTCATATTTTAGCAATAAATATCTCTTCAAAATAAAAATAATTAACAATAAATAATCGTTATTTAAAATAAAACCATTTTATGAATCCAGAGTTACCAAGAGAGTGCCAAAAGTTTATCCACATGCTTCGTAACCGATTCCAGCAGCGGTGCTTGGAAAATAAGGAATTCCAGAGAAGGAGCACGGCTGACAAGAGAACTGGAAGGAGGCCGTGCTTGTGGTGACAACTAGGCAAAGCTAATATGGAACTGGCCTGGGTTAATTCTCCACTCGCTACGTGCACACATGATTAACTTCCTCTTTCAGCCAGCAATTTGATATATAGCACAATCACTAGTAACAAATTTCGCTCCAGTACTTAAAAACTTCTAGAAGAGTTATTGGTTTAGTAGAGTGCCGGTCTTAAGTCGTTCGTCTGAAGAAAGGAGGTGAACGAAACAGATCGATATAGGGTCTGACATTTTTTGGGTTGGAAGAATACTATAGATCAAAAACATAAGGCGTTATCATTTATATAAGCTTGTATGTTAAATCATTTTTTTATTACTTTGTGTTCTCCCCGGCCAATAAGGTAATTTTTTAACCATATTTTTTAAAAAATAAATAAATGTACAACTTCCTTTTCTCGTTATGTTAGAAAACAGAATGGGTTATTCAAATAGATTACATATCTAATCTGATCAGAGTAGAAAGAATTTCATTCATTCGAGTTTCAGTCTGTAGGTCTACTTGAAATACATTTAAAATGCGTATACAAACCAGTGCCTAAGGAGCTCGAGGATGCTTACAGGAGATTCGCTCACCAAGGATTCATAACTATTGTTTGAAATTCCTAAAGTTTAAAAAATTCATTATCCAAGCTAAAATAATAATGCAATGTATATTATTCTACAAAAAATAATTTTGACAGTTTAGATGAATACTAATAAATATGCATTTGTTGTATGTAGAAAGAAAATCAAGAAAGAAAAACCTGTAACAGTGGAGACAATGAAGGATCTTTGGTTCAGAACGTGGTAGAGACTATACTATTACAAGGATGTCGGTTGAGGAGGGAGGTGATTTGTACATGATCACGCTCAACCGCCAGGCTTATTTTCCCAATTAAGGGTACCCACTTCATATTAGAGGTTTTGTAAGCCTCAGAAGGGTCTCCAGATCCCACACCCCATTGTAAACAGATTAAACAGTTTATCTACCACATCCGGATTTGAGCTGAGTACCTCCCCATAGCAACATGGCGCTCTATCACTGACCTACCCCGAAGGAGGATAAGGAAAAAGATAATGAAATTACAAACGTCATTCAAATATCAGCGATTTTTGGTTTCATTAATAAATAAAAATAAGTAAAAATAGAAGATATATAGCTAAACATATACATTTATTCTTTATCCATTCCATCATATCATAAATGTTTTCCCCTTCAATGTAAAAGAAGGTAGAAATTTTAATACCGAAAGTGAAAATGAAAAAAAAAGTGTCAGTGTAATTCTTAAAAATTATGAAAGTAATAAGAAATTATAGATTAAACTTGAAAATAGTAGTTTGCTTTTGAACAAATAGATTTTCAACTATGTAAGCATGTTGCTGGACATTTCTATGGGCCTGATTTCTCTATCTTTTTAAAAATATTCTTCTTATTTAAATCAACAAATCAGATAAATATTATTTAATTGGTCAAAAATAAAATAAATAATAAAACACAATCACTTTAGTATTTTTTAGAAGTCTTGAGAAAGAAAATATATAAAAATTCCTTCAGGGCCTTGGGAGTTCCTTGATATTTCTGAGATGAATTAGGTACCTATTAAACGAAAAAGAGAAATGGTAGATTTTTCAGAACTCTACTTGCAAAATTTCTATCATTTGCTTATTATCACAGCGGAAACATCCTCGAAAATGATATTAAGAAAAAACCTGCCATCATTGGCTAATACAATGACACGAAATGAGGAGTGGACAATCTTGATAGAATGATAAGTGAGTATACCTATCAGTGGCAAACTAAAAGACGGCCTTTTGAGCTTTTTTATGAATATGATAGATATTGTTGCAGTAAATACATTCGTCTCTGGGTTGATCTACATATGGAATGGAAAAAGGCTTATCAACAACGATTTTTTTTACTTGAACTCGGAAAAAAATGTTATCCCCCATGATTCAGAAAAAGTTACGTGAAAAGAGAGCACGGTGTTACTTATGCTCAAGAAAAAATGACACTAAAAAATCTTGTTTGTAATGTTTCCAATAAATATATTTGTAAAGAGCACAGAAGCACAGCATATTCATGCATTCGTTGTAAGTATTTTAGGTTCTCTTGGAACACATTTGTTGTTCACTAAAATGAGTTATTTTCAAAATAAATAAAATTATACATTTTTATTGTTCAAAAATGATTGCTATTACTTTACTACAGAACCATTCTATCAGAATTATAAGCAATGACTCTTAGATGGATGATATCATCGTAAATGATGGCAGAAAAAGATGGGGTCCTCCAGCATGTAATACCTAATACCTGATATCACGTGTAACTTTTTTCACCCGGTAGTAGGAGGTTTAAGAAGAAGAGTTTCTTTCTTATTCCAATTTTACTATTACTAAAATGTAGGCTGTCCTATTTAAAAAAGAAATCAAGTTTTATTTTGAAAATGTAATCGCGAATAGTCCTAAGACACAATAATTATGTTACAAATGTCGGTCATTATTAATATTCTCAGTTAATAGAAAACTTCAATAACACTTCCAGAAATGTAGCCATATAGCCTTATTCCTAAATGTTAACGAAAATTGTACCAAACTGTGTTTGAGTGCATTATAAAGTAATGTCTTCAGCAATCCAGTTATGTTACAGCAGCTATTACATAAAAATCGATTTTTTTTTCTATAAGGTTACAACAAACTTAATTAACCTGTTGTATTGATAACATTTTCTTCCTCTGAAGTACCTTGAATTTAGTTCATTAGAAATAGTTAACAGTCACTGCTTTATGTAGAATTTGTCATTCGAGTACTACCATTTGGTAGTTTCTTTAGTTGGCTTTATCTCGTGTCATTATTGATCTTTCACTATGTTTACTTGATTTATTCTATTATACTGTTGTAAATTTCAATAACAAAATTTTAAAAATATTTAAAGAAGAATTTGACCTTATTTAGCCCGGCGAGGTAACATTGGGTGACCCCGATAGTAAATTATATTAATCACCTAAGTTTTATCAGGATTAACTTAAAACTTATAAATAGTAGATGCTGGATCCAATGCAGTAGGAATATAGATTTCGGATTTAAGATAAGCCTTCGATACCCCAAGGCGGACGGCCATATCCCAGGGGTTATATAACTATACAATTCAAACATTTATCTTCCGTTTAACAGTTTAATATCCTGGAAGGTAGGCAAAGGGTTATATATATTGGAGGAAACCTTGGGCCCGGTATTGTTGGAGGATCGTTCTGGATCCTGAGGAGTATGCGCCTTGCATGAACAATTCCCTCGCCTCAGATCCGAGATAAACCTTTGGAAGCTCCGGGAGGCAGATCCCTATCGGGCTAATAACCAAAGGGTTTTATGCCCTTCCTCAGAGCCGTCGGTCGGGAAATCATTACAGGTCCCTTCTATACAAACAATAACAGGCCCAGAACAGGTAGGAACCCTATTTAACCACCTCCCAATATAAAGTATTCCTTTTTAGATTCCACAGTTCTTTTCGCCTTTGTTTCAATGCGGCAAAGAAAAGCATTCATAAAAATATTTTTTTATGAAAACTTATAATATATTTGATATAATATATAAATAAATTTCTATAGTATATCAAATAAAATAAGTTATATATGCTACAATTTAACGTAAGAATTAACATGTAATAAAATAATTTAATGCGTAGGAAAATTGTAACTATTGTATACCAAATAAGAACCAAAAAACCTTTGAGTCCAGTCCTACAGATCAACAAAAGGACTCGAATGATTGACCATCCGAAAATGAACTTTGAAGAAATTTAATTATGGTACAAGGTTTTTTGCGATAAACTGTTCTGCACCAGAGGGGAGAGAAGAGATTTTGTTGAATGTTGAAGTGCCTTTTATATATCTCTTATTTAGCTTTATCATTTAAATATTAAAGGCTTTCTAATTTTTTTTTCAGATCCCCATAAAATGAATCATATGAACGTAATAATGAAATCATGCAATTTTAATTATTTTGTATATGCAAGACTTTTTTAAACCCCTTGGTAATGAGTATGATTTAATATTTACAACTACTTTAACTCTACTTAGCATAGGTTATGAAATGCGCTTTATATACGAGGTATTTTAGATCCTCTTCGTGTTGTTTGTTAAATCGATATTGGAAGATATTAAGGATTTAAATTTAAATCTAAGGATATCTTATGAAATCGTTAATGATTTGGTTGGGGTTAATAATTGTTACAGTAACTATTGAGTAATTTTTAATTTATTATTTACTTACTTACGCTTATATAATTCCATACACTATATAAATATACATCACTTACTATATTATGATTACTATGGTGAGATTGATTATATTATAGTAAGAAATACGATAGAGGTATGGATTATATTATAGATAAGTTAGTTGTTAGACAGATTAGTTAGAGTTAATTGTATCAAAGATAAGGAGTCCATGATAAGGCACCAAAAACACTAATCTTCTGGCCAAATTTCAATGTTTATTATTGAAACATCAGGTTGATGTCATTGAAACCGAATTCTGATTATCGAAATCAGGAAAACATACCCAATATTTATTTAATATAAATCGCAAAGAAGATCACATAGATCAGACAGCACTTAGATGATACTGAACAGCAAGAAATGAAACGGATGTATGTATTCATCAAAATACTGGGAGGGGGAGCTATAGAGAAACTAATTCATAATTAACATATTCGTATCATTTTTAAGATATGTATTAATCAATAAACCTTTTTAAATATTTACGCAACAACAAAAATGAAAGAAAAAATAAATGATTTAAGCGTAGCCAACCTTACTTGAGGAATCCAAGAAGCTGGTCCAGTTTATATCCCGGGTGTCCAGATAGGCGGCAAACATGGGCTTGATTGCCCCGATGATGGCCAACATCCGCTTCGGATATGATGGAAGAAAAAGAAGAACTGCCCAATCAGAGAACCTTACTTCTTGGAAGGAATCCCATCACCATCTCCCAATTCCAATTGACCATCACTTAATTCTTGGAGCCAAACTTATAAAAATCTTGAATATATATTTAATGTTTTTCTTTAATTTAACTGTACCCTAAAATGTTTTCTAATGACATGCCAATTTTAAGAAAAATCATCACTATCACACTAATCGCTATGATCAGAAGATGGAATAGAAAAGAAACGACTAGTTTTATTTCAATAGACAATCAATCACTTTTAACAAATAAACTAAATAACCGCCTTCTTAGTCATTTATTTATGCAGAGTTAATTATATGTAACAAATTATACATCCCCAATCTACTAAGCTACTATACCGTCTCAAATACACCAACAAAAATGGTTGTAAAACCATATAAAGAACAGGCTGTAAGATACCTGAATACAGTTCTTCTGATGGATATTCTTCATCACAAATATATATAACATAAGGGCGCATCCACGGTATACCGCGGTGGACCATTGGCACTGCCAGGACGGAAGACGTGGCCGCTAACATGTGCTGCCGAGCCAACGGTGTGCCAACGAAAATCGCTCGAGTGTCGCTCTACTACAAAGAAAGCCACTGAGAGCGGAGAGTGGGGACGAGCCAACCGTTGGCTCCACGCGGGGTCAGATGTACTCAACGAGTGGTAAGAATCTCCCGTCGCTAATAATCGCAAATTAACTGCAAGACGTTCATCTGGAGGAATAGATCTTCTGAGGTGTGTCTTCCTTGTTGATGACATGAGCTATCTTATTCAGAAGGACTTTAAATTCACTACTCTTCATACGAAAAAAGTTTTTGAAACCACATCTGTACTCGAGATTCAAATCGTTTACGTCATAAAACCTCAATTGATTTACTAGTTTCATATTGTGCTCTACTTTGAAGGCTTGGACGCAGCCAAAACTGTCGTTGTATTTTTTTCAAAATTTTTAACGATTATGAACGCAGCCGAAGCAAAAAGTAAATCCTCCTCAGCCGACATTATGGGACTAAAATCAAACTCAGATATAGACGGCAGGCCAGCAGTCGGCTTTGCAACTTTGGCTAAGTGTGGATGCACCTTAATACGATCAGAAATATCATCATGGAGCGAAGGCAGTTTAAGTGAGTGCTCTGTTTAAGGGGTGGTTCCAGAGACATGAGCCTTGAAGACAAACAAGGCCGTGGGCGAAGTTCTACCCTTGGCGACGATATTTTCCAAGCTTTGGTGGAAGAAAATCCCCAAACAACAAAGTAAATTGGTATTTTACAATATATATTCAATTCTACTATAAATGACTATAAATATTATATTAAATGACTAAAAAAAAATAATCAATAAGAATATGAGTTTTCATAAAAAGTAACAAATGACTTCGGTAATTATTCTAAAGGTTGTCGCTTCGAATTGAGTCACAAGTTTCAAATTTTCATTCGTTTCCCTTTTCATTTTTTTCAAAAACACGAGTTATCATGAGCTTCAGTATGGAAAAGAGAATGTAATTATGGAAAATGTGTATGCTTCGGTAATCATTTTATCTAGAAATGAACGTTTCAACAAACGTATATCATCTATATTTCGAAATGTTAGTTGAAACGTATATCTATTGATGAAATGATTAGAGAAATCTGAACATTATCATTCTCTTTACCTTACTAAAGCTGATGACAACTTGTATTTTTGAAAATATTAAAAATGAAACGAATAAAGTGCTAAAACTTGTAACTCATCTCGAAGCGACAACCAGCAAAATGGATTCCATAACTTCTTTCCACTGGTCATGGGCATGAGAATATTAAACAACTTTTTTATTTATTATTAATTTCACTTCAAGCAGCTCTGTAAGGTTTTGAGCTAAGGATGGAAAACCACAGTTCACTGAACCATAGATATATCAAGTTATTCTAACAAAAATGTTAAGAGATATCGTTGTGAATTTACTTACTGCTGAAAGAAGGGTGGGATACAACCAAAAACACTTTCTAATTTCTAATCAACCCAAAATTATAAATCGTTAAATCTGGAAAAATACCCCCAATGAATTAGATTTTGAACGTGATTCTCAAAGCGGAATGCCTAACTTAGATTTGTTATAATTTTACAGGACAGAGACTACGCTCTCTACTGAATTGTGATCGGGTCTAGGCAGTAATACGGGGTCGTTTGTTTTAATGGTGGACAAAGGGTGACATTATTGTGTCCCTACGAGAGTCCTCTCTCACCATCCGGGCAATGAAGTACACCACTCTCCTGTCAGTGAATAGGGGCCTTGTTTGTCAGTTAATATCCAGCCGTTAACACGGAGCGATAGGATCTGTAGGCAATGGCCGGAGTGATCATGGACCAGATCTCCTTCTGGGGTTGCTCTAGTTTTTAAGCATATTAGAATGAACAACGTGAATCTCAGAATTGTTGATATTTGTTTGAAGTTTAATATTTTTATTAAATTTTGTTCACTTCTGTTATTCTTAAGGGACCTGGTCCAAGAATATAATTATTTTTATATCCTTTTCTATTCTATTACATATATATTATTTAATTTTTTTTAAAGGTTTTTATATAATTTTGTACGAAATTCGTTTTAAATTATTCAAGAGAACCTTGTAACATAGGCAAAGGTTTGCAAGCTACGCGATTTGCATTAAACGTTGTGTTTTCAATCGTTTTAGAACCAACTTCATCAACAAAAATACTCATTTCTTTTCTAAAACATTTGTATACATGATAATGTATTTTACTCAGGTCTTCTAGATTTATTGCACGATGTATTGCAGATATCAAATATTAGAAAAATAAATACTAACAAAGTTTTGAACAGAAATATACATAACAATGTTGGAAATGTACGCTAATTAATAAATTGTTTTAGTTGTTAATATTTCTTCGTAAACAAATAAGCATAAGAAGTACTGAGGTCCTGTATACTGATTCTATAATTAATCAATTCAAATAATGACTATTTAAAACACAATATAAAGAGAATCGTTTAGGGAAAACGAAAAGTTTAACTAGATTTTGATGTTTATCAATTGCACAACTATTAAACTAACTATTCTTCTCGTAAATTATCTAAACTTACTGGTTTGCCCTCTACCAAAAAGTTGCCAAACGTGACTTAAGAAGTTTTCTCTTTTAAAAAACATGTTCAAGAAATCGTGCCAAAGAGTCCCGCACATTGATTAATAGCCATTTGTTTAAAAATAGTCTATCACACTAGTATTTCTGTGACATATGTAAATGACATAAGACAAAACCTTACAGTTTTGGAAAAAAACGAGAAAAAATATTAGTGAGCTTGTAATAAAAGAGTGACACATGTGCATTCTGGCAGACGAATTCTGGAGCTAGGGTGATACAATTTTGAAGAGTGATAAAGATAATTATTACACATTTACACACATTCATTTTCATAACTCATCGCCGAAAAAACACCTATTTTGAGCCTGTGCGAAAATCATCGAAAAATTTGCCCAATCATATTACATTCCTAAATAGTGTTTTCATAAAATAAAAATTCAATAAAAAAACGCAAGGGGAAAGCATCAGTCTTTATTTTCTCTTGAGGTTATTTTATCGTTAATTAAATTCAAACGTTCCAAGTATGTGGATTGAATTCGGAGAACCCACATGTTTCTCTCTGACATTTATCCCGTGAATGAAAGGTTCTTTCTTTTTTTTTAACGATGATAAATTAACCAATGGGGTTTTTATTTGTTATTTTAATTTCACTTGGCATTTGCTAAAATAAAATTAAACATTTCCAAGATAATCTATTTTAATCTATTATAAATGGATTTAAAATTGAATAAAATAGTGATGAAAATCTATATAATCCATAATATGAAATTAATAAAATATATAATTTACTGTCTACTGACAATAATCGACATTAAAACTTCGTATTTTTTATTCTATACTTCAATAAGAAAACAATAATAAAGAAGCATAACGCTTGTTAAGCTTTACGGCTTAAGCTTTCGCAAATAAGTTTTAGTTTATGTATCCTTATACCCTGTTCAATGTTAATGCTTCAATGATGTTTATTATTTTCGAAACCTGAAGAAAAGAATACAAAATAAAATAAAACAGTATAAAATTAAAAGAACCAGTAATCATCAATAATGAAGACAAAATTACGTAAAACCGGTTTCAATGCTGTCTCTTAAAAATTATAATCTATCGAAAGTAAACTTAGAGGGGGCATGTGTTTCTTTATACCCTAGTGAGCAGAAGAATATTGAATAATTGAAGTACTCAAGTTAAATAAACAATACTAAAACTATGACTCGTAACGTATTGCGCGAGTCTGGAGACGGTTAGCGGCCTGTGTATGAGGATAGGTTCTGTTGATATACGAATAATAATGTTTAAATAAAATATCGTTTAATAGGGAAATTCACAATAGTAATAATTTAAAACATCAATAACTAGTTAAACTTTTTGCTGTTCCCAAAATATTTTATTTCTCACAGTTAAATGTCTTGTTTTAAGTTTGCTAATTTATTCAAATTCACAAGAATTCGGATGATATGATAATGTAACTGTTTACTAGTTATTATATCTATTAAGTTGCATTGATATTTTGAGGTGCGCAGCCTATGATAAATAAATAAGTTGGCATCATAAAGTTTTCACTTTAGTTGGCAGTCCTCATAACTGCCTATTTTAATTTTTATTGTTGATTTTGTTGTTTTTCTCGAACTTACAAATTGGATCATTCTCGAATGAATAATCGATTGTAAACTTATTGCGTGGAACACATTTTTTGACATGCCGGAAGCACTTTATACAATACATAGATGCGCATTTTTTATTCGTATTTGGTATGATATTCTTATGAGGTATTAACAAATTATTAAACATTCTTCATACATCAATTTATTGCGGACGGGACTCTTTTTAGAATTTGGGCTTATTTCGTAAAATAATCATTGTTGTGATTTATCAATACAAAACTGAACTTATAAATTATTTTTAAAAAGGTGTTCACCCAGAATTTAAAATGTAATCTTTCAAATAACAAAATCCTATACAGCAATAACACATCATATAAGATATGATACACCACACAAAATTCGGCTGAATTTTTCGATAACGATTTTTTATGAAAATACACGAGAATTGGTTACCCTGGCAGCGTATAAAAAAAATTTATTTTCTTAAGTCTTCGACCGAATCGAAAAAACATGAAAGCGAAATATCTCGTCACCAGCACGCAATGAGCAAATCGCGTATTCCATAATTCTATAAAACCAAATCCCAATCATAATAACTTACCAACAGCAAGAACACGTAGAGATTATTCAAAGGCTAATGCTTTATAGATCTGTTTTAAAACAGGTTCGTAGTCTGAAAATTTTCCTTAATCTGAATAATTTTATTGGAATATTTTTTTAGCACAAGCTAACAACTCTCTCTTTATTAAAAGCAATATCGTCCGAAGCTGAGCCTTTCTAACTCATTAAATTTTTCTCCGAAGACCTTGGCCACAAAGAACACTCAATTTATCTCCCTACAAGATACTTTTTTTTCCCTCTTAACGGCCTACAGTACACTGGCTGCAATTGAAGTTTCTGATAGCGGCCTGTATAAAGTTGGTGGCGCTAAGCCTCCCAAGACATTAAGTCCCAGCGATATGAGGCCCTAAGCCCGAAGCACAATTAGCATAGCCCTTAGCCTACACATTACTCAAGGACCTGGACACGCTGCCTAAATTGCTTAGTAATGAGGAGAGGTTATTAAAGTGCTAGTCTTAGTCCTCGGGGGTCGACTATTAATATAGCCGGCTTAGCCTTGTCTCCTAGTTAAATTGTTTATCACTACAGTTGTCTTCAGCTGTGATTTTTTTATCAGCCAGAGGTACAATAGTAAATATTAATAGTACTTTTCTATAAATACTCGGTAATTCATAATTATAGAAAAAATAACGTCAGATATGGGTGTACATATCGAATATAATTATCTCAAATAAGCTCGAGGATTGATTGAGGCGAATTATGAACTGCTCACTACGATTTGTCCTAGGTACCCCGAGGAAGTCTTATGTGCCCCATCTGTATGGTTAGTTAAACTGGCTCTTCTCCTGGTAAACATTGTTACCTAGGTTATTTCTAATAGCAATTATCAACTCTTAGCATCTCGATTATCCTTTATACTCGTTCCCACAGAACCAAAACATTTGAGCGTTCCTTTCTCGCCCATTTCACCATACATTGGAACTCACTTCCACCTGATATCCGTCATGTGTCTCCCGTATCCACATTCAAATCCAAGTTCTTCCTACACCCCTTAATTCCCAAACCGATGCTATCTAACGTGTGAGAATTGATAGTTCATATACATCAGAAGTGGTAGATGAATAACTGTAAACATTCTTCACTCGTTATTATTTTTTATATTGTTAAAACCATTCATATAATTATTTGTTCTCATTCGGCTTTATTCTTGTTATTTAAGCTTTTATTGTGTTTTTTTTCTCTACCAGAACTTATTGTACATTTTAGATTATGTTTATTTTCAAGTTATTATTTAAATATTGTACTATTCTTATAATTTCGCTGGTTTCGACCGTGTTGTCAAACTCTTCAGCATTTCACTAGCCGTACAGCTAGCGTCTCGAAAGGTTAATCTGAGACTGAAAATTTCCTTCTATACTTCAATGTTTATAGCTTTTCGAGTCGGTAATGGTAGGATTGTCAAAGATGACCGTCCAAAAATAAAGTTATATTTATATATATTATAAATCAGACTTATATTATAATTATAGTTATATCTATTTTTATTCTTATTTTTCCCTTCACGCAATACCTCTAAGTGAAGGACGTTTATTGATCTACATGTTCCGTACATTTATAGTACATAACATACAATTGCTTTTTCATGTTTTTTTTTTTCCAAGTGATTACATTTTTCGTTTTATTTATAAATAAAACTTAATGCTAAATTGAAAATATAACATTAAAACAAAACTTCAACTGGAAAATATTCAAAATAGTAAACATTAAACCAGTTTAAACAATAGCACATAAGAAAAATAATATATTTATTTATATTCTTTTTGTTATTTTAGTATTTATTGTATTCCGTAAAATGGTTCATTAAAATGTTTATATATAACACATATTTTTATTTAAATAAGGCAAAAAAGATTTATAATATTGAAACAGCCTTAGTAAACATATTTTTTAAATTAGAGATTCCACATGTTCAAAAGGAAGGAGCTTTGTGAAATTCAGTGGCGGATTCTGACCCTGTTTTGATTCGTGAGGAGGCTAATGGGGGCTTAGGGTTAATGTGGAGAATGGGCGAGGGAGCGTACTCTGGAAAATGATGTGTTGACCAGCGGCTCTATGACTCGGGGTCGCTCACGTCTGCTTTAGTAGGGAAATAAACTGTGGAACGTTCTGAGGGTCATTACCCTCATTTCTTTAGGCCATTATATATACCTTCATAAACTTATAAAAACTATATTTGTGTGTGTGTTTGTGTTCGTATAAATAAATGAAATGTACTGTCATGAGTACTTCCAACAGAAGTGAAAAACGTAAAAACAACTGTCTGTGAAAATACGGCGTTTATTTTCCTAAGAAATCTCCGTCCCAGAGTACCGAATGTAGCCATTGGGTGCCTTTTGGGCTTGCTCTATCTTTCTTCTGACTACATGAGCAAACAACCCAAATAAGAACCGAGGTACTTAAATACAATTACTTTCTTACAGGCCTCCCTGTCCACCAGAAGCGCACTAATATCAGGATCTCCAAGAGTCATAAACTCAGTCTTCTCGAAGTTAATATTAAAGCCTATTAAGAAGTTAGTTTTTTGAATTTCTTCAATTTCATAATTTTTAAATTGAAATTATTAACATTAGTCTGGCTATCCCATCTATCACTGTGTGAAAGGATTATATATATTTTCAATTAGTTTATTTATTAATCAAAGCATATCAATACAACTAAAATGAAATAATAGTAAGTTTTATTATTCATATCATCCAAATTGCGTATTTGCATCCGTTAGCAACTTAAAACTAAACATTTAACTACGACAAAGAAAATATTTTAGGGGAAAGATTAATTAGGTATTGATGTGTTAGTTATTATTAGTTTGAGTTGAAGAAATATTAAACGGCCTTTTAGCTTAAAATCATTATTCTTATATCAATAGAACTCTGACATTTAAAGTAAAATTTATTAAAATAAATTGTATAACTCATACACTTGCCACTTCACGTTTCCAGCCCCGTGCAACACATAAGGAGTATGTCGGTGACGCGAAGTTTTGGTCTGGCTCACTCAGTCTGGCTAAAGAAGTTCAATGACTTACAAATAATTTGTTGTATACTTTCAGTTTCTGAATAAAACAAAAGGGAAAAACTTCATTTCGTTTCATTGTAAAGATTCCGAAGCCTTAAGACTTGGAGATAAATAAAACAAAGATCACGTTTTCTCTGTAGCAGTGTTTTGTTATTCTTTTTTGACCGAGTCTGGCACCCGGGATTGCTTTACAAACTCAGTCAATTCCTACGTCCTACATATTTTCTCATTATTCAATCCTATCTCACTAAAAGGTCATTCAAAGTAAACCACAATTATGTATATTCATCCCTCTTTTCTCAATCCGCTGCAGTTCCTCAAGGTAGTATCCTCGGCCCAATCCTCTATACAGTCTATACAGTTGACATCCCAACCAATCCTAATATTATCAGGACCACGTATGCAGATGACACATGTCTATTATCAGTCAACACCGATCCAGTTATAGTATTCCATACTCTTCGATCTGTGTCAAATTGTGTCAAAACTGGAGGATTAAAATAAATTCTAACAAATCCCGTCAACTCACCTTTACTCTCCGTCGTAAACCAATGACTTCCTGTCCTCCTGTATCGTTTAATAACATCCCACTGATTCCTGTAGAACAAGTCCGGTACTTAGGACTTCACCTTGACAAAAGATCAACTTGGAATCCTCATGCTAGACAAAAACGACAAGAAACAGCTCGCCGTTTCAGGCTACTACAACATTTACTAGACAAATGCTCTAAGCTCTCAATTAATTACACAAGACTCGTTATACATGACAATCATTAGACCCATCCGGACTTACGGAATAGAGCTTTGGGACTCCACTAAGCCATCAAATTCCTCTCGTATTCAATCCTTACAATCCCAAATCCTCCGTAAAATCCTCAATGCTCCTTACTTTGTAACGAACAAAGTAATCCATAATGACCTCAAAGTCCCATTAGTCGCTGATTTGGCCCGAATCCGATATCAATATTTTCATGAGAAACTTTATTTCCACTCAAACCCACTAGTTTCAAACCTAACAATCACTTGGTCTTCAACCTATTCAACTTCTTATAATCCTCCCAGGTGTCTGAAAAGAATATAGCCTCGTGACCTTCTAAGTTGAACTTATTATTTGAGTACTGCCACTGGGTAGTTCCTCCACTTGTCTTTCATGCTCTAATATGTACTAATGATTATATTTACTTCGGTTATTCTTTTAGTTGTAAATTTCATTAAATAAATTACTAAAAAAAAAATCATGGAGGATAACAGTAGTCTTTACGTATATTCATTCTCTCATTTTTGTAGCTCGTCTGTTATATCTATATATTTTTATCTTTTATTAAATGTTTTTATGATATATTTTTGATATTTATTTATTTATTTATTATATGTTTCCTGACCGTTTCATTCTCAATTACAGTTCGATTTAATGCGCAGGAGATGGCTTCCCACGGCATTTATTCAATTATATTTTTAATGTCATTTAACACGCTTAATTTCCAATATTGGGTGACGAAGACAATCTATATAGAGGATACCGTTTAAAGGAGACAATTATTTAAAATGGTGAACCATTTTCAAACAAGCTTTAAGATTTTGTGTTCCCACTGGGGATGTTTTATTTCAAAATTCCTACAGTCAGGGCACAACCACTGATCATAAGACGTTTCGGACTGAATAAAAAGAAACTCCCCAGCTTTTCAAGTTAAAAAATTCGGTAGTCGACTATATGTATATGTCTAACCCCCTCTGGGTTGAAATGAGAATTTTTCGCGTAGATTTCGGTAATCATTTCATCAAGAAAATAAACGTTTCAACTAACAACTCGAAGGAAAGATGATTTATTTTAGTTGAAAAGTTCACTTCTAGAACATGAATTTTTGGAAAATATTTCAACCTTGTAATGGTCAAACTTGTGACTCAACTCGAAGGGACAACCTGCGGAATAATTACCGATATTAATGTTTATTTACACAGATTGGAATATTCTCTTGCTTTTATTTACATATTCACTCCAGGTTGTGATATTATTTATTCAAAAGTATTATTTTCAAAATAAACATTTTTTTTTTTTTCTTTTTGCAAAATTTTCAGCTTTAAACTTTTCTCGAAACTAGAAACGAAAGGGAGTAAGAATGGCTAACGATTAAAAGAAGAAAATATCCAACTTTAGCTTTTTTCGACAGTTCAGTCTGCGATGAAAAGAAATAACAGCTGATGATCATTGTCTCTAACGTCTTTCACTGTTAAAGAATTTAATAAGCCAATAATCCAGAAGGAGCGCTCCAAGAAAAAACAATAAAAAGTAAAGTGAATTCTAAACAGTTCTGTCTTTACCTGCTCCTCTTGTCCTCTTTAGGAAAACAAAATTAGCAGATACTACAAACGTTTTATGGCTTCTGTCATGATTAGCGATTAATTGTATTTTCATTTATAAACAAATTGGCTTTTAACGGACATAATGAATAAAATATTTAAAATTGAATAGCATATATGTCGCAATAAAATTTGTTCATTATCCTAACAGAATATCGGATACAGTAACATAAATAACCAGTAAATTTATGCAATATCACATGGAAATTCTAATTTTCCATTGAAACTTTCCATATATATTTTTTTTCATTAACTTATGTGAATAAATTAAGTTTCATTATTTTTATCTTTAACAAACTTGTGTAATGGAATAAACTTGTGTTTACTGCATTTAAGGTTTCTACGTCAGTTGTTGTCCAAGGAAATGATTTGGATGAGACCTCCCTCTAAAACGTCAGGTTCCTGCGACCATCAAAAGATCCCACATAGTTTAAAATAAGATAATTAATACATTATCTTCCAAAACCGATTTAGATCGCTGGATTTAGAGATTAGTACCATTTGTTTGAGTAAGAATTCTTAAGTTGTAGTTATCACCAGGAAATAGATACGTAATTATTTCGGTTTTATGGCCAATAACTATGTTAGCTTTCTATTTGTCTATTGCACTAATAAAATAAATTGTAAATAAATCTTTTACAAACTCTGCTTCCAAGTGAATTTAATTTGATTTTTCATTTTAAATCTACTTACGTGAAGGTTGTTTTGAATATTCGTATAAGGACCTTTGGTAACATTTTAATATGTTTTTATAAATATCTTGCAGCTACAAAGGTTTCAAGTATTTTATTTAAAAAGTATTTATTTTAACATAATTTTTAATAAATATTTTTTTAAGTGCACATATATAATGCTCCTCATTGTTATATTTTTATTTTGTTAGTATACAATATATTTGTTGCAGTATTGTTCTAGTGGGATGTGGTTACCCATTTTGTAAATCGCCACATTTACTTTCTTACTTAAGCAAAACTTGTGCTCACTTGAATACTCTTGTTTCGCTTCCCATTTCCTCAAGGTGTCAACTATTGGAATGTTAATTACTAAAAAAATTTAGTAATTAGTTAACATATCAAATTTTCAGTATTTTTTTTGTTTTTCAGTGCCTGCTATTTATACATTTTTATATGTTTGTAAAAACATTATTGCAATTATAATGCAGACATATTTTTGGTTAGTGTCAAAGAGTAAAGGAATAATGAACCAAAAATGCAACAGTCTTCTATTAAAATCAATGATACATATTGTGGACGATAACGACAAAAACTGCAATTTTCGGGTGTAGCATGTCAACTAGCGGTGTTTTTATATTTTGTATAATAAAATGATAATTATAAAAAACTAAATATATAACAAAACTAAAAACTTAAAAACTAAATTTTAAATAACATATATTTTTTTAAAAAATACTAACTTTAAATTTAAATATGGATACAATAACAAGTAAATGGTTGATCGGGATTTAGTTCTAAACAGATGAAACAATTATAATGGCAAACATATTTCCATTTCAAAATTAAAGATATTAAAATGATAAAAGATAACTATGAAAACCCGTTCCATATATTAACAGTTTTAATATATTTAGAATGCTAAAAGTTTAATCTTCAAGCAAAAAGTTAAGGTTTCAAACTTATTAGAAGGAACTACACTTAGTAAGACCATAACGATGGCATTCTCTTAGAGAGCTGGTATTTATTCTAATTTAAATATGCTAAGTTTTAAAACAAATAAAAGGGAAGTTTTGGAATTTACTAAAAACTTACCCAAGTTCTCAACTTCGCATGGCAAGACAAGCGTGTCCCCGATGACGACTCTGTAGCTCTGCCCGCGTGTCAGGAATCGAGGGAGGTTATTAGCGGTCATAGTATTTCCTGAAATTTAAAACAGAAAGGTAATAACCTTATATAAAACTAGAAAAAATGATAATTATAAATTTAATAAGAAAAAACAATACAATCGAATAAAAATTAGCGAGTTGTGATTATGTATTTACCAGATAACGACATATAATACATTTTTTAATAAAATGTTTTTGTAACAAGGAAGTTTCATTAATACTTCCGTTTTCTTAGCAATCTAAACTTCCTTGAGCTCCCCTCTTCTTTTACATGTATACATACTAGCTCTATGATTAGGGTGTGAGAGAGAAAGAGGGAGTAGAGAGGAGAAAGTATGGTTAGATAACTTAAATGTGTGTAAAGGGAGTTTAAGCTAGTTTTAGGGTAGTCAAGCTGCACTGTTACTCCATATATTATAAGTCTCCTAGTTAATTCATATACGAAATTCTCCTTTACATCCGTGTTATATATGTTCAGTATCACCATAAATATAGTAAACCGTTTGGTATCTATGTAAAAAAAAAAATAAACATATGCGAGACCAATTAAAATTAGACGAGACGTATCAAATGGTTGGATGATTTTTCATTTGCATAATGTTGCAGATACATTTCTAAAAGAATATCTTCCAATCTGGCTATTAATCTAAGACATCATAAATATATCGTAATATAATTACGATAGCAAAAATTTGAAACAATTAAAAAAATCATTAATAATTAATATTTGTTGAATAATACTAATTTTAACGATATTTTTTAACCTCCTTAAAATTACCAATTGCTGATAAAGGTCAAAAGTTTTCTTGAAATTATCTAATATAAATAGAAAAAAAAATTAGTATTTAGTATTTTAAAATTCTCTAAAATCAGCCTATAAACAGAAAAAGGCGTTGAAATAACAGCACTTTCGTGCGTAGAACTGCAGTGGGGGAATTTTGTTCTGGTAATTCCATTTTCGTTTTATGGAATACCATTGTGCGTGTATAGAAATTAAAAAAAAAATCTGTTAATAACATGAAAATATGAAAAAATCTAAACGGTCCGAAGCATTAACATTTATATAAGTACAGAAAGCCTGACGGAATCCACAATGAGAGAGATGAAGTAGCACATCAGTTTATTTGCTTCGGGCTGTTCAGCATAATAATGCCTCCCAGAGCTGAAGGGTTCTAGTTCTCTAAATATTTTTCTTCGATAGTCCCGGGTTCCCTTAGCATAATTCCCAGTCGTTTCTTTTCGATGGCAAATACACTCTTAGCCTTGGGCTAGTAGCTTCTGGAGAACGGGCTTGATAAGTATTGGGAAGGGAAAATAAATGACGGAAACAGGCATCAATAAACTGAAGTATTTTTTATAACACCAGGGCGTATATAAAAATTCAATTTTAGAATCATATAGGAGCTGGGTTTTCCTTATATATTGTTTATCTGCAATGAACACGCTTTTATTTATTATTTTACATGTGATGCTATAACCATTAATTTTATACTAAACTTCGTATACAATAATTTATAGTATAGCTGCGTTATCGCTTACGTGGTAGTTTTGAGGAAAATCTAAACATCAATTAAATATAAATAAAAATTGAGGATGAATTTTATAAAGCTCAGATTTCCTCCTGAACACTAAAAATAGCAATGAAAGTAATAACGGATTCAAAGAGAAAGAGTTTTAACCTAATGGCAATCCTGCTATAGCACGTGCATCTGAATAAAACGGGGTTAGTAGATTTTTTTTGATGAAAATGTTTTTCATATATTTGTTCCTTTATTATTATTATTCTGTTCCTGAACTATTAGTCCTTTTCAGAACGCGGGGGTAGTATACTCATTTCCTTGAATGTTTTGATCAAAATAGTAATAACTGATACAACAAAATGCTAGCTCAAAGGATTAGACGGGAATGTTAGTGGAAAAGTTTATTTGGGTCTAATATTGGACAGATATCGGGTTAGAAGCTTCGGGATTGAAATTTTTTTTTATTTATTACCTGGCATGGGGTATATTTTATCCATTGCAGTTAATCATAATAATAAAAATAACGTGTTGCCTAGAATATTTGGATCAAAAAAGGATTAGACCACTGAATTCATGTAAATACACCACGCGGAATTGTGAAGCCAGAACTCGGTTTATACGATTAGAGTGATAGGGTCGGGAAAACAAAGCTGGGCTTATAAATTTGGTGTGCTCGGGAAACGAAATAATTCTTAAATGATAATTAACGGTAAATGTCAAAGGGGTAGGACCGAGACGTAGGTAAGAGGATTGCGTTAAGAGTGATCTTGCGGATTTGGGTATGGGTAGCCCCCTGTGGAAGGAAGTTGATATACAGGGATTGCGGGTATTGGTATCGAGGCTTTGGGTTCGCTAAGCCTTATTATTAACAATAGGTTGGGTAAAATGAAATCAACTATTTTTGCGTGAAATTCATAAGTTTATTTAAGATGTTTCGGATTGTCCGATTTGGGTCAAATATGCACCGTTTCGTTGTATAATTTGTTGCCATTTTAAAGCTAGCTTCATGCCTCTCTCATAGAAGTGTTGGTCCTTATTGGCGAAAAACTCTAGTAATCGATTAACACAATCTTCTCTTGGTCCCAATTTCTTATCACTCAGGAAGTTTTGCAATGCGAGGAAAAGGTGGTAATCACTTGGTGCCAGGTTTGGAGTACATGGTGGTTGCATTAAAATTTCCCAACCAAGCTCCCGGAGTTTCTGGCGAGTCACTACAGACGTGTGTGGCCTTGCGTTGTCCCGATGGAACACAACACCTCTTCTGTTGGCCAATTCTGGCCGTTTGTGGTCAATTCATAACTTCAAACGGTCCAGTTGTTGACGGTAGAGGTCTGAATTTAGTGTTTGGCCATACGGAAGCAACTCATAATAAATTATTTCTTTCAAGTCCTACCAAAAACACAGTAGAACCTTCCTGGCCGATAGTCCCGGTTTGACCACCGGCTGTTTCACCACGCTTTGACCAAGATCGTTTTCGCACAATATTGTCGTATGTGACCCCTTTCTCATCCCCATCATCATCCGTTTAAGAAATGGGTCAATTTCATTCCGTTTGCCCAAGTCTTCGTAGATGGGCATCATTTTCATTTCGATCCATCATGTTTTTTTATGTTAATTGGTGTGGCACCCAAACATCGAGCTTCTTTTTGAATCCAGCTTTGCGCAAATGGTTTAAAACTGTTTTATAGTCGATCTTTAGCTCCTGGGCGATGCTACGGGTACTAACATGCCGATCAACTTCAATTGTTTATGTAATTTTATCGACTTTTTCGATGAAGGGCCTGAGCGAGGTGCATCTTTAACATCAAAAATGTCTGAACGGAATCGACGAAACCAAAATTGCACGTAATTAGCTGTTACAGTATCGGCACCATAAACACCTTTCACAATTTCAGCGGCCTGGCTTGCATTTTCGCCTTAATAAAAAAAACAACTGTAAAACGCACCGAATTTTCGATTTGTTGACTTCCATTGTTAACACCCTGTAACCTTCAACTGAATGGAACAAACAGCCAAAGAATTTTTTTAGTATGAAATGTCACCTTGAAATTTTTTTTTTCAATTGGTTGATCGATACTTTACTAGATATCGATCATTAGAGCCATCCACCGAGAAAATAATGAATTTCTTTTTCCCCAACCTTATTATTACTATAGTTGATCAATCCTTGAATATGGCGTGGAAGAATTAGTAAATCCGTAACAAATGTAACTTTTAAAAAAAAATATATTTATTGAAATTTACAACTGTATAGAGAATACATCAAGTAAATATAATGAATGAATACATTGACATGAAATGACAAGTAGATTAACTACCCAGTGGTAGTACTCAAAAAAAAAGTTCAGCTTAGAAGGTCATGAGGCCATCTTCTTTTCAGACGCCTCGGGGAATTATCAGGAATTGAAGAGGTTGCGAGGTTTGAAACTAGTGGGTTTGAGTGAAAACGAAGTTTGTCATAAAAAGATTGATATCGGATTCGGTCCAAATCAACAATAAACGGGACATTAAGGTCATTATGGATTACTTTGTTCGTAACAAAAATATAACTTAAGTAATAATTTTATCGTAATTTTAATATCCTGAATGAATGCGGTTTAGTAGTTATGAGGTAGAACCAGTAAAGCTGAAATACAAACCAGTATTTATCTGACACCGAAGGACTAAAAAAAAGGGGGAAAAAAACTTCACCTCTTTCCCGATTATCTCAATATCGAACTACCCCATTTTTCAATGAAATTAAATGTCACCCACAACTGTCCCATGGAAACAAAGAAAAAAATAATGAAAACGTCAAAATAATTCAAACGCCGTTCGTAGGTTGGAGTTAATCAGACATATATTGGTAGAGGGACCTGCCTCACGATATGATTGGTTCGGATCTGGCCAATTACAAGCGAGCCCTAGGGACCACTTGACCAGTGATTGGAATCCCCTCGAAAACTCTGTATTTCATTCAAGAACAACCGGGAGAATGATTAACTCTTATCCGTGAAATTTCTTTCATTCTCAATCACTCTTGACCAGGTGTCAAAACTGATTTGTTTTGATTAAGCTATTGAGGTCCAATTAATAAGAGAATTCAATAACTATATTACAACCTCAGAAGAAGACACCAGACTATTGAAGGTTTATTTTTTTTAAGTGAAAACTTCTTTAGCCACATTTAGCGACTTTTGGTAGGGGAATGCTCCTGACTTATTGCACTTGACTAACGACGCGTAACGGGGTGTGCATGAGTTATTCAATTTACTTTAATCTACTTTGGATAAATTGTATCTGTATAAATCCATCAATTTATGAATAATAATATTTAACTAAAAGGTCATAATAGTTGTCCAATTGCTACTAATACTGACTTGAAAGATCAATAACTAGTAGAACGTTTCCCTTAAAATATTTTATTTTTCATAGTTAAATGCCTTGTTTTAGAGTGGTTAAATATACAAATGATTTAATTATTGTTGAACTAAATAATAATAATGCTAAAAATGAAAATATATGTAAAATCCCAGTACTGAATATTTAGTTAGCCTAGATTGAGGTTATGAAACTCATATTTATAAGAGTTCACCTGGTGGTAATAGCAATTTCTTAGTTGGATTACAACCTGTAATTTAATTTATAAAGTCGGATAGTAACTGATTTTATTAATCTGAAAAGATAACACATTTCAGGTTTCTATTGTTTAGTTGTGTTATGTAATATTGTGTTAATATGCCGTGTATATCTTTTAAAACGTTTATGTGTAATCTTTTCAGATTAATAAAGTCATTTACTATCCGACTTTATATATATTTCATTAGCATCTATGTAAACACTATAAATAATACACATGGTATAAATAATAATATAAACTACGTTGATTGAAATTCATGAAATTGTTGATATTTTGTATTGAGCTTGTGCATCCCAACATATGTTTTGATTAATAAATATTTGAAAATTTACATGATTATAGTTCAGAGTGCCAGTACATGTTAAAACCAGACTAATATTATTAATCTAAATTTACAATTTGAAATTTAAATAATTCAGACTATAATTGATTAAGACATTCAATAATGAAAACCGTTATTCCAATGTTTTGAATTTGAGAAGTGATTCTGTCGACAGTTCTCATGGTTGCCGATTTTTTTTTCCTCTTCTAAAAAAATTAAACTGGTACTCAATGAATCGAAATTAATAATAAAATCGTTCTACTTTTTGATTATTTCGTTCAGCATCATTAAGAGGTTTAGGTTTTAATGTTTATAGACGCACAACATCCATGGTCATCAGCGTCTTCTCTCTTTTGGTTTAAAATTTATTTCCACTTCACATATAATTATGATATGCTACTGAACATGTTATTGTGCTTAAGACAAGTTTACACTTTTCCTATATTCGTGGTGTTATCCTCCAGGATAGTCGGGGTTTTTCTATCGATTCCCAAGCCTTGAAAATATGTTTCATACAGGGGGCAGTCCTCCAAGATGTGGGTGATAGTTGATTGCACTTTGCAACTTCCGCACTTAAGATATTCTACCAGAGTAAAATGGACGGATTATACTAATGGCTACTAACCTAAACTAGCAAGCCTGAGACTGAGAATGTTGAAATTTAATACGTGAGCTCGCTAGGAAATAAAGCCCACTGATGGGAAACAACAAGCAACTAGCAGTGTTACACAACAATGATAGGGTCCTCCCATAATATTCTCCGCGATCACAGAATCCAAAATATTCTTGATTTGTCTAGAGGCACATTTCAAGCCGAGACAGTAATATCAACGATAAATCCTCAAATAGATTTTTCGAAATAATAATATTCTTTGCGAAAATCACTCAATAATTTACATTTCACAATATTTTTTTTGCTAAACAGGTAACACATTACTTAAAAACTACAATGTATCTTTTAAGTTACATGAGGTAAAACCTGTTTAATAAAAAAATAACGCAAGTATTAATGATGCAATAATATGAGTTATTTTATATTTTTTAATTTTCATTTGCGCATTCATTAAATTTGATCCAAATGTTTGTCTTCTCTTTGTTTTGCTACAGGAACATCAAGTTTCGAAAATGGAAACATTAATAGTTGAACACGTCTCTTGGCCATTGCTAATTTTATCTTTTCCTATCAACCCCGGATAACGGGGAATAGAAAAGAGTAAGAACAAATGATTGGATAGTGAGAATGTTCATGTGTTGTGTATGATGTGATTCAAAATAAACCAAGAAGCACTAACAATTTTTCTTGGAATTGTGGACTCTGTTATTTATTTGCCGAATCCCATAGTTCTACCCCATATGCCCAAATAAGTATTAGTAGACTGTTATAGATATGTCATTTGTTTCGTAAGTCAAGTGAAGATCTGTAGTCCAGAAGATGTGATAGTTGTTTGTAGCGTTTTGTCAGTTATTGTAATTTTAATTTTGTATGTGTTCCATGTAAGCCTTTTGTCCAAGTTAGTCTGAGATAACGTAACTAGTTTTTAGAAAGTGCTTCGCCGCTGATACTTTTGATTGCTTGACACGCAATTTTCCGTTGGGAGAAACTTACATGGCTTAAATTAGAAGCGTTTATTCTGATTCGACAGTTGTAGAACCACTATTCTAAATCGAACATATGATTTTGAAGAGCTATAGAGGCTAGGTTTTTGGATCTTTATGTGAAGAAATGAACTGTCTATCATCAGCGAATGTGGTCCATGGGAGCTCCAGAATATCAGAAGTGTACAGGTAATAAAGAAAGGGGGGAAAACACTGCCTTGCGGTACACCTTTTTACTGTGGAAAGAATGAGAGCAATAGAGATAGTGAGCATTTCAATCAAATAATTGATATAAGTAGTTCACTATGATTAATTTCAGATGAATAGTTATCATAGGAAATACATTTCTTTTATTCACATATTTTTAATTTATGTGTCCAATCTCAATTTCATCACGCATTAAGGAGCTAATTAGAAGTTATAATAAAAATAAAATATTTTATATAGGGTATAATTTGGGTTACAATTACCCTAACATCGGCGATTATTAGCTAAGGAAATAACTTCTGATCTCTTCTAACTTTATAATACCTTTATAATAAATAACTCCCCTTCCTGAAGAAACACTGTCTTTTGAAGAACCCCGACAATTCCCGGTGATAAGAATCAGCTCCAACAAGAAAACTCCTTCCCAAACACTTAAATCAGGCAGGAGAAGGCGGAAGTTATTAAAATCGAAAAACGTTTAGAAAGAAACACAATGCCCTGCAACGACCATACTTTATTATTTTTCCATTTCCTAAGCGGCTCCGAGGTGCCCAAATCGCCATCTTTATTGCCTCTTAAGAACAATATTAAGATAATTCGGTGAAATTAGCAATAATTTTACTCCAGCTTATGCAAAATATACTTGGGCATATTTCGGCTTTATGTCCATGAAAAATGTTTTCCCAACAATCGTGACCATCAAAGACACTTTTTTTACGTTTATAAAGCAAACAGCTTGAACAAACATTGCTTAGAATTGATTATTTGCAGTAAATTATGTATTTAAAAGTGATATAAGGCTATTAATTACTATGCATACCATACTCCTTAAAATGAATCTTCTGAAGAATTAACTAAACTTATTCTAGATCTATAAATTATTATACATTGCCCGAAGGAATATACTGGATTTGGACGGTGGAGGCTTGATTAAAATAAACGACATAACAATATATTAATATACAGAACATTTGATATTAACACTAGATGTGAGCGTAAATACTACAAACCTATTTAGTCACGGCAAGGAAAACATAAATATGGTATATACATAATCTGAGTTTACTGAAGGTATCCATATTAAAAAAAATAAATATAAATAAATAAGGTGTTGGTCTGCTTTCTCAATTTTTGTCTAATCTTATATATTATAAAGACGTCTTGATACTTCAATCATTTTCATCACAACTTCTGTTCCTTGTTGTCCAATGTAAAATATCGGGTCAGGTTTTAAGGATTGAAAAAACTATCAATTGCTGCTTAGGAACAACATTATAATAACTGGAAAATTTTTATGTCATTCCTAGGATCTGCAATATTGCATTTGCAGTTGTGAAGAAAATGCTCTATGGAACACCAGGATGAAAGAGGATACAGGGAAGACCAAGAGTAAGGTGGATTGATTACGTGGAGCAGGATCTAAGAAACATGGGAGTAGGAAGTAAGGTAGAAAGCGATGGACCGAGAAGTGTAGAGAAAGCAAGCCAGGAAGCCCTATGTTAGTTATGGAGTTTTGTATGGTATATTTGTATAAATTTTGTAGATTATATTGATACATAAATAAGAAACTTCAAAGGAGAAGAAAAAGATGGAAAGAAAAAAAGAAAAAAAAGAAGGATTTTAGCTAGTTTTGTTCAATCACAAATAAGTCATTTACTAAAGGAATGAAAAATAATTGATTAAAATGTTTAAGGGCAGATAGTTTTATCTTATATTCTTCGATTATTTACAACAGAGACACACACAAAAAGTCACCGACATCCACTTGTTCTCTCTCTTTTCTCCTCCCTACTACCTAGGCTTGCCAGGAGAAGATTAAAAAGACAATGGTCAAAAGACCTGCTCAAGAACTATTGATCTTACCAAAACATGATGTTCCTCCAAAACAAGGAGAAAAAACCAAACACTTAGATCAAATTTGTTGGATCCGAAAATAAAATGAAATAATTAAGATTAAGAATAAGATAATTTTTAAAATAACCTATACTCTTCCCAGCATTAGCCGAAATATTTTATAGATCACTATCAGTGAATAACTCCATACAATCACGCGACGATAACAACAGCATGGAACAAAGAATAAAAATAACGAGGCCTCGGAAGACGGGCAAATGATGTTCGTAGGTTGAGGTACTAACGAGTGAACGAGACCTGTGATTGGGAGTAACTGTTCCTCCCGGGTAGCAGTTAAGGTCCTTCGGTAATGGTACGGGGATCCAGCCGGAGCCACGAGTTACTGTGGGCAGGAAAACCAGCGGATACTGCAGTCAAAGGAGTGCAGGAGTCGTTACCGGAGGGTAATCAGTGTATCATCAGCTAGTTCTGCATAGTGCACGGGGGAGGAGGAGGTAGTTCTGCGTAGTGCAGCAGTGGGGGGGGGAGGGGGGGAGGAAGTTCCGCTAGGGTCGATCGTCTGATTAGGCCGGAGCACAGAACAGCCTCTGCTACGCACTCCTTTCAACAAGTGAATGGCTTACAAAATTGCGATTGAACCCCGTTGAAGGCTTATTGACGACGGTTAACTCAAATATCTAATCGGAAAACATACGTATTACTAAGATATATCGCTCCTTCAAAAGAACATAACTAGAAAATTGGCATTTTTGACTAAAGCCTTCAGTAGCTTTGCTTGAAGTTTATTAATTCAGGAATGACATATTTGATATCACATTTCTAACATGAGCTTTTAATAGCCATGTTTTGAATTGTATCATGCATACAATTGAAGTTTTATGGTAATAAGGACATAAGTAAAAATAAAAAAAGTTTCAAGCTTTCAAAATGTCTCTAATTGTTAATAATATATTTTTAATACCATCATTATAATAGGAATGCTTTTCTTTACCGATTGGCAATTTATTTTTGTATCTCACATGGAACTTTCAAATACCTCTATTAAAATTTTTTATAAAATAGGTTAAAATTTTCATTATCCTCGAGTCTAATCAAGTTGCCATTAGCATGCTGCTTGTGAGGTTATCTTACGTCCATCCTAAAAAAAATTTAAGTTATAATAACCTTTTCTTTTTAATTAAAAAAACAACGCTAAAAATGTAACAGTCACATTGGTTACCTCAACGTATCTAAAATGACATTTTATTTTTAAATGGCCTTATAATGAAATGTCATGAAGTTTTAAATAAATTCATTTATGGCTTTAATTAAATAATCGAATATTTCGCCAATATAATTCCTCTTGACATTTAATAAGGTTGACCAATGGTATGGATGTCCAGTATCCATAGCTTGCCTGCAGTTAATCTCCCTCTGAGACCCAAATATTGATGGGTGAAGGTTATGTTTCCGATACATGACTCCGTATAACCGTCTTCATAATCTGTATAAGTAGACAGATGGAGTAATCAATAAGGCAACTTTTGTAGCTCTATAACTTCTGTCCTATGAATCGTCATGGCCTGGAATCCATATAAACCATTTATCTACAACTTTTTTTTCTTCAATTTAGACGGAATACAAGGAAAAACACAAATGCTATAACAAAAGGGGATAGTTAAAAATTAAAACGATGAGGATAAAGGTTTTCAATTTCCATTTTTAACTTGAATTCAATAATTGTAAATTCATTTTCTGATTAACTTATAATACAAAAGACCATATATACTGTATTTCAGTAATTGAAAATTCCCCATTATCTTTAAATGGGTTGACATTTGTTTGAGCAACCTCGAAATAGTTATTGGACCTTTCGATGAGAGCTCCGAAATGGATAAGGAAAATAAATCTCTGATTCAATTATACCAGATCGCATGTCATTTTGAATGTAACCTTTTATTAAACTAATAACATAAATCAATGTTCATAAATTAAATAACTAATACTTTTGATAATGAAAACCCAATTAATTAAATTAAAAGAACAATTTAAACGCTTTTATAATGAGAAAATGAAGTTATTAAAATTAACTAAATTACAAACAACTAATTAATAACAAAAGAAAACAATTATTATTTAATCCTACGATAGTAAATTTAACTCTATTAAATTACAAATAAAATCTATTACAAAATAATGAATGTTTATGCGGTTTTCTGATTGCAATGATATAATAATGAAAACTCTTATCTGTCTGTCGAAGTAGTTTTCAGTAGATGGTAGATTCTCGGCAGGGCGAGCTGGATGTTGAGACGACAGAGGATTTTCGTCGGCAGGGCGAGCGAAGATGGTGAAACAATAGAGGTTGAGATGATCGACTGGGTCAATTCGAATTGGTCGAATCGATGACTTAGTTTAAACTAATTACACCTGCAGGTGGGCAGCAAATTAGTATCTTCTTCAAATTCACACAAAACAATTTTGGGCTCCTATAGAGCATACGATGTGCACGTCAAGAGGCTCGTGGCAACACTGACTGGCTCGGTCTAGCCGGAGCGAACAAAAGCCGATCGACTCTCTTTTGTTTTTCTCTCTTCACTTTTATAACATATGTTTTCACACTTACTACAAATATTACACTTATATCTAAACCAAATAAAATTACTCTTTAAATTATTCTAAACAATTATGAAATTAAACGTTTAAATTATTATATTAAATAAAATGTGAAAAATAAGAAAAGATAATGTTCTTTCTTTTACAAAAAAATGATTTAATTTTTTTATGATTAAAACTAATAATACTTTATAAGGTTACTACTTCATCTGGCCTTAACAACATTATATTTAGCATTACTAAAAGTAGCTAGAGATGTTCGAATATAATTTTATTTTAAATGCATTTCAATTAATTATTGTCCTTTCATTTCATAAATAAATAATCCTCATTTTATAAAGAGAAGAAAATTTAAAAGGTATTCTATCTAGAAAAGTTATTAAATCCAAAAATTGATTTATCAAAAAACTAATTTACTCCATTATTTCCTTAGAGTGTAAGGTACGTTACATACAGCTTGTTTAGGCCAGATAAAGTAGTAACCTTATTATCCACCTTTTTGTAAATATATATAGTATACATATGTATATATATATATATATATATATATATATATATATATATATATATATTTTATATTTAATGTATTTGTTGAAATTTTCAACTGCATACTGAATACATCAAGTAAATACATATAATGTAAGATAAATCATGTTTCGAGAGAAAGGCAAGTGGAGAAACTAGCCAGTGGTAGTACTCAACTTAGTGGTAGTTCAACTTAGGTCACGGGGCCATCTTCTTTTCAGACGCCTCGGAGGATTATCTGGAATTGATTAGGTTGCGAGGTTTGAAACTAGTGGGTTTGAGTTGAAATCAAGTTAGTCATGAAAATATTAATATCAGATTCGTGCAAAATCAGCAACAAACGGGACATTAAGGTGTGGATTACTTTGTTCGTAACAAAGTAAGGAGGATTGAGGATTTTACGAAGGATTTTGGGTTGTAAGGATTGAATAGGAAAGGAATTCGAAGGCTTACTGGAGCCCCAAAGCTCTATTCCGTATGTCCAGATGGGTCTAATGATTGCCAAGTATATGAGTCTTAATATAATATATAATTTAAACGTTTATTTCATAAATTTATATTTTAATTTAAAACATAAATAGTCGTTTGTTTACTTATAAGTCTAATATTTGTCATAAGTATAAAAACACACGTTACAAAATTGAAGAAAGAAAAACAAAAGGGAGTCGACCGGCTTTTGTTCGCTCCGTCTACATCAAGCCTGAGAGTGTTGCCACGAGCCTCTTGACGTGCACATCGCAAGGTATACCTCAAAGTTGTTTTCTGTGGACTTGAATAAGTTGCTGCCCACCTGTAGGTGTAAATAGTTTAAACCTACCACATCGAAGTGACCAGCCTATCTTCTCGACCTCTGACGATTTTCGTCGGCGGGGCTAGAGAGAATGTCGAGTCACATAATTGTTATTAGTAAGTTGTAATTTTATAATTAAAGTAGTATAGGTTACTTAATTTTCTCATTATATAAGCGTTTAAATTGTTCTTTTTCATTCAATCAATTGTGTTTGTTTTTTTCTATTATCAAAAGAATTAGTTATTTAATTTATGAAAGTTGTTTGTGTTATTAGTTTAATATAAGATTACATTCAAATGACATGCGATCTGGAATAATTGAATCAGAAATTTTATTTTTTCCTTATCCATTGCGGAGCTGTCATCGAGAGGTATAACTATGTCGCTGGAGCTCAAACACACCTTACGTTAATAAATGGAACTAATTTAAACTGAAAGTTTATAATAAACAAAGTTGGACCTTTATAATGGAAGAAAGTAAGTTAACATATGGTAATTTGGACGAGAACGAAACAATAGTATTGTGAAATAAAAAATCACAGGCCATGGTGGATTTTATTAATATATTTGATAATATTGAATACAAGTAAATATAAAATTTATTGAAATCATAATGCTAAGGCTCGTTTCACACTATATTGTTTGGTTCGTTCGATGGGTATTCGAATCGTTCTCGGTAGCCGCCGTACAAGTGTGAAACATACGGTGTGTGTTCGGTACCTAATAGACAACTGATAGAACCGAAAGCCCCCTTGACACGAATCGGTTTCGTTCGGTTTCTATTCGGGTCCAAGTTTCACAAAAAACAATTGGTTTACACACATTTACACAGTTCACACATATACGGTTTAGTTTCGGCTCGGTTACATTTTCAGCAAGCAAAAATATTATTTCATTTTCACTTTCTCATTTTACAGTCCTTCAACTTAGTATGTAATTCATCAAATGATGACGTAGACATCCTGAAGTAATAGGAAAATTTGTCTTCGTGCTCCCTTAACTTTGGAAATGCGGTATAACATGCACCAAACTCAACCCGTTTGGTGAGGATAGGGTGCACCCAGTGAAGTCGATTACATCTCTTTCGTTTTTTGTTTCTTCTGTAGAGAAACAACATAGCAATAATTTATCTTTTCTCCATAGTGAGCATTGTGGACTGCGTATTCGATTCATTGAATACGCACCGGGCCGAACCAATCCGTATACGAGTGAAACGAGCCTAATGCGTTTTAAAAATAAATAAACTTAAAATCAAACGGGCCTTTGAAATTGTAAAAAAAATATAAAATAAGTCTTCCTCCAAATAATTCATTATTTGAAATAAACTTTAATGTTAAACTTTAAAAAAAAATGTTATTCTGATAATCTTTAAGGGAATAGCTAGAAATGTAAAAAAGAAAATCACGGGATATTTCCAAGTTCGTGTCTGATATTTTGGATATTAATATTGTTTTTTGCAATGCAGAAATTTAAAATATTGCTAGTAAACAAAAATTGTCTGAATATTTAAGGATAGTAGTTATCGTAAGGTCGAAGATTTTTTTTAACGTATTGAAATCTTGTCCTCAAAACAAGAAGGGAAATAATTATCTCAGTATTAAAGTATAGAATTAAATCGAATTTTCACTTGGTATTGTTAATTGGAATATTGGTATGTTGGTAATATTAATATTTTTTATTGTTGTAATAATTAGAGAAAACTGAGAAATTTAAAGCATTATATTCCTAATATTACTATGCACCAGTAACAATTTTATTAATATGTATTATACTGAATAATTAATGTTTTAACTAATAAAATTAATGCAATCAAAAATTATATTTCGAATATGTGACTGAGTAAATTCGGAATTATTACCTGCCCATGCAACCCTTGGTAATCGCTGTTAAATTATTCATTAGAGAAACAAAGATGGGAATACAGAAAGCGCTTTGGGATTCGGTGGCCTCACAATCCTCGGTCAAAATTAAGGACTTAGCCTTCCCGCTCCCCCCCCCCCCTCCGGCCTACAAAAGACCCAACTTCGGTCATACCCTCTGGGTTCATCCTGCTCGGAACTTGTCAAATCGTAACTGCCGAGTTTTGTTTTGTTTCAAACTGTGTCCGGATCAGAGCTAATTGCTACACTGATTATTTTAGACTCAGTTTACACTTCGTTGATGTTAGGGATAAACTGAGTTTGAGAAATAAATTTTGGCCCCGTTTATTTAACTGCTCAATAAACAGTAATTCTACACATTTATCTAAATGAGCTACTCTAGCCATTGAATTCCATGGTGCCCAAATCCGGAGTATTAAGATATTGAAGTTTTATTTGCTTCCTATAATAACCTTAGTATATTAAAAATATTGACAGTGAGACGTCGGTAAAAAAAAATTATTTTTAAGGTAGTAATCAAACATGCCACTATCCAGAGTAATTAAAAACTGGTAGCGTTTTAGTTCCAATGAACGGTGTTAGTTACTATTTTCCATTTGAAACTTTCATTTTTAAATGTCAAAACAGTTGTTTGCTTCTCTTGTAAAATTATAAAATTAACTTTTCATCACTTACTTACTTTTCGATCTCAACGGACTCAATTAAAAATCCTTCAAAATCCTAGTGATCATGGAAAGAGTATAGAACCCAGAGATTATAGAAAAATATATCCGCAAAAGGGAAAATGAATGTATAATGTAAAATTATTTTCTTACACTCCAAAGAAAATATTAACATTCCCACAAGAAATTTAGACGTTGAGCCTACAATGTGTTTTGCCTGCTGTAAGGCTTGATATTAAAAAAAAAATCTATTCCACTAATTGTGTTTATTCAATAAATAAATTGATTCCCAAGATCTTATTCAAAGCAGTTTTTTATTTCAAAATAATTTAATATAACAGAACAATAATAACTTATACGTCATTCCTGAGCGGAAAGTAATGTATATGAATTTGTATAGAACCAAATTGATCTAGAACATAGGTTACTCAATAGGGTGGGCCAAAAACCACTTTTTTTTATTTCGTTGTAAAAGCGCGGATAATTTGCGTATTATATAGGCAAAAAAAAGGAAAAAAAATATCAAAATCGGTCGAAATCTTACGGTCGCGCAATGGCCATAAAGTTAAACTAAATATGAAAAAAAATTTATTTTTTAAAAATTTTAAAATATATGTAATGTAATAGTTTGTAACGTCTTTAAATACAGCCTAAAAACATTGTGTTTTAATTTGGTTTAGATCAGTTGACATCTTCCGGTCGCACATAACCCCCAACATTTTTTCAAAATATTGAAAAATTCACATTTTTAGGAATTATTTTTTCAATCTTTAATATACTTTTTTGTCATTTGATTAGAGTAGAAAAACCCATAGGTAAATCATTTTTCATGGATTATCAGCACAATTCAATTTACAATATCACACAGTCCTTATAGAACAAAACCAAACTTTTTTTTTTGTTTATCTGTTAGTGTTTTAGAGTAAATTAAATTGCCTAAATCTGAAATATGTAAGATGTAGTATGCATTTCCAATTTTATTCAAAGCACACTAAAACTACTCTTAAAGTCTATTAAGAGTTCATTTTTTTGTTATCATCGGTAATTATAAACATAATGAAAACTGTTATTATATTATATTGAGAGAATCAAGATTGAGAGGTGCTAAAAGCAACCAACAATTACAAAGACTCATCGACCAGCTATTAAAATCCTGCATGCTTTGCATATCTATTCAATCTAAAAATATAAAATAACAAAAAAAGGAAGCTGTTGATTCCCCCTGCGCAACGCCTCATTGTGCGACGTGTGTGAGAGCGCGTGGACCGGCTCAATTACCGGCCTCAGGACCCCGGAATCCATCACGTACCGCGGGTCTTCATCCCAACCAACTTCGCGTAACCTCCGTCCCATTTATACACCCAACTGTTTTGTATGCTTCGCCATTCAGGTTTCTATTAGCAAATATTGAATTGTCTATGCAATTCCGGATTTACATTTAAATGGCGTTCTAGGCTAGATAATTGATCGGACGTTTGGTACTAAGACGAACAAGTAAATATTTAGTTAATTTACTGAATATTAATATTCAGTTATTACTTAGCTAATCTTTTCTTTTCGCTTTAATAATATATTTTCTGAATATTCCGTTCCCAAATAATGCATTTGATCTTACCACTGCACATCATTTTAAAGCCTCAATACAGGACTGATCTGGGGTAAGCGACCAAGCATGAACAGCAAGGTTGACCTTCGGTTTATGGTAATGGTTGGATGGAGAGGGGCAGCAGAAGATCGTGCTGAATAGTGGAGGATTGTCACCGAAAGAGTTAGTTAGTTAATTGTTTGGTAATTAAAAAAATAATATTTAAATTAAGTAGAATAAGCTTTAAAGTATTTAAATATTGAAGATTAGTCATTATAAGTCTCTCTACCCAAACCGTCATACCAATCACTTTGTTTTTATTAAGATATTCGGATTCTGTAGAAAAATAAAAAATACACATAAAATACACTGAAGGCCATTTTTTAGAACCTGTTAATATTGATGCAATTAATAGCATTGTTAATATCAAGGCAATGTATGAGTACAGCGAAGGAATTTGTGGCTTATGGGCATTCTGCGAGAAATCATAAGGTAAAAGATGTCGAAAAGCAAATTTTAAAACTTACAGTAAGGAACGAAATAGTTGGGGGTGCAGCCAAATTAAACACTAAATAAGTGGGTACTTATTTTATTTTGTGACCACTTTGTGGGTCATCTTCAGGGCTAATGGAAGCTGAGGCTAGACTAGAAGCGGTCTGCCTTTAAATTACAAATTAATTATTAATTTTAAACCATTAAATTTGCAATCACATCCAAAACACAACGTAAAAATATCGCTCCTTCAAAAGAACAATATCATAACTCAAACAAACTAATTTTTCAACAGTGAGTTAAAATAAAATGGGGATTGGTAAAGTAATGATGGTCATTCCTTGGTAAAGTAAAATGGCAATTCCTATTGTAACGATGGTAATTCTTTTATTGACCATGAGAAAAGTTTTTAAAAATATTATTTGATTATTCCCATAAAACTTCAAGTTAAAACCAAATAAAACTCATAATATCACTTTATTAAAAAAAGACCAAAAAAAAAAAACCGAAAAAATGTTGGAAATGGAATACCAGATTTGTCGTTCCTGAACTAAAAAAAATCCAGATTAGTTGATCCAAACACCAGATTTAATGCAAAATTCAAAGTATAAACCAGTAAAAGATATTAGTCGGTAGATACATGGATCTTTTTAATATAAAAATAATGGATAAATATAAAATATAAAAAAAAATAAATCACAACGGCTAAATATTGAACTAAACTCGAATAATTCAACTAAACACAAACCAAACTCATTTACATTTTTTTAATATATTGTTTGTTAATTGGACAGTTGGTTCAGGAAAGAGATACTTTAATGCTGAATTGTTGAGTTCCGTGCTTATACACATGATTTTTTGCTTATACACTAGATACATGATTTTTTTTTAAATTGTTTTTTAAAGAAATTTTATATAGTCAATGTATTTGTTTGTTTTTTTTTAAATTGGAACTATTTTCTGAAGTTATTGCCAGAATGTTCGTTCTTATAAAAAAACTGAAAAGAGGAAATCAAATGATTATAATTAATAAAACACTAGTGTTTTTTTTTAATTTTCATGCACTTTGCTTTAGTTGCTGAGTTATGAATGATGTTTATCGAAAGAAGTGTCATATTTTTAAATTATATATTCCAAACTTTATGTATCCATGAAAGCAACTGAAAACACCTGCCCAGAAGTGTCCAGCTGTTGTTAGGTTTCCTTCAGTTACTTATAACCATATTCATTCATGTTTTTGTTCAAATATTAAAATCATTATCAATTTAATACACAGTTCAAAATACCAACTAATCTCTTTTTTCATTATAGGAAAGTACATACTTTTTTCCATGTTTGGGAATAGGTAAGAATCGATTTTTTTACTCTTTGAAAAATGATCAAATATTAATACATGACTTTGATAACTCTCCCAACAAAATTAAGAGTTCTATAATTAAAATATAGATTCCATCAATCTATCATTTTGATAAGATAAATTTTTCGTGGCATAATACAGTTCTTACTTTAAATTTTCAAAATATCTGGCCAAATAAATTCTTATTTTCCTGGTTAAGAGATAAAAGGTTTTACTGAGACTAGGATAAACTTAATATTTAGGAGAAAAGTCTAACAACCGATAAATCTGATGAAGTATAATTTAATTAAGCGGAATGTTTTTATTTAATTTGTTTTTGTTTTTTAGGAAGCAGGCAGCAGCTAAACACTGAAATGAGATCCTTTAAGCCTCCCTGTCTTAATTAGGAAAAGGTGCCTTGTGAAAATATAAGCACCGATCAGAAGTATTTAAAACATTACTATGATTTATAATTACTGTTGAACTTATTATTTCAGTTGAAGTTATAATTTCAGATGACCTGATGAAGACATTTTAAGAAGTAAATTTAGAAATATATCTGTAGAATATAATATAAATGGCAAATCAGAATAAACGCCTCAAAATAGAACAATGTAACCTTCTCTCTAGACAAAGCTTCGTGTCCAGCAGTCAAAATTGACATCGACGAAAATTATGTACGTTATCTCGGACGATACTTGGACAAAAGACTTACATGGAACGTACATACAACATTAAAAAGACAAGAATTGGATAGACGGTTCAAACAACTATCACATCTTCTAGATTACAGAGATTCACTTGACTTACGGAACAAACTACTAAAATACTATAATAGTATACTAAAACCTATTTGGACATATGGAGCAGAACTTTGGGGTTCAGCAAAAAATCTCCTCATACACAAGATACAAACAACACAGTCCAAAATTCTCAGAAAAATTGTAAATGCACCATGGTATATTTCGAATCACACCATACACAACGACATGAACATTCCCACTATAAAATCATATATTCATAACAAATACATGACATTCCACTCATCAACACAATACCACCAAAACCCACTCCTTCTTCCGGTTTCCTACTCCCTGTTGCCTGGACTTGGTAGAAAAAGATTAAAAAGACATTGGCCAAGAGACCTACTCACCTATTGATATTTTTACTCCATCATCATATAGGAGATCATGTAGAAAAGCAAAGAGAAAAACACTCGGACCAAATTTGCTGAATGCACAATTTCCCAGGTGCAAATGAAAATTAAATAAAATTGATTTTTTTTTTTATTCTTTTTTTGCATTCAAATAGAAATGAAATTGATAAATTAATTTAGTTCCACTATTTCAAGGAATTACCCAACCTATCTGCAGACCCATTTTTTAATAATATTTGTGGCAAGTAAAAAAAAATCGTCTCCAGATAATTATTTTACTAATTTATTAATCTAAAACGGAATAACCTCCTAGGGCTCGTTCATAGAAATAGACATAAAATTGCCTATAGTGAGATACTCAATAGGGAGGGAGCTAGCTCAGTGGTAGAGCACTGAGTTGCTATGCCGAAGGTCCTGTGTTTAAATCTGGCTGGTGAAGATAAATTATGTAATCTCTAAAATGTTTGGGGTGGACTCTATGGGATTTGGAAAAGTGGGTACCTTAAATTTAGGGGAAACCGGTTGAGCGTGATCTTGGACTACTCACCTCCCTCGGCATCCTTTGTCCTAGAAACAGTGCAGTCTCAATCACGTAATGAACCAAGACCCTTCATGGATTGTAGCGGTATAAGTTTTTAGGTTAATTATCTAACAAAAGTTAAAGATTTTCTAAACTTAAAGAAATTCACGCTTTAAACTTTCAAGGTCATACATGAATCTGAAATATAATAAAATAAATATATTAAAAAAATACTTCAATAGTCGGGGTAGACGGGAGTTCATCCGACCTAAAATGATTGTAGAGTTATTTTTGCCCAACACTTACTTTTTCGATATTAAAAGTGCGTAAAATAACAAAAGATATTTTTATATTATTATGTTAGGTAAGGAGAGGAGCGACTAAGAGGTAGAGAGCTGAGTTGCCGTGCCGTAGGACCTGGGTTCAAATCCCGCACGCTAGAACTTTTATTCAACGGGTCCTTAGGGATCTAGAACCCTCCTGGGGCTCAATAAGGAGGACAAATCTGGTGGTTGAGCATGACCTAGGACAAATCACCTAGCAGCATAACCGTTGTCCAAGAAACAGTACAGTCTCTATCATGTATTGAACCCAAGAAACTCCATGGTTTGTAATGGTACAGTTTTTTTAAAAGTTTTTTATTACGTTGGAAGATATAAATATTGTCCCCAGAACGTTAATAATATGCATTATATAATGGACACATTACTTTAGAATAATATTTCTACGAAGAAAATGCCAACCAAATATAAAATGATACAGTAGTTACATTTTCTATTTTGGACATGTTTGCTTTTCACTCAAACGATACTTGGGCCAGTTGAGACAACAATAACCATGTTGGATAAGTTAATACAAATAGTTAAAAGTTAGCCACATAATATATTCAGTACTGGCCTGAAGGGAGAGAGAGTAGGAAGCTAGAGGGCAGGTCTCCTTCGGGTTAGTTTAATTACTTATTCCTTTGGCCAAGGACGGTTCCTTTACAAGTTTAAAACGGGCTTGTCATTCTATTGCCTTCCTCCCCTTCTCACGTACAACTTCTTCTAACCTTCATTGTTCAATCGTCCTCCGACCCATATTGAATCCTGGGTTTCCTAAATAGGAGAATGTAGTGAGTGCGTGGCTTGATAAATTACCCTTTCAACTGATTCGGTATTCAGAGAATAGAAATTCCCAGGGACAAACAAAGGAAGTTTATTAACGACTTGAAGAGCATATGTTTTTGTAGGGTTAATTTTTACCTGGCACTATTGAATCCCATAATTATTAAACTAAAGTAAAAGAAAAAATTCTTTAAATATAAAACAAATAATTATAGTCAAGTTTATGTGGAAAATAGTTGACTGGATAATAGGGATGTTGACTAATTGGAATTGCTTTTATTTTATAGCTAGACCCTGTAAAAATACGGAAATAATAATTTCATGAAAAAATATGTCAAATTTCAATTTAAAAAAACTTAAATTTATATCTATAAGGAAGAAAATAGTTGGGGGTGCAGTCAAATAAAAAAAAAAATTAGTCATATTTTTGGCCGTCAGATATCGCTGGCAACACCTTCATAACGTATTTTTTTGTCAGTTAGACCGCTTCTAGTCTAGCTCCAGCTCCCTATAGGTGTGTACATTTTTGATATTCATATCTTCTCCTCACCCCTTTCCTTCTCCATTTTGCACACCTTTTTTCTCATATTAGCTTTTTGGCATCCATCATATGTTATTATTATTTAAGATTTCATTAGCATTTAACATCACTATTTCATCATATTTTATTCTATTTCCATGCTCATACCATATTGTTACTTATATTTCTATACGTTCATTGTATATTTACGTCATATATTTATACCACTTCATTCTATATGTATGCATTTTGAAAACTCCCCTTACTTATATTTTCTACTTTCCATGTTCAGTTTATTTTTCACCTCTTATACTCTATATTTATATCTTGACTTTCTACTGTTATTTTTCCTATATTTACTCTTTGATATCATTTTCGTTATACCTTCTTTCATTTTACTTATGTAAACTCCCTAGGAGTCTATTATCTTACATTTTATATTTGTTATATATATTCTACTACCTTTTCCATAATTTTACTTCTCACCTCTGATGTTTATACTTTTTCTTTTTTTAAAAAACTTTCTGTTTACTTCCTTCTTTTATCTTTGTAAAAAAATTTTTTTGCATCACCACCTTTCTGTACATTTTCTCTGTAACTTTTTTTATTCATATATATCCCTCACTTTTGTTCTAAATTTCTACCTCTCTACATATATATTTTTTCTATTTTATCATATACTTAGCACTGCAATGTATTTTTATAGTTCTGTTATTTTGTCTGTTTTTCTTTCTTAGCCCTGAAGATGACCCACAAAGTGGGTCGAAACGTCGGCACATAATTAAATAAGTAACCACTTATTTAGTGTTTTTATTTGACTGCACCCCCAACTATTTTCTTCCTTACGTCTATCTTCCAGTCAACCATCCCCTCGCTTCTCTTAAATTTATATCGTTTTCAAAATTCCCGCTATAACGCTCCAAACTGTCAAGTGGCTATGATCTACGTCACACTCCAGTCCGTCTCAATCTCGCGCCCTGTCAAACTGATCTTGACTGAGTTTTTACGAATAAATTTAATAAAAGCCATACAATTGAATTCGTCGCATTACAAATCCTGTTCAACGTCGATGTGCAAAAGTATGTCGGAAAAACTTTTCATAAACGTTCCAAAAATTGCAAAAATAAGGAGAAATTGGTTAACACTTGCTAGAAGACATCCGGAATCATTGGCAACAACAAGTACCTGTGTTATTTTGTGAATATCACTTTGATGCAAGCTCTGATTAAATAGAAATACCACTATAAAAATTTAGAGAGCCAATACTACGAATTATGCTAATGCGACCAGCTGCCGCAAAAAGGCAAAGACTCTCATTGATAAATGATTGTGAAGAAGAGATAAGAACAACTGCATTTCAACAGAGTTATTACCTATTTTCAATTGTATGGTAATTAAATGGATTTGTAATAATTTTATGAATTGATGGGAATTGAGATCGAAAGGATTATGAAGGTTGGATTTAACTAGAAAAGATTTACAGATATAAGAGAGAGTTATATATAGATCTCAAAACCGATAACTGGTGTATTTGAAGGTTATCGGACAAAAATAGAACATAAGAACCAGAAAAATACTGATAAAAATAATAAAACTAAATAGACAAAACTAGTTTCATATAATAGGAAAGCAATGAAATATCACCAATAAAATAATATCAATAACAAACAAATAAAAATAAAAGTTAATAATCTAAACCTTTAAGTCACTTATTGAAAAAAAAATTAATTAAAAAAACAAATTTTGGTTTAATTTTTATAAAATTATATAACTGTCATATAACTTGACTAATGTAATCCATATACATTTATCGTTGAAGAATAAGAAGTTGATTTTTAAGGATATACTTTTAACTTAATTTAAAAAATCAAGATTTAAATTTTTTTTCTTCAGTCAGCGTTGGTTGATATATGTCCCTAAAAGAAAAATACTTGTAAATTAGTTTAAATCGATGAAAAGTTTTAATTTACACTAAATCAAATATCCAAGAGATTCTCTTGTAGATCTGGAATAAACAAAGTAGGAGCGTAATTATTCAACTAAATTTTTGTACATAACTTTTTTATTATAACTTTGTTGATATAGATGATAAGTAGTTATTAAATATGATTTAATAGAATGTGGAATGAGTAAAGTGTCTCTTTCATAGGTAAATATATTATATCAGTGTAAACTTATAGGTTCTAAGCTCCGCAGCACAAAAGTCGTTGTTTATAGCAAAAAAACTTGCCACTATCAAAGAATCAATCTTAGGTAAGTTACAAATACTTCCTGTAATGAATCCAGTTTCCATTGTGATATCATTTTAGATATTACCGATTTTGTAACAAATTATCGAGAGAAATAGTTCTCTGTTATGAAATGGTTTATGCCAGCTTCACAGGGCGGTGACGCCACGCGCTGTGATTGGTGTTCGGAGTCACGTGATAATGGCTAATAAATAAAGCAATTTTAATCAATTTTATTTAATTTAAAACAAATAATTAAGTTCTTAAATTGTTATTTTAGGTTTCTAAAAATTGTCTTTAAGATGTAAAACATAATTTTACATGGATTTGTAACATGTGTCAACAACCCTATTCTAACAGCGGTGTGAAATGGATAGGGAGTGCAGTGAATGATTACACAAAATGAGAATGCCTTATTTTATTGTGCCTACCTTTCGGCGTAAGATTTAGGCCATCTTCAGGGCAGTGAGGTGAAGAGTCAAACTCCAACTGGATATTTATGAATACTTATATTCATATAAAACAACAATAAGTTATAAGATACAATATAGTCAAAACTATCACGCATTCGCGATTTCAACCTGATTGAGGAGAGGACTACTGCAATACTTGTGGGTTGCATCTCTCTGGACGTGAGCATTCCTATTCTCATGTCCACATAGAGTAAGTGTATTGTGTAGATTAAGCAACACAAAGTAACGAGTAAAGTACTGCATCAACTCGTGTCCTCCAGGTGTATATGTAATATGCGCCATCTATGGTAAATATTACAAGTATTAAAATGCATTCCATGTTGTTTGGGTTATCTATCCGACAAAGTCTTCATGTTCAGTTGATGCATAAAATGTGATACCAACTGTCTTACAACGACCAATAGTGCCATACTCACAAATATTCATGCTTCCTGCACCATACATTATTCCGGACAAGCGGCCACCATCTTCATAAAAACTTCCATTCTAGTTCAATGGTGGCCAACAGTTAACAAAAAGCGCATTTCTTTATTCAAGTTCGGATGCACCATTGCGATAACACTAGAATCCCAGTCGTTCGGAAAGAAATACGGGATCTGCTCCGCTTGGGGGAGGATAAGAACTAACTAAACCATGCAATTATATTAATTAATTAAGAACAATAATTCAAAACTCTAATTTAGTAAAAATATATTAAAGCTGACATGTTCGTTTCCTGATGTTTACCTCAGTTTGTAATTTTTCTATTTGGAAGGGACCCAGGCAATGTCATATTTTTTATAAAAGTTTTAATAAAAATGTTATAAACAATGTACTTTTATTAATGTAATATATGCACTTACAAATTTATTTAAAGAAAATAAATTTGTCATATAAAATACCAATAAAATAATTTCGGAATATAAATTTATAATACAGCTTTTGTAAAAGCCATATAATAATACCTCAACTCAACCGGAATGAGATGGAAAGCTCTGCTGTTTCCATTTCCCGGAAAATGGATTCCTGTATGGAGCGAACGGGATAAATCCACCGCTAGAATGGAAATAGATTGCAAAAGTCTTCAATGCAACTATTAATTTTCTGTTACTAATAGTTAAGCTTAACGGTGTAGAAATGTTGATTTCTGCCAATAAAAAAAATGATCGACTTCTACCTATTTATTTAGTGAATTAATACCAATAAATTCGACCTTACATATATACATTTTAGCAATGAGCCTGTGCTATGGTAACGATATTCCTTGTTTTTGTTCAGATATTTAACGTTTATTTCTAAATGTTTCATATATAAGTATCCTGGTACATATTAAATAAAATTTAACTTAATATGATAGATACAATTAACGTTACAATTTAAAATTCAAAATTAATTTTTAGAACTTGTTGATCCAAAACGAAAAATTCTCTGAATTTTTGATCACCTGAACTGTTAGGTGCATCACTTTGCAATGACTGAATGGTGAATGACCAACACAATGCATAGTATTTTTTTTTTGAGTCGGAGAGCGATAAATAATATAGGTTATGGTTTCTTTTCTTTCAAAATCCAAAATACATCTTTTCAAATATAAATCAAGATCAAATATGGAAGATTAGCCAATTTTAGTCAATAATATAACTATTAAAAATTGTAAAGGAACATAACATTAAATCCATTCAATATTTTCCGAATGTGTTAGCTCTTTCTGGTAATTAATCACGTAAATAATCAAAATCATTATTTCCCCCAATTAATAAATTTACAAAAACTAGGTTAATGAAAACTAATTAACAAGTAAATTTAACAAAACTATGCAAATTTTAATCTTTTCAACTTTAAAATAGTTGATGGTAAGTTAGAAACTATTAGCTTTTAGCATTTAATGATGAGCCGATAACTAGGTTCAATACTGATGATTAAACAAACTGGAGGGGATTAGCAAACTAATTCAATGAATGTTTCACTACACCGAGGGCTGCCACAAACTAATGGAATCCAAAAGAAGGGATCTGATTTATATATAATTATCCAAGCGCAATCATACATCATATATACTTTGATTATTAACTAGTATTTTATCATTAAATATAATCAAAGTATTGTACCTCAATATCAAAACGGATATTAGCATTAAATAAATATGTGTGTGCATGAATATATATTTATACGTTCAGGCCCTTGAGATTTATTCGATTTAAAAATATTTCAGGTTGACCTTTTACAGTATTATAAACAGTCGAGAAAAAAAGAAAAATACGTAATGTTGAACCGACTAGAACCTCAGATAGATTCACCTATAAGAGAGTATCAAGGAAGCTTCAAGAGAAGTAGATCCTGCAATGAACAAATCAGTGCCCAGATAATAATATTAACAATAATAAATCCAGGATAAACAATAACATTCTCCAATAATAAGGAATACATTGGAAAAAAATCTAGGTAGCTAAGAACACAGAAATATAATCAAGGAAACACTTACTAATACAACATACAATGGTAAATTCATAGGAGAAATTTCTAAAACATTTGCAATAAAGAGATGGACTATCACCAATTATATTTGATTCGGATTTAGAGAAGATTGTCAGGGTAAGCAAGGGGTGAAGGGGATACAAGTTGGAATGATAAGCCACTGCTGATGACTTATCCATCTAATAAAATAACCAAAAAGAAGCCTTGTAGTCATTACATCAAATCTCAGACAAAAGAGGATAAACAGTTTCATATGAAAAACATACTACATAGACAGCAATTTCGCGAACAAGCACACGCTGAAAACCAAATATGGCTGGATATAATAGGTAGAAAATTTCAAAAACCTTGGAGTGGTTACACAAAAATCTGGACTAGATGCAACAGCCTATGAAGAAATTGCTTTAAAAGACTTATATCGAATCACTACAGAAGAATCATCTTAATCAATGTTAGATTAAGGCAGTATAGTACAGTCGTTCCTCCAGAAGTCCTGCATACCACTAAAGTAAGAATAGTCAAGAAAAGAATAAAAATTGAGGAGAAAGAAAAAATACTGAAGATTTATGGATCAGCGCTCAAAGAGGCTCTGGATAAAAAGACCGACTGTACAACAGTACAAAGACACGGGGCAATAACAAATAACATAAAGAAAAAGAAGAGCTAAGTTCTTCAAACACATTTCCAGAACGAATGATGAGTGACCTTTTACAAAAATCATCAACATAGTTACTAACAGTAAAGTGAAAATCGATTGGGTAAAAGAGACTCAGGAAGACCTCGCTGTGCTGAACATTTCCGCAGGAGATATACCAGACTGGAAAATGGAAGAAATAATCAAAATAGTAAAACTAGAACATAAATATAAAGAAAAATTAATTTAAAGAAAGATGAGGGAAGAAAGGAAGAGGGGTATGCAGTGAAAATATGAGAGAAGGGTATAAAGACAATGGACTTATGAGTCTTCTAGGGCTCTCTTTAATGAACAACACAGATAATAGCAACTTTCACTATAATTTGTTTTTCTTTTAGAGTATAATGTGAGCAGGATTGTCAAAAACTCATTGAGAAATATTGTCGAAAATACTGTTTACTGTTTAACTTCCTAACTATTAAGGTATTACTGGGCTACTGTTATTAGTAGCTCGATGAAAATAAATTCTAGAGTTTAATGAACTCTCCCCGTTTTTATCTAGCACTAAATAAAAAAGTACAAAGGAAAATATCAGGATTGAGTAGAGTTGCTGAAAAATAAAACCCTGCCTTTTCTTGGAATTTCCATTTATTACACCTGTTTTTCTCTTTATATAAGTAGGTCAAAGAGTCTCCATTTACTTTTTCAGCTATTCATGATATTTTAGTTTTTTAAATCAACAGGCACTAAAGGGGGGGGGGGAAATGAAAAACAACAGTTTTTGTGTTAGGGACAAATTTATTCTCTTGCAGTTGTCTAAAATTGCATATATATGAATCAGTTAATGATTTTCAGAGAGGCGAAGCAATCCAAAAGGATTGGATATTTGGGTTGTAATAAACTAGAAAGAAAGATAAATGAAATTGTTATTTAGATTAAGAGATTATATTGTTAAGGCTCTCATCTGTGGTCGAGACGTGCTTACAAATACTTTCCTCTATTAGCAGACACCGGAAAGTACTCATGGATTTCTCAATTCTTCTCACGAGAGAGAAAGAAATTAGCCAACTCTGTCCGCTAGGGGATCACATCACGGTAACAGGACTGAACATTTTTAGCACGAATGTACCTTTTTAAGAGCGTTTGTTTTCCCCCATAAGTAAGAGTTAAAGACAGGTACTACTGAGAAGTATCGTGACCTAACCAGAAGGCAGGTGAATTCTGAAGGTAGGAATTTTCCTTTATTCTGTAGTCTGACTAGATTCCCATTGGTAGAGTCCCAGACTAGCGATCTGGAAGACCCGGGTTCGAGTCCCGGTCCTGGACATATCTTTTCTTCTCAAATAAAAATATTTAAAAATTAGTAACAAATAAATTATAATAATTATAATGACGTAAGTCAACTAGATCCAAAATTAAAATAATGTTCAAAGATCATTCTTCCCCTCGTATACTTCGCAAAATGCGAGAACGGGGGGGGGGACTTAGGATCAGTGAAAAGAAAGGATATGACCATGGCCGGGGAGCGAGCCTGATACAGCCAGGATGGCTCAGTTGGTAGAGTCCCAGACTAGCGATCTGGAAGACCCGGGTTCGAGTCCCGATCCTGGACATATCTTTTCTTTTCAAATAAAAATATTTAAAAATTAGTAACAAATAAAATAAAATAAATTGTAGCCAGATGTAGTTTCAGTTAGTGACAGAGCTGACAAAACATGACAATATAAATTTGTTTTCTTCCCTCTATTCCTTTTGCATGTTTCGATCACAAAACAGATGGAAGATTGAATCTTTCTATAAATTTTGTTAGGGTGTCTATTTATATCTTTGATATAGCAATAATTTGATTAGTAATCATCATTGTTGATGGTAGTTGGTTGTATATATATTCTAATCTAGTAGTTTGTGTTGAAGATGTTTTTCTATTGCAAGCTGTTCCCTAGGAACCCTTGACTCTCCCATGTTTTCTACCCGACCTTTTTCAGGTGCCCATAAGGTCTAAGAGCAGTCTGAAGGTAAATGGGTATTAAAATATCGGTGCTAGATTTAAATAAATGTGGACGGTTTACTTATTTTGGGTGAAGAAGTGGAAACTATAAAAGTAAACACGACAATGTTGAAGAATGCAATGAATGCTGCCGATAAAGTAGGACTCGTAGTAAATTCGACCGAAGCAGAGGTTAGTAGCAGAATCGGTGGTATTTTAGTTGATATTGATAATGAAAGGAATAGATTTTAAAATTAGAGGAGTTTAAGTACTTGTTATCTTATATAATAACATTAAATTGGTCATGAAGGAATTCCTGAAAAAAAAATGAATGCTGAGCCGACTGTTAAACGACCGAACTGTAGATGGGAGAATTGCGTTAATGGTGATCTTACGGATTTGAATTTGGGCATCTATCTCTGGAAGCCTGGACCTTCGGCTCCCTAAGACTTACAATATAGTTATCCTTAATCATTAATATCCCTATGTTTGGTTCTATTCAATTAATTATAAGCAGTTTCTGTGTTATCTGATAAGAAGGGATGTAGGAGTCAACCAGACCCTTCTGATCACAAATAACGAAATTAACCAGCTTTATCTTTTAATTGTATATTATCAAGATTCTTCTCAGTGTTGTTCGTCTTCGTTACTCTTTTAAATCCAAATAAAAGATCGTAGTAAAAAATCTTGAAGATTTTATATTATTAGATCAGTTTCAATAAGCTATACAAATAAAAACTATTTTTAATTAAGATATTCAATTCCAGTAGCGTAGTTATTTCTCGGAATTATCGAAGCATTCCGGTAAGGTCATTTAGTAATGTAATTGAATGGAAAGGTCTCTAGGAATCCTCCAACATTGTCTGCAATCCTGGAGAAATTTTGCTGCGAAGCTTACATTCGGAGTCTATTTATAATGTTCCTCAGGTATAAAATATTTAAATAGTCAGTCATGAGGGCTGCCAACAGATGTGAAAACTCAAAACTTTGGAATAACTGCGTTATTTTTTTGAATTTCTAAATCAATTGTAGTCTGAATTATTTAAACTTCAAATTCGTAAATTAAAATTACTAATATAAGTCTGTTTTCCACACATACTGAACACAATATCTATGTACATATTCAATTAGTATATGCATTAATCAAAACAGTTGATGGGATACCCAAGCTCATTAATATTCAAAATATAAATAATTTTATATATACAAAGATGTAAATGAATATTTAGCATTATTATTATCTCTAAGTCCAACAATGCTTCAATCATTCGTACTTTTAATCATTTAATAAAACAAGACATTTAACGATGACAAATAAAATATTTTAGAGGAAACAAAAAGTTCAACTAGTTATTGGTGTTTTAAGTTATTAGTACTATCAATTGTACAATTATTAAACGACCGTTTAGTTAAATATAGTTATTCTTATATTGATTGACCCAACGCGGTGCCAGTTCGGGAAATACGTCACGAGCATGTCGGTGCCACGAACTCCTAAGTTTTTTCCATACAAAAAGCCGAAAAACTAGGTTTAAGAAGTTTTCGCCAAAAAAAGAAAATCGTTAATAAAAGAAATCGAGGAATTTCGTGAGTTATATAACTGAACTAAGCTTGTTAAAAAAAAAATGAGCTCGGGGAACAAATCCGTTTTGTCGTTATTTTCAACCGGTATATTTAATATCTCGTTTATTTATCTGTTAGAAAACTAAGGGCTGGTAAACAAGCTCTAAACAACTTACACTTCTAGCTCACTGACAATGTCTATGTGAATACTTAGTCTAAAATTTGAAATAAAACAAAACTTCAATGTTAAGGACAAAACCATAAACTTTTTTTTCCCATCGAGCAGTGCGTAACCATTTTTAACAAACCTTATGAATATGTTAAGAAAAAACAAACCTTTCCCACTGGAACCCGTAGATGGTCTTGGGTTTATTACATGGTAGAGACTCCACTGTTTCTTATACAACAGTTGTGGAGGGAGGTGATTTGTTGTAGATCACGGTCAAACGACAGACTTTTCCCCCTCATTTTGGATCCCCACTTTATAGAGGCTGGGTGAGCCCGAGGAGGATCGAAGAAGCCGTAGGATCCATCACCGGGAGCAAACTCAGATTAAATAAAAGTCTGATAACGACCGAGATATGAACCTAGGACCTTCGGCATACCAACTCAGCGCTTTACCAATGAGCCACTCCGCCCCCGAAAATGTTATGAGTAAATAGTCAATTTATTAAAAACAAGAAGTACTTATAAATCATCAAATATTTGATTGAAAAATTAATAATAGAAACTGATAAAAGATTTTGAAATAATGAACATAGTTTTGATAAATTTTCTGTGTATAGTAGCGTACTAAAGCTACTAGACAGAGGATGACCAACCGACTGTATGAGGATCGGGGACAGAGTCAAAGCAATACATTAGCCGTGTATGGACCACTAGCCCGGATTGGCCGCGGCTGGCTCTCATTAGGCAACCGCGGGCACTCAAGCCAATGAACGACCTCCTAGGAATCCCTCCGACCTAAAGTAGCTCTACTTCCAACGTTCAGGTTGAACTGAGCAAGTCGATTTACTTGAATATATTGCTCGCTAGGATTTGTGTATTTACATTCTATGTCTTCATAAATAGTGGAAAATTTCAATTAAATGTCTATAATAATGTTCATCCTTAGTATGCTATTCATATTTGACGCCCATGCCAAAGCATACTGGTTTTAATGGCGGCTACGAAACACTTTTTGAAAGAAATTTTAGAACTTTCTGATTTTTCACCTACGAATTATAAACAACTTATAATGAATTAATTATGAATGAATTTAATCAATTAATGAACATCAAATTCCGCTGCTAAATCTACAGCCCCGGTGAATAAGTGGTTAATTCGGATTTTATCCAGAGAGAGTTAACTGCTTTCAGATAACCGGAATCGTATCATTCTCGTTGTTATTGGCTCGAAATGGAGTGCTATTCAATGCCTTACTTAGCCCTTTATTCACTACGAAAATAACTTCATTCTGCATATAAACTCGTTAATGATGCGTTCAGGATCAACAACAGACAACTCTAAAGTTTCAAAAATAAACGTATTCACACATTTCATTAGTTTAATCCAACAATTCTGTCTAACATGACACTTACCCGCATTATTCCTTATTGCTTTTATCCTGTTGTGGACCTGAAGTTTCGGGAACATCAAGCATTGCTGGAATTAAGGAGAAAATAATGAGCAGAATACAATTTTTGAAATTTGGAGTTATCCGCTTTCTGTCCAAATTTTGTAATACTGCGATTTCCGGTAGTAGATTACAAGCTAACCTGTACCCAACGATAGAAAGCAACAAAAGTTAATTTATGAATAATAGAATTTTGTTTATTAAAAAATAAAAAAAACATTTTCAAAGAAACGCTAGTGACATCATCGATGGTCTGCCAGCTGAGGTGTTTAAGCATGGTGGAAATGGACTTCCACGTTTTCCAAGATTTCTTCACGATCTTATTCTGGACATCTGGGAAGCAGAGGAAATCCCGGAAGATTGGTGTAAAACCGCAATTATCCCCATAAGAAGGGAGGCATGCTTTAATGCGGCAACTACCGTGGCATCTCACTTTTATCCTGTGCATACAAGATACTCTCAAGAATTCTCTTGCAAAGGCTCATTCCTTTTGCGGAGAGAGAAATTGGACCATACCAAGCCGGCTTCAGGAAATGAAAGGCCACCTCCGACCAGATCTTTTCTCTGCTGACTATGCTTGAAAAAACGAGGGAACACTTAATCACTTCCCACCACCTTTTCATTGATTTTAAGGCAGACTATGATAGCGTGCTAAGAGACGAGCTATTCATGATAGCTCCAGCAAAATTAAAGCGACAATGAGAAAGGTGCAATGCATGGTAAAGATTCAGGGGATGTATCCGAGTGCTTCACGACAATAAGGGACTTTGACAGGGTGATTCCCTGGCATGCTTCCTATTTAACTTTGCACTAGAGATTGCAGTGAGGAGATCTGGAGTGTATGTGGGAGGCACCATTATCAACAAGGCAACACAAATCCTGGGCTTTGCTGACGATTTAGATATTATAGGTAGGTCATTGGTAGCCATGAGGGAGGTTCTTTATTGCCCTTAAAGAACCCGCTGCAAAGATTGGTCTGGTTGTAAACCAGGATAATACAAAATACATGATAGCGGGGTGTTGAGGCTGAGGAGAAAGTGGAGCTGAGATCCAAATTGGAGAATTTATATTTGAACGGGTAGATGAATTTGTCTACCTAGGGATGCTGGTAAATACAAACAATGATAAGCAGCTGGAGATAGACAGAAGATTATTAGTGGCTACTAACAGCTGTTATTTCGGATTGCAGCGGCATTTGAAGAGCAAATCTCTGTCTAGAAGCACTAAATTACAGCACTACAATACACTAATAAGGCCTGTCTTCACCTACGGGTCCGAATGCTGGACACTATCCAAGAATCAAGAGCTGGCTTTACTGAAGTTCGATCGGCGCATCCTCCGAATAATATTTGGTCCAGTGTTTATAAATCAAGAATGGAGCCTAAGGACTAATGCGAAACTACAAATGTTGTACTAAGAAGCCGACCTTGTCAGATTTATAAAAGTGGGGAGATTACGTTGGGCTGGACATGTGGCGAGGATGACGGATGACCAAATTCCTAAGAAGCTCCTCAACGAACAGACCCATTGAAAAAGACCAGTTGGACGTCCCAAATTGCGTTGGGCAGACGGCGTCGCTGCCGATGCAAGGTCTATCCTTGGGATAAGGAATTGGAAGGGGGCTACTATACTACTATACTAGGGATGACTGGTGGCGTCTGTTGAAGGAGGCCTTGACCCCCGCGGGTTGTAGTGCCATTTAAGAAGAAGAGACATTATCACTGAAAGGTTAACCAACTCATTGATACAATTATAATGGCATTATCATTTAATGAGAATATTTAATCAATGTTAATGTCATAATCCATAGCAACATACAAGTATCATGTTTTCATTTAGATTTTGCTATAAGAGCAGAACAACATCTTATGCTGCCTTCAGACATAACTCTTCTAATTAAAGTAACTAACAGAACTTACATGCCCTCCTTATAACAAGAAACACGTCTTCAGTTCATTATAAGATGTTTCTAATAACAAGGTGGACATTATTTACTTCATACAGTATAATGCTTGGCTTCTAAGAAGATATTTTTATTGTATGAGTTCTTAATTTTTGAACAATAGCCATCCAGCACCAATATATTGTAGAAAATTGTCAATTTTATTAATTATGTCTTAATGTTATTGACGATGTTATAAAGGGAAAAAATGAGTCATTTTTAAATAAGCTCAAAGTTAAAAAAAAAGAAAAAGTTAAAATTCGTCTTTCTTTTTTTACAGTAAGTCAACATTTAATAATAAAGTGTAAAAAGCGAATAAAACTTTATTATTATATTTTTATGATTAAATTTTGACTTACTGTAAAAAAAGAAAGACGAATTTTAACTTTATCTTTTTTTTTAACTTTGAGCTTATTTAAAAATGGCTCATTTTTTCCCTTTATAACATCGTCAATAACATTTTAGTAAACCAGTAATAAAAAACTAATCAGAAACTGTTAAATAAGAGTAACTTAAATAAAGTTAAAAATACTGTAAAATATACCTGACATGGAGATCCGTCATAGTTGCTCAGTACGTGAGGTATGAGAGGTTTGGTATATTTATACTTCTTAAACCTGGAGGAACAATCACAGTTAAAAGTTTTTTTCAAGTGTTGAAAGTTGAAGAAAAACTTGGAGAATAAGTTCCTGAAAACTTCCCAAAAGCGCATTCAGTAACTCCTAGCAAGTAGATACTATTCCAATCTTGAGATACATCATTTAAAAAAACACATTCATACAAATTGTACAAACTATTTTATGAATACAAATACTTGTATATATGCAATAATCTGTATATTTTCTTTTTTCTAGTTTTTTTTTTTTTATCACTTAGTACTTAGTTATCTTTGAAACTGTGTTTATCCTTAAGAGAACTCTTTTCTTTAGCGAAATTACTTATTACTAACACTATTGTTATATTTTTCAATTCCTGCTCGTTATATATTTACATTCTTCATTAAAATAATTAAAATTTATTTTATAGTACCATGCATAGATTTATCGGCTCTAAATTAAAATTTTAGTACTTAAACTGAATATAATCAGTTCAATATCTGTGCTCCCGCAATCAATATGTTCCTAGGTCCGGAAAAAGACCATAGTACATGATCATGACACAACCAAAAAAAATATATTTGCGTGTGCTAATTAAACAGAACATGCTCGTGAACAATAAATACGCATATAAAAATAACATAAGCCAAACGATTTATAAAATATTGCTGACTGTATTAAAAAAAATGTTTTTTTCTTCCATACAAATTTATTTAAATAGTAAATTTTGAAACAGTTATTAAATATAAAATTCATAAATTCCATTACGTTAAACTTGTTCGTTAAAAGGGAGATTTATATCATACCATCATTATTATGAATATTACCTTTTTCTTTTCAGATTTACATTTACATAAATTCGTTCCAACCTGAAATGAATTTTAAGGACCCTTTTACCTTAATAATATTTTAAAATCTAGCAATAATTTTATATTTAATCTTGAAGAGTGCGGACCATCTTATAATTTAAAAATTCCTCTTCTAAGTATAAGTAAATAAATAAGCAGTTTTAGAAAGAAATTCTTGGAAATATTTCCCAATTCCCCAAAACTGTATCTGACTATTTTTTAAAATATTCGAAATATAATTTACTATTAATGATGATTTTTAAAATCTTAAGCGCCTTTGACTTCCATTATAAAAAAATTGGCTGGAGAGGAATCATACACGGTTACGGTGAGGATGATTGGACCAACTCCCTATTTTCCTAAGCCAGTTCATTTAAGTTTGTTCACACTTGAAATATCCTGTTATCCTGGAAAAAGTTACATTACCTACTGTCATTAATATAGCTTCTATTCTTACTAAAAAATTTCATTTTTAAATGATAAGATGAATAGAATGGAAATACATTGATATTATATTGGAATTAATGGAAACCTAACGAGACATTATTGTTTATAATTTATTTCAGTCTAGAATATAATAAAGAAATACAAAGAGACAAAGTCTGGCAGACATCAATGTAATTTATTTTGTGGATGCTTGTTAGAAATATATTAACTACATGTCAGAGAATTTTAGCCAATCAACCCTTTGGAAAGAAATTATTTAAATGATACCGGCAATGTGTTGTTATGTTATAGTACTGCTTTCGCTCTTTAATGTCAGTAAATTTTTAATAAATCATATAATTTAATAAATTTGTCTCACTATCCTGAATAGGATCTTCACTATTTGGGTTAATTCATATCGGAAGGCAAGGAAGTGGTCATGTCCCAAGTACTGAGTCCTGCACTAAGGCCTAATCTGTACTAACAACTTATTTAGTTTTTTAAACTATTATTTATTTTTATTAAGATAATATTCTGTTTCTCACTTCAATACTTAGAGGAGATGCTCTTAAACGATGCACCTGACTGAAAAGTTTACTGTACAAAATGAATATAAATGACTGTAGTTCATTTTAATATGGACAAAGTGAAAACATGTGAGGTTCAATATACCTATGAAAACGTAAAATAGATGCTGAAGATAAAACAAAGCATCACACTAAATCAAAAAGACCTATCTTGCACTAAATTGCGCCCGAGTTTTCACTTAAGGCAATGTTTGCGAGAGCGCTGGTTAATTAGGCGACCGAGCAAACAGAGGGGACGATGTGCTGGGACACCCGGAGCTAATCATCTCTTCGGCTGATATCGGCTGATTATTCCACCTGGAAGGGGGCGCTCAAGTCACCACTGCTGCGCAATTACACGCACCAAGTGCAATAGGAAGGCCTTGCGGCAGGCAGGTCTCTAAGCTCGCATAAACAACATTATCTGAATTTAAGAAAAACTTCACTATTTTTTTCACGAGCTTCTCTAATTAAAAACACCGCGCAAGTTCGGGACAGCAAATTTACTTCCCCTCCGAAGGACGGCTTTTTCCCTTTTTCACACACGAGTTTTAAAAATACCAAGGTGACCAAGGTTATGAACGCGTGATCTTTGGCATAAAGGTTTTATGTTAACCACTACACCAAAGGGGGCCCACATCACCCTTTCTATCATGTTATATAAGTAGTTCTTTTTTACACTGAAAACATTAACAAAAATTAGCATCAGTGATAAAGTGAAATATATTTTTAATACCATTTTATATAACTCGTTTTAGTTTTCAGGTTTTCTAGATTTAATTTACATGTATTTTGAAAAAAAAAAATCCTGCACCACTCCAACCCATAAATTTTTATTCAGTAAAAGGTAGGGACTACTCTACTTCTAGAACAGCGCTTGAGCAGGGAGGTGATTTGTCCGGTATCACACTCAACCGACATGTTTTTCCCTAATGAAGGCTGATCAGTTTATAGAGGAAGGGTGAGCCCCAAGAAGGCCTTCCCATACTTAAAACAGAATAAATATTTTTTCTGTCACACCCAGTTTTGAACCCGGAATCTTTACCATAGCACTCTCTAGACAGAGAGCTACCCCAATCTCATAAGTATGGATTTAAAGTTACGTTGATCTTTATTTTGTTCTTCTTTCCTTTGACAATCTCGGTATTTTGTCAAAACTGTGAAGATTGGGTAAGGTTAGGAAGATTCAGAAATATTTTTTGCTAGATCTCATGCAGAGTCTCGTTTCAGATCTAATACATTTACATATTACCCAGCGCTCCCGTAGTTGTCAAGTGGGAAGTTTTAAGTTAGACTTGAAACTAATCGAAAATAATCTAGATAGTACAAAGTTTTATAAAATATCAACACTCTTCGTCAATGCTATTAATATATTCTATTGTAATTTACAGTGCCGAAAGGCAACCCTATATCATATCGATTGTTCCCCATGACGGGAAGATGGCAGATGTTTACAACACGTGTGAGGTGATGAAATGATAAATACTTGCAGTAAAATCAATAAAACATGCAAACAGAACCATAAGGGGCAAGGTAATCCTAGCCACGAAGGACTGCAAATACCCACTCCCCACTCCCCACTACCACTCCAGTTGCATAACACTAGATGTGGGTTATTATTTGAAGAGGGCGGGGAGCCAATAGTGTGCATGCTTCGGGGCCTTGTGGCCTCTACCCAGAAGAGTTCTCGGCACTTCAACTACCATAAATCCTTCCACTTGTGCTAGTTAAAACAAGGAATTCCTTCGATTGTTTAGTCTGGCCGTAAGTGCTTTCGAAAGCCCAATCACTAACGGAGCTTATAAAAGCAGAACAAGGGGCCAGATCAAAATTAAATGAAATGTAATAAACAAGATCTAAAACACAAACAGTACTCGCTAAAGCAGAGTGAAAAGAACTGATAGAAATTCAAACTTAAAAATCATGAACAGCTGTTGCCCTGCTTAGTCACTAAATAAAATTTGAAATAGGAATAATAAAAGGAATACAACTCACACACTTAATTATTTAATACAAGAAGAAATACAAAAAAATTGTTGTTTATAAAAGATATTTCGATATAAATAACTGTTTTAACTATGTAATTATATATTGTTACGATCAGAGAGACAAGAGGGACCGGGTGAAGGGATTAAGATAAGCCGGAAGGGATCAAAGTTTTGCCGAGGCCCTTCGCGTCCAGCCTGGAATTGCCGAGACCCCCCCCCCACCCCGACCAATCTTACCTATATAAAAGAGCCTTAGCGGTCAGTCTGTAGTAAGTGAGTAATGTTGTGACAGTCCGTATGAGTGACAGTGACAGTGACAGTTAGTGGCCGTGTAATAAGTGTAATAAAATGTGTGCCAGTTTGTCATATTCGGAGAGTTTTACGGTCGGTGGACTTTACTTAGCGAACTGCAAGTGTTATATTGTAGTTGTTAACTATAGTGTAATATTATTGTATTTGTACAAATTTATATAAATAGTTTAGTTATTTAGTATTAGCAATATCTTATATTATTTGTATATTATTTAAGTAATTTGATAACATTTAGGCCTAGGTTATAATCTGTAGAATATAGTTATTGTAAATTGATATTAGTTTAATAATTTAATTGTTTTAAATAATTTCCTTGTAGTTTTTTTAATTTGTTAATAAATTTTAGTATCTTGAATTTAGTAATCGTTTAATTCATTTTACACCCAGTAGCCCGTAACAATATGTACAAATATAGATATTAAATTGCATGACAGGAAACTGTTCGTTCAAGGCTACTCTAACACTTACTAAACAAGCGCTTTAAGCTTCCAATTAATTAAAAAAGGCTTATATACATGATTATTATAAAAACTAGTTCGACTTTGACTTTGAGTAGAGCATTGGGGCTCCACTAAGCCATCGATTTCCTCTCATATCCAATCATTACAATCCGAAATTGTTCCAAAATGCTCCTTACTTCATTAAGAAAAAAGTCATCCATGATGGTCTTAATGTTCCATTTGTTACGGGTGCAACCTCCAAAATGTGAGGTACTTCAACACAATTTACACTGATGTGGGTCACTCCTTGTCAACAACAAAATAAGTTCAATTATAGGTAACAAATAAAGTTGAAGACTTCAAGTCAGAATTTTTTAAGAAATTCTTCATCTGTACGTTCAATCCTTATTTGAACTTTATTGGTAAGACTTATTGACCGAGAGGGTATAAAACAAACATCAACTGGGAGCTCCAAGACCTGGAGGAGACAAATAGTATTCATGTTACAATGTGGAGCCTTCGCTGGAGGAAATCTAATTAGGTTATTTCAGAAAAGAATGGACGGGAGGTCTGCTCCCTTAACGAAATTCCAGGATTGTGAGGGTGAGAAGGCGAGGTGGCGCAAGTTTGTTTAAGATGGGATAATTGGATAAGTCGTTTCCCCTTGAAGAGCTCCAATAGCGCCGGTTCTCTCTTCCACCGGGGCTGGGGAATAATTATCAAGGCTACATTTTTCGCAAATTCACCCTTATCATGATTTTATTCTATTTATTCAAGCATGATTATACGATGATAATACACAATTCTATTAATAATCATAAAAATCGAGTTAAAAATAGAAATAATATGAGAGCTATTTGGTCTTTTCATACAGTCACGGGTCAATGATATGAAGTAAATTGTTTAATAAAATGGTTTAGTAACAAGGAAGTTTCATTAATACTTCCTTGTTGTGAGCAATGTTTACAGATTATAGATAACATAGAGAGTAGGACAGAGATAGCTTAGAGTTAGAGAGGAAATGGTATGGAACGGAAATTACACCTAGAGCAGTCCAAAATTCATAATGTTATTCAATAGTAAATAAGTCAACAACTTAGTTCATACAAAATGTAACTTGTATATCGATATTATGATTTTTAATATTACTATAAATATTTAGTTAGTTGAAATTCGACGGATTCGCATCTCCCACCACGGCAGGACTAAAGATGGCAACAATGGGGAAGTTTGTTATAACGAACCAACCTTTCGTTATAAATATTAATTCCGTAATAAATATATAATCCATTTATCCTTTCAACCTAGTGGAAGAACCGTCACATCCACATCGTACTGCAGAGATATTTACATTATGTAACAAAAAAGTATCCAAAACAATCTTGCATTGGTTATTCGGAAGGTCCCTACAATCTTACACGACAACATTTAACCTCATGTTTAAATACAAACAGTGAAGAAACTAAACCAACTGGGTTACGAAATTTTCCCACAACCACCATTATTCGCCAGACACATCTCCAACAGATATGTCTGGCATTATTAATGAAATAACGCAAAATAATTATTCTATTGACTATGTGGGGCTATGGGCTTCAAAGTCCGAATACAGAAAGTGTCTGTATTATAGTGGTTAATTGAAGTTACGATTTCAGAAAATATAATAACTGTCAATGCATTCTCCCTAATTAATTATTCTTTTACATACTATCCAATTGTATGGCCATTCAATAATCATGTACAATAAAATCATTTGACGAGAAACTGGAATAAAATTTCTAAAATTTCAACTTATGATTTGTTTAATAACAAAAGTTAATGAATAAGAGTTAAGAAGTGTTTGTATTAATATAGTAAAATATAATAATGTTTAACACAATATTACCGTATACTCATTATTCCAATACTATCATTAACCATTAATACCGTACATCATAACGAATGCTTATCTGAAAATATTTAAAGAAATTTTTCTTGACAGAGAAAATTTATTTTAATCGTTTTTAAAAATAAAATATGACGACTGAAAAAATATACAGCTCACCTCTTATCTCATTTGGAAAGAGGATTTTGGAGAACAAAAGGAAAACAAAGAACAAAACAAGCTTTTCCACAATGGCCTACATGACTAGAATGTTTTTTGGACAATATCTAATATTAAAATCTAAAAACAGATTTTACCGAGTATTTTTAATAAAATAATTTACTGTTTTTATTATTATTATTTCTGTGTGACTCTTAGCATGCACTTCGGCCTAAAAAGGCCCATTGTGCTCGAGTCCTAACAATCGAGGTCTAGAATTCTGAGAAATTTTAGATAGTCCTTAAAACTCAGTTCTTGAAGTACCTAATGTCCTAGGTCAAATATTCTCTTTCGACTTAGTGCTTTGCATTCAAAGAGAACGTGCCAGGGGGTTTCGTCCTCTTCTGTGCACCATCTACACCGAGGTTCTCCTTCAATACCCAGCGATGCAGTTTCCTGAGTTCACAGTGCCCTGTGATGGTTTCAACCATACTTTTGAGGTCGGTTCTCGACATATGAGCGGCTTCTTTCTTGATTTTCTCAGAAAGATTGTCGTTGGGAACCTTTATAAAAAGTTTAGTATGCCTTATATTTTACTATGTTTTAGGTTTTAAGTTATTTAACAGCCTCCCGTTGTTGATGCCAAAAAAGTAAGGAAGATGTGAAATTTATCTTGGATCTTCAATATATTCTATACTTGTGTCTTGTATAGGGGTATTCATCAATTGAAAAGAGATCATAGAAAGTTCATTTCTAAAAAAAATCAACCAATAAATTTTTAAAAATAATCCATCATTCGTCCCATAATGTTAAAACAAAAATCTAATAATTTTATCATAATTGTGTTATTTATTATTTTTACCTGAATGTTTATTTCATTTACATTATTAAATAGTTCATCTTCTTCTAATATTAAATGTCGATTACGGAACTTGATATAAAGATTATTTCCTAAGGTGATTTAAAAAAAAAAATTGGGATTTAAGGATGTATGCTTAATCAAATTGGCATTTCATATAAAATGTTCGTTTTAAAAGTAAAGCTTATTTAGTAAAACAACTTTATGAAATCAAAACATTTTTATTCAAAATATTTACCCTCATTTTCTATATACTTTCCCAATGGGTTATCAAATTTCCAATTCCAGGACTGAAAAACTCAGATAAAACAAAATCTGAAAATGCGTTTTTAACTTGAGAAACATTGTCAAAAACTTTACCCTAAAAGAAGTCGTCCAAATTTCTGAACAAATGGAAATCTGTTGTAGACAAGCCTGGGGAATAAGGTGGGTTTGGGAGGACTTCGTTGCCCGTTAGTTTCTTCACTGTCTGTCGTGGAATATGAGGTCTACCGTTGTCATGTAAGAGTATAGCTTGATTTTGTAGTATTCTGTCAATATCCCAGCAATACAATGATGGTTTCTCCTCTGGGTAGAAAGGAGAATTGAATTATTTATGAATTAATCTGTGTCACCAGCTGCAAAGTTCTCAAATCCAAGAGCTAATGATCGGTTCGTTACAACACCCTTCCTCGAACGCGAAAATCGAACGCGCTAGTAATATTTCTCGCAGCTTGGGCTCCAAGGTGTCCAAGTTTAAATGTGTCCATGGTCATACTGAACAATGTTCACTAAACTGTATTGATAGTAAACATTTTCAAAAAAGAGAGAACAGCAGCTCATAATAATCTGTAAATATAAACACAGTTAACTAAAGAAGTGCACTGATTTTTTTGAATCGATTCAATTCATATATTTTTTGGATGATGATTATTTATATTTGAATAAGACCTTGCACCTTACCTCATACTTTTACACATAAAAAAAGTGGGTAGATAAAAGAAAAGGTTATCAGAGAGCTGAGATTAAGTAGCCTTTGTGTGAGTGCGGGGTTGAGTGGCTAGGGGAAAAGGCAACCCGTGGGAAGAAGGCAAGCGGTCGAATCTAGATAAGTCCCTTATCCTGTCCGCTCCCAAAGCTCGAATCTCCCTTAAACTCCTACAGACCGCAGATAGCCGGACACCTCATGCTTTGTCCGCTAGGGACCGAATTTTGTCCAGGAAATCGGAAGCATTTTCTGGGAAAATGAGTATTTACTTTCAATTGTTTTTCTTTTCAGTTGTTATCATTGCGTTTTAATTACTAAAAATAACCAAGATTTTTTTTAAACCTTTATATTGCTCCTTCAAAACAACAATGTCATAACCCGAAAAACATAATTTTTCAATAGAGGTCTTTGAAAGTTCCAAGTATTGTCAAATTACACCAGATCGGTTAAAAAAAATGGGTATTAATAAAACTAAGCGTGTAACGATGGTATTGTAATTATTTTATTAACCATTAAAATATTTTTCTAAGCTTGTTGTTATTTCATTTAACGTAACTTTATGCTGCTATGGCTAATCGGACGATGCTACATTAGGAGCTCTAAATTTTGCCTATCCAGGTTTAATTAGGATAAGGATTATAAACGAGTACCTGACATCGTACAGGCTTGGGACCCCCATTTAACGTTCCTTCCGACAGACGGCGTAACTAAGGATTTCTTACTCCCTTTAAAAAATCCTAGGGGCACCTGCGGGGCTAGGAACCCGCGATCATTGGCTTAGTAGTTTGTTACGCTAACCGCCAGACTACAGGTTTTCTTTTCAAAGCTTGAAACTTTTTAATTTTAATTTTTGTCATTGTTCCCATAAAACTTTAAGTCCAAACATGATAAAGATGCGACCTGTGGTCTAGTGGTTAGCACGAAGCTCAAGATCGCGGGTTCGTAGCCCGGCGGGTGGCCATAGGATTTTTTAAAGAGAGTAAAAAATGCTTGGTCATGTTGTCCTTCGGAAGGGACGTTAAACGGAGGTCCCGAGCATGTACGATGTCGAATACTCGTTAAATGTTAAATATCCTCATCCTAATTAAACCTGGCTACGCAAAATTTAGAGCTTCCACTATAGCATCGTCCGATTAGCCATAGCAGCATGGCGTTAAATGAACAATGAACAAGCTTAGAATTGGTTGGAATATAACGATAATTGTCGGAAGTGTTGGAAAAAGTATAGCCGCCTGGGAGGTTTCATTGAAGACACTGCCTAATCCCTTTGAAAAATAACGAAACAATGCATGAAACGAAAAAATATTTCCTTTTATAGATCTACCAAAAAGTCATTTTTTGAAATTTTGGAGTTATCCATTTTAGATCCTAAATTGTTGATGATTTTGCATAATAGTATAATAATATTTCGGAATAATTCATAATTTATATTTTTATGAGATGGTAAACAATACAGACTGAAAAATCAATTTTTTTTTTTACTACAATAATGCATTACAGTCAGCAAGAAGTAATACCTATTTAATTTATTACTTTCACTTAGGGGGGCTTTTTCATTTTCCTTTTTTTTAATACATTTTACAAACTCTAATTTTATAACTAATCTTTTAACAAGTCTAACCACCCAAATAAGAGTTAATTTAATCCCGAATAAATTAATTTAATAGGCTGTACTGATAATAATGCAGGAGCTTAAGCTTTTCTTAAAATACCCATCAAAATGGTAAACTCTATATGTTTAATGGACTTTTGACTTAAATAAATGTAAACAATTATTAGGGGAGACCGGGGCAGGTTGTAACAAAAAAAATTTCGAATTTTTTTTTTCGTTCAAGTGTTTTAACTAATCAAAATTTTTTGCATGAATGTGTACTACCATATGTTGTGAACAAATTGATTAAATATTTATGACAAAATCTTTGTACACTAAACGACCAGATTTTTTAAAAATAAATCTGAACCTTTGTTACAATTTGCCCCGCCTTGGGGTAAAAAGTAACACTATTCGGGGTAAGTTGTAACACATATTTTTCAATGCTCTATTTATTTAAATACAAACATAAACATACAGATAAACCAAAAAAATATATCAATGAAGAGTATTTCATTAAGTGTTTGAAATTTTAAAACAAAATATGGTATTAGTATTAGTGTTCACCAACTATTCACAATCACTATCGCAATTATGGCAGATATATGGAAACTTCCGTCTGTGCAATCCTCATGCGACCACAATTTGCATTCTCGGCAGCTAATCCACTTTTCTTTGGGTCTACTATTCGCATAGGATTCAGTGCAAACTAAGCAAAAATACTCTTCTTCTGAGGAATCATCTGATGAAACGAAAACTTTTTTCTTTAATTTCTTCACTTTAGATTTTATAATTTCTTTGGATTTTTTGGACTTTCGACTATTTTGTTCTTCTTCTAGCACATCTTTTTCTGGCGTATCAGTAAGTATCGCAGATTTCCTTCTCATTTTTTCTCCACCCACCTGCTTCGTTCCTTTTTCGGCAATAATCTTGCTAATTCTCTGCACTGTGGTCACTCCTGTCTCGTCAAGGTTCCAAATTTGTGCTGCTGTGAAACTGTGACGATCCCTTACGCTGGCTAATTTATCAAAAAACATAGAGACATTGATTCTATTAAAATTTGTTGCTCTTTGTAAACTTGTCGGTTCCGGAGTTCTAATAGAGAGGCCTTTATTCTTTTTGAGAAATATTGTGAGCCAATCTTCCCCAGCCATTTTGTTTTGTTTCCAGGAATTAGGACATTTAATGTCATATTTCAACGCACACTCATAAGCCAATTTACGTACTTCCTTAGGAGTCAAGCCGAAGTAAATTTTTGAAGCATTCTTTAAGTATTCAACTAGGCTGGCTGTCTGCTGATCATTAAAAACTGAATTGCGCCGATATCCTACATTAACCAATATGATGGGAGCTTCGGAATCTCTTATTTTCTTCACATATCTATAGAGAGTCACGTGACATATATCTAGAGCATTTGCCACTGAACGAATGGACTCTTTATTATGTACAACTCTGTTCACTGCCTCTTCCATATCTTCCTTAGAAGTAGAACCTCGTTCTGTTTTTTTCTTATAAGTTCTCATCCTAAAAATAAAACGGTAAGTAATTAATTATATCTACTAACCCAACTTAAAAATGGAACTTTTACAACGTTTCAGGTAATATGTCGAGAACCTAGCAGCTCGACAAAAACAAACTAAGAAAAGACTTCGAGATACCGTTGAATTTATATGCTGTTCTAAATCCTCGATCTTCTAAGCTGTAGTCCCTTGCATTTAATAATTCCTGTAATTTATCCTATTAGTTTTATTATCCTATTGAGCCGATAAAATAAATTCGATGGTTTCTCGAAGTCTGGCGAAACGTTGTAAAAGTGTTTATTTATAATAAATATCTAAAATCTATTAGATTTGGTATTTTTGACCCTCAAAATTGACTCGGTATTTTAATTATTAAAACGGTAAGTAATTACCTACGTACATAATAATGTGGTGGGGCAAGTTGTAACATGTTACATTTTGCCCCGATGGAATTGTTACAACTTGCCCCGAACTTGATTTTTTCTATTTTTCCTAGATAAATAAAAAAGTAAACGTCAAATCACTAAAACCTTTCGTTCGAATAACAATCTAAACTGTAGCAATTAATTAGTGACAAAGAAAATACATTTCGACCGTTTGTAATATTAGTAATTTGAAATTAAACTCAGAGTCTAAAATTTACTTACGTGCTCGAATTATATTCACTTCCGGGAATAACTAGTACACTAACGCTTACCGCTCGATTGTCTGCGTGCAACTGATCGTCACAGTGATCCTTGCAAGCGTATGTATGATGCAGGGTTGCCAAGTTTTAAATGCGGGAAAAACTTGGTGTGTTACAACTTACCCCGTGTTACAACCTGCCCCGGTCTCCCCTAATCATCTTCAAATTGAAATTGTTTTTATATTTCTTTAATGTTCTGCAACTTGGAAATAATACCAGTTTTACAAGCTGAACGGAACAGGTCTAAAACTTCCAGAAACATCGTCTGCGGTGAAGGAAGTATAAATGAGTGGACTGTTGAACGGTGGTTCCTGAGATTTCTAGTGGGAGACGTGAGCCTCGAAGACAAAGAAGGCCGTGGAATGAGTTTTGCCCATGATGACTATATTCTCCGAGCATTGGCAGCAGAAAATTCCAGAACAACTGTTCGGAAACTTTAGATTTGCTGGTTTCGAGTTATTAAACATTTAGGGCTAACATTTTAATCAATTTAATTTCCTTTAATCAAAATAAGGAGAATGTTAGTATTATGCTTTTCTGTAATTTTAATTTTAATCCATGTTTGCAGTTTATGAACTAGAAAATTTGACAAGACAACCCACATATCTGAACATGGAATTTTCCATAAGATGTTTTATCTAGCCTTATTGTTTTGTGTATTTTATTTGTCATTCCATTGAAGAGCTTTCTCCAACGGTTCTCACCCTTCTCTGTTTATTAAATACAACGCTCATTTTTCAGCATTCAGTTTCATCTTACGCACCCTTTCATTGGAACCACTCTTCATTCAACTCCCCCCCCCCCCCGAGCGAACAATGGAGATAGAGGCCGGTGTTACATCCCCTCTTCAGCAGCCGTCCGTCGAAAACGGCCTACTTACCCTCCCAATTATCATTAGGGTACGGGCAATTTCATTCCCTGAATAAGAGGATATGGTTTCATGATAGAGAAGAGAAGGAAGAATAGTTTTGGTTATTTAGGTACTTCTTTTTATTCATTAGGTGGAAAGGGTTAACCGTTATACATCGGCCATACAGAGTAATTACTTGGTATGAAGGTATAAAAAATAAAGATAATACGGCTAAAAAAGATATAAAAATTGAGTGTGGAACTCAATCCCTCCTATAATCCACCATGCTTCTTCACTGTCTTTATTTAAATCCTTGCTTTTCCAACATCTGGCTTTCCAAAAAGATGTCTCTAAGCTTTTGCTTGAATGAATCAGTATTGAATAATTGATTTTGTTGCATAGTTGCTTTATTTTATTCTTCATATTGAAAATACACATTATGCAAAGAAATTATTCTAAGCTAGCTCACGCATTTAACTGTTGTTATTAATTTATTTATTCTCATTGATTGGTTAATATTTTGTCATGATTTATACTTTTTATTTATTTTATCCACTTTTTGGCATTTTATATGTACCTTATCATTAGTATCATGTAGCCTTCTGACCAGATTTATATTATGTTTCTTTTTCTATTCATGTTTGTTTTTCTAAAGGGACTTAGTCCCAGAATAAAGTTTTCTTTTCTATTAATTAATTCTATTCTATTCTAGTCTAAAATTTTTGCTCTACATCCAGTGGCGGATCCAGGATTATTATATTGACTGAAAGGTTGGATACGTTTACCTTTACAAGCCTTTAACTAAACAAAATTATTCATCGTTAATAGAAAATTTATTCAGTTTTTTTCTCATTCCTGACGATGGCCTATAATCTAGGCAGGATACAATTTGGTACAAATAAAATAACTTGTACTTTTTGTGTAAAATTAATTGACTCTCCCCTGACCATTTTCAAAATTTCTGAATAATTATTTCTATGGAAAAATATTATATCTATAAAGTTACACACCCTTAAATTCAAGTTCATAGGCAACATTACAATTTTTTTCATTCTTATCCGACACATTAACACGTCTAAATAATTACTGTTATAATAAGAAATGTAATCTTCCTTGACCTCCCATATATTTTTTTTTTTTATTTGTACAAGTATTGGTACGTATATATTAAAGCTAAAGTATTGTAAGAAGATAAGAGTATGAAAAGAAGGAGATTAAGTAGAGTACTGTATGGATAGTTCATACTGCATATTGTCTGTCCATAGCCATAGTCAATCTTGTTCGTAATAAATTATTCCATTCAACAATCTATCATTTGTTTATTTAATATGAAATATTTTTATAATGTTTACAAATATAAGTAAACTGGGGGCGGAACCGGGACTCTGCATGCATCCAGCTTCTCATCACTGTTTCACCAAGGACTTCCTCCTATCTGCAGCATATATGGTTCTACAGCAGGACGGGAAGCTTATCTCAGCTGCTCAAAGCTTCGAGTTCTTCGGCAAACTCACAAGCCTAAGGTATCTATTTATCTGTCTCACTGGGACTCTGCCAACAGGTATCGAGAGAGAAGACATCAGAACAACTAAAGTGAAAGTTTATTTAATTTATGTTTTTTGTGATTTGATTTATATTTATAGTACATTTAAGGGAAAACAAAGTATATAAAAAAAAATCTATAACCTATAGAACTATTCACAAGTCATTTTTGTAAATAAGATAATTTTTTTAAAAGGTATTCAATAGATGGATTTTATTAGTTGGAATTTTAGCATGTTTAAGAGATTATAATTTTTAATATTTTAATGATTAGTTAAATTTAGTAAGATATAGTTTTGATAATAATGGATCCTGAAAAAGAACAGAATGATAAGATACATAGTAGAGACAATATGTAGTTTTATAAAAAACTTTCATAATGTATACTGGAATTAAACTGATATACAATGAAGGCTATCTGAACTAACGAAAGAATCAGGTTGAAATAAAATTACAGTTAACTTTAAAGTAAATATAATATAGTAACTCTCTTTGTTGACTCTACGTACTGCAAACATTTGTGAACACTAATGTACAGCTTCAGGTCTAACAAAATTTTATCCTCCAATATTGTGTTATGGGGAATTATTGAGGAATCGTTTACTTTTATATTTTACAATTATATATACAAGAAGTTCCAAACGTTAACATATTAATAGAATATCCTCATTTTGATACATTGATACACAGATATACAGGTTCTATGAGGGCCACCCGTAGATACACAGGTTCTATAAGGGCCACCCGTATATAGACAGTTTCTATGAGGGTCACCCGTAGAACCAGAGGTTCGATGTCGACCTTTACCTTTATACTGTACACTCAATAAAATCTAAGGACAAATAATTCTTTAATTTATTAATTACCTTATTATTTACTTATTTACTTCAATTTTTGGGTTATTAATCAATTGGATAGAGCTACTCTTTAAGTAATTTTCATGTTTGTTATGAAAATTACAAAACCACTCGGAAAATCTTCAATTCAACACAAGGTATTCTAATTTTGAATTCCAGAAAGGCATTACTTTGATATCTCCTTGCAATTGAAGTTTAATAACTAAAAAAATGTTGGGTCACTGAAATGATAAAAAGAGATGGAAAACAGAAAATATTTGAATGCACTGAAACCCTTCCGCTTCTGCCCTTTGAAATTCAGGCATCGCATTCAGCTGATTCAGGCTATATTACGCTTATACACAGAGAAAGGAAAAGGGCTTCGAGTTTCCTTACCAAAGGAAAGCAGTCATGGGAATTGTAAAACAAACGAAATGATATTTTTAATTAATTATCAACAAATAAGACATGGAATATTCAGTAAAATATCCAGATATAACGTTAAAAATTCAAATAAAACGATTATAGTCTTCTTAATTTTCTACAATTTTACAACATATACAGTCCATTTTTCTCCCAGTCAAGGCTTGATATACTTGATAGGCCAATATTCTTCAAAATTCCTTCTGACAGCTACTTAACCTTCATATTACTGGCGCACAAGGAGAATAAGTATTTTTAACTATTCCCGTTTTAGGGTCTTAATATGGTATAATTTTAATGATATAAAACTCCATATGCATCACTTTCATTCTTTTTTACTGAAATGAAAGTGGAATAACCATTCTATATTATTCTCAGGAATTAAATACTCGACTTCCACAAAATTAGAACTGCCGTAAACTTGTAAAATATTATTGTATAAAAATAATATAAGAAGACTAAATAAGCGTATTACAATAAATAATAAACCAAATCTTTACCACTACAACCCATAAAGGTTCTGGAGTTCACTACTTGGTAGAAACTGAGTTGTCCAATAAGCAGGAACAGCAGGAGGTGAGGGTGCAGGATGGCCATTTGTCCATGTTCACAGTCAAACCCTAGATTTTCTCCATATTTCGGGGACTAAATTTATTGAAACTGGGTGAAAGATCCATCTTCGAATGCTAACAGATTGAATAAAAGTCTACAAAGCAGCGGGATTTGAACCCAATACGTTCGGCACGGGAATTCACCGCTCTACCACTGAGCTACACCTTCCCCTTATTACAAAAAATATAATTTTTTATTAATTGTTTTAATTTTTAATTATGTTTTTAATTTTATTCGTTTCAAAATAAAAATAAAAATATTTACGATTAATATAATATTAAAAATGCAAATTACTTGTTTATTTGAGTAAACTTTGCATAATGTTTATTGTGTGTGTGTATAAAAGTTTTAAATTTATTTTAAAATGCATTATCCAGACCTCGCAAATCGTTGTTTCTTCACTTTATTTATTTAATATTAAATTTTCATTTGCTTTTGAAGGAAATTTAACAGACGAAGATGGATCCCGTAAGCTCTGGGGGTCTCACCAGTACTCAATAAACTGTAGAGAATCCTTAAGGGAGGAAACCTGGAGGCTTGACCTCGGAAAAATCTCATCCATGCGCAACCGTTGCCCTAGAAATAGTACAGTCTCCAACACGTATTTAACCTAATAACCTTCATGGGTTTTAGTCGTGCGGCGGAAATTTGTTTGAGCAATTTCGTAATTTGACGACAACATTTTACGTTGAAGTTTAGCATGACATTGAAAAAATCACCTCCCTGCAAAACCGTTGTTCTAGAAACAGTACAAAACAATATAGTTTCTACCACATATTTTACTCAAGACCCTTCATTGGGCGTTGTTGTACGGTGGTACTGTTTTTTTTAATTGATATTAAAAGAAGTAAATATTCTATAAATTATGACCATTTTAGTAATTTAACAGCAAAAGTTTAACAACAGTTGATACTTTATCATGTGATAATAAATATTTCCGAAACCCGTTTTGCCGTAAGGCAAGAAAGGTTTTTAAATAAACTGCAGATTCATTCCGCACTAGGTGTATTATTTTATGATTATCAAAAGAATGTATTTAATTACAAAACTGGGGTACACCTTCACCAAGGAGATTATTTACCACGAAAAGAAAATACCATCGTAGTAAATAGTTCTAGCCAGCTAGAGCTCTGAGCTAAGGGTTAAGAAGGAAGAAAAAGGAAAAAATAAAAACAATTTATGTCCTGGGAGGAGCATAACAAGCCTCCCTAGGGCATATATACAGGTGGGGGTAGGGCATTAGCCGGGGGTGGATTTGAATAGGCCATCAAGATAGTGGGATCCCCTCACCTAGCCAATCAGATAGTCGGCTCGGCGTCCGCTCCATCTGATTATAGCGGAGTACTTTGTTTCCCCTAGTGTGTTCTCGGCGTCTTTAGTATTGGGGTCGCTGGGGGAGGTTCTAGTGGTAGGGGAACCAAAACCACGCGAAGGAAATGGGTAATAAATAAACTGTAATAACTTTTATTAAGGCTTCAAGGTTCAAGTGAGTTTCTAACCAATTATGAAAAATTATGTCTGACAATGAAATATATTGTTTTATGCGGTTTCAACTTTCATAAAACAGTGATTTATTGATTAAAATTGTGATATTAAGGGCATTAATCCTCTAGCAATAGCAGAAATGAATATCTATTCATTGGGTTTGGAATTCGTCTTTTTTATATTTTTGATAATTATAGCTTGACCACAAATTTATTAGTTCCGCATTGTGTAATCTCCTAGATCTTCCTATTTTGGACCGACTAATCAACGCAACACGGTTTTCCGAATATTTTAAGACGTATAGGATTCCAGCGTTAGCGGCAACGTTTCACATCCGTTTGAAGTGTTGGAAGGATGACGAGTTTGTAAATTTCGAGGATACACGTGGGCTAAGTAATGTTGAGACCAGGTAATAATTGGTCGCCTTGAATCGCGCCTTTATTTCTTCTTGAATTTGGTTGTTTCTAGTAACCATAAACCCTTAGTACTAAAAGTTCTCGACATTATTAAACTTATTCCCTCCTAAAACCATATCCTAGAAATCTCCCCCTTTTCCCCTACTAACAATATACTTAGTTTTACCCGCGTTTAATTCCTTAATTATTTTCTCACCTGCATTCATCAACGTTTCTGTATTAACAGTTATATTTTCGGGACCATCATCCAAGAATAAACAAAAAAAAGTCTCTAATAAGGCCAGTGGTTTGCTATGGTGCCTAAACCTGGTCGCTAAAAGTCCAAGATCATGGGTCTTAGAGGGGAAAATTTAAAGGAATATTTTCAGTCCAGAGTACTCTCAAGACACTAGCCTAGTCAGAAAGAATGTTGAACAGTTAAATCCTATATTTTCACCACATTATAACATCTTTTCCCAAGATTCCGCTAAATACAAATCAGCTGATCCTAATCGTAGCAACCTCCTTCAATCATGAGTTTCTAGGTCCATCAGGCACTCCAATCCTCGTCTGTATTATCATCAAACAAGAAATAAATAAAATATATTTTTTAATATTAAAATTAAATGCCAAATATTTTAAAAGGACTTTGCATAGAAAAGAATATGGAATACAGTGAGATTTTCATTTGAATCGGAAACACATTTTGCCTTTCCGATTTGTAGTTAAACAACCGTTCAAGGAACACATTTGTTCGATATTTAGGAAGTAATTCACATTCCCTTTCAAATACCACATAGCTCTATATATTCCATAAGTAAAAGATAATTGGTAGAATTTTAAATAAAGTTATTCACCACTAAACCACTGTTTGAAAAAATTGAAAGTAGCTGTGGGACAGTAGCTAAGGGTACACAATTATGACAACGGATTGAAGCAGCTTCAATTATGTTGGTTATTCAGCAAGCTAAGTTGATCGGAATTAAGCACCATTATAAGCATTGAAGGATAATGGTTTAGAAATATAAACCGATATATGTCAATACATTTTAGCTCGTTTTCAGTATTTCACAATACTAAACATTCATGAAGCTTTTTTTTTTTTTACACTTAAATCAATCCGTGTACACTATAGTCTTTAAACATTATATGTGATGCTTTTGTGCCTCCTCTTCTGTTCCCAAAACTTTATCATTCTTTCAGATCAGGTTGCCCTCTCTTCATCAGTATATTGTACATCAGTATTGTTTCCTTGCAAGTGTAGTTAATTTAACTCGTATCCCTACTCTTCAGAATCTCAAATAATATAATTTTTTTAATATATTTTTTAGACTAAATTAAGCGATGAATAAAAAAGAAAATATAAATGTGTAATTATGTTTATTTTTAATTTATTCTTTTCATTCCTTTTTTTTTTTTTTGTTCTTGCAAGCTATATCAAAGAACTTCATAATGCGATTATAAACTTCAAGAAAAATTTATGATTGAAAAAGATTGATTGGAAGATTCCATTTAAAAAAAGAAATTGAAAACACCCCTTCCGATAGTGGGAACCGAGAGAGGGAGGAAATGTGTAAGGAGGAACGAAAGATCAACAAGTAGAATATTGGAAGAGGCCCTCGAAGGGAGAGAGGGCCTATAGAGCCAGGGGGTGGTAGGGAGGGGGGGGGGTAGTAAGGCTTTAATTCAGAAATTCCCCGCCTCCCCCAGCTTTCCTGGGCCCTAAATCACTGACAATATCCAGGCAAGAAGGGACCTAATCTAATCCAGCCTATAGCTTGCCAGTTACAGCTCTGGAGAGCGTCAACACCCTCCTTTTTACCAGGTTAAAGGAAGAGGAATAAGATCCGGCGAGTTATATAGCGATTGAGGTCTCTCCCTTATAATTCATTCCTTAATGTACTTATTCAATAGTATCTCCCCAACTTTTTAAACTTACTCTATTAAATCATCCGAGAAAAAGTATTCCCTTAAAGGAAGGAATGAAAAAAATTGGAAAGTTGTAAGAGATGATAAAAATAAAAAGTTTTAAATAGACAGATAAAAATGCTATACTAAAAGGAAATAAAAATGTTTTATTAATTCTGTTGATTTTGAGATGTCATAAGTAATTATTAATGACAACTACTCAAAATTGTAAACTTCCTAACATTTTTTAAATTGGATTAGTTTCCAGAGGTTGGTTGTGTGTTTATCAATTTACTAAAAAGTCAACTTAATATCATCAAAATAAGTAATCCAGAACTATGTAAATTAAATGTATTACTTGTGGAAGATAATGTTCCTGATGGAAGTAGCAAAATTCTCTTAAGTTGGGAGAAATTTATATTAAGTATTTTCTTCCATATATATATATATATAACCCGTTAACGGGTCAGAGATTCAGTACATGGTAGAGACTGTGCTTTTTCAAGGCCAACAGTTCTGCAGGAACGTGATTTGTCCTAGATCACGCTCAACCGCCATATTTCCCCCTTATTAAAGTACCCATTTATTGAGGCTGGGTGGGCCCAAGAAGGATCCTAAGATCCCATACGATCCATCTCCGGCTGCTAAAAGATTAGATAAAAGTCTTCCTAGTAGTGTGATTTGAACCAGGATTTTCGGCCTGGCAACTCAGTGCTCTACCACTGAGCCACTCCGCTCCATATATGTATAAGGTCAACAATTATTATTCAAGATAAATGTATTACTAGTGATTATTGTTCTATATGGTGCATTATGTTACCCTTTGATTATTGAACAACCAATCTAAAGACGTATATCATTAGTAATGGAAATCGCTTTGGTATATAGTGTAACTATGAAAATTTATTAGCCTAGGACCATCTGACGGAGCAAGGTGGATGGCCAAGGTGTCTGAACAAAACTGCAGTGTCCGAGAAGATGGAATTCGAAAAATCAGAGTGATAAAAAAATACTGTAAGAATGAATACTTTTTGGAAAATATTATTGGAATTAATATTATTAATTAAAGGAAAGAATTCGAATTGGGACAGGTCCCGGGCAGGTTGTCGCTTCGAGTTGAGTCACAAGTTTTAATTTTTTATCTTATAATATTTTCCAAAATACAATTTATCATGAGCTTTATAATGGAAAAGAGGTTATAATTTTGGGAAATGTGTACACGTCAGTAATTATTTCATTTAGAAATGAACGTTCCAACAAACATATATCATAAATACTTCGATATGTTTTTTCGATTATTATTATTTCTTGATGAAGTGATTACAACATACACCGTATTTTCCATACTAAAGCTCATGATAACTTTTATTTTTAATATTAAAAATGAATCGAAGAAGCTGTTAAAACCTATTTACAAATGAACTCGAAGCAACAACCTGCGGAATAATTACCGAAGTTTTCACTTTTAAAAACAAATAAGAAAGGAAAGAAGATTCTAAGACCTTCTTACCCCAAAAGGAAAAGTGACAAGGAAAAGGACAATATCCATGGACTTCTAATAATGCCCCTTTATATTTAATAGTATTACACTAAAAAAAAAAACTATAAAAACGCTATAAAATTTTCCGTTTAGAAATTATACCTCAAATGACAAATAATTCAAGAGAAGTTCTGTTGGCAATAACGGCTGTCAAATGAACATTTAATCGTCTATGATTTTAGAGTTCTGAATAATGAATAAATAAATAGTTAGTGATTCGCAAGCATCTGCTGGATTCGTGAAGCTTCATCGCTATGCACGCAGTTGTTTTCAATTCCATTCCATGAATAAACATTAAATAATGAACTTTAAATAATTCTATTATCATTGGTCATTATGTTACAATTTTATTCCTATTAAATACTTTTGTATTCACGTCCGTATGCCAGAAGAATGTGATAATCGATATTTGTAAATAGTTATCAGTTTTAAAGAGTATACTTTATTTATGGGCATATAAGGTATTTGTAACAACATCAAGTTCACAGGAAAATATTCTCAAGGATTCTATATACATGAATCGCTGAGAAAGAAAAATAACAATATGTTACCACCAGTTACGCTCAGTTTGAATCTGTCTTGTTTGCTACCCTTAATACTTTTTTCGCACCCCATTTCTTTACTCTGTTATTAAATATTTCCGAGCTAGTAGATTCCAGAATTCTAAAGCGAAATGAAATACAGCAGCCATTACGATTACGAAGTATAATATCTGACATTCCTCTGTTTTATTCGTTTATTGATCTTCAACAGATCCGTGTACGAATAGGAAAGTAATTATCCCTTAGTAATAATCACTTTAAAGAAGAATTTTTTATTTAATTATGAAATCGCTATAAGACAAAGTTTCTTTAATATAATGAGAGATAGAGAGAAAATGCATGAAGAGGTAATAATTATTTAAATTAAACTCTATTGCTGTTTATAAAAAAATAGTAGTTTTAAATATTATACTATTTGGTATTTTAATGGTCAATATTAATTTAACAAGAATGAAACCGAGGTACAAAGCTACTAATGGATAAGTAAATACAAATACAAATGGTACATCATCATATCTGAATTATATTTGAAAAAAATTATTTATTTTTTCTACTTTGAAACAGGGTTTCTAAATCTTCCAATTGTGTTAGGTCATCACTATTTGATAATAATATTTTAAAATGTAAAAGGTTTTTATCATTCTCATAATTTATAATCAACTTGACATTAATCTTTAGTAACCTTTACATTGTTCTCAGTTAATATAATAAAGTGCTTGAAAATTTTTCAAGGGATCTTGTAAACATTATCTAAATATATGCCGTAAGTAACAAAGTGCTTAATGGAATATAATATGTTAATATTAATACATTAACATATACCGGACTTCATTTGCATATCTAAGGCCGTGCAGGGCACAACTTGAGGTTATGAAACGCTTGAGGGGCAGAAACTTACATTAATGCTTGTTGCTTGATGTTAAATTCCAAAGGTAATGGCATAACTATTCTATTATATTATAAGTTCTACTGTCAATATATAGCCATCCAATACAGTGTAATAAACTATTGTCAAGTTTATTTATTTTTTCGAAGCCATTTTGGAAATAATATTTTAAACCTTTGAAGTTTAAGAAGAAAAATTCTTATTTTCTCGGACATTTTATACTCAAAGTGCACAACTGCGCACAAAATATATAATATATATTGCACAAGATATTGAATTTGCTTTTTTGGATCCGTCTCTTCACTCATCCTGATTCATTCATTCCGTCTCTTCGCTCCATCCATCTGATATATTGTACCCTTACAAACTGTGAGACACTTAGTTCATCATAAAGTGATTGTAGCTCTTGTTTTTTTTTTCGGACTCGAAACGAGCTATTCTCCTCTAAAGCTCCATAAATTCGTCTCCATATTTTCCTTTTGAACCTGTCAAGCTTCAATGACATAAGCTCAGCTGATGTCATGATGGGTCGGACATTCTCAGCTTGGTTGTACAGATGCCTAATGATATATTTGTTTTTACAGGCTCAAATCCATTCCAAAACATCCTTAGTCCAAATGTCTGCTGATCCCATGTACTTAAAGCCTTGAATTCTCTAAAATATATAGTTTCCAACTACATAGCAGAGTATGATATAGCACTCCAAAGACTGATTGATAAGTTGAATCTTACCATCTTCAGCAAAGTCATCATCTTCTCACGATCTCAGAATATACAAAAAACTGGATCCAAATCAAGAAATCAAATGCAAAATTGATCAAGCCAGATGTGCATTCACACAAAAGAAAGGAATGCTATGCGACCCACATATCAACTTGGAACTTATAATTCGGCTACTTAAATGTTTTGTTTGGTTAGTGTTCCTATATGGAGTAGAATCATGGACACTCACAGTCCCTGCCATGGATAAATTAGAGGCTTTCGAGATGTGGACTTACAGAAGAATATTAAAAATTCCCTGTACCGACCAGGTAACAAATAGACAGGTTCTCGATTATTGAAACCAAGAAAGAGAATTACTCCATACCATCAAGGTCCGCAAAACATCTTACCTAGGGCATTTACTAAAGAATCAAAAGTATTTTCTCCCGCAACTGATCATACAAGGTAAAATTGAAGAAAAACGCGGGATTAGAACAGGAACATAGGACATTGGACGGGTTTGAACTATGAACAACTGATCAGAATAGCAAAAGATCGAGACAAATTTGCCGAAGTAATCGCCAGCATTCATTGATTGAACAAGGCACCATAAGAAGAAGAACTACATAATGCTTCTGTAAGTGAGCAAGGAGCTTGGTTTTCCTTGTCCAAAATAAGTTTCTTGGTCTTATCCACGTCAGTTCGGAGACCCATTCTTTTTTATTCCGTCTCAAACACTGTAATCCGTTATGCAATCACTTGTATCACCAGGTTAAAAATTTTCCCTTGGGTTTTTTATAATAGTTAATACGAAATGTATTGTCTAATTTTTGTATTTAATTAGCATTATATTTTTCAGTCTTAACAATCCATAAGCCTTTTTATTAAAATAGGGAAACCTGTTTTGGTACTTGAAGAAGCAGGGTAGCTCAGTAACTTTGCAGAGGGTCCCATTTTTAAATCCGGCTGTGTCAAATACATTATTTGATCTGTTAACAGCCACGAGCTCACCAATTAAGTCTATAAAGTCGGCTCCCTTAATTGAAGGAAAACCTTGCGATTGAGTCTGGTAAACAAATCAACCGTTAGCACAACTTTGGTCCCAGAAACTGTACGCTTTCTACAATGTACTGAGCTTAAGACCTTTGCAGTGGTATAGGTATATTTTTCTGTTATTGGTTTTGTTCTCTTCATTAGTTGCTTCCTCTAATCAATCAAGGTATCGAAGTATCTGTTTATTTTAATTGTTTTAGTACTTCTTCATCCTTTTATTGAAGAGAATAAATTTATGTTCGAGGAGCGAGATAAAACCACTTGAGATAATGTTAATTAAACGGCTGTTTACTTTTTTGGCCAAAGCCCGCTAATACAGGGATTAATCCAGTAGAAACAAAGGCCAAGAAGAGACGAAACTTTTTCCCTTTATAGTGAGCTGGAAGGATGAGTTACACAATTGAGGGAGCAGTTAATTTTTAGGAAGGATCGGCCAGTTTTACCAAACTAATTACAGGGGGAAACTTTTCCCTTGCTAGGAGGTAGCTTTAAGTATAATCATAAATCCCGGGAGAGCCCGCAGCATAACCTCCTCCTGGCCTATATAGAAGAGGAATTAAAATTCAAGTCAGTCCGGGTATAATGTAGCCAATGGGAGCCCTCGTAACTTGCCTTTAAGTTAGTTGTGCAAGTCGGCGGGGGTGAGCACGTAGCCCAGGCCATCAAATACTTTCTCTACTCTCGGGCCTTTCATAAAATAAAATCTCCCGCGATAACGACATCGCATGCGCTCTCAGGGACCCATTAGCGTCTCAGATAATTTCTGAGAACCCTCTGCTTCCCTTAACCCTCGAGTGGTCGAGTAGATGACAATAGTCATCCACACCCTTTCGATCTGCTTCTGTGTATATTTTTCGGAAGTGACAAGGGTCTTCGCGGGAGGAGTTGGGGGAAGCCTAGACCAAACAGATACTAGGTGTTTACCTTCGAAGAAGAGAGGTGCTGTTTATTTTTTTCTGGATGGCAGTTCTCCTCCACGCGACTATTCATGTAAGTGTTTTAGTATTTTTCTTTTTTCTTAACTATATTTTAATTTACGCATTTTATGCTAATTTTAATATTCTGTATACGATGTATTATTATTTACACAAAATTTACTTTTTGAGTGCTATTTTTTTATTTGTCATCCACGTGACTAGCTATGTAACTGTTTTCATTTTATTTTTTCATGAAAGTATCCCCCCCCCCATGTCATTGCAAAGATTACGGTATTTACATTTGAAATCAATTATCTAATTCAAGTTTAACAAAATTAGCAATTCATATTGTCGCGTGCTGCTTTTATACAGGAGCATTTGCCCTTTCTTTCCAGCCTACCTTCTTGTTGCTAATTTTGTTTTGTTTTTTTAGAAGAAAATATAATTTGCATCTTGGTGGAACGAAGATCTGACCCAAATATCTGGAAGAGTGGCTGGAGGGTGTGATTCCGAAGAAGACCATTTTGAAACCGACAGTGACTTTGACTGTGGATGACCTTAGTGACTGTGACGATGATTTGTTACCAGACAACCACAATTCTGACACAGAGCAGGAGGCGAGCAGCTCAGATGAAAGTGATCAGGATAGTGATGGTGATCAATTCATAGGAATAGGTGGAATCACGAAATGGAATAAAAAAGCGCCTCGAAAAAATGTAAAAACCCTGTCTCATAATATTTTAAGCCACTTGCCAGGACCTAAAGACGCAGGCAAATTTGCAAACACAGAAATTTATGCATTTCAACTTTTTGTAAATGATAAAACTGTGAAAATTTTAATGGACTGTACAAATCTCTATATTAAGAAAATAAAAAATAATTTCACCAGAGAACGAGAGCTCGCTCAACCGATGAAACCGAAATTAAACCCTTCATTGGAATTATTTTTCTGATCGATTCTCGGCGTTGTAGCAGGACCAATACTCGAAAGGTTTGGGATAACTCAAAGGGTTGTGGAATAGAAGCCGTCTTCTTGGCAATCAGCGGGTATAGATTTCGTTTTCTCATGTGATGTCTCCGCTTTGGCGAACTGGACATTCATTAGCAATGATTTTTATTGTGCAGATTATACTTAATAATTACATATTAAACACACATATGTAATCATTATTATACCTTTTTATATTTCAAGTCAGAATTACAATAAATACTAACGAAAATGAATTATAAATATGGCGAAAGGAATGAATGACCATTGTCATCCACGCGACCTCTCCTGTTGCATAACAAGGTGCGACCACTCGAGGGTTAAATGATGTAATGTTAAGACGAGGAAAGTCCTCAACATATAACGAGGTGACCGGCTGGATGCCTCGAGAAGTTTTGCACAATTTTAGAATCCTCAAGTCGTTAGGAGTTAGGAAGTGCTTAGGCCAAGTTACAAGAAAAGTATCACGTCAACAAGATCTCAACAATATTTTTCAACAGTAACTACCTTGACATAAAAAAAGGTATCTGTTCCGAGTTGTATATCAAATTTTAACCTTTCATTCATTTTTGTTTTTAATTCCGAAAAAAAAAAATAATAATGTGGAAACTTAAAATAAAATTGTTAACATAAAAGAACGGACGAATAGATTTAAAGCAAGTAATATTTTTTTTTGGAATTTGTTCCACACGTTGTGGCTTCGGGTTAAGTCATATCAAGTTTTAACCTTTGATTTATTTTTTATCAATATTCTTAAAAATAAAAATAATCGTGAAAACTTTTAATTTTAACAAAAAATGTTATTGTTACGGGCTACTGGGTGTAAAATGGACTAAACTATTACTTAATTCAAGAATCTAATATTTATTAACAAATTAAAAAGAATACACTGAGATTATTTAAAACAGTTAAATTATTAAACTAATATCAATTTACAATAACAATATTCTATTAAATGTTATCTAATTTCTAAGATAATATACAAACAATATAAGATATTGTTAATAATAAATAACTAAACTATTTATATATCAATTTGTACAAATACAATAATATTACACTATAGTTTACAATTACAAATTAACACTTACAGTTCGCTAACTAAAGTCCACCGACCGTAAGACTCTCCAAATATGACAAACTGCCACACAGTTTATTACACTTATTACACGGTCACTAATTGTCACTGTTGCTCACTAAGCACTTATTACAGACTGATACTAATACTAACTAACTCACACACACTGCCACTAGTTAACGACTGCTACTCACTGGCTTATTACAGACTCGTCTTATTACTACTCTTATTACTACTGACTCGGCCGAAAACGCTGTCCTTTTTATATAGGCAAGGTAGGTCGTGGTGGGGCATTACTCGGAACACGGACGAGGACCACCTAGACCGATCTAGAAGGTTCTACGCCATTCTATAATCCCTTCCGCTTAATCCCATTGTTTGCCTAATCCGCTCTAGGCAGATCAGAAGCCGGTCCTGCTTTCCGCTCTGACCGTAACACTGCCCCCTCCTTAAAAGTGCTCTGCCCCAGAGCATAGTCCGGAGAAATCGGGCGGTCATGAGCTTCCCTCGATGGAGACGCATTTCCTTTCCAGGGGTTGAACGTGCACACCAATATGGCGACTCCAGAGTTGGCGAATATCTGTTCAAGCATGTTCCTGACAACCTTCCACTCCAGGCCGTCATATCCACAGCCCAACTTAGGGATCGCGAGCTTGGTGACACGCAGTCTCAGAAGCTTACTCCGCAGGTCGTCGAGGCTTCGCCGCAGTGCGTCATATGTGGGCTTCTGATCAGTAGCACACTTGGTAACTAAGTAGAACAGGTGTCGTCCTTCGTGCGTATGGTGGAGTGCTTTCCCGACGCGTGGTCCTTGGCGTTCCAGTTCCTCAGTTCCAGCAAACTTCTTCCTGAAGACGGTTGCAATCCCTCGGGAAGTCCTCAGATCTTCGGCTACACAATGGGCCAGAGAATAGTCCGCGGGTAACGAGAAGATATCTCTGTATACTGCCTGAGTTACTCCACGGGAACCTTGTACCTTAGGTTGTGCAACTGATACCTTACTGGCCTCCACGTTGTTGAGGTACCTGACTTGCTGGTCTTTTGTCGGGCCATGGTCTCCTTTGTATGGGGCCAGTCTATTAAAATGGACTACCCTGGGTTTTCCTTTTGGCTGCTTTCTGATCCTATAGATGACGTCGTTTATCCTATTGATGATCTCAAACGGGCCATCCCAGGAGTTCTGAAGTTTAGGTGAGTAGCCTCGCCTTCTTCGAGGATCATGTAGCCAGACCAAATCTCCAGGTTGGAATCCACCTTTCTCTGCCCTGATGTCGTAACGCTCCTTCATTCTGTCACTGGCTCCCTGGATGTTTGCACGAACCTTCTCGTGGATGTTATCCATCCGCTCCCGTAGATTCGTGACGTACTCCTCTCCGGCAACTTCCTCATTAGGCTTGAACCCGAATTTCAGATCACAAGGCAAACGAAGTTCTCGGCCGAACACCACATTTGCGGGGGTCTGCCCCGTTGCTTCATGGACTGAACTGCGGTAGGCTAACAGGAACAAGTGAAGATACTGGTCCCAGTCTCGCTGATGGTCGGAGACCACTTTAGACAAATATCGACCCATTGTCCTGTTCATGCGCTCCACCATGCCATCCGATTGAGGGTGAAGAGGTGTCGTCCTGGTTTTCCGTATTCCCAGTGCTTCGCACATCCCGGAGAAGACTGCAGACTCAAAGTTTCTTCCCTGGTCAGCGTGAAGTTCCATGGGTACTCCAAACCGGCTGACGAGCTGCTTCACAAGTACGTCTGCAACGGTGACTGCCTCTTGATTCGGAAGGGCATACGCTTCCACCCACTTAGAAAAGTAGTCCATGGCCACGAGAATATATCGGTTGCCTTCGTCCGTCACAGGGAAAGGGCCAGCGATGTCGATTGCTATCCTCTCGAACGGTGCTCCCACGTTGTACTTCCTCATAGGGGCCCTCTTTCTTCTTGTTGGCCCGTTAGAAGCCGCACAAGACGCACAACGCCTGCACCAGTCCAACACATCGTCCTTAAGGTTTGCCCAGTAAAAGCGTTCACGAACTTTTTCCAATGTCCGGTGAACTCCAAGATGGCCGCCAGTTACACCGTCATGTAGTTCTCTAAGCACTTCGGGCACTTTATTCCTTGGAACGATGAGCTGTAGCCTACGCTGATCTCCTTCCGCGTTCTCCAATGCCCGTTTCAGCAGCCCGTTGTCCACTACAATGGAGTTCCATTGGGCCCAGTACGTTTTTACATTCTTCGACATTGGAGCCACATCCTGCCAGGTCGGTCTTCCTCGCCCCGATATTTTCCATTCCTTTATTTGTTTTAAGTCCGGGTCCTCGTCCTGTCCCTTCGACACCTCTGCGTCTTGCCAACTGTCGATGACAACTGTAGTCCTCAACACCGCTGCCTGCTTCTCTTCTTGTCGAGAACAATGCTTGCAGCCTTCATCACAAGGTCTTCTTGACAGCGCATCCGCATTTCTGTGACTTGTCCCAGAACGATGAGCAGATTCAAAGTCATACTCTTGAAGGCGCTTGATCCACCTCGCCACTTGTCCCTCTGGTGACTTAAATCTCAGCAGCCACATTAGAGCCGCGTGGTCCGTTCTCAGGAGGAACCTTCGTCCGTATAGGTATTTATGAAAATGCTCTATGGACTTTACTACTGCCAGAAGCTCCTTCTTCGTGACACAGTAGTTGCGTTCCGGAGCTGAGAGTGCTTTGCTGAAATATCCAATCACCCTCTCTTCTCCGTCTTGGACCTGAGAGAGGACGCTTCCAATAGCGATGTTGCTGGCATCTGTGTCAAGTATGAACTTGCCCTCGGGGCGTGGATAGCTCAGAATAGGAGCACTAATCAATTTGCTCTTCAGCTCCTCGAAGGATGCCTGACACTCGTGATCCCAATGGAAAGTCCTTTTCTCCTCGGTAAGTCTGGTAAGAGGTTTTGCGATGTTAGCGAATCCTTTCACGTACCTCCGGTAATAGGTGCAGAGCCCGAGAAAACTTCTCACCTGGTGCTTATCTCGAGGTACTGGCCAGTTGGTGATCGCTGCTATCTTCTCTGGGTCAACAGCAACTCCGTTGTCTGACACAATATGCCCCAGGTAGTTGACTTGCCTTCGGAAGAGATTACACTTCTTCGGGTTCAACTTAAGGTTCGCTGCACGCAGTCGTTCAAAGACCTTCTCCAGATTCTTCAGATGGTGATCGAAGGACTTTCCCAGCACAATGATGTCATCTTTTTTTTTTTTTTTTTTTTTTTTTTTTTTTTTTTTTTTTTCTCCTCCCTTACCTGCCAGAATGGCATACAGGGTTTGTCTCCAGTGGGGGTACACCACTGGAGGCACTACTTCAGGATATTTTTTTTTTTTTCCTTTATTTGTATAAACAATCTGGTACTATGGTGTAGCCCGGTGCACGGCTGTGCACCTTAGAGCTACACCTTATCCTTCCTGCCGTCTTCTTCCGTCTACCTCAGCCAACCTCAGTCCGGTGGTCTTCCCGGTGCCGGTCTCCTCCTCCTGGTGATCTGGAAGTGGGCTGGACCTACGGCTTCCTTCCATCCGTATACGTATTCCCTGAAACTTGCGTAGTTGACCTCCTCCACAAGCTCAGGGAACACGTCCTCGGTGATGTTATATATCCCGGTTTGCGTGGATAACCTCGCGCGCAGGGCGTCGTATGCGGTGCATGATGCTACTACATGCTCGGCAGTTTCCGGAACTCCACAGCTGGGGCAGTTTGGGTCCAGGTCATATCCGTGCTGGCTCAGCTTCCATCTGAACCCGCCGTGCCCCGTGAGGATCTGCGACATCCAGTAATCAGGAAAGACCCATTTGGCTCTTAATCTTGACTCGACGGTGGGGAAGTACTTCCTAAGGGTGCTCCCCTTTTCGGATGCCACCCACCGTCCATTCCACTCCGCCAATGAGTCCCTCCTGAGCTCCTCCTGCCATCTGCTCGGGTTTTCCCGGATCCTCTCCTGGATTCGCTCCGGAAGAGCTGCCAAGCCTTTTCTCTTAACTTCGTGCTTTGTAGCATCTTCTCCCAGCAGGAGGTCTACAGGCATACCTCCCGCCAGGATCTGCACCGCCTCGTGAGAAGTTGTGCGGTACGCCCTGGTCACTCGTAGCAGAGCCGTTCTCTGTGCCGCTGCCAGCTTCCTTCTCTGCCGCTGTGAGAGGTTCACGCCCCAGAAGGGAGACGCGTACCTCAGGATACCCAAAGTGACTCCTTTATAAATAGTCATGCTGACCGGGTACCTGAGGCCCCAAAAGGCTCCGCCTATCCGACTAAGGCCGTTCATCGTCTGGCTCACCCTTGTCGCCAGGTGGTCCAAGTGAGGGGTCACATCCAGGTGACTTCCTATCCTTACTCCGAGGTAGGTGACCACCTCACTTACCCGAATCCTGTCCTCACCTACGCGGAATGTGATAGGGTGAGCTCTATCTGTTCTACCGCGCAATAGAACGGCCTGTGTCTTGGCGGCTGCCATCCTCAGCGTCTTCCTCTCACACCAGGCTCCTACCAAGCTGGCACATCTCTCCGCTTCCACTGAGATCCCGGCTCTGCTATTCGCGCAGACTATCGCTGCGAGGTCATCCACGTACGCCGTGGCGGGAAACCGCTCTTCCTCCAGGACGCCGAGCAACTCGTCGAAAACGAGCCTCCACATGGCCGGTCCTAAGACCGAACCCTGTGGGCATCCTCGCTCCACCCTGTCCTCATACCTGTGGTAGCTACCCCGGACCGTGACTCGTCTGTCTTCGAGGTAGCTCTTCACCAGGGCGAAGATATTGCTCGGCGCCTCGTGCCTGTGGAGCTGCTGCAGGACGTTCGGCCACCACACACTGTCGAAGGCGGATGATATGTCAAAGAGGACTAACATGACATACTTCTCCGCCCTCGCTTCAGCGTCATTTCGTACCTGCATCAGCGCGTCAGCGGTTCCCCTGCCTTTGGTCGATCCGTACTGCCGTGGGTGACCAGCCCTGCTGAGTGTGGGTCGCAGGCTGGCCATTATGAGGCCCTCCAGGACTTTACTCATCACAGGGAGAAGGCAGATTGGCCTGTAGGAGCTAGGTAGCTCCTTATCTTTGCCTCCCCCCTTGTAGAGCAATCTCAAATCGGCTTCCTTCCATTGCCTCGGGAAGTACCCCTCATCCAAGCAGGCGTTGTACATCTTGAGAAGCCGTTCCTCGACGAGAGGGATAGCTTCCTTCAGCATGGAGGCATCCACCTTGTCCAGTCCTGGAGCGCGACCCGTGCGCTGCCTCCCCACGGCCGTACGGAGGTCCCAGATGTCCCATGGTGGGCACAGGTCAGTACCCGGTGGGTATTCCGTGGTCCGCCGGATCATTTCCTGTTCCTGGGAGTCCCGACTGGGGTCGTCCCTGGGGTATGTGCTTCTTATGAAGATCTGGGCGGCCTCCTCCATGGAGACCGCTCTTTCCTCCCCAATCCTCAGGGCCGCCATCGTGTGCATGGGCGAGAGCTTGCCCAAGGCGACCCTGAACGGTATACCCCAGGGATTCTTTTTCGTTTCCTCAGTCACGAATTCCTCCCAGGATTTCCTCTTCTCCGTACGGACCACGTTCCGGTAGGTAGCCAACCTGTGCCTATAGTCATCCCGAAGTGCAGTGCGTCTCTCTTCGCACCTGCACTTCTGGTACAGCCGCCGGGCCCTGTAGAGCTGTCTCTTGAGGGTAGTTAGGCCCGGCGTCCACCATGGAACCGGTCTTCTGACTGTAGTCTTCCTCCGGAGGGATCGCTCCGCCGCGTCCCGGATGATGTCGGTGAGCCGACCAACCTCGGCATCGATGGATCCGTCCTGATCCGACATCATCCGCTCCCAGTCGTCATCCACGAGCAACCCCTCCAGGTGACTCTTAAAAGCGGTCCAGCTCGCTCCTTTCGTCACATAGCCCTTTTCCCCACCATGGAAAGATGGTTCGTCGGCCCCATCCCTAGTGAGGCCGAAGGCTATGGCCGCGTGGTCGGAACTCGTCTCTGATCTGAGGGTCCACCCTTTGACGTATCTTGCCATGGCGGGCGACGCGAGCGTCACGTCAATCCAGCTGTGCCCCCTGGGCCCCCTGAAGGTTGGTGTATCAGAGGGCTCGTTGAGGACTACCAGCTGGTGACTACTGATGAACCCGCCAAGGCTCTCTCCTCGCCGATCTGTTCTAGCGGACCCCCAGACCGTGTTCCAGGCATTGGTGTCTGAGCAAATTAATAAATTTCTGTGTGCAGCAGCCACCCCTTGCATGGCCCCAATACTTTCCTCGATGTTGGTCCTGTCGGAGAGGTATGCCGACGTTAACGCGAATGTCATACCCCTCCACTTTATCAGGCACGAGGCCATGTCCGCAGTGGTATGCTGCTGCAGCTCCATCACGTCGAGGGTCTGGTTACTAATAACTATAGCAGCCCTGGGCCTCCTCTCTGCACTGCCCAGTGCTATCACCCTCGACGTGAGACCAAAGCCCGTGACCACATTTCTTCGGCAGCATGGCTCCTGGACCGCCATAATATCGTATCGGTGGGAGAGGGCCCTCATCTCCTCTACCACCATGCGTCGCCTCCCCATGTTTAACTGGAGGACCCGCAGTTCCTCAGTCATAGCGGGTCCTTCGTGCCAGTCTTTGGGACTCCTTCACATGTATTGGACACTCCCGGCCCCCTGCCTGGTGACTTGTATTTGGGAGCCTCTGCTTCACGCAGTTTGCGCAGGTGGGTCTCCCGGTACTCTTCTTGGGGCAGTCCTTGCCTATATGACCCAGTCCCGCACACCACCTGCACGTCACCTCTCTTTCCTTGCAGGTAGCCCGGGAGTGTCCGTATCCCTGGCATTGGAGGCACTTCAGCGCGTCCAGGGTGTCCACGAATGTGAGGGACCACCATCCGCTAACGGCCACCTCCTCATTTCGAAGGGCGTACCTAACCTGAGGGTCCATCTCCACGACCCACGTCTTGGCAAGCCCCGTTCTATCTCTCCTGCCGTGCAGGACACGGACCTGACCCTCGCGGACCTGGAGCTGCTTCCGCTGCAGGTACGCCCTTATTTCCTCCTGGAGCTTGGGCTCAGTCCATCCGCATGGCACGCCCCTTACCTCCATCTTAGGCCATCTTCTACTGGCTTCCTTGGCCTGCAGGCCCTGATCCTTAAGCTTTTGCCAGGCCACTACTTTCTCCCCGGCCTGCCTGTCTTCAACTCTTATCAGGACCCCATCGTCCTTCGTGGCCCTCATTAGCTTCACCCCCACTCCCAGCTCCGTCGGTGACGGGAGCTGTTCGAGAATTTCCGTGGGGGTTCTACCTTCCGCCTTTATGGTGATGTAGTAAGGCGCCTTTTCCCCGCTGGGTTTGGAGGGTAGCGCCCTCACTACATCAGCCATCGTCCGGGGCTTGTTTGGTTTTACCGGGGCAGGGGTCGGGCTTTGTTTCGGCCCCTTTTTCTTTTTCTTCTTCTCTACCATGGTGTAGGGGACCTCTTCCTCCTCCACCAACCCTATCCTATCACGCACTACCTCCGGTACGCTATTCCCGCTTGTTGTGGGCCGCGGTTCTATTAGCTTAGGGACCGGTTTCTGGCTTTGGGGGGTCTTTGAGGGACCAGGCTCCTGCTGCCTAGGGATTTTCCTTTCCTCCCTCTGCCTCCTGGTCAGCCCACCAGCCACCATCGGCCCTACTATCACGGCCACCTTCTCCGCAACCAGTCGGTGAAGTTCCTCCGTGGCGAGGATCTCCCTCACCACGTGCTTCACCACCTCCGGGATCAACTTCCTCTCCCCTTCTAACATGAGGATGATGTCCCGCAGTTTGGTGATGTTTCCGTTTATGTAGTCCTTCTTTTCCTTTGAGAAGGAACTCCTAAATCGCTCCATGTACTCTACTGTGCTCCTTTGGATAGCCCGCGCCTGATCCGCTGGGCTACCCTCACTGTAGGCATGGGGGGGGGGAACTCCCTCTCCTTCCTCTTCTCCTTTTTTTTGACTCGGGGCTCAACTCCTGAGCCCCATCCGACTCTTTCCCCTCGTAGAGATCACTCTCACTCGTGGGGGGGAGTTTCACCCTTAGCCTTGATCTACCTGGTTCTATGAGCTTGTCTAGGAAGCTCGATATTGTGGGCAGACCTCTTGCTGCAGCCTGCAGGTCCTCATGCTCCGTTGAGGTCTCTCTGCTTCCTTGGAGGGGCATCTCCTCCTCTTCACCAGCGTTAAAGTCTCCTGACTTTAACCTTGTTTCGTCTTTTTTTACCCCGTCCTCCGGCATTTTCTCCTGATTTTTTTTGCTCATTTTTCGTATGCCGAAATATGAGCAATTATGAACCTAAAAATTTCCAAAAAATATTTCGAAAAAAAATTTTTTTTGGAAAATTTTTTCAAAATCTAAAATAAAATTTCTTAAAATTTAACACCTGTCCGTGGGAGTCCCGAATCGCACTTGTGTCCCTCGGGGCTCAACCACACTCACTACAACACATCAGCGCACTTTTAACCGGGAGTAAAGCAAAACGCGTCTTACCTACTTGCCGGCTGAGAGCTAACTGACCTGGTTTCCAGTAGTAAAAGGTGGGGATAATCCTCAAGAGCTAACCTGGCGTGCGTCCTTCTCCTTCGACTGCCGGAGCGCAACTCACACAATGATGTCATCTAGGTACACCAGGCATACCTCCCAAGAGAGACCTCTTAACACATTTTCCATCAGCCTCTCGAATGTGGCAGGAGCATTGCAAAGCCCGAACGGCATTACTGTAAACTGCCAGAGCCCAGTGCCAATTGAAAACGCCGTTTTCTCTTTATCTTCAGGTGCCAATCCAACCTGCCAATATCCACTGCGGAGATCCAAGGTAGAGAAGAGTTTACACCCCTCCAGGGTGTCCAGCGTATCGTCAATCCTGGGAAGCGGATAACTGTCCTTCTTGGTGACGTTGTTCAGAAGACGGTAGTCTACGCAGAACCTCGTTGTACCGTCTTTCTTCTTCACCAATACGACAGGAGACATCCAGGGGCTACTCGAAGGCTCAATGACACCATCAGCCGCCATCTCCTTTATGATCTTCTCGGCGTCCTCCCGTTTGGCTAACGGCAGCCTCCGCGGGACCTGTCGGATGGGCTTCGCATCCCCGGTGTCAATCCTGTGCTGGACGATATCCGTTCTGCCCCGTGGTCCTGGTCCGATCTCGAAGACGTCATGCCATCGGATAATCATGTTCTTCACTTCCTCGCTCTGTTCAGGTGAAAGGTCGCGGCATGACTCGTTCACAAATCCTTTTAGTTCTTCTGGCAGTCCTCGGAGCTCGGTGGGACGACGTTGCAGCTGACGAACCACTGAGGTAGCGGTTGTACACTCCCCGACCGGTGTTCCTTTCTTCAGCGTTACCGGGAAGCTGTTCAGGTTCATTAGCCGGATTGGAGTGGTCCGTCCGGCCTTGATGAGAGACCTAGCAACCAGTACGCCGCGTCCGATCTCTTGTTCTTCGTGCGTTCCGGGTTCCAGTAGTACACATTGACCCTCTGGTAGATGTCCTTCGACCGTCCCATGCGTCACGATTTGGCTCTGTGCAGGTAAAGTGGTGTCTTCTAGTAAGAGCACTCGTGCATACAGATCCTTTCCCTGCCGAAGGATGACTTCCTCGTCTCCCATCGACAACACACCTTTCGACATGTCCAGCTTGATCCCGTATGCGATCATGAAGTCCATGCCCAATATGACATCTTCATCGATTTCTGCCACGAGAGCGCGGTGCTTCAGATGTTGACCCCCGATGATGAAGGTGGCAACTGTCTCCCCGTAGACCTTGGGTGGCTGTCCCGTGGCAGTCCGTAATGCCCAAGTCGTTGGTAAGATCTTCTCAGCTGGAAGCGTTTTTGAGTTCAAGATTGTCATGCTCGCGCCGGTATCCACTAGAAGACTTCGTAGCTCCCCGTTCACCATCCCATCAACGTAGAAGCTGTTTGTTCTCCTTCCTATATATGCAACTCTGATGGCCTTCCTGGGGGCTTTGACGTTACGGGTTGGACACTTGCTTCTAGGGTGTCCAAGCTGGCCGCAGCCCCAACAGCGTATCTCCTTCTTATGGGTCCTGAGAGCATCCAACACTTTGGTCACTATGTCCTCGACGCTGGTTACCACATTAGGCTCTGCTCCTGCTGCTCGAACTCGCGCATGGCCCCGTACAGACTGCCTGACAGCTTCAAACTCCATGGCCTGAGATAATGCGTCTCCCAACGTTTTCGGCCGGGCGAGCTTCACTGCTTGTTGTGTCTCTGCGTCCCGAAGTCCATCCAGGAATTTGTCGACAGCCAAACTCTCGTAGACATAGTCAGTGACCGATGGGTAGGCGTTCTTCACCAGCCGGGCAATATCCGCTTCAAATTCCTGCAGCGTCTCGTTGTCCTTCTGGACCCTGTTTCTTAACTGTGAGCGATATAGCTGGTCCATGTGGCGGTGTCCGAAACGCATTTCCAGTCTTCTAATCAGCTTCACGTAGTTGGACCGCTCCGACATGGGCATCCCCTGCAGCACTCTCAAAGCGTCTCCACGCAAGGCCAGGCACAACGCTGAAGCTTGGGTCTCCTGTGACCACCCGTGGATCGAAGCCGCTGTCTCGAAGAGAGTCATGTAGTCCTCCCACGGCGTCTTTCCGTCGAATACTGGAATGGTGTTGTGAGCTGGTGGCGTCCCATTATTGGCGGGCAGAATGGTTTTATGAAGACTGACCTCGGGGGAACGGTCGGTGTCGTTCGTCGGTGGGTTGCTCTTACGTCCCTCGAGAGCTTCCATTCTTAGCCTAATTTCGTTCACTTTTTCTCCTAGCCTAGATTCTATATCAGCTACTTTATTATTTACATCGGCTAACTTATTATCTACATTAGCTAACTTATTATCTACATTAGCTAGCTTATTATCTACATTTTCCATTAACTTAGTCTCTAATGTGCCTAACTTAGACTCTAATGTATCCATTAAATCATTTTTTACAGTACCTAGATCATTTTTAACAGTGCTTAACTCATTACCTAGTTCATTTTTTACATTGCCTAACTCATTTTTAACAGTACCTAATTCCTTACCAAGCTTATTTTCTACATTGCTTAACTCATTACCTAGCTCATTTTTAACAGCACCTAATTCATTTTTAAAAGTTGCAGACAACTTGCTTAAATCAGTTTCAAACAGAACGTCATCTGGATTTTCCCCTAACTCTACAAAAAATTGACGTAAGCGATGTTGCAGTACACTTTTATTTCCGGAAGAATCCAGATCACGTTCTTCTAATTCTCGTTTTAAATCTGCAACTTTTAAATCCATTAATTTAAGACTTTGAGAAGCCATTTTTCATACAGTAGCCCAATAATTACAAAATAATAACAATTACACAAGATATCCCACTTCTGACACCAATTTGTTACGGGCTACTGGGTGTAAAATGGACTAAACTATTACTTAATTCAAGAATCTAATATTTATTAACAAATTAAAAAGAATACACTGAGATTATTTAAAACAGTTAAATTATTAAACTAATATCAATTTACAATAACAATATTCTATTAAATGTTATCTAATTTCTAAGATAATATACAAACAATATAAGATATTGTTAATAATAAATAACTAAACTATTTATATATCAATTTGTACAAATACAATAATATTACACTATAGTTTACAATTACAAATTAACACTTACAGTTCGCTAACTAAAGTCCACCGACCGTAAGACTCTCCAAATATGACAAACTGCCACACAGTTTATTACACTTATTACACGGTCACTAATTGTCACTGTTGCTCACTAAGCACTTATTACAGACTGATACTAATACTAACTAACTCACACACACTGCCACTAGTTAACGACTGCTACTCACTGGCTTATTACAGACTCGTCTTATTACTACTCTTATTACTACTGACTCGGCCGAAAACGCTGTCCTTTTTATATAGGCAAGGTAGGTCGTGGTGGGGCATTACTCGGAACACGGACGAGGACCACCTAGACCGATCTAGAAGGTTCTACGCCATTCTATAATCCCTTCCGCTTAATCCCATTGTTTGCCTAATCCGCTCTAGGCAGATCAGAAGCCGGTCCTGCTTTCCGCTCTGACCGTAACATTATTTTACAAATATAGACGAATGGTACTAATGCAATTATTATTTTTTATTGGTTTCAGTTCCGCAGGTTGTCGCTTCGAGTTGTCACATCATTTTTAACATTTCATTCGTTTTCTTTTTAATGTTCTTGAAAATAAAAATAATCGTGGAAACTTCTGAAGTTAGTGACAATTGTTAATGTACAGAAATGTATGAATTGAACTAAAACATGTAATATAGTTTCTGGTATCAGATGAGTCACTACAATTCACTCGTTTCCATTTTAATATTCTCCAAAATAAAAATAACAAAAAACAGATTTAGTATGGAAAAAGACTGCCATTGTGGGAATTGTTTACATGTCGGAAATTATTTCATCAAGAAATAAACTTATCAACAAACATATAAATCATCTATATTTCGAAATATTAGACTAACGTTTATTTTTTGAAGAAATGATCGCTGAAATGTACACGTTTTCCATAAATAACACTATTTTTTCGAAACTAAAACTCAGGATTATTTTTTTTTAGAAAATATTAAAAGGGAAACGATTGATAGGTTAAAACAAGATGTGATTCAACACGAAGCGACAACCTTCGGAACTTATATAAACAATATTATTTGCTTTATCGAGTAGACCTTTCTTGTAAGGAAACAATGATTGCTACATTTAGAAGTTTAATTTAATTGCACAAAACCCGAGACGAACAGCAGCCGTTTTTATGTTGGCATCAGCTGTTTTTACTGATTGAGTCAGATGTTCCTGACAGTAAATGTATAAGCCTACAATACGGAGCAGTTCTGTGGTGAGTGACCTGGTCGATAGCTGACGGGTTTTTACCAATAACCATTGTTTATGGTATCCACCGTTTGTCTTTTTTGTGCACTATATGTTATTTATGATCCCTTTTTCTAGCGTAACTTACCTCAACACGAAATATAAAGCAAGGGGTATTATTGAAGTGTAGACAAATTTCAAATACAAATTTAAAACAGAAATTCACGTTTTAAGGTATGAGTACAAATACCATATAATTATAAGTCATGCACTCTAATAATATAGACATTATGGTAACGGTAACAAATTCGGAACAATAAAAATACTAAACTCGTTCATTTCACTCACTAAATTGATGTATTTAATTATATTTGTCTGCTAATTATTTAATTTAGCTAACTAATTCTTTTAATTGTTACGAATCCATACTAATCATATAAGTAGTTCAATATACATAATAAAAGAAAGAATAATGGAGCCTCTAGATCCATACATGATATCAAATATTCACGAACATCTTCTGCCAATTCTTTCTCAGGAATCCCACAAAAGACATATAAAACTTTTGTGTCTGTTTTATTGCATTATTTTTGTAATTGCGACAATTATAATTATTATAATTTGTTTAAATGTTATAGAGTATAAGCTAAAGTCTATTAAATAAAATTGGAAATGGTACGATTGTTTGGTCATATTGACCAAGACATATCAAAAGTATTTCATCCTCGGTTCTTACTGGTCGGAAGAAGAAATTCAACTTGGTTAGCACTTTCGGTATTATTGGACTTCTGAAGTCATTACCATGCTTATTTTTTTTATATTTAATTAAATTTTATTTTTAATATTTGTTATAGTTTATTTTCCTACAAACAATTCCCCACAAAATTATGAATATCAAACCAACCCCTTACTTCATACTTTGTCAGAAGCGCTTTCATATAATTTTTTTTTATGGAGCTATGGTTTGGACACGGAGGGAGGGATTAGAATTGAACATGTTCGCACTTAGAACATTTTGTATTTCATGGTTGTTAAAATTAGTATATTTATAATGAAAACTTTAACTGAGAAACGTCGATACAAGCATAACCATTAGTTAACCAAATTGTTTTTGGCATTTAAAAAAGCGTAGAAAATATATATATTTATTAACAACTGAAATAGGATTACACCAATGCATTAATTACTACTAAATGAAAACATTTCCAGAATAATGCAAATGTTATAATAAACTGAACCGACAACGAATCTCTGGAATACATAAAATAGTATATTAAATATGTTTCATTTCGAAAAGCTAAAAATTAAATTTTGTATATTATAAATGATTTAATTATTAGTTTTAAACGTATTATACGCGGCTGTATGTGTTATTTCACCTATCACGATCTGTTTAGCGATAGTAATTAATTGTGTTAATCCTATCACGTGAGTTAATTGGAATTAGTTAACTGTAATTAGCAATCAGAAATCGTACTGCTGCATAACCAATGGCAATTTATAGTTATTGATCAAGTTCAACTTTTAGTATAAAAATCATAAAACGCAAACGACAAATTGATTTTTTTTCTCCATACAATAGAAAAACATAAGTGTAAATTTTTAACTTCAAAAATTAGTTGTTTTTTTTTATTGAAAGAAACGAGGTTTGAGTTATGCATTGTTAGACAATGTATAACTTAGGGTGAAGGATGACAAAACGGTAATTATTCAGGTTGTCGCTTCGAGTTCAGTCACAACAAGTTTTAACTTTTTATTCGTTTCCCTTTTAATATTTTAACATTCAAGTTATCATTAGATTTAACATGGAAAAGAGAATGTAATAATGGGAAATGCTTATACTTCGGTAATCATTTAATCTAGAACTGAACGTTTTAACAAACATATATCATCTTTACTTCGAAGTGTTAGGCGAAACTTTTATAATTACATTTTCTTTTCAATACTAACACTCACGGTAACTAAATTCTAATTTTCGGAAAATATTAAAAATGAAAGTAATAAACAGTTAAAACTTGCTGTAACTCAACTCGAAGCGACAACCTGGGGAACAGATACCGACAAAACTACTAAGATCGGTTAATGAAACTCGAACATTCACGATTTTATATTTGAATCCCTTAGAGAATATCGTAGGAGGATAAAGACACAATAAAAGAATTATTTTTTTATTTACAATATTGCTGTACTTTTATTTATTTTCTTGGTTATTCCACCCATTTCACATCCACGACTTCCAATGTTCATTGATCAACGGAGCATCTATTTTTGTATTCTTTGGTTTCCCCTTAGTAAATAATTAGTTTGTACTCTGTTGTGTATTATATGCGATCCTTTTGGTAATAAAATTTTGAATTGACAACAAAATAAATGCAGAAACTAGTCAACCTTAATAGATTAATTATGTCCAGTTTATTATCGATGCTCGCAATGGACGCAAAATAATGATTACTTTTCATTTTATTGCATTAATCACATAGAGACTAAACAGTACGTCATGGTTTAATCAAAAGTTTGAATAAGTTATTTGACAGACGAACGCTTTCACTTGAATCTGTAGTACAGTACGGATCCATGTACCTGCCAATCAGCTATAGGGGATGGATCTTGCATAAGCGGAATATGTATGATGATGAAAATACATATGTTTACCACGGTATATAGATATGCACAATCACACACGAGATGTATAAGTTATAAATAGTTAAACATATAATACACTGTGCAGTGCTGCATGTAATGAAGTATAATCGCTCAACGAGGCTAATCAAAAAATTGATTTCCAATACAAATTAGAAGTTAAGTCTCGTTAGAGTAGAATATAACTTAAAGAAATTGGTGATGGAAAAAATAATTTTGTTGTAAGAAATAGCGCGATATAACACAAAATCTTTACTTCTCTATGGAGCTCTATAAAATACCCGTAAATCCTTCGTATCTCCTCTCCTCCAACGAATGAGATACCCTGAAGGTATAAAAAAGATAAACACCCGGATTAGCAGAGTATGGATCCGGTGAGAAGATACCTGGAGCCTCCAGTTTGAAGACTTAGCCGATGTGCAGCCGCCTGGAATGAAGACTCGAGGAGATTACTCGTCGCTCCTCGGAGGCTAAAGTTTGAATTACGCCCGTCGCATATATCTCCCCGGGTATAAAGCCTGATAAATATGTTTGCTGTACACACTCCAGAGCGGAGATCTTTATGTCTAGTCGCCATGTTGTGTGGCTGTATTTATCGCATCGAACTGTCCGCTGGTCGTTTCCAAAACGGTCACGGAGGGCACAAATAACAATAGACGTGAAGGGGCAGCCAGTTCCGCAGGAGCTACGTGCCCTGGACAAAAAGATGAAAATACATGCCGGAAAAATGGCTCGTTGGACCTTCGCGTCACGTGATAAATGAAGTAGGTACATTTGTTCCATCGGACAATGCGAGAGAGAGGAAAAGTCGACCTATTAATAATCTTTCTGACAAAATTTGGTTTCAACTTAATTGTAAATAAAAATAACTCTTGTACTAACAATATACTTGTATGCAATAATATAAATAATTTAATAATAAATAAGCGGAGTGGATCAGTGGTAGACTACTCAGTTGCCATGACTAAGATTCAAATCTCACTGCTGGGAAGACTTTTATTTAATATACAATATGTTTTATTTTATTGTTTAATATGTTTTATTTTATCCTGGGTGCTATGGGATGTAGGATCATCCTGGGACACATCTAGGTTTTATAAAGTGGGTACCCAAAATAAGAGGGAACAATCTGGTGGTTGAGGGTGATCTAGGACAAATCACCTTCCTGTACAACCGTTGTTCAAACTATTACACTTCGTCTTATGAAAGATTTTTCCCCTACCCAGAAAAAAAAAAAAAAAAAAAACCACACATAACACTCGATTTTCAAATAGTATATCGAATTAACGTATAAAGTTGCAAGTATTTAACCTTTAGGTTTTGTGAATTTAGAATTAGCGTCAATGCTTCGTCTATAACGCCTTCATGGTGAAATTACTTTTTTTGTATTTGATAGTTTGACACAGTAGGGGGTATATAACCACATCCTATCCACCTACTCATCTTAAAATAAATAAACACAGAGTAAAATTTATAGGTAAACCAATAGGAAAAACATTGTTTCCAGTAAACACTTACATGATACAAAGTTTCGGTTGAAACAACCAAGGGTGAAGGTTAGAAAAAAAATATTAGATAACCTAATCTAACGTTCTTGAGCACCCTTAACCATAATATTGGATAATAGACTAACTTCTGAAGTAATGTAAACAGTTGTAAACCATGGGATCAAACAACCTTTCGTAATTATACGAGAGCAGTAAATAAAATGTATGAAATTTATTTTTAATTGGAACATGGTTTCAATAATCAGCTGAACTTCAAATATTGTTTCTATGATATAATCAGTCATTAAGAGAAAGACATTTTTTTTTACTGCCTGCAATTTAGTTTCAAAATGGAGGCTGAATAAATAATTCATACTGCTATGTTACTGCAATTGAGAGAAAATATATTTTGTATTTTTCTCTCTTTTTTGGAAAGATTATATAAAAAAAATGTTTAATTTATTTATTTGAATCGACAATTGTATTATATCAATACAACAACTAATGTAATATATACAATATAAATATAAGGGAACGAACGATATATAATGGCTTGGATAGAGGCACGTAGAGAAACTACACAGTGGTAGTACTTTGTGGGTTTTAGTGGGAATAAAGTTTGTCATGAAAGGACTGGTATCGGGTCTTTATTCATAACAAAGTAAAGTGCATTAAGGATTTTGGATTGTAAGGATTTGATACGAGAGAAATTCGATAGCTTAGTGGAGCCCCAAAGCTCTACATCGTAAGGCCAAATAGGTCTTAATAGTAGTCCTGTATATGGGTATTATGCTATTAATTGGTAGTAATACATATAAATAAAGTATCAATGAAATAAAATTATTCAACACTAATATTTTTTGGAAATATTTGAAAATAAATAAATTCCGATTTTCCATAAATTTAATTGCTACACGCAAGTTCAAAATTCCGCAAAGTTATATTATTATTACTGTTGTCTATGGTTCACATGGGACGAATGTTAGATTCAGAATAGAAGTTACAGACCGTTCCAACTTTCATTATAAGTTCCTATTCAGCAGTGTGATTTAAATTCAAATATCCTCTTGATTATGTCAAACTGATTCACAACAGGATCGAATATTCATAAAATAATAGGCACTCGGAAATGCATATCTGCATTAATGTTTGAAGTTAGCTCTAGCTGATGAGAAGCTGGATTTCAGTTTCATAAAATATTTTATGGGAGTTCCTCTCCGTTACTTGGATACCAACTTAAAAAAAATTAATGAATCGCTCACAAAAATATATTTATATACATAATATAATATTTTTAAATATAATAAGGATAAGATAAATCCTTACTCCGATTTTTCCAGTCTGGTCAATATTGATCTTTTAATGTTTACATGTTTTAGCTAAGACTAAATTCAACATCACTCAATATGATATTTTGTAATTATTGCAACTGTTGTCGCAAATTTAAAGTTAAGCGTACATGTATTTTTTTACTCATTTAAATTTGATTTAGTCCATAAGATTTCAACAACAGATTATGGTGAGATATTTTCCGAAATTATTAAATTTGAATTTGAAAATAGTGTAATTTTACTAACGAATTCCGTTGAATTTAAAATGAAAAAATAAAAATAACTAAATCGCCTAAACATTTTTTTTTTAATGATAAAATAATTTTTTTTAAATGCAATAAAAATTAATTATTACTTTAATGTAAAAGTACACATATAAAATTAGAAATTAAACTTTTAATATATAGAGCATACATTATAAAATGAAATATTTCCGGTCAATTAATATCACATTTTGTATCGATTATAAGTTTTGTATTCATCTATTTTTCAACTATTTTTTATATTAAGGATACAATTTGTCAGGGGGTGCAGTCATTAATAACACTAAATGACTTATTTATTATAATTATTATTATTAACCTTATTCAGTGTTATTAATGACTGCACCCCCAGACAAATTGTATCCTTCATTACGATCTTTCAGACAAATAGTTTCCTCTTTATTATGTATATTGTTCAATAAATAAGAATTTGCAAACTGATTATGGATACATATTTAACTTGATTATTGAATTTTAAAATTGTACAAAAAAAATTTATTGAATTCGGTAGGAATAAGTAATAAGCCTAATAGTTTTTTCTATTCATAATTGAATGTGAAACTGAAAAAAAATAAATTTATTTTTATATTTTTATTCCCCCCTGTCTTCCATAGTTTATTCGTAACCGGTAACTCATCATTAAATTTAAAATATTAATTTAACGTAAAAATATAAATATAAAATAACAAATTAAACTTGTAATGTTCTGAAGCATAAACTTTTAATGAAATATTTCGTGTAAAATAGTTCCAATAATATCCGGAAATGATACAAATTTGCATTTGATTTTTTCGTAATAACATTAAGATATTCCAACATGTGGTAAAACTCATGATTAATACATAGCATCAAGACATTTAAACAAATATTTGAAAACAAACGAAAATCCAGATAACTTCTTTTAGCTGGAAAAAATAATGTGGAACATGCATTTGTATAAAATGCGAGGGTAGTCTGACGCGTGGTGCCTGAAGTTGGCAGGATGTTGGAGAGTACTCGGAGCTCTTTGGGTATAGAATCGGATATCCCACAGCACCCATCTTCCTCTTCACTACCGATGGCTTATAATTCATCGATTGTCAGGATAAATTGGATAGGCCGGGGAATGATAGCTTCTTGACGAACGGTTGTGCAATGCTGAAATTGATGGTTGAGTCAATAGGGACTGATGCAGCCAAACTGTGGATGAAAAACACAGGTAGGAGACGTGATGGAATAAATAAAAAATATATTACTGAGCATTTTCACATCTGAAAGGTACTTTAAAGCAAGTGCTATTGGTAAAAGTATTTCTTATTTATTTCTTAGTAATTGAAAGTACTCAATGAGTTGACAAGCAGTAGACTTGACTTGTAAGAAAGAATCATATTTACAGTGAAATGGGAAGATATGATATATTATTCAAAGAAACTTTTTGATATGAACTAACTCAATTAATAATTAAATATGGACTAATATTATAACTTAGCATCTAACACAGAGACTACGCTCTTATCTATCTTCTATCTGCACTCTCTCAACCTCCGGATATATCTTACAATAGAACTGAAATATATATAAGGGTGTGTGTTGCGGGTGCGGTGTGGCTCAGTGGATGGAGCGCTGAATCGCTTTGCCGAAGGTCCTTCCTACTGGCGCACTTCCTAGACCTACAAGGACCGTCGCCCGTACCTCACAAATACCACATATTTGAATGAACATATCTTCCTTTTTAATCGATCGTAAATATACATGTTCAAAAAGGCCGGCATTTTTATTGGTACGGTTTACTTGCGTTTCTCAAAAAAAAGAAGATTAAATACTATAAAAAATTATTTAAAAATAAATATACTATGTTATATATATAGGGTGCGGCCAGAGTAACTATATGGTGTAAAAAAATTGTAACTTCTTTGCATGATATTTTTTTTTATATTTCAGGAATTCAACTTGGGAGAATATATAAAAGTGGAAAGCTATACAATTGCGCAAAGAACTAAGTTCGATAATTAATACTCAACGTGCATACAGAAGATCTTATGGTGTAAGATCTGCTCCAATGGGTCCAACCATTCGTTCGTTGGCGGATAATTTTGCTGAATTTGGGACTGTAGGATATTCAAGACGTACGGGCAGACCTCGAACTGTCAGATCGGCCAAAATATTGATGCTGTGAGACAGATAATATTTTTGCGTTAGAGAAAACGGTTCTCATTTAACTGACATTATTTTTCATAATTAATGTAAAAATATAACATAAAATAAACTTTATTTTTATCATTCAATATTTTGTTCATTCCATTCAATATTCATTTAAAAAACAAATCATATAGTTACTTTACCCGCACCCTGTAGCACGTTTTTTTTAAGCGAAAATAGACCTTAGTTTGCGACCCAGAAAAATGACACTGAGGATGTAGAAGTGGAGGAGAATGATGTTCAGTGGGCCCTATCTAAGGAGAAGACTGGCACTTCTCCGGGACCGGGCGGAATCGCTATGGAGCTCCTGAAAGCTGGTAGAGCGAAAATGGTAACCATTTTGACGGAGGTGATCAACCTTGTCCTCAGGGGGGGGGGTGATATACCGGGTGACCTGAGGTTTCTCATATCATCAATATATAAGAAGGGTGACAGAAAATAATTTAATAATAGATAATTTGCCGGAATTATCGCGCGATCTGCGTACAAATTTCGATTGCCAGGATTATTGGTAGGCTGCTCCGGGACAAGTTAGAAGATGCGTACTCTACCCCTCAGGAAAAAGCGGGATTCACGGCTGGACGTTCATGTACAGACAGTATTTTTGTTGTTCGTCAACTCATTGATAAGTCCCAGGAAAGGAAGCAGTAACTCCACATGGCCTTTATAGACCTGGAACAAGCTTATGACAATGTGCCTAGAGAGAGGTTATGGATACCACTTGAAGCAGCAGGCATTAGCACGGTTCTGATAAAGGCGGTGAAACACAACGACATGTATCAGATAAAATGCGGTAACCACCTCTCGGACCCTTTTCATGGTAATAAGGGATTGAAGCAAGGGTGTAGCATGTCGCCCACTCTCTTCAAGATATACCTTAACGCAGCATTGGTACAATCATTGTGAAGGTGTTGGGCCGTTCATTGATGGCACAGTAACTATCCTTATTCTTCGCTGACGACCAGGTCGTGTTTGCGAGGCGGAAGGTCTACCTTGAGATGACAGTGTATGCCCTAAAGATGTGCTACGAAACGGCGGGCTTAAAAATTAACATCGAGAAGACCGAGTATATGGCCGTTGGAGAACAAAGCGTAGGAAGATTAAGGAGAGTTTAAATTACTTTATTTAGCTTAATCAGTCAGAGGTAGCTCACAAGAGTGGAAATTCATAACTTCTCAACAACTCAACGCTCCACAACATGACCGCACTACTTTAACGAGAAACCAGAAGCGACTTGTGGACGTTATTTGCTAAGTTTTGAAGAAGGTGTGTGTTTTAAAATATTGCAATAATCTGGTTTAGTGGGACGAAAATATGTGTAGTGTTTTTGAAGTGAAAACTTCTTTAGCCTCGTGGAGCGATTTTTGAAAAGGGAAAACCAAACGTGTTCGTCACCGGCATGAACTCTGGCGTATTGCGCGAGACTAGCGACACTTAAGTTATACATTATTTTTATTCGTCCTTAGTTTAAATATTAAAATTCTAGTGATATTAGAATAATAATGTTTAATTAATTAAACAAACAGTCGTTTAATACTTGTGTAATTCATATTAATAATAATAAATTTAAACATCAATAACTAGTTAAATTTTTAGTTTCCATGTATTATTTCAGTAGTTCATGTTTTGTATTGAGCTAGTGCAGCCCATCGTATGTTTTGATTAATAAATAAACTATTATAAAATGAATATAATTATTGCTTGGAATACAAATAGAAGTGAAAACCAGACAGCTGGATATAATATAAATGTACAAGTTATGAAATTTAAGTAATTCATTTAAGTTATAGAGAGTCGAATGGCTCAGTGATAAGATCACAGATTTGCCATGCAGAAAATTCTTGTTTAAATCCCGGCGGTGGGAATTAGGGCCCTCCTGGAGCTCAACCAGCCTCAATAAAGTGGGTACCCAAAATAAAAGGGAAAATCTGGTGGTTGAGCGTAATCTAGGATAAATCACCTCCCTGCACAATCGTTGTCCTTGAAACAGTAAAGTATATCCCATGTGCTGAACCCCAGACCGTTCAGAGGTTGTAGTGGTACATTTTTTTTTAATTGATTCATAAATTTTAATTAATCCAGTATTTATATATATATTTAGTTAATCCAAAGTTTTGAAATTTCACTTCTGTCGGCAGTAATCACGACTGCCTACTTTTTTTTTCTAAAAATATTTATCTACTTAATTATATTAATATTAAATATAAATTAGCAGATAAATATATTTGCTATTTATTATTTTTGATTATTTGCTAAAGTTATTTCGTAATAAAATAATTAAGGGTAACACTTTATTAAGATAAAAATTATTACTTTATTTTAATTTTAAACTGCTAAAATAAATAAAAATACCGAAAAGTTACTAATTATTTGAGAATCCCCAACTACCCAATTATTCAACGCTGACCTAATAACTTGATTTGAATTTCTAATCTGGTGAATATTTAACGATCCTGACAAACACTCAGCCTTAACAGACCACAACCAGAGCAAGAAATATCGCAGTATAGGCGATACAACTTGTACAACGGTAGTGAGAGCGCGCTGTCGGACCGTTCACGTGAGGGCTACAGCAGCTGGATATGTACATACTTAATAGTGCGTCACATGTAATCCAGTCTCCACCCACTCCTGTCTAACAGAGGACTCGAATTAAATCATTAAAGTGGGAAAGACATTCTTCTTTTCCATCCTTCTCTTTTATCTGCTTAAAAGATGTAAGGAACTCTACAACAAAGAGAATTCGAATTGAGCAAATGTGCTGGAGCCCTTTTGTGAAGGAGAAGTAGGTCAAAAGTCCAAATTCTACAGAATGTCAGAAATATATACAACGTTTATAAAAACAGGTAAAATGTTTTCTAATATTAATTTATTCATTGAAATTCACAACTTTATCATAACCATACAACAAGTAAATGGCAGGAATGATACATAGTGGGAGTAGAGATGTAGAGAAACTGTGGTAGTACTCAAATAACAAAATTCAACATAGAAAGTCACGAAGCCATCTTCTTTTCAGACGCCTCGAAGGAATGCCAGACATTGAAGAAGTTCCTTGGTTTTAAACTACTGGGTTTGAGTGGAAATACAGTTTGTCATGGAAAGACTGATATTGGAGTCGGGCCAAATTAGTAACAAATGGGACATTAAATTAAGGTCATTGTGGATTTTTTTGTTCGTAACAAAGTAAGGAACATTGAGAATTTTAGATATATACTAAGTATTTTAGATTGTAAAGATTGAACATGAGAGGAATTCGATGGGTTTGTGGTGCCTCCAAGCTCTACTTCATAAGTCCAGGTGGGTCATGTATGTGAGTCTTATGTAAATGTTGAAGTAACCTGTAAAAAGTCAAATTGATAAATAAATACCGAAAAACAAAAGGTATCGCTAATAGGAATGTGATATGATTTCGTTGAAGTAAATATAAAGAAGATTTAAACAGGTAGAAGAGTGTTTTTGCACTACAATAACTAAAATAAATAAATAAATATTAATGAAAAGAAAAACTGTACCACAACAACCGATGAAGGGTCGTGGGTTCAGCACGTGGTAGAGACAATACAGTTTTTTGGACAACGGTTGTCCAGTCAGATGATTTGTCCTAGATCACGCTCAAGCACCAGATTTCCCCCCTTATTTTATTTTATAATATTTATTTATTATATTATTTATACAAGCTGTGTGAGCCCATCCTAGATTCCATAGGACCCATCTTCGCCTGGTAACAGATTAAATAAAAGTCATCCAACGAGCAGGATTTGAACCTAGGACTTTCAGCATGGTAACTCAAGTGCTCTACCAATGAGACTTTTCGCTACCCATTAATATTATTACTAACTTATAACTTTTAAATATTGTGGACATGTTTCTACTTCTTTTTTTGTTATATTTCACAAATACAGCTTGCGTATATAAATGAATTTAAAGACTGGCCACAATGTATTTTCGAAAGTAACAAAAATATTAAAAACATTCCAAAATAAATAGAATAAAAGTAGTTAAAAGAAACAAAATAAGCAGACTTTGTGATATATAGCTTGTACACGGGACCGGGTCAACTAAATGTGTGTACTGAAGGGCTACTCCGTAGGTCAGGTAGTAGCAGCAGCGAATAGAACATAGTGATCATGATACCCTCATGGAGCACTCTCCTTAAACGGGAATCCTCCTTAAACGTCCGGTTGAGCTTGATCTCTACCAAAATCACTTTCCTGCGTTGACTTCCGCTTATTAATAGTACAGCTCTCAATAAATACCCAAGACCTTACACGATTTATGAAACAATTTCCTTTTTTTTTTGTAATAAAAAATACACGAATCCACATACACACGTAACGAACTTTATTTATTACGATTTTATCAATTGATAGGATATTTAATATAGCTGTTGTTTATGTTTCATTTATTTTTGTTTCATTTGTTGCTACCACTAGAACGTTTTATAAAGGGAGATTGAATTGTAATTTCTTTTGTTTCTTTCTAGAACTAACTGGTTTAAATTGCAGCCTATTCTGCAGAAAAGAACTTTTAAACCAGTGAGAAATCGGATATATGGAATATCTTAAAAAGTATTACAGTTGTCCTGATAATGGTTCAATTCACAAAGAGGATGGATATGGAACGCCTTGGATTTCATGACCTCCATGCTGTTATTGAACCCACAATTAGGTTCTGGAGTTCCTGAGTGGCTCGATGAAGAGCAGGTGACGGCAGAGAAATATGAGATCAATTATGAGCGCACAATACGAACGTATTCGATTTGTGAACGAACGTGTGGCTCATTGATCTATCGCTGTTGGGCAGAGGCCGTATCAAATAGGCAGGTGCAGTTTCTAGCGTGGCATCGTTCAATGGTTTCCACTCACCAATGTTCCCACAGGAATGGATATAATTGCGCATAACGGTACGATGAAGCGAGGAGAGATCATAATTTATTATAAGAGGGTCATTGGTTGTTTAGAGTGGGGTGTCATTTTATATATATATATATATATATATATATATATATATATATATATATATATATATATATATATATATATTGTATATATATACAAATTAAATCGTTTAGTTACCTATAACATAGGAAAAGAACAATTTCTAGTGGAATATTAGAATAAGTATTGAGGAATATTTGATATATAAATATACCAAGAGCAGTAGCTAACAACCGAAAATATAGCGATTTGAAAAGTGTATACGATTTCATGATAACAGTGATAATTGAAATATGGGGTGTATAAAAAAAAGTGCCTTTTTATCAAATTCCAGAGTTCAAAAGTCTGTAAATACTTTAATGCTATTTATTACTTACCCACACTTAATATTCTCTTTAGAGCATTCTCCACTGCGCGGCTTTGGTTTGAAAAATTTAGCAGTGGAGATACGACGTTGTAAAGAAGAAGGGCTCCGGGCGACCATTAATGGATATTGACTAGGTTCTGAAGGAAGCCGTTGAGTCAAATCCGTCTACAAGTACTCACTTACTTTTTCTGTTGATAATCAACAGCCAGATCTGAAAATAACATGGCCCAGACTTTTTTCTGTATTTAACAGGATTTTGCAATACCCTATCTTTATTTCCACTTCTTAGCTTCTGAGTTGCTTTTGCGTGTTTTCCGAGGTATTCTAAGCATTCGCATGTGTTAGTGAGATAAAATACAGAACAGTAAAGCAGGCTATTGAGGTTGAACGATTCGAGTCCTAAAGCGGTTGATACATGCTTCTGTGGTTTCAAATAGTACTGCGAGCCAGAATCTATTTCCTATCAGTTTCGCTCTGAACTGAATAGGGGCCGGGGTCCAGACCACAGCACCTTTTAGTCACAAGCAATCTAAATAATTCGAAATAGCGGTCACGGTTTAAAAAGTTTTCTAATACGGACTCTTTAAGATAGAAAAGTTCAGTTGTATGAAAAAAAAAGCTTCTAATAAATCTTTACTATACGGAACACCCTAAATATCAACCACACCGTTTTCTTACTGCCTTACTTTAATGTAAATGGAATATATAGTCAAGAATAATAAGGCTGTTATATTTAGATTAATTTAGAATCGGATGAATAATAACATTATTTGGGATGTTATAATATATCCACACATTAGAGTTATTTTATGGACACTCAGGTAAAATCATATACCTCGTTTTAGCATAGTTACGATATTATTTTTATTCATAATAAAAAAAATATGAAATTTATTTTAAAAATCCTATAGAAACTTTGAAATAATTGCTTTATCATTGACCCTGCTAACAACAGTCATTGTTATTAATTCGACACGAATTTAAAGAGGAATTTATTATGTGAAATCAATTGGTTACCGAATCGTGTTTGCCTAAATTAATGTAGAACAAGATATAGAATTATCGAAAGACGATCACTTATTAAAAAGTTTTATACACAAACTATTCCATATATTTTTAAATTATTCTTTTAACAATGGCAGATATCGGGGCATGGTTTGTCGTTGAAATACAGAATTATTTCCTTCGTAAAGTAATTAACGAATACTAAGTAATTACTACTAAATAAAAAAATACTTACAGACAATTGGATTGAATTATTCCTAAAATTTGAAAAAGATATAAACTGAATTTATAATTAATAAAATGTAATCCAAAGTAAAAGACTTTTTTTGTTAATTATTTGGCTAAATTATTAGGTTGTTATTTAATTAAATTTAATTAAATAATTAATTGTTACATTGCTTTCTTTTTTTTTTAAATTTTATATTGGGGCTGAATTTAGTTAGTTAAATGTGAGGTTACTATAATCTCAAAATATAGTGAATATAAATGTTTGTTTAAACAAAATTGAATTTAGGTTTATAATTAAGTATTTATAAAAAATAAGGAACAAGCAAATACAATTCAGAACTGACAGATGCCACTGGATAAAACATTCATATATCGAAAACGAAATTTATTTCTAATAGAATTGTAGGAAATATATACAGGAAATATATATAAAATAAAATATATTATTACAAAAAATAGAAATTGGTAAAGGCAACCCCACATCTCTGCAAGAGCTAATTCCGCATATTTATTTATAATATTTATTTATTTATAAGATAATATTTATTTTGCATTTTTAAGAGAGAAAAGTATTACCATGAAAACATAAAATAATTAAGCTAACGCTGACAAGGCAATGAAAGTTATTGCCTCTTAGATAAATTTTCCACTACGATATTCGCCGTTTACGCCCTCCAGCGGTTAAAAGCGCACTTAATTTACTAAAAGGATGTTAATAAAAAATTAAGTGACTGTATTTAGGAGTTTGTTGGGAGAGCTGAGTCGGCCATAAAACCAGGCGGTTGGGCTAGATAATATCTTGGAGCGTCTCTTACCTTCGACCGCAGATGGTATTAGGCCAATATTTTCAAAAAGTTAAGTGTTATAGCCGGGAGGCCAGTGTGCCGCACCAACCTGCCGCTCTGCCTTGTCTCCACGATAAATGAACTCTACCCCTTTTTTCTTGAAATACTATAATTTCCCTAAAGAGTGGATGAAAACTCTCTAAATTCCAATACAAATAATTTGTATATACAACTATATAATTAGTTTTTATGACTTATATAAAAACACAACGATTACCAATGAAATCATCGGACGAAAAAATGTTGTATGCTTGCTTTAAATAGTTAACAAGGTTGTTAAAACGATCGTAGTTGTAAAAACGACGATTTTAAAGCTATTCCATGGTATTTTCTTATAGAAAAGCGTCTATTTATATGGTATTATTAACTACGTTACCCTTCCCTTACATAAAATACATCCATCGCTTTTAAATTTATTGATTTAGTAAAAAAAAAAAACGTTGATTATCTCTCTCCAAAGGCTTAAATGGTGCCAGTAGTTCATTAATTTATTTATTTCAAAGTTGTTCAAAAAGGTGACAACAGAGTGTGAGAATCATCGGGACATATCTCTTTTAAGCATTCCCAGCAAAATGTATTCCAAAACATTGGGGAACACATTTGAACAAAAGTATGTAAGTGATCACTGAAAAGTAACTAATTGAAAATTTTTGGGAGGTAGCTGTGAGGTTCGTAGACCTCACGAAAGCATTTGGCAGAATAAAAAAAGGGGATAAGGTTTGAAGCTTTAAATATTTGGAGTTTGTAGCACGCCTCGATGAGAATCATCGATATTGAGATCAGGAAGAGCTACCCCAGCTGAAAAAAATTTCTTATGCTGTAAATTGAAACATATCGAGTAAAAGAGAAGTCAATAAAGACATCAAATTTAGTATGTACAAGTCTACATTTATTCCAATATTCACTTACTCATCCAAATGTTGGTTAACCAACCACCAAGCATAAAAATAAAAATCAAGCTTCCGAAATGAGAGTTCTCAGAAAGATAAAAGGGAAAACCAGACGAGGCTGCAATCATAATAGTTCAAACCTCGGAGTCGAACCAGTAGAAAAGGTTATTGAGAAAAAAATGTTCAAGATGGTTTGGGCTTAAAAATAGAAAACAGGTTAGCCTAGATTACATACGAGGCTAAGTCTGACGGAAGATCAGGGGAAAGACTCCAATGTTCCTGGGAAGAAGGACTGAAGGATTGCTGCGTGAAGTGAAATCTAGTATAGAATAAAAGAAGAGAAATGGTGGAGGATCGTACGGCTGCACAGAAGGAAATGTCACACAGCATGGGCGGTAGAGAGTAATGATTATGATTAAGAAGTTCATAAAACTCAATGCAAATTTTAATCCTATGTGAAATTAAGCTTTTATTTAATGTTATACCTTTTTCGTAGTTAGAATTTCATTTTCCTAATATTTATTAACCTCTTCTTCCTACTAATTAAAAAACCAAAAAAAAAATGAAATGGAAGGAATTGGGTACAACGCACAAGGTAAGAGAAGTATTGTACCAAGACAAAAGTTATGCAGAGAGTTATGCAGCACTATAGAAGCTCGTTATGCCCCAGAAGTGTCTCTGTTGGACACTACAGGTAAGATTCACGCTGTTAATAGAACAAATAATTTATGTGCCACAGGTGGTCGCGAACTCAGTACCTAGAGCTATGCAACTCAACACCCTCTGTACTGAGCTAACCAAATCCTCTCTTTCCTCCTAACTTCCTTTAATATCTTGTCTCTTGCTAAAGAAATTCAGCCAGCACTCCCCGCAACATTTGTTCTCCATTCAATTTTAGTTCTCGGCATCTTCAGAAGTCATTATTTTTTTAATATTTTGGTTTATACCGAAAGGTATAACAAAGCGTGTAACAAAGGTAGTACAAAGCGGAATCATTATTCAGAGGATATTTAAGTTATAACATTCAACTGTAATACTTTCAACACTTTAAAAGCTTTAAGGATATATCTCTCGCGTCTTTAGAACCAGCGCAGACGTAAGGTATAATTTATTAAAACCACTGACCAATAAAAAAAAATATTATAAATACATTTCATGCTCTGAAAGAGGCTGAAGATGAACTATAATTAAAAAAATGTAATTTTCTACTCACATTCAGAGGAAATACATAACTGCAAAACAAATCTTCTTACCTAAAAAATAAAATACATAACGTCAGTATATGGGGCCATGATAAATGTACAAATGAAACAATTTTTATTTATCTTCTAAAACGATATAATATTTGTTTATTAAACATAACGAAGGATTATGTTGTAGTATTAGTACAATCGATACGATAATGAATAACATGCCAAAGCGATACACAGATTAAAGACAATTTTAATAATTAAACTTTTTTTTTAATTCTCAGCCTTTTAAAGGCGCTCAGTTGTTAATTTCTAATAATGTCCTAGAAAAAAAGAGTCTTTTCATGAGAAGCATAATAGAATCATCAATAGCTGAATAATGGCTGCCTCTGCTGTTAATGGCCAGTAAACTTACTGCTACAAAATTACCAAGCAGTGGCAAAGAATTTGACAAAGCGGTCGAAACCAGAAGAAACATTTGATAAATGGATTCAAAATATTGGCCGTGGCAACTTAAGAGAGTATTTAAGAAGGTTTATGCTATCCTTTATGACAAATTTCAAGGCCATTAAACGCAAGTTCTGTAAGCAAAATAGATGTTGAATTGAGAAATGGGAGCCTAACTATAAATAAATTTTATTTCAGGGACCTCATTAAAAATAAAATCAAGCAAGTAAGTATAGAAAACAGCATAATTAAAGAGTACTAAAACATCTGATATTAAAGAATTATACTTATTTAAAAATAAATATACATAATACCATATAAATATATTTACAATTAAAAAAATATGGACAACAAAGGGAGGCTGGGCTGATAGAGCTCAGTTCTCTCAAGATGGAATATGGAAGAAAAAATAATTTAAAAAATATATATTATTTACAATACTAGGGGACGAGCAAACTCATTTTCCCCAAGTGTTTAGGAAAGCCAATTTACCAAAGAATCGGTTTTATTAAAATTCATGTGGATTGCTTTCCTTGTCAATCTGACAATGAAGAGGATATTCGAGGGGCTTAAAGCCCTGCTCGTGGAAGTCACTTTGCCTCGTTCTCCCCCAGGCACTGTTCAGACATACTTTTTCAGCCATTTTGAGCAGATTAAACTCGTTTTTCTCCTGTTTTGACCACCAAAATACATATCCGCTGTTTTTAGAAAATCGAGGTACCTCGTTTATTCCCACTAGTCTTCATATATTATTTACAACAGTATTAACTTACCATGATTATAAAACCAACTAATATTCAACTGCGTCTGCACAGCTAGATTAAGATAAAACAAATCAACAAAAAAAATATATATAACTTTAACAAATAGGGATTTGGAGTATGCTAATGGGAAGAACTATAACTCAATGGATCGGAGCGTGGATAAAGACGAAGAAACAATCGGACTGGAAGCTGTAGAGAAGCCATTGGAGGGAGATGTATGGGCCTATTCAATTGGGCGGCGTACAGAGCTCCGATTTGTCCTTCCTGGGCACTCGGCCAGCCTCCCTTCCGCCCTAGCTATGCCAAATAGCATAACATCCAGCTCTCTTCATCTCTCCCCGGCTCTTTTTTACTGTATCTTTATGTGTTTGTCCTCGGATTGGCACCTTCTCATGTCGCTCATTTCCGAAGGGAATGTAGGAAATCCACGGCATTCCAGGGAAGGTAATGTCGGAAATCAGTTATCCAACAGCCCTTAAAAAATGCCAAGGTAATTGTTTTTAAGAACGATTTTTTGCCTAAAAATATTCGCAGAAATATCCAACTTAATTTGAAGGGTTCTAGGGGAAAAAAAAATGTATTGAAGATAGCCTTAGTTCAAGTGCAGTGCGTTTTCCGTAATTCTACCTTCCAACTAATTGATATTCCAGCTTATTTTATTGGGTTGTCCGAAAAATAATGACGCATTTTATATAAAATATCTCTCCAAACAGTAAAGTTTTTGTTGTTTGTTGGACTTTTGACTTATTAATCCTCTTCAAACAAAAATGTCTGTTTACCTCTGTAACATTTTGCTACTTTGAAATAATTCAGTGTTTACAAATATTTCAAAGCGAAGATCACGCATAATTTGGTTTTTACGAATTTAAACTTGACCGGGACGCGGTTTGGGCCAGATATATCAACGAAGGTGGTGCAAAGGCAGTATAAGTGAGTTTCACTTATGCACTGTTTCACTGTTGTTCCAAAATTTCAAAGAGGGACAATTGAGCCTTGAAGACAAATAAATCCGTGGAAGAAGTTCTGCCCTTGATAAAGATTATGTTCTTTGGTGGAAAAAATCCTAAAACAACTGTTCGAGAAGGGGAGCAAGGAAAATTCGAAATTAATCTAAAAGGATCATCTCAAGGCGATTTGGAAAATGGAAATACTTGAGTTGCCAGAACATCTTCCATGACTTCAAGGCTCAAGTCTCCTTCTCGAAATCCCTGGAGCCACCATTGAACACGCCTTCTGCCCAGACTTCGATTACGGCCAAGATCGATCTCCCAAAAGAAAATTTTAAGATTTCAAAACAAAAGGGGAAAATCAGGCTATCGTGTTTTAGGGAAGATTGAATATATTCCAAATAGCAAAATGTTACAAAGATAAACAAACATTTCTGTTTTAAAGGTGAGTACTAAAATTCAAATTTAAATCAAATTCAAAGGTCCAAGAAACATAAACAGTTTATAATTTGGAGGGTTATTCTAAAGGAATCATACAATCCTACTTTATTTTCCGGACAATCTAATAAATTTCCTTTTTAATTATTTTTTACTGGATGTATTCTGTATACAGTTGTAAATTTCAATAAATATATATTTTAAAAAAAATTAATTATTTTTGGTAAAATAATAACGATGCCTTGACAGATCGGAATTGTGAGTTAAGCCATTCAAAGAATGAGTTCATAATTTAAATTATTGCCCTTGATATGAGTTAAACCTTAAAATTAACCTGAAACTCTAAGTCATGGAAGGGCATTGTCTCTACTTCAATGTATTCAAACTCCTAAAGAACATATTTACATGTAAAGTTGATAACTTCCAAAATGTGCTCGTAAATGTTTATTGGATTATTATGTCATTGGAAAATTCATATATTCGGAGTTATAACCCTCTGATAAAAACCTGTACCATTGCAACACAAGAAGGGTTTTGGGATCAGTTCATGTTACCCGAAATCACGCTAAACAGCAAGATTTGTCCCCCAATTTAGTGTATCCACATTATAGAGGCTGGGTGAGCACTAGGAGGTTCCTAGATATCAAAGGATTTATCCCTGGGTCCTATCAGATAAATAAACTCCTCCACAACCGATTTTGAATCCGGGACTTTCGGCATGGCCTAATTTATTTTATTATGATTAAGGAAGGAAATACTTGGGGATGCAGTCAAATAAAACACTAAATAAGTGGGTACTTATTATTTTGTGGGTCGAAACGTCGGCACAAAATAAAATAAGTACCCAGTTATTTAGTGTTTAATTTGACTGGACCCCCAACTATTTCCTTCCTTACTCAGATCTTCCAGTCAACTATCTCCTCGCTAACACTTATTTTATTCTGCTTCAAAACATATTCAGGGTGTAGCATAGGTAGTTTAAAACAAGTAGGTCGTAAATGTAAATTTTTATAAGGCATTGCAAAGTCCATACAGTTGGAGTTCACAGCCATTGCTATGCTCTACTCCACAAATAATTAAATGCAAATAACACCAATGATACCAACAGAAAATTTGGCTCAATGGGATTAGATAAAATGTAGGCAACGAAAAATAAATTAGTACTCTAATTGGGGCGCGTATATTCAGGAATTATAGCAACGCCATATTTAATATAAACATAAAAAGGGAGTCGACCCCAATCACGCTATATATCCCTCGAGCTATGAAAGCGGGGGGAAATATTCAAACAATGTGATCAAGAGATTTCTCTTTCAAAGAGTGAACGGAAAGCTTAGTCAAAGAGCCAATTAAAAATACAAACAGAAACATGGTGTAATGTTAATTTAATAATACCAAAAATAAATAAATGTACAAAACTAACAAAAATTACAGGAATAATCAAATTTATTAAAAGCTCATAACATTGTGATTAGCAAGTAGAAACAAACCATAAGCAATTAAATCAAATTACGAGAAATGCGCAAAAACCAATACGAAAAAATAGATTTGTTTGCAAGATGCAATGAAAAACATTCACTCACTAAAACCCTATTATCCTTTTTTATTGTAAGAATAAAAAAAAAACATGATCTCCAATTTACATTATTTCGTTCTGATATGAAATTCGTCACTGAAGTCAATCAAGAAAATGAGACAGAGCACAATTAGCCCCGCACTGTTAGCTTTACCTCTTCAGGGCAAGCAGGCTGATAACTTTCAATTCGGGAACCAATCAACTTGATAAATAAGAAGAATCCCCCAAGAGAATGGGAGGAGCCATTCCTCCATTCTCTGCGATAGAGCGAAGAAATGGAAAACGGAAATGAAGAGAAGGCGAGGAGAATTGATACCGAAGAACTGAGTCGCTGGAGAAGCATCAGAACAAACCCAGGAGCCCTAATAGCGGTCGGATAATGGATTCCCTGTGGCCATCAGCTTTTGATGCATCTCGTAACTCAGTGTCTTCTAGCATTTTTCAATTCCTCCCTCCCCTCCGCTAATCATGGGAAAACTTCAACCATCTCCTTCTGGAAGGTCTCCTACCTTAGATATCAACGAAAAGAGAGGCATAACAATGTCGTCAAACCAGAGACCAGGAAGTTTAACGACAAAACATATATCGAATTCCGTTGTTCAAAAGTAAATAGCAAGAGATTGTCCGTGGAAGAAATACATCGGATAAGAATATACGGCCGTTGATAGAATATAAACCAAAAGAAGAATGCGCAATAAAAAGATACAATCACCATGAAAAAACACATTGATCAACTAGATAAAACAACTTTATTGCTCTTAGTTTTTAGATAAGCCAAAAACATCTCTTCAGAACATAATCAGAACATATTTGATATATGCAGAACACTATACAAATCAGCTTTACACGTTAAAGCAATTAAAATTGACTTAATTGATAGAGAAAATAGTTTTTCTTATATTTGTCAAATTATTATCTGAAATGTTATAAGTTAGTCGGTAATGATTCTTCAAAGAATTATCATTACCATAATACACTTAAAAAATTGACAACAGATTGAGGAGATTCTGAGGCATCAGTGTTGAATTGAGTGTTTGAGACAAAAGAAACAAAACTATATAGTTTGCAAAAGAAGATTATAATTCTCTAAGAGTTGTGGATAACTTTGAATGTTAAAATATCCCGTAATAGAACGGTAGTTTAAAATTTAAATTAATATGAATGAATATAGTAATTTAAAACAACCACTTTCGTTCTTGGTCTAGTCATTTATACACGATTTAGATTTAAATTTCAACCATTAGTATAATAGTAGACCCGGATTTTCCAATATAGTTGTGCCATGGAAAATATGTTACGCAAATGCGAAGTTGAACTATTTTTTTTTTAAATTAGTACGGGAACAATTTAATAGCAACCAAAAATCTATGCAGGAAAATCGAACCATCGTTAGTAGGCGCTATGTCGTGGAGCGAGGTATCAGTGGTAGAGTTTCTATGCCGAGGGTGCCCCGGGTTAAAAATTGGCTGTGGCAGATAATTTATTTAGTTCGTTAACAGTAGAAGATGAACTGTGTGGGATCACCTCCTGGGGCTCACCCAGCCTCTATAAGTGGGTATCCTTAATTGACGGAAAACCTGGTGGTTGAGCGTGATCCTGGACAAATCCGCTGCTGTCCTAGAAACAGTACTGTTTCTATCACATACTGGACCAAAGATCCTTCATAGGTTGTTGTGGTACAGAAAGAAAGAAGCAAGTTTTATATCCATCACATATAATATCCATCTGTCTACCAAACTATGTCCCTCATGTCTAAAGGTTAAGATAAAAGTACAATTTTTCGGTTTTGAAGTCAGTATTTTTCAATACCTTGATTACACAACATGTTACATTATTTAATCAATCACGTTATTCATAAGTTTTTGTACTATACAAATATGAAAATAGGCTATTATTATTAAAACTGTCATAGCATACATATATTCACAAAAAAAGTTATGGGACCACTATCCGACGTAAATCGTGTCTATTAATACATTTTTATTACAAAAAAAATTCCTGTTTAGAATGCTCGTAGACATGGAACTTACTTAATAAACTAAAAACAAATGAGCGAAATCGCCAATTTAATAATAAGTCATAACAGTAAATTTTCAAAAATCGTTCAAAGCTTGTCAAAATCGTCCTACGGACTTCAACTCTGCGCTAATATAATCCTACGTGACACAGAATCTATTGTTACGCTTTGTTGTTCTTGGACTTTTTATTTAATTGAACAATAACAATTTTGCTAATTTACATTAAAAAATACCCAATTAATTTATGTAACCAAGACAGGTCATAGTTCAGTAATTAGTTAATAAACATATTTTTGACTTACCTATACTTAATTACAATTAGAGGGTTATTGTAAATAGAGTTATTCATGGGACTTCTCAAAAGGAAGAGCAGTCGAGTTCAATTTTCTTAACAAGAGAAAGTTGTGCTAATAGCCTGTTCAAGACGGCCATACAACCTCGGACTGATCCGGACTAAGGAGAAGAGGATGTATTTGACAGCAACTCGTGTAAGCCCTTGGGGAACTTCTGGAACATCATCCTCAGCCGAATTGGGGATCTACGCTTCCCGATAACTTAACTTGTTTATTCTACCTTTGAGGAAGGTCCATTGTCGGATATGGACAGTATACAATAATTATAAATAAATAAATAAAAGGCCTAACGAACCCGAAGGTTCGATGCCGATAACACCAATCTACGTTTACAAACCTTCCTCCACGGGGCACCACCCAAACACAAACCCGCTAGATCATTCTTAACGCAGTCCTCCCACCTACGCCTCTGTCTACCCATCAGACGCTTCCCAGTCGGTACAGCGCCTATTAACATCATGGAAATTCGTTTGCTACTAAGCCCAGCAACTTTATATTCCCATATTAATCTTCGAGACGATATCACCTGAATAATATTTACCGGATGCTTGCTTCACAATTTCGCGTTATGTAATCTCCTATATTCACCAGTGGTCTCATCCTTTTTTTGGACCGAATATTCTACGTAACATCTTATTTTCGAATACCTGAAGACGTTGTTCATCCTTTGTGGCCAAGTTTCACATCCATAGAGAAGAGATGAAGCGATAATCTTTTATAAATTCTGATTTTTACATTTCTGGACAAAAGGCGCGAGCTTAGTAATTTCGAGTAGTAACAAGCATTTCCCGCCTTTATTTTCTCTAGAATTCTTATCTCGAGTACATCGAACGCTTCAGCAGAAAAAGAGGAAAAGATCTCCGACAGGCCAGAAACTTAGCAAAAGACCGGAATAGATTCGGCTACTGGCTGGACGCTCCCCTACGCTGAAAGGCACTGTAGGGGGAAGCGAAAGAAGAAGAAGAATTTCGATTTTCCAGTCTTCGAACTTATTTCTCCCTACATCAATATCACCAAAATTCGGCCCTTTCCTTCAACTGACCAAATACTTAGTCTTATCCTAATTCATTTCCAGCCCTATTTCCTTAGCAGCATTCATTAACGTTTGTGTATTTAGCTTTATAGTTTCTTCGTCCTCACCCAACAGTACCAAGTCGTCAGCAAACCCAAGCACGGATATTTTACAATTCAAGTTTAAATTCAAAACTCTTTCATTGTGTATCACCTTTTTAATAACGTACTCGAGTGTTAAATTAAATAGTACAGACAACAATTATAAAATAATTAATTAATTGCAGAAAAAAATATTAATATAAATTGAAATACCGTGACCAAACTCTATTTTATATTAGACTAGCGACCCCCCCATACTCCCAGGGGGCTATACTTTTTCCAATATTTCCGACAAAACAAAATATAAAATAAAACAAAGTTTGTTCGCGGTCAACTCAATAACTACTCCACGGATTTTCATGCGGTTTTCACCAATAGACAGAGTGATTCACCAGGAAGGTTTAGATATATAATTTGTCGAGGTTTTGTGTAAATGGGTTGGAATATCGATGGGTTTCACCGAAGACGCTGCCTAATCCAGTGCAATTTTCTAACGTGCAAGACAATAAATTCGTATATTAAGAAATAATTGGTTTTGTTTTTATTTTATAATTTCTATATAATAAAGTACATTACCTGAGATGGGAAGAAACAAAATCAAGAGTCCCAAAGAAGCCTAACCGATGATATTTGGGTGGTCCTTAGTGGCCGGTACGTGTTAAAAAAAAATACATTACACAGACAAATCATGTAGGCAAAATATGCCTTATTACCCGAGCAAAGCTAGGGTGGGTTACTAGTAATCGTTATATTCCAACGTTAAAAATAATTTCGAAATGTGAAATTATGTTTGAAAAATTATATTAACAATTTTTTTTAATTGATGAGAAAATAGTTGACTGGATATATCTTATATAAACAAATTATACAAAATAAGATAAACTTAGTCCGAAACGTAGGCACAAATAAAATAAGTCTAACTTATTTGTGTAATTTAATGATTGCACCCTCTGACCATTTTACACTCTTCTAAGGTATATCCTATACCAATATGAATTATTGTAAACGGCGCCAAAAACATCTCGACCTATCTTTTACTCTTTGTATTACTTGTCATTCCTTTTATGTTTATATAACCTGTTATATCTTCTTTGGTATTCCATTTTTTATACAGATTTTCTGTTTTCTTTTATTCTCAACCCTGATGATGGCCTAAGACTAGAGATAAATAAAATAAGTCTAACTAAGTTTGTGTAATTTATTGATTGCACCCCCTGTAATTTATTGATTGCACCAATAAGAATTAACTCATTAATTTTTGCTTTAATTAAAAACAAAATGAATGATCGGTTACTTTTTTTTTTTTTAATATCAGGTAAAATTTCTACTTTTTAAATAGATGCAGGCAGAAGTAAATCGAAGCGATCAGGGAATCAAAGTAGTACAAAACTGAGATATTGTTGTTTAATAAACCTTGGTTCCTAACTATTGTTAGGTAAAAACCATCCCTACGCAAAATGGAAAAAAGAAACTTCCCAGAAGAACGGAGAGAAGAAATAGTATGTCGTAACGGTAGACTCGATCAGGTGTGACAGCAGAAATGACCCTTCTTAACAATGCCTGTAAGTTCTTCTACTTTGCCGTACACAACTAACCTTATGTGTGTGTATATATATATACACACACACACACACACACACACACACACACACACACACACACATATATATATATATATATATATATATATATATATATATATATATATATATATATATATATATATATATACCGGTATGCCAACAATGAATGAGATAGCTGAGATAACCTGGCAGATGTTCATCGATCATAAAGGAGGTTTACTTTGAACGAAGGGAGCTGTAGATAGCAATGAAGGAATTGGGGGTTACAACGAAGCTGAGCAACTATGGTGAGTTAAAACTTGGATATAATCGACAAGATGAAGAAAGTCCTTGATTATGCAGCTGATAAACTAGTAGTACCTTCGAATGTATTACGTAATTGTAGTTCTTGTACCGCAAGAGGATGAGGGAACCATAAGCGGAAAAATGGTTGGAGGAAAACCTAAGAACCGCGGAAAGCATGCAGCGCGACCACAGGCAGGTCAGAATAAGCATGGATATAATATTTACAAGTGCCTGATGTTCTAGCGGATGAAAACACCGATAAACGATATCGATTTCCCAAAGGATCCGTGGCCCAGTATATCGCATATTAAACATGAGCAAAAAGAGTAACCTGGAGTAAAGGCCATATCATACATAGACATATTTACATGTATATGTGTATGTATGTATGCACAAATTTATTACTATTGCATGAATATTAAAATAGTCCATTGGTGACAGTAAATCCTACTAGGGATTACCTTTATGGACGTATGGATATCAATTACGAGATGTTTTAACATTTTCATGATGACAAATTAATTTAATTTGCTATATTTTATTAAATCCTGAAATTTTAACCGTTCAATTAAAATATATTTTAATGATAAAATACTACGAAGGATATTTACATTTAGGATATTTACAGTCATTTAAATGTTTTTTGTTAACGTTATTCAGTTAGATATTTCTGGAAAGGCGAAGGGAATATTTCACACAAACCATGCGTATACAATTCCAGTTTAAGGGAAGAATGCCCTGTGGACTACCTGAAGAGAAATCGAAGATTGGAACACACAAACAAGTCACGTTCAACTGGCTTGCTTTCAAAATAAAATATCAAGCACACATGCTTACAATAAACTATATCTATAAGATATTTTGAAATAAAAAAAATATACAGAAAAATGATTTTATTCTGTGACTAGGCTCCTTTAAAATAACAAATGGGCAAACCAGAAATAAAATTATCTAGTCAAATGACAGTATGATAAAAATAAGGTGGTTTTTACCAGCAGAATCAGTGCCAATAAAATAATTTTTTTTTTTTTTAATTTATTTATTGATATTTACAACTGTATAGCTGTACAACAGCTTGATATGTACAACTAGATAGCGGTTTCGGGCCAAATCAGCAACAAATGGGACATTAAGGTCGTTATGGATGATTTGATTCTTAACAAAATAAGGAGCATTAAGGATTTTACGAAGGATTTTGGATTGTAGGGATTGGATACGAGAGGAATTCGATGGCTTAGTGGAGCCCCAAAGCTCTACTCCGTAGGTCCAAATAGGTCGTATGATGGTCATGTAGATGAGTCTTTTGTAATTAATTGGGAGCTTAGAGCGTTTGTCTAGTAAGTGTTGAAGTAGCCTGAAACGTCGAGCGGTTTCTTGTCTTTTCAGTCTCGTGTGAGGATTCCAGGTTAATCGTTTGTCAAGATGCAACCCTAAGTATCGGATCTGTTCTACAGGCACCAGTGGGATATTATTAAAGGATACTGAAGGGCAGGAAGTCATTGGTTTACGACGTAAGGTAAAAGTGATTTGATGCGATTTTTGAGAGTTTATTTTAATTCTCCAGTTTTGACACCATTCTTCAAGATCAGTGATATGGGATTGGAGGCTTTGGGATGCAATAATTGGATTGGTGTTGACAGATAATACACATGCATCATCAGTATACGTGGTAAGGATAGTATTAGGATGAGTTGGGATGTCAGCTGTATAAAGGATTGGGCCAAGGATGCTACCTTGAGGAACACCAGCAGATTGGGAAAATAGGGATGAATAGACATTATTACGATTTACTTGGAAAGTTCTGTTTGTGAGATAGGATTGAAGGATGAGAAAGTAGGTAGGCGGTAGGAATTGACGGAGTTTGTAGAGTAATCCCGGATGCCAGACACGGTCAAATGCCTGTTCCACATTAAGAAAGACGCCCAAACAATATGATCCACGTTCTAATGCAGAGGAGACTACATCCACCACACGATGACATTGCTGAATAGTGGAGTGGGATGCTCGGAATCCAAACTGGTGATCTGGTATTATGTGATTTGCATCAAGGATGGGGTACAATCGTTTGAGGATGAGTTTTTCTAGGATTTTACCCATGCAAGGTAGAAGAGAGATAGGGCGGTAAGAGGAAGGGTATTCTGGTTTTTTTTTTAGGTTTGGGTATCATTTTTACAATGGATAATTTCCAGAGGTCAGGAAAATATGTGGAGCGGAGTACAGCATTATATATATAGGTAAGGTATAGAATGGCTTTTCTAGGAAGATGTTTTAAGATATGAATTGTAATGAGGTCGTGCCCAGGAGATTTGCCGGAAGGTAATCTGTGAATAATGTTGGATATTTCTGTAGGATGGAATGCTTTGGGTGGAAGGGACATTTGGAGGGGAACATCTATAGCTGATTTTATATATTCAATATGAGTTGGGTTAATGATATCAGGATGTGGATGAAAGATTGTGGAAAGGTATTGACCAAATAACTGTGGTTTTTCTCCGTCAGATCTTGTCCAGTTATTTGATTCAGTAAGTAGTGGATGATTAAATTCTTTGAACTTTAGGAGTTTTTTTGTGGTCATCCACAATGTTTTGTCAGTGGTTGTGATATTTTCAGTCCAGGTAATTAAATTTTGAATTTTGAACTTCTTGATTTCTGCTTTTAATTTGTTAGTTAATTTTGTGTAGGTAGTTTTATCTGCTGAATATCGAGTTCTATGCCACTTCGATCTTGCTCTGCGTTTTTCTCTTAATAAGATACGAATATGCTGTGGCAAATCAGTATGTTGATAGCTATTAATTGTATGATTTGAGATGTTATCATGTAAACTGCTTCTGATTGATGTTGTAAGTTTTTCTATGGCTGTATTAAAGTCTTCTTTTGTCTTTAGTGAAATTTTTAAGTCCAGTTTGTCCTCCAAGTCATAACAAAAATCGTCCCAGTTGACACGTCCTGTAATCAATGTGGGAGGGGAAGGCTTGGGAGCGAAACTAGAGTGCAAGAAAAGGAGGACTGGACTATGATCAGATGAAAGGTCGTCCAAGGATTCAATATTGGCTTGTGCGGGTGAAATTTGGGATGTAACAAATATGTCAAGGATCTCGGGACGTTTTTTGAGGGATGTAGGCCAATAGGTAAGATTTGCTGGGGCAAGGATAGAGTAGCTCTTTGAGGATGTTAGAGAAGATAGAATATTTCCACGGGAGTTGGATGTTCGACAACCCCATCGTTGGTGTTTAGCATTGTAGTCTCCTACAGCAATGAAGCGCGGTCCAAGGGATTGGAATAAGGAATCAAGGAGGTTATAAGAAAGAGAATTGCCAGGAGGACAGTATACAGCTGAAAATGTGATATGGAAAGGACGAGTCGTTAAGGTTACTAAGGTTGATTGAATAACATCAGATGGAGTGGAAGGAATAAGGGAATGGGATAAGTTTTTATGGATGAGAATACAAGATCCGGCATGTGAAGTGTTGTCTGGATGGTCTGATCTATATGTGATGTAGTCCCGTATGTAGAAATGTGTGCGGTGAGTGAAGTGTGTTTCAGTAAGTAAAGCAATATCTATTTGGTTGTCGTGTAAAAATATATCAAGTTCGTCACGGTGATTATGCAGTCCATTAGCATTCCATAGGACGATAGCTAGGGGCTTTATGCTCATCGTGGGTAATTAAGTGGAACTTCGGTAAGGATTCTCGTGAGTAGGTTGATGAGAGGCTTGATAGTCTCTTGGAGATCTTTCGGGAAGGATGACAGGATTGAATTTATGTCGATGGGGTTTTGGATTTGGACTGGATATGGGTCTGGAGTTTGATATTGATAATTAACGGGTAAAGGAACGTTGGCTGGGGGTTGTACCCGAGGTGCTGGATTTACATTCATTGTTTGATTAACTGAAGGATTCATTTGATTGTTGTGATTGGAAGGGGTAGGATATGGTTGCTGTGGCGGTAGTTTGACTATTAAGGTTTCAGGATGGAGAGGTATATGCTGACGTAGGAGTTGGACTTTAGTATTGAATTTCTGAGGCTTGGATCTAGGATCTCGGGGTTTGGGTTGGGAGGTTTGTGGCTTGTTATAGGAAGGCTGTGGTTTATCTTGGGAGGGGAGAGGCGCCTGACGTTGAGGCTGCTGCTGGTTCGTTAAGGTCGGGATTATGTTTTCCGGAGGTTGAACTCTGATCTGTAATGGTTTTTGGTAATTCCGGAAATATAGTTGAGTTGTTGAATTCAGGTGGATGAGGAACATTATTCTCTAAGCTTTTCCCTTGCATTTTATGTGTTCTCTGTAGCTGGAAGTTTTTGTATACCAGGCAGCCTTTATAATTCGCCGGGTGGTCCCCACCACAAAGAGCACATTTTGCTGGCTCATTTCTGGACTTCTGACATACTTCTGTTAGATGTGAGCCACCACACTTGACGCATCTGGCTTGGTGGTGGCAATAGGTCTTCGTGTGACCTAAGTTTTGACACCTAGTACACTGTACTATGGTGTTTTTGTGCCTTGGCTCCTCGAATTTAACAGTTGAATAAACAAGCCTAGTGACTTGAAATATTTTAACATTATTTTTGGCTGGTTCCAGTTCGACAAAAAACAGAGGAAGGGGATATTTTTCAGTCGGGTGCAACACTGACGAGATGTTCCTGATGTTATGGCCTATCTCTTCCAGATCTCTCTTGATTGCTGCCGTAGGCGTGGTCGAGTGAAGCCCTCTTAGAACTACCCTATATGATTTGTCTTGTTTCAGTTGGTAGCAGTGGAAATCGTAATTTTTGCTTGTCAGGTGATTTATGAGTTTTTTATATGACTCTTTATTGGTGGTGTTTATTTTTATATCATTTACTCGAGAGTAACATCTAAAATTTGGCTGCCCGATAAGATCAGATATTTCTTTTCCGAAGTTATAAAAATCACTTATTTTCGTGATAAATATTGGCGGAGGTTCCAAGTCATCGAATTTTTGTCGTTCTTGATTGTTCTGACGAGTATTATCACTGTGGTCAGCGTTGGTGCTGGTTGAGGCTACTGGTGGCTTGACTGCAGTAGATTTACTGCGGGTTTTTGGTGGTTCTTTCGATGGTTTATTTGTGGCTGAAGTTTTTGAACTAGCCGCTTTGTTTTTTTTTTGTTTGGCGAGTTACCCGCTGAGCCAGGGGCAGATTTTCTCTGACGTTTTTGTAAACTTCTTCTTTTAAGATATTGTGAGTCGGTTTCACTAATTTCGGAACACAGAGCTTCTTTCTCCGACATTTCACTACCCGAGATGTCCACATTCATATTTAAATTATTCATTAATTAATGAAAAACAAATAAAATAAAATTTTTAAATTATTAATTATAAACTATTATTAATTTAATTGTATTAAATGAAATAAACATATTAACTAAACTAATGAAAATAAAAAAAAATAAAATAAAAACAAAAACAAGTAAAATAAAATAAAAAGTTCACGTTACTGAGTGTAGCCCGGAGAAGATAAGCACCAAGCCTTGACCTTGATCTTGCTTCTATTGAGTATTAGTCCTATCTATTACTGAAGGATTAAGGCCACGTTGCTGCCTTTAGCAGCTGGTCACTAATTTATTTTAGGTCTATTGTTTTTATTAGTCACTCACCTCACTAATATTGAAAGTAAACTGTAGTTTAGTCTATTCACTTTGTTCTGGTAGAGTTTGACGAGATGATATGAACGAAATTGTCTGAAAATAATGTCTCAAGTACAGAGCGATGTGAAAATGTAACTTCACTTGCGGCCATGACACTTGGTACTAATAAAATAAATTAAAATGAAAAGAAAAAAAAAGTTTTCTTTGCGAAGACCATATATATTCACAAAGAATAAAACGGGGGAAAACATAGGAAATAATAAATATTATGATAAATTACTACAAGCCTACCTACACAGAAAAAAAAACTATTTTAGACGTGGTTTTATTAATAATTATAATTAATTTTAAGTATATATATCTGGTTTAACTCAATATGCAGATAGATGAGAGACTTTAGTGATCTCTCCGGGTTCAATTATGTAATCTGTTAAATGTGTTGAATTCCTCCTGGGCCTCAAACATCCTCTATTAAAAGAGTACCCTTAATCGGGGGAAACCTGGAGGTTGAGCATGGTCTAGGACAAATTATCTCCCTGCGCAACCGTTGTCTTAAGAACATTACAGTCTCTACTACTTACTAAACCCATGACCCTTCATTCAAGTTAACAAATATATTAGCAAATACATTTGCTACCTTACACCTTCAAAAGCAATTTAAAAAATAGAATTAATTCAGACACACACAAGTCATCTATCTTTATATAATTCCTGTCACTTATTCCTCGAAAACAAGAAATGAGTAATAATAAATATTCCCATGTACAAGGGAATAATACAAAAAAAAAACATACATCCTAGAGGAACAGGAATATAGTTCTTGCAGAGGGGAACTGGAGAAGTGGCCTCCCCCAACCACACTTAGTCAACGGACCAGGCGCCGTTTCCTCTCACTCCACCATAAATCTCAATGAGACACATCCCCTTGTATGTCTGGATTAATGGATGAAAAAAAATGTTTTAGGGCTTATTGAAGAGAATATTTTTTGTTATTATTAATGTATAATGAATTCAACATGCCATTGTAGATTTCAGGTCGGTTGAACATAGATAGATGGATTTACGAATTCTTGTTATAAGAACAAAGATTTACAGAATGAACTTCCCATACCAAGCTGGTTTTCGGCATTTCCTAGCGTATAATATAACAAGCGACCCAGTTTGATCAGTTTGATGCTTCGGATATGGGGATTAGATTTAAATGTAATATAATGTCTACAATACATGAAGTATTTTATTATGTAGATATTATAAATATAAAAACAAAATAAAATATTTCTTTATATACGAATTTATTTTTAAGTGCGTTAACTCTTTGGGATAACCCCTAAGATATTTATTTAAATTATATGGAGTAAAATATTACAATAATGTGTATAAAACTCTTAAATTAACAAAAGTATTTAAAATGACAAGGAGTAATACAATACTAAATAGCTTTCCAGTTACCGCATTGTAAGTAACCAATTTTTTAGAAGATATAATGGGTATAGTTAGCTATCCTTACAGTATAGATCCTGAATCTAGGGAGCATATTCGATGAAAGCTCCTAGGTGGCTTGACTTATTCCAACAATTATCGTTATCACTCAATCACAGAAGGGCGCTACAGTCCTTTTAGGACCAGGGCCTCTTCCAATGTTCCCTGTCTGCGGCCTTCTGTAAACATTCCGTGAGCTTGTAAAAACGAGTAAGGCTGTCAGTGGTTTCTTAAAGGAACCCATTAACGTGGTTTTACGGGTTGTGGTTTTTAGTCCTAAGCTCAACCTTCCTGCTTTATCCGGGCTAGGACCGACTGTGACGTCTGGCGAGTGCAGAGGCACAGATAATTCTCGATAGATTTCAACCAATTTAAAGCCTTGAAAAATTATATACCTAACCCTTCTTCATGAATCACTATATTGGTGAAAACTGGATGAAAATCAGTTCAGTAATTTTTGAGTTATATATGTTACAAACAGACAGACGCAGCGGAGGTATATGTTTTATAATAAATATAGACAGATGGTGATTAACAATAAAGATTGTTCATCCTTATTATCATTATAATCAATTCCCATTTCCAAATTATAGAGTATGAAAAAACGGCCTCAACATCCTTTTCAGATCTTATAATAATCATCATAATCACTACCATTGTTAAAATACAATATATTTCCTCCAGTCTATTGCTGTATCAATTATTTTAATCAAAACCATACACCACTGCTCAATATAATACCCGCAAATAAATTAATATAACAATTCAACAAAGTGACCATTTGTATGTTAGCGGCCGTTGACCAAGGTTTGCACAACGTGTTTAGCTGACTAATTCTACCACAAACGTTAGCACTTTGCACTTCATGAAGTTTGCCTACTTCGTTTGCCTTCAACTTTAACAGTTGGTCGTGTGTGGTTTAGAATACCTACCTCCAGCATTACAGCCACTAAACGGTCTAATACTCACAAAGTGGCCGAGTGTAACAATTGCCGCTAAGGTTTACCTCTAAACAAGGTTCAATTACCGAAACTGAGGGATTGACTACATAGGAAATTCTTACCTCAAGAGTTGCATATCTGTAACTACTTAAAAAGAAAAAAATATTTTTTACTTCAGGATAATTATACACAATCCGTGATAAATTATACTATTACAATATTCAAATATCTAGTGCTCCTGAAATAGAAAATGATAAACATCTGTACCATAGTCTGTTATATCGTATACAGATGCATGTTCCTTGCTAGCAACATTTTTAAAAATTAATTCATTGAAATTTATTCATAGAAATTTACAATACAACAAGAAAAATACAAGTGGCGAAACTGCCCAGTGGTAGTAATAAAATAACAATTTCAACTCAGAAGGGCACGACGCCATCTTCTTTTCAGACGCCTCAGGAATTAAAGAATTGGCTATGCTTAAAACTAGTAAGTTTGAGAGGGAATGAAGTTTTTCATAAAGGGACTGGAATCAGCAACAAATGACCCTAAAACTCTAATTCCCAAGTCTAAATACGTCTTATAATAGTCATGTATATGAGTCTTTTCTAATTAATTGGTAGCCTAGAGCGTTTGTCTAGTAACTTGCAGTAGATGGCGATCAGTTTCTTGTCTTTTCAGTCTAGTATTAATATTCCAAGTTAAACGTAGTAATGTTTAAATTCAGAAATTTATAAATATAAACATAAGCCAATTAAGTAATTTGATTATGTTTTTCTTCATATACATACTTATCGGTCTTAAACCTCATTTACTACATTCTTGAAAACATCTCATACGATTTCAATCAAATTCGATATGTTGATATTAAAAATTGACATTCTTAAATATCACTTATCTTCATTTAAGGTGGCAATTTTTCTGAAGCACGCTTAACCTTTCTGGTCGAGAACTTCTCCGGGATCCCTTCCATCCACTTCTTTTCTGGGCGACCTCTCTTCCCTCTTTCCGATGGTACATGTTTCAGTATCCTTTAAGGCCATCGGTCGTCCGCCATTCTCATAACATGACCAAACCAACTCAGTTTTTTCGTTAAAACAAATAATACGTATAATTAAAAAACAAAATAAATAAATACTTCTCGAAATTAATTTTAGTATTTTAGTTGGTTTTTATTTTATTTCATAAAATAAAATGTAATCAAGGGAAAACAAACAAAATATATAATAAAACAAATAACGTTTTATTTCTACCATCTATATTGTAAACGGAATCACAACAGAGGAAATTAATTTTAAAACAAGAAACAGAAAGTTCCCGTTCTCAATTCACTCGGAACGGTACGGATCAATTGACCCCTTCGGGAAATAACGAATCATAAACATAATTTAAAACCCACAACAGGTATTGAGGAAGTTTTTTTGAGTAACTAGGGTTTTTTTGAAGAAAAGAAATGGAAATTAGATTTCAGAAAGAAATAGGAGGGGGACGAGGAACAGTCCAACTTTGGAATACTTTACGAAGTTCTCGACGCAGTCTATAATTAAAGACTTGTAATGAGCCATTCCGTTTATTTTATTTTTGTTTGTGTTTTTTTTTTTAATAATGGAGGGGGCCTCAACAAAAGAACATGAAATAATATTTGCTATAGAAGATTAATGAGGCTGTGTCTTGCTCCGATCGCCGGCGATCCAATGATTGCTTCTTGCCGGCCACCTGCCTCCTCTAATCTCCAACCTCCAAAGCCTCCCCTAACACACGTGCCAGATTCTTCCCACCATGACCACACATTGCAGGGCTGAGAAATCTCAAGATAAAACTTAATTAAAACTCTTATATTCTCATAAAAATATCTTTCAGTTGAGAACATTAAAACGAAAAAACATGGCCTCACCTGTGTGGGTTTATTCGCAATATGGAATATTGGTATAGAATTTATTAGAGAATTTAATTGAAATGTTCAGCAACGACTGTGCCTTGTAAATCCTATATTGTTTAATATATACCTCTGTTTTATTTTTCAGAATAAATAAATTTAATTTAAAGAAAATAATTACATTTCTTAAGTCATCATCGCCATGAGAAAATGGCACATACTCCACCTATAATAACTACTATTTTTATATTTTTGCATTCGTAATATTTAGTTATATTGAAAAATTATGTAAGTATTTTAATTTTGTGAATGTAATTTTGTTAGAATGAAAACGAGTATGTTTGTTCTTAATGATTCTCATAAAAAAATAATTTAGATAGAATAGTAATATAAAATCTATAACGCAAAAAAACAAATATGGTATATTCTTGCAGTAATATGTCGCCAACTGAATCCGAAGTAGTACAGTGTTCCCTTCCTTACTCATTATCGAATAGTTCATATTTCTTATTTTCCTCAATAATAATGATAACGAATATACTAATGTGATCTGTTCAAAGTTGAGTATAATCTTGGGCATATCACCTGAGTTTGTGTGTATATATTTATATATGTATATTGATAATGACGATGCTATTAAATTATAATTACTTTAGTAAAAATTTCACAATAATAACAGCAGAGCTTGAAATATTTAAACATTTTACTGACGATTGTTTTAAAAAACTGAGCAATACCGTCAAATTTCAATGTCCATATCTTTGAAGTAATGCATTGTATATTATATTTGTATAGAGCACCACTCTATTTCCTTGGATCGAATCGATAATCACAATTAATGAACCAAGCTCTGTTTTGATCGTCGGTCGCTTAGAAATAGAGATCATTATGAAGCAATTAAAATCTTAACAGAGATCACTCCACTGAGCTAAATTCAGTTTCTCTAAATCATCGATCACTCCGTTGTTTTTTAGACAATTTCAACAGGCTAGTATTTCTGATAGCAGTTTTCCTTAAATCGAAAAGCTAAATGAAGTTAAAATTATTAGAATAAGATGAGTTCTGAAAAGAATTGACAATTTTTTTTATTATTTAGGCGTATGAAACAGCTGGAAAACACAGAAGAATTTACGCAAGGGAATTAAATAATACAGGTCGTAAACAACAGCAGAGAATTCACATTCACGGACAAGGGCTTGTATAGACTTCCAGTCCCTTCAAAGGCAGTCTAATAACAGTCATTCTTATAATTCTAATTGTATACATGTTTTCATTTTTCCCAGAAGGTTATTGATATGAGGCAGAACCTTTATACCTAATAATTATTTTGTTATTTTCTTTTTTATATTCCTCTTCTTGGGTTCATCGTACAGGAGCCTCATCCATCGGGACCACCCTTCCCAGTCCGGACACATCCTGTTTATTTGGGCCCGGGTTTTCCCCAAGAGGTAGGGAATAGAATTTACCCAGGGAATCTCCACCTGTCGTAAAAGACTCCACAGGGTACAAGGGTCTGTTGTCCCGAGGTTAGGTGGCCTATCACGCCTGTCCAATCACCAAAGTTATAAAACTGATTCAAAGAAATCAATAGTCTCCGAAACAGAAAGGAACAAGGTTGCCAACCAGAGAACCTGGAATTTGGAACTATTAGAACCCATATAAACTAAAATTATGGTTCACGATTCCGCGTTATGTAATCTCCTACATTCCCCTGTGATCTCATCCTTTTTTAGGCCGAATATTCTTCATAGCACCTTATTTTCGAATACCTGAAGACGTTGTTCATCCTTCAGTGGGCAAGTTTCACATCCGTAAAGAAAAGTTGGAAGGATGATGGTTTTATAAATTCTGATTTTTAGTTTTCGGGACAAAAGACGCGAGCTTAGTAATGTCCAGACCGAATAGTAACAAGCATTTCTCGCCTTTAATCGCGCCTTTATTTCCTCTTAAATTTCGTTTTTCTAGTTACCTTAGACCCTGAGTACTTTAACTTCTCCACATGTTCGAACTTAATCCCTCCTACAACAATATCACCAAAATTTCTCACTTTTCTGCTACTAACCATATACTTAGTGATATCCGAATTTTCTTCCAGCCTTATTTCCTTTCCTGCGTTCATCAGCGTTTCTGTATTTAGCTTTATAGTTTCCGCATCTTCACCCAACAGTACAAAATCGTCCCGCAAACCCAAGCATGGATATTTTTCAATTCATATTAAAATTTAAACCCTTTCATTTCTGCATCACATTTTTAATGACGTACTCAACTGTTAAATTGAATAATATAGGTGATAGCGAATCTCCTTGTTTGAAGCTTTTTTATTCATTCAGAAATTCTTTCAAGGACAATACCAAATCATCTCAATCAGGTATTAACCTAAATAATAACAAACGACACAGGAACATAACTTAATCACTTACTAAATGGAAATATTGTTGATAAAGTCGATAAGGTGGGGGAGCGATATGATCCAGGGGTCATAAAACAGGTTCCTTTTAAAGAATAGATGTGTCATATTTTATACATGAAAGAAAACATAGGGAGGGGAGGGGGCTCCCATGGGGACAGCTTTAGCGCTGGAATCTTGAATAATTCAGCGAACACACGCTTACAACAGAACAGTTTGTATGGAACTTTGTTGCTACACAAGGAATAAGTACCTACCCAATCGATCTCCCTCTGTTAAATAAATTATCTATAAAAGGTAAGTAAATAAAGAAGACTTTGTAGTACTAATCAGGGTTAGTGTGGATTATTCAATTGCAGTCATTCTGTTGAATAATCACATCAAGTCAACAGTTAAACAAATAGATTAACTTTTTTTCTCTTTTTGAACTATTTCAGATTATACAACTTAAAAAAAAAACTCATAAAAAAGATATTTAGTATGAAATCCAATGTGTTACCCTCATTTCCTATACATCCTTCTCAAAGCGTTTTCAATTTAATTTCAAAACTGAAAAAAATCAGGGGATTGGGATGAAATTGAGTCTGAAAATGGGTTTTCGACTTGATGGGCATTTTCGAAAGTTCGGCGAATAAAGTGGGAGTGGGAGGACTTTGTAACCCAGCTCTTTTATTTCACTTCACTGTCCGTCGTGAAACATGAAGTCTCGCGTTGTCGTGTACTTCCGATTAATCAATCCAGGAATGTTTTATTGTTGCATATTCCTCCAATATGATCTGAATGGGATGGTTCAACTTTGGGTAGAAAGAAGGAAAGTGAACTAATCTGTTTCACTTGCTGAAAATTTCTCAAACCAACGGAGAACGGTCCGTTCGTTACAACGCCGTTCCCCTAACGCGGTGGTAACACTTCTTGCAGCTTGGGCTACCGAGTGTCAAATTTTAAACTAAAAAATAAATAAACGAAAATCGCGTGTTTGCACGGTTATATTTAATGACAGACAAAACAATATTTTTTCGTCAAGTATCCGAACTAATGTTGTCAGGGGTGGTTCGGGTAATCGAAACTCACTAAAAAATAAATACCAACCAAATGAATAGGAAGGGATTCATAGAAACAAATAAATTGTGGCTAATTAGGTTTACAGTTCTTAGTAAACAAATAGTATTGAAGTCTATGTTCATTTTTAGTTGTTTCCGAGAAATGATTAGAGGTCCCTTATTGACGTTCATGGAAAAAATCATTTTATTTTTCTTAAAATTTTATTTAAATTAACAATAATTTTAACAATACAAATAAGTAACTGGATGATCTGATGATTTAAAATTATATTTGAATAAAAAGCAGTTCCGTTAAGTGAACCTTCGGATAACTGACGTTTGGATAATCGACGGTCCACTATATTATCAAAAATGAGAGGATTAATAACAGCACATTCGAATCTGTAAACATAAGAACATTAAGTGGAGGAAGGAAATGGTCCGGGTGGAGGTCAGAGAAACAATTCCTTAAATAGGGTTGAAATAATTATATAAGAGCCAACGTTTCGACACATATTGCAGGTCTTCTTCAGGGTTTGTAATAATCATTCACCCGGGCCAATTTCTTCCCTTTATATGTAAGGTCAACTAATATTATTTAAGATAAGTATAGTAAACAACGGAAGTCAACTAATTCAACTATGAATCAATAAAAACGGATATATCCTATGAAATGATCCAATACTAAGCACTTCAATTGCTATCCTTGTTTCCAGGAGATTCAATATGATTTGTTCCTGTTTATAGGCGGGTAGGGAGTGAGGAGGGTCGTCTATCTGCCTCGAAGGATGACATGTGTCAGCAAAAAGATTTTTCTTATAAACTGAGCACAATCGAAATCGGCACTCCATTTATCTATCAGATATCGAAGTCAACGGATTCAGATGTATTTTTTAAATTCGTATTTCTGTTTTGAACTACTAGCTAACCACTTGTGTGGTTTAATCGTGGCTATTCATATAACTATAAATCCACCAATTTAGGTTTTTTTAGATGTTGTGTGCATCTAAGAGATGCAATAACATTTTATCACACGTTTTTCTTTTTCTTTATTGTTCTTTCATGTTTTATAAATTACATCGCTAATACGAAAATGCCATATTTTCGTGATATCATTAATGGTGCATATACTGAATGTAGGAACAAACTAAAATCATAAAAACAAGTTTTTAACTTGAATATTCCATACGAATGGCTCAGCAGGACCGCTATTTGTAGGAATACTGGTGAAAAAAAAGAGATAAAGGATTTTCTCATTTTCCTTTTAGTTTACAAGAAATAGTTATTATATCCTACACATTTTTTTTAAATATTAAAATTCAATGCAATTCGTTAAATTTATTCCGTGTATTTCTGTTGAAATATTAGAGGGAATATTATTACTTGCATTTAATAAGTATCTCTTTTATACTAATTATTTTCTTTTCAACATTAGTATTTTTTTTTAAGAAAAAGAGCATTTTTTCAATTTTTATTTATAGAGAGTTACCCATAGGTACCATAAATACTATTTTCTGACCTCTCCCGGACCATTTCCTTATATATATATATATATATATATATATATATATATAAATATACAACGTCAACTAATATTATTCAAGATTATTTTCAAGTACTTATGTAAATAATGTATGATTCTTATAATATAGCCTCTTGGCCAGATATATATTCTATTATTTTTGTACTAGTACAATAATTTTTCAGAGACCTGCTCCCCGAATAAATTTATTTTAATTTTATTTTCTATTATATTATATTAATGGAGGATACCGTAACGTCTAGTTTTGTACAATAACATCGAAAAATATACTTCAAAGAACCCATAATATGAGATAATGAACTTTTTTAAATTTTAAGAATATAAAAAACAACAACGAAGTTATAAAAAACATTGAGTTTGTTTCCATCAAGCTAATTATGTCAATATAAAAGTATGAAGTACCTTTAGGCCGCGCTGAATAGGACCACGCACTGATCGGCCATAGCGAGTGGCTTCCCTGCATATGTCGGCCATAAATTCCTTTCCTCGGCATACATAATTGAAAAGGTAAAATAAGAGAGGGCGCATTGGAGAACCCTGACATATGCCCGGGGGCAGTTAGCTGTCGAGAGTGGGTCTGATCCTAAACGACCAACTATCCGAACCAAAATGACCCTATTAATTAGGGGCTCTTGCGTTTAGGAGTTTTTAACGGGTCGATAAATTGCAACAGCCCCCCTTCCCAGCGGCCCCCTCAACACCATCGGCCAAATTACCATCCTCGACAATTAGCAACACGACCAATTTCATTTTTTTTTTTTTTTTTTTTTTTGTATCCCCTATAGTAAAATATAATCTCTGCTGAACACTAAACAACCCATATTTCTTGCACCAGATGTTTCCCGCTTTTAATTTTCAATTAGAACGTAAAATATAACAACTGGTGTGGATCGCTATTTCCGCTCAGCAGGTGCTCAGTTCTGTTTACAATTATTTAGGAAAATGGCATTTTCGAATAGCAGAATTCAACGATATGTAAAAGCAGGATAGCTTCCTCTGGTATTTTTATCTTTGTTATTAGTCCCTCCTATCTCATTAATTATAACATTTTAATTTACAGATGCTGTCACCAATAAGTCAACTAAAATATTAGCCTGTATAATTCTCTTAAACCTGAACGTTATCTAAAATCATACAACATTTATATGAAAACTATACTTAGCAGGTAAATTATCAAAATACTGAAATCTGATTCAAGTAAGATAAACACATAACACACATTATTAATAAAAATTAGATATATTTGTTAGCATACATTTTTTCTTTAAACTATAATACAAACTTTATCATATTTAATTGTTTTTTTTTATGGAGCTGTTCAATTCTGCATATCGGGGATTCTGTTCTAACTGTTACACTTTTTCCAAAAGACCATGGACACGAAAATCATGAGATCCATCTCAACTTTGGGGGAGTAGAGCTTTGGGGCTCCACTAAGCCATCTAATTCCTCTCGTATCCAATCCTTACAATCCAACATCCTTTTATTATCCTCAATCCTCCTTACTTTTTTAAGTATAAAGTCATCCATAATGACCTCAATGTCCCGATGTCGATTTGGCCCGGATCCGGTATCAATCTTTTCATGAAAAATATATTTTCACTCAAACACACTAGTTTCAAACCTAGCAACCTCTTCTATTCATGATAATCCGGGGCGTCTGAAAAGAAGATCGCCTCTTGACCGTCTAAGTTGTATTTGTTATTCAAAAACTACTACTGGGGTAGTTTCTTTACTTATATTTATCCATACCAATATGTATTACTTTATGCCATTATATTTACTTGTTGTATTGTTAGAAGATATTTGTAAATTTCAATACATAGATAAATTATTCTTTTTCTGGTTGGCGCTATAGCCCATATAGATCACGGGTTCCCAAATTTTCGGAACGAAAACTTCTTTAGCCGCGTTTAGCGACTTTTGGTAGGGGGTAAATTTTTCGGTTCTTATCCGTAACATTAGATATTGGCAACACCTAGCAGCCTGTGCATGAGTTATAAAATTTATTTTAATCAATGTTAGTTTAAAGTTGTCTAAAAAGTCGTTTAATAGACCTGCTATTGTTTTCGCTATTAAAGTCCGAGAGGATTTCGCTACAGATTCAAAATATCGAGGATGCTAATCGAATTTCAAATTTTCAGAGCAACGGTACTGACTCTTTCATCCACGCTACTGAGATAAAATAAATTTGGTATTTGTTCTTCAGAAAAATCATTAAGTTGTATTGTATGTATTAATATAATACAGTTGTAAATTATTAAAAAAAAAAAAGTTCATTAATGAATTCAACCTTAACACCTATAGATCTATTAGTTTTGACCAATTATGACGCAAAAAAATACTGAATTTATACGTAAATTTTAGAAATAGAAATTACAAGTACTGACATTTAAGTAATAGGCAGTTTTCTCTGGATTGCAAGTTATAGTATAGGAAATAAGTGAAGGAATGTGTTCATGAAGATCACATTGATAAACAAGTTTTATAATCAGATATGGAACGCATACAGGACATTATAAAGGCTGCTAGAGTGGAATCATATGCCATATGCATAAATTAAAATTTTTTATATGGCAAAATTTCACTTTTCAACCCGAATGATGTATTTTGTGTATTGTATTCATTGTGAACGTTGTTTGTAAAATATATTGTTGAATTTAAATTCATGGCTTACTATTATTATTATTATTATAGATTCTCAAGTCTTCTGAATAGCTTAAATACGAGGGTGGTTCGAAAAGTTCTCGGAATCACCTCTAGATGTCAGTGCAAGAGCAACGAGGTTCCCGCGCAATAATCACACATCCTTTGTAAGTGGACAAGTGGCGTGAGTGGTAGTGGCGACTCTTTGTTGTTGTTTTTTGCGTAGTGATTTGTGACTATGGAAAAAACTGAGATTCGAGCAGTGATTAAGTGCTTTGTAAAGAAAGGTATGAAACCAAAGGAAATTCGTGCCGATTTTCAAAGCACACTGGGAGACTCTGCTCCTTCATATTCAACTATTGCCAAGTGGACCAGCGAGTTTAATTTGGTCGGGAGAGCTTAGATGATGATCCTCGTAGTGGAGGGCCAAAAAGTGCTACGACCTCAAGATTTTATCGCATAAATGCGTTAATGGAGGATCGTCGACTGAAACTGCGAGAGATTCCTGAAGCTGTAGGGATGTCATCTAAACGGGTATATTGGGAATGAAAAACCTATCCGCAAGATGGGTGCCGCGCCTCTTGACATTGGACCATAAACGCACCAGATTGGAAATGTCCGAACACAAACTGGTCCGTTTTCTATTTTTTATTATTTTATTTTTTAAATTAGTCTACAGGGAGACTATGTTGAAAAATGAAAGCAGTTCTACCGAGGTAAGACAGTTATTTCTAGTACATTCCGAGAACTTTTCAAAGCTCCCTGGTATGTTATAATGTAGGAGTGATAGTTTGTGCTACTGTATACATGTTTATACATTACTCCTACACTAGTGCATGTGGTTAATTATGATTCTTAGTCAGCTACATAGCTGGCAAATACATGCATTAATGAAGGCCTCTAATATCTCTGTACCTTAGTCTCAATTGACTAATGGGCGACTAAATCCATATTGAAAGCTGATACCATTATGAAGTTGTTAATTCTGTTTGAGCAAACTTGGGCTTTATCATGTCCCTTGATCATAAGGCTTTTCGTAAAGTAATTAATTAACACGTGCCGTTCTAATTATTTTATGTTTTAATCAGAATAAAACCCTTAAGATTTTATAAAAATTTATATGTATTTATAATTCAGAATTATCAAATCCATCATAATCTTTTATCATCATCAACTGCCTGAACTGTATCAGGAGTTGTTTTTATTTGCGATTTAAAGAGATCCGAATGAGCAGAAAAATTCAGATTTACATAATAAATAGTTTTAAATATTTTTTTATTATTCCTTTTTTTATTTGATGTATTCTTTAAGTTTCATTTGCACATGTGCTATTGGGCATCCAGCAAATTTGACCCAAGTGTTATTATCTTTACATTTCTATAGGAACATCAAAAGTTAAGAAGATCTCTTGCCCATTGTATTTTTAATCTTTTACTATCAAACCCTTGTAACAGGAAGTAGGAGAGCGGAAGAACGAGTGGATTTTGGTGATTTTGTGTGGATGAGTGGAATATTACGTATTTGTTATGAATATATGATTTTATACTGGGAATGTTCATGTCGTTGTGTATGGTGTGTTTCGAAATATTATGGTGCATTAACAATTTTTTTGAGAATTTTGGACTGTGTTGTTTTTATCTTGTGTATGTGGACTTGTTTTGCTGAATCCGAAAGTTATGCTCCATATGTCCATTTAGGTTTTAGTATACTGTTATAGACAAGTCGTTTCTTTCGAAAGCCAAGAGACGATCAGTAGTCCATTAGATGTGCTAGTTGTTTGTGGCGTCTTGTCAGTTCTTGTCTTTTAATTTTGTATGTACGTTCCATGTAAGTCTTTTGTCCAAGAATAGTCCGAGATAACGTACATAGTTTTTGGGAGGTACTTCGTTGTCAATTTGGACTGCTGGACCCGAAGCTTTGAGTAGGGAGAAGCTTACATGCCCCGATTTTGAGGCGTTTATTCTGATTTGTCATTTGTAGAACCACTTTTCTAAATCAAATAAATGATTTTGAAGAGCTACAGAAGCTAGGTTTAGATCTCTGTGGAAAGAAATATTGGCTGTGTCGTCAACGAAGGTATAGAGGTATATTATTACATTTTTATTTTATTTTTATTTCATTTGGCCAGCTCTTGATGTTCGCATGTATACCCTCTTTTATTCATTAATTTCCAAGCCTAGATCACTAGCTTCCCTGAGAAATTCTTCAAGAGCGCCTGTAAGTACAGTTCGGGCTGTAATGAGCGCATCATCTGCATATACTAGATGTGTTTTCTATGGGAAAGAAAAGTTCTGCGTAAAGTTTTTGGACCTATCAAAGTGGAGGACAAGTGGAGAGTCAGATCCAATAAAGAGTTAACACGAAGAGGCCGATATAATGAAAGTCATCGAGCTCAAAAGACAACGATGGTTGGGGGATGTGGAGAGGAACGACCAAACGAGAACCAGAAGAAGGATGATGTACGAGATTATAGGATGCAGGTATACAAGTTTTTCATTCGGAATACTTATGAAAGTATGGAGAGTCAAAAATTTGAACCCCTATAATGTAATAATACAGTAACACGGTTTACCTCGCCGCAACTCATTCTATTTGCCCTGAAGATGACCTACAAAGTAAACCGAAACGTAGGCACAATTAATAAATAAGTCCTCACTTGTTTGGTGTTTTTTTTTTTTTTTTTACTGCAAAAATAATAAACTAATAAATATAGTTTTCTATTAAATAAATGGTAGGGTATCTGCTAAATCCATTTTACGTAGTTATTTGTAACGTTGATATTAATAGACGTTTTAAAATATTTACATGATTATGAATTCAAATTATCATTATTAAAAAAAAAATTTAATTATAACCCATGAAGGGTCTTGGGTTCAGAACGTGGTAGAGAATATACTGTTTTTCGGACGACGGTTGTGCAGGGAAATGATTTGTCCTAGATCACTTTCAACCACCAGATATTTCCCACTATTTTGGGTACCCAATTTATAGAGGCTGGGTGAGCCCCATCTCCGACCAATAACAGTTTAAATTAAAGTCTGCCAGCAGCGGAATAGAACCCACCACCTTCGACTCGGCAACTCAGCGCTCTACCACTGAGCCACTTCGCCACTTCACTCCCTATAATTATAAATGATTATAAACATTTTCAAAAGGGCTAGGATGTATAAGACACGCTGAATATTTTTATATTAAAAAAAAAAAGAAGTCAATTGAATTGAACTTTCTGATTTTTTGTCACTCATAGAACAATTAATAAACTGAATCAAAGATTTTATATATACATACAATCAATTCCTAAGAAATGAACGTAATTGTCAAAGCTCCTGTGGCAACCGAATCCTGATTCTACAATTTAGATCGCCGATGAGCATCGTCCAAGTTATAAGTCCCTAATTTAAAGTCGGGCTTGATTAGGCTAGAAGTGCGGTGTTGATAACCTGGATCACGTCAAGATCACCGAGAACTCCGACAGCTCCCAAGTTTATTGTGTTTGCACCTCCTGGCTAATAGTACCCCGGGCTGCGTTTAATTATTAAACCTACTCCGAGTCCTAGACGAAGTTGCTAATGCGGTCTCAGCGATAAACTTTACTGCCATTCAGCTTAAACTTACTTTCCGCGGTATCTTGGTTACACCGGCAATGACCATAGTCATCAAGAATAATTATTTTGACCTTAGCATTAAATTTTTGAAACAATGTCGATGGGGATTGAAAATTAATGAAGCTACTTGAGTATTTGATTCTGTTTGAAGGCTGAAACATACAACAAGTAAAAGTAAAAATGTGTCCTGAAATACAAATCTGGAAATAGTACAGATTATAAATACAGACACGATTTCACATGGCCCTAACAACGATAAAACAAATTCATAGGAATAAAAAATGTAACGCATTCGAGGAACTTATCAATATGGATGAGAATTGTTCTGACAATATTGAAACGGTACCGATTGCAACAGTTAAGTATTAGATATCATACGTGTACAGAAAAACTGGCCAAGTCGAGTTTTCTCTACCTGTGAAGCTGCATCCTTTTATTTTCGTAGTGAATATGGGCCTAAGTGAGGCATTGGCTGGAGATAGAGTTAGTGCTAATATTACCTTAGCCGTCGAATTCCTCCGATGTCCAATCCTTACAATTCAAAAGCCTTCGTAAGATCCTTAATGTTCCTTACTGAACATTTGTAACGGACCTCAAAGTCCCATTTGTTGGCAACAGACATCCGAGGTGTCTGGAAAGAAGATGGCCTCGAGACATTCAAAGATGAATTTCTTTATTTGAGTATATCCTCTGGCTAGTTTCTATATATGGCTTTCTATTTATTTATATTGTTTAACGTCCGTCTACTGGAGCCATTAGCAACGACTGCTCTTGGCTAAATGTATGAAATTAACTTCGTGGATTTAAAATATATCAGCGTTATCTGCATTTTGTTATTTTCTTTGAACGTTAGACATTTCAATATTCAAACTCATTCTTTCTATTTCATACTTTTTGCATTCAAATAGATGATTCACTGTTAGTTTTGTATCATCACAGCTCAGGCAGGTTGGTTGATACAGCCTTATAATAGATGGAGATGAGTCAATTTGGTATATCCGATTCTTATCCTCCGTAATATGCTGCATTCATTTGACATTAGGCCATTTGAAGAGATCCAATCAATGTTTTCATATTTTATTTGACCGAGATGGTTTTTCGAAAGTCTGTACCATTCTTCGTCCCAATTTTTTAAAACTCTTTGGACTTTTAACCATTCCGACAAACTATTTTCATTTTTCCATATCATTATTTATCATTCAATATCTTTACTTCCTGTATTATAATGAAACAGTTCTACATTTTTATAAATACATTTTAAAAAGCTTATATTACATAATTCCGCTCTAAATAAAATTCGTCTTTATCACTGATTCAAAGAGGCTGGAGGCTTAATATTTTGCTAAGATAAAACGAACGATAACAGTCAGGTAATTGTAGTAGTTCGTTAGAAACACAGGCAAGCGTCCACGGTTACTTCGCTCCATCGGAAGCCTTCTAGGATTCAGGAAGCTGTATACGCGGAAGGAAAGAGAGAACACGCCATCATTATAAATCATGAAGTTAATATACGAACGAAAGGAAGCTGGAATGGGAATTCGTGGAAGCGAAAAAAATAAAGAGGGAAAGTAAAGGAGATCTAGAATATATTCCATTCTGCGGTGGAGGAGGGCCTATATCCTCCTGTAGTGAGGTCATAAGGGTGGGGATAGAAATAACAAATAGCATTAAAGTGGGCTGAGCAGTCTGTTTTGCTCCCGGCACCCCCACCCCTTTTCACAGCCTTTTCGATTTATGTCGGCATTATTTACAAGGCACAGCCAATGGCCCGACAGCGCGCTTCCTCCGCTTTATATTCTCGAGAGGGGGAGACCTAGAGCAGTCTACTACTGGATAAACAGTATTAATGAAGTCTCATGTAACTTATAATACACTTTGCACAATTTTTAGTAACTTTTTTAGTTTAACCTTTCCAAAAGTAACCTCCTTTAGAACAAAAGAGGCCTGATAAGTACACTTGATTCATTTGAATTTATCGACACTGCATGGTCATTATTGACACATTTTTCGTATTGACGACTTCGAATCACGTTACAGCTTAATTTTTCTAGTGCTTGAGTTTCTCTGTCCTTCAAATTCCTTCATGCGTTCACTGGCACGTTTCATCTGATACTGTGTTCATCATCATTCTACCAAAGAGCATCTTCATTGGGCCCTCTTTTTATTAAAAAAAAATGAATTTATTGTATTTTAAAACTGTATTATAAAAATACAAGAAGTAAATAATGGCATGGGTAAAGGCAAGTGGAGAAAGAATCCAGTGGTAGTACTCAAATAACAAACTCAACTTTGAAGGACACGAGGCCATCCTAATTTCAGGCGCTTTGGAGGATTATTTTTGAATTTATTTGTATTTGAATTAAATTGAAGAAGTAGCTAGGTTTGAAAATAGTGGGTTTGAGTGAGATTCAAGTTTGTTATGAAAAGACTGGTTTGGGCCAAATCAGCATCAAATGGGATATTGAGGTCATTATGGATGGCTTTCTTCGCAACAAAGTAAGGGACATCGCGGAAGATCACATAGGGATTTTATATGAAAATAACAAATATAAATATAAATGCAGACCCTAATAATAACAAATAATGCTTTAGTAAGATGAGTCAATAGTTGAGGCGTAGTGAATGGCTCCTTGAGTCGATAAGAAGCTCTTGCCAGCAGTTTGCTCTCAATTAATTTCGAATGCCCTTCAACACTCCATCAACTAATATCATTAATGACCGTCGTTAGGATACAAAAATCATCACCAGGTTTGGTTATTGTCCAGAAACAGATCGTTTGAATTAAAATCAGGAACAAATCTTAATAATTTGTAAAAAATATATTTACCCTTGGCAATAAATATAAAAATCCGCTAAATACGATAACCTCAATTTATAATGAGAATATTCTATAATTCATTCATCGTCTATTTCTTCTGGTTTCGACCGCTTCGTCAATTTCTTTGCCGACCTTTCGCTGGCCATACTGCTAGCTTGTTCAAGAGACTGAAAATATTCTGCTAGACATTGGTATTTATAGCTTTCTGGATCCGGGAGCGGAGCCGATTCTTACAGCTTCTGATCGTCTGATTTTTAGGTTTATTCTTGGTATGTTTCGGAGCCTTAATTTGCTTAATTTTTATCCATCTTCTCTGTTGAAATTTTCGGCGTCCTTTACTATTACGATTGCTCCTAATATCGTTATTTCTGTAATTTTATTGAGAATATTCTAATTAAAATATATTGAATTTTAGTAAAATGCTAACTAAACTCGTTACCAACGAAAGCTACTTGCTGGTAATTGCTATCCGTCGCTTTTTTAATAATAGACAAAACCTATTAAAAAGAAAAATGAAATTGAATTGCTTTTAATGTATACAAATACCTGACGTAATAGGATAATATTTCATTTTTGTCTGTATAGAAAAAAAAACCAAGAGGTCCTAATTTTGTCTCTGCTTTAATCACGATCTCATTGATATCCCATTAACAACGTTTGAGTTTGTTGGACCACTCTCTTTGCTGCTAATTCATTTCAACGTTTAAAATATATTAAGTTAAATTATAACATATATTTTTATTAATATAATAAAAATCTAGAATATTTTTAGCAGCGAAAAATAAACTAATTTCTATGAAAGAAACGGGATTAAATTCGGGACAGAACAGTGTCAGGCCTGTCCCATGAAGTAATCCCTGGACATTTCCGTCCTCATGTCTGTGGTTTTTATTTTATTTATGTTGTACATCATCTTGATAAATTACAAAATAAATATTTTAAATGAAGTACAATTTTTTATTTATTGTTTGGTTTGCAATAAAGTAATTGTTGATGTATTGTTGTCAATCATCTTAGTAATTCATGATCATTCGACAGTTATCGTTTTAATTAATTAAGGAATTAAAACAATACAGCTCAATATTGTTCAAATCTGCTCAATCTATTTAAAAACTGTAATTTTCTCATGTCAAACGTCTTTTCTAAATCGACATTACCAATATATAGTTTAGTTATATCCATAAGACCCCCCCCCCCAATTTTTGCAGTAACCTTCAAAAGAGGCTAAATTGATTTTGGTTCGAAAACTCCTAATTTATAAACATATATTAATTTAATAAAACTAAATCATTAATTTAATATATAAATAAATTCCTAGTTTAAAATTAATTTATAATCACGGCAATTTAGAACCAACCATGTAGTGTCTATGCTTCAATACTTGTTAGGGGTGGTACTGCTTCTAGTTTTAAACCAAAGGTTGTCGTGTTTACTTTGTATATCTGTGTGAGTTTGTGCGTCCATGTACATGTATTAAAGCAGTAGACAGTGACAAGATGGAAGACCAACTCCTTCTTCTTCTAGTTGCAGGACAGACGCCGAAAGCGGTCCTTGGGCAGCTCAAACATTTTGCCCAAGGGTTGTCTATCTGCAGCTTGGGCTATGTTTATTCCTCCTCGTCTAACGTATGTTAGTACATTGTCCCTCCACCGAGATCTAGGTCTTACCCAAGGTCTGGTCCCGATTGGAGTATTTTGGACACCTTCGAGGTACACCTCCCATCCTCCATTCAATAACGTGTCCTGTCATTTTACTTTCTGCACTTTGACAAAATTAGAAAGGGTGAGATACTGGGCATTCCCTCTACATATTCCGACGTAGTTGCCAGGATCCATTTTCTTTGATAGGCCCCATTATTCATCTCAGGGTATTTCTTTCGAAGTGGTCCACCTTCTGTGTATCGGAAATGTTGAGAGTCCACGTCTCACAAGCATAGGATGCTACTGGCCTTACGAGGCATTTGTAGATCCTCATCTTCGTAGCTCGGCTTAATAACCTACTCCTTATAATTTTGGCGAGGGAGAAGTGCGCTCTGTTTGCTACTGCCTGTCTGTTCTTTATTTCAGCCTTCTCGTCCATGTTTTCAGTTATAGTAAATCCAAAATATTGAAAGCTAGGGACAACCTGGAAAGTGCAGTTTCCTAGCTGTACTTGTTCTGGGGCCGTATCTTGTCTCCTGATGCACATCAACTTTGTTTTTTTCTTGTTGAAGAATACCAACTCCTATTTAGTCTAAATAACCTTTTCGTGAAGCCGCATTGTATATTTAAACAACATTAAATTCAAATTTTAGATACAAATTGATTTAAATCTTACCACATTCATAAAATGGTATGTTTTTAGACTAATCAGGCCAGAATAAAAGAACTATTTAAAAGTAATTTAGCGTTAGGTTCTTACTAACTACTTTTCAGGAACAATGAGTAACTTGCTATTAAGAATTATAAAGTTTCATTAAGAGGGCTAAAGATTATCAAATTTTGCTGTTAAGTCTATTAGGATAGCTACCGAAAAAAAAAATTCACTGAACGTCAAACATTTCAAGATTTTAGATCAGTGAAAAAGTGAACAGATCTACTAATAAGCGATACCTAAAGACTTAAGTTACATTACTTAAATGCAAATTTCTGGGTTTTTTATTGCGAAATTTTTAGTTAATTTTACTACAACATTACGAATAGCCATTGTTATGATTCATTAGATTGTTGAAAATTTACGACAAAAAGCTTCTTTTTGAGTAGTCAATGAATTGCACAAAATAAGAGGGGCTTATTTTATTTTTGCCCACGTTTCGACCTACGTTTTAAGCCATATTCAGGGTAGAGTGATGAATGGCCCAACTGCAACTAACCAATTGGTTGGATTCTTCATTCATCTGCCCTGAAGATGGCCTAAAATGTAGGACAAAACGTAGGCACAGATAAAATAAGTCCATCTTATTTTGTGTAATTCATTGACTGCATCCCACTGAAACTCTTCTTAAAATCAATACATAACGGTTACCCACCTTAATAGAACTTCAACTAAAATTCTAGAACAAAATCCATATTTACTTGCGATTTAATTCAAGCATTCCACAATTAATTATTACCAACAATTGGCACTTGGTATTGATCGGTACAGCAAATCCGCACTTAGCATCCATTAAATTATCAATTGACGTCAACAATTTTTTATGAATCCATTTCAGAAATTCCAGCGACACAAATACCACCTGCAGGAAATCTTGAGCCGTTCCAAATTAAGAGGAGAATCGGGGACGCGGTTAAGATAATTCAATCTTCCAGTTGGTAATAGCAGAGAGCATAAATTTGCAAAGCTAACCTAGTTTCTTATTCAAGGGGAGAGCGGGTTGGGTTGGGAGGAGGAGGATCTGTGAAATGATATTATGTCAGTGGTTTAATTAAACTGTGTTTCACTTGATATATTCTAGTCCTACGACAATACATAATAATTTTGTATCTAGACTTAACTGGGAAAAATAATCATTATATATTAGTGGAATTAACTCTTTCCTCTAAGAAAAAAAAATATTTACCACTACAACACGTGAAGGGTCTGGGTCTCAGTACGAGTTAGAGACTTTACTGTTTCTCGGAGAAAGGTTGTGCAGGGGGTTGATTTATCATAGATCACACCCAACCGCCAGATTTTTGCCCCTTATTTTGAGTACCCACTTTACAGAGGCTGGGTTATCCCCAGGAGGTTCTTACATCGCATAGGATCCATCTACGGTCGCCAACAGATTAAATAAAAGTCAACCAGCCAGCGAGATTTGAACCAATAATCATTAGCATGGAAACTCAGAGCTCTACCACTCAGTCACTCCGCTCTCATCTAAGTAAAACTAAAAAAATATGTGAATCTACCTACGTTTCAGGGTACTCACAAATCGTCTTTTTCTATTAAAAAAAAATCATATAAGTGCAGGAATTTAATACCGATATAATACATTTATTAAAGGTTTAATTTCTTTACCACCATAGTGACATATATACTGAAAAATGTGATAGGGGTGCGGTCTCAGGTTGGAACATACAGAAATAAGAAATTTATTTATTATGTTCCAACGTTGTTTGTTCATTTAACATCACTTTTTGCTGCTATGGCTAATCGGACGATGCTACATTGGGAGCTATAAATTTTGCCTATCGAGGTTTAATTAGGATAGAGATTTTTAACGAGTACCTGACATCGTACAGGCTCGGGACCCCTGTTTAACGTCTCTTCCGAAGGACGGCGTTACTAAGGATTTTTACTACCTTTAAAAAATCATAGGGCCACCTGCCGGGCTACGAACCCGCGATCATGGGCTTAGTAGTTTGTTACCACTAGACCACAGGTCGTACCGTGTTTCAACGTTGTGGCCTATGTATTACGCTACCGTCAGGGCTAAAAAAACAAAAACAACAGGGACAATACCTGAGACAGCTATAAATTTTAAATGGCAGTAACAGGGAAAATAATTAAAACTAAATATTATATGAGAAAAAATGTTTGGTTTGTAAGTTTTAATTTTTTTTTTATATATCGAATGAAGTTGTGTTTTATTCTTTTATTAAGCGTTAGTTAGATTATTATTATTTTGAATAAGAAATATTCAATTTTACTAGCATTTATTAATACTTTTATTATAATAAAACCTCTTAAAACAATATTACAAATTAAATTGCAAAAGCTCATGTAGTAATAAAATGTCAATGATTACCGTATGTATAAATATTTTAACTCATGTCAATCAATTTAATGCGGATATAGAGAAACGAAGTTTAAATTTAAGACAGATATAGTAAAAAAATCGGGAAACATCAATTTTTATAACTGTTAATAAATAGAAGCACGGAAATTATATAATGATAGTAATAAAAGTTAATTTGAATACTTTGTACGGTAATGTACTAAGGAACAATATGATCATCTAGAAAATTATTATGAATAATGGTAAATAAATAAATAAAAAGTTGTGAGCTGGGCAGCTGAAGGTGTAAGGACACTGGCTTATGATATATAATAGGGACAGCTAAGGTTGATAAATAATTGAATCTATACAGCCATAAGTCGATCCTGTGTGACCTGCAGATCCTTCAGGGGCTCAACCAGCCTCTGTTAAGCGAGTAAATCTCAGGGTGAATCTCTACCTTTTTAATGTGATCTTCGTCAAATAAAATCTCTGCCAAACCGGTTTAAAAACAATACCGTCTTTACCAAGTACTTAACCTAATACCCTTTATGGATTTTAACACATTTCATAAGAAAAATATGATAAAATGAGATGTGAAAATTCATATGATGAAACGCATTTATTATGAATACAATAATAATAATGTAATAAACTCAAATTGTGGTTAGGCTAATTATGTTAACATAAGTAATGTAAATGAAATTAATCAAAGAAATTGCCAATTTAAATAAATGTCCAACATAGATTAAATATTTTTTTTATTTTTATGTAGATTTAAACAATTTTTATGAAGATTTGAACACTCACCAAGACTAGAACTGTGTTTTCAGGATACATATTAGCGTTTTACAAGTATATTAATTGAGTAATGTAGTTGAAAACATTTGCCATGAATATGAGAACAACAATGTCTCGAAACGTACCTAAAAGATAGTTTTTGTAGCAGTGAACGAATCTGGAAAACTGAAGGAAAAACCGCACACCTATAAATATAAATATATATGTTAAACATTTAAGGATAAATATAATTGTGTTTATTGATGACAAAGTCTAGCATAAATGAAATCCATAAATTCCACCATGCATTATATTTGCCTAAGTTTTCGACAACCACAGAACACACTTTATTTTATAGAAACTTCAAAGAAGCTCACGAATGTTTTAAAAGAACGGATTCACTGAGCCCCTAACTGTTTTTTGAGGCTAACAAACTTAAGACCTACTTTGAATGCTAAGTTCATATAACGTATAAAGATGACTCATTAAAAAAAATCGAAAAAAAACTTGGAATCACGTACCTATTTTTCAGTTTTAAAAAATAATAACATTTTACTTTATAAATATTATTAATTTACATGAACGAAATAATTTTTTTTTTTGTATTCATTGAAATTTACAACTGTATTATAATAATACAACGAATAAATGGCAGCAATGATACACATTGGCAGGAATAAAGACAAGTAGAGAAACGACCAAGTAGTACTGCCTACTCAAATAACAAGTTCAACTTAGAAGGTCATGAGGCCATCTTCTTTTCAGACGCCTTGGAGGATTATCAGGAATTTAATTGAGCGGGAATGAAGTTTTTCATGAAAAGACTGGTATCGGGTTCAGGACAAATCAGCAACAAATGGAACATTGAGGTCTTTATAGATTACTTTATTCGTGACAAAGTAAGGAGCATTGAGGATTTTACGAAGCATTTTGAATTGGAAGGATTGGATACGAGAGGAATTCAATGGCTTAGTGGAACCCCAAAGCTCTGCTCCCTAGGCCTAGAAGGGTCTAATGATTGTCACTTACGTAAATGAATCTTTTGTAATTTACTGAGAGCGTTTGTGTAGTAAGTGTAAATGAAAAGTAAAATAGTATTATTTCTAATTCAACATGAATAAAAAAAAAAAGTAAAACAATTACATTTTTTAAATCAAACGCATTTTGAAATTTATTTCATAGTTGAATAAAAATGTGTTTAATTAATATTCTCAAATATTTCATATGAGGATTAATAACTCATTTTACGATACTAAAGAAATATAAAGGTACAGTTGTTTTAGTATTGTTAGCAGCGTAACATGTGTAATATTTAAATAACCGTTTTATTTTATTTTATTTATTTTATTTCCAGAAAAGGTTAACTTTTGGCAAGATACTGATACAGAAAAATGATTGGTAATTGGGAGTACCACGAGAGTTATGAGGAAATGTATGAGGAATCTTTAGAGGAAGATGGACCATCGTGTAGCAACTACTCGCCACAAGAAAGCGAAAAGATTCCAGATAATATAGTCGATAAGTCCTTTTGTAGTTATTGCGACATTATACTTGATAATAGCGAAATAGGATATCACATTAATGACGAGATACATGAGAGAAATATGGAAGAAGTAGCTCCGAACACGAGGCGAAGAAACCTGGAAGCAATGATGAAAACAATTACCTCCACATCAGAATCCAAAAGTAGTTCCGAACTCTCAAAAACAGGTCTCAGGGGAAAAAAGGAATTAGTTATTAAAAAGAAACTCATAAGTTCCAAGAAAAGAAGAAATTATTTCAGTGAGTCCGACGATGAGATAGCCGATGACGAAGGTACATCCGATGGCGTTTATCAGAACTGCGAAATGCTTAAAAATTTACACTGCTGGTAACCTAATAAATATTACGTACAAAAATTAATTGTTCTTGCCTATCAATTTTAGTAGAAAGTATAACTTCAATATATAAAGTAGAATTATACATTTAGATTTTGTGTTCTCTTATCAGTCAGTAGGAGTTGTATCCGGGAAGTACTCCGAATTCTGAGGAAGTAAATAATCCTTGGTTGTCCAGCCCTTCAGAAGTGGCGTTAAATGGGGATTCCAAGCCGGTAGAGAGTCAGGCACTGTTCCTAAGATCCCGATCCTAATTATACCTGGATAGGCCAAAGTTAGGGCTCCAATTGTACAATATCATTGTCTGATTAGCCTTAGCTGCATAAAGTGATAGTAGATGAATAAACAACAACAAATTCCAAAATTTGACAAAATAAAATTAACACTTTCGTAAATAATTATTTACCGTTCAGAAACTAGGAATTAAAAAAATTAACTGATTTTCGAAAAATTAATAATGTGTTTGAGGGATAATTATTTATACAAACTGTTTTTAAATGTTGATTAGGGCAAGTGGAAAAACTGGAACCCTGAAGGCTGCCTAAAATGATGTTAAATGGTGCAGTAGGAGGAAAATGAAAAAGAGGAATAGTAAAGCGCTGGTGGATGGATGACTAGGAGGATGATTTGGGAAAGATAGGGATAAACGCCGGAGGAAAGGAGAAGTACTGTTGGACTACAAGGGCTGTAGCCCCCAATAGTGGGTGAGTTGTTGAAATTTAATTATTACAAGAAAATAATAAAATGATCCAAGTGGAAATCAGTAGTAGGAGCCATCTCAGAACTATTAGACCAGTGCAGAAGCCTTTGAAAATGATAAAAAGTGAAAAAAATTATAGTAGAATGAAACCCACTGGAAAAGGAAGAGAATATAACAAAAATGAAAGGAAAAATAATTTTCGGGCGATCTGAGGTCGGGAAGTGGAAGAGGGGGAGGTTTTAAGGGTAAATAACGGTTTATCTCGATTTCCGGTAAAACTACAAGTCCTATGGAAAAAAGTTAAGAAACAAAGTTGTAGGTAATAAAAAGATCTACAAATTTTGTATTTACACTTTTTTTCTCATAACCTCGAAAATTTCAAATAACCAAGTTTTTGGTTTTTATTTTTAGCTTTTACAAAAAAAAAAAATTCACGAAATTTGGTGAAAACCTTTTTATGTCCCAAACACACTGTAATTTGTTTTATTAAAAAAAAAATTTTCACCTTATTCTGACTTAATTTTGAAAAAGCACTCTAATTTTCAATCGAAAATTCTTTCATCAAAATATCTGTTTTTTTAAGAAAGTCGGTGGACTTTTTGTTCGTTGAAATCTTTACTTTCTGATGGTGTAAAAAAATATACATTACTATGGTAAATGTTCTTAGAAAATGCAAAGAAACGAAAAATTCTCGGATCCGAAAGTTTTTTTTAATCATAATTTACAATATTGAGCTGTTTATTTAAAATTAATTTCATCTGAATCATTAACTTCCTCTTCCACATTGGAGCTTTTTTCAGTACCATGACAATTTAGCATAAATTTGTGCATTTTAAGCCATGTTTTCGGCAGCCACATTTTAAACTGTTACATCCAGTTTCACAGCTGCAGCAAATAGTTTTGAGCAATATTTCCGGAGTTAATTCCTTTTCTGTAAATTTGGGCATAAAGCCACGTTTATATTGCTTCCAGCCCAATCTGTTGTTACCCAGCCAAATTTGAAGCTGATAATAAGACATGTAACAATGTTGTTCTGCTGAACCTTCTGTGAGTGGGAGATTTGCCGATATGAAAGATGATTTAATTTTTGATAATTGATACTTTCGAAAGCTTTGAATTGATTCAGTGTTATATTATCATTTTTACATTTATAAATAGATTTTTTCAATTGTAATCCATTTTTTTCGATATCTTCTTTGTTTGCATCTTTTTAAACAAAAAATATTGGCCAAATTTGACAAATTTTTATCGTCTAATAATGGATTTAGAATGAATTTAAAATGAATTTTGCCTTTTCCGGGAAATCAAGATGTATCCCAACCAGAAAAACAATACAGAAATGAAACGATATTTTTGAAGGATTCGTATTCGAAACTATTAGACGTGAAAAATATATCTTTTACATTTCCAGAACATGGCTTGAGAAAATAAATGTCATGATTGTTTGAATTTAATTGATTCAAAAGGACCAAATGATCAATATCTTGACCCACAAAAATGACAGTCTTATTAGTATATCTGGCAATTTCTATCGAGGACTTGAACATTGTACATAATGATTTAAAAAAAAATCGGATTCGAGATTTTTCCGTTTCCTTGCATTTTCTAAGAACATTTACCATAGTAATGTATATGAACAAAAAGCCCACCGATTTTCTTAAAAAAACAGATATTTATCGATTGAAAATGAGGGTGCTTTTTCGATATTAGGTCAAAATAAGGTGAAAAAATAAATATTTTAAATTAAACAAAGTACAGTGTGTTTGGGACATAAAAAGGTTTTCACCAAATTTCGTGAAATTTTTTTTGTGAAAGCTAAAAATAAAAAACCAAAAACTTGGTTATTTGAATTTTTCACATAAATTTTGAGGTTGTGTGAAAAAAGTGTAAATACAAACGTTGTAGATCTTTTTATTACCTACAACTTTGTAATTTAACTTTTTTCCATAGGACTTGTAGTTTTGCCGAAAATCGAGATAAACCATCTTTTACCCTTAAATTATTTTTCCTCTCATTTTTGTTATATTCTCTTCCTTTTCCAACGGGTTTCATTCTACTATTTTTTTTTTTCAAAAATTATCGATCCTGGTCTATATGGACTCAAAAAAATATAGACCATCGTCAAAAGATAATTAAATTTTTAAATCTTATGATATTTCTAAAAAGTAGTGAATTTATGTTAATACCACTGAATTCCATTAAAATTTGTATGTTTGTTTTGTGTTCTTCTATTCATGTTTAAACTTATTAGTTCAATTAGATTATTTAATTCTTTTCCCCCAGAAGAAACATGACATTTGTTTCTTTTTAACTTATCTTTTTAACTTTTTGATGCATAAATAAATTTTATTATTTTCTGTTATCCGTTTACATTTCGCCTTTTTAATATTAGTATTATTTATTCCATACAAATGAAGAAAAAAAAAAGCTTTTAAAGTTTCGGCTCAAATACTAATGTGTAGAAATGTATCCTATATCTGACTGTTTTGTGAAAATACATAATGACAGTAGATGGGTGAAGTAATCACTTTATTGAGGGAGAATGCATCTCAGGATAGATTAGTAGCTGATAAAGATGTACTGTTTCCTTAAATATAATTACAAAATGATGTGAGCATCAAAGCGAACCCCCACAGCTTATTGGAGGAACAAGTACAGACTTTTAAGAGGTTAGGTACCTCTAGGATTATTCAAGGATGATAGGACAGAAACATACTTCTATTGCTCGGCGAGGCTAAAACCCGGGCTTAAACGGCTTCCCGATGTTAAACCTAAGAATAAAAAAAAAATACTAAAACGTTAATAAGCGTCGAGTCAAGAAGAGATCAGGTGTGGATTGATCTAATTTATTATAATAAAATATTATAAACTTGGAAAAATTAAAATCTCGTCAAAATCGAAGTAAGTAACAGAGTTATTTATTAGGAAAATATGTTTAGCTACGATTAACAAGAAGTCGATTAGGTATGAGACAAAGTGTCACCATTAATTGAACCGACAATTATATATTGATTGGCAATCTATCAGAGTTAACGAATTATCCTTTCCCTAGTTCTTAATGTTCACTCAATATTCATAGCTACTCGTATTCTAAGACAGCACATTTTCATGTGTCAATAATTGACAAGGCAATGATGCTTTCCTTCAGTCTGTGTTACATCATTTCAATTTCAATAAAGTGTGTGTCACATTGGAATTCCCCATCCGCAGGACGAAATATCGTAGTTACTTTTCTAGAATGTATAGTTGTACCAGAACTAAAAGTAATTTATAAAAATAAAATGTCTGTCAAATGTTGTCTCATTTTCCCACCCTCTTGATTCTGCTCTGAATTGGAGAGACAAATAATTGAAGAATTGTTTAAAAAATCAATCAATAGAATCTAGTTGGATTCCTAATATGTTCAACTCCTAGGAATATTTGTGATTTTTCATCAATAACTGGAAGAGAGACCATTCCATCGAAAACTTATGGCATTTCAAATTAACTAAAATACAATGCTGCGTCAAATAAGTACCACAACATATAAATTTCAAACTAATTAATATGAAAGAAAGCCATCGTTATATACGATCGTTCTTTCTGACCATACGAATTATTTTGGTGGGAACTGTTAGACCCAAAATCTGATTTAGTTATATAATTAAATTTTCGTGCACGGTTCTGACAAAATATTTTGAAATTCATGAAATAGACTTATATGTTTAACATTTTTTGACTAACGTTTTAGTTCAGATTTTCGATTATGTTCAGTTTCAGTTTTAAAATCCATCAAAATTATTTTGGCATAAGTTTTATTACATATATAAATGTTTGTGTGTGTGTTTGAATCGGATTAAATATAGATATAATAAAAAGATCCTTTAAGATTAATCTGAATGAAAAGTCATTTGAATTGTATCTTATAAATGTGAAAACGAAGAAAAGCTATCGGGATAAGACTTTCTAATTTTTCCAATCAGACCTACCGATTTTAATTCATTTTTTCCCATTAATGCCAGCAGCGAAATGATTGGACGTTTCAACTTCTTAATTAGCAAAGAAGGAAAATGAAAAACTTGATAAAGTAATAACTCTTCTTTGCCCCCGAGCCTTTTTGTTTTCATTATAATGTTAGGGAGGGGTATTGATAATGGCGATGCGCAAGATAAAAAAATATATTAAAAAAAATAATAAAGGAGACAAGAATGGTGGACTTAATTAACTTTGGATAAATTAGTTTCTAGCCTTTGTCCAAGAGAGCATTAAGAATCATTACTGTCCTCAATCAAAGAAGCCGAGTTTGCCCTCCGACTATGAATTTTAGATCAGTTTGCTCCAAAAAAGTAACAAAAGAAAGTTTTTTAACATCTTTAAATGGGCAGCTTGGGTCCTGTCTGTGTTTTATCAACCCAGAAACAATCTACTTGCTTAGTAAACAAAACAAAATTTTTAATCATTCTCCTCTTTCAGCTTTTTTCAATGAAGGTTAGTGAGAGAAGCGTGTTTTTTTTTGTCTGTATTTTTTTCCCAATAAAAATATATAGTTGCAGAGGTAAAAAAAAAACTGTACCATTATAACCCATGAAGGGTTTGGGGTTCAGTACTTGTTAGAGACTACGCTTTTTCTTGGACAATGGTTGTGTAGGAAGGTGATTTGTCCTAGATCACGCTCAACCTCTTGGTTTTTCCGTTTTATTTTTGGCACCCATTTTATTGAGGCTGGGTGAGCCCCAGGAGAGTCCTAGGTTGCTTAGTTGTAAAATTTATATCATTCCGAAAAGTAGCACTAAAAGTTTTATGTAATTGTAGAGGAATTTTCATTTTATAGTTCGATAAGATATTTAATGAAAACAAAATGAAATAGGATACAGTTTCATGAGAAAACTGCGGAGGAAATATGAATGTCACGTTGTAATATTTATATGAACAAAACATGATGTAAGATTACGTTTTTTAAAAATTTTATATTCAACACTTATATTTCATCCCTGCTTGAACACAAGCTCAATGATATTTTGTGGGGAAAAACCTATTTTACATACCTTTATTTCCAATATTTAGGGAAAATATGGAAATAAAAGCAATAGGCAATGTATATTAGACTTATTATAGCCACGATAGGCTACATATAAAATGGGCGATGAATGCAAAACTTCTATCACTGCATTTACAATTTTAACAATGTCTATGGGCCTTAAAGCCAGCAAATTTCTTTAGGACAATGACTTTTGAGGATATTTGTAAGAGTTATTACTTAAAAAAATATGGTATTACCCATTTGTACTTCTAGGGCTATTTGCTCTGCGAAAGGGTCAGGCTAACAATGTGTATCTAGGCTTCTATGCGTTAAGGGTCACCCTATTCCGAAAGGTTATGGAGTACGAGGGAATATTATGTGATTGTAATGGTAGGGGGTGAATAAATATAATCAGCTGAATAAAAAATAACTGCTCAACCAAATTTTAATTGAAAATTTTACGCTTTTAAACAAAATTCTCATAAATACGTCACCGATTGTGTATTAGGAAATATTATGAAACAATAATAAAAACAAATAAATAAAGGTTGAAGTAAAAGGAAACGTTACATGTGAAATAAAACATTTGTAATTGGGCTAAATAAGGAGGAGACATCTGCTACCCTAACAAAAGTTAACATAATAGTTTCTTATGGAGGTCGATTTGAATTAAATAAACGAATTAAAGTTAACAGAAAGTGATATAAAATAAACCTCAGAAAACATGTCAAAACACTAGATTTAAAATTGAAAATATACAATTCCAAATATTAAACAATGTCAATTTAAAGCCAACCAAATAATCGCAACTGCAGTAAGTTAGAAATTGTTACTACAACATTATAATGAGTTATTAATATAAAATAGATATAGATATATTTATTTTTGAATGAATAAAACTATTAATTAAGTTATAAAGAGGTGAATGTTTTAAATGACAATCGCATATTTATAAATGCATTACAGGATAAGCATATTCATCATTTACTGTATTTTTTTTGCAAATATTTATACATGAAAAAGTGCTACGATGAGATTTTTAATTTTTTTAAACATTCAAAGTGGCTGGATTCGCACTATTTCAGCTTAGTTGCAATCGATCACCCCTTCACTAAAAAACAGTTGAAATTTTTTGAAATTATCGTTACTTTTCAAATAATTATGTATACTGTAGTTAAAAAATGTATAGTTTTTTAATGATGTGCAATCTTGTTTATTAGCATTATTTTTTCATTCATTCTTTTTTTCAAGTGTATTATAAGAAATTGATATTTCTTTACATTTATACGAGTTTTCATCACTTATATATCCACTACGATTTGACCAATTAATTTGTGGTTTCGTTTTAAGAAAAAAAACTGCTGATAGATGCAACTTCCCTCATAAAAAAGCCTATACGATTACAACCAATGAAGTTTCTTGTAATGTATGATATGTTCATAAATATCTAGATTGTTTAACTAAAAGAAGTTCGATTTTTTTAATTTTTTTTTTACGAAGCCATTCTAGACACTTAAATCAGACACATCAATATTTTTTCTAAAGCAAAGACAATGGACTTGTTGATCCTCCCTCGTGAAGCTATATGTCAAGATGTTATCCGACACAAAAGAAAAACAGAGGAAAGACAAGAAAAACAGTGTTGTTAGCCGGGACCGCGGTTGCCGGCGGAACCCGAACAAAGAACTAGCCTTGTTGGCAGCGCTCCCGCCGCTCAAAGGACCCAACCACTTCTTCACAGCTTCACTCCTTGACTTTATTCGTATTGTATATTTTTGTTAATTTATTAAATAATATTCATTACAATAATAGAATAAATAAGCAATACCATCACATCATGGATGGATTGATTTCAGTGCACCACTGTAACACTATGTTACATAATCTATTAAAAAATAGATTAAATTAATCATTGTAGAGTTATTATTAATTATTATTAGTTATTAATTACTATTAGTTATTACTACTTACTTAATAATTATTATAATGTCCCATTTGTTGCTGATTTGGCCCGAACCCGCTATCTATCCTTTCATAACAAACTTCATTTCCACTCAAACCCTCTGGTTTTAAACCTAGCTTCCTCTTCAATTCCCGATAATCCTCTGAGGCGTCTGAAAAGAAGATGGCCCCGTGACTTCTTAGTTGAACTTATGATTTGAGTACTGCCAGTGGGTAGTTTCTCTACTTGTCATTTTCACATGTCATTATGTACCTATCGCTTAGCACATTTACTAGATGTATTTTTATTATACAGTTGTAAATATCAATAAATAAATTTAAAAAAAAAAAAATAAATAATTATTAGTTATTAATACTGTTTCTTGGGCAACGGTTGTGCAAAGAGGTGATTTGCACTGGATCAAGCTCAACCACCATGGTTTTCTGTATTTGAACCTGGTATCTTCGGCATGACAAGCCAGCGCTCTACCACCCTACTTTCTTGCTAATTACATAACAATTATAGTTATATATGAATATAGCTACTAACGACATAACGATTTTAGTAATCTTTAAAATGTTAAGGTTGATAGGGAAAATTTAAAATTATTTAGACTTAGATTGCTTACATTATTAACCCTCAAAAGGTACGGTAGGGTTAGGGCCGACCCCAGGATGCTTTGAAATGCACCCGCATGCCCCAAAATTATCTCCAAGAGTTAAGACTTTGAGTACCTGTCCTGCCAGTCGTATTCCAGCTGTGGACGAGAGGGTTTCGCTACACAAGGTGAGTCAATTGTCTTTGTTACCCGAATTCCGCGAAAATTAAGGTTTGGGGTTGACGTAAACTCCACAGTACCATTCATGTACTCCACCGCGTTTGTAGGAAACATTTGTAGTCGAGTAAATTACTTGAAATCATTAGCTTATGCGCTTACAGACATTCACATGAAAAGCCGAGTGTATAATGCAAGACTGCCCAGAGAGCTCCGAGCAGAAATTAGAGGAATACTTAGCGTTGGCGAGGAGAACCCTACATCTTCGTGTGAACCACCTCAGAAGACCAGAAGGTGCAATATTTGCCCTCGCAGAGCAGATAAGAAAACGAAAACTTTTTGTACTACAGGCAAAGAATCTATTTGTTCGAGTCATCTGAAAGCTGTTCACTATTGCATACCTTGATATGATAATTGAGCATGTTTTATTTATTTTATTATTCATGCGACTGGTTTCCGACAATATTTTGCTTAGAAAATTTAATCTAAGTTTCATTTTATTTATTTTTTTTATTGTGAAAGTTACTTACTTTTGATGGCTATGTTTTATTGGCCATTTTTCATTTACTTGAAGTTATATTACGTTATAATAAAAAGTTTGATTTGAAAATGTATTTTTATGAAGAATAAAGCCATATTACAATATTAAAATTATGTTCTTATAGATGAGTAGAAAGGTACTGATAACATAGCACCTCAAACCTTAAGAAAAAGTTGGAGTATGTGAGGACCCCACCGTACCATGTGTGTCCTCTCAGTTCACCGTACCATTGGAGGGTTAAAAATTCATAATTTCATTGCACTTAACGTTAATGATATTAGACATTTCAAATTTAGTGTGGATCACAAGACCACTACTTTTCATAATGTGACGACCTGTAATCACCATCTTTTCGCATTATTAACATGGCATTAAAGATAAAAACACATTCAATGATCACAAGTTTAAAAATTAATAATTACTCAGAAAATTCATTAATACAGAAAGCAGGCAATTAATAAAAACATCAAGGTAACAATCTTCTTAAATTTGTATACATACATGTACTGTTATATAATCCTATATATATAGAATAATACTTATATTATATATTTATGATCTCGTATATAACAAATATGTATTACCACACAAAATATTTGTTGGGAAATAGCAAGATTTATGAAAACAATTACTCATATTTGATTTAAGGTTCTCTGCTCCCAAGTGTTCAGGGGCCAATGATGTGCTGAAAAGGGCAAAATTATTTAGAGAATGCGATACCGAGTCGCCGCTATGCCGTGAAATATGGACCAAAAGGTGCCCTATGAAATATTACCCACGGGATCCGAAACATTTCCTATGCACTCTATATTTCTATATGGTGAGTTATGAACTAAGATGTTGTGTTAAATTGACCTCCTTGCAAAATGTCTAAGATACTAGGTTTTTTAATTTTTCGATTCTCCTCGTTTTTTCCTGATTTTTATTTAAGTTACTCCATTTTTATTTTACTGATTTTTATTTAAGTCCATTACTTAAGTTAATAATTACCACATTACCCGATATTTTGTTGACTAAGGGAGATCATATAATCTGTTTGGCTTCTAATATGTTCATCTTTATAAACACCGCTTTATTTACCCTTGGTAAATATAATTAGCATTTAAAAGACAAATAAACCTCGCAAAAACGGGATTTAGATATTGCTGTTTAGTTTGCTGTCGTTTATTCTGAACGCGACGGAAATTTGCCCTACATGTATGTGAAATTGCTATTTAAAAAAAAATATTTTCTTGTAATATCGATGACAAACTAAAATCTACTTGTCGGAAAATCGTTAAGATTCGAATTTAATAAAATGATAGAGGTGTATAAGAAAATGTATCAATAATCTATAAAACATAATACATCACTTTTTACACATTAAAACAGGTGACGAAGTTAATTCAGGCGCTTTAAGGTGGAGAAGGTACGACGAGAGATTTCAAAGATATGGTTTTTCCAGGTGAGGGTTAGGCACCGATATTTAGGCACTGATTTTGACTCAATATATTTTATTTTTTATTATTGAACGATAGGGTTCGTTATTATGAGATTATTAATAGCATTTTGTGTTAATTAAATAATGAACATAATGAGTGATTGCTTAACTTACAGACAGTTTCATCAAGCCAGCACCAAGGGAGTAAACAGGGGAGGGTTTTCTATTACAGCTCAATCCGTCGTGTGCGGGTCCAATTCCATCACCCAGGGGATCCTCCCCTCATTACTGTCCAGCATAACCCTGCCCATTTCGATCACGTCATCGGGGATGTCATCGCCGTTAAGAATAACAGCCGGAAGAAGTCTTCAGTTCCAAAGCCGATATCTCTTCAAAGAAGCCAAAAATAAACAGCCGAAGACTGGAATGAGGCATACAGAGTAGTAATGCCAATAAACGGTCGCTAGTAACCGATAACCATCTTATAACTGGTTATAACCACGTGTCGTATTTTTAAATAATTTAGGTTTTCCATTTTTTTTATTTCGAAAAATACAGAAAAAACCTATTGAAAATAAATACCATATAACGTATGAAAAAAAATACAATATAAAATCCTACCTTCAACCCACCTGACTCCGTCACTTCAGATATTTTAATGAGTTTTTTACATATATTTTCATCAAAACGGTAAAAATAATTACAATCTATTTAAAAAATATTAAAATGTTAAAATTTAAAACGTTTCAACAGGACAAGGTCTGTCTGGTCAGCAAGTATTTAAGTAAAATTATTCTGTTAGTGTGTGTGTCACTGAACGGTTGGACCTATTTTGATGAATTTCTGTATGTGTTTTCAAGTGAGATCGAGAATGGTTTAGATTCATGGTCCAAATAATTACAATCTATTTAAATTTGGTTATTATTTAGGGACCACGTATGGGTATTCCTAAATAATCACGGAAGCATTTTATTTATTTTTTTGCGGCGAATATGTCTCAACCGTTGTACAATGTAATTAATTTGAGCTTAACGCTACAAGGGTACGAGACAATACGAGAGGAGAGAGCAACAGATCGGCTGAGAGCTCGCAGGAGCTTTGGCTCGGGTCGTTAAGGAACGGGCCTCATTAGTCCTTCTAAAGGGCGATCGCTTCGTTACTCGAGTGGAGACCCCGATTAACGAACGAATTACTTCCACACCCAAGCCCTCCAATGACTATTATTAAATATATACGCTTCATCGAATCATATACACCCATTAAATTTTTTTCTAAATTTTAGACGGGCGAAAATTATCCCGGTAAAAAAAAAATCTTATAAAAAAAGTAAGGTAACTTGATTTTTATTTCTATTTCTTAAAAGTTCCAATGAGATCATAAAATAATAAAATGAAATCTTGTTAATCTTAATTATCCTATGGTTGTTGGAAAAAAATATAATTAAAGAAAATGAAAAGGAAAAGGTAGGTATATTAAAAAAAAAAACGCTGCCAATGAGTCGCTTCCACAAAGTAGATTAAAAGTATTAATATGCGGGGGCCCCATTAATGAACAACCCTTCCAAATGGCTTCTCTCTCATTTCAAGTTTATTTTAATTACCTAATTCCTTATATAAAAAGGAAACGCTCCCTTAATTTATTCAAAGATGAGCATTAAGGCTACTTTTTGGAAAAGGATTTAGAATCGTAGAAAAATATTATGAGAAGATTTGAATCTAAGTGACTATTTGAATCTTATAACAGAAATAGGGTCATGTAATTTTAATAATATGAAGACTATGATTCAAACGAATTTTAATGAAATAAAATTTTGAAAGAGTCATTTTTTAAACCGTTAATGAGTTTATGAAAAAAGGTTTAATAAGACTTGCATTTCAATGTTGTTTTTTAAAATGTTCAATATTAAACATTTTTCTGCTAACTTTAACACAATTTGGTAAAATTGAAAACACAAAAGAAAAAAAGTAGGAAGCACAAAATTAGTATAATATTGCTTGGGATGCTGTAGTTAGTTATTCGCTAATATATACTAAACGGACGTACCGATATATAATAGGTATACATTTTAAATGACAAATATACCGAAAGGCTTTTAGTTTATATAGCAGCATTGCTTCTATTTATTATATTTGCAATTTGTTTATATTGTAAATAAATCTTGGAGGAATAAAAAAAAAAAAATTACAAATTAACTGGGATGCATCTATAATAATTTAGATGAAACGTGTTCAAAGTCTTCTTCATTTTTTCTTATATGCAGTAAATCATCGGGAAAGTGGATTACGATAGAAAGAATATTTAATTTGTAAATAGCTCAAAAATATCTATTTCTCATATATTATTAGACAAGGAGTAATAATATTACAATATTATTATTTTCACAAAAAAACAATTATTAGAATAATAATTAGAAAAAATAATTATTAGATATTACAATATAGAAAACGAAATTTCTACATTCGTGTGTTTTAATGTACGCAATGCCGAAGTTTCATTGAATCTTCTGAACTAAACCGAAAAAGTGTACAATTCCGAATTTTTTTAAAGCTCCTTTAATGTTTTTTAAAATGTATCAATGAATTATAAAATCTATTATTATCGGAATAGGCTTGTAAAAAAAAAATTGTTTTATGTACACCAGATTTTTCAATAATAAACTAATTATTAATTATCATTAATTGTGTTAGTTATTATTACTAAAATTAGGCTTAAACAGTTAAGGGGGAAAAATAACACAATTCGTTAGAGGTATAGAACTTTCATTAAAGCTATAAATACCTTCACTAATGAGATACATCTACTTGTTAGACCTTAGTTAGATAGCGGCCTTTATTTAATCCTTAATTCGACAATTCTTAAAAAATGAAACATAGTCATTATTTAACATATATTGAAATATACGATAATAAAATCGAAAAGGGTCTCAGGTTCAGTACTTTTAAGGACAGGGTTTTTATAGAACAATAGTCGTGCAAATGAGCGTGAGTCCCAGATAGGATTCTCAATTCACATACGTCGATCCACAAATAGGATAGGAGTCGATTCACATTTGAAAACACAGTACATTATTAAGAATTAGCAGCTCATGCTAAATGAGTGTATTGCTAAATTATAACAAAAAGAGTAGCATCATATAAAATTTTACATCTATAATTCATATAACAATATATTCAAATATAAAATTAAAAGTCTTTTCCTTTAAATCACTACAATTTTCCGAGCGATGGCAGCAAAGAGGACCTTTCGGGGGAGGAGTATTTGAAATTTAAATAGGCCATTGTGAAATGGAAAAAAACTCGAAGGAAATTTATTCACAGCCATCTCCCCTACCCGAAGACGGGAGACATCTAGAACTACTTTAGCGCATTATTCCGAGAGGTAAAGTTAGGACCAATACCGCGCCCCGTTTGTAAATTTCAAAGTCTAAAAAATAGGGAAAATGCGGCGGAGAAAGAGCTATCGATGTTTGTGAAAAAGGAAATAAATAAAAATTCTTCTAACCCTAAAGAGGGAAAACCAAATTCTGATTCTGACTTAGGTTATAAATTCGAATAGGGCCTAAGGGTTGGGGCCAAATCCTTCAACCGGTGGCCATTATTCCACCTTTTATCATAGATATCATAGACTTGATCTCATAAGATCCCCTTATACGTTATCCAAGGCCCTTAAATAAAGGCGATCCGTTACCAACCCGAACCTCCTCCACAAACCCTCCAGCCTTAGAGAAACCAAATCATCCTTTCTTTCAATATTTAATGGGCAAATACGAAGGAGTTTGGATATTGTGGACAGGCTTTCGAAATATTAGAGTCACTTTATTACTATAAAAGAATATAATCGACTCCTTCTATCAAAATATTGAAAATCACTGATTTTCTGCTGGGTGTTATATCAAACAGATGAAGGAAGAAACTAAAAGATTGAAAATAACAGATATTTTATTATAAGATAATATTTATTAAAAGATAAATTATTATTAATTAAAAAAAATCATTCATGCCCATCATTTAGCATATAATCATTAAAGTATCTGCCATGCACTCACCTTTCATGGGTTGTAGTTTTTTTTTTTTTTTTTTAACTTTAGACATTTTTCTTATTTTTATCATTATTTATTATCATTTAGTCGGACTAATTTACATAATGAATATTAAACTTAAATTTAGAAAATCATTAAGTCAGCCCAAAAGGTTCAAATAAATAAAGCATTCAATCAATCGCTCACCCCCCTTTCTCTCTTTTTAATTATTTTCCTCGTTCTTCTGTTCCCATTCCTTACCGTTCCTCAAGAATTAATTACGCGGAAGTATTAATTAATAATTAAGTCTCTCAATTTCATTAGTTGGCTGATAATGCTTTATGTTTCATTTCTATTAAAATTAATTAAAAAAACTAATAAAAAAGACGTAGTCAAACTACATTCTTTGCTAGAAAATGAAAACGAAATATTTATTAAAAGATAAATTATTATTAATAAAAAAAATCTCTCAATCATATGTCTATAAAAATTAGGACTAAGTCGAATTGATTAATCAGTCTTCAAATATCAATCATCTCATCATCGTTGATAAAATTACTTAAAAAAGTAAAAATATATTTGAAGATTTTTCTTTATGAACACTTTAAAACAATATTGTAAATAGAAATTCTATAACACCTTTACCCATAATGGTACAAGGGACATACATACACAGTTTCCAAACCAATGATAGACCAAAATTACACATAACCACCAAGTTTTCCCACGATTACCCACTTTATAGATACTACTTAAACCCTGGGAGGGTCCATAGATCCTATTGCTGAACACAGAATAAAAAATGTGTCCCGTTATGGCCGGTTTCGAACCAAGAACCTTCAGATCTTTAGTTCGGGGGTCTCACACAAAGTTATCTCATTCCCTACAATAGTAAGTAAAAATATTATAAATCGTACCATCTTAGTTAAGAGTAAGGAAGCCATAAAATGATAAAGCAATAATTAAAAAATAATGGAATCTATGTAAAGGAGAAGTGGGAGGACGATATTTATAATTAATTTATGATAGCATTGAAAAGGATTTGTAGCTAAACTTATTTGCTAACTATAGAACTAAATGTAAACCGCATTTCTTTTGTTTTGTTTTTTCATTAAGGACTAATACGCCGGTCTGATTTCCTAGTTGCGGTTCACTTGAAAAGTAAGGGAGAGTAATGTTCATGGTTTTCCTTTTGATCCTTTGGCGAAGAGTGTCTTTTGTAATAGAAATACGAACCCGTTTCTGCTGATGTTACTTTCTTTTTGTAAGCTTAGCCAGTTCTAAACGACCTTTTAACACAGTCCGAAGGCACTTCGGATCCACAACTAATTAAAATCCCCGATGCATACTGATCCAACGAGGTCTACTTTTTATTTCCTTCTGGAGGGTTTCGAGATCCGTTTAATTTTACTTTTAGAACTTTTTTTTGTGATTTTACAACCTTTGGTCATATGCCGACACCCAATACATTTCGTCCCCAATACTCTCGGTCTTAACAATCTCCCTCCGCCAAGCATCTTGCTGCCATCACCTCTTTAACTCCTTGCAGCCAAGTTTTCCTTGGACGGGCTCTTTTTGGTCTCTCCTGGGGGATATAATCCAATTTCATTTTTGGCCTTCTCTCGTGACTATTCTCAGATGGCCATAGCACTACAGCTGCTTGGTCCCAATGTTGTACATAATCGTTTCCGCTTTAACGATATCTTTTATGGCAGGGTTTTTTACTAGCTCAATTCTGGAAATGCGACAACTTTTCCGAAAATCCATTTCTGCAGATTGCAGCCTTTGTGCATCTCTTGCCCCAACTACCCACATTTCCGAACACTTGGGCTCCACAGTACGGAGTTTACCATGCCGATAACATTCTTTCCTTTGGTGATCCTTTCCTTTATATCAGTCTCAAGTGTTCCCTTGCTATCTATGTACACTCTCAAATACGTAAAGAGAGCACTCCGATATAGTGACCAATTTTCATAAGGGAGAGAAGATGTAGAAGCTTTTAAAGCAATGTATTCTGTCTCATCTTTGCTGATTTCTATATACCATTTGGAGTATTCCTCTTCTAGCTTCCTTAGCATATAACTAAAATCATCTTCCTCAGAAGCTATCTCCGCTTGATCGTCAGCAAAATGCAGACTGTATAACGTTTCGTCCCCTATTACCCCGACATTCCCTTTTCCATTCCTTCAAAACTTCCTCCAGATACAAGTTGAAAAGGGTGGGTAATAGGCAACACCCTTGTCTTAGGACTTTGGTGATAGGAAAACTACCTGTCAAACGGTTACCTATTTTGACATTAGCTTCCGCTCCACTATATAACCTTTTAAGTTTGAATGTGTAAAACAATTTCTTTAATGTCTATGCACTCAGCTAATTATCAGGGTCTGGTAGAATGTTATGCTTATTCATTTAAAACCACTTTATGCAGCTATGGTCCTAAAGTTTATCATTCCAGGATAGGGATCTATAATCGAGTACCTGACACTGCACAGGCTTGGGATCCCCATTTTACTTCCCATTCGAAAAACAGCAAAGCCAAGGATTTTTTACTCCATTTAAAAAAAAACTCTAAGGCCATTTGCCGGGATGTGAAACCGGGACCTTGGGAACAGAAGGTTGTTATGATATCGTGACTTAAAAAGAAAAGAAAAAATAGCGTATTTAGTTCCGACAATCAATGAACCAATTACAATACCATATACATTTCAAAATCAATAAATAACACACGGTCAGAGCAGATTGGCTGAACATAAATTAAGAATAATAAGGTTTCGACTTCTTATTTTATTTCAAGCGGATTATTCACACATAATAAGCTAATAAAATACCCTTAACACTTTTTCCTAAATGTCAGGAGGGCAAAAGTAACCTCAGTGTCTTTTAGTGATCTTCACATCAAACTAAGTAGAACATAAAAATAATATTGGTTTATGTCAAATTCCTAAAATACACAGTATCCATGGCAACCACTGAAAACATTCATTTCAGTTACTTACAACCTTTACTTCATGTTCATGTCCCAATGTTATGATTATTATCAATTTAGTATACTGTTCAAAGTATCTACTGTTCTTTTTATTTCATATTAGTTTGGATACTCTATGGAGCACGGAACGTGATAGAGTTTTTAAATTTGAAGAAAAAGAAGTGTGAAATATGGCCTTAACATGGCTTTGAAGTGTCAAAAGTCCAACTAAGGAGAAGAAAAACAAGTAGGTGTTTTGCGGACGACGTGAACTCCATTTCCCCAGTACCGCTCGAATAAACTCTGTCTTTCCCAATACGGACATTCTTCTGGTGCCGGTTTGAGTTTATACTTCCTTGCCTACTATTGTGACCATCCCATCATGTTAGCAATAGAAAAATCTATCAAATCTGCTGTTACTAGTTTATAGAAAAAAATCGAGTTATCTCTCTGTGGTCTTCAATTGTTGGATGCCTAAAATTCTCGGATGCCTTTTCTCCCGGCGGTAGGATTTAAAGAATGGTTGTGTAATTTCGAGAAAAAAAAACCTCGAAAAAATATTTATAACTGATATCTGATTTTTTTTTTTACTATAGTCACTAAAATAAGGTAAATTCTATAAAATTCTGATATTTAAATTCAAATTAACTGCCTAAAATAAGTTAAATTTAAATCTTAGGCTGAAACCTAGGCACAATAAAATTAGGCATTCTTATTTTTTGTAATCATTGAACCCCCCCCCCTGACGATTTCTCTACCTAACATAAGATCATAAGAGCCAAGAATGATCTTATGGAAAAGTAGGAGAGATTTCTGTATCCGAAACAACGATTACCTAATATAGAATCAGCAGAATTGTTATATGCGACAGTATTGATAATGCTATGAATATGTAAATAAATCGGTTTATGGTCACCGAGCATTTAGCTTAAGTGGCTAGTATACTCTAACAGCTACAGTAGTAAGTAGGCAGAACAGTAGACGCTCAAGATGTAAGCAGTCATATATAGTCCATTAGAATATATATCATATATAGTAAATAGAAAGATATATAACTTTCTAACCATGATACCACATAAGAATGTAATGTTATTTAATTAGATGAAAAAATATCTTTATTTAATAAACAAAAGAAGAAGGAGGCTTCAGGAAGGGTAGATCATGGCAAGAGCTATTTCTGAGACTAAAACTGTTATTATTAATAAATAATAAATTACTCCAAACCAAAAGCAAAGAAAAACCTCTACATCTCTTTTGTTGATTTCAAAAAGGCATATGACTCAGTAAACAGAGAAATACTGCTGGAAGTGTTGGAGGAGTATGGAGTGGATGGGAAGACAAGAAGACTGATAGAACTTACACTGACGGACACGGAATGAAGGGTCAAGTTTCAGGGATCCATCAGTAAACCCTTCCAAATTAGAACAGGACTCAAACAAGGTGATAACCTCTCCCCGGTACTGTTTAACGTAGTCCTGGAAAACAACAATAAAGGAAATGTAGAAGAGCAACGATGCTGGTGCAACGATAGGGACTAAAAACAAGAACATCAAAGTAAGATGCCTGGCATATGCGGACGATCTGGCCTTAATGGCGGAGACTGAAGGTGAAGCAATAGAGCAGTTGAACACTTTAAAGGAAATAGCAGAAAAGGCAGGTTAATAAATATCGTTTGAGAAAACAGAATTAATGACTACAAATAGAAACTTTAAAAAGAAAATAGTAGGGACAAAGTACGGGAGAATTAAGGTAACAAATAAATTCAAGTACCTGGGGGAAATTATACGTAGCAATGGGTCGGAGAAGGAAAGCATTAAAGAGAAAATAAGTAAATTGTAAAGACTAAGCTTCGCGACAAGCAATTTATATAATAAAAGGAGCCTGTCAACAAACGCGAAGATAAGACACTACAATACGGTCGTCAAACCGTTAATACTGTACGGAATGGAAACCGCTTCCCTCTCTAGCCTAAAGAAAATGTTAGGGATAGAAAGAAGAATACTAAGAAGAATTTACGGCCTAAAAAAGGCACAGGAAGGCTATAGGTTGAGATCTAATAAGGGAATTTACAGAGAAGTGAATGATTTGGAAACGGACATAAGAATAAGAAGATTAAGGCTCTACGGACATATGGTGAGGATCCACCCAAAGCATTTAATACAGAAATTGTCTATAAAATGAGAGGATACAAGAGTGCTGGGCGTTACATCAAACAGATGAACAGATGAAGGAAGAAACTAAAAGATTGAAGATAACAGACCAGGACTGTTTCGATAGGGATGGTTATGGGAAGAGACTCAAAGAAATTAAGGCCCTTGTGGAAAAGAGCGATGCGAGAAAATCAATGGACCGAGGAAAGAAGGAAAGAACAATCAGGAAGAGTTAGGAAAAGGTGGGAAGAAAGAACGAAGGAGAGAATGAAGTGAAAATTATGATATTCACGTGGTCTCTAAGGCCGTTCCGTGTAAAAAAAAAATAAGAGAGGTATATATGTTTTTAAGTATTAAATGTTTTGGTATTATTGTACCTCAAAGGTAACGATCTCAGGGCGGCATCCCATAATATTATTTAATTATTATTCAGATCAAATGATCTTAATTTTCATTGCAGAAAAATACGATAATCTGTGCAATTAAATTCCGTTAATTATAGGAAGCTGTAGGGAAATTAAGAAATCAAGTTCAATTAGGGTATCATTAAAACCCAAACATGTTTAATGTAGCCAATCAACTGATGAGGACATAAGCCCAGTCCTTCCAATCGTTCTTAAGTAGATCTGGAACCGTGCCAGGAGATGCCGTGCGTTCTTTAACCAATGACCAATGTTATTGGAAATGTAATTTACTTCCGTAATTAATGTTGTATTATAAGAAAGATGAAATATTAGCTGCCTAGGAACAACTACTGTTCTTGCAGATAAGATTGTTTCAGATGTAAATAGCTTCTGTTTTAGAAGATAGGATTGTTAGTGAAGTAATAAATCGTTATGATTGCGCTGGGATATCGATACTTAGAATTTAAGGCAATAAATAATTCGCTTGCTAACCTGAAAACAAATACAAATCAGAGAGCATATTTTACTTTTTAAATTGAAATTCGTTAACAATTTTTAGAAATACTATTAATAGAATTTTTTTCAGTTCACAAGGATGGATATTATTTTTTGTACTCAACCCCAGAAACTCCTCGCCTTTTCAGGTTGCTTTAACATTTCCTAGGCCAACGCTCCAAGCACCAAAATAATTAAAAAACATTCATATAGCTGACTACTTTATGACCTATTTGAACTTTCGGAGTAGAGCTTTGGGGCTCCACTAAGCCATCTGATTCCTCTCATATCCAATCCTTACAATCCAAAATCCTTCATGCTTCTTACTTTGTTACGAATAAAGTCGTCCGTAATGACAACAATGTACAATTTATAGCTGCTTTGCCCCGAACCCGATATGAATCCATTTACAACAAACTTTATTCCCATTCAAACCCACTAGTTTCATACCTAGTCCCCTATTCAATTCATAACAATCCTCCAAAGTGCCTGAAAAGAAGATGGCTTCGAGGCCTTCTAAGTTGTTTTTTCATTTATGTACTACCGCTGCAGAGTGTTTCGATTAGTAGGAGCTAGCTGGACAAAAGTCATGTTTAAAATTCTAAATATTTGTATTGGAATATTGTAAACAATTGTTCAAAACCTAGAAATCTAATAAATGTTTAAGCCTGACACACTCCATCTCGTCAGTAATAGAGTCCGATGTAATGAATCCATAGAAATAGACTAAATCAATTGTATTCAAAGCTTCTTTTCAACCGCACAAAATTAAAATATTACTAATTGTATACGAATCAAAATCACACTCATAGGTGCTATTTTTTCCAAACAAAAAAATCTTCTGATAATCAAACTGTATCATTTTTTTTTTAATCAATGAAAGATTTTTTCTTATTTTGAAACTTTGAAGTTATTCAAATGAATTGTATCCGGGCTAAATTTTATTTATTTCATAGCTGCTCTCCCATTAATAATAAGATCCATTATAGCCTGTACACTCGAGTACAATATTATTTTTTTTATTTTATAGTTCTTTTCGACCAAATTAAACGTTAGAAACCTTGCAGAGGACTCTGAAAAGAAAATTAAAATAAAATTGGCTAACTATTCCTCCAAAATTTCTGATAAATTGCGGGAAATTCAAAGCAGCGCACAGTGCTTCGATTAGTACAAGATAGGACAAAAGTCATGTTTAGAAATCTGAAATATGGTAATAGAATATTGTAAACCATACTTCAAAACATGGTTATCTAATATTAGTTTAAGTCTGACACACTTCACAGCTTGAGGGTTAGGGCCCAAAGCAATCGTAGCAATAGAATAAATCAATGGAATTCTAGGCATCATTTTAACCTCAAATAATTAATGTTTAACTAATTTTTTCGAACCAATCGTTGGATATGGATATTTATTCTACTAGTACCTAAATGCTATTTTTTCGAAATAAAAAAGTCTTCTGATAATACAACTATATTATTATTTTTTTTAATTGGCCGAAACATTTATTTTGATATTTGAATTGATATTTTTCCTTTTTTTGAAACTATGAAGTGATAAAAATTTATTTTACCCACTTGTATCCAGGCTAATTTTTCTATATTTAATAGCTACAAGACTCATTTTGGCCTGCACACCCAAGTACAATATTTTTTTTAGAGTACTTTATTCCGAGAAGATATTTTGTTGAAGAATGGTTGATGCACCCAAAGGAAGAAACTCTCTTAGAGTTTCTTTCGACCAAAATTAATTTTGAAAACATTAAAAAGGAATCCGAACGGAAAATAAAATGATTTTGGCAAGAGATTCTTCTAATTTATTATATATCTTATTTACCATTTATTTACCACGAAACAGCTTTAATTAATAAAGTTAAATTTATAGTTATGGAATATAAAGCACATTGCTCTAATTATAATACTATAAATAATTAAATAAGTTATTCACAAATTAATTGATTTATTAATGGCTAATAATCATCCTAAATGATTAATAGATGAGTAAGCTATTATTTCACGTAATGAGGTTTGATTTAATTCTCCAATTCTTCCAACTAAAACAGATATAATAATAATAATAATATATATAGTTTTATTACTGTTTAAAATACTAATTATGAATAAAAGGTCAATTTTTGGTCATGTTATTAAAATGTTACACTTACTTCATTCAATATTAGCCATAATTGTTTGCATTCATATATCAATTGGAGTTGCTCCTAATTCAATGAAAAAATAATTAATCAATAAAAAACATGATTTTAATCATTTGATGTCTTGGTGCAGGTTACTATTTCGGTGAATAATCCTTTTTCCTTTAAAGATGAGAATAAAAACTGATGCTCCGAAAAAGGCTTCGGTGTAGCGTATTAGAAGAGTAATGACGTAAGAGAACGATTTCCCTCACACTGAATGAATATTTGCAGTATTATTGGAAACCGTATTAACCAGTAATTGTTTTTTTATGTTTCTTCAATATTAAATTGTCACTGCTTGACGTCAAGCGCTTAATATAGACAGTTGAACTCAAGGCTTAGACAAGATTGGGCTCATTCAGAAGTTTCATTATAGATTCTTCATTAAGACTGATTCATGGCGGGGTAACCGTATTCAGCTACAAAAATATCAAGTAAAAGTATCAGATACAGAAAAGTATCAGTATCACTAGTATTCAGATATAGAGAAGAAAGAGTATGGGGCCTAGTAAACTACCCTGCGGAACACCGGCACTTATTTGATATATAAGAATATGTATCTTATTCTGAAGTACCTATCAGAGAAGTAGGACTTTAATATAAGAACATATTGTCCGGGGAGAATTTTATTAAGGTTTTCGAGTAGCTCTTGATGCCAAACTTTGTCAAATGCTGGGTTACGTCTAGAAATACAGCTGAACTGACTTTTCCTTCGTCCAGTGCTTTCTCAATTTGATAAGTAATTCAATGAACATGATCAATGTTTCTGCCGAAAGCCGAACTGATGATCAGGTATCAATTTTCTTTCTTCGATGAGGGGCATGAATATCTTGAGGAGAAACTTCTCGAAGAGTTATTAGAATTCTGGTAATAACGATATGGGGTGGTACGAGGTTACCTCTTGAGGTGGCTTTCCTGGTTTTAGAATCATGATTACTTCTGAAACCTTCCACATCTTCGGAACGTAGTTAAGTCGGAATGCCGCATTTATTATTGCTGTTATTTTAATTATAGCCTTTCGTGGGAGAGCTTTTAATATTTCTCCTGTGATGAGATCATACCCGGGCGCTTTCTTGGTGATTTCCTGTTAAAAAGTATTTTTCACTTCTTTGATGGTGATTGGTGGAATTTTAATATTCATTTCTGCTAGTGGTGCTTTATCGGAAAGTTCTACTTCACTATCATGCGGTGAGAAGATTTTCGCAAGGTAGCGAGCGAAGACATGAACTTTGCTTTGATTATCTTTAATCCATTTGTTATCAGTATCCTTCAATGGTGCAGCCTGTAATATTGTTTCATTATTAAAATATATCTAAATAAAAATATGTATCCTCCCCTGAAGCAAAATATATGGATTTTTATGAATTCAGATTTTTCGATATTGTTTAGGACATCCATTTTAAACTAATCTATAGTATTTTGTTATTTAAATAAAATAAGTTAGAAAAACGAATATAAAATTTGCTTAAAACTGCTTGAAGTTCAGATATTATTAAATCGCTTACTCCGAATATAAGTTCTTAAATCGTTTGATTTCCCTCACACTGAATGAATATTTGCAGTATTATTGGAAACTGTATTAACCAGTAATTGTTTTTTTATGTTTCTTCAATATTAAATTGTCACTGCTTGACGTCAAGCGCTTAATATAGACAGTTGAACTCAAGGCTTAGACAAGATTGGGCTCATTCAGAAGTTTCATTATAGATTCTTCATTAAGACTGATTCAATGTGTTTACAAGTTCCATCTATATAGAGCTGGCTAAAGACCTATTGTTTAGGTTGAAATTTCTTGAACATTCCAAGATAGGCATTTCATTTATACAATACTGTAGTCAAAATAGGTCATAAACGCCATTAAATAAAAATATATATCAGAATTTTTTTTTTAATTTATAAAATCATACTGATATAAGGTATACTGGTATAGTCTCGGTGAATAAGTGGTTAAGTCGAATTTTTTACACAGACAGTAAATTGAATTGAGGGTAGCAGAATCGTGGCATTCTCGTAGTTTTTGGCTTGAAATGGAGTTATAATTATTGGAGTTAATTGTATTAATATAAGCAGAGATGCTTTCTATTCTTACTATCTTATTTTCAACACAATTATACAAGCTACGTGGCTATGGAAAAAAAAATTATGTAACCAATAACTCTTGTTTAAGGCATATTCACTACGAAAATAACTCGATTCCGATTCCGTCAGTACAAGAAACTCGTTTTGGAGAAAATTATTTATTCGACTTAACCATTTATCCACTGAGGTTCTAAATATATTGTACTATGAATTTGAAAGAAGATAAACAGAAACGCCTTTTTGGCCTTCGGTATATCCAATTCACTTCTCCCTTTTATAAAAAATATCTAAATATTTTTGTTTTTAATTTCTATATTGAAATTTATAACTATATTATACAACAAATAAATATAATGACTGTTACATAAATGTTTGGATAAAGGAAAGTAGAGAAATTACCCAGTGTTAGCAATTAAATAATAAATTAGAAGGTCTTAGAAGTCCTTAGAAGGTCACGAGACAATTCCTGATTTTCAGATTTTTATAGGTTTGAGTGTAAATAAAGTTTGCCATGAAAGAACTGATATACTGATATGATTGTAAGGATGGTATACGAGAGGACTTCGATGGCTCAGGGGAGCACCAAAACTCTACTCCGCAAGCACTAATAAATCTTATAATAGTCATGTATATGAGTATTTTTTATTTAATTTGGGAGAGCAGAGCGTTTCACTAGTAAATGTTGAAGTATCCTAAAACAGTAACTTGTCTTTTCAGCCTCAAAATAAAATAACATCCATCATGTAAACTTAAAATATTACATTAAATAGTAACTAAATAATGCTAAGAAATTTAAGAAAATTATGCTCTATAATTGGTATTTTATTCAGCTTAGCAACCTAGTACACATTACTTCTTGCGTTTAATTCTAAGTACCGATATCCCAGCGCAACAGTGGCGATTCACTGCTGCTTCTAACAATCTGAATCTAATTTTAATCATCTAAATCTGAATTAAGCAATTGCATTCAAACGTAACTATGGTCAGCTTATAAAATTATTGGAAGAAAGTATTTATTAATTGCCCTCAATTCCTCCAGTAGTTATTTTAAAGCCTGATCCCAAACAACTTATAATAACATAACGTAGCTTTCACCGTTGTGAAAATAACAAATTTCCTTAGAACGCGCTCTACTATACTTTTCCGTATAACCAATGATGTATGTATACAGTTATCGGTTAATGGCATTAACCAAATTGTTTAATAAAATATTTTTATTAAGGGAGTTTCGTCAATGGTTCCCTTTTGTCAGCAATGTAACTTCCTTGTCCTCCCCTCTCATTTTGCATGCATACATATACTAGCTCTAAGATACGGATAATGTCTCTTTTATATCTCTTGTATATCCAGCATATTTACCTGCATATTTCTTATTAGTCGTACACCGTGTGTTAACTCTACAATCATAAAGTTGGAATATAATCTAACGATTGGATATAAATAATGAAGGATGATAGAAGCGATATCTATGTATCCCAGTAATCTATGTATCCGCCATCTTTGGCGATATGTCGGCTCACAGATTAAACTTTCCTTTTACTGGGCCCTCAGAGTATTTTACGAGGAAAATACGTGTCTTGGTTCTGATATTCCTTACGATTCTCCTTTAAAAATCATGCGATTTCCGACCAAAAAGCGTTGTCAGTTTCCGCTTTTAAATTATGGCTCGCAGGTTTCCTATCCAGCGAGGAGAAACCCCTTTTTCCGACAAATTCATCCCCTCCAGGCCGAGAAATGGGATTTGCGAGGGAGATAGGGTATTTGAATTCACGCAGGGTGCACAAAACGGTCACGTGTCAAGTATTTGTTACTTTCTCCAGCAGAGTGTCAGAAATAAATATAAAAGGGTGGGGAAATTGAACTGTTGCTCCGCCTCAGCTATTGGAAAAATAAATAATAATTTATTATATTAATAAATATTCATAGATAAAGGAAATTATTTAAACTAGTTCAATTTTAACGAGACCAGCAATACATATTTATCTAACTTAATAATGACACTAAAGATATATCGATTCGGAAAACAGACAATAATGGTGTAATAGATACAAAAAAATATTAATGTCTACATTATTACGAAATAAACAACAATAAACACTCATTAACTGCGACGATTCCGAGTGGAAGAGGGGACCAGCTGGAGTTTGTTAGGAAGGGCCATTTATCAAGAAAGCAGCTGAGTACTAAATAAGACACACGAGGCCAGTCCCATTAATTAAAATAAATCTGTCGCTATGAAACATCTTCGTGTAAGTATATTGTTGCATATTCTACAACTAACACACATTTTTAAAAATCTGTGTGTGATTTTTTATCATTTATCATTTCCCTTCCTTCAATAAGTTTCGCTATGTTATTTAACAATTTTAATCATCCCTTCTGATGTAATCCTTCTATTTATTTTTTTTAATTGCTATTATTTTATGGATAGGTAAGAAATATTTATATAATTACCATTTCAATTGGTCAATCTTTTGGTTTTTGAGTAGTACAACTGTGTTATTTAATAATTCAATTCCCCCTTCTATTATGGACAATAATGGTGTAATAGATGATGTAATCTTGTCTATAATTTATTAGTAACCCCTTCTTAGATTTATATTTAAGTAAATTTTATATCATGTTGGTCTATATTTTCCAACAAAATTTCCATAATTTAGTTGATTTATGTACCCTATACAATATTTTATCAAAATTCTTCAATATCATATATACCTTTATTATTACTCTGTGAATTGCTGTATTTCTCTATAATTATTCCCTCTCTTTTTATTTTTATTTAAAAACAGAGGGAATAAGCTTTATCACCGATCTTTATTGTTACCACCCATACAAAAAAATATTTTTATTATTTACCATGCATCATTTTAATTTGTCTGTATCTTGTATATTTATCCCTTAAGAAGACCTGCGATGTTGTTCGATATGTTGGATTTGGTATACTATACTCCTCTAGAATAAATAAATTTGTGGGAATCTTAAAATACTGTGGATGACTTTTAAATGTTTACTGAATATCTGATGCTGTTCTTTATACTTATTAGTGAGAAAATAAAGGGAAATATAAAAACAAACCATCATCAGTTGTGAAAGATTCAGACCAAGAAAATTTGCTAATTTAAAAAAACTTACTGAATTACATTCATAAAATAAATTAGAAAATGTATTAAATTTTTCGTTATATATATTTTACTGTATATTGAATACAAATAAGCTATATAACTACATGTATTTATAAAATACAATGTATATAAGTATATAAGTCTTCATTATGTAACATATTTTACTAAACCAATGTACTATATTGTGAAAAAAATTATGTATTTCAGAAAAAAATTGAGTCAAACAATTACTTGGAATCCTAAGTTTAAAAGAATATTTTATGACTTTTGTTCAATATGTAAGGGTGAAGAGAGATGGTGTATAAAATTGGTTTTCATGTTGGAATGGGAGGGCTGTGGAGTGGGAGGTGTTCGACAGTCATTACTTTTTTACCTTTCCCTCTGGCAATTTAATAAAATTGATATTATTAGGACATCGGTGATAGAGAAGTGTCTGTTAAGAGAACTTTGTTTATTCACTTAACGTCACTTTATGATACTATGACCAATCAGACAGATATTAATGTGAGAGCCATAAATATCGCCTATTCAGATATAATTAGAACTGAGATCCTTAACGAGTAACTGAGAACCCATACCCATTCACAATCGATAAGGATAATCGATACATTGATTATCCTTTGGTTTTTCACTCCCTTTATGAAATCCTAAGGCCACCTGCCGGTCTGCGAAGCCGCGATCTTGGGGCTAGTAGGTTTTTATGTTAACCACCACATGATCAATATTCAATCACCCAAATCCTCTAGTGCGTTCCTTATCCAGCACCTCTCATCCATATAATCCTCCTCTGAGGTTGAAGCGGCAAGGCCAAGAGACCTATTGTAAATATGCCATTGGAGTTCTAGCAGTGGCCAGCTGCTAGTGCTGTTATTCAATTAACTGGTATCAACAATTCAATGTATTCAATTAACGGTTAGAAAAGAAGCGCTGGGATCTCCTGAGGTCCTGCTTTACTCTCCACACGTAAAGGGTGGAGCTGGGCTAGTTGATCCGTAGGGAAGGGCGTAAATAATGTCTTTAGTTAGTGTTTATAGATCACTAATACTAACTCCAATTCAATGTGGCAAATTGTACTTATTGCTTAACGATAAAACGATTTTTTTAAATATCTCTAACGTGCGAACAAGAAATGTTTAAAAACATAAATCCTATACATGTATGTAGATATAAGTATATACTTCGAATATAAATGTGTTTGAGCATTCCTTCTTCGCACGCTCTACCAATCTTGCTTTTCCATCTATCTGCCTTCCCTAACATATGCTCTCCAAGCAGGTTATCATTTGCTTAAATGAATCAGTATTGAATAATGGATTTTGTTGTTTAGTGTTTTTGATTTTGTGAAGAAGATATACCTTAAGCAAAGAAATTATTGCATCCTATCTTATGTATTTATTGGTTGTTATTAATTTATTTATTCTCTTTAGTTCCATATGATTTTGTCATAATTCGTACTTTTTATTTATTAACTTTTTTTGGCACATTATAAATACTTTATAATTTGTGTAATGTAGCCCATAGGCCAGATATATATATATATATATATATATATATATCATGTTTCTTTTTCTGTTTCTGTTTGTTAATATAAAGGGACTTAGTCCCTGAATAAAGTTACTTTCCTATTCTATTAACAAATTCAATGCTGAAATTAATCCGCTTTACTGCTGGTTTTTATAGAAGCTTACGGTTAATATTTAACTAAATGTTTATGAGCCTGTTGAAGAATCCTTCTATTAATTAAATCTTAATCAGTAATAATACGTACATTTCAGCGAGAACAGGCTGCCCGGAAACAGTAAAGCATCCCTAAGACTGGGGAAAAAACCCAGGCTGCTAATGTGGGCAGGACTCGGGCCGTATAAATGGCCTAATGGTAAGCTATGGAGCCATTGGAAAGTTACACAGCCACAACAAGGAGCCCTATTTATTGGCCAAGTCGGCGGCTTAGCGGGCGGTATACTTCACTTAAACGGATTCCGTAGTTGCCTGTTCCATCCTTCCCCTGTCGTTAGTCTAACAGAATAGCTTCTGGCCGGCCCTCACCATTTCAATGGATAAATACACTTAACCCCCGAATACTTGCTGGGAATGGGGAAACTGAACAAGGCACATCAGAGTGAATTGGGTATTTCTCACATCGAATTACAACCTGCATCATGAAATGTTTAAATTTATTGATTTATAAGGCTACCATATATCTAATCCAAAATACAGATCGACTTGCGAAAATAAATAAATACATTATGTAATTCATAGGTGTCTGGTAATGATACAGAATGTTTTTAAAGGGAAGATTTCAGAAGTACAAGACATGCATATGCTGACTAGAGAAGGAAAACGAGGTAACTCACTTTTTTTTCTAAATTTTCAGGAACTTTACTTCGGAATCGGTATCATTATTGTTATTAAAAAGGAGGTTATTTGTTAATGAAGAGGATGTCACCTTATTTCGTTCTTCCACAACATTGTTCGGATGAGCTCGTTTTTACTGTGTGCGGAAATACTTCTTCAACCACTTTGAGCTGTTTAAACTCTGTTTTATCTTATTTTGGCCACACCAAATAAACAGTTTTTACCAACTTTTGGGAAAAAATAAAAATAAATTTACCTCGTTTTTCTCTGACGCCTTGAGATCGCTAGAAGAATAAGCTCCTATTTATATCTCCACGGGACCTACGGACCCGAAAAGATATAAATACTGAAAGATAGAAGGACGTTTGCAGTCTCAGATTAGGCCCTGACGATGCTAGCGAAACGTTGATAAAGAATTCGACGACACGGTCTAACCAAGAAGAAATATTTGATGGATGGATTCAAAATATTGGCTGTGGCAATTTAAGAGAATATATAATAGCTAAATTCATTGCAACGCTCCGTTATTTCGATTAATCAGTAGATTAGATTAATTTAAAACATTTTATCTAGGTTGTTTTGTTGCTGAATCGGCACAAACCCGATATCAATCCTATCAGGAAAAATTTGAATCCCACTCTGTCATTAGTTTCTTCTTGGAGAGCTGCCGATGGGTAGTTACTCCATATGTGTTTTTCATGTCATAATGTACATATCAGCAGATTTACTAGTTATAAATATCAATAAATTAAATTTAAAAAACAAAACAACTAATTCTTCAATTATCGGTAATCCTCCAAAGCATATGAAAAGACCTCGTGACCTCCTAAGTTGAATATTTTATTTGAGTACGACCAGTGGGTACTCTAATTCTCTACTTAACTTTATATTATCCCATTTTGTATCATTCATTTTATTTACTTGCTGTATTACAGTGGAAATTAAACAAAATGATATTTTAAAATCCAGGTTGTTGATTTCTTTTTTTATATTTTTTGAAAAAAAAATGAAATAAAAAAAAATTATGTTCACACTTATTAGGCTGAATCGATGGTGGGACCTTTTAGAGACGTAAAACACCGAGTTGAAAAAAATCGTTAACAAATATTTTTTTGTTTATATTGCTACGGGCTACTGGGTGTAAAATGAACTAAACTACTACTAAATTCAAGTTACTAATATTTATTAACAAATTAAAAAGAATACAATGAAATTATCTAAAACAATTAAATTATTTAACTAATATGAATTTACAATAAAAATATTATACAGATTCTAACCTAGCCCTAACTGTTATCTAATAACTAAAATAATATACAAATACTATAAGATATTACTAATACTAAATAAATTAACTATTTACATAAATTTGTACAAGTATAATAATATTACACTATAGTTTACAACTACAAATCAACACTTACAGTTCGCTAATTAAAGTCCACCGACCGTAAGACTCTCCAAATATGACAAAAAAACATACAGTTTATTACACTCACTTATCACTGACTCACACTTATTACCCACACGGACTGTCACAGTCCACTATCACTGACTGATACTAACTTTTCCCAAGGCTGAAGCGGGCGGCATAGAAAGGCCCATCGAAAGTGCTAGGCTGCAGGGGGTAGGGAGCCCTAGAAGGTTCCAAGAATTGTCTAGCCTCGCCCAGGCCGTTCTAAGCCGTCTTAATTCTTCCAGCTCGTCTTAATCCCTTCAGACGGTCTTTCTCCCCTCTCTGGCCGTATCATTATTCTTATCTGAATTCAATTGTAGAAAATCATTTGAACCAGTAAAGGGTTATAATAGATTAAAAGGAACGGGAAACCATACATTTTTTATGGAATGAATTAAGGGAGGAAGGGCAGAGAAGATCTTATAAGCTCTACGTTAATAAGGGTCTCAATATTTTAGTGGAGAAATCGACCACTGTCCGAACTTCTTTTGTGATATTTTACAAAAGGCTCCTGAGCCATGGCCAATTCGACCAACAAGGAGGATTATAGAGATGAGCTGGATGGGGATTGGTTCAGAGTATTCGGATGATTAGAAATGTTCTCTTTGAGAAGGAAAAAAATATAGAAGTATGTCGGGCACCCGCAAAATTCGGAAAATATGCTATGGATGGAAGAAAGATTCTGCGTCGAATAGCGTATTTAATTAATTTTAAATCAGAAAAAAAATTGGCAGTTTGTATGTTGTTTTTCGTGATAGCTGAAAATAAATTACTGTTGACTAATAATTGTTTTGCTTGTATACCTGTTGTTTATTTCATTTTTTATATTGTTTGAAAAAAATGAAATAAAAAAAAAATGTTCACATTTATTTTTTTGTTTATAAAGTTAGTTATATACCTGTCAGAATTATCTGACCCTAAATTAACTTATATCATGAAATTTACTTCTCACAGAAATAATTACTCTGAAGACAAAGTCGGGCGATCGGCTTCCAGGGTGCCTGACAGTGTGAAGCCAAAAGATAGTAACGGTTATTCGGAGCACAACAAGAACCCCCAAAGAAATTTTAAGGCAAAAAGAAATTACTTTTTTTGGGATAAGCAATATAAACTCACTAATAAAAGTAGAGAAACTAAGGCAATTAACCACAGAACGAAGAAGGTTTGACATATCTGTGATGGTACCACAGAAGACGAGATTCCTAGACGAAGAAACATTGGAATCAGACGGATTTCGGATCTTCAAGGGAAAACCGGAAAAGTTATGAAGAACACCCCGCTAATAGGAACGGCTTTTGCAGTGAATAAAAAACTCCTAGACACAGTAACAGAATACCATCACAATAAATTCCACCAATAAGAAATATACTGTAGTAAACGCACATGTACCCATACACGAAGAGAACAAGAGAAACCCTGAGGATGTGGAGGAATTCCGGGAAAGCCTGGAAAAAGAAATCTCCAAAATTCCCAGGGGTAATGTAAAAATCCTTGTATGAAATTTCAATGCGCAAATAGGGAAAAAGCGGAAGTATAGAGAAATCGTAGGGAAGTACCCGACGCACAGAAGAACTAACAGGAATGGAGAAAGACTAGCTTGTGCAAGAACGCTAGAATAAAAATTATGCCCACATATTACTTGGCTAAACCAAGTAAGAAAAATACATGGTTATCGCCTAACTAGAGGTGGTGGTTTTTTCACTATTCTTTCCGTAATCATCACCAAAAATACTGTTAAACCCACTAGTTAAATATGCTACATTTTTTTTTTATCGCAGACCTGTGTAATCAGTCACTGTAACGGAATCAACGATAAAGGTTACTTGTTTAAGTCATTAGCATTTTAATTAATAGAAAACAATTTTTTTTCCACTAATCGGCCAGCAAGGACCACGTGAACATCACTCAAATCTTTTTCACACTCTCCGCCTTCCTTCTGCTCCAATACTCTCTCATCTTCCTGGACCGTTCCTCTAGCTCCTCTTTAATCTATTTTCTCCCTCGTCTATCCTTCTTTCCTGCAAGAAGCCAACTTATTTTAGTTTTTTCCCGAAAAGCTCTCTATCCAAGCAGTCCTTATCCTTGATTTTTAGCCTATCCTCCTCTTTTATTTGTTTCACATATCCACCTATACCCTTATAGCCTAAGACATAATCAAATAATTTTTCATTCAGCCTCTTATTGTTGATTCGGACCATGTGGCCGTAGAACCTCAGTCTTATGGTCCTGATGACTGTTTCAAAATCTTCCAATTTTTTGTATATTTGTGGATCTTATACCGTCAAGAAGCAACAAAGGAACATTTCTAATTTTGTTCAGAAAGGGCATTTTGCATACTTTGGTGTTAAATCAGGGGACCAAGATAAGTCTTGGGCTCTCCATATAGTGTGCTCTGTGTGTGTTGAAAGAGGGAGTCTTTGTTGGGCCTGACATCAGAAAACTTTTATATGATGAAAGCTTTGTCACTAAAATGGAAATAATGTCATTTTTGAAATCAGCGCAAAAAAACTACACAAAGATCATTTAACTAAATCAAAACAATTTTTTTTAGTTTTTTTTACGGACCTATGTTATTAGTTTGAAACTAATCAGACAACCTATTTTAGTTTCCTTGAGCTTGTCTCTGATGACTAGGGTTCTGAGAACCTTCCTTGTAATATGAAGTTTACAAGTTTATAAACTGCATGTTACAGTTTATTCTCAAAATTAAGGGTTAATTAATTTCAATAATCTTAATTCATATTCTTTATTAATTTTTAAAATTAATAATTAATAACTTTTCTGCCCGAGCAGCCACTACTATTGGCCCTGAAGATGGCCTACACAGTAGGTCGAAACGTCGGCACATAAAATACAATAGTTTCACCTATTTTTGCGTGTTTTCTTGACTGCACCCCCAACTAATTACATCCTATTAATTTTTAAAATTGTTTTATTATTAACGTTAATGTTTTTAAAAATAAAATAATGTGGGGTACCTTCTGGGCCACCTTAAATGTAAAATATCATATCAAAATATCACAAGTTGATAATTAACAGCTTTTTTCATATCCAATGGAAAAAAAAACCCTAGTTGAGAATGAGGTAGATACTCGATACTTTGAATAAAAAAATATATTTTTAGGTATTCTCAATTCATTAACACAAAAGTAATTGTAATCAATAAAATCAAATTCTTAACTATACGCCAGGGCAAAATGAAAGTATAAAACATTTAGTACCATTAATGGTATTAAGTTTCATTGCTAATTTTTATAAGAGTTTTGTCATATGTTAAAAAACAAGTGTTTCCACTAAATTCAGTATTCAAACGAAAGGTCAAAAAAAAAAAAAAAATTTATATACATAACCTTATTTCCAAAAAAATGATGCGTAAAATTTTCAAATTATTACTTATTGAAAAATTTAGCATTATAGAATTTTAATTGCATTCGAAATTTTAACAAAGCAATTCAATTTTCAATTTCACTATGCTGTCAATCAATCATCGTTCCCTGAAAAGTAACTAAATTAAAATAAATAAATATCCCAATCCTTAGTTCAGCTTATTTTTGTACCATGCATTATTATTATTTTTGAGCACATTTTGTATTATTATTTTTTTTTATAAGAGGAATAAATATCTTTGAATAAAAAACAGCAATGATGGTGTCTCCAGAATGGTTCGGTAATAATATTTATTAAAATGCAACTATTCTCCCTTCATAAAAATAATAAGGCTTAGCGAACACGAAGGCTCGATCCCGATACCACCAATCTCTTCACTAAAACCTCCGTCCACAGACCACCACCCAAACCCAAATCCGCCAGATCAGTTTTAACGCAATCCTCCCACCTACGCCTCGGTCTACTCCTCAGACGCTTCCCAGTCGTTACTGAACTTATTAACATTTTAGGAATTCGTCCCTTACCAAGCCCAGTAACGTTACAAGCCCATCTTAATCTTCCCGACGCTATCATTTAGATAATATTTACTGGATGGATGGCTCGCCATGCTGCGTTATGCAATATCCTATATTCCCCAGTGGTATCATCCTTTTTCGGACCGAATATTCTATGTAGCACCTTATTTTCGTATACCTGAAGACGTTGGTCATCCTTTAGCCAAGTTTCACATCCGTATAGAAGACCTGGAAGGATGATGGTTTTATAAATTGTGATTTTTAGATTTCGGGACAATAGACGCGAGCTTAGTAATTTAGAGAAGGAATAATAGCAAGGTTTCCTGCCTATAATCGTGCTTTTATATCCTTATGAATTACTATAGCCCCTAAGTACTTAAACTTCTCCACATGTTCGAACTTATTCCCTCCTACAACAATATCCCCAAAATTTCTCCCTTTTCTGCTACTAACCATTTACTCCGCTTTATCCGAATTTGCTTCTAGCCCTGATTCCTTTCCTGCATTCATCAGCGTTTCTGTATTTAGCTTAATAGTTCCCGCGTCATCACCCAACTGTACCAAATCATCCACGAACTTAAGCACGGATATTTATGTATTCACATTGAAATTTAAACCTTTTTCATTCTGTGTCATCTTTTTAATGACGTACTCAAGTGTTAAATTAAATAGTACAAGTGATTTGATATCACCTGTAAATTAAAAAAATAAAAATAAAAACTGACGGCTAATTATTATTTAAGAATGTTTATGTCGTTTTTGGGCAAAAACAAGACACGTTATACAATTGCTTATAGTTTATGTAACCTGAACTAATAATATAATAAATAATTTCAGATAGGTATGACACATATACTTTGATTATTCCATCAAATTGAGGAATTTAATATTGGAAGCTACCGAGCATTGAAGGAGCAATAAGAGCTAATGAAACCACTCGGTAAGAACCCTTCACGTCAAAGTACCCTAATTAAATTCTAATCTGATATTAATATAGAACCGAGGGGGGAGGAGAAAATAAATTATTTAAAAGCTTTCAGATTTAATCTGGCGTATGATATGTCAGGTTAACGTGGTAATGATTTAAAAAAAAAAACAATATTTTTTTTGTTTTGAAGAGAAAAGGTTTGCCCTGGCCGGGATCCGAACCCGGGACGTCTGCGTCTCCGTTGCAGTGCTCTAAACCACTGAGCTACCAAGGGTCATATCCAAGTCAGACAAATTCTTCCCCGTGTATAAATCCCAAAAATTGCCAGAACACGGGGATATAGAATCAGTGAAGATAACGGATTTGTCTTACTTGGATACGACCCCAGGTAGCTCAGTGGTTTAGAGCAATGCAACAGAGACGCAGACGACCATGGTTCGAATCCTGGCCAAGGCAAAATTTTCTCTTCAAAACAAAATTATTTAAAAATAATTACCATACAAATATCAATTAATAAAATAAATAAAGCTGTTTACTAGAAAATTCCAATAGCTATAGCCACTGTAAATCAACAGAGAGTTATCAGAAATCTCTACAGTAATTATAGTTTTCTATTGGTTCTTTTTTTTTTTTTTGGCTAAAGACTTCCTCTGAAGTCCTATACAGCCCGTATTCATATACTGGGCACTACCCTAGTTAATTTAACTTTTTAAAATCAATATCGCATTCGTTCAAGAACCGGCATAAGGACTCTAAAAGGCTTCTGTCCAAAATTTTGAATTTATTTTGAAAGACCATGTCATTTTGAATGTCGGGATATTTGATCCGTTTGTCGTTGTATTTTTTGCACTTGGCGACGACATGGATTGGGTCTTCGACAATTTTACATTCCGTACATTTCTCGTTCTTTTTTACTTTAATCATTGTAAGTCCGCGATTCGTGCGACCATGGTTAATTCTAAGCCTAGTGATTATCGCTATTTGCTTTCTGTTTAGCATGAAGGTAGTATTAGAGAACCATGGGCGCAGACTTACGGTCGGGTGGATGGCGTAGTGGTCCCTACCTTTCGTTCTCGATTCCCAGGCATACCTATCTTGCCATTCGCTAACTTGTTGTTGTTTAATCCACCTAACAACCTCCTGTAAAGGTAACTTAGCGTTCTTTGGCCCTTCTATCCCCTGTTTTGCGAGTTTGTCTGCCAATTCGTTTCCATACAGACCAACGTGCCCAGGTACCCACTGAACTGTGAATTTATTTGATGTACCATTGACCACGTGTATTATATCGTTTATTAGGTATGATGAAATGTGCTGTCGATGGATGTTTTTAAGAGTTTTGCATACCGAAGCGGAGTCTGTTAAGATGACTATTTTTGTATTTTTGTATGATCTATTGGCTAACCTGAAGGCTTCAGTAACGGCATATAATTCGGCACTGTATATACTGAATTTTGTGGGGAGGTTCATTGATGATTTCTGGTTGGAATCTGCATCATATATTCCAATAGCAACCTTGTTTTTATCTTTTGACGCGTCGGTATATATTTTATGATGGTTTCTATTGGTTTTAGTAAGTTTTAAACTTTTAAATGTTTTCAGATAGAAAAAAAAAGCATAAAACCAGCATTACAATAGGAATGCTTTGATCTACCAATACCCACATTTTTATTTTTTTAACTCACATGAAACTTTCAAATACCTCAATTGAAAAATTAGTTTTTGTTCTTATGAAGGAGCGACGTGTTGTTATTATCTACCACCTTTGTTAACTGGTTCTTAATCCCCTTTGAATTTAAATGAATTTCTTTACGCTATTTAATCGAGGATAGTCCGTATTTTTTCAAAGGCCATTTTTTTTTTTTAGATTAGGATGTCATTCCTTAAAGAAAAAATGAGTACAAATGCACACGATATGAGCCTCCCTATCTATAGAAGGCATTCCGTAAATTGGAGATGTAGAAGACTAAGCTACACTAATATATCTCTATAATTTAATAAGTTAATTAGTGTTATCATACTCTAGATAACATAGATGATAGGAATGACAACAAATACAACCAAGATAAATAATTGATGAGAAATGAAAAGAATGGAATGAAATCTAGATGATATTACATCATAGTAAAATTTCAAGAGAATGATTTTGTAACAAAATAAAGTAATTACCATATAAGAAATAGAAAAAAATTACAGGAAATATGAACTAATTGGTTCGAGGTAAAAGACAATTTGTCACCCGTGACGATGGGCTAAAATTTAGGCACAAATAAAATAATTCTAACTTATATTGTGTAATTTATTTACTGCTCCCCCTGACCATTTTACACTCTTCTTTTAAAAAAGGATAATTATTCAGACAGAAGAGCCCAACGACTATCATAAACCTGCTTCCCTGGCAATACAACAACGCTCACAACCGCTAATAAATCCTGATGTAAATTCAAAGATGTCGCAAAATGGTTCACTAAATCCAATTTTATTGGCTTTTCCCATTGATTGAGTTTCAAGTGCGATTAAATTAACACTGAGCATATTCAACACAAGCTCGTATTTCTGCACAACTTTAAAGGTCCCCTGTTTCCAGTTTAGGTTCGTTACAAGAGGTATGTAATTTTATACATAGAAGCTTTCGATTCCCAGTGTCATATTATTATTAAAAACAAAATACCATTATATAGTAGGGTACTAATTTAGTGTTTTCGCAAGCAAGAATCACCAATACAATGGTGACTTACATACAGAAAGTCGGGTCCATGGAATACCAATTAAAATTAGATTCAGAAAAAGGGAAAATAGAACCAACTGATGTTAATGATAAAAAAATATGTTTGAAAACAACGTTGAAAAGTAATGTCACAGAAGGGATCATAGAAGAAACCAGGAACAAAATGAACAGAGGAGAGAAAAACAATATATGGATAAAAGATTGAAGGAGTATGGAAAAAAAACGACGTAAGAATGCTCGAGTCCATTCCTAATACATATATATAGTTAAATATCTTTAATAAACTAAGCACTTTTTAAAAAGAAATTTTATTCAAGTTAAACATGTACATTAAAATGATGAGACTAAAAACTAACAGCGTAACGAGCTACAGAAATAATAAGAGAGGGCTCCTCCTAGTCAGAAGGCCTATATAGGTTTTTACATTGCTGATTCTAATTCGTGGTATTGTTTACTAGTGAGCCAGCTGCAACTTGCACCTGCACAACAGTTCCTAGAATTGTTTATGATCACATATTTGGTTTCCAGATTTACCTCATTTAACTATATATATATATATATATATATATATATATATATCTATATATATATATATATATATATTATTATATTTTATATTTTATATTATTTTATATTATTATATTATTATATTATATATTATATTTATATATATATAATATATATATATATATATATATATATATATATATATATTATATATATATTATATATATATATATATATATATATATATTATATATATATTATATATATATATGTGTATCCCACGGACACGTGGGAGAGCCTGGTTCGAATACCGGACCTGGACAAATCTTTTCTCTTTAAAATAAAATATTTAAAAATTACAACAATTAATACAAAAATATATTATGTTAGGTCACTTTGTTTTGGGCTGAACTCAATTAATTAAGCTTTGAAAATATCTCAATACCACTCTATTACAATTTTATTTAGGTAAAAACAAAACAAGAATATTTTTTTCTCAAAAAGACGTTTTGAATCCGTATCAGTCATCAATAATGATTGAAAATAATTTTTAAACACAAACAACAGAGCAAATTAGGCAGATTATTTACATTAAATGGAACGAGTCACTATTTGTGTTGTTTAGTAAATTATTATTATATATAGGTACAAATGTGATCTTATTTTTTAAAAATTAGTTAGTAAAAAGTGTAAGCACCTTATCAGATTAAATATTAAACTCCTGTAATTTGTTCTTAAAATCTTCGTACACGTGAGTTCGATCACTTTGCTAAATGTTGTACTGAAGTTTCTTCTTCTCATATCTTCTCAATTAACCTCATCAAAACTAAGAACTCTCCAATTAATTATCACGAGACGATACGTCTCACCACTTTGTCGTATTTAAAAGTTACAATTTCGTTACATATTTATTCCGTCAGGAAACATTTTATGAGTATTTTTTTGTTGGATATTTTCCGTACCGAATGCTATGGTTACTAATTGGTTATCTCTGTGATAAAGTATGTTATTTAATAAAGTCATACATTGAGTTGTATCATGTTTGAACTTGAAGTTTTATGAGAATAATGAAATAAGTAAAAATCAAAAAAGTTTCAAGCATGTTGTCTATTGGTTAATAAAATAATTACAATACCATCATTACAATCATTGCTCTACCATTTTATTTATTTTTACCAAATTTTTAATTTTTTCAGGTGGAACTTTCAAAAACCGCGATCGAATAATTAGTTGTTTTTTTGAAGGAGCTCTGTGCAATTATTATCAACCACCTTTGTTAATTTTTTTATAATATTCTAAACACATATTTCGGTTAAGGTGAATTCCTGTAAGCTATATAATATCGAGGATAGTCCATATTTTTTTTCTATGTAGGTTTTTTTTTTTTTGGTGTTCCATTCCTCAAAGAAAACTATGTGCAAACGGACAGGATATGAAGAAATTTTTAATGAAAAGGAATTACTTCTGTAAATTGGAGGTATAAATGACTAAACTACATTAATACATCTCTACGATCTGATAAGTCGTCTGTCTGAAGGATTTAAGACGTCACTAAGGTCGTTATACTCGTGTCTAACTATACCTCAATGTGGAATTATAAATCATTAGACAAATCATAACACCCCAGTAAAACTACTTATATTAAATCTATTTTTGTGGTTTAATAATGTAAATAAATGTTCATTTTTTTTTTGCCATTGGATACATTATTAATAACCAAATTATTATGATTATATGTGAAAAAGAGTGATAACAGGAATAACCGGTTGCAAACTCGCAACTGCGGCATTCGAAACGTAAAGACCCAAGTTCTTTTAAGAGCAGAAATCGTATGGATTAATGGTCAGAATAAATTAAATAATTCTAGTTTAGCGTGTTATCAACTTAATAATTATAAAAATATGGGGATTTGTCCAAAACTATGGATTATCTGAAAAAAATAATAATAATCCGTAGTAGCTGGGTTCATTCAAAGTCAATTTGTAATACGAAACCGTTTATGAAGTGTTAATTACCTTTAACTGGTTAATTAATTACTATCCCCGAAGCGATTTATCAACTGTGACGTTGATAACAGTTGTTAACACCTTCCTAGAACTTTCAGCAACACATTACGGATGGAGTTTATAACAAATTACGAGGGACTTTGTTGATTTTCCACTATTTCGAATAAACTTCATCTTTTAGTTAATCATTTATCAATTAAAGTAGTGCTTACGCAATATTTGCAAATGTACCAAAGTTAATGAGAAAATGTGGGGCGGAGTGGATCAGTGGTAGAGCTCTGAGTTGCCATGCCGAAGGTCCTAGGTTCAAATCCCGCTTGCTCGCTGACTTTTTCTTAATCTATTAGCGGCTTGGAATGGGTCTAATGGGAGCTAGGAGACCCTCCTGGGTCTCACCCAGCCTTTATAAAGTGGGGTGGTAAACCAAAAATAAGGGGGAAGATCTGAGCATAATCTAGGACAAATCACCTCCCTACACAATCGTTGTCCAAGAAACAGAAGAGTCTTTACTACTTACTGGATCCAAGATCCTTCATGGGTTATATCAGTAATTTTTTTTTTTAAATGAGAAACTTTAAAATGAATTCTAGTCATTTAAATTTCATCGAAAGAATAGTTATAAACGATGGTATATTAAACATTTTAACAAGAACAATACATATAATAATTATTTAAGCTTTTGTGCTTAACTATATTTTATTGTTATTTTTGTCGTTAATAACAATCGTACACGTTTAATGAAGTTCTTTCCTCCACTACGCAGCCAATTATTTTTTCTAGAGAATTGTGGAATTTGTTAACCCTTTTTTTAAAATTTTAATATATACAATGATATAATTGTATAATATAGAGTTTTACCATAAACAGCAAGCAGAGCGAGTTTTTTTTGTGTGTTTTTTTATACTCAAATACCCACCCACTCTGAGAGCTTGAGGGACGGACTGGCTTCGTCAGCACTTGCGTCTTTTTCAAGTGTGGTTGGTTGGATCTCGTAGGGGTTGATCATGAGTGTCCTTAATGCTATATTAAAATGTCGAGACATGCAACTAGCTAGGGAGGTCTACAGTATTTCATAACCAACCACTGGAATATACTCGTATTATATAAAAGCTGCGATTTTCTGGAAATATAAAAATACAATTTAGTTGACTATAAAATAATGTTAAATGTTTAAAGAAAAAGGAAAGAGCTTTTCTTGACAGCGACATTAAAGCAAGGTTTAATATCTAGTGTTTTTTAAAGATGGAATATTATGCAAAAAAATTGTTGTAACTAGAGTTAAGGAGTTGGCTCGCGAGAGATTACACACTTGTTTAAATAATAGTATCGTTTAGTATTGAAGTGTAGTAATTAAGTATTGAATATAATAAACAGAATGTGGGGTCTGTTTTCTTAACAACTTGAAGAATTCGCAAAAAATTAACACCAAGGACATTATTATAATTTTTAATTTATATGAACAAATTAAAGAAAAGATGTAGAGAAAGTTTTGCACTGAGCAAGTAAAGATGACCTCATAAGATATTCGTGATCAGAGTGCTCTAAAAGTGATATTACTTGGAGACTACAGGGGGAAAACAAGGTAACTCATTTTTTCCTAAATGTTCAGGAAAGTAAATTCGCTGCGGGATCTTTACCATTATTTTTATTAAAATTCATGCGGAATGCTGGTCCTGACAATCAGACAATGAAGAAGATGTTTGAATGGCTTATAGCCCAGCTCGTGAAAGTCAATGTTCCGATGAACTAATTTTTCCATTTATGGATATACTTTTTAAGCTATTTGAACTCGTTTTTTGACTACAGCAATATATGAGGACGGATGGATCTGTCAGAGACCGCTGTTAAATAATTTTGAGAAACACATCTAGTCACTTCGGTTTTCCCCATTAGTCTTCAATAATTTTTGATTGAAGTTATGTTTAACTTGTATAAAGATATTTATTATTCAACAAACATTAATTACTTAAATTGTTTTAATCGATTCTTAAATGAACCCTTACCAAGAATCTAAATTAATCTATTTTCGTTATCTTCATATCTTTTTGATGTGAAGAAAAAGAGTCCCCAGAGTAAAGGGGGTCCTTTTCAATCCTTACACCGATCAAGAGTTCTGAAATCTCTTTTCCCCCTAAAGATGTACCACGACTTCTTCAGAGTAGAGTTATGAAAAGACTGAGTCGTAAAAAAATCCCTCTGTCCTTAGGGACTTGAGAAATGGAATAATTTGAATAAAGCGTAAAGGATATGAAGCTTACTTTACCCGAACTAATAAAAAGCCACGACAGGAACGACACGACTGAAATTTAATAAATGTAACCTATGAGGTCGGATTCAGGGCTTCGCGCGGAGGAGGTTTAATAAAATCCGTCATGTCGCGGAGTCGTTAAAAATGTATCTATATTAACTCAACTTAGGATCCCAGCATGGTAATGCACTCACTAATCGGTGGCTGTCAGTGCACATATTCTTTATACCCTAAATAATGGAGTTGTTATATAGTAAGATATATCCGTTTTGTCGTACTTGTCGAGGTGGTGACATATACGTGAAATTCAAAATATTAAGTATAATCCATAGTATTATAAGTAATCCGCCTTGGGTGCTATGACAAGAGAAACCTTCAGCTAATTCGAAGTCCGAAGCAGAATAATAATACGGTGAGCTTCTTATTGGGGATGAGCATCGATGGTCGAAAGGTCAATAATGGAATTAGCGGCGACCATCGATGAGACGATATCGACTGGCACCAGTCACCGCCAATGACATAAAGTAAATTTTTTTTTAAAATGGTGGTTGTAATAAGGATATTTCATCAATGCTTCCGTGTTGTGAGCAATATAAACTTCCTTAGCTCCCATTTTCTTTTACATGTATATACTAGCCCTTTCCAGGTGTCCACGAGTCTAAGATTGTTCGAATCTGGATGTGGCAGACAAATAACATAATCTGTAAACAGCCATTACTTTAACTAGTTCGTCTTTATTTATATTTGATAACCGAGGATCTAATTTTAGAGTTGTCCAAGTTGACCATATATCGAGGGTTACATGATTTAAAGTATATAATTCTTCTCAAAGCGTGACGGTTCATGAGAAATAGAATATGAAATTAAAAGCTCAACTTACTCGATAATCTAAATAGCCTCTAGTTTGCCTTATGAACTAAAAAAAACTAGATCACGAAGGACCAGGTAATTGATTGTGATATAAAAGATGGCTGAGGAGTATAGCCATTCAAAAAGCTCAAGTAACCTTTTTCCTAAAGCAGCAGGTTGTCCCTGCTTCATATAGAAATATGCTTTAACTTATGGGCATGTAAATGGTCTCATGGTAGCTTGATCAGTTTACTGCTAAGAACCGATTTCTGCAAACCAATAGCAATTGCGTACTGTATTTATACTTGGAACTTTTCGGAACTAATCCTATTATTTGTATATTATTTTAAAATATTATTGTGTTATAGCCATACAAAAACACCAACTAGATTTTTAATATTTTTTGTTAAGTATGACATGTAAATAGGGAGCGGAGTGGCTCAGTGGTGGACAACTGAGTTGTTATGCCGAAAATCCTGTGTTCAAATCTCACTGCAGGCTAGACTTTTATTTAGTCTGTTAGCGTTCGCGGATCAATCATATGGGATCTACGATCCTCCTCGGGCTCACCCAGCCTCTATAAAGTGGGTACCCAATAAGAGGAGGAAACATCTAGGGCAAATCACCTACCTGCACAACCGTCGTCTACGATACGGGCTCTACCAGGTACTGAAAAACATTGAGAAAAAAAAAACAGTAATTGAAAATACAGTTCAATTCAGTGAATACAAACAGATATAGACATACATATACAGACATACACAGATAAAGTAGTGGAAGGTGACTATTGGTCAAGGCTATCGATGAGATAAGTTTCCCGACAATCATCCTCCGGAATCGAATTGCGGAGGTACGTGCGTCCTGGAGGAAGCCTTATTCAATTTGGAAAAGTGTCGGATGTGGAAAACGCCCGGGGCGGTATATATGCCCCGGATTTCTCAACTCATCGCATCCCTAATTCGAGTTGCTGTCACTCTGCTTTGCTACTCTCAGCATTTTGGTCAAAAGGTTATAGTAAAACGTTTTACTGCTATTAATGAAGCCTGTATGTACTTTATGATTGATTTATTAACATAAAATAAAGACGTATAATTAAAACCACAATTTACACCAATAACAATACATTCAAAGAAAAACTTTATAAAAACCTTCTCGAAGAGACATACAGGTCCACACACCATAGGTAGAACATTGAGCTGCAAAAACGCTTTTCAAGGAACTAAACTCGAGGAATGAAGAGGGGGAAATACGTGATAGAGTAAAAAAAAAAAGATGTGAGAAAGGTGGAGAAGTTTATAAGAAGTGAACTCTCATTAATCAACATTATTGTAGCGATGCGAGAAACAGAGACTATCTGGTCGTTCAGCTCCGCCTCAAGATCGGTAATTTATGAGGTCGCTGGATAATCGGCCATTGTCAGGGCGTGATGGATGTGCGCCCGATATAATTACACCTGGCCTCGCCCAGTCGTCCGCCTTTTTATAAAGATATTTAGCAGTTTTCACTTTCAGCTCTAATGCTTGTTTAAACTTATTCAGTTCCTTCATAGTCGTATCGAACAAGAAGGATCTGTTTCGCAACATTTTTTACCCAATAAGTTAGTTAAAACTTCTAATATGTTGTTTTTATTTCTGAAATATCAAAATACAAGTCGAATTTTTGTTTAAAGGGTGATCTTGGGTTGCTCAGAGTGTAAAGCGTTAGACGGTAGGTTTCGATACAGATAATATAATTAAATTATTTTCGCCAACTATACAGAACACTAAGCAGGACTCTACTCTCCATCGAAAACAAACTACTGATTTACAAGACAATCCTCAGACCAATCTGGAAGTTTGGACTGAACAGTGGGGGACCGCAAAACTCTGGGATGTCAAACGTATCCAATCCTTTCTCCAATGTCCTGAGAACCATAGTGCTCCCAAGTACGTATTTGATAAACCCCTACACCAAGACCTTCATATCCCCTTCATATTTAAACTTTTATCAACATAATTATCCAAATTCTGCATGAACTTATCCAATCTTCTAGTCTCCATCTAATCCACCACAACCCATCCTTTTATCCTCCCTGAGTTTGAAGTGGCAATAACCAAGAGATCTATTATAAATACTTCATTGGAGTTCTGGTAGTGGCCAGCTTCTCCACTAATGTCTTAATCGTTGCGGCTTTAGTTCTCTTAATCATTCTCCACTGGACTAACAGTGACCCAATTGGGAAAGAAGCGCTGGGACCTATTGTGGTCCAGCTATCCACACGTGGAAGGTGGAGCTGGGCTCGGAGATCCCTAGGGCACTGTGTAAACAATTCATAGATTACTAATACTTATTGCCCTTAAGTATGGCAGATTGTAATTGGTATCCTGTATGAAACAGTAAGCTTAGTTGTTAGGAAGCAACATGACCGCAACATGCCTACTAATAGGTTTTCTTCACTGCACTAAAGAACTAACAGCTGCTAAGCTAGAAATAAGTTAGATTCCCATAAAAGCATAACGGAAGACATACACTTTGGCAAACATAGTTTTGTTGGTGTTCTACAATGATTATCTACAATGATACAATCTTTATAATTGTTTTATAACTATAAAAATATAGTAAGCATAACTGAAATAAACATGAATAAATAGTCATCCAGCTAGGGTAAAAAATGTAGGTGATACCAAGACAGTTGAAATATTTATTTCTTTAAATTAAAAAAGCAAATGATTTCTAATACAAAATTGCAATACGACTTATAATTTAATGTTCTCCATATCATTTCATTGAAAACGTAACGAATCTATATTTGTTTAAAATATTACTAAATAAATCGATATTGACATTCCTAAGAAATCAAATAACATCTTATAAAATTCCAAGAAACGGAGGCCCTTTTGATTAGTAACCGTTCCTAGTGGCAACCAAACCCTTGACTTTATTGTTGAATAAACCATCGGAACAAAGGTCCTTCCAATTTACTTACCCCAGCTTCTTCAAGGATCTCTTTGAAGTGACATCCCGGGCCAGTGGCATCTACTTTCCCCATCTAATCTTGTATTTTTTATCCTATTTTTAAACATTATAAACTTTTAATTTGAATACAATTTAAATGCCTCTTTCAATTGTTGGATTTAGAGCAAAATATACTTTTATCTTATGATTTATTTTGATTCAATCTACCGCCAATGGATGGAGATGAATTTTATATTGTGAATGTATGGAGTAAAAAGAGTTTATCAAAGAAGTTATTGAATCTAGTAAGGATGTGTATGACATGAACATATAACATATAAACATACAACATGAAAATTTTTGAAAGTTTGTTAGGATTTAAAAAAAAAAATTTGCTGTCATATTTACTAATTAATAAAACACTTCCCACGAATCCCGTCAAATCACCTTTACCCTTCGTCTGAAACCAATGACTTCCTGCCCTCTTGTATCCTTTAGTAATATCCCACTGACTCCTTAAGAACAAATCTGATAATTTGGATTAAAACGGGACAAATGATTAACGTAGAATACCCATATACTGAAAAGACAAGAAACTGCTCGTCATATCTGGTTGCTTCAATACATACCAAACAAACGTTCTAAGATCCTAATTAATTTCAAAATCTCATATACATTTTAAGACCTATTTCGACTTACGGAGCAGAGATTCGTGGATTTACTAAGCCATTGAATTTCTCTCGAATCTAAACCTTAAAATCCAAAATCATTAATGCTCCTTGGTTACGAATAAATTCATACATAATACTATTTGTTTCTGATTCGGCCAGTCACCTATACCAGTTTCTTCAATTCCCAATAATCCTCGTGACTTTCTAAGTGGAATTTGTATTTCAGTACTACCACTGAGTAGTTTCTTTACTTTCCTTACCCATGCGATTTCGTATCATTCACACCATCATATTTACTTGTACGGTTATAATACAGTTGTAAATATCAATAGGGGTGACCCGTGGTCTAGAGGTTAGCAACAACTACTGAACTCACGATTGCGGATTCGTCGCCTAGCAGGTGGCCCTAGGATTTTTTAAAGGAAGTAAAAAATCATTGGTAATGCCGTTCTCCGGAAAGTACGTTAAACGGGTGTCCCGAGCCTGTAAAATCTGGATAGGCAAAATTTTGAGCTTCCAATGTAACATCGTCCGATCAGCTATAGCAGCATAAAGTGACGTTAAAGGAACAAACAAATATTAATAAATAAATTTATAAAAAATTAAACTCTTGGGATCATTATCAGAAAAGTTCACTCCGAAAAAAGTTTGAATTTGAATTTTCATAGAAAACTGTTAGGGTTTGAAATGTGAACGATTACCTATTACCTTGTAAAATCCATTTCTACTTTAATCGACTATAATTATTAGAAACGGTTAAGAGTGAATTAATAACCGTTCAAATTTGAAATAGTTCAAAGCCAGACAATAGACAGCGGCCATAAGTTATGGGAATAATCTATCAAAATATAGTCCAGTGGCCTCAAACGCACCATCCTAAGTGAATCATTTTACCAATTTGTACAAAAATATAGCTTCATCAGTCAATCATAAGTAACCAAAAAAGAGAAAAGACGTGAAAATGAAATCTTTCAGAAATACTTGGTCAGGAATTTAAAAACAAAATAAAAAAATTCTAAACCCACAAATATACGGAATAGACAGGAGCGCATGCAAAAACGTGATTTTACACGAAAGTTCACATATTTCATTTTATTGTTTCCTTGAATAAAAGCTAAAAAACAGACATCCCCCGTCATTAAGCTTCCGGTACACAAAATGGCAGCCAATCTAATATGTCATGTTCGGCTTTTTTCTGTTATTGATTTATAAATCGTAAACGCCAAGGCGAAAAGTTATTTGCTTTTTCCGAGGAGGAGGATAGGGTTTGAAGTTCCGATTCAAATCTTTGAATCAATCACTAACCTAACCAACCATCGTATAATAGTGATATTTTGTCTGTTCTCGGAATAGCACCGACTAAATTTAGAGTTTTGGGGATCTCTAGAAGTCAAACATAGCCGCTTCGCAGGATGTAAGAATAACACAAAGCACTGCCGTGAATAAAATGGGCATAGTAATGCTGAATACCCATAATAAACCACAGAAGGCACAACAATAAAACCCAGCAAATAAACTGAAAATATTAAATGCATATTTTAATCAAGTTTACTGGAAAAAAAATCACAAAGGATGAAATGTTTGTGAACGACGCAATAGAAAAACAGAATCTTGTGTTATCTTGTGATCTAATTCTTCTTCTTACTCAGTAACGTTACTACATCTTACCTTCTTACCCTGTACTCCTCCATAGCTGAACATAATTATTTGTCTGTAATCAATCTCTCCATTCCATCGTAATAGAGTAATTTTGTGGTACAATTGCATAATTTATTTAATCACAGAAGACTGGAACAGGCTGGTGGAGGAGGCCGGGATACGTTACCGAGTTGTAACGCCATAAAAAATAATTGTCACAAAGTAGATCCTCGTGCTTTCTCGGTTTCGTTTATAAATTTCAAAGGCATACTTTTACGCTGCTCGCAAAAATAAGCCACTTCTGAAAAAATAGAAATAAGAATTTGAAAATAAGTGGAAGGAACTGGTATAAAACTTTCCGTCACTAGTTCTAATCACATCACTATCTAACGTAATCAGTTTTACGTTAGATAGTGATGTGATTAGAACTAATGACGGACTTGCACCGGGCCTCTCCCTTAAGAAGACCTGCGATGTGGGTCGAAACGTTGGCTCTTTAATACATATTTGATAAGGAAAAGAAATGTACGTCCACATTACATACTAAGGTCCATAAGTTTCCGGACTGTCCTGCTTCCCCTCCTTCAAACGTGCCAGGACCTTCACGCCAATGCAGGACCAAGGCTGCTCACTCCATACCCATGGCCCGCACTTCCTCAATCCTGTCAGCCAGTGTCCATCCTTGAAGGAAACTCCCCATTTTTAAAATGTTCAAACTCGAGTACCGTGCGGTTATTAATTTCTTTTGTAAAGAGGGTCTTACTCCTGCGCAAATTAAAGAGCGCTTGGATTGTGTATACGGGCAGTCCTCCCCCTCGTATTCCGAAGTGATGAATGGGCAAAATGATTTAAGTTAGGGAGAGAACGTCTGGAAGATGACCCGCGTCCCGGTCGCCCATTGGAAGTTGTCACTTCTGAAACAATCCAACTTGAAAACCAAGGAAATAGCAGCGAGGTTGGGGCTTTCAAAAACAAGTGTTTTGAGAATCATCAAAGAACATTTGTATATGAACAAGGTTAGTGCAAAATGGGTTCCAAAAATTCTTTTCCATTTCAAAGGCCGCTGTGAAGGACTGTGGATTCCAAGAAATCTATCATCCACCCTACAGCCCAGACATGGCCCCTAGCGACTTTAACACGGACGAAGAGCTCCAAGGAGCAGTGGAAGAACATTTTTTTAACAAAGAGGAAAATTATTTTTTTCATGGTATAGAAATGTTGCCAAAAGGTTGTATTAAATGTGTTGAACTTAGAGGAGAATATATTGAAAAACGGTAAGACCAGTTTTTATCTTTCACCTTTCATTCTATCCCAGGCCGAAAACTTTTGGACCTTACTACATAGTTTAACCTAAGTGTTAAATTAGATGACAAATATAGTACTTTACAATATATTGATTCATTCATTTGTTTTTTGTTTTTTTTATTCTTTTGGATTCTCCGTAAAGCTTTTCAATATTATTAAAGTTAAAATTTTGTAGAATTACGTCCCTCCATGAACATAATTTCCACCTTTTCCTACCCAACGATCTGAAATAATTTGTAGTTAAAGACAACTTTTCGGAAAAGAAAGGTCACATACTCTCCTTTTCCAATATATTAACGTCTCAATTTAAAGGAACAAGAGATTGCCAGACATATTTATGCGGTTCCAAATAAATTTAATGATGTAATGTTTCGAATAAAACATAAATATAAATTAAAATAGGTGGAATAAGTGGGAGGAAAAGAGGGTTCTCTGGGCTAAAAGTAAAAACAATGTCCAAAACACTCCAAAATCAACTTCCCATTAAATGGGTACTTATTCGCTCCCGAGGCACGAGACTTCAGAGAGAATTCCGCAAATGAGACAAAGCTACAGTGGCTGTTTTTTTCCATCGCAAACGCATTAGAAAAACTCCATTAACTTTAAAGTGCTTCTTCAGTTTTTATCTTTCACCTACCACATTCCTAAAAGGTAAATCACCTAAATCAGATTTTTTAAAAATGAATGCAGATTTTTAATAATCATTTAGACTAAGATTGTTAAATAAAATATACAAAGTATAAAATGTATTTTGTTCCGAATGTCCTCAAAGCCATTTTTAATTAACGATCCTCATGTACAGATGTTTCGTTACTCTAAAAAAAAAAGTAAATTATTCTAAACAAATATACTTTTATTTCAGTTTATAACCATTCCGGGATACCTGGAAACGAGGGGGTATATAAGAATGGTGCCAAATGACCAGGGTGCAGTCAATGATCATACAACATAAGATTATTTGATTAATAATTTTATAGTGCCTACGTTTCGGCCTAGGATTTCGTCTTCTTCCGTACAGGGAAAAGAGCCCTGATTCGCAATGTCGAATGTCCTGGGTTTCAAATCCCGCTCGCTGGCAGACTTTTATTTAATCTGCTAGCGCCCGGAGATGGCTCCTATGAACCCTTCTGGGGCTAACCCAGCCTCTATAAAGTGGGTACTCTGGCAGTTAAGCGTAATCTAGGACAAATCACCTCCCTGCTCAACCGTTATCTATAAACATTACAGTCTCTATCATGTACTGAATCCCAGCCCCTTCGCAGTATGTAGTGGTACAGGTTTTTTCAGGGCCGTGAGGTGAATAGTCAAACTACAACTCATGATTCAAACCCCTGAACATTTCAAGCCCCTCTTAGAATTATCCAGGCAACTATTTTCCACTTAAAACGCAGTATATAGAGCTAGTAGTGCAGAACACATGAAGAAGAAACCTTCAAAAACTGAAGGTAAATAGATTAATCCAATAAATAACAGAGAATCTAAAAAAAACAAAAAACATTACTTCGCTACAGTTGATTTTAAATGCCTGGATGATCCTTAACGCTTGAAGGAATTGGGAGAAAAGAAAAGAAAAAGAAGTTGAATTAAATGCTGTAATAGTTGAAAAATATGTTTTAAAACAACAATAACATTTTCTGTTTCTAACTATTTCACTTTCTAAGGTGTATAATTAACATTTGTTTAATGGACTTTTCCAATATTCATCGATGGCTTAGGCGGTAAGCGGACTAAGAGTCCGGTTAGGGCAAACCCGGATAGCGGCAAAGGGACCTCGAGGGATTCCCAGGTCCTAAAATTACTTAATGATTGCAAATGTAATTAGAATTACTTAATGATCGCAAATGTAATTAAAATTAGTTAATTAGTTTAAAATAATCGAAAAGTTTTAAAATACATTTCATCTTCATTGCTTATATTACTTGAACAGGGTGGAGGTAATATATATATAATAAAAGTATTGTAATCTCGAAAATCTTCGATTTTTAAAATTCAGGAGATATATTGATTTGAAATTTTGAACATCTCCAAATCTGATTAGATTAATTTAGACGTTACGTTAATTATTTCGGATTATTAAAAAATTATTAGCCGCAAACATTTTTTTTATTTTGGATGCCCAAGATTAAATGAAGATTATTATTATAGGATATAATAGAATAGAATTGAAAAGTAACTATATTCTGGGTCAATGTCCCTTTAGAGTAATAAATATGAACAGAAAAAGAAACATAATGTTTGTCTGGCCAGAAGGCTAAATGTTACAAATCAAAAAGCGCGTAAAAAGTGACAGAAAAACAATTTAAAAAGAAATATAAAAACAAAAAATAATAATAAGTAAATAAACAGTACGAATCTTGACAAGATATTAAGCAATTAAAGAGAATATATAAATCCATAGCTTTTGTTAGATGCATGAGCTAGCATGCAATAATTTCTTTACATGATGTACAGCTTTTCAAAAAGCAAAATTAAAAGAACTTAATAACATAATGAGTTATTCTATACATTACATTCTAAGCAAATGACTGACCTGCTTAGAGAGCATCTTTTTGGGAAGCTAGGAGGTGTTGGAAAAGCAAGGATTTAAATGACGATAGTGAGGGACTATGACGGATATTAGGAGGGATTGAGTTCCACACTGCGGTGGAGCGGGCGAGAAAGGAACGTTATACTAGATATATTAATAAAAAATCAGAACTTATACAAATATGCAAGTATATCTAGTACAAATCTAGAATTTTTTTACTAATCTTTCCTTTTTATTTTATTTTAAAATTTTATGAAATCACATTGCCTTGAGCAATCGAGAAAAAAACTAAAAACTAAAGTTTAAAATGTTTACTGTTATACAACATTCAATTTCTCAAGCTAGTGCGGCATTACAAAAGTACGTCACTTTATGCTGCTATGGCTAATCGTACGATGCTAAACTGGTGGTCCTAAATTTGGATCGGCAGATCCAGGTATAATTAAACCAGGGATCTTTAACGCGCACCTGACACGGTACGAGCTATGGAAAAGGAAAGCATCACCATGGTTATTTAGTCACTTCCAAAAGTCCTAAGGCCACGTGTTGGGCTGCGAACCCGATGTCATAGGCATAGAAGGTTGTTATACTAACCACTAGACCACAGGAAACACCGAAAAGTACTTTTGTATGCTTCATTAAAATCTATAACGAATCTAAAGCACAGCAGCTACAGCGCACAGAGTTCGCGATATGCTACACTAGCACAACAGGCCTAAGCCCTACAAACGAAAAATAATGTGACAAACAATAAACTGGAATTGAAACTTTAGTTAAGCAATTAAAGTGCTAAGCAGTTATATATTTTAAGTACAGGAATGGTGCTATAAATCATCTTTTCAGATTTTTTCTTTAGTAGTCATGGCTGTTATTTATATTTTTATATACTTATGTTGTCATGAGTTAAGTGATAATATATTAATTATTGATGGGGTTCATTCATAATTTATTTGTAATTTGGTTAGGAATAATTTTTTTAACTACCATTTATGATTTAACATGTAAACGAACATTTATAGCGTTTAGGAATAACTTTTTTTTTTAATTTAATTAATTAAGTGCAATTCATGTAGTTACACGGAAATATTCTTTTTTACTAATTTAATTGACTCAAATTCTTAAAAGGCTGCCGCTAGAAACTGGGGGATACCGGCCTCCTCTCAAACAAGTGAAGCTATAATGATGCTCGGTGCAAAGCCCTTCATATTGAAATACATTTCTGCTCCGGAATGAGCGTCGAGGAGATTGAATTGTTAAAAAATCAATAGCCTCCCTTCTTCCTAAAGAGCTAAGGTATAGGAGCCCATTCATCTGAATTGATTCACCTTCTGAATAGAAAATCTTCCGATAGCCGATGGAATAGGGGACCGGAAAGAAAAGAAATTACAAAAACTCTAGGGAGGAGCATCCCCAGGCCTCAGAATCCACTGAAAAAGACTTTTCCTGAAACTGGTTGTAATTTACATTGATTAGCGCGAATAAACTCACTAATTACTTAAAGTCCAACTTCGTAATAATAGGAACACAAACTCCCAAGTCCCTCCCACCCCATTCAATTAGATACTTCTGGTCAAATCAACTTTTTTTCTCTCTCTCTCTCTCTCTCTCTTCTCGTCAAATTAACTCTACCGTGTTGAAAATTCAAATTTATTCTCGCTGAATATGAGAATTGCTTTGTAATTGCTTCTGGACACTTCGGCGTAGTTTGCTTATTAATTCGTTAGCAATGGAGAACAGGATTCAAAACAAACGGGATCAGAGCGGACTTACAAAGCGACCACTTCTGAAGAATACCAATTCAAGTATCACCATAGCATATCATATACTATATATATATATATATATATATATATTTATATATAATATTTTATCAAAATTAATTATTTAGTTAATGTTGTATAATAATTTTTTAGAGAAAAAAATGAAATAAGCAGTCATGAGGACTGCAGACAGAGAAAAGGGGAAAATAGAAACTTTGGAGTAACTCTGTTCTTTTTTGAATTTCCAGATCAATTATATCCTCAACTATCTAAATTTTATAAATTATAAATTGCCGACTGGGAAGCGTCTGAGGGACGCAAGTTTGCTCAACGCGGCAAAAGAAGTTTTAACTTAAACGATCCTTTATATTTTTCATACTTTAAAAAGATACCTGTACCACAAAGTTCCATGAAGGCTTTTGGGGTCATTGGATGTTGGAGACTGTACTGTTTCTAGAACAGAGGTTGTGCAAAGGTGATTTGTCTGAGACCACGCTCAACTACCAGATTTTTCTCCCAATTAAGGAGTTGGGTGAGCCCCAGGAGGGTCGTCAGATACCGTATGGCCTGACCACGGGTGTTAAAAGATTAAATAGTTCATCTGCCACTATTAGATTTGAACCTTGAATCTTCGGCAAAGCAACTCATTCTTCACCGAATGAGCAACCTTGTTCTCTATTTCATTAATTTAAGATAAACAAAATGAGTTCTAGTATTAGTATTAGATATTTTTTAGTAAAAACATATAAAATAAAAATAATTCGAATTTAAATAAGAGGGTTCAATCTGTTAGTGTTTTATAAAAACCATGTAATTACACTTGTAAAAAATGTCGTCTTCACCCACTAATAACATGTGAAAGAAGCATGAAAGAGGTTGAAATCGATAAAGGCACAAGAATAGGATATGCCTGAAGTAACAGTGAAAATATTGGAGGAAATTCAAGAAGGAAATTCACGGAACGAACCCTATGTTGAATACATTCGAATCGACCGATGCTTGATGGAGGAAATATGCTGTCATAAATCCTTTTTTATATTTATATTGAACTCAGTTGGGTTTGGTTAATAATGATCTGTTCACCCTTGATTCCGCTAACCTCATCAGATGGGTAAGTTCTGGAATAAATGATGGGAAAACGCATTGTAGTTTACTTAATGTGAGATTCGGAAATAACTTCCGAGAAAACGTATGCCGTTTGACTCATCACTATCGGTTTTGACCAATTTGGGTAATTTCAAACGCATCTAAAACAAACCATTAGGAAATGGATTTTTAGAAGTATTGTGGCGTACCGAGCCTGCGAATGATAAGAAAACAGGAAATAAGACAGATTATGACATTAACTAAGAACACACAATGAACTTTATTCTATTGCATAAAAATACAGTAGTGTTAGTAAAGATGGACGCTTTCTTATACTCAAATACTGCTTGAAGAAGAAACGAAGACTAGCCAGACTTCTAAAGAGTGATGATATAAAATTTGGACAATAGAGGTTGACTGAGGAAGGACATACATTATTTGGAGATAATGCACAGTGGTCGATTTTGTTATATTAGGGGGACATTTCTCATAATTGTTGGTAATTGATTTCAAAATTACCAAAAATGATTTATTACTGAGAAGCGAGGGATCGTTGACTGGATGATGTAAGGAAGAAAATAGTTGGGGGTGCAGTCAATTAAAACACTAAATAAGTGGATACTTATTTTAATTAAGTGCCGACGTTTCGACCCACTTTGTGGGTCATCTTCAGGGCTAAGAAAGAAAACAGACAACATACAATGAATACAATAAAAATACATTGAGGACTAAGTATATGCTAAATGAGAAAATATATGTATGTAGAGAGGTAGAAATTTAGAACAAAAGTGAGGGATATATATGAATACAAAAAATTACAGAGAAAATGTACAGAACGGTGGTGATGCCAAAAAAAAAAAAAAAAAAAAAAAAAAAATTTATAAGGTAGTGGAATATATATAAACTATAAAAGGTAAGATAATGGACTCCTAGGGAGTTTACATAAGTAAAATGAAATAAGATATAACCAAAATGAAATTAAAGAGCAAATAAAGGAAGAATAACAGTAGAAAGACAAGATATGAATATAGAGTATAACAGTTTTTTTAAAAAAACCATACCTATAGTATGAAGTGGTATAAAAATATGATGTAAATATACAAGGGACGTATAGAAATATAAGTAACAATATGGCATTAGCATGGAAATAGAGTAAAATATGATGAAATAGTGATGTTAAATGCTAATGAAATCTTAGATAATAATAACATATGATGGATGCCAAAAACTAATATGAGAAAATAAAAAGGTGTGCAATATGGAGAAGGAAAGGGGTGAGGAGAAGATATGAGTATTAAAAATGTAATTACCTATAGGAGCTCGCAGTAGCACGAGGGGACGCGGTCTGGCCGGAAAATACGTTATGAAGGTGTTGTCAGCGAAATCTGACGGCCAAAAATATGACTAATTTTAAATTTTGAGATATATATTTTAAAAGTATATAAATAGTAATATTTTATTGACTATTATTTCAAAATATTGACTATTTTATTATATTAAAATGTGTATCATGACTTTTTATAGGGAGCCACGAAAATTAATGACTAAATTAATGGGAAAAGGTAGGGTGATTAAACAGTAGGATTTGATGTCAAGAGGTCAAAATAAGTATTATAGGAAAGAGACTATAGTAGTAACAGAATGACAATGGGAAGGAATAACAAGGTAAACTAATTTAAGGTTTATTTAGTAAGTTGAAAATTTGTGAGTAGAAAGAGGATAAGTTGTTTGAATCGATCTTGAGGTTAACAGTGGAGGAATCTAAATTTATGTGGATGGTTTCAGAGAGTATGCGTTTATCATGGTTGGGAACAGAAGCTAGGATGGATGTATTATCAAAGTCAAAATTGTGTTTAAGGGATAAGGCGTGTTCGGAGAGTTTTGATGCGGTAAGGTTATGGGAGGAAATGGAGTATTTGTGTTGGTAGATACGGTCTTTAAGGAAGTTCTTAGTTTCGCCGATGTAGGAGGCGTTGCAATTAGGAGTAGAGCAGGGGATGCGGTAGACGACATGGGAGCGTTGTTTAAGGGGGATGGGATCTTTTACTTTGGTATAAATATTGGAGAGTTTGTTGTGGGATTTAAAGGCGATGCGTAAATTGGGGATAGATGAACGTAAGGATTTTTGAATGTTATGTGAGAGGGTGGGTATATATGGCATGGATCTGTATATAGGGGTAGATGGCGGATTTGGAGATAGGGTGGTGGTGGGTGGGTTGTTATAGGCATGGATGAGTTTATTGATAACGTATGGAGGAAAATTGTTTTTTATTTATTACTGTATTAAAATTTTACAAAGTTATTAAACCTCTTATCTCAAACAGATTGGAGGTTTATTGATATATAAGGATAGATTTAAATAATATAATCATAGTTTAAATAAAAAATATGTTTAAAATAATCACATAGTATTTTTCAAATTATAGGCCCCTTAGAAGGTTCTGAGAATTCATTTTTTAGGGTGATTATTGGTCACATTGTACATCTGGCTTTCTAAATAGGCCCATTGTTTTCGATTTCTCGTTACAAATTTTTTTACTAATTGTTGCTGCACTGCTCGAAGTACTAATAACATGTGCCTAACAGGGCTAGATTTAGATGCTATTCGACTAAGGTATATTTCTAATGTATTACACATAAAAAATCATTATTAGTGTTAATACTAATAACAGTATTATTAATATCTAAATTAAAAATTATATCTATATCGTAATACTATCTTGATTAAAAATATATAGTTAAAATTGTCAATACACGCATCAGACAAAACATGATCGGATTTTTCATTCGATTTTTTATTTTAATTTAATCATTAAATTTATTAGTTAATTATCTTAAACAAACTTATAGCTAGTTTGTTTTTAAAAAAAATAAGTACCCAAAAACTAAAAAATGCCATGGTTTCTAGAAACGAAATGATTATTTTTTTAAGCATGCTCCATGAAATAAGTATACTTAAATGTCTGGGTACTTGTTTATTAACTATTTGCATACATGAAACCTACTTCCTTATCTCGCGTAACTTCTATCACTTGCCTCATTTGAGTATTTGTATGTGTGTTATTCATTTTTTTTTGGTATTGTTTTTAGTGTTTTAGTCTTGTTATTTTTGTTTATTTAAATTACTTTATTGTTAATTAAATATAATTTTGTGTTTTTGGCTCAATCGTTTTGTCATTCCCTATTTAAAATGAACAGAATAAAACTTTTTGAATAGCCCTCTTTAAAAAAAGAAGCTGTGAAATAATTTCTGAAGTTCGGAATAATTCTGAAGATGAAGTTATGTGATAAAGTCGTCAAATGGATTATGACAAGAATATACATTGTTACAAACAATGGCGGAAAGCAGTTCTTGCAGACCGGCTAATACACAAGTACCAATTTCTGTAAGAAAGAAATACTCTATTGAAAAATGAGCACATAGGTTATACCATCCATATGTTCAATGGATGAAAAACAATTTAAATGGGGATATGAAGAGGGGATAGAATGCTAAAGCCGAAGAGGCTATCTTAAACCGGAATGAGAGGCGCTGGAGGGTCCCCAGGATAAGACTGTATTAACAAAAAAAGGATTCGAATAAATCAGGCTCTCCAACAAGGTTTTCCTTCCCCTGCCTCCTGTATTCACCCTATTCCTCCACGAACTTCAGCCCTGGGGTCCGCGGCTAGTAAATCTTCGGGCGCTTTAAATAAACGCAAGTTCGATTCCACCTCGATCAGAATAAAGCTAAACAGCCTATTGGATATAACTGTCAATAAACGACATGTAAGATTAACTTATATATTTTAACAAATTATCCAATAATCCAATTGCAATAATAATAATAACTAAAAATAATGCTAAGTAAGATTATTAAAAATTGATTTAAACGTATATAATATTTAGACAAAGAAATATTTCTATAATTATCTAACTTAAATCCCTTGAATTATAGTATTCACAACGGGATAATCAAGTATGGTCTGGAAATTAATAGGATGTTTTCCTTGGAATTCTTTAGACATATTCTTAATTCTTATTATTTTTAATATAAGTATAATAATTGTAAATCTGATAGATTAAGTGCATCGTATTTTGATTATCCCAACACTACACTCACTCCTATAGGCATTCAAGTGGGTTATTATTTATATATAGAAATATGTTTATATAATTAATTATTCTAAACATGTAAAAAAGCGGTCTTTCAGTTCTTCCGTAATTTCTTAAATATAAAAATCAATGTCGAAGCCATATATTTGTTCGACCTCTCGGCGCAAAAGTGTGGTAGAGCACCTACTTTTCTTCCCGGATCAATAGGAAGACTTCTCCGTGGTCTCTATAATTTTTTAGATAGAGTTTAAATAATATCTTTCTGAAGAATACGAGGCGAAGTCGTCCTTAATGGTTACTATACGTAAAAATTGTATAACTATTTTTGTATATCCAATGTTATGAGAGTGAAGCAACTATATATGTGCCCTGTTTACATTTAAAATAGGAAATATATTCAAGTTAAAATACCAAACGCTAAAAAAGGAAGAATCTTGACACTTTTCGGATAAACAAAGTGATTTAATCGATTTCTCAAATGAGCATGTTACATTGAATCATTGACAATTGAATTATAAAACAACTATTGGAAAATCTTACTCATAAAGTGGGCTAATTAAGGGAAGGTGTAAGGTATCCTTAGTTAGCTTAATCAACACCAAGCTCCGATTTCCGTTAGTCAGATAAATCTATAAATTATTAATTTATAAAGCCCAGATATAATAGTTTAAATTGTTCTCAAATACCTATTAGATTTTATGAATATAATATATACTGCCCTAATAATACTATTTTTTCCATATTATTCAACGCGAAAGTACTTTACATAAAATGAAATGAAATGAAATAAAATCATTACGGATAATAGTTACACCTGTTATGAACTTGAATTTGAATATTTTATAAATTTGTAATGAGTCTAAAAAAATAATCAAATAAAAAATGCCGAAATATTTGTAATGATAATTATAAATAAATAATAAAATAGAACCAAAACTCAAAACGAAACATTAACATTCATTAGAATGCAAATGGAAAAAACCACAAGCAAAGCCTTATGTTTCAAATCTGGGGAAAAAACAAACAAATACTAGTCGACGTTTCGCCTATTCAGCCATTATCAAGACACAAATAAGAGTAAGATCAATCACATCTTAAAGAAGAAGTGCAATACATCCCAACGAATAATCGCCCGAATAGGCTCATAACCTATAATGTTCAACTCAAAATATAGTTTAAGTTGAACGTCTTGGGGTGGAGGTGCGGTCTCAGGTTATGAGCCTAGTATTTGTTTGTTTTTACCCCAGATTTGAAACATAAGGCTTTGCTTGTGGTTTTTTCCATTTGCATTCTAATAATTAAATATCCTCAAGGTAGTATCCTTGGCCCAATCCTTTATACAGTTTATACAGCTGACATCCCAACTCATCCTAATACTATCCTTACCACGTATGCTGATGATACATGTGTATTATCTGTCAACACCAATCCAATTATTGCATCCCAAAGCCTCCAATCCCATTTCACTGATCTTGAAGAATGGTGTCAAAACTGGAGAATTAAAATAAACTCTCAAAAATCGCATCAAATCACTTTTACGTTACGTCGTAAACCAATGACTTCCTGCCCTTCAGTATCCTTTAATAATATCCCACTGGTGCCTGTAGAACAGATCCGATACTTATGGTTGCATCTTGACAAACGATTAACCTGGAATCCTCATACGAGACTGAAAAGACAAGAAACCGCTCGACGTTTCAGGCTACTTCAACACTTACTAGACAAACGCTCTAAGCTCCAAATTAATTACAAAAGACTCATCTACATGGCCATCATACGACCTATTTGGACCTACGGAGTAGAGCTTTGGGACTCCACTAAGCCATCGAATTCCTCTCGTATCCAATCCCTACAATCCAAAATCCTCCGTAAAATCCTTAATGCACCTTATTTTGTTAAGAATAAAATCATCCATAACGACCTTAATGTCCCATTTGTTGCTGATTTGGCCCGAACCCGCTATCTATCCTTTCATAACAAACTTCATTTCCACTCAAACCCTCTGGTTTTAAACCTAGCTTCCTCTTCAATTCCCGATAATCCTCCGAGGCGTCTGAAAAGAAGATGGCCCCGTGACTTCTTAGTTGAACTTGTGATTTGAGTACTACCAGTGAGTAGTTTCTCTACTTGTCATTTTCACATGTCATTATGTATCGCTTAGCCCATTTACCAGATGTATTTTTATTATACAGTTGTAAATATCAATAAATAAATTTAAAAAAAAATAAATAATTAAATAATCTTCGAGTAAATAAAATTAACAACTCATCGATTGGGTTAAAATAGTTTAATCCCTTTTTTTCACCTGTTGGTGCAGTTTACAACAACTATAGGGAAGAGGTATTCTAAATAATAACGAGGCGACTATGTTCTACCAATTATATCAAAATGTTTTTAGTGATGTATTATATTTTCGGAGTGGGTTAACAGCGGTTCGAGGAACTACTTTTTGTTCAGTCTTTTGTCGTGTTCGATCAGATCAATATTTAAAAAAAATAGGCAAATTACAAAGCCACTTTTCCCGATTTCATCAACCCTTTATAGAAAACAATACACTGTTTTTTAAAACTTTAAATGGAAAAAATTGTATATTTCCATTAAAAGAGTAAAATTACACCTTATTCAAATATTTCGATTTTAGGTCTGCTATTTCAATACAGAGAATGGAAAGAAATAAGAATAGGACATTTTTCCTATAAACTAAAAATTATTTATTTATTTATAAAACAAATACCTAAAATAAAAACAACAGTTGTATAATTTGTAAAATGAGAGTAGCTTTCTAGTGTTTATACTTTTTCTTACCTTATAAAACAATTACAAATATTTCATGCATTGTTTAATGTATCTATTATATATATATATATATATATATATATATATATATATATATATATATATATATATATATATATATATATATATATTCTTCCATTCGTCATTCCAATAATCTTCTAACCATCAAATCCCGTATATCCCATCACCTAATATCCCTATGATTCAGTTTTGAGTTAAAATTCTCTCATTCCATGAATGAATGATGTTTTTTTTATGTACACTTATGTGTGTGATTATGTATGTATATATATTAGTGTGTGGGATATAAACCACGAATTTTTTAATATCATCTAGTTAAATGATATTTAAAAAAAAAAGAGAAATAATGGAATAAGTCTAAATCACTGATAGTATTGTTGGAATTTTTCTTCACTATTTTAGTCTTTTGATTTGCATAAATTTGATGTATATGTGACTATAAATTGTTTCTCTTATATTATTATTGTTAACTTATCTTAATTTTTTTTCTTTCTCTTCTTATAATATGTTTTTAAAATATTGTTAATGGAGGTAATTCGGATTTATTTCATTTCTTTATTTTTTATTATTCTTTCTCACTTACTAAATTGTTTGTAGTAACTAATTAAATGTAATTATTTTACACTATAAGGCATAATAGCTTACAATACCTGTGTTGTTATTCTAAAGGGACTTGTCCCAAAATAAATAAAGACATTATTATTATTATTATTACATGTATGTAGCGTTTTGTAACGAACGGACCATACACCGTTGGTTTGAGAAATTTTCTGTTGGTGACACAGATTACTTCATAAATAAAAAATTAATTCATAAATAATTCAATCCTACTTTCTGCTCAGACGTGAAACCATGCAAACCCACATCGTTCTTCAGTGATATTGACATAATTCAACAAAAACTTAAAAAAAAAAAAAAGACATCCTGCATTGGCTAATCGGAACGGACCTACTTAACAATACTTAGACCATTTGTAATTCAATTGTTTCATAAAATAAGGCATTTAGCAACGACAAATAAAACTTTTTAGGAGAAACTAAACAATGATGTTTTAAGTTATTAATAGCATCAGTTGCACAACTATTAAACGGCATTTCAGTCAAATATAATTATTCTTATCATTACCAATGGAATGCTTACCTTTAAACTTAATTTGATAAAAACTCATCCAGAGGCCGTTAGGCGTCACCTGCCTCCCGCAACGAGCATGTCGGTGACACCAACGCATAAGTTTATGGTTATAGCTAGGAAAGTTTTCACTTCTATAAAAAAAAAAAACAACATAGTTTTAATTTAAAGGAGTTAAAGGGATGTTGACAAAGCGACCCTTCTGCTCGCTAACAGGTCAAAGCTCATCAATCAGGCGGCAACTAACTCACTAGGAGAAGGAGAGAGCCCGCCCTCTCGAGGTATTTATCAAACGGTTGAGGAGATTTGCCACTCTATCTTTCGAGGAGTAATCCCAGCCGCAATTAAAAATAATAACTCTTCTACTGCTAAAGTTCTCGCGGCTCTCATACATATAAATGAAACAGATTAAACTGAGAAAAAACGTTGGAGGACGGCAGGAGTCGAGGGGAGAAGGTTGTAATTCAATTGCCCCCCACCTCACTTTCCCCTAATCTCAGTTATTTTTTTATATATACATTTTTTTGCAACAAGATGAGAGGATTTTTTATGGTTGCAAAAACTGAGACATCTTTTTCATAATGACCGGTGGAAGCAGCGATGGGAGGAGGGAACTGTGATTGTGTACTTTAGTTGGATGGGACTGTCGTAATTAGTGAGGCCTTCGTTAGCAACGGCTAACGAACCAGCGGCCTGGGACGGTCACAAATAACCTTCACACCAAGTAAGTGGTTTAGCCTCAGAAAATTGGGCTCCTCTTAAAGCTACTCAACTCTTTAACGCCATTTCCTTCTTAGATTCTCCTTTTAAACGGTTTTTTTTTCCATTTCGTTTCTGTATACTTTCCATACAAATCCGAGAAGTAATCTTCCGGAGAAATATTATAGGTTGTCCTTCATATCCGTTTTACTACACCTCATATGTGTAATAATCAAAATAACAATATCAATAATAATAATAATAATAATATCAAGATAACAATATCAATAATAATAATAATAACCCGTGAGGAGTATTTAGTCTCCCATCGGGCGCACAGTGGAACGAGCGTTAGGAAGGCCTGGACATTTATTAATATCTCCGCTTCTGGTTCTCCTAGAATAAGGCTATTGCTACGGTTTTAAAGCTTTTTGAATGGACTATTTAATTATATGATAAACAGAATCAAACATTTTAGGGGAAACGTGTAAAAATTCTAGATTTGATATTTCGATGTTAGATAATTTATTATCTAACATTGTACCTATATACTACTAGAATGGGTACAATACAGTATTCTATGGAAAGACAGATACATAGGTATTAAATAAAGTTATACAAAGGAAAAAGTAACAAACCAAATAATTTAATTAATTTAGTTAATACACTAGGTATAATTGATACATCAAAATTATAATAAATGTAGGTGCCTATATAAAATTGTTTTATTTAAATAACGAAATAAAAATTTAAAAAATAAATAAATACAAATTTAAAAACTTGACGATTTGTTGTAGGGACTATTGCACCTATGTGCACCATTACACATATATCGTTCAAATACCACACACAAACTAAGTTTCATTGTTAATACTATTATGTTAGATAAGGATTCGGATAAATGAATGTAAACAAACATTGGTAAACAAAAGAAAACTTGCAAAAAGCAGACGCCAATATCAACAGAAATTATTTTCAATTAATTCTCAAGGCCCGGAAAAGAAAAAAAAAAAAAGAAAAAAATCATTTTCTAGGAAAATAGCACCTAGTAGCAGAATTCGACTAATGGAAAAAAAACTTCAAACATTCTAGTTATTTACTGTGAAGGTAGTTTTTTGGGCGATTTTGAGCGATTTTCGCAATTGATTATTTTAGTTTTGTCCCCCAATTTTCACCGAAAATACCCAAACGTTTGAAATAATCCCAAGTTTTATTTGCCTAAAATATCTTATTATGGATGAGTTTTTTTCCAGTAGGTGCACGATTAATTTAATGCATTACCTCAAACAGTAGATTGCTTTAAAAATATGAGTTTTTAGAAAAATTTATATTTCAAATCAGAATTTTTCATATAAGATTTAATTTCCCAATTTATTTATCTATGGATTTTGTTGAGAAGAAGTATAAAGTATAATTTAAGATCAAAGTAAAGGACAAATTTAGTTATTTGAGAATTGGTCCAATGTCCAACAAATGTGTTGATTCGTTCCACTGTGGGGCGCCTCCCCAGATGGCGGATAGGGGAAAACTCACCGGATATGGTGGGTACCGGGGAAATAAAATACCCGGGGCGGACCAAAACAAGTAAAACCCAGGTGCGACGGTTCCCGAATCGGGCGGCAACCTGGTCAGCGTCTGTTCCCCATGTCAGGGGCGGCTGCTTCAATCACCTGGCAGGAAGGTATAAAATGCACTTACCCATTGAATATGGAGCTACGAAATAGGAGATTAGCCTCGGACGAGCCTGATACTGAAGCTGCATCGGGCGGGAACATTCGACAGCTTCCTTCAGGGAATAGTGGAGCGAGCGGCACAACCCTGTCGTCAAGGACCGCAAGACTGCAACGTTTACCGGCCCATAGTTCGAGTTCGAGCTTGGAGGAGAGACATTCTCCACCCGCGCGAAGTCGACAGCAGAGACCAAGAGGTGCAAAGAGGATGAAATGGACGCCAGATATGAATAAGGCTGTTATCCGGGCATACTACTTGGCAACAAAACTCGAAACAGATAAAACAGGATATCTCAACCGTATTCAGGGATACTGGCGAGTGCCTTTTCCAGATATTGATGTAAGTACACAGAGGCTGAGTGATCAGGTCCGAGTTATACTAGCAAGAAATTTTCTCTCTCCGAGGGAAATTGAACAACTTAACTACGAGGTTCGCGTGTTAATGGCCACTGAAGGTGATGTCGAGCTAACTGATAGAGCGCTGAATGCAAGAATAGATTCAGAAATCGACAGAGTAAACTCATCAGTCTGTAGTAAAGAGCCAGAGAGTCGAGCGGATGAATTGGATATTGAAAAGAGATTGAGTCATGCACTTTTAACTGAGCATATTATGCTTGAGGGAATACCGCTTCGGGAACGACCACCATCGCCCCGAGTACCGTACAACAGGACAACGCTTAAAGTAACCAATGCAATGAATAAAGTACTTAAGGAAAATATCCCCCTAATTAATGGGCTTCAAGATATGCCTCATTGGCTTTATATTGCTGCGAAGACAGTTGCGTTAGAGCTCGGCATAAAAATGGAAAATAAAAGTAAAACCAAACTCCCAACTGGAAGCAGGGAAATATCTCCGTGGAAGGGGAGGCTTCGAAAGAAAATTAACAACTTGCGTGGAAAAATTGGCATCATCTCAAACTATATCCGTAACCCTCAAGCTGCAAGACCCAAAACAAAGAGGAAAATAGATGAGATAATAGTACAAAACTTGGGGACGTTACTGGAAAATTAGTTAATATATAGGCTGACTCTGTACCTGGACAATCTAAAACAAAAGCTAGCAGTTTATGCAAGTCGATTACGCAGATATAGAGAGGCAGCTTTGCGCAGGGAACAGAATCAGCTTTTCGGTCAAAATGAACGCCAGTTTTATAGAAACCTAGCGCAAAAGGAAAAACATATCGAGCACTTACCCCGATGGAATCGAAGCCTATTGGAAAAGTGTCTGGGAAAAACCGGGGGAACACGTCGAGGGCACATGGATAGATGATGAATTAAAAAGTTTTCAGAATGCCTCTCTAATGAATGAAGTGACAATAGATGTAGAAGATGTTTCGGAAGCAGTCAGGAAAATGAAAAATTGGAGGGCACCTGGGCCTGACAGAATTCAAAATTATTGGATTAAAAGATTCCCTTGCTTGTATGAATTGCTGGCCAAAAGCTACCAGGAAATACTCGATGACAAGAAAACGCTCCCTGATGGTTTCACTGACGGCATCACTTACATGCTCCCAAAAAAGAACGAATTAAACTTAAGTCCTGAAGACTTCCGGCCAATAACATGCTTAAATGGTCTATATAAAATTATGACCTCAATCTTGGCAACGAAGATTTATGAGCATCTCGACAATGAGAAGATGATACCCACTGAACAACTAGGGTGCAAAAAAAGAGCTAGGGGTTGTAAAGAACTCTTAGTAATAGATACATTTATTGCTGCCCAAGTTGCGAAAAAGCAGCGAAACCTCTCTATGGCCTGGATCGATTATAGAAAGGCTTTTGATTCTGTTCCGCATAGCTGGCTTTTGAAGGTACTGGATATTTACAAGATTCAACCAAAAGTAAGCAGGCTACTTTCAAACCTAATGTCCGGATGGAAAACTAAGCTGAAAATCGGAGCTATCAGTACGGCCAACCAAATAAAAATAATGAGAGGAATATACCAAAGGGATTGTCTTAGCCCATTGTGGTTCTGCATGGCGTTGTTCCCACTAAGCAGGATCCTTCGAAAAAATAAGGAGGGATATAAGCTGATCATCAACGACGAAGCGACCACAATCAACCACAGCTGGTACTATGTTTCTAGTGTAACATGTAACGGCCTCAACCAAGCTTTGTAGCTGGTCCTTGTTTTTAGCATACAGTTTGAGATCGTCCAAGGACCAGCTACAATGCTTGGTTGAGGCCGTTACATGTTATACTAGAAACATAGGAATGTCAATCGGCTTCGACAAGTGTGCAGTGCTCCATGTAACCAAGGGGAAAGTCGTTAGCAAGCCCAATATCCTGATCAATGAGGAAGAATACATCAAGGAACTTGAGGCCAATAAATTATATAAGTATTTGGGCATGCATCAGCATCTTAAAATTGCCCGAAGAGACATGCAACAAGAGCTTCTAACAATCCTCAAAATTAGGATACGAAAAGTCCTTAAAACCCAGCTAACTGGAAAAAGAAAAATCAAGGCCATAAACACCTGGGCTATACCTGCTCTCACTTATAGCTTTGGGATATTGCAATGGTCAACCACCAGGCTACAGGAGATGGATCGTCTTGAGTGAGAACAACTCTCACACAAGAACGGGCCCGCCACCCAATATCATCGAAAGCTCGCCTGTACTTGCCCAGGAGAGAAGGGGGGCGTGGCTTGATAAATATCGAAGAAGCTTGCCGCAAGCAGGAAGTGGCCCTACGCCGATATTTCCTCACAAAAACAGATGGAGTTTATGTCACTATTTCAAGGTTGGATTCTGGTCTAACTGCACTAAATCTAACAAGAGATGCGGAATCAGTAGTTCTTACTTAAAATGAACGGTTGACGGAATGGAAAACAAAGTCTTTACACGGTAGATTCTATCACAAATTAAATGATAGCTCCATTGACAAGGAGATGTCAGTTGTTTGGTTAAAGGCTGGCAAGATATTCTCCGAGACAGAGGGGTTTGTTATCGCCATTCAAGACCAAGTTATCGCCACCAGATCATATAGAAGGCATGTTTTAAAAGACACATCAACACCAGATAAATGTCGCCTATGCTCGGCTACATTGGAGTCAATCCAACACATCACTGGTGGATGTGGTGTGTTGGCTGGCACTGAATATCTTCAGAGGCATAACAATGTGGCCAAAATTTTGCATCAAGCCCTGGCGGTGAAATACAACCTTCTAGATGTAAAGGCACCATATTATAAGTATCAACCCAATAGACTACTACAAAAAGGTCCCCTTAAGCTATATTGGGATGAGTCCATTATAACGGACCACACTGTGCATCATAATAGGCCAGATATCCTCCTTATAAAGTCGAGTGAGAGGAAAGCAAGTTGATTGATATTGCGATCCCTAACGACAATAATGTGAACTCTACTATTGGAGAGAAACTTCGGAAGTATCAAGAACTTGCGGCTGAGCTAAAAGAGCTATACGATATGGAAAGCGTGGTAGTAACACCTCTTATAATCTCCACGAATGGATTGGTTCCTAAATCCACGGTGGAAGGTATTGAGAAACTGGGAATTCCGGTCGAGGTTTTAAAGGAGTCTCAACAGGCAGTTCTCCTAGACACAGCCAGGATCGTTAGAAAATTTCTGAATATTTAGAGATGAAAAATATAAAAACCAAAAATAATAACTGCAGACGGTTGGACTTGTCCCCCATCTCTGTTTTGAACCCGCAAATGCGAGAAGAAAATATAGGTGATAATAATAATAATATTTCAATAAGTTTTTCTTAACTGAAAAAATACTTTAAAAACAAATGATTTATTGAAATTTACAACTTAATCGTAACATTACAACAAGTCAATATAATGGCATGGATAAAGGCAAGTAGATAAAATACCCAGTGGTTGTACACAAATAACAAGTTCAACTTAGGAGGTCACGAGGCCATCTTCTTTTCAGACGCCTCGGAGGATTATGGGTAATTTAAGACTCAGCTAGGATTGGAACTAGTGGGTTTGAGTGGGGATAAAGTTAGTAAGGAAATGGGTAAGGGCCAAATCAGAAAAAATGGGACATTGATGTCATTATGGATGATTAATCGTAAGAAAATAAGGAATATTTAGGATTTTGGATTGCAAGGATTGAATACTGACTTTTATTTAGTCTGTTTGTAGCGGGAGATGGATAATATAGGATCTAGGACCCTCCTGTGGCCCACCCAGCCTCTATAAAATATTATAAAAATAGGGTACCCAAAATAAGGGGGGGGGAATCTGGCGGTTGAGCGTGACCAAGGACAAGTCACCTCCTTGCAGAAACGTTGTCCATGAAGCAGTACAGTCACTACCATGTACTAAACCCCAGACCCCTCATTGACCCTTGTAGTGGTACGGTTTTTTTTTTTTTTTTAAATAATATTACTCTAGAGGATTCTGTATGTATAATTATCGTATTTTAAAACAGAACAAGCTATCCTTCTACTGAGGTAAATATTATAATTAAAAACAATTCAAATAGTTGTATATTACATGAAGCATCAATAGGTCTAACTGTTTCTTTCTTTTCAATTTTCCAAGCTATAATATACAGTAGAGGTAATTGCATGATTGTATTACTGCATGATACATTGTATATTATTATACATATAATAAAACAGCGCACCGAATTTATTTTACAGAGCTTATAAAAAACCTTGAAATGCTGGAGAGATAAGAATAGTGAACAATTTCAAACCCCACCTCAGCCTATTACAATAATCCAGATTAGGGATAAAGATAGAATGGAGAGGAAAAGCTCCGGCTCCTCGCGAAAAAATAAAATGGGAAGCAATTCTGATGTGCTTTTCCAGTCACGATGAGACGCTATGAATAAGGGATAAGGATGAGGCCACATCTCCATGTACAATTCAACTAAACAACCCAAAATTATTTCCGCAAGGGAATATTAGACCCTCACTGATAGCCTACGCATTCGAATTATCTGAGTGAAATTAAACAGTCCGGTTTAATTTGAATAATGAAACTTATTTCCTGAATGGGACAACCTGAGAAATTGTTCATTTATGCGTCACAGAAATGGTTAGAAGCAAACTGGAAATACTACGAAAGAACTTCAACATTGAGCACTTGACAACTAACTCATTAAATATTAAATATTTTTCTCTTCAAAATTAAAGTATTTAAAAAAAAAAAAATTATATTTTATTAAAAGCTAGACTATTAAAATTTATTTTAAAAAATCCTAAAATAAATATTATTTGCGAGATTTCTTCAGTGTGCATCAGTGTTACGGTTTACGTGTAGAGGTGCACCTAATTGAAAATATTTTTTTAGCATAAATTGCATTAATTATTAATATATTATTAATTAAGTCAAATATTGGAAAATGAATATTGAATGAATATTGAAAAATGTACGTATTGCATGGATCTCATTGGGCAAAAGACTTTTTTTATTCAATTTCTTTTTCATTAAACAAGTATTATATAAAGAGGTGTTAACGACATTTAATTACAGCTAACTAGTATCTGATTTCTCGGATTAAACGAACATTCAAAATTATTTAATAGTTTTTTTTCGAATTTAAAAGCACGTAAAATAAATAAATAATTATGTATTTAGTCCCAAGCTAGTACGATACAGTAATATATTTAATTAAACTATGAAGTTTTCAAAAATGATAAAATAATTTTCAAGTGCACATTTTATTATAGTTAGTAGTTGGATAATATGACACGGGGACATTAAGTCTTGTATTTCACTTCAATTTTAACCTTTTTACTTCCGGACCGAAATATTTATCTTAATTCCTTATACAAATAAACTGCTTAAATAAATTGAATTGTTCCTAACAATCCTAACCTAAGTACTTGGCTAGTTAATTATCGCAAAATTTCACAATTTTAATATTTTTAACATTTTACATTAAATAGATCTACTCTAACTATAGAAAACAATTGATGTATCTAATTATTATACATTATATATTTCTCCAAATTGCTTAATATGATTTTTTGATTTATCTTCTTTTTGATGCTAATATTTTAAGTTTCTTTCGCGTTAAACATATTTTTTTAGATAATATATTTGATGGTTAAATGTTTCGTTGCGTACAAGTTGCGATATTATTTATGGACTTTTTTATATTTTTTTACCTTCGTGAGGTTTATTTAATGAGTTCGACACTAAGAATTACTGGGACATTAATGTATTCAATTTTATCAAAAAGAATGCGCGAAATTAAATTGTGTTTTGAAAAGTTTGGTTTTCTCAAAGTATCTATACAAACAGTTTAAGATAGAAGCATGTTCAAAGAATCATTTTATCAAAAATTTTGTAGTCTATAATTCCTGTATTTTGAATAACTTCTTCCACCGATAGCACCTTAGTTAATTCTATATCAGCTTGTTTGTTTTTGTTTTTTGTTGTTGTCAGCTCGTATGGACTTCGGTCAAGTGTTTACATGTACCTGTGAGAAGGGATATAGCAAATATCAAATCAAACGCTCCAGCTTATCAGTTGCTGTTTAGTTTCCTTTCTGAGTAATAGTGTGGGGTCGTCCTCTGCGTGTTAAGATACTGTTGTGTGTGTTAAGATTTTCTGTTGAACAACATGGGAAGAACCAAAAATTACATAATTCGGGGAGCTTACGAATTCGACGAAACACGAAGCAAGTGGAAGAATTGCAATAAATCTCTCGTACTTAAAAAATATTCAGCCTCATCTTAACAAAGAGCACTCAGCTCTTTTCCACAAACTCATGGAAGAGTCTGAACTCGGTGAAGATCCTCTCACTTACACCAAAAAAAGAAAAATTGTAATTGAGGTGAGTGAAGAAGAAGTTACGAATGCCTGTATAGATCTTGTAACGGTTGAGGGTAGACCCCTTACCATTCTTGACTCCTCTGCTTTTAGAATATTTTCTGAGCCAATTTTCAACGGCTTTAAAATGACCATGATCAACTCCCACTCGGTTTTGTCATTAATCGAATAAAAATACGAGTCAATGATAAAAAAAAAATCACTAGATTTTTTCAAATAGGGTTTTATCCCTAAAAATTGACGCAGCTACGCGTCATGACCGCTGTTTTACGTCGACACACAAATAGTTGGGTCTAAGTATAAAAAAATTGAAGTCTTCACCCTAGGAGTGATTACAATGGACCTGAGGTTGACTGCGGAAAATCTACGTTGTGAGATTGAGAAAATTCTTAATAGGTTTGACATTAGTGTTAATCAGATATTCACTATCACGTTCGATGATGACCGAAATGTAATTAAGGCTACTGAAATTCTCCGGGAAGGTGAAAATGAAAAATCTGAAGAAGAGGACGATTTTCTGGGAGATGCTATTGTTAAGTTGAAGTGGGTAGAGTGCAATCTGTGCGCTGTGCTGCCCAAGTTCATAGTTTTCTCAACGACTCATGGACCGATTGAGTAGTGAGAGTACATGAACAATTTAAGGACTCCTACCCATCGCTTCAGCATAGCAGCATTAAATTTGAAGAGGCCTGTCATCGACATCCCGACTCTTTGGAACTCGTTCTTAGCGTTACGCCCATACTGGGCTAAACATTTCGAGATCGACGAAATATTTGTAACACAGGTGGCTCTCATTGTAAAGTTCTTGGAATTACCAAAAACGGCCACGTTGCAATAACAGCAAATACCTCTCGCAGATTTTGTTAAAATATGGTGGGAGCTTCGGTTGGCAGTTGAAGAGATAAAAAGCGAAATTGCGAAACGACTCCTGACTTTTATAATTGAGAGGGAAAAATCTCTTCAGGGTAACCCTGTTGTTCTAGCGGCGATATATTTAGATCCGAGAATTAGGAGGCTGTTCCCAAAGAAAAAGTTGAAGGAAACAAAAATATTTTTAAAAACGTTAGCTTCTCAAATAATAAGTGTCAGGAGATCTGTAGACGGCTCCGCTGCTACACGGACAGAAGAGCATCTTCCGACATCTTAACAGCCAGAAGCTTCGTTGTCTTTGGTAAGGATGGATGAAGAATCGAACGACACCCTCTTCCACAGGTTCTTGGATCGCATCAGGCCTTCAGAATCAGACGATTCGGACGAAGACCTCAATTTAGGAATCGCTCTTGGTGCGGCGATCATAGAAATCGAACAATACGAAAATAAGCGAATAGATTTGACGCCAGATATGTTTCTTCACTGGTCAAATCTGAAATATAAATGGCCGTATTTTTCTGAAATAGCATTACTCAAACAGGCCATTCCTGCAACCCAGGTAACGGTCGAAATAGGCTATCCTGCTATCAAGTTCATAAAAAGTGATCTTCGGTACAGACTCTCTCATACTTATTTAGAGCAGATTACTATTCTGAAATTAAATTCTTCGTCCTAAGATTATTTATTTAGTTGATTAGGTAATTACTTTTCCAAAGTTTGTTTTTTTAGCAATCATACAGTAGTTTATTTTTGTATGCAGAAGAAAATTAGATTAAATTAAACATATATATTCTGAACCATTACTTGTGTACATAATAGCTTCATTATTAGGTGCCTACCTATTATGAGGAAGTTTTTTTTTTGTTCGTTATAAACTTATATTTTTATTTAAGTAATAAAGTTCTGATTTAATCTATGTATTATTTTATGTTCATTATGTTTTGTAGAGTTATGAAGTTAAATTGTTCTTGATAGATTTTTCAAATAAAGACTTTTTTAAACATCATTTTTTCAGGATTTTTCTTATGTTTTTTCAAATCGATGGAGCAATCAACGTTTTCAGTGCTATAAGATTTGTATGTAGTATTTTTACGATAATGTTATTTTAATTACGTAGATAATTTTCCATGAAAATATTGGTATATCTCCTAAACCGTTATTCTTATCGATTTAATTGCGGTCTCATTCAATTAAGAGTGCAATAATCCTGTAAAATATACCACTCTAACAGTTACTAATTGTTGATTAGTAGTCAATAAATCAGGTTGAGATTTATTTTTGAGGGAAATATTTTTTGGTTAAGGAATAACATTTATTTTTGAGTGTTTTTTCTCTCTCAAAAATAACTCTCACGGTGTGATTTTTAAGCAATTAACTAAGAAATAAAATTTGCCCTTTGATGAAAATCCATACACCTAAATATGTCTATCGATGATATAAATATAAAAAATATTAAAGGACTGGTTTATATATATTTATTAATAATAAACATATGAAAGGAGTAACTTAACATAGGAACTGAAAGGAAGAACCAGTAACATTATTCAACGTTAATTTTTAATTGTTTTTTATTAAATTTAACACCACTCCATGCTGCTATGACTAATCGGGACAACTATTTTACGTTTCTACCAAAGTATGGCACAAACTATTTTATCCCTTAAGAAATCTTACGGCCCAACTGCCGGGCTGGGAACCTGCGAGCTTGGGCATAAGAGAGGCCAATTGGAGATAGCTATTACAGAGGGCAGCCTAACGGGATTTGATGTTTATTTGTATGCCGAGGTCGCTTTGTTGTCGGGTGTTTGTTTGGGCCGTTCTCTGCAGCGCTTTGCAGCAATCTACCTGTCTAACCTCCTCTCCAGTTATAAGCTCTTTTATAATAACTATCAGTTTATCCAAACGTATTAGATGTGGTTTTCAATGTAATTAATATGGCTGAAATTTAAGATAGAATTAATTTTTAATTCTTTTACCAACAACGCTGAAGTGCAATGTAATCTATCAGCTACAATGTGTTCTACAATCTAACCTCTTCTGCAGTTATAGATCCTTTTATAACAATTGTCCACAATATTAACAGGAGCCATAAATTGAACAATTCATTTGATTTTTTTTCTTTTTTAACCTTTATGGCCATTATAAAAGCTTGCAATTGAAGATAATTTTTCACCTTTAGATTCCTTGTGTCTGCATGGTCCTCAGTTAATCCCACCTAACAAACTAGTTTTTTTTTCATTTTAGCGATTTAAAACTAACTTATCTAATCTGAGAGTAGATAATATGCAGCACATCATAAATTAAGATCAATTCGTACTTACGAATTGTGAACAGGCCGTCAAGAAGCCCACCTCTCTATCGTCTCATTTGAGTTCTTTGTGTGTGCGTTATTAATTTTTTTTCCGTATTGGTTTTAAGTTCTTTTGGCTTTTTAATATTGTTTATTGTCTTTTTAAATATCTTTATCATATATTAATTTGTTTGGTATTTTTGTCTTATTAGTTTTATTACTGTCTACTTAAAATGCACAGATTAACACTTTTGGAATTGGCCCCTTTGGACGAAGGTGTGAAATACTTCCAGCAGTTTGGAATAATTCCAATGATGAAATTATGTAAAAAAAAAAATTCATTAAAAGGATTTTGACAAAATGATCTAACGGAGATGTTTTCGTCGAAAATGTACGATAAACAATTCTATAAGAAAAGGAACTTGGCTTGAAGAGTCTAGAATTTGTATATGTCAATTCAATGTTCAGGTTATAAACCGTGGAGGATAACAGTCCATGTCTACCTGCTAAATTACAAGATACCAATCAATTGTACATTTATCGGTCGAAGCATATAGTTTGGAATTCATCCTTTGATAGGTTCTTATCTTGACTTTCTTCTTATTTTTTTTCTTGGTTTCTTCTTTTTTTTTTTCTTAGTTTCTTCTTTTTTTTTTCTTTTAAATAAACACAGAGTAACAAAGATTATGGAGATTCAACACTGGAAGATTCGTAACATTGCAACGTAAATCATAGAATAAAAAGTCGGAGCGGATAAGTCCCTAGGGTTGAATTTTAGGCCCCTGTTGCGCCGGGTAGGAGAGAGATCCACCGTAAAATAAATAGCTGAAGGAAAAGCCACTTAGAGGCCTGAGGTGGACTCGCAGGGCTGGACCAAGCCCTTCCCTCTATCCTACATAACCTTTAAAAATATTCATACCAGAGCGGAGAATTATAAATTTCCACTACAAAGGTGGAATATTAATATTTCTATCTTTTGTATATTCCACAGTTTTGAACATTAACGAATAAATTGTTAGAATGTGGGTAGGAGATTACATACAATAAGTTATGGTTTCGTCTATTAAGGATGAAAAAAAAACAGATCACATTAAAAATCTTAAAAGATGCCTGAACTAGACACTGTAATGGAAGATGCTAGATATGCTCAAAAGGTACTATCAGGTAATATAAACAATGGTTGTATCCAGATAGGCAAAACAATAAAAAATAAACCAACCAAAGCCAAAGAAAGGTTAAAACTCGTTTAAATTCTTCGGTTATAACTCGAAGAAAAAACAAAATAATAAAAAGCATGATGTGGTAATAGCAAAAAGCAATGCTTGTTTTATTTTTCTTTAGGGCAAAAATCTAATAGTTATTATTCTCCCACAACTAGACAACAAGCGATGCTTTATTTTTATGTTGTATATTTATATTCTATTATATACGTCATTATCGCTAGAGCACTAGCAGTACTATCAGGAGTATTCCAAGAATTTGAAGAGAATAGCGCAAAACTGGGTCTTAGGGTGAATGAAGATAAGACTTTGTAGACGAACAGCTCAAAATTGGAATAGTGATTTTCAGAGAGCACAGTTAAGAGCTGTAATCCAATTCAAGTACCTGTAAAGTGCTTTACAACAAAGTAGAGTGTGAAAAACAAACCAGGATAACATCGGGGATTGGATGCTATTCCTCACTCCAAATGGTGTAGCAGTTTAAATCGCTTTCTAAAAGAATGCAACTACAAAAATATAAAACCATATTAAGACCGCTAGTCATATATTGGTTCGAGACATTGCCCCTGACCAAAAATCAGAACTTATAGTCAGCTCCTGGGAAAGAAAAAAATTAAGAAGAATATGCGACACAGTAGCGGAAAATGGAATATACATAAGAAGGAATGAGGAGCTGATAATAGTGTGGGCAACCCGACATGGTAGCATTGATAAAGAGAGTTAGAATAAGGTGGGCGGGGCATGTGAAAATAATTTCAGAGCAGGAGGGACACGAAGTAGAGGACATTCTCGAATCAGATGGCTGGATGATATGGAGGGGGACGTGAAGCTGCTGAGTTAACAAGGATGGAGGACATTAACGAAGAATTGTGGAGAATGGTTGGCTGTGGTGGAGGAGGGCCAGGTCCTTTTAGAAACGTAGGGTCAGTATAATTATTATAATAATATACTTGTAGTACACTTTAGCAACTATATTTTTTACCGAGTATATTTGCGAATATGTGAGGAATGCTAAAAGCAGTGGGGTTTAACACAATTTTCTAAGAAAAACTAAGAAATTGAAATAGTTATTTAAATCAAAGCTGCAATTTTAACTGCCAAACCCTTTGATCGAGCGATACGAAAAAAAAGAAAGAAAAATTGGACTTGAGAAAGAAGCAGAAAAATGAATAACAATAAGGTTAAAATTTATACGCCATCATATATGGGCCCATATTAGGGCACTAGGTCTGGCCATTTTGCGCTAAGTGAGGGCCGTTTCCCATCATCATTTGCAGCGGCGGACCTTAAGCTGCGGCCGCCATTGTGTCCCTAAGTGCCCTTCTCCTTTCCCGTTTTGTGAAACTTAAAATTTATTGTTAGTCCAAAAAGTTTTCCCTCGTTAATAGGCCCTCATATCATGAGGATTTTCTCCACGCTAATGGCGACATACACTCGTTGTATTAGTCACCTGTATAAATAAAAAAACCAAAATAAAAATGTCTGAAGCGTTTTAGTCGGCTGAATAATGAAAAGGGTGTGCGCTAAGCTCTCAGGCAATAAATTGTCTTTTTATGTTTTATTTTAATTCTATGTAACTGTGAATAAATAAAAGTGTATTTTTTCACGTTATGAAAAGTCACAGCTTCAAAAACTACATAGTCTGAGATTATTCTATCGAATATGTCCCTCCTCAATGGGCATGTGATTCCCGTCAGCCTACTGGAGGTAACTCTCAAAGACTGGTTTGATGACCTTCCCTACTCCGTTTGGATCTGATTGAATGTACTTGATCCTGATTGAACAACGAAAGATACTGTTAAATAGGGTCGAAAGGGACTGTTTATGAAGAAACCAAGGTTTGCAATAAAGTAAGGAACTGCTATATGTGACACTGGAATACTAGGAGTACCTAAATAAATAGGGTAAGGGACATTGAACAGGTAGTTTAATTGTACCTTTACTCTTAAGAGACAGGACGGCAGTTATAGCCAAGAAGAGGGCAACTCAACATGCAAACTGTCACACATAGCGAAAAGGCTTTCATTTCTTTCTTTGTAAGTAGTTTTATAATTTTTATTGTAACTATGATCAGCGCATAACAATAAATATAATGTTATTTAATGAAATGAAAAAGGATCTTTATTTAATAAGCAACTCCTGGTCAGTCAACCTTTGGAGAAGAGAGGAATATGTCTCTTATTCATTAATGATATAGAATTACTATATCTCAAATGTAACGATCTCAGGGTAGCATGCCATTTTATTATTTAAAAATTATTCAGATCAAAGGATCTGACCTATCCTTGAGATCATTGCTTGGGCGGTGAAGCCAATATAGCAGAACCTCCCTTTAACGTTAATTACCAATAATAACTATGAAACTAACAATACCTAACCAACTATTTTTGTTTGATAATAACTAACTAAAGTGTCAATAATAATTATTTAATAGGGATTTAAACATTTTCGGTAATTGAAAATAAAACACATTTTATTTGTATATTATTTTGATAATCGAATAATCGGATTTAATAGTTTTTTTGTTGGTAAATTTGCTAACAATTGCATCAACTATTTACCTCTAGAATGGAATTCACCTATTTGACCTTTTATATTTTCATAACCAGCTAACCCGTTCTCTTTCACGTCAAAACATACTGATTTGCAAGTGTACAGATTATGTTTAAAATATAAGATGGTCTGTTTAAATTCACCCTGTTACCAAAATGAAGGCTTATCCTAGTTAGGAAATAACAAAAAGCTAAATAGAATAATTGCTTGTATTAATAATATATTTATTGAATGAAATTATACAAATGCCATTTGACACATAATGTATATGTGATCTTTCGAAAGCCTCTCCTAAGGGATTCACGTGGTATCGTCAACTCCTAGCTTGTTTCATCATCTGTAGTAGATTCCTGCTCCAGAGACGTTTCAGCCTCCTTGTCGGATTCTGTGGCTATGTGTCTGTGAGTAATGATTGTACCAGTACTACGTACTAGCGTTCATGGGTGTCCAGGAAGTCAGTCATGAAATTTTCTGTAGTTTTTCTTAATTGTCGAAGTCACGAGTGGTATTTTCAGGTCTTTGTGTAATGATTTATTAGTCCTATAAAAGGGACAAAGAGTAATGTAACCAAGTAATTATGACTGCAAGTTTGAATGGTCTGTAAGTAAGATTTTTCGCATTAACCTCACACCTCCGAGGCATAAACCCATATCTGTAAAAGTAGAATAACTGTTTATGGTTTAAAATATATTAATACTGAACATTACTAGTTATAATTATCCTGTACGATTTTATTACGTCATAAAAACTATTTGTCTTAGGTGAAACAAGACAAAGAAATAAAAAATAAAAAAAGTGAAGAAGAACTAATGTACCAAAAGGGTGGAAGAAGATGACATTGGGCAGGGAGTAGTCTGGAATGCCTCGCTCCCTGAATTTTATTACCCGTCCTTAATGCGGAGGCCTGTGGTTTATTGTCTATGGCTATCAGCTCCTGCAGATCGGGAACCCATTACCTTTTGGCACCTACTTCTCTCGAGGAGCATTTATACTCTGCAAGGTGATTAGCTTTTTCTGTTCTCGACATCTTCCTCTTAACCAGGCCATTTCTCCCTAACTCGTTTAAATTTAAACTCATTTTTCATCGGTTTTATCTCCTATAAGATGGAAACTTCATTTATTAATCTTCAAGAAAGGGGTAGAGTGCTGTAAATGATGTTTATATCGAAATTACAGCTACTCAACTGGGAATTTTTTGTCCTTTAGCGAACGATATACAAAACATAATCCTAATAATATTTAAATTCAATTAATTTTTCAAGAACAGTACTATGAACAAGAATTTTCATCTAGCGTTAAAACTATTTCTCAAATAATCTATTGTTGTTTCTAAATCGATGAGTCAGGGGTATTAGCTAGAAATTTACTGGAGTACACTAAAAATTATGACCGAGGTTTGAAACAATCTGAGATCAACACAAAAACCGAGATCCGTGATTTCGTAAACTCTCACAAAAAAAAAAAAAAATACATAAATAAAAATATCCTTGAATGCAAATCCTGTATGCGTCGTAATGCCTTACTACGAAAGGCCAGGTAAAAAAATTGAAGATCTAAGAAAGAAAGGGAAAATTCTTGGCTCAATTAAAGACCAAGGGGAATACAGTCGACGACATAAAAATGAGCTTTATACACATGTTCAAAAAATACCGGATGTTATGAGAAAAAAGAGCATTGGATTTTATGGTCACTTGCAAAGAATGAAACCAATAAGAATGAAGAGCCGGATTTTTACCAATTTTAAAGGAAAAAAGACCAGACCAGCCTGATTCGAAGAGGTAGAATAAGATTTTTAAGAGACGGAGATTGCGAAGATATTCTTGAAAGCTACCGTCTCAGGATGAAACTAGATGCTCACCAGGGTATTCAGGAAAAACCAAACGTGAAGATAGGAAATAAATGGCAGGAGGAGAGTAGGGATCAGCACCGGCGACGAATGAGGGAAAATGGGCAAATGCCAAGGCTAAATAGAATAACGACAGTTGAAATGACGAGGTCAATACGATCAATATCTAAACAATATTGCAAAAATATTTGTTAAGGAAATGTTATAAAGCCTTAGTAAAAACAAGTCGGGAACTAAGAGCATTCGTTAGTAACGAGGACTGAATTGATATTCCTGATACTATCTCTTGGACAAATGGTCAGATACATTAAGATACTTGAAGAACATGATTGTCTCCAGCGATATTCATTCAAAATTGAGGTTGTTGAATGTCTAGTAATTTTGTTCTAGCTACAAAAAATGAATAACTAACATCAGAACCGGGATGTTTGCAGGTCTGATAATAAGAATTCAGATTATTAAAAAGAGATTTTAGGGAAAATTAGCAAATTATCGATTCTAAATGAAAAGGATGGACTGTGTCCATAAGCTCCTCTTTCTAGTCTTCATTCACTTATATGGTGTGTCTTTTGTAGGGGTGCAGTTTTAAGTATTTCTGCAAGGATGGTCTATGCACATTTAAAGCACTTGCGCGCTTTCAAATCGAGATGTTCGGATCGGTAAACACTAACACGATTAACTCTATCCGCGTTTGTTACAGATCTTAATGACCTTGGCCGCCCTGATTTAGGTTTTTCCAATGTTGAACCAGTCTCTTCAAACTTTCCGACCCATTTTTTAATCAGAGGAATGCTTGGTGCATCATTTAAGTGGCGAAAACCTCGAATACTGCAGAATCTTCTACGGGCTACAGTCGCCGAATCACCGTTTTTGTAAAACTCTCGCACGCACAACGCACGGTACGCATCCGAGAAACGATCCATAGGGACTGAATTCCTAAGAGCCAGGCTACCGATTGACATAACCCCACCCCCTTCAGATTCGTCGTGTTCACGCAGAAACCTAAACAAATATAACCTTTCTTTTGAGACACCCTGTACTTGTTTAGGGAATATCTCACAACTAGTATCTATGTAGTATTATCCATATCAAGTTGTCCTCTCATCAGGATGCCAACCGTTTTCGATATCGAATAAGTGGATAGTGTTCGATATCGAATATGTAGGAAGTTCGTGTAGAGCATTAGTTCCCAACCTTTCATGTACCATTTACCCCTTGTTCATATGAAACTCTTCCACACCGCCCTGTTAAAATGAAATTCTCCCACGCCCCCCCCCCCAATTGCACAATACTTAGCCATATGAAAAAAACATAACAAGCATTACATTAAAAATAAAACATTTAGTTTTGCTATCACAATATACAACATTATAACTTTCAACTTAAGATAAAATAGAACTGGTAAGTGAAAAACAACTAAAACTAGGTGATGATTTTCTTAATTTTCAACTGGTCTCGCGCCCTCTGGGGTGTTCACGCCCTCCAGGTTGGGAACCACTGATGTAGAGTATTACGATATTATTGGGGAGCGGGATAGCTCATCGGTAAAGCCCTGTGTTCGAATCCGGCTATGGCAGGTAATTTATTTAATCTATTAAGACCCGGATACGGACCTTGTAGGAATTCGAGTGTGGACTCTCCTGGGGCCCTAGAGTCTATAATGTGGACAACCATGACTAGGAGAAGTCTTGGTGGTTGACAGCAATCTGCACAGCCATTGTCCTAGTTACAATACAGTCTCTACCGAGGACTGAATCTTGACCTATACTGGTATAGGTTATTATAATATTATTATTTGTAAAATATCCTTATGAGTTATTTCACATTTCATATTTTAGTTAGAATGCGTATGTATGTCATTACATAGGAATTTGTTCATTATTTTATATTTTTTTTAATTTAACATTTAAGCGAACAAATGCATTTTCAAGTGATTCTTAGAAAAAGAAGGAAATAAACCTACGAACAAAACAAATTTAGCGAGGAATCCCTGAGTTTATCCAGAGCCTTACAAAGACATTACCTGGCTGGAGGAAACTAAAGGCTGATAACGATCTCTGGAGACGTTGAGGCAGATTAGAAGGAAGGAGAGGTATTAATGAGGTAAGAGAATGCCCCACTGTACCGACATTAGCTTTCTTATCAGCAGCCTCTTATCACCTCCTTGAAAACCTTATTTCCTACAGCACCCTCTGCTTTTCAGATCCTCGGATTGGGTCGTTCTCTAAAAATTGAAATCCCTAGGAGGGAACGAGGCAGGCCTGCTAGATTGTGCCTCGCTAATGCGGTTTTCAGGGAGAGCGAATTTTAGCTGGAACTCTTTAACTTTCCTACTTTGCCATAGGCGAGTCACTCTATCTCAACATTTCCCGTCTCGAAAACAGGCGTTCACTTTGTGTTGTTGTCAAGGGACTTCGGGCTACATTTTATATTTTATTATGTACTGAGTGCCGTGTTTTTTCTTATTACTTCTACTTAATAGAAAGTTTTCGGTAAGAGTTAAGCCACTCTAAACAGTTCATTCCACCCTCCTACAAGGAAAAGTTTACAAAGTAAAGAGATTCCTAAAAACTCTTAAACATTTAGGTAATTCAGAACCATAAATATAGAAAATATTTAGTGAAGTACTTTAAAGTAATTTAGTTTAATTATTTGCTTAAAATGGGAGACAAAGTCTCCCACATTCTCTCCTTAACGCCTTTTCTTTATTTATTTCATTCCACATTTTTTCCAAACAAATATTCCTCTCCCATTCTTATCTCATCCAAAAAAAACAACTGTACTATTACAATTCATGGAGAGTCTTTGGTTCAGTACGTAGGAGAGACGGTACTGTCTCTTGGACAACGTTTGTGCAGGGAGGTGATTAGTCCTAGAACACGCTCAACTTCCCGATATTTTGGGTACTCACTTTATAGAGGATAGGTGAGTCCCAGCCCCCAAAGAATCCACTCCTGTGTGTGATCAGATTAAATAAAATCTGCCACAACCGGATTTAAACCTGGGAGCTTCAGCATGGCAACCCAGCGCTCTACCACTGAGTATTCCTAAATTCTTATCTCATCACAAACTAATTTCAATACCGATTTTTGGTATGAATATTTATATGTATTCCTTCGTTTGTTTTCTAAATCCATAATTTCCGGGTCGTGAGCCTTTTGACCATTTTAGCTAACGTGATGGTGGACATTTCTTACCACAATTCATTTCAAGGGTTATCAGGCTTATTGCTTAGCGCTTCATAGAGGTCCAAAATTAAGTTGAACAAAAGGTATCACTATAAAAGGAAGCTTTGCACATAATTTCTCATTTCGTATCAACGGAAAAATCACAATTTTTAATTTAATCAAAGTACCGCTAATTTTATTTATTCAAAGACCATCTTCGCTGTTATCTTGAATAAAGACATTTTACTGGACGCCCTATTCACAATTGGGTTACACACTTCATCACACATTAACGATCAAGACGGTTGGGGAATGGCCTGTTCGTAGCCTGAAACATAGAAGACCATATCAGAAATCTATCCCCCAGGATACTCCCACTGACCACATCGACCAATTGGTTACATAACCACAAGCCGTCATCTAGTCGTAGATGCGAATTAAATATAGAATATAGTCTTTTAGACCGAGCGATTCTAGAATAGTCTAAATTTTTAATTTAGGGCACTTCACAGTCCTTGATTAATCGTAACAGACACCATGACGTAGGTGAATCGGCTTGCTCGAACTGATAGTGTCTCATCTATATTCATATATCGTAGGTGTGCGAGATTGACCAGATCTCACATAACTAATGCCCATAATTATTCGCTAGACTAAGAAGAATATATATTTAAACATGTCAAAATAAATTTAAATAATGCAAACAGGAAAAATTTGACCAATATCGGAATACGACCTATTTAAAAAATTTCACTAATTAAATCCTTTCATTACACAACTTTGAACGAATGAAATAAATTTTATAATGTATACACAAGATAGGAATATCGTAAAAAAAAAAAGTTGTTAATAATTTTTTTGTAAAAAGAAAATAAGTAGTTAAAAGGCATATACATGCAATGGAATGTGTCAATAAATAAACGGTTCTGTCAAAGGGTTACTTTGAGAGGGGGAAAAAATACATATCCATCATACATGCAAATAGTAGAAATATATATTTTTTATGTCTCTTATTATGATTTTTCAAAATTAAACAATAACAATTAAGTCATATAACAATTATAACATAATATGAGCACAATGTTATATATAGGTATATTTATATATAAATGGTTAAAGTTAATCAATATACAATACCGCTTCTTTATTCACTTTAGGATTACTTTATTTATCCCCTGAAGAACAATGAATTTTAAACAATACAAATACAAAATTAAAAAATAAGTTTATTAAGAAAAAAATTTCAACATTTCTTCAAAATTTATTTTTTCTTAATTAAGCATCAATCCTTTTGCCAGCCTACCTCTAAAATCTATTCCTCTCGAACCATAAATTCCCTCCAATTTATTTACTAACCTGAATAACCTTCCTATTCCCAATTGGAGCGCAATTTATTTTCCAATTCCTATTTTATTTCGTCAATACATAACAGTGTTTTCCTTGTTCTTCAGGTCTTACTCTATTTCCTCGTAATAAAAAGAACAAAACATAAACAAATATAGATAAAGAACATAATTTTGCCAATAAATTATTTTAACCGTAGGGATAATTTTCTCAATTGACTAAATGTAATTAATTAATCATAGGACAATGTAAAATAAGAACCCTTTACATTAATATATAGTGCTCCTTCAAAAGAACAATGTAATTACTAAAAAAAACTAATTTAAAAGTTCCATATTAGTTTTTTTTAAATAAAAATTTGGGTATTTATGAAGCAAACCATTCCTACATCATTATGATCGTATTAAATTATTTTATTTACCGTCAGAATATTTTTTGAAGCTTGATTTTTAACTTATGTCATTATTCCCACAACACTTCAAGTTCGTAAATGATGCAACTCAAAACACGAGTTAGTACCCCTTAATGCAATGCCTACTATCATTATAAAGTGAACAAATCCTTTATAAACTGAATTCAAAGACGAGCATTGCTCTATCAATATCAAAGATGGAAGGTCGTTGTTAAAGTAACATCCTGAAATGAAGTAATGGATCTGATTTGATAAAAAAATTAAATGAGTTTTATTTAAATTTCGAAAGCACCTCTAGTTTTCCTAAAGAACAATTCTATTTCTTTAAAAGGAATTTTCATTGTAGTAAATCATTTGTTTTTGTTATTAAATTTCGCATTAAATATGAAGTGGATAAATTAAATTTATGAAATGGTTTATCAGTAACTTAAGTAATCCTCCGGTTTTAGTACTATGTACTTCTAGTATTTAAGGCTGAATTCTCTTGTACCATTAAACTCGCTCACATTTTTAAAACTAGAGCACTAGAAACATAACTTTATACAACCTTCAGAACTTTTCCGATGGTTTTTTGTAGGATGATTTAACGTTAATTAATTTTTCCATTAAACTAATTTTAAGTGAAACATATTTTTTATAGGATCACTATTTACGAAGATGGAATTAACTATTTCTCTATTGAACTTGGCATAAAAATCGGAAAGTTCACATATTATTTATCTGTCAATTTAATAGTTGAGAGACCTGTGATTTCGATGAAACCGTCTATATTGACTAAATATTTATTTAATAACAAGAAGGTAACATTATGAATATATATTTAAATGTAATCGTACAACCCACAATAAATGCATTATATTCTTATCTCATTAAGCCTGTATTAATTACATTCAAATAATTAAATTATTTGCTGCTTATAAATAATAATATAAATAATTAAATTAATACTTTAAATAATTAAATTATTGTACAGAATGGTGGGAGTAGAATTGTCATTGTTACCCTTTCTCGTTGTGCTTGGTTTATTTTACTCTAAGACATTTTAGTTTTTACACTATTCCTGTATTGTTATTCTAAAGGGACTTGTCCCAGAATAAATAAAGTCTTTATTATTATTATTATTAATATTAAAGTCCTGTTCAACAGAGTGGCATACCAAGTAGACCAAATCATCTGTGAATATCAAGCTGGCTTTAGAATGGGAAGGTCGAGCGCAGAACAAATATACAAACTTCAAAGCATTCTGAGAACATTCAGAGAAGAAAGCAAACAGTGAAAGATCGCCATTGTTTAGTTCCATAGAAGAATTCGGGATTGTCGAACTCTGATTCTCGGAATAACCAGAAAAACTCTGACAGATACCACATCAAAACAATTTTTTTCCCAGAGAAATAGGTGATGCTTTTAAAGTACAAAAAGAAGTCAGAGAAACTAGTGAAATGTTCAAAACTTATGTATACTTTCCAAGAAATTGCTGATAATACAGATATTTAAGTATCCTATGAGAAGACAAATACATGGAACCAAGGTACTAAGGAGAGATACACCAAACTATCAATAGAACAGATATATTCAATTATTTTGGTGAATAGAAACTAAATGGAATGGCAACAACGAGACAATTGGAACTGGCTTACAGGTTACAATAACTCAAAATAGATACAATAAACGAGCAATACCATAAAACTTGAACATCAGAAAATACGTTACAGATGTAAAACTAAATGGTATGTCCCTGTAATCTCAGTGCCTGAAACTGAGTATAAAAAGGAAGAGCTTAAAGAACTCGAAATAAAGAAAAGGAAAATGAGAAAACGAAGGCTGACATTCAACAGAGATCTGATGTAATGGGTGAGAACCGTATCACTAGGAAAATTCGTCAAAACATAACGAGACTAAAGGCTACAAAAAAAATTAGTGGAAGAAGATACACAATATAAAGAAGCCGAGTTGATAGCATCAAATCAGGAGAAAACCCAAAATTGTAGGCCTGAATTACTTATATTTGAGAACCACGGAAAAAATAAAAGTTAAGTAATGAAATGACACTGGGAAGGTAATAAGAAAAAAAATTGCCAGAAAGCCTCAGAATATATGGGCCCCACGGTTGGCTTAAGTCGGAAAAAATTAAATGATTTTTACGAGTAAATGTTAGAGTATTTTCCTTTATTTTGCACATTTTCTTTCTTATCAAGGCGTAAAATCCAAAAGTTATTATAGGTCAGGAATTAAGCTTTCAAACGACTGTACTGACGCTAAGTTGTAATTAATTTTTTTTAATTCTCTTTTAAGGGATTGAAATGACGCTGAAAAGGAACTGACTATTTTTTAATTTTGTTTTTTCTAAAATAATTGGTTTCGTCCTACTTTACTGAACAAGTCTTTTGGTTGTTTATTTTTTAAACTTATTTAATAGGACAGGTGATATTTTCTCTTGTTTTACTCCAAAACAAATTTGAACAACTTTTATGTGGTATTTTCTTATATTTGGTAGAAACCTTGGGACTCAAGTCGATCAGGGAGTAGCTTTCCCATTTAAATAAAAATAAGATAAGCGCTAAAGTACACTAGGGTTCTATAGTTCGCCTTTGGTTTAAAATATATCAATTTATGGTCGGGTATTGGAGAAGCTAGACAGGCTGTTACTGAGTGATTACCGCTTGTACTCGTAAGAGTGGAGAGAGAAAGCAATTAATCGCTAACCCTAATCCTGGAAGCTAATCCCAGCATGTCCTTCCTAAGCCATCTATATATTGCTCCCTTCTTCCATCATTCCCAACCGATACTCTTAATCTCTTCAGTCCGGTCCGTGGGCTAACTTTATTCTTCTTACATATGATAAGATAAATTCAGACCGCAGATAAAAAAAAAAGGGCCTTACCAAACAATTCAAAGAAAGGGATCATATGAGGCTTAAGGATCAAAATTGACTTCTTCACATTTTTCACTAATGTAGCAAGCTATACCTTATGCTCCCGAAACATCAGGCTCAGGACCGTATTAAAACTATGAGAAATAAGACATGAATGCGTCGTATTAGACAAAATTTCTAAAATAAAGTAAATTTTGAAAAAGAACCAATTTTGATCCTGAACGCCTCTATGTTACACCTTGTTATTATGCCTATTATTGTAATGCACATATTACTATGAAATTTGGTTGTTATCGGGAGTATTTCCAGGGCATATGGTCACAATCGAACTATTTTCGTTGTTTCTTAGACAACATTAACAAATAAGAAAACCTTGATTTTTTTTTAATTATCACAATTCATACTAAATTAGACGACATTTTGTAATATACAATTTATTTTTGTCCAGGGCATCCCTAAACAGGTCCCTTTTATCCTAATGAGAACCAGCGTTTTGATAACTCTGGAGTTCTTAAAATGTCCTTATTAAATTTTAAATTTGTTATCACAATCGTTGGGAACGGAGTGGCTCCGTTCTAAAGCCGTGCAAAAGCCCAAATCCCGTTCGTTTGCAGACGATTTTTTATCTGATAGCTACCGGAGATGGATCCTATGGGATCTAGGACCGTCAACTGTGGCTTACCCGTGTCTATAAAGTAGGTACCCAAAATAAGGAGGAAAAATATGGAGCTTGAGCGTGATTTAGGACAAATCACCTCCCTGCTTAACCGTTGTCCAAGAAACAGTACAGTCTCTACAACGTACTGAACCCAAGGCCATTAAAAAATTAAGCTATTAGAGATTACAAAGATACTACATAATATATCATTAAGAAATTAAATGCTTAAGAGCCATCTAGCTATATGAAATCAAGTCGAGATGGCATCGCTAAATTTATACTTAATTGTAATAAATTAACAGTTTTTATGGAGAATTAAATCATCCTAATATTATCCGGTTTATAATCTTTATTCCTCCCCCTAATAAAGGTGGGACCGACGCCTCCATGAACTTTACTGCCGCCTTAAGCCGCTATGGCGTACAATAGTAGCCATGAAAAATACATTAAAACTCAGCCATTGTTTTTATTATATCCAATATTACTGTTTAGACAAGTTCATGCCGCATTAAAATTAGTCAGTAAAGCTTTTTGTTTAATGGAATGCTTGGAACATTTTAATTAGGGTTTTAATAGCCGGGATTCGTATGGAACACTTATGTTCCATTCAGTAATTCATCTAATGATTATGTGAAATCGATTAAAATTTAATGAATTTTCATAATTTATAACTTTAATTGTTGTAATGAATAAATTACTACACACCCTGAGTTGGATTACTGTGCGTGATTTTGAAAAAGTTTTCCTGGGGAAGAAAAAACATCCTTCCTTCTCATCCTTCTTTACAGGATGAACTCTTGCGTCCAATTATCCTACTTGCAGTCGTCCTGGAAGATAGCCGTCCCATTACCTTCATTCTATCCTGGTGGAAACAGTCCAGGCGCAATTCTATAAAGTAAATTTGCAGTAGACTTCCCTGACAAGAATATTAAATGAAAGTCAGTAGTATATGTTATAGAACAAGTTTTTAAGTGTGTGAATAAGTTGTTTTGACCAATATCTCACTTTCAAGATGTTAACAAATGTTGGCTTTTATAAATATAAAAAATTACTTAATTTTGTATAAATGGGCGGAGTTTTAAACAATTTACAACGTTTTACTACAAAAATGAATGATAGCCATGTAAATTTAAGTATAGCCCTAGTATTTGACCCTCCAACATTGGCCTTGTGAAAGGAAATAATTAAACAAAGTTATTAATAAATTTCCACAGAACACAGGATAATGTAAAAATAATTGTTCTCTAAAAAGGTCATGAACAAGCCCTAATTATACAAGTGATTTTGGCTCCCTATTCATGTTTCTACATCTATTATTTCAATTATTACCGACAAAAAAATGATATTATAATAAACCGATAGCTTTATTATCGGCATTCGCAGAATACAAATCATTTCTCCTAGAAAATATCGATATCCAAGCAGGACTAATGATCGAAGTTGAAAATACTAACTTTATGATAAATGACAAACATGGACCGAAATTCTTTCAATGGAAATTGGTCTGATAGATAGGGTCAACAAATTAAGGTTCATGTAGTCGCTCACATGAACTCATATGGGAGAATGAATTAGAGCTGTTGGTGATCGAATTCTGAAAATGGAAAGGGTGAATGGCTAAAAAACAAAGGGCAACTACAACAAGAAGTCCATTGCCTGATATGGCATGAGTTCAAAGATCAATCATGGCTGCAGTACAGAGACTGAATATGGATGGAAACTGCGAAAAAAAAAAGAATTATACCAGAAAAAGTAAGGAATCTCAGAAACTACAACAACTAAGATGAGGCTGATATGGCTCAGACAGCCATAGAATGAACAAACAAAGATTGACTAATAAAATATTTTACTACTTTTGGAAAAATAAAGCCACCAAAACGTGAAAAAAAGGTTTTGAAAAGTCGTACATTACAGAGTCTCACATGCTAGAAAGAAGTGGATTTGAAAGCAGAATGAAAAATATGTAACGGTTTCACTTATATTGATGTTCATAAAAATGAACGGTCTCATTTCATTAGTTTAAATATAAAATACTTAAATAGTTTAAATACACCAGAAAAAATACTATATATAATTCTGATTTCCATGGGGATAAACATAGAGAGTGATTTCTGACAAATCATCTTTGGATTATTATGTATTTTAGGCCTTAATTTATAAATAATGAAATCAGCAAAAATATTTTTTATTTGTTGTGTTTTATCTAGACAGTCGTTTTGAATTCTGTCAAAATAAAAACTAAAATGTTAACTAAATATTAAACAAACCCTGTTTTTTCGTCCTTGTCCATTAAATATTTTTTCCTAAAACCTCAAACTTTCAAGCGGGCCTTTTATATATATATACTAGCAATATATATATAAATTTCTTCTAAAAAAGATTAAATATATTACTATGATCAAAAAACCGGAGGATATTTCTATTTTCTGAGGTCCTGGTACCTTAATTGGAAGGTACTCCAGCTACCCTTAGAGGAAACGGCAATTTGTTTGTCATTAGCTTCTCTCCCATCCAATTCTGCCCTCTACTGCCCTTTCCAACCTTAAACTTTTTTCTATTTACTCGGCCCAATTCATTGAGATGGTTCCCAGGGCATCATTACTCTGTCGTTTAGTTTACGACGGTAAATGTTTACTTTAGGTTGATAGGCACTGCCTACGCCAAATGGAAAACAAAATATAGGCTGAATGGTTAATGTTAAGAGATTGAAACGTCAAGCTTGCCACAACGTTATAGCATAAGATATTGGAGAAAGAACTTAATGGAATTACTTGGAAAATGGCATGTCCTATTGATGACGCACAGAGGGGCAAATTAAAGTAATAAAAAATTAACATAAAGTTTTTTTTTTTTTTAAGAAAGGTAAATAATAAACGTCTTTGTCGTATTATTTATTTAACATCAACGCCTATGGCTTGCATTATATAATATTGCAGTTTTTATATTATAGATAAACAACATACATATACACAAACTCATTCACACACACAAACATTCAAACTGGGCGATGGAGAACAATTAGACACAATTTGAGACAAACCACCTCCCTATGGTTGCTGCGTAGATCATACTCCTATTGTTCTGTGTTTTTTAATATACAGAGATATCTTTCTTCCAACATTGCTTAGCATCTCGCTGAAGTTTTTGTATTAACTGAGTTCTGATGGAGTGAGCAATGTGGTGCCTGATCTGCGAACTCGATACCCTTTATCCCTCTTACTATGATCATTTTTTATTTTTGTGATGAGCATTTGTAAAAAAGAAAATAAAGAAGATGCATAAAAACTACTGAGATGTACAATCTATCATCATGCATATAAGTTCAAAATAATAGTATAATTTAACGAAATAAAAATGTATTAATTACATGGAGATGATACCTATTGCAGTTTTTACGCAGTTAAATTTAAATAAACCAACCAAAGAGGTAAAGATGTATATGAAAAATAATAAAAAATAAATAAATAGTCAGTCATGAGGATTGCCGACAAAAAAAACTCAAAACTTCTTCGTTATTTTAGAAGTTCTTAATCAATTATAGTATGAATTATTTAAATTTCATAATTTTTAAATTTAAATTATGACATTTGTCTGGTTTTCACATATACTGACACTCCGAACATTAGTTATACAGATTTTGAAATAGTTTATTTGTTACTCAAAACATATGATGGGCTGTACAAGCTCAATACAAAATATCAATAATTTAATTGAAATAATTATTAGTATATATCCATTACACTTTTAGAATTATTATCATCGGTAAGTTCAACAGTACTTAGATCACTTAAAAAGTCTTAAAGTCTTAAAGTCTTTTAAAGTCTTTTAGGGGAAACGGAAAGTTTATTGATCTACTTTGTTATTATTAGTATCTATTGCAAGATTATTACACGACCTTTTAGTTAAATATAAGTATTCTCGGAATAATTATATTTAATATAATTATCATTGGAATTCTAACCTTTAAACTAAAGTTGATTAAATGAAATTGTATAACTCATGCACAGGCTGCTATAAGTCGTTAGTCTCGCGCAACACGTCACGAGCTAAAAAACGCTAAAGAAGTTTTCACTTCAACAATCCTATTTATTTTCATTAATTAAAAAAAAAAAAACTGATCGGTATTGGGGTCTTCAAGTACATTTTGGAGACTGTACTGGATAACGATTGTGCACGGACGGGCTTTGTCGTCAGGTTTTTCTCCCAATTTAGAAGTTAGGTATAACCGAGGTTGTTCGTCACAATCTAACGGGGCTAACAACGGCGTTCAACATATTAAATAATTTATTTCCAACAACCGGATTTGAACACGAAACCCTCGGCATAGTAACTCATGCTCTACCCAATGAGCTACCTTTTTCTCGATTTCATTAAGTTAACATAAAGAAAATCCGTAAATAGATATTTTTTTTTAGTAAAAAACCCTTAAAGTAAGAATCATTCGGTGTTAAATCAGTGCCCTCAATGTGGTTGTGTAAAATTTGAAAGAAGTTAAAATCGATAATGGCTCAAATCAAACACAGGAATAGCCCTTGCATGATGTAACAGTTTACATATTGAAGGAAAGTCAAGAAAGAAATTCGGGGAACGTTTCCCCATTAAGTACATATGGATCGACCGATGATTAAAGGATGGTATCATACACCGTTTTTAATATTTATACTCATGCACAGGTCGCTAGGTGTCGCCAGTCTAGCCGATACATCACGAGCCTGTCGCGATAGTCGATGACGCGAACGCATCGGTTTTCCCTTACCAAAAGTCACTAAATACGCCTAAAGAATTTGCCAAATTAAAAAAAAAGAAAGAAAATAATAAGGAATATATATGCCATTGATTAAGTTCTTCCAGTGAAGACATAATGAAGTAAACGGTCATCTTAAAGAAGAAATTAGCAACATTAGATATTAGACAGAATAATAAAGAAAACTGTAAACAGTGTTGTTTGGAAGGATGCTAAGAAAAGCGCAGAGGGAGAGGGAGGAGATAGGGCCACACAATGAGATTACCAAGTTATCAAGATGCAAATTAGTTCGGTGTAGAGGTGCGAGGAGGAGGCCTAGCTGACGGTGAAAAACACCGGAGGAGCCCCAGTTTCGGAATTAGCATGGCCCAATAACTCAGCCTTGGGCGGGGGATTTTAACAATGAGCCAACCGGCATCAGTTAACTTAGCCTTTTACAGCTCTGTCCTCTCTATTATTTATTGTCTCCTTTTTATCCTTATTCCACTCTCGTTTCCATTTTCTTTATCCAGAGGAACGCCCCCTTCTTCTTCACCACCTGGATCCACTTCCCCTTCAAGTCCTTATTTCGAGGGGAGCCATAGATCAAGTAAAAATCTGCTTGGGAACGCAAAGAGGTTCAGGTTCCCTACTCAATTCCCTGAAATGGTAAATTAAGTTGAGTGATGTTGGAGATTCATAACATTGGACTTTTTAAAATTTAATGTTGCTATGATAGGCAAATGAAAACTACACCGGTTTATAATCTACACAATTGTTAAATATCTGTCTGTTATATCGAGCACCAATCTTTTTTGATCACCATTGATCAATGTCAAAATTAGTTTAAATTGATTTTCTTTGTAACAAGAATTTAAACTAACGGCTTTTATTCCGCAGGTTGTCGCTTCGAGTTGAGTCACAACAAGTTTTACATGTCCATTCGTTTCCCTTTTAATATTTTCCAAAAATACAAGTTAACGTGGGCTTTAGTATGGAAAAGAGAATGTCATTAAGGAACATGTGTATACTTTGGTAATCATTTCATATAGAAACGAACATTTCAACAAAGAAATATCATCTATCCTTCGAAATTAAAACATTTATTTCTTGATGAAATGATTACCGAAAACTACTCGTTTCCCATAATTACATTCTATTTTCCAAGATTCAAAACATTGGACATTTTAAATTTGAATGTTGCTAAGGTGAGCAAAAGAAAATTGCACAAGATTATAATTATCAATTGTACACAAGATTATCTACACAATTGGTAAATATCTTTCTGTTATATCGAACACCAATCTTTTTGATCGCTATGTTGTATTATATTATCCAAAAATACAAGTTATCACGAGCTTTAGTTTGGAAAATATAATATAATTACGAAGTACAGATGATACATGCTTGTTGAAATGTTCATCTTCAGATGGAGTGATTATGGAGGTATACACATTTCCCCTAGTTACATTTTGTTTTCCACACTAAAGCTCATGATAACTTGTACTTTTGGAAAATATTAAAAGGGAGACAAATGAAAAGTTAAAACTTGTTGCGACTCAACTCGAAGTGACAACCTGCGGAATAATTACCAAACTAACTATAATTTACTATTTTGTGTCTTTTTTTTTTAAACGAAAACTTCTTTAGCTGCGTTTACCGACTTTTTGATAAGCTTCTTGCCTGTGCATGAGTTATGGTATTTCTTTCAATCATCATTAGGTTAGGATTCCATAGTTATATGAATAATTATAAGTCGTTTGACAGTTCTGCAATTGATATACTAATAATAACATAAAACATAAATAACTGGTTGTACTTTCCGTGTCCTCTAAGAGATTTAATTTGTAATAATTACATATCTTGTTTTAGGAAATGATTGAAATTCGAATAATCTAATTATTGCTGAACTTAATCATGATGATATTTCTAAAAATGAAAACAAAGTTTATTAATATCTATGTAGATAAAAGTACAAGGCATAAATAATATAGCATCATACTAAATATTGTTTCAATTAAATTATTGATATTTTTTTGAGCTTGAGCAGGCCTTCATAGGATTAGATTAATAAATAAACTACTTGAAAATGAATAAAATCATTATTCGGAGAGTTAATTTAAATAATTCAGACTATAATTGATTTAGAAATAAAAAAAAAAACTAGTTATTCCATGGTCTTGAGTTTTACTTTTATCGCCAGTTACAGAATATAAATACGTTCATGTAAGCCGGTAAAAAGTTAACTCCATTTATAAAACCCGATAAACAAAAGGTATAGATATGGCGATGATTTCGACGAAGCAGATATTAATGGGGTTTATAAACGTAGAAGAGTTATTCTCTAATAACTCGAAAAATAAGAATATTTAAGACATTTTACAAGGATTCATAGTAATTAACAATTTTTATATATTCTTGATATTTTTCTATATTTTTATTTCACGGTTTAAAAGCTGGGGTCAATTTATTTCTATTACATTAAGGATTAAAACCTTACAAAAAAAAAAAAAAAACTCTACCACTACGACCCATGAAGGGTTCAGTACGTAATGTTTTGGAGGAAGGGTTGTGCAGGGAGGTGATTGGTCCTTGATCACCCTTAAACTTCCCCCTATTTTAATTACCCAATTTAGAGATAGTGCGTAAGCCCCATGAGGTTCTTAAGATCCCAAAGAATCAATCCCCGGCTATTCACAGATAAAATAAATAATCTGCTACAGTCGAATTTGAACCCAGGACTTTTGGCACGTCACTCAGCGCTCTACCATTGAGCCACCCCGCTCTTAATTTTATGATTTTTTATTCTATTGTTAATCATAGTTTTATTACAACTTACATTCCAATTTTAACCTAATTAACTAAACCTGTTTTTATATTAATAAATAATTAAATTTAAAAAATATATAATAATGCATCAGAAAACTCTTCCAATAAATATTCCAATAATTGGAAATTGGAATGCAAACTTGATGTCGCTGACACTGAATAAAACTATTACAAAATTAAATCTCGAGGAAAAAACTTTATGAATGAACCACCAGAAAAAAAAATGATATGAATATGACTGATTTTTTGTATCCTTGTAACTCAAATTGAAACATAACAAGAGCTGTGTTAACAAAGGTATACGGGTGTAGGCGACGTGGTTTTGTTTTCAACAATATTTGGGCAGGTGTTAAAAAACATTTATCTAGAATGAATAGAGTACAACTGAAAATTAATGCGAAATAATAGGTTGTGGAAAAAGAAATCCATTAATTTTGCCTGAAATTCAAAACTTTATTTAAGATGATCAATTATACATTTTGTTGTCATTTTAAAGGTACCTTCATATTATCTATCTCAAAGTCTTGGTCCTTATTGGCGAAAAACTCCAGTAATAAATTTTCACAATCTTCTCTTGATCCCAATTTCTTACCACTCAGGAAGTTTTGCAATGCGAGAAAAAGGTGGTAATCGCTTGGCGCCAGGTCCGGACTATATGGTGGATCATTAAAACTTCCTAACCAAGCTCCCGGAGTTTCTGGCGAGTCACTACAGACGTGTGTGGCCTTGCGTTGTCCTGATAGAGCACAACACCTCTTCTGTTGGCCAATTCAGGCCGTTTCTGGTCAATCGCTAACTTTAAACGGTCCATTTGTTGACAGCAACTCATAATAAATGATTACTTTCAATCCCTCCAAATACACAGTAGAACCTTCCTGGTCGTTAGTCCTGGTTCGGCCACCGTTTGTGCTGCTTCACCACACTTAGACCACGATTTTTTTCGCACAATATGGTCGTATGTGGCCCATTTCTCATCCCCAGTCACCATCCGTTAAAAAATGGGACGATTTCATTCCGTTTGGCCAAGACTACGCAGATGGAAATTCGATCCATCATGTTTTTTAGTGTAAATTGGTGTGGCACCCAATCATCGAACTTCTTTTTGAATCCAGCTTTGCGAAAATGGTTTAAAACTGTTTTAAGGGCGATGCTACGACTACTAACATGCCGATCAACTTCGATTATTTCTGTGATTTTATCGACATTTTCAACGACGGGCATGCCTGTGCGAGGTGCATCTTTAACATCAAAAATCCCTGAATGACATCGACGAAACCAAAATTGCACCTAATTAGCTATTACAGTATCGGTATCATAAACACCATTCACAATTTCAGGGGCCTGGCTTGCACTTTCGCCAAAGAAAAACTGTAAAATGTACCGAATTTTCTCTTTGTTGACTTCCATTGTTAACACCCTGTAACTCACAACTGAATGGAACAAACAAAAAACAGCCAAAGAGTTTTTTATTGTGAAATGTCACCTTGACAACGACCATAGACTTGCAATTCCATCGATACTTTACAAGATATCGATAACTCCAGCCATATACCGAGAAAGTAATGGATATCTGTTTCCCCAACCTATTATTAAGTTATCCCTCGTAAAGCCTGGATATAGCTTATTATATAATATGTGTATCGTATCATACAGATAAACACACATTTGGGTAACGTTTTTGTGTCTGTTAATATTAAATTTTAACAAAATAAGAGTTTTGTTACAAAAGGTATCCATGTGTAAGTGATAATTTGTTTCGGAACAATATTGGACCTGTTATAAAACGGTGGACAACTTGTAAGAGAAATATACGATTTATATTTATCGAGTGATGAATAGATGTAATGTGATATTCAAGATATATAAATGGTACATTCTTATGAACTTACTTATTGAATATTGATTAACATTAGAACTTATTTGCTATGGACTACATCTAACTTCAGACATTCCTGGATCGGTTTTAAAAAACATATCTAGAATGAAAGAACAACTGAAAAAAAATATAGTCATATTATATCGAACAATGAGACACAAATTTAAGTTTGAAATAAAGTGCCGAAGTATTATTTTCCATATAGTATATGTTGCTAGAAGATTGTTGAAGTATTGAATGGTTTGGCTAGTTGTTTGAGAAATCGGGATGATTCAGACCACATCTTTCAAATATACAAAATTTACAGATAAATTCGTGATTGAGTAATGTTTTTGTTTCTGGTTTTTGAGCCGCACATTATCAACAAAAATTATTTTTGAATCAATATATAAAATTTCTGAATATCTTTTGATATATAAAGAGGGCTATAACACATGAAAAAAAACAACTAAATGAGTATAATTAATTACTCTAAATTAAAATAATATTAAATAATTAATAATGAATAACCATTAATGCCACAATGATCACTTGCATATTTTAGATGTCAGAAGCATGATACATAATTTTCGGGCAAGGTATACAGGTTAGGAATGTGCAATCAGGCTTCCTGACCTGTTATCGCTCCGAATCGACAGTTCAATTTTCACGTCGATTTACTCAACAAAGTAACCACTTTCCTGCTCTGCCTGACTCATTGAACATCTTAAACCTCGACCCCAAATATTATTTCAAGATTGAAGCAGCCAACCGAAAAATATATATGTCGTACAAAGTTAATTGGCTATGGAAAAAAAAAATAACAAAGAAAATATATTACAGAAAACATCTAAAATTGAAGAATATTCTAACATAGAGGTAGACATGAGGAAAAGACTTCTTAAATTCTATAGCCATTTAATGAGGCTTCGCTATCACAGAAGTACGTATCATCCCTTGTTAATGGAGGGGAATGGATCCAAAATATTACGAAAGACTTGCAATTAGCCCAAATTACTAATGAAGACATGAAAAAAGAAACAATTTTAAACATAAAGTTGAAAAAAAGATTAAGGCAGAGACAAGAGCACCAATAACTGGAACAAAATGGAGCGAAGTAAGAAAAGCTGAATTCTCCAAAAGAATGAAAACCTGGTGGGCAAATAAGAAGAACAAGATGCCCCAAACGTAATGTATCTTTACTTAGCGTCTTCCACTTTTGGGAGATTTACTACTACTAATAATAAAAAACTAATAAATAAGAGAATCGTAAGAACCTTATTTAGCAGTTACACACGGACGCCCACAAATAGCTTTTATTTCATATTCAGTCAATAAATAGAGTTTAACGTAATATGATAAATATTCTATAAAGTTCAGTCAATAAATATGAACTTTTGATAATATTTTTTTTAATATATGTATGGATACTTAAATTATACTGAAATATGTTGTACTGCACTAACGTTACTCAATAATACTGTATTTGAATATATTTTATATAGTACTTACTCATATATAATTCTTTTATAGCAAAACAACCTCATCATTTTGGCAAGAATACCACAACAATAAAATATCATAATGTTATGGCCAGAGATAGAAAAAGACCGGCTGAAGGGATTAAGACGAGCGGGAAGGATTAAGACCGAGTAGACGGACCTCGAAGAGCCTTGAATCTCCCCCACTCTCTTCCGACAGTCTCCTGGGCCTATATATGCCGCCCGCCTGAGCCTTAGCAGTCAGTCTGTGATAAGTGCTAAGTGATTAACAGTAACAGTGACAGTTAGTGGCCGTGTGATAAGTGTAATAAATTGTGTGTCAGTTTGTCATATTTTGAGAGTTTTACGGTCGGTGGACTTTAATTAGCGAACTGTAAGTGTTAATTTGTAGTTGTAAACTATAGTGTAATATTATTGTATTTGTACAAATTTACATAAATAGTTTAGTATTAGCAATATCTTATATTATGTTAGTAATTAGATAACAGTTAGGCCTAGGTTATAATCTGTAGAATATTGTTATTGTAAATTGATATTAGTTTAATTATTTAATTGTTTTAAATAATTTCAGTGTAGTATTTTTAATTTGTTAATAAATATTAGTATCTTGAATTTAGTAATACTTTAATTCATTTTACACCCAGTAGCCCGTAACAATAATATACCCTTAGCACTTCAAAGAGTCGAAAGATAAAACAATCGAAATACTCATGTCCTAATTTAAATTTTGGATGCATGATTTTCAATTTACATAAGTAGTTTTTTACCATTCAAACGAAAAAAATATATCTTGAATCGTAATAGTTGACCTTGTATACATAAGTGAAAGAAAATGGTCCGGATGGAGGCCAATAAATTTCTCAAAAGTAGGAAAAAATGTTTATTCAAGAGCCAAAGTTTCCACCCACTTTCCAGTTCTTCTTCAGGGCTGTTGAGGGGGGGGGGGTGGATTAAGCCCGTCACTAGCTCTACTTGATTGAAATAAATATATTATTACATGTTTTGTTAAGTACTTACTAATATTTTGTTTTATGATATACATAATTTCTTTAACAGAATGCAAATGGAAAAAAACACAAGCAAAGCCTTATTTTTCAAATCTGGGGTAAAAACAAACAATTACCAGTCGACGTTTCGCCTATTCAGGCATTATCAAGACACACACACAAAAAAAAGAGTAAGATCAATCACATCTCAAAGAAGAAGTGGAATATATCCCAAGGAATAACCGCTCAAATAGGCTCATAAACTGAAACCGCACCTCCACCCTAAGACGTTCAACCCAAAATAATGATGAGGACATTTGAGTTTTGAAAGCACTTGTACTTTTTAGTTTACATTTCTATTTATATGTAGCGTTTTTAGACATGTCTAAATAGAGTACAACTGATTCGAAAAAGCCCTACCCAGAGATCGAAAATGATGGCATTCATGTTTTTGTTTGTTCTCACCAGCCTAGATCAATGACTACCAAAATTAACAATAATCTTTTCAATATATAAATAATCATTTTTTTTCTTATATTGAAACAATTCTTGTTAAAGTAAAGGACCCTGTAAATATCATGAAATAGAAAATAGTCCGAGAGGAGATCGAAAATAAATTTTCGAAGAAGTGAGCAACTATTCATTAATTTATAATAAATACTCACTATCATTATTTAAGAATTCATTTTTGGGCTGCGCCCGGACCATTTTGTCCTCCATGGCATTTATACGGCCAACTTAAAAAAATTCAAAATAAAGTGTTTATATTAAATAATTAACACGGCCGTCAACTAGTCTCTAGCTAAGATGTATAAAACGTGGGTAAACCCAGAAGGTCAAGAATAACGAGCTTTTTCTGAGTTAACTATTTAAAGGCATTTGATGAGTTTAATCTAAAGACTACATCTTTAGAGTACCAATGCCATACTTATACCAAACTATACGAAAAAATGTGCCAAAACAGGATTGAAAGAAGTCGTTTTAGGTCATTAATAACATAACAACTTTTTCGAATGCCTATTTCTCATAAACCTTCCTGAAAAAAACACCGGGTAGTACAGCAACTCAAACGTCTGGCCGTTCTCAACAAACATAAACAATTTATTTACATTTGGGTAAATAAACATAAATGATATTAAATTATCAATATTGTAATAAAAGTGGTTATGCTGGTGATTAAGCAGTACTTTTTTTTCCCAAAGGGTTTCCTCAGATTGAGGTTTCCTTCAACCAAAAATTTCCTATAATTCCTTTTTTCATTTTCTTTTATATTTGTATATCTTCCTCCCTCATACCATGGCCGTATATACATTTCTCAATTTCTTTTACGTGGTCCCTTCGCCGTTTCCTTCCTTTAGCACTCCAATTTAAAATTAAATTGGACAATCTTTCTTCCTTCATTCTTCTATGATGAACATACCATTCCAATATTTTTTTCTATATATTTTGGAGGACGTTATGTTGAGTTTGGATCCGTTCTTTTATTTCGGCATTAGACAATCTTTCTAGTCTGAATACCCTGGCAGCTCTCCTCCCATAGCCCCTCTCAGTAGCAAGTAGCTTATTGCTAGAGCAGCGCTTATAGTCCATGTCTCTGCTTCATATAGCAATATGCTTTCAATTACGGACTTATACATGAGCTTCTTGGTATCTTTCGTCATATTATTGCTCCCAAGGACCGAGTTAAGCGTACCATTTGCTTTGCGGGTCGCAATGATCCTTTGTTGTATCTCGATTAAGCAATACTTCATTCTCTAAATCTTTGAGGCCTAACCTATTTCTTCTTTCAAAATCATTAGCTTAACCATTGTGATTTTCAATGGTTTATTTTTTATTTTAGTTTACTGTATATCTTGATACAAGTTTACTCTGCTTTGCAATTAAATTATAGATTAAGCACTGTGATTCAATAGGCAGTGGACAGGCATTATCTGGAATTGAGCGTCAAATTCTGCGGAGAGCCAACGCAGATAGGAGAAAGAGAAGGTGGAAGGTGGGAGGTGGGAGAAATTCCACCTCGCTCGATAGCCAGGTCCCTCCTGCTATTTCCACTTAAAAGAACGGTTTAATTTCGCAGCGGTTAGCAAAAAAAAATCCTCTCCTTCCAACAGAAAAAAAAGATTCGCTCCGGGAACATGTAATCATCATATATCGTCCAGGGACGTGGACATATCAGTTCAAGTTCAATATGTTCAACGGTAGATCGTGAACTATGGACTTAGTTGTTTATTCGAATATACGCCATAATTAATTTGATGGGATGAAGAAAACTTTCATTTTCATTACGGAACTATTAACTACTTTAAGGTGACTAACGTACAACTTTGGTTAGACTATTACAATTCGAAAGAGAAAATAAATGATTTAATAGATCTAAAAAAGATTATAGATTAAAAATGTACTCATTTTTACACCAAAATTATAAGAAGAACAGATATTTAGTTGTGATATTTAGGTGAGCACCCTTAACAGATGGAAGTCGTCTGCTAGCCTAATTGCAACGGTGGTTGGGCTTTAACCATGTTTCGGAGATGAAAACAATATATAATAGTTATGGCTGAAGTATTGTAGGAATTAAATTGTAGGAATTGTAAATAGGTTAGATAGAATCATAAATAGATAGATTAGAAGGGTAAATTTAGCATACAAATATTTCATGACCTTATTATGCACAACCTAATTTAATAACTCATCGCTGTTATGGCATTTTGAGCAACATATAACATTTAAGTTGTATGAACTTAAATTACGGTAAAGTCCCAACTTTAAGGGCACAGGATTAGTTGGATTTCCCATTCCGTGGGAATGCAGCGAGTGGAAGAAGTGCAGCACAAATAATTGAAATTAATAGGAACACGAGTGAACAAAATAGATTAACAAAAGACTTCAATATAGATTCTGTCCGATTTAAATATTAATTGTGTCTAATTATTTACTTTTGTTTTTGATAGATAACCTGACGAAATCAGCCTTGATAAGCATTCTCAGCATAAATAAATGATTTTTCTCCTTAATCATAAGAACCCGTACACTGAGCCGGAATTGAGCTTTGTTGTTTATAAAATTAAATTGAGCTAGTTTGTGTGCCGCAATGGTCCGATTAATATTTTTCCTCAAAGAACATTACCAGAATTAGTTGCTGATTCGTCTGATGTTTTTATGAAGCTGATAGTAGTTGTACTATATTTTATTCTAAAATTTAGTTTAATTTTACTTCATTCCTGTTGCATTTTATTAAAGTATGCTGCTAATGTTAAGTTTGACTACAATAATAAATTATTTATTCACTGTAAGAAATTTGGAAAAAAATGTTTATTTTTTAATTAAATATTATATAATTCAGCATTTTAATTGTTTATAATATTATTTTATATTATTTATGTATGGTTTAATGTATTAATAAAACTACTGTTAAAAAAAGGTTATACATAAAAAAAATAACGATAGTTTTAAATTATCTTAAATAACCTGATATTTTTATTAACTTTTTTAGTACTATTGGAATATTTTCCATTACCACCCAAATCCAATAAAACCTCCAGAGGTTTCATCTCAATACCGTTTCATCTCACTACAAATACCCTTCCTAGGGCATTCCTGAAAGGATATGACCAACAGTATTCTCTGAGGTGGGTCTCTCTCCATATGTACGCACTCCAACATTATGAAAGTCCATACTGCAAAAAGTGTGGATTTTCATAAATAGTGCAAATATTTGTAGTCTTGATTTTAATTAAGATCGCCTATAAATCCTCCTAATGATAGTGTGAAGGGCCAATACTCTATTTTCAATTACGTTCAATAACATTCCTGAAAAGTGTAAAATGGATTTTGACCGTTATCATTGATAATTTGAAAAGACTTCGTGCATCAGATTACAAATTTTAAAAACTAAATGTATTATTTAAAATTATTACCTAATACGATCGGCAAGTGGAGCCCTATGGGCGACATAGGATAAATTAGCGAATTTTTGATCGGATGAAAAATATTAGGGTTGAATAAAAATTATATCAAAACCTAAATCCATGTAGAAACAGGAAACTAGATGCTATATGTTTTAAATTTTATAAACCGAAAATTATTCATACAGGAAAATATTCATTTTAATATTTAGTTCTGTTATATTTTATTTTTATTTTCAACAAGGTAAATTAATATCAAATATTTTCCACGGGTTTGATCAATAATAATATACGGGATTTCAAAAAAAAAAAAATTAAAAACTAAACGTTATGCTAACAAAATTTATCTCGTTAAAACGAATTACTTCACTTTCGTAATTAAATTAAGTATCAAATATTTGAATTTTATCATAGCGATTAACTAGACTTTTTTTTCAGACCCTTGAAGGAAAGAAAAAAAAAAGATAAAAGTGGTCTTGGAAGGGAAAAAAAGACAAAGTAGACCGAATAAAACGGAGGAGCATTCGGTGGCTTTTTATTCTACTTGCTGAATTTTAACGGGCCCTTATCTTGTTTAATTGTTCCCTCTTCCGCCCCGATAAATCCAAGAGTGGTATTAGAGAGTCTCCTGCTTGTGGGAGCAACGCTTTTTTTGACTAGTGCTACCAGCGTGCTTAAAAACCAAAAGGAATGTAAATGACAGAAATTCAAAATGTCATCTGAACACCCATTTCTAAGTATAATTATGCGTGTATATATATAGATGATAAAAGCAAAGCTATTATCCTAAATAATTGTACTCACTACAAATATCATTTAAGCGTCTTCATAGCGAAAATATTCATGACATGATGATCAACATACCTGAAAAAAACGTAAAATCAATTAAATAAAGAATTATAAATATAAATATAAAACAAAACAAAAATTATCCTGGCAACTGTAAAGGAAAAAAAACATAATAATTAAGGAAAAAATTGGCAACGGAAACAGATATCTATTGATGGCACTCCAATTAAATCTGTGACCAGACGGTCATAATACAATAGGCGGTGTCAATTCTATAACATTTTTAACGATCTTCCTTACTCATGTTTCAAGAAGTACCTCAAGAAAACTTTGAAAATTAAAAATTTTAAAAATTCAATCGTTGAAGTGTTGATAATATAGTATTCTGGTTAATAATATTCAATACTTGTTAGGAAAGAAAAAACTACTAACGGTGTAGGAAGAAAAGGTCCGAGGCAAAAATGGGGTTATAGAAGCTAAGAGGAATGTCTGGACGGACATCGGAGTTATAATCTGACTTTCATCAGAATCAGAAATTATTGTACCGTGTACTGAGAGGAATGAGGAAAGAAAGAGTACCAACTTTGAAGTTTGTAAAGAACAAAGAAAGAAATATTCTCATGGATAACTGGAATGGTGAAAAGAACATTTCCAAGAGCTGGTGGAGGGGAACGCATAGATTCCACACGTAAGTGAAGAACAGAGAGATGGAGATCTCTGTGAGGAAGAGGACTACATTGGTGAGGACGAATTAGAGGAAGCCTTGATAATCACGAAGCAAGGAAAATCCGCATGTATTGACTAAGTAAGTGCTGAATTTAATTTGGAAACAGTAAAAAATCGCGAAGGATTGGGAAGGGGCTGCTATTGTCTCAATATATGACTATCCGATAGGAATTGTCTCGCCAGGCCCTATTCCATAAAATCTGTCCGGTGCTTCTCATTTCTTTTCTTTTGATTCTTGTTATTCAGTGTGTGGGGTATCGGCCATTTGAACATTCAATTGTTACTCCTAAGATTTCATAACCATACTTGGTATAAGACAGGGTTGCAGGTTGAGCCCACTTCTTTTTATTCTGGTCCTTGATTCTGGCCAAAGCCCGGATGAGAAGTTTCCATCTGGGACTTAGATGCTTGAATAAAGTTGCCTACTCCTTGATGGCCTTTGCTGATGAAATGGTAGTCTTTGCCAACAACGATAGGGACCTAATCTAAAATATCAGGGTTCTTCAAGATGAACTAGAGAAGATCAATATGGAAATAAACCCTGACAAAACAAAGGTTATGAGAATTGGCAGGATACCTCACCGAAAAATGAGAGTCATAAGAATTAAGGACAAGCCCAGCGAACAGGTGAGAAGCTTTAAATATTTGGGAGCACACTTTGATGAGAATGGAGTCATGGACAATGAAATCCAGGAGAGGGTTAACTCAGCTGGTGAATTGTTCCATGCACTAAATAAAAGGTTCCTAAATAAAAGAGAAGTATCCAAGGACACAAAGTTGAGGGTATATAAATCTACTTTTCTCCCCATATTAACATACTCCTCGGAATCTTGGGCGTTGACCACCAAACATAAAAGTAGGATCCAGGCTTCAGAAATGACATTCCTAAGGAAGATAGAGGGAAAAACAAGACGAGACCGAATTCGCAACTCGATCATTAGATCAAGCCTCGGAGTGGAGCCTGCGGAAAAAGCCATTGAAGAAAACAGTCTAAGATGGTTTGGACATGTTTTAAGAATGGAAAATAACAGGCTGGCCAAGATGACATACGAGGCTAAGGTTGAAGGAAAAGGTCCAGACTAAGACCCCGACGTACCTGGGAAGATGGTTTTAAGGAAAGCTTCCCAAAGAGAAGTTTGCAATGGAATAGAAGGAGAGAAATGGTAGAGGATCGTACGGTGTGGTCCGGGCTATACAGAAAGAAATCTCACACTGCAGAGCGGTAGAGAGAAACGACTATGACGATGATGATACAAGTTTTCATGAGAGCTGTAACTCGAATAGGTTTATCATCTATTATATTTCACTTAACACATAACTGGACCATTTACAATTAAATACTGTAATGATGAGTATTTCTAAAACGTATTTCTAAAACGTAAGCGCTCTACCGACTGGAAAGCGTCAGAGGGGTAGACCCTGGCGTAGGTGGGAGGATTGCGTTGTAAGCAAAGAGTGGTGTTATCGGCATCAAGGCTTCGGATTCCCTAAGCCTTATTATTATTATTATTATTATTATTATTATAAGATAGTTCGAACGACGAAATCTTCGATTCTAATTTCCTCACGAGGAAAGATTAGTAAGCTATTGCAGTCCTACTAAAATAAAAAAAATATATCCGCCCATCTCTGGAGGAGAACAAGCTTTTCATCTCCACCCTGCTCTGTGAGTTCTTGCTGTTGTTTTTCAGGAAATCTAAGGCGACCTTCTGCCTGCGCATAATTCCAGAGCATATTACCAGTGTTTCTTTTTTCTATCTGTCTGTTTTTTTTAATACACCTTTCATGGAACAATTTCACCATGAGGAAATCGTATAACAAATGTTGAAAATAAAATCGACGTTGTAATCTAATAAAATCAGAAAATGTTTTAGTAATTTACAATATCTATTCAATTTATATATGTTTACATAAATAAATTAGACGTCTCGTGCTGATCATGAAATGCATAGTGACATTCTAGATAAATTAAAACAAATACTTTTTTTTTAGTGTTTTAAGTGAAAAAAATATTTTCAGTACTTTTAAAATTAACTTTATAAGTATTTATATGTTGTTCTAGGCTAAAATTATTTTACATTATGACAAGAGGAAAAATATTTTCTAGGATGTTTCTGGCGATTTTAATTGAACTGAGTTGAATACCTAGTTGTATCAGAAAGTTATTTTTATTTTATAAAACAACTATTAAAAATATTGTATGTGTTACTGAATTTCCTAATGAAATTTTCTGTAAGGTAATCCTCGGTATTAGAATTTCTATTTCTCATACCTACTCAATGATATGTTAGGGCTAGGTAAATTTATGAAATTTGGCTAAGTTCGTGTTTTATTTTTTATGGCAACCGAATGATGGTTATAAAAAATCCAATTAAGCATACTTATATAAATATATATTATATTTTTATTATTAGTTATTTTATTTTAATTAAATATTTAGTACATATGCAAATCATAGTAGACTGTAGTGTTGCTGATTTTCTTTGGCTTTTTAAAAAATTTCTGATTAGATCTAATTTTTCAAGAGATTTTTTTTTAACATGATATAATAAAAGTAAGGTATCTCGGGAACATTAGTAAACAGGAAAACTGAATTAATTTGCAAAAATAATAAGAGCTTAATTTTTTTAAATTCCATTTCTTTTAACTTCAAGCATAAAAACATAACCTATTAAAAATGTAAACCAACAGTTGGCCGCTATTGAATATGCCGAATATATCTGAGTTTTTAATGAAATTGATAAATGCTTACCATTTAATTAAAAATGATACCCAGATCTCTCAGACAACACAAGTTTTAAGATTTTTTCAAATTATTTAAATGAATAAACAAAAAAAATAGTAATAGGGTTTAACAAACCAAAAGGCTCGATACCGACACCACCAATCTCTGCTTACAAACTCCCATCCACGGACTAGTACTCAAAAACAAACCCGCCAAATCACTCTTGCCGAAATCCTCCCACCTACGTCTCGGTCTACCCCATAACCGTTTACCTTTTGGCACAGCAGTTATTATCTTTTTAGGATTTCGTTCATTACCGAGCTCAACAACTTTAGAAGCCCTTCTTAACTTCACGACGCTAAGCGTATGTAAGATTATAGCTTCTGTAATATCAACCGGGTACATGCTCCGCAAGTCCGCGTTGTGAAATCTCATAAATTACGCAAGACTTATTTTCGAACACTTTAATTATTTGTTCATCCTTCAGAGTATGTGTCCACGTTTCATATCCGAAAATGAAAAAAATTACCTGTTATACATTTTTGTTAGAACATGGAAGTAATATAATTTCATATATTGTATATGGTTATAGCATTAATCGTAATTTTTATTTTCACTCTGGTTAAAGTTTAAATATATATTATCCAAAATTCTTCGCAAAATCCTATACGCTCCTTATTTTGTCACAAATAAAACCATCCATAATTACCTTAACGTTCCATATGTTATCGATTTAGCCTATTCTATAATAGAAATGTAATTAGAGTGCTGCCAATGGGTAGTACCTCTACATGTCCTTTCATGTATTTATTTATTCATACAGCCTTTGTACTAGATGTATATACTACAGTTGTACAATTCAATAATAAAAAAATATATATATATATATATATTTGTCACGTTGCTTCAACAGTGACCTTTTTTTTGTACATAAACATATGAATCCTTTTAGTTTGCAATGTTCAAATATCAAAAACAGAATCCGAAAATAATGGAACAGGGAGAATAAGAAAAAGAAAGAACCGGCTCCAACCAGAACTCGATATCCACCCTTTATTTGTCTCCACGGCCCCATACATCTCTACGCTAGTAGGGTTAACGTATGAGTTCACATGTGACGCGCCAACCCGGGATGTACTGTTGTGGTGCGCCAATGGTTCGTGAACCTTTGTGTTCCGAGCTGTCGGACAAAGAAGTCCGTCCTGAGTCCATTATTTTATGTCAAACGGACCGCGGAGGATATATAGTTCGTACACAGAGGCGATTCCCCTAACAGAAACACACATCATGAAACCACAACAATAATATTTATACATTTATTTTTAAAAAATGGTTTGTAAATGAATAATAATGTATAGAAAAAAATCTGCAATCTTCCAAACCACTAAAGTAATAATTATTAAAGTAAAAAAAATAACGACAAATTTATTGTAGTTGTGATCCTTGTATACCTGATATTTTACCAGCAATACAAGGTACACAAGTGAAGATTGCATGATGATTCAAGAAGGTATGATGTTTATTTTGTATTTCTGGTGAAATTGTATTTTTTTTAAAATAATTTATATTCAATAGATTTTCCTACTGTTATACAACTAATAAAGTAAACAAAAACAAAAAAGGAAAAACGGTCATTTTTTAAAAACCACAACTGAATATCAGCTACAAAGGATTCAGGAGCTAAAACATCATCATTTGTGAATATAAAATGTAATGGGCTAAATCCTTGGAATTTATAATTAATAATAATAATTTAATGCTACGAATAATAAAATTCCCCGTAAAACATGAAAACATATTAAAAAAGATAATGTATATTGGTAATTACATTCAATGGAATTTTCAGTTCAGAGGTATACATCAAATTTCCTGTTTTAGGTTTTCCTGAAAGAATTACTTCAGCAACTTTTAATAATATATATTCAGAAAGGCTAATGAAAGAGGGAAAAAGCGTTTATTCTACCAATGGTTCATCAAATCAATTTTAACTTATAAAACACTCTGAAATAGTCAAAACTATGCAAGAATTTGAAAGGTATATTACTTTGTGTCCAACTAATTTAGAAAGACACTATATGGTTAATTTCTACTTTTTATGGCAAAGTAATCAACCAATATTGTAAAATTAAGCTTTCTTTAATAGGCAATACCGGTGTGTTACATAAAGTTTGTAAGCCCTATTGTAAGTATATCGAAAAAGTTAAGTTAAATAAGCATATATAAGAACAATAAATAATAATAAGAAAAAAAGGATGAAAAGAAAAATGAAAAAAAGCTTCTCTATTATTACATCAATAATATATGAATGTCTAAAGATATTCATAACAAGCTAAGTTCTTTATATCTAATTAAAACTACAGATCATTCATTTTTTAATAAATATTAGAAAATAAGTTACCAACTGTGGTCACAAGCGTTATAATCGCTAACTACGTTCAGTTAAGCTCTTACTTTCCAGGATAGAAGATAACGGATTTTCTCTTTGAACTGTTACAAACAAGCTTCCTTGTCTAGTTAACATCCCTTGAGAGAGGAACTGCTGCCGATCGGACTACAGCCAGAATATGATTAAAATATTTTTAATTTTGTCTTTTTTCTATTGAATTATTTTATTCACTTACATAGAGTTACAAATTTTATCTTGAACGGTTCGAGCAACGGTGATAAAATTAAAAATTAAATCATAAAACATAAGGATTTTTATTGGGTATACGCATAAAATAGGGCGAAATTTGTTTAATACGTCACCATAAAATATGTTTTAGTAAGTTTTTTAAAATTTATATAATAAATTGCTCACCGTTTCAGGCTACTTCAACATTTACTAGATAAAAGTTCTAAGCTCCCAATTAACTACAAGAGACTCATATACATGACAATCATTAGACCCATCTGGACTTACGGAATAGAGCTTTGGGGCTCCACTAAGCCATCGAATTCCTCTCGTATTCAATCCTTACAATCCAAAATCCTTCGGAAAATCCTCAATGATCCTTACTTTGTTACGAACAAAGTAATTCATAATGACCTTAACGTCCCGTTTATTGCTAATTTGGCCCGAATCCGATATCAATATTTTCATGACAAACTTCGTTTCCACTCAAACCCACTAGTTTCAAACCTCGCAACCTCTTCAATTCCTGATAATCCTCCGAGGCGTCTGAAGAGAAGATGGCCTCGTGACCTTCTGAACTGAACTTTTTATTTGAGTGATTCCACTGGGTAGTTTCTCTACTTGTCATCTCATGTCAACGTATTCACTCATTGTATTTACTAGATGTATTTTGTATACAGTTGTAAATTTCAATAAATAAATTTAAAAAATATATATATATTAAATTATTTATTTTTAGTATAATACTTAAACATCCTTCAGACTAAAAGAATATTTCTGACAAGGAGGTCTCGCCACCCACCACCAGAAGATAAAGAAATCCCGCATTCTGTACAGCTTCACTTTACTGACAGAAACAAATTGAGCGCGAAGGGAATGGAAGAAGTAAACGTGGGTAGAAAATATAGGTCAGGATAATCTAAACGGATAAAATGTTTACCCTCAAAAGGGAATACATATAAAATTCATTATTATTTTTCATTATGTTACGTTATTTTAAGTGCTCTTATTAGAAAGTCCATATATGAAATGCAGCCCGAAACAGCTTCGGATATTTTAATTTTTTTTTGGCATAGGGCATTAATTCACTTAATTTTATTTTCCTGCTATTACCTCTCATATAGTTACCATTAATATATGATCGATAGTTAAAATCTTTATATGGATGTTAATACGTCTATGTATTAACATTTATGTGGTATAATTACCACATAATGGTGTGGTATAATTACCGCCGTTACCTTATTTTCTATTTGAAAATAGTGTTTTATTTTTTTTTTCCCATCCGATTATATTAAATTCATTTGCAGGCTTAGTGGTTATAAATAATGATTTATGATTTCTCATTATTATTCCCCTTACCTTGATCGTTATATTGAAAATTGTAGGTTTTGAGAACTGCAAAGGTATGTGGCCATTATTCCAATTATGAAGTTGGAATAAATATGGTTGTTCATTGGCACTGAAAAACTATATACTTCGACTAATGTCCTTGATTTACACATCAACAAAAAATGAAAAGATTAAAAGCCATTTAGCCTATTACGTGAGCACTTTCGTAAAAATTAATTTATTCATTGAAATTTACAACTGAGTTTTACAATACAAGAAGTAAATGGCTGGAATGATACGTACTGGCATGTATACAAATAAAGTAAGAACAAATTCAAATACAACTTAGAAGCCCATCTTTTTTTCAGACGGCTCGGAGGACTGTCAGGAATTGAAGAAGTAGCTACGTAAGCTATTGTCAAGTGAGCACCTAAAAAAAATAATTTTGATACATTATTAAGCTCAAAAAGATTCCAAGAGCAAAGTAAAAAAAAAACAGTACTTTTTTTACCATTTTCAAAGTTTTTACCATTAATAAACTCGTAAAGGATGGAGAACAATCAGACGTTATTTTCGGGAAGAGTGCAGAGACAAAATAAAATCCTAGGTTACAAAAAATAAAATAAAAACCTGCCAGGTTAATTGACCAAAAAATACTTTGGAGTGCCAAGAAAGTTAGTACATGGTACTTAGTTTTTCATGAGGCCCTTGATAAGTTAGTACCATAGAAATAGGGGTAGAAATATGGGTTGTAAAACACAGGAAAGGAAAAGCAAGAATTCCGAATTCAAAATTGTAAGTGAACAGAGTGGACGAGACAGGGTAAGCCGCCAACTGGGAACAATAAACCCGCATGGTGTTGTGCTGTGGTGATCCTGTTTACCCTGGTCTAGGTGCTTATTACTGGATATCTCTAGGGTTTATCCTGCTCCAATATATATGTTAAAACCACTAAATTAACTAAACAGTATATAATATACATACATATTCAACACCAAAAAGAAACCATATTTGTATACCAATAAACAAAAGTATATGCAAGAATTAATGCCTTCTTAGTTAAACGAAAATTCCTCTTGGTTCTTTTATCCATTTCCTTCTATATCGTATATCTTCCTCTCTCAGACCAGGACCGTGTATTCTTTCCCAAACTCCTACATTAACCTTTTCCGTGCTCTTCCTCATCTTTTTCTCCTTTCAGCGTTCCATTGAATACTAAATTGGCAACCTTTCTTCCTTCATTCTTCTGAGGTGAACATGCCATTCCAATCTCATTTTAGTATTATAATTGAAAATAATTAAAATCATTTTTTAAGCTCTCTGTATAGTGATTATAAAACGGTTAAGATTTTTCAATTATTTTCCTAAACAGCCGATTAATTATTCTCATATTATATGGCTACGTTGGAATGAAAAGGGATATTAATTTAAAGTGGGGAGGATCATCTTGGAATATGACTTTGGTTTCAAATATCAAAATAATCGATCGTGAAACGTTAAAATTTGAGAAGGGTTAAATTTGTTTTCGTTGCAAACGTTTATTACTGGGAATAAGACAAAACCGAAATTAGTTGACTTACAACTGCCGATATTCATAAAACGATTCACACAAAAATGTAATATTTACATGTAAAATAAATCTTACTTTACCTTCTTTATTTGTCCTACCTTTACGATTATTGCTATTCTTCTAATCTTGCCTGGCTTTGTAGTCCGTTAAATGACTCTCATAACTTCATCTGCTCTTTAATTATTATCATTTTTTTTCGGTAGGGTCTACAGACCTTCTAGATTTTTGGCCGCCTTTACCAGCCTTCTCTCCGGATCTGTCTACCCTGGGCCGCGTATTTCCAGTCTGCTACATGCAGCTCCTCAGTATCTTTGTTGACCCTGTCTATCTTTCTGGTCTTTGGCCTACCACGTGGTCTCTTGCCAACTATTGTGGCATTCATAGTTGTGTGAAGGCGTCCTGACAGATTACTACGAGCTACATGCACGCCCATCTTAACCTTCTTGCTTTCATATCCTGAGATATCGCCTGACCAGTTTCTGTGAGCAATTCCTTGTTGGTCCTTCTCCTCCAAGAGTGCGGACTCCCATCCCATACCGCTCCGGTTATCGTGCGAAGGATTTTCCTTTCACATCTGATCGTGGTGAGAGCCCACGTCTTACACCCGTATATCAGAATCGGCTAGAACAGAATTATAAACCCTTAGTTTTAAGTTTCTAGAGATGATCCGGGATTTCAACACTCTTGGAAGAGCGAAGAATGCTCTGGTTTTCAAGGGCTACGTTGAACAGTAAATGCGAGAGTCCATCTCCCTACCTTACGCCGGTTCCAACTTCAAAAGCCTCAGACACATCTCCCTGTATCAGGACTCTGCATCGGGGTTCGTCTGCACACGCCTTAGTCAATCTCACCAATTTCCGGGAATACCCAGCTCAGTCATGATCTTGCATAGACATTTACTCTCGATGGAATCATATGCAGCTTTGAAATCGACAAATAAGGCTTGTATATCCTGGCCCCCCTTACCATTGTTTTTCGAATACCTGTTTCAGTGTAACAGGTAATAATATCCAATAATTCTTATCATTATTTACATATTAATTACATCGAATATATCGAAAGCTCGGACAGAGAGTAACTGACGCGGATAAGTACGTTAACCGACGGAAGCGCTAACCGCGATCTCTGTCGGTCAAAGGTCAAAGTAACGAAAAAATTCAAAAAAATAAAAAAAAAATAAAATAAAAATAAAAATAAAAAGTAGGGAAAGGGCAATATGGGGAATATGGGGACGCGTAAAAAATGTGAAAAATAAATAAACAAATAAAGGTAATGAAAAAAAAAAGGGAGTAAAGAAATAAAAGACTAGAAAAGAAAAAATAGACAGAAACGGACCGTAAACGGAGAGAAATAAAATATGATATGAAAATTAAGGAGGATTATGAAAATTACGATCTTTAAGTAAGTTTTTAGTTTCGCCGATGTAGGCCTACTTTTTATTTTTATTTTTATTTTATTTTTTTTGAATTTTTTTGAATTTTTTCGTTACTTTGACCTTTGACCGACAGAGATCGCGGTTAGCGCTTCCGTCGGTTAACGTACTTATCCGCGTCAGTTACTCTTTGTCCGAGCTGCCACTCCTATCGGGTTAGTACATTCTCATATTATTTATATCTTCTTTTCATCTTTCTCCATCTCCTTCTTTCACACCTATTTCTCCCATCATCACTTTAGCATCCATCATAGTTTTAATTAAATAGTTTTAATTAAAGAGTTCATGTTCACAGAACATCATTATTTTTTTATAATATATCTCTATTCACTTACTGATATCTTATATCTCTCATGTATAGTTCCTTGTATTCTTTCATCTTTATTTATATAACTTCATACCTAGTGTATACCTCTATATAATATCTGTATACCTGGATACAACATCTGTTATATAATGTATAGTGTATACCTTTATATAACATTTATACCTTTACATAACATCTGATACTTATTTTTTAAAAATTGTTATTTATATTTTCACTTCTCGGCCTGTCATACATTAGATTCCTTTTCTTTACGTTCTATAATATATTCTTCTCGATGTTTTCTTAGGTATCATATTTTTAATTCATGTTCTTTCATTTCACATATGATACTCCCCATGAGTCTATTTTCATACTATTGTTTTCTTTGCAATACATTTCTATCTTTATTATACTAAGTTGTCCATACTCATTATATTTATATCTTTTTCATTTTATTTTTTTCTGTTTAACTTCATTGCTCTCTTTGTATTTTGTTTTTGCATTATCACCTTTCTATACATCTACCATGTAATCATCTTTATATCCTTTCATTATATATCCTTCACTTTTTTTTATATCTCTACATTTTGTTAATTTTTCTGTACCTCTATTTTATGTATTTTTACAGTCTATTCTGTTTTTTGTCTGTTTTCTCATAGCCCTGAAGATGACCTACATAGTAGGTCGAAACGTCGGCACTTAAAATAAAATAGTTTCACCTATTTTTGCGTGTTTTCTTGACTGCACCCCCAACTATTAACATCCTATTATAGTACCTACAGTCAACTATTTCTTTCTCACTTACATAAATTATGTTATTCTTTTCCCTCTAATTGAAATTATATTTCCATTTTATAACATTTTTTTCACGCGATTGGCCCATTGATCAGATCAATTTACCCGAATTCCGCCATACATATATATATACCCGAAATCCTAGAGCAGGTGTGCTCCAGAGGACATGCGAGATCGGCGTTAGTCGACTCCCCGCTGCGATGGTTCGTGCGATAAGGCCCCAGCGGGTATTCATAAAACACGGAAAGAGCTAAGTGAATACTTGTCACGAGAAGGGAACTTTACACCCCAGCTGGTCACATTAGCCCAACTAATAGTCTACACAGAGCCAACCTTCCGTCTTGTAATAGACTTTTAAAAAAAGTCTCTAAACATAACGTAATCGAAGCCAATACAATAACCATTTTTTAAAAGAAAAATGCAATTGAATACAAACTAGAGTTTAAATATTCATGACGGTAAAATACACACAAATAAGTTACCTGACACATCCTGTATGAAGGAAAAATATTTACGTTTTATCAGCTAGACGAGATCAACGTTGAAGCCGCCTGATCGAACCTACCTACATTCAGTTTTCAAACAACTCATATCGAGACCCGAATTTATTATTGTCGATTATTATATTTTCTATTAAAAAAATAATTTCATTATGGTAACATGGATCTGATGTGCATGCTTTGGTTTGTGGGGGGAAAGGGATAAACATTTTACCACCAAAAGAATTCATGAGAGATTAATTCGAAAAATTGATGATTTACATCAGTATTGAATGTACTACACTTATCCTTGTATGTGCAATAAGTAAATATAATATGTACAATACTTCTTCTTGAACAAAGAAGTTCCTGAAATACTCGACAAATATTTGGTGAAAAATTGTATGATGTTGATTATAGAATAGAATAGAACAGTAACTTTATTTTGGGATTAAGTCACTAAGAATAACAAACAAGAACAGAAAAAGAAACATAATATATATCTGGCAAGAAAGCAATTATAAAAATGATAAAGTATTTATAAAGTGCCAAACAAATAAATAAAACAATAGGAGATACTAAGCAATTAAATAGAATAAATAAATTTGTAATCACAACAGTTAAATACATGAGCATATAGGTAAAAATACCGGCTTAACAGAATCAATTATTCAATACTGAATTCAATTCAACACCGAATAATACTGATATTAAATTATTAAGGAGGTGATAAAAATCTAACACTAACTGAAATGAAGCATTAAATTATACCAGGTTTGACTATGTTTAAAAATCGAAAATTCTATTTCAAAATATAAAATATAAAACGACAATCAATCCAGTTTTTATACAATACTAACACAAATTCCAATCAAACATGTTTGGTTTTTTATTTCAGTTACCATAAGCGTAATGTACATTTTTTAGAATATAAATAAAATTATTGGGAGTAAATATGATCTATGTATTTTTGAACTTAATAACGCTCATAATCTCATAACGCTCACGTTGATAATAACGCTCATTAGCGTAATAACGCTAAAAATTATAACACAGTTCATTAGCATTTATGTAAATACAAATACAAGGTATGAATGGTATAACATTACACTAATTTTTTCATTGAAGTTGTAATGATATTTTGAATTGAGCTTGTACAGTCCATAATATATTTTAATGATAAATAAACTGCTTAAAAATATATATAGACGAGAAAATAGAGTAATGTAACTTCGTAATTACAAATTAAATAATTCTAATTTAAATGTTTGAATAATTGATTAAGAAATTCAAATAAGATCAGGGAATTTTTTTTGAAAATTTAAGATAAATTTTTTTGTTAAAATAATCTACAATCACTTGTTTGAGTAGTAATCCTCAATTAAAAGAAAAGGAATGAAGAACCTAATTCGTTGAAAAGATTCCGACAAAAAGGATATTTTTAATGAAATTAAGATGCCATAAAAATTTGTGTCTGAACACAACAATATGTCACATTGAATACACCTTTCGAAGAAAATTATAAAAATTATTTTTGAAAAAAAAAAACATCAATAAATGATAAGAACTGGAATGAAGCTAAAGGAAATTTAATCTAAATGAAAAACGGAGATATTGAATGGATAGAAATTCTAAAAATACAAAAAAAAAAGTGATTGATGATGCTGGAATAAAGTTGGGTCTTCTAGTCCCAGTATTTCAGAATATCCCCCATCAGATTGTAAAACAGAATTTTATATCTTCATTTATCCCCATCTAAATTTAGTCAATGAAAACTGGAATCAACGAATTCATCACTAATGATATTAAATTTGAAAAAAAAATAATATATCCAACGTTAGTTTTTAAAAGTTAATTATTTAATTCAAAAAATGATTATTTCAATTAAGACGGTAAAAAGAGTTAGTATTGAAACATCATCTCAGAAAAAAAAACCTATATATATAGAAATATTACTTTTTAAAAAAGTTATGTTTTATTATAATTTTAAATCAACACTCTCGAATACCACCTAAACGAGTCCAGTCAACTTGAAATGGGTCTCGAATATTTAGTTTGTTATGCTAAATAGTACACTTGAAGCGCCTACTAATTTCACGATTGTTTTTGAACAATCGTCTATAAAACAAAATTAATGATACCTACGTATAAATTGGTTGTAAAAATGTAAGTAATGTATGTTTATTGCAACGAGTATAATTATATTTATAATATATGCATAAAACAAATAATAAAAATCCCATTAGATGTTTTTTCACAGTGATTATTAGTTGTACAAATAAAACGAAAATGGGAAAAAAATGTCCCTGGTGGAGCTCAAAAATCATTGTTTAAATAGTAAAAAACTATTTTTTGGGAACTGGTGTTTCGACCCACATTGCAGGTCCTCTTCAGGGCTTGCATGAAGGTCACAAGTGGAAACATTTAAAAAAAATCTTAATCCAGCTTTGCAGTAGAAACATCAATATGAAGTATTGTATGTATAAATCAAATATATAAACAAGTTGAATACTCTAGTAATTCTTTGACTAATTTAGTTCATTGTTTAAAGATAATGATATTGTTACTCAAAAACTTAAATAACTAAGATGATTTTTATGAAATTTTAATTTATCTTTAATGCATTACAGATTATGTTTCAAAATGAAATAATTTTTTACTATGGTTTCATAAAAAATAGTGTATCATGTATATTAATATGCATCGTACCGGGCGGCATTATAAAAATAAACATGTTTTTGTACAATGAGCAAAATACCGTTTTGAAAGAAATAGGTCGTTCAGGTAGAATGGGCGCACATGGTCAAGGTGGATGAAGAAATAACAAAAACAGCGGGGTTAAGGACTCCACTTTTAAAAGGACCCTCTGAGAAGATCCGGAAGAGGAAGGACCACCGAAGACACGGAAGACGGCCCCGGCGAACGATGCTGGGCGCAGAAGATCCGGATGCGGCCAGGCCGAAGACTACGTATAGACCTAACCTACACCTGTTTCACAGATAAGTCGTAATTGAAGTTCTGTTATGCATTTTATGGTAATCCTCTATTACTTCTGAATCATTATGAATATTGTTTAAAATTGAATTGATAAACTATAGCCATTATAATTCTTTTGGTGCTTACTTACCCCAGATTCATTCAATATATTATTTATGGATAATATATTGAAGGTTCGAATACTGAGTAAATAGGAAAACAGATAAAGGACCTCTGAAAAAGAATCCAATCAAGACCAATGTTAGAAATAATAATTTTAGTAATCTCAAATAATTACTCTGGCATCCCAAAATCAATCAGAATATTTTAAATATATTTAAGAGTATAAAACATAGTAATATAAATATGAGGTTTAACATAGAATAATATCTAAGGGGTAGTGTTCAAAGTTTTCTTTGCCTAATTTATTTTTATAGTCTATAATCAAGAAAATACAGTTAGGTATACTGTTACGTAGAAAAAAAGTTACGGCAGGTATAAAAGTTTATTTGCGTATAAATTTTATTATGCCATCGTATGAAAGGTAAAAACATTTATTGAAAAATAAGACAGGAATATCTGTCTCGGAATAATATTATTAAAGGTATTGAGGAATAGGAGGACTACAAGAATAGAAACTGAAATTGAATTCTGGGAGGGTTCGAAGGCAGATCGATGAGATTGATTATCCACTATCAACCATTCTCAATAATCAGTTGTACAATAATCTAATAATAAAACTATAATTATATAAATATAACTTCTATTTTTATAACATTTAATGGTTATCAAATGTTTTATGTAAACAGTACTTGTTTTTTGCGAAACAGACAAAAACATGCAGTGAACAAGCAGGAAATACTTAGAAAGTTAAAGGTAATTTTTATTATTTAAGTAAATAATGATAATGATACTTTCATTCAGAATAAAAGCTTAAAATAGGCCTAATTATTTACGAGAAAAGAAATGTCCAAAATACTGTAAGATATAAATTAATAAGCACTGAATGATACATACGTACATGGTACATTCCCTGTCAATATTCCAATTTTATTGGATTGTAATAATAATTTTTAATGTAACAAAAATGTCAATTATATGGCAAATTTTAAGACAGAATACTTCTAAAACTGAATGATTAAAATATACCAGTTTTCAACTCGTCTTTTTTTAACGCTGAAAATTAACAATTAGGCATTTTTTTAAATTTTCACAATTTTACAGCGAAATAGTATCTTCTGTCATTTAAAATTCATTAAATTCCATAAAATCTTTCTATATTCACCGAAGTGATGAGTGCATAAGTAAATTTAAAAAATATGATTAGATTTTTTAATTCCGCATGTAATGTCTTTATAACCAATAAGGATTTTATCAAGTTGAAGACACATTTTTCATGAGAAAATCTCTTGAGATTTTCCTTTTCTTAGTCTGAAATTTTTCCCTTTTCTACGAAAAAGCTTTCTCGCTGAATTACATGGGGTAATCCAACTTTAAAGCGAATGGTTTTCCTCCTTAGAGCGTTTTGATTTATGAAAGAAATTTGATTTACGCATAGCTGAAGCACTTTTCCCTTGACTGACTAAATAAAATATGGAGCTCCGATGGATTGAGAAAAGTGGATGTTTTAGCTATGTTGAGAAAGTAGGAAGAAGTAAGGTTTCCACATTTTTTTTCAAAGCTATTTATGTTTTTATACATTATTTAATGTCTCCATAACATTCATATTTAGTTAATAATTAATTGTTTGGTTTTAAATAGAATAATAAAATTTATTTTGTAGCATAGATACACGACAAATCGATTATTAATAACTACGTCACAATCTTGACACATACTCAAAAAAAGACAGGGTAACATTTGCCTACACTATGACTATGATCATAGATTATTATTATTCGTCCTTGATCGTATTTTTCGGTTATAATTCATAATTTAAATCGTACTCAACATTGAATTAGCATCCAAAAATAGTTATGATAGAGGGAAAATCGTTGACTGGAAGATCTAATGTAGGATGGAAATAGTTGGGGGTGCAGTAAATGTAAACAACTAGTGAGTGAGAGTTATTTATTGATAGTGGCGACGTTTCTACGAGATTCCTTTCATTACTTTGTACATATTTCTTCTGTTTTCATTCATGACTTTCTACGTATTTCTCTCTATTTATTCCCTGGCATAATATATTGTATCAATTTTCATTCATTTTTACTTATGTAACTCTCCAGAAGTCCATTATCATGGATTTTATATTTTATCTGTATTACACTAGGTTTTCCATACATTTATATCTCATTTTTTATATTTACACTTTTCATTTTATATCTTTCTGCTTACCCTCTCTTTTTTTTTCTCTTTACATTTCTTGGTATTGTAATGTTTTTTATAGTTTATTTTTTCTGTCTGTTTTCTCTCATAGCCCAGAATGATCTACAAAGGAGGTCGAAACGTCGGCACTATAAATAAATAAGTCTCACTTATTAGTAGTTTACATTGACTGCACCCCCAGCCATTTCCATCCTACAAAAATAGTTATGTTTGCAATTTTCTATTTTAAATTAAAGAATTTTTTATATATTTGTTGATATTCTAATAAGAAACTCACCTTTCCATAACGCCCCTTCAAAAGACCAACGACATAACTTGAAAATTTCTATTTTTGAGCTAAGCCTTCAGTAGGAATTGTGTTGATTGAAAATTTTTAATCCAGGAACGATATATCTCATATTTCATTTCCAGCACGTTTTTTTTTAATAAAGTCATATTTTGAGTTGCATCATGTTTGAACTTGAAGTTTTATGGGAATAATCACAAGTTATAATGAAAAATGTTTCAAGATTTTAATAATTGTTTAATGGGTAACAAAATAATTTCAATACCATCATTTTAATTGGAATGCTTTGCTTTATCAATACCCAATTTTTCATTTTTTTAACTTATCTGGTTTAGTTTTGTGAGACGTGGAATATTTAATTGAAAAATTAGGTTTTTCGAGTTATAAATGGTTCTTTTGAAGGAGCAAAATATGTAAAATAAAATGTAATATTACTACACCACCATTGTATCGATTCAAAAATTTAATCTATCATGGATAGAAATGATTTTTAAAAAAGTGGGGTCTTAATGGTGAATACTGGAATAAATAAATAATAATTAATAAAAATATAAACAAAACGTTATTTTTTTAACGGGATAAGTTCCCAAATTCATGATATTAATTATAGCTATGATGAGACCATCCTCAATAAATAAGTGATGATGAGAAACCGGCCATTGGCCCTAGCGCATTACTTAGCTCAACTTCACTAACTCGACGTTATTTCACCTCCTACCAATCCTACCCCCAACCCCTCTTTATCCTCGTATTTTTTCACCCTTTCCTCGTATTTTTCCTAACCAGGAGCGAAAAAAAAGAAAAGTAAATTAACTTGGTCGGAAGCGGTAATGGCGAGGAAATGATATGTTACCAGAAGCACTTCGGAGCCACGATTATTCATTCAACCTAAATCTAAGGATCTTTCTCAATTTTTTCTTGTATTTTCATTTCCTTCGTAGTTGAGCTTAAGTGAATTTCATTGTTAGGCGAACAGTGAGTGATCTGTCTTGCTTTGCCATTTTTTTAATATATATATATCTATTTTTTTATTTTAATCATGTTCGTATGATGGAAAGGAGGTATGATGGATGACGCGAACATGAAATATACAATGATGAAATTATTCATAACATTTTCCTCTTCCTTAATGGAAGATGGATTATAAAATGAAATACAAATCCGCATTGTTAAAAGCATTGAAAATCAAATGAGAGGGCGGCGGATTAAATAAAACAAATATCCTAAATGTATTTTTAAATGAACTTACATCAACACCGCATCCAAATTTTATTAAGCTTGGAAAAAAAATATTGCAAATTGATTTGGATGTTTCAGCATGTAATATAAACACGATTTGTAAAATAAGTAAATATAAAAAAATGCTAAAATTAATAGCCATAAATATTTCATGACCGTTGTAAAAACTTAAAATATTATGTTTTATTTTATCCTTGTAATTGACAAAAGACTAGAGCTAATTTTTTTTTAAAATTTAATTTATCGATATTTACAAACTATAATATGATTATAACTAGTAAATCTGCTGATATGTACATTATGACATGAAAAACACATGTGGAGTAACTACCCATCGGCAGCACTCCAATAAAGTTCTATTGTAGATGGTCTCGAGGCCATCGTCTTTTCAGACAACTCGGAGGGTTATCAGGAATAGTATGGGAAGCAAGTTGAGAGACTAGAGGATTCGAGTGTGTATGGAGCTTGTCGTAGAAGGATAGGTATCTAGTTTGGGCCAAATCAGTAACATATGGGATATTAAGATCATGATGGATGAGTTTGTTTGTGACAAAATAAGGAGTATTGAGGATTTTACGAAGGATTTTGGATTGTAAGGATTGGATACGAGATGAATTGGATGGTTTAGTAGAGCCCCAAAGCTCAACTCCGTATGTCCAAATAGGTCTGATAACTGTCATGTAAATGAGTTTTGTAATTAATTGGTAGCTTAGAGCGTTTGTCCAATAAGGGTTGAAGTAGGCGAAAACGTCGAGCAGTTTCTTGTCTTTTCAGTCTTGTATGAGGATTCCAAGTGAGACATTTGTCCAGATGGAGTCCTACGTAACTTATCTGTTCGACAGGGTTCAGTGGAATATTATTAAAGGATACAGTAGGGCAGGAATAGAGCTAATTTAAATATTAGAAATATAGTTTATTTCCACAGAGTAAGTAATTAATTTTTTTTTTTAATTTATTTATTGATATTTACAACTGTATTACAATAATACATCAAGTAAATAAGCTATGTGATACATAATGACATGAGTTAATGGCAAGTAGAGAAACTACCCACTGGTAGTACTCAAATCACTAGTTCAACTAAGAAGGTCACGTGGTCATCTTCTTTTCAGACGACTCGGAGGATTATTGGGAATTGAAGAGGAACCTAGGTTTGAAACTAGAGGGTTTGAGTGGAAATGAAGTTTGTTATGAAAGGATAGATACCGGGTTCGGGCCAAATCAGCAACAAATAAGACATTAAGGTCGTCATGGATACTTTATTCTTAACAAAATAAGGAGCAGTAATTAATTTTGACTTGAAATATCACAACATATACTATGTACTACTTATTTTCAGTGCCTACTACTTTTAATGGCCTTAGTAAAATTTTAGTTATCCCAAACATTTAAAAATGGTCGTGAGAAGACATGAAAAGAAACATCTGTAGGCCTAATTTTTTTTAATCCCTCCACAAAGCTCTTATTCGTTCATTTATATAAGCTCCAATTTATTTAAAATCTCGATATTTTTCCAAATTAAGGATTTTCGGATAATTTATATTTGAAAAAATCAATTTTACCGAAACAAGAGATATCAAACTCGTATGTATAAAGTTTCTGTGAGGGAGAGCGTTTGTGTTGGTTTATTTGTAAATAAATCTTTGACTCATGGATAAATCATGGAACTTTTAAGTACAGATAATTGTTCCATTTTAGAGACAAAAATTCCAACTATAAAAATATAATATATAATAACTATAAATTAAAATAAAATTCTTGATTCGTATAATAATATCATCATATAAGCTATGGTCTAAACTAGAATAATGCATCCTAATGAAGATTTTCTGTATTTTATTTGTTGTCAACAGTATTGACCCTTACAACACTACAAGGCTTACCTACGGTCACATAATCACTAAAGAAAATCCACAAACATATGAGATATGTAACGAGAACTTAACAATAGTCCACTTCTTCGAGGATTGTGCCTTTTACAAATGAACAATATATAGTATATAGTATATATAGTATATATAAATATATATATAAATATAAACTATATATATTAGGGTGGCCCGAAAAAACACTTTTTTTTATTTCGAAGTTGTAATAGCGCGGAAATGTTGCGAATTATATAGACAAAAATATAGTAAAAAATATAAAAATCGATTGACATCTTCCAGTCGCGCAAAGGCCATCAAGTTTAACCAAATATGAAAAAAACTTAATTTTTTTTAATTTTCGGATTAGATATTTTCGTAATGTAGTAGTTTGTAACCCCTTTAAATACAGCCTAAAAACATTGTGTTTTAATTTGGGTTAGACCAGTTGATATCTTCCGGTCGCGCATAAGCCCCAAAATATGGAAAATTTCATATATTTACGGATATTTGGTATTTGATAAATAATTAGTATTTAAATTTTATATCTGTAGTATTTTTTTCGCATGAACTGTTAATGAAGTAGAAAAAAAAAAACTTCAAGGCAAGGCAGATAGATGCAAGAAGGAAAACAGTAGGAACATCCACGCCACCAAAAATCATCTTTAATTCGCAAGAATACTCAGAAATGATTTACTGGATGGACTGAGAATTCTCTTCGCCCCCATTGCTGGCAGAAATCAGTGACGACGAAATCAAATCGCACTTCGACAGTGACTCAATCCCTGACTGGTACATTACTTTCAAGAAATTCCCAGTTCACACGCAGGCTGTTGAACGATATGTAAAACTCGTGACGGAAGCATCAGGATAAGCTTGTGGAGCAGAATCTCGAGACAGAGTTATAAAAACAATTCTGCTGTCCAGATCATCCATGCCTAACTTCCCCAGCAAATCTGTCTTCAAAGTACCTACGGCTACAAAATAGAGAACAGTTCTAATGGACAGGTTAAATTAACATGGACTATTTATTCAGATCTCCGTTTTTCTTTTTTATAAATGTAAGTTTATTGTTAAATACTATGCTATAACTTAAATATTTAAGCTTTTTAAATACAGAGCCAGTCGAAATGTACTATGCCCGTTGTTACTCTTATCACCCATCATGTCATTGGCCTAACTATATTTTTTTCTGGTACTGTTTTTCTATAGCATTGGGGCAATTGCGCTACCGGAAGTTGTTCATTTATTCACACCATAATAAAAAACAATGTTCTTATGTTCAAACATAAAAATACTGTAACTATTGCGTTTAAAAAAAGTATATTAAAGATATAAAAAATAATTCGTAAAAATGTGAATTTTTCAATATTTTGGCAAATTTTGGGGCTTATGCGCGACCGGAAGTTATCAACTGATCTTAACCAAATTAAAATGCAATGTTTTTAGGCTGTATTTAAAGGCGTTACAAACTATTACATTACGAAAACATCTAATTCAAAAATTAAAAAAAAAAATGAAGTTGTTTTTATATTTTGTTAAACTTGATATATTTTAATATATTTTTTTTAATATAATTTTTTCTATATAATTCGCAACTTTTCCGGGCTATTGCAACTTCGAAATAAAAAAAAGTGTTTTTTTCGGCCCACCCTAGTATATATATATATATATATATAAAAATGCTAACTTTCAATGTACAATTTGTTTTGAGAAATGAGAAGAACTAAGTTAATAAGGTCATCACTACCTTTCCTTTTAATTAAAAGCATCTAATAAAGTTATATCTTTTTATTTTCTCTTATTTTTCTTTATATAATTTTTATTAATATTTTCTATTTTTAACATAGATTCGCGTACTAGTTTCTTATTTAAATTCAATTAAAACCGAATATACATAATTTGTACCAAATTGAACTTAGGCATTGAGGAGCAATAGGTTTTCACATCTCAAATTTAAAACAACCAATCAAAGGTACCAAAGCACTTATAATAAATAATATTAATTTCGTGATGGCCAGGCATAATGAATTTCTCATTATTTTTTATTGGTTCTAATTGTAAATATTATTTTTAATGCCATAAAATTCTGGTCACAATACAACTCGCACTTGCCATGTGGCTACAATTGGCAACCACTACTACAATCCAATTACCATAATGGATTACTTAACTCCCATCGACAAAGGAGACGAACTAAGTCATATTAATCTGTAGCTACCACTGTAAGAAGCAGACAGGCGTAGAGCAAACACATAAAATGATAATGAGGAATCAAATAAAGGGAGAAGAGTACAGGCGATTTAGTCCCGCGGGGGATGGATGGGGCCCTCAGGAGGAATCTGCATAATTGGATCTAGAGTCGGGAGAGTGCGCTGGTATGCAAGGATGCGTCTTTTATTAATATTCCCTCTCTCCTCTAACGTTCGCAATCCTAGAAAATGAATTGCGGTGAAGCCTTTGCAGCGGCCGGGAGAAAGCCGTTGGTTTACATTTCCAGTCACGGAAAATCGAGGAAATGTTTAGTCCAAATATTATTAATTTAGCCGTGTTTGCGCTTTTGGTAGGGGAAAAATGTATAAGTTCTCGTCATCGATAAGCTCGACATGCTCCTGACGAATTGCGCGAGATTGGCGAAACCTAGTGGTCTCTGCATGAGTTCCACAATTTGTCTTTAATTTAAGGATTAGAATTCCATTGATGTAAGAATAATTGTAATTAACTAAAAGTTCGTTAAATCGTTGTGCGATTGATACTAATAATAACTTGAAACGAGAGCCGGTCTGCATGAAACCTCCCTCCTAATCTCATCTAACTTATTCTTATCAACCGTCTCGTTAGAGTTATTTGCGTGTTCGTTGCTTAATCGTTTTTTTTACTTGTTAAATATCTATTTAAATGTGTGTATTCTTTATTAAATTTAATTTTGTATTATTCCTTATCCCTTTGTTATTACCTATTTAAAATAAATATAATAACAATTTGGGTATAGCTGCCTTAAACCCATTCGACACCGATTGCACACCGTGTGTGCTATTGATTTCTGAGGCTATAAGACGGCCTGCACAGCGTGTGTACAATAACAGTAATGTGCAATTATCAGTTATTCTGAATAAACTAGCCGTCGTCATTTTTCTTGAACTAATGAAATCTGTAAAATACAGGAAAACAAAATTTGGCATTGGTTTTACTTAGTTATTCAACTTTTAACCTTTCTAAAAAATGTCTTTGCATTATATTCTGTTCTTTATTATTGAAAGAAAATAAACGATTTTATATTATCACATTTTATAATGATGTATTTTCATTTTACCTTACATGTGTGCAATGGTGTTCAATCCGCTACTCGCAATAAAAAAAATTCCGAGGAGCGAGCTGCACACCCGGTGATTTCCATACCGAACATAAAAAATGAACAATATAAAAAATTAAAAAAATGTCGCTCCTACGGACCGTGTTCGAAAAAAATCGTCGTCTCGAATGGGTTAACCCATTAAGAAGATCTGTGAAATACTACCAGAAGTTCGGAATAATTCAAAAGACGAAATTATGTGAAAAAAGTCATCAAGTGGATGTTGACAAGATGTTTTCGTCGAAATTGTTGAGAAAACGGTTATAAAAGACAAGGAAGGTAGGAATTAGGCAAAGCGTAAACCATCAATACGCTTGCTTTTGTCAGTTCACTTTGAATGTTATCGATTACCACTTTATACGATTTCTATTTTCAGATGGATATTTCGACTTCTTCTTTTTCCTCCTACAATCGACCTAGCCCTTTGATATTCAGGGATTTCATTATTATTTCCGGTATTCATAATAACGCGGAAGTGATTATTAAAGTTTCTCAAATAGTATTTTGGAAATTAGCCAAGATATTGTTATTTTCATCTCAAATCCCATTCACATTCTCAACGTCATTATTTTTAAAGCATTCCATAAACTGAAGGGAGACACTGTATTTCACAAAGAGAATTTGAACACAAATTACTTAATTTAAAAATTCTTTTAAATTTTGTTTTCTATAATTCTCCCTTTAATAATATTCTGATAACACAATATTCCATATTAATATGCATACAATAATTGTTGTGTTTTATAAACTTTGACTAATCAATAATTCTTAATTACTTTTGTAAGCTAAGAGAAACAAGTAATAATTTTAAATATTATACAGTGTAAAAGCTGCATGAAATTATTTTTATAATGTTATTTGCCCAATATGCAGCTGACGAGTATTGTAACTAAAATAGCAATATGATACAAACTTAAACGTTGTAGGAAATTTATCAAAATTTTAAAACGTTAAATTGACTGTTCACAAAATATTGACATAATTATTGTGTTATAGTATGAATTAAAAAAAATAAATATATAGAAAAAAATAAAGAAAAGCTATTAAGTCATGCCCCACGGAACATAATATTGAATAGAATAACAATATACGATTGGAGGTCCATCTCCAAAAAAAATACAATGTGTTTCTTTCTATGTGTATGATGAGGATTCAAAGACTAACTAATAATGAGTAAAGTTTAAGACTCAGTCTCAACTTGAAACTTTCTTGTGACCACTAAGAAATACTATAATGATCCGAAGGCTGTTCAAGAAACCATTCTCTGTTCACTAAATTCCAGAAGCGAAATCCATCTTTGTTATCAACTATCTTAGAGTGACATACATCAAGTTTTTTTTCTTAAATTTATTTATTGAAATTTAGAACTGTATCATAAGATAATACAAGAGAATGCAATGAATGATATATAATGGAATGGATAAAGGAAAATAGAGAAACTACCCCGTAGTAGTACTCGAATAACAAATACCCATTTAGGTCAGGTGGCCATCTTCTTTTCAGACCCCTAGGAGGATTACCAGGAATTGAAGGTTTGAAACTAGTGGGCTTGAGAGGGAATAAATTTTGTCATGAAAGACCTGATATCGGGTTCAGCCTAATCAGCAACAAAGATCATTATGGATGGCTTAGTTCGTAAAAAAAAAAGGAGCATATCTAAAAAATATTTCAGCGAATCCAGGGTTAATATTTGTGCAGTTACTGAATTTTACAATCATTGGCTTAATTGGCAAGGACAATAAATTATTTAAACGTTAAAATATTATTAAAAAAGTTAAACAATTTCGTTATATGTTACATTACCATAAATCCATGTTTTCTGTTAATCCTTGCGAAAGAGGGCTACTCTTTATAAGATTGTGTAAATCGTTTTAAAGTTCTACGTCAAATAAGAAATAAAAAACCATCGTAAAAAATAAGTCATACATGATTCACCATTAAAAAGGTAAAATATTAGAAATATAATGTCTGTACCAAAACTATAATTTACATTTTGATTTCACTGTAATGTAATGCACGAAAATAAAAAAATATTTTTTCTTTAATTATTTATTATTTAAACCAAGAATTTGGGGGGGGGGGCAAACAACACCTGAGATATTACAGTTATTAAAATTAACGCTAATGAAGTGTTTCATTTACTTCTTCATTCTTGTGTTGTATAAACGAATTGTATGTTTCTCATAAATAAATTTACTAAATATATTTTAATCAAATAAATTGATAACCCTAATGAAAGCGAGACCCTTTTCACTAGTTTCACGATTTTAAAGGTGTATAAAGGCAAATCAATCAATTGCTTCAATTTTTTTTCTCTTTTAGAATTAACATCCTGAATTCTATGCAATTTTGCAATTGTTTTAGATTATTATTGGAATGATTCAATACATCAGTGAGGGGGAAAAATAAATAATTCATTGTTCAGAAAACACAGCAAATTTTTATTTATAAAATTATTCGCTCGATTATTTTTTATTTTTAATAACAAATACAATAAAAAATGTATTATTTTTTATTATATTACATTTTTATTTTTTAATATGAAATAAGTATTTTATTCTCATTACGTTTAAATAATAATGAAATCATGTACCTATATGATGTTCAACGAAGCAAAAACACTACTAAGTGACGATAGATGATTTTACTAGTTTCGTATCCAAGCCTATGAGTAAAATTGTGCAAAACAAATATAAGCCTTACGATGGTACGTAATTATAATTTTGCATGATAATTAACAAATGAAAGCCTTGAGAAGATGGAATCCTTCGGTATTCCAATTCAAGCAGGCTGAATATATTCTGGGTAGGTAGAGGATGTCAATCAGCCCATGTGTGATTGGCAGAATCGAGTGGGCAGGAGTAAAAAATATTTCAGCGAATCCAACGTTAATATTTGTGCAGTCACTGAATATTACAATCATTGGCTAAATTGGCAAGGGCAATAAATTATTTAAACGTTAAAATATTACAAAAAAAGTTAAACAATTTCGTTATATGTTACATTACCATAAATCCCTGTTTTCTGTTAATCCTTGCAAAAGAAGGCTGCTCTTTATAAGATTGTGTAAATCGTTTTAAAGTTCTCGGAACTAACTTTATTAAATTCTTTTAAAGGGATGTAGATTTTGATCCCAAGGCTTTTCAACTTTGTCGGGGGTTTGTTAAAATTTACATCTTCTACTTGATAAAACTGTTCTGTTGATAAAATACTGAAAATTTATTCAACATTGCTTAATGCATAAATGTCTAGATCATAAAAGATCATTAATGAATTTATTAATTTACTAAAACACAATTTACTAAAATTATTTAAATAATTAATAACGATTTGTTGCATCATTTTCTTTAAAGAGAGTTAATTTTTTTGTTTAATATTTTTTTGTTAATGGAGCCGTTCTTCATAATAAATATAAATCATGAACATTATCACTGGTCATCATCAAAACAGTTTTTTTTTCAAATAACATTCATAATATTTGATCTGTCCACAATGCTGCAGAAATTCATAAGAAACTCAATATAAAACGAATTACAGTTTGTTATACAGTATAAACGTATAACAAATCGCATATCATTATGTATATTAAAAAGCAGTTAACTACTAAGAATTTACGGTTTCGCTAAACAGACACAGAAAACGACTACAGACTTTCCAATAAAAATTACTCAGAATTGTCACAAATGCACCTTGGTATGTCAATAACAAAACTCTATACTGACTTAAAAATACCAATGGTTGATGAACCTCTACAAATGGATTCAAGAAAAACTACACGGGCACACATACCCATTAATAGAAGAAATTAGTGGCCACGACTCCCGTGGAGAACACAATGAGGACGCTATAAAGAACATTGATGAGGGATCTGTTATCATAAGAATATTAAATCAAGCTACAGGAGAGAGATCGCTAGGTACAGATCTCCTTAATGCCTTCATGCCATTCTGTTTATTTTACTGTCAGCCAATCTGCTAATTGTCAAAGTTTGTTTGATTTGACATATTTGACAAGTATGGATACAAATTTAAAGAAAACAAATACTAAGAAAAAATATAAAAGTTGTTTTTGTTACTAAAGACATTTGCTTGAGCAACGTGCAGTGTTTTTATGTATACTTATAAAAAAAACAGCACTAAAAACAATTATGGATGAAGTATTGATTTAACAGTAGAATTTAATTTAATATAATATAATTTAATAAACGCTCATATAATAATATCAAATCAAATTAGATGCTTAATGGATATTTATGGAAAGAAGTTAACTAATATAAATTTATTATTTAAAAAATAAATTATTCAATAACTGATAAATCATGTATTCATTTAGTAATATTAATGAATGATACCATGTAACACTTAAATAAATTAAGAGTCAACATATTTCATTTTTAATTACCTTGTTTTTCACCTCTCACTCTCTAATACCTCTTAATTATGTATCGAATGAATTAATATAATAAGTAATGAAAGTTAATTTGCTTTATTATGTCATTATAATTTAAAATTATTTAATATTACTAAATTAAAAAAACAAAGAAGGAAATCGTTTGACAGCCAGCCATGCACAATCCAATCCCACACAACGATTTCAAACGTTATAAATAAATAGTCCTCCATTCCATTTTTATACAATATCTGAAATATTCAGGTCCCGAAAGGATTTTTTTAAGGATCAAGTCACTGCGTAGGAATTTTTCAAAATCAAGTCACATGTCGCATCTGTTTGTCTCGATTCCAATCCTAACGAACATGACATGTCTTCCGAATCCCAATATTGTTTGGAGTTTATTTTAGACTGTTATACATAAATAAATAAACCAGATATATTTACTCATTAATACAAATAGAAAAATAAAGGTAATAAATAACTTTTAGAAAACATTAAAATAATTATGATTTATTAATTTATTTTTCAAAATGATATTACTATTTCAAGTTTCGCGTTAATATAAAATTTATATTGTATCTGGCATGTGTGAAAACTATTTACGGAAATGTATGCTTGAATAAGATAATTTAGTAAACGATACGACCAGAGAACGGACTAGTTGGTCGCAAATATCGATCTGAAGAATGAAGAAATATGAATGGAGTAGAATATACCAGAATTCTGCATCTTAATAAGTAAAACAGTATTATCGGATGACTTGTTGCTGTGCAGTTATTTTCTGTAAATGCCAGGTTAAAATGTTCAAGAGTATAATAGGGCTGTTAATTCTTTTGTTTTCACTCATTGTTTCAATTAAGAACTTTAATAACAAATATTAGAAATTGATTAACACTACATTTCTTTTCTTGAGTCTTTTATATTGTGACTACAGAAAAAGCTAGATAATACAATTAAATTGGTCTGGATCAAAACCGGATAGCTCCAAATAACAAAAATTGACTTTTTTCCAAGTTTTGTCAAGGAATCCCTTATCCTCCCGAAGCTTCAGTTTCACAATCACTCTAAAATCATGAGAAATGAAGCGACGAAGTGTCGTGTTAGAAAATTAGAAAGTTGATTGACTAAAGTAGCCAAAAATGTGAAAAAAATCTATTTTTCAAATTTCGGAGTTATCCGCTTTTGATTCCGAGCGCCACAATTAGACATCCGGTAATTGAGTAATTATTCACCCAGTTTAAAAATATTTACCATTGGTCCGATTAAGGTTTTTATTTTTTATGTTAGAATATAATAGAAAACACACTTTACCTGGGATTAAGTCCCTTTAGAATAGCAATCATGAACAAAAAAAAATTAATGCCAGAATGCTACATAATAATACGAATCATGAAAAAATTAACAGTGACAAAAACATAATGAAAAATAAAAATAGAAATGAAATAACTAAGAAGATCGAAACGTGACAGGATTTTAACTAATTGTCTAAAGTAAATATATTAATACCAACAAAATATTAATATTAATAACATGCAATAAAGTATTTACATCCTCTTTGAGAAAAATAAACAGAACACGTAGGCAACGAAATCGATTATTCAATACTATTTTATCTAAATGATTGACTGAAAGCAGATGATTGACCTGGTTAGAGAGCATCTTTTTGGTATGTCAAGAGCTGTTGTAAAACCAAGGATATAAATGAAGCCAGTGAAGAAGCATGGCGGATGAAAGGAAGGATTGAGTTCCACACAGTGGTGGAGCGGGCGAGGAAGGAACGCTCGAATTCTTTCTGGAGAAAAATCTGAAGAAAATTATCAAAATAGTTGATGTAATGTCAATTACTTTCGTTACGTCGATTTTTACAGAAAGAAAAGTTAATTCATTCATTAAATGTATTTTTTAAAAATTTATTTATTGATATTTACAACTGTATTAAAAAATGCATCAAGTAAATAGGCTATGTGATACAAAAGGACACGAGTTAATGGCAAGTTGAGAAACTACCCACTAGTAGTACTCAACATTAAATATTAAATTTCGTATTCTTACAAAACGTCATTACTTCGTATTACTGGATGTTTTTACAAAACTTACCTAGTTCTTTACAAAAGAAGATTGGAAAAATGAAACGTGGGACTAAACGCTTTTAATCATTAAATAGGTTATACAAAATGTATGTTGATCAAAGAGTCCCCTCCTTCCAACATGTATCGATAACGAGGTCATAAAAAATGATTACTAACCAGCTGATTTCTTTTTTCATTTATATTGGAAAGAGTTGTTCAAACCATATACTTTGTGGGACAATTATTTTTTCAAATAATTTAGATAATTATCTTGAGATTTAACAAAATAACCCAGTTAGTAATAAATTTTTGATAATCATCAAATCGACATATTTTATCCTTGCTACCTCTGTTAGCTACCACAATCGAGAATTTTCGCACAGGAAATTGTTGGGCGTCTTATCGAAACGAAGCTATTCACGAAGATTCAGCTTGATACTAATCAAGTGCAAAAATGGACGATGGATCCAGGACTATAATCAAATCTTAAGTATAAATAATGAAGCAGTAAAAGTTTGGATATTGAATGGCCCTTATCTGATTTTATGTGATTTATTGATAACAAAGAACAAATAAACTAATTGGTGATAAAAATGTTTTTTTCACAGAAAGAGCCGCTGATTAGGCAATGACATGGAGGGGGCGTAATCAGCTTCGATAAATAACAGGATTTATTTCGAAAATAACCTTTTATCGAAAATGTATTCTCTGGATTGACATCAGAGGTGAATCGGTTTTACTAATCGAGCACTAATTCCCTAATTAATTATTCAAAACTCTTCATCGGGCATTTTCAAAATCCAATTTTTCTGCCGATTATTTGGTGACCCCCTCGAAACCCGCAGAGCTGGTCGATTTGCAACTTACAGGTGTAAAAGGGCCAAGGGTTCGTGAGGGATAGATCCGACTCACGAAACGGGAAGTTGCACACTAAATCACTCCGGTATAACTTCATTGTGGCCAGCTTCTTCTGATGTATTTATGCCCTCGGTTACATCATGTTTGCTTTGCATATTCTCCTTCTTGTTCATATTTATTGGTTAATTAACACGAATTTTGATGCATTGACTCTACTAACTAACTATTAAAAGGAATAGAAATACGATTTTGTTTTTGTTTTATGTTATTTCCAGTGTATTAATAGATAAAATCAATGGATTGATTATATTGGATGATAATTTGATACATGTTTCTCACAGTCCTCATTTTTGGCATAAAATTCGTAAAATATATGTTTACTCTATCCGATTACGCAACAGTCTTCAAATACAACTAATACTATAGTAATACAACTGAGAGTGAAGTCCATATTTTTTTTTCAATTTAACAACGAAATCCTTCCATCCATCTATGATTCGGTCCCTCCCTAACAAATTTTAAACAAATCGAATCATTGACAATGAACTTTTGTTAATTATCTTTGTACATTATTTATCATAAAAACTGAACCCAACAATTTTGACAGTTGCAATATTGTTACCCAACTTATATGAAATGTGTTAAAAACAAAAAATATTTATTTGGTGTTTCTCCTCTCCTAAAATTAGATAAAGTAAAATAGTTCCATAATATCTAATCCCAGTAGAGAAATAACCAAAACCATAGGTTATCAAATAGGATAAGGTTCATATCAAAATAGATAAGGATAGGCCGATAAATAGAGGAGGTTAGATGTATAACAGGAGAAGGGGTTGACATTTGTCTTAATTGTTCAATTGTAATAAAAGCCCTACCCTTAAAGTGCCAAAAGAAGAAAAGCTTAATAAAATCATGAACGTGAACAATTGTTTTTTTTTCTGTGGAATGGCGATAAGCCTTATGACGGAATGATTTTGACTCATTTAAATATTTTTATTAATATTTAGATGGTTGAATAAAAAAATAATACAGATTTCTGGAACAATACTGATTAAATCCAACTATGCCCGTGAGGTATCTTGATCAATGAAGTCAGTAATAGTGATTGTAAAAGGAAGAAGTATAAAAAGGAATTTAAATTATTATGTAAACAATTTTTTTATAAGATATTTTTTTAAAAAGATATTTCTTAAATAATGGACTCAATCTTCTTAAATTATATAATTTAATAATGAAGAAAAAACCATATTCCAGTCAATAATTGTTATTAAAAATTAACAAATGATTAAAAAAAGGTTTCGGCACTTATTTGTCATTCTCAATTTAAGCAATTCATCACACACACAACTTCCTTTAAAATTTACAAGTCCAAATCATTACTTGAGGTCAAACAATTTAAAAGTCAAAAAGTTAAATTATATATAAAATCCTGGAGCTTTACTTTCAAAGATTATATTTGACCATGGAAGAAAGTTAAGTTCCAGGATTTTATATATAAGTTAACTTTTTGACTTTTAAATTGTTTGACCTCAAGTAATGATTTGGACTTGTAAATTTTAAAGGAAGTTGAATTGATTAAATTGAGAATGACAAATAAGTATCGAAACGTTTTTTTAATCATTTGTTAATTTTGAATAACAATTTTTGACTGGAATATGGTTTTTTCTTCATTATTAAATTATTTATAAACAATTTCATGAGGCAAGGTGTATTTAAGGATTTATAAATATATGTAGCCAACATATATGTCCGATGTTTCGGGAAAACTAGCGGATAAAATTCTCATGACCAGTTCTTGACCATAGGGGCCACCTCTGGTGTAGTTGTTAGCATACCAATCTACTGTACCCAAGGTCGTGGGTTCGCAGCTCTGGAGGTGGCATAGATATTTCAAAGGTAGTTATACTGATATAACCCGCAATATCACTTTCTATATTTACATAGTTTCTAAACCTATAATTGATATAATAAACTAGAAAAATAATATAATTGAGGATTCTATGCTTCCTAGAATCCTAAAAGAAAATACAAACCAATTAGAAGCCACCCGGTCGGAGCCCAGCTAACCAGAAAACAGCAATTCAGATCACTGGAAGAATTGGCTCCTCTCCCGACCCGAAAAGCTATAAATAATAAAGTATAGAATAACATTTTCTTTCTCATATTAAGGTCTGAGGAAGCTACAAGTATGGACGGCGAAACGTCGGAAAAAAACATGATGACACGGTCGATACCATAAGAAATACGTGATGAATGAGTTAATCACAATACAGTTATTCGTACCATCATTCTATAAATTATTCCAGCCTCACTCAATTTCATAAATGGAGCAATTGAACAAATTTCGTCAACCAAATGGCACATATCATCTGAATACTTAAGGTCATTGAATTCCTCATCACACCCGTGGTCACTCACCATGAGTAAGTAATGAGAGATAAGGGGGTTGCTGGGGTCAGTCCATCTCCGGGCCCCAACATCCCCAAGGAAAACCCATGATGGCCTAACCCCAGATGATGGGGTAGAGCCTCTCAACAATTTATTATGGCCGTAATTGTTCTAAGGGAGTAATCTGACTGTTAAATTAGAATGTCTAAACGGGAATATATGATTCGCATTTTGCATTTACTTGCCTCACTCATAATTTTAATGAGCCTGGATATAAAAATGAACAGTAATGTATTGCAGAGAATAATTTATAAAAAACATCTGTCTGTAAAGATTAATATTATCAGATATTTAAAAATAAAATAAAAAATCTAACATAGAGTTATTGATTAATGTAAGATTTAAAAATAAAATTTCAGCAGGTGATCTTAAGCAGGTTTTCTGTTCTTAAACTTCCAGAACTGTGCAGCGGGAGGTAAAAGTCAGTTACCTCATAGAGAGAATTCTTCTACTCTATGAGCGGACACAGGACGTAATGTACCTCAATAGAGATTACTGCAGGCATGAAATTGTTACCAGGAGTCAAGATGCAATGAGAGCAGACTTTTAATAAGAAAAATTATCAAGTATTATTATTAATATAATTTTATATCTATTATAATTATAGTTATTGGTTACGGAGTAGGATGGAGACCAAGGAGAAAATGGGAGGAAGCCTTTGTAAACAAAGGAATCGATTAATGAAGAAGAGAATTGACATGGGAGGTGGGTATTTAGTCCATGTGGTAGAGAGAAATACGACAATGAAGAAGTAATTAAGATCCTTACAGACAAGAGAGGAATATGCACTCCTACGTAATTATGATTTAATGCAGTCTATTTTACAAAACAAGGCTAGATGAGGAAAGAAATCTTTTATTATTACTAAGTGAGTTACTGAGCAATGGGTTGCCGCGCGGAAAATCCTGGGTTCAAATCAGGTAGCTGTCAGATTTTATTTAATTTTTTAACAGTCGGGGATGGATAATAATAACTGGGAACCCAAAATAAGTAGAATACTTTGCGGTTGAGTATGATCTAGTACAAATCACATCCATGTTCAACAGTTCTGTCCCTAACATATTACATATCCAGATATCATGAGGTATATTCAGGTATCACGTCATTATTGCAGCTAATGCAAAGGTATTGTTCCCATATTCTTCCCCCTGCACATATTCTTCGAAAGGTATTATTGTAGACAATTGTAGACTACAGGGGAAAACGAGAGAACTCGAATCATTTATCAAAATATTGGTTAACAACTGTTTTGGGTAGATTTTTGTATGGCGAGATGGTGTAATCAAAACAGTCGACGAGTTTAAATGCCTCAAAAGAGCTGAATAAGAATATCCCTAAATGGGAAACTAGTTTATCCGAGCCTGTGGAATATCGAGGTAAGGAAGCTTCCCCGAATTTGGTTCCAAGCCCTTCAAACATCTTCTTCATTGTCGGATTGATATGACCAGCAATCCGACGGACTATTATAAAAATATTGATTCCGGATGAATTTTGATGTCTAGAACTCTTAGGATTAAGTGAGCTAACTCGTTTTTCCCATCTAGTGATCTATTGGGATTACTCTGTCGGATAAGAAAAACACCATACTATTATGGTACTTTGATAAAGATGAGAGGAATCTTTAGTTATGGTAAAAATCAACATTGTACAACCACCCTTACAATGGCTAATCACTTTCATAGCCGTAATAAGCAAGAGTTTTAATATAGTTGATAATAAAAACAAATCGGTCCACTCGCCTAGGATTGAGGGCCCGGTAGAACCGCCCCGCTCCCCTCTTAAGTGTTAAAATATTCAATAAAGGCTTGAGGAGTTTGGAAGAGCCTGGAGCTATTAGGTTTGTTATAGACTTTCTCTTCTTGGCCGACCCGGAGGGACCACACCTTTACAAACTCCAGTAATACTCGAGGCTGAAGCCCTTATCTCATTAAATTTATCAGGACAAAGCCATAACTTGATGTTATACAAGCCCAGGGAAGGCTAAGAGCTTAATTACTGGCCCTTTATCCTCCCCGGCAACAAGACTAACGATTTCAAAGCCGCTTTTTATTATTATAATATTTTTTTTACAAAAGATTCCAACGAACATTATCCAAAGGGATTTATAGTGAACTGACGATATATCACTTTCCTTTCATCGAATAACTTACTATATTTAAAAAATAATGATTACCTGTAATAAGGAAGATATTGATGTCGAATCACATGTAAATATTCACCCCCCGAAAAGAACTGAGAGAATTACTTATCTGGAATATGTAACACATCTGACAACTGGGATCACTCAAATGAAACCACCACTCGTATAGAGAAAGGAAGAAAACCATGAAAGGTGCTATGGTACCTAAATTTGAACCTGCAGACGCGAATCAGAGTACTCAGATGCAACGTTTTCTTAGTATTATGATATACATCAGAGCCTTGGACAGTTCCGGATGCTTAGTAAACGTCTACAATCATTCGAGATGTTTCATGGGTGCAGCATCTCAGCAACGAAATTATACATCAACGAATACAGAAGCCCATCGAGAAATCGAACAGAATAAAGATATATAAATTGGTTGTGTGATGAGTAATGTAAAGTACCGTCTGCCGGTCAATCGGACAGTGCTAGATTTAAGGAAAGGGAGGTCCAGGTCGCAGGTGTCACTCCTTGTTGAGAAACCTCAGGTAATTGACAGGATATGTTTCGTGAAGCGGTCAGTAATATAAGATGAGCCGTTATAATCGACAACATCTAAAGATGAAGGTAAATAATAGAAGAAGATATACAAAAAATACTACATAAATAGGAAGGTTATGTATGAGTGATAATGTAACCTACACCTACTAGTTAAATAAGAAAACCTTTAATAGTTTTTAATTGTTTGTAATCATTGTTTCATCATGATTTTGCAATGAGGAATGCAAAGAAAGATCTTTTTTTAAATATATTTATTAATATGTACAACTGTTTAATAATAATAATACATCAAGTAAATCGAATGAATGAGAAAATACCCAGGAGTACTCAAATAAGAAATCAAACTTAGATGGTCACATGACCATCTACTTTTCAGACGCCTCTGTGAATTATCACGAATTGAAGAGGTTGCTAGGTGTGAAACTAGTGGCTTTGGGTGGGAATTAAGTTTGTCATAAAAGGACTGATATCTGGTTAGGGCCTAATCATTAACAAGATATCGATATGGATGACTTCATTCGTAACAAAGTTAGGAGCACTAAGGATTTTTATCTATAAAAATAGATTGATTCGTCTAACTACAGAAAATCTATAAAAAATAGTTATACGAAATGGATAATTTTATTTTGCATCATGGAGGTGCTTTTCTTTACACTTTAATACAAAATTTTTACCAGGATAATCAAGTTTGAAAAATATTCATTTTTAAGGCGATACAAAAAAAATATATACATATTTTTTTCTTCATGTTCATGATTGCTGAAACAAAAGAGTTAGTATATTAGAATCCGAAGAAAGGAACATTGTCGTAAAAACATTGGATACAGATGTTTATGGGAAGCATAGGCTCTGGGCTCTATCACCGGGATCTGTCACTATACTACAGTCAAAGAGCTGTCTCAGACTTTTTATTTTTTCCATTTGAACATAGTTTTGGGTGAATATTGTTCTAGCTAAGTATTTAGTTACTTAAAGTGAAAATTTAAATAATTTTTCTTAAATCACACGGCGTTATTTTTTATGATTAATAGTAAATTTCGGACATCATATCAGAAAGAATGAAAAAGTACTGGTAGGAGAGAAAAACACATAAATAACGTCAGTATATAAACAATTGATCTAACGTGTTCCTTGTTGATATATTCAAAGAATAAATAAATTTCGCAAGAAGTTAACTTCTTTAAAATGTAAAAAAAAACAACATAAAAATTAAAAGAGATAGGAATACCCGTATATGAAAACGTTATCTGTTCTTTAATAGATACAGTATGGCGGCAGGAAGCTTTACCCGCGTCACATATTCGAAGAATGGATGTTTCTCTTACAGAAAATTTAGATCCGCATTTGGAGGGGAGCTCATCAAACACATTAAGCCATTAAAACACATTAAGCTTTCAAGCCATGAATGTATTTGGTAGGAGAGCATTTTTAATTAAATGTAATATGTTAATTAATTTTAACAAACTCTATTTTCTTGAATAAAACCCATCAACCTGAAGATTGTGAGAAAGTGTCTACGAAAATGTAAGATAAATTGATTTTATGGTTTTATTTTTGTTTTCTAAATAAAATAAAAAAATTTAATTTTATTATTTATTCTATTCTATTATAATTCTTGGTGAAAGAAATACAATTTAATTTTTAATGTATTTGTTTTAAAAATTGTGTTTCGACTTGATAGCGATTATGTATTATTATCCCATTATTTTTATTAATTCGAATAAGAAGTTGAAGGAAATTAAATTAAACAATTTTGTAAAAATAAATGATTTAGTGACTTGAATGCTAAAAAAAATCACACCCCCTAGTGAAAAGTTTTGAGACTTTCTGCCAACCACGAGTAGAATAATTATACTTAAATAGTTCGGATAATTGGATACATACATTTTATAGAAAATAGATTTCCATATTATAGTACAGCTTAATTTACGAGAAGAAATTCTAAAACGAATTCTATATGTATATATTGGAGTGCTATCGATGGGTAGTTTCTCCACAAGTGTTTTCATGTCATATTCTACATTTTTGCACATTTACTTGATATAATACCATTATAGTTGTAAATATCATTGAATTAAATAAAAAAAAAAAAATATGTATATCAATCTATAATACCTGTATTCAGAAGTTAAAAAAATTCAAACTTTATCTGTCTATATTTTATTTCAATTACAGAACATATTTTATCATAAAGGAATTTTAAACAAAACTAATATTTATTTGCCTATTCTAAATTTACGATTAATTTATCGCTTCATATATTTTATCCAATTGTTACATTTTGTTTACATTTCATTTATAAATTAACAACAGCTACAAGTTTTGAATGGACTCAGAGAAAGTTTGATTAAGTACATGCATTATTAAAGACGCCAACCCCCAACGTCTACCAATTTAAGAGTTTTAAATTTGCATAGGTTTTCTCCCATTGATCTGTCTACTATGTATACAATCCTTAATCTTTATCACACCTATTATAACATTATATTAGGCGAATTTACCAAATAGGTAAGCACGATGTTTATTTGGTATTCTTTCCTGAATTTTTTTTATGAAATTTATGCTTAATCGGCCTTTTTATACTAACAAAAAAGGTCAAAAAAATCTGGTGAGGTACTTCAATATAATTATTTTTATTTCCTGAAAGTGGTTTTCAACGCCGGATATTACCTCCCTTTTTTTTCTTTTGGTTCATCTAGAGTTCACAGATCATTTAGCAGGACTTGGTTTGGAATGGGACGAGTTTTATAGCCGATAATGTAAAAAAATAAAGTCGGATATCAGCTATGATCGCCAGTTTATTGATATCTCTTGTCTTTATTACACAATTCCTAGAGTTTCTTAAAGCTCTTTTCTTCAAAATAAATCTTAAAAAATTTCTATTAAAAATGAAACACTTATTATTGAAAAAAATAAATAAATATAATCGTCTACAATTGATAATGGATTGAACGATTCAGGAAATATATTTCGTACTTCTTGTTATTATTTTTAAATTCTAAAAATTAATTAACAAGAAACGTGCGTGGAGAAATTTAATATGCATTCCTCCCAGGAATACTGAGGAAGGTAGGACCAAGTCAGTTGTATGTTTCTCTCAGCTTAATTGAGTTTTATTTTAGAGAGAAAATAGACAGGAACGTATATTATAATATAACTATATAACTGTTTTAAAAATACCACTAAAATATCTGCAAACATAAGCACTTCAAGTTCTAATATTTTTTTTAACCGGAACACGACTTAGGACTACATCTTGACAAACGCTTAAGTTGGATTCTCTTACTAGACTAAACCGACAAGAAGCTCCTCCGCGTTTCAGGCTACTTCAACACTTACTAGACAAAAGCTCTAAGCGACCAATTAACCTCAAATGACTTCCATGACTATTATTATATTTACGGAGTAGAAATTTGGGCCACAATCGGATTCCTCCCATATCCAAACCTTACAATCCAAAACCCTTCGTAAAACCCTCAATGCTCCTTACTTTGTCATGAATAAAATCATCCGTAATGATCTCGACGTCCTTATATTGCTTGTTTGTTCCGAACCCGATATAATCCTTTCGTGACAATCTTTATTCCCACTCAAACCAACCTCTTAAATTTCTGATAATCCTCCGAGACGTCTGAAAAGAAGTACTACCACTGGGTAGTTTCTCAAATTTCCTTTATCTCATGCCATTATGTATCTTTCGTTTTTCTTCCCCCCGATGAGGCCAGCTGAGGACCACGTGCCAATTTCAATTCTTGGTTGTTTACTCTTCCGTCCCTTCCAATATTCCTTCATCCTTTCACTATGGTGTTTCTTTCTCTCTTCAGACCATCTCACCACACGTTTCTTTTTCACTCTTCCCTGGAATCCTTCCATACTCAAGATCTTCTTTCTAAAAATCTCTCTTTCCATATTGTCGTCTTCCCTTATATTGTTTCTTTCCCTATTCTTTCTTTACCTCTCGAATCCAGCTAGTTGTTGACTTTTTTTCCCAAAGGTACTTAAATATCCTTTTTGTTAATCTCGAATCATCCATTCTGAAAACATTCCAAAAAAAATTAGTCTTTTTCTTATCGTTGTTTTCTACGTTCCTGTATATTTCATCATTAGATCTTATTTTTCATACTTCTGTGGTTCTCACCGGGCCTAGAATTTTTCTCATTCTTTATTCTTCTTTCAAGTAATTCAAGTTTATCCAATCTATAGTTTAATACTAAGCATTCACTCGCACATAAGCATCGCGTAGTGTCTTATTTTAAGGTTTTTAGATAAACACCTTTTGTTATAAACATTCTTAGTAATCGCAAATGCTCTTTCCATCTTCTGTACCCTTTATTCTATTGCAGATTTTTCTAAACCATTTTCTTGGATTACTTCACTCAAATATTTGAACTTCTCTACTTTCTCCACTCGACCAATATCTGTTATCAAATACTTTGGAGCGTTCTTGGTGTTTGTAATAAATTTTTTTTTTCTACGGAGAATCTCAACCCGGTTTTGCTGGCTATTTCTTCTAAAAGATTGATTTGTATTGTTGCACTTGTGATGCTGTCCGATAGTATAGCCAAATCATCTGCAAATTCTAGGAAATTTACTTCAATACCCTTGAGTTATCTTCCCAAAGTTAATGGTGAAATGTTATGATATTTTAATTTTCCAGTCCAAATTCTTACGATTTTCTCTAGGACACAATCGAACAAAATTGGTGATAGAGAATCACCCTGTCTTACCCCTATATTTATTTCAATAGGTTTTGATAGCACATCCATAAATTTTACTTATGAAATCGTGTTCGTAAGAGTTTCCCTTATTAAGTTTGCCAATTTTGATTTCAGGAATGATTTTGTATAATATTTCTCTATCAACTGAGTCAAAGGCCTTTTTGAAGTCTACAAAAGTCACGACTATGTCTGTAGAATTGAGCATCTTATGGCGAATTATGGATTTTAAATTAAATATTTGTTCTGAGCAAGATCTTTCGTTCTATTTAATTCAGCGGGGTCTAGCAAACTCTAGCGCACCCCGATCCCCAATACACCTTTCCTCGAATATCTCCTGTCCATGCATTCATTTTCGGTCAGACCTCTGGCTGCCATATCTTCTCTCACCTCACCAATCCACTGTCTTCTTCTCTTCTAAAGGCAGTATTTAAGTCCTCGAAGAGACCATCCGATCTCACTCACATTCCTTTTTGTTTCCTGAGGGATCTGAAAAAAAAAAAAAAAAAAAATCTGATCTCATGAAGTGTACATACTGTAGCAATCTTCTTCCCCTGATATCATTGAGAATGCTGAATAAAGCTCCTGCCCTATTTCTAATAATCTCATTTGGGATCTTCTTCAACCTGGAGAGTGCACATCTTCTTCTCCATAAAACCATTTCTAGGGCAAGTAATTTATTTATTTCCAAGTAATCGTTTTGCCGTTGTCCATGAATGTCCTGACCCTTATTCATTTTGGTCACTATAGAGACCTTTTTGTTCCACAATATCCCGTTTAGGATACCTAGTATCTTTTTACCACTGGTAATTTTGATTTCTATATCACTTTGTACCTTGCCAAACCTGTAAATCGTAATTCCAAGATACTTGAAATCACTGCTTATTTACTTGATGGATTTTTTCTTCTCGAAACGGCCTTTCAGACAACGGTATTTTCAAATCATTTCTGCGTGCCTTTGCTTTCTTTCTTCTGACCAAGCAGTACCCTTCCGTTTTTCTTAATTTTCCACAAGAACATTGATTTGTTTTAATTTCCTTCCGTACTCTTCTCTACGAAGTGGGAGAACACTACGGATGGCCTTCTGATTCTTATTTCGGTTTCCAGGTCTTTCATATCCCTGTAAATTTCCTGGTTGGGTCTGCGATTATTGGTGATGTATTATTAATATACAGTTGTAAATTACAATAAATACTTTTTATAAAACCTCAGCAGGGCTTTTATACGGTTGTTAATGGTTAATAGATTAAAGATAATCCGACATTGTATAAAATAACTGAAATAAGAATTACGAGAATTATAAAATGGTCTTGAGATGAGAAATAAGAGGATATCAGAGAAAGAAGATGATTAAAAATGACAATTTATAAGCTTAATCAACACCTAATCCAGAAGTTGTCGAGTTAGTAAGTCAATTGTGGAAAGGTACCATTAACGCCATCAGTCCCAGGCTGACATGATGAAGTTGGGATATTTCCTAACTCGGAGGCTATAATTTATGACCTATCTTCCCTCCCCTATTCCTCTTCTTTCTCTTTCTTCCCTCGGCCCCCGTCAGGTTTATAGAAGGTGATTTGAACCGATCAATTGTACTCCCTCCTTCCCATCATTAGAAGGATACTGTGTGAAGAAGTCCTTTCGAAAGATGAATACATTCCGACGAATCATTCTCCAAATGAAGAGATCACCATCAAACATATTATTAGATAAACATCCTGCCAATATTAATTCATCAATCCATTGCATAGCATATTCTCACAGTATGAAGGATTCACTAACACAATATGAGTTCGGTCAAATATTATATTATATATGGCTGTGTATTTGTATCAGTAATAAGGAAGACCCGTTACAGATAATCCCTTCAGTAATTGTTTTGAAATTTTCCTCTCTAAATTTTTAAAGAAGGGAAGAAAATACCACTAATTTAAAATACATACCAAAAAGGATGTGTAAACCAAAAATTATGCAAAACGGTCAGGAGTTGCAGTCAATGAACACAAAGAGCAAAACATAAATTATGAAATAACTGATGAGGAATAATAAGAATTCAAAGAAATATAGAAGATAATAAGGCATACATCATGAATATAGCAAAATAACAAGTGGATTATTTAGTTATAAAATGTAATGATTTATAACTAAATCACCATAATAATGTGTGTTTTATTATTTTCTTGATTTATTTCCATCTTCATAATTTATCTTCTGCTCTATGCATTTTTCTTTATTCTTATTATTTATGTTATTTATACAGTTAATTTTCATCGTTACTGCAATGTTTTATATATTATTTTCTGTTTCTTTTATTCTCAGCCCTGAAGATGGCCTAAGACTTGGGTTGAAACGCAGGCACAATAAAATAAGTCTATTTTATTTTGTGTAATTCGTTCACTGCAACCCCTTAGAATTATCCAGTCAACCATTTCCGTTTGAATAAAAAACATGTATTGCGAGACAAATAAATAATAGTGCAAAATTATAGTTAATAAACAAACAAAACAAAAAAACACACTTTTGTAGCTAGCCGAACTAAAAAGTAGAAAATCAATATTAGTTTAAAACAAAACTAAGCAACACAGGTTTATAACCAGCCGAAATAATAAGTAGAAAATTATATATACATTAAATGATAGTTTCAAAAGCTAAAAACACTGTTTACTAGAAAAAAAACTAAAAAATGTAAGAAACAATTTTCAGTAAGTTTAATATAATAACAGAACGATGAACCAAACAATTCAGTTTATCGTAAAAAAGCATTTGGTGTTTGACGTTAATTGTTGTAAATATTCATTGACCTCTCAGTTGAACCTGCCAATATTCATATACTTGTCTAAAAGATTACGCTATATAAGCCCTCGTACTTGACACAAGAAATGTGTGTACCGTGTCTTCGGATGCGATAAATAATTAATCCTTTAGATCCTGAATGGAAGTGCGCAAAGTTTCAATTTAATTTGATGTTCTGAATTGTACCTAAATCGAGTTAAAAGATTCCGTTACATACATATATATATATATGAAACCACGATGCAAGTTAAATTTTTTTTCGGTTTGTAGCCATTTAACTAAACATTTTTGGAAAATTATTCGATTTAGGGTATTAAAATTGCGTTTTTAATCTTAACTTAATTATTGAAAAATGGGAATGATTATGGGAAATTAATAATAGAAAAAATATTCAATTATAAAATTTAATTTCAATTTGCGTATTAGAGTACGGAATACATAATGAATACAATAATTTAGATGATAAACGCATATTAAAAAGTAAGATCAATATTTAAATCATTGAATTGTTGTCAACTTCAATTATTCTATCAATAACTTCATCTTCGCCTCGAGTCTCACATTTTATTAATGTAATTAATATTTTATGGTAACTAAAATAAGTAAATGCTTGCATCTCGACTCGTACTCGTATCACTGCCTCTCGTGCCTTGATTAGAACTGGCGCCCGATTTTAGCCGCTTGCATTTCTGACGATATCTACGGCATCTTTCCGCATTTAGTCGCTTTCGATGCAGAATTTGTTTGCAACAATATTTTCGGATATGGGTCCGCCACTTTGAACGATAAACGCATTTAATCCAATACTCGACGCTGGACCCCTACTAGTACCTCGGGAGTCTACTAACTTTTTCCTACGGCTCAGAGTGTATTTCAGCTTGTGAAGATGACTGAATGCCTAAATAAAATTGAATATATTAAATGAACCGGATTTATTTTTTTTCTTAGCCCCTTTTTTTGTTATCCGGTTCATGATATGCAAAAAAAAATGGACCGGATTTTTTTTTCTTAGCCCTTTTTTTGTTATCCGGTTCATGATATGCAAAAAAAATGGACCGGATTTTTTTTTTTTTTTTTTTTCAGAACCTCCTTTACAAATTACAAATAGGTCGTAAAAACTATGGCTTCTATATAAATAAAAACCTTCTATTACCTTTCGGTATTTTAAGGCATTACATCGGGCTGAGTCCGCTGAAGGCGGTTTTTAATCGAACCGGAACAAGCCCGCTGATATTATACAATACAAAACGGTGAGGGACCGTTTAGCGGGATCAGGTGGCAGTTGTAGAAAGAAGAAAGGGAAGGAAGGAAGAAGGAAAAGGAAGGAAGGATAAGGACAAGGGAGTACTTACCCCATCCCTAGATCAAATGTAAGTACATCGACCAAGGGGACACTGCCCTGCCATCTCCCAGGTCTGGGGGGTGGTTTTAAGTCCCTAAATAGGGGGTTCGCACAGGTCTTCAGCCCATCAAAAAATTTGATGTGCCTCCGACCTATGTACTCGGGCACCGAGGGAAGCCGAAGCTCCTCCCGGATGTTGGTGTTAAGTGCCCCCTCGAGCGATGTGCCACTTACGATCTTCCTAAGGATGGAATTCTGGTAATACTGCAGGCGCTTCAGCGTTGTTTTGTAGAGGTGTCTCAGTAGTGGTACACCATAGAGCAACGTAGGTCTTATGATGGACTTGGGGATTTGTAATTTCAACCTCAGTGAGAGCTGCGGCGACAAGAGCAGATGGTATAGCCTGTGGGATTTCTGTCGTGCCAACTTCAATCTTGCCTGAACGTGCTTTGAAAAGGTGAGGTGCCTATCAAAGTTTACGCCAAGGTAGAGGATTGAAGTGGATAATCTTCTATCCTCGCAGTCCACGGTAAAAGTCTTCGGTAGAGGTTTCTTACTCACACTCTGAAATGACATCACGGTGGCATCCGTCTTAGACTTATTCACCCTGATGTCAATCAGTTTCAGCTCGTTCACTATGGTTTCAGTCGCCTTTTGTGCCTTGTTAAGGGCATGTGGGGTGCTGATGCTGGTAGCGTAAATCCCAATATCATCCGCATATGCTGCTACCATTGCTCCTGGATGCTTCATTGCGACCACGGGTGCTGTGAAAATCACATACATCAGTGGCCCCAATACAGAGCCTTGAGGTACTCCAAAGGGGGTGGTGCTAGAAGTCGAGTAACTGTTACCGACTAGTACGACGAATGATCTTCCGCTGAGATGGCTTTGGATCAGACGACATAGAGTGGCGGGAAAGCTAAACTCTTCCAAGCGTTGGAGTAACAACTCATGAGACACACAGTCATGAAGGCCTTGGTGCAGTCCAATGAAATGAACACCGTAGCTCTGTTCATCTGCATGTGCTCTACTGTGTGCGCCTGTAGCTTAGCCAGGTGGTGGTCACAGATGACATGATGTAATGCGACATGCGATAGATGAACGAAAAAAATTGGGGCGATAGAAAAAAAGTTTCACTTAAAAGCTAATAACCCCGCTTTAATGAAGAATATACACAAACATCGAGAATTAAAAATGGATGAAAACCAGGCCTATCCTGTGACTATTCCAAATTCATAGGTCATTCAGAGGTTGATATAGGGCCGGAACTAGGCGGTTGGGTGTACAACATGTACATGTGTACCAAAACGTGCATTGTGTACATGACAAAGTTCCGACAAAATTTTATTGTTAGTTTAAGTAAAAACATTTTCTTTCTGATTTTGTGTTTTAATACATCATTATCCAGCAAGCGGAAATGATAGATGATGTTATTAATTTTGAAATATACTATTCACAAACCTGTTACATAGCTGTTGAACTTCATTACGATAGAAGGAAGAACTTTCGTTTCAGCCCTAAAAAATCACCAGGTAATAACTATCTCTGGGATATGACCCTGATTTTTAACAAGCTCAAAAATATATTTTTTGGTGGATATTTTGAAAATATATGAGAAGTAACTCAAATGTTGAAGATAATTTCGTGTGTTCCTCCCACAATTCTTTGGACTTTGTATTTTTAGTATGTGATATATCGCAGGTGTAGGTAATTTAGAGCTCATGCTCGGTCGAAAATTGAGTCTAAAAAATTCAGTATGCGACACACCCTTTTGATCGGAATGAGATGTTAGCCTCACATTTTCAACTATTCCCCCCGTCTCCTCCATTCTTCGGGGATTCATTACATTTATTCTTGTTTGCTCATAATAGTTTCCGTAACTAATAAATTGAATGGAAAACATTTTAGAATTATTAGGCTGAATTAAAAAACAAAAATAATAAATACGTTTTACTTATTCGACCACTTGAGAATTCAGGATAGTAGGAACAGCATTGTTAAGGGAAAGGAAACTGGGAGAGTCTTCAACACGTCAAGATTAAGACAGAAATTTAAGAAGATAGGCATTTGTAATCAAATAAATCATTTAATCATTATTTAAATCATCTTCCTAAAGCAGCCATATAGAAGAATTTCATATCATAAATTTCATGGAAGGAAAAACGAAAAGAATTATTATTATTTTATAATTTATTAGTTAGTTGTTTTAATTTTAAATATTCCAATTTTGAAGAGAAAAGATATGTCTCCGGCCGGGATTCGAACCCAGGTCCTCTGTCTTACCGTGACAGGACTCTACCAGCTAAGCTACCGGAGCCGATACCACCCGGGGACAAATCCTTTTCTCTTATCCGATCCCATGTCCCCGTGCTCTCGCAAGATTTGCGATCCACGCACGAGAACGAATGTTCTTTGAACTTTACTTCAATTTTAAGAATTTGTTGACATACGTCACATTACTATTTATAATTTATTAGTTAGTTGTTTTAATTTTAAATATTCCTATTTTTAAGAGAAAATCTCGTGTGTGCATCGCAAAGCTTGCGAGAGCACGGAGACATGGGATCGGGTAAGAGAAAAGGATTTGTCCCCGGCTGGTATCGGCTCCGGAAGATTAGTTGGTAGAGTCCTGCCACGGTAAGACAGAGGACCCGGGTTCGAATCCCGGCCGGTGGCATAGTCTTTCTCTTCAAAATCTGTTATAAATTTAAAGTTTTAAATATATCAACTAGCAAAGCTAACATTTAAAAAAAAATATTAATGTTCAATATGAATCACCTGCAAGTGTAATGTAAATGTAACGAATTCTTCTTCCTCAAGCGTTAACAAATCCAGCTGGTCGAGTCGATAACAAGGATGTGTTCGATGCAGGCGATAATCGATAAGTGATAGCGAGAGGCGTACAACCATTCAACTCGACAAACTATCATTAACTAACTGTTCCAGATGATTACAGCGTGTGCTTCGGTTGTTTACGGTTGACAGCAGGCACTTGTTTATACACTTACACTATATATTATTTAAACAAATACACAAATAATATTTTGGTAGGCTTAACTGCTAATTATGTGTTTTAATAAAAAAAATATATTTTTTTTTTTGCTTTCAATTAATAATATACGAAATAAACACAAAAGAAAAAAATACTTTACTCAAACAATGCTGAATTTAATCGTCATGAAAAACGAAACAAAGGAATTTACTTAAACTTCAAAATAACTAATCTTTAAATGTTAAGGGCCGTAACAAGACCCTTAATTAATAAGAATTTATTCAGAAATAGGGTGCTGGGTGGCATCATAAAACTACAAAAGAGTTCTTTGTTCAAAGTCAATAAGTGAGGTGAGTGCATCTATTTAATGATTCTTTTTGGACAGTTGGTGTGAGGTTTGCTATATTTTATCATCTTTGGTACATATCAAAAAATTATTTTAGTATTTTAGAGACTTAAGCTTTTTTTTTTTTTACCCATCCTATTGAATTCAAATTAATATTCTTATTATTATTCAATATTATAATAATATTATTATTCAATATAATATAATATAATAATATTATAATTCAATATAATATAATATAATAATATTATTATCAAAACCTTTTTGAGTTTTTGCTCATTTTTATTTATATACGATATATACAATGAAAATTATAATGAAAACAATTGTTATTATTTATAATTTATATTAAATAATTTTGATTGATAGAACGATCGAGGACAATTTGTTACCAATAGGGCAGTTTATTCTAATTGCAGGACGGATTCGCCTCCAGAATATAATTGACACTGATCTAGCAGCACCTGTTATATAACTAGGTCAAACCAGATCCTTGTAATCAGTTATAGAGGTTTATCAACTTTATAATTGCATAATTTAATAGGAGAAGATGAGTAATCGCAGCGTATTTTTTCAGTATAGTGTCAGTTAATAGGTAATGTTATTCAAAAGAAATATTGCAGGAGATCCGATTTAAATAAAGTTATATAATATAAGTATTGTATGATAAAAAAATGTGTTACTTTATATCAGAAGGTTTAATTTAGATATTAAATTAAAAATACATGAAATTCTTAATAACTCTTGAGTTCTCACATTTTCTTATGGATCAGATATTCATATGAACGGCAGATACTGAGAGAGTTCGATTGACTGACCCTTAACGGACTTAAGACCCATGGCACTTCCATCTAAAAGAAAAAGATGAATCGGACAGTTCGATGGCATCATGAATAGCCCTAAATATTATATAAATTGCCAATAAATAGATTCGTTACCTCAATTATTGCTACCAACATTAAGAGTAATCCGTTCTGACTAGTCAAAAGGAAAGATTTTACAGGATCATTTTTTAATTCCTTAGGCAAAAGCGGAATTTTCGTCAATCCCATTATTTTGGATCTGGCTAATTTTAACTAAAACTGGAGAGATGTGGGCGTAAGGAAAAGAATTATGTTACTTTTATTATAAAATAGGTGATTTCTTCTTATGCAGACCCCACTCATAAGGTCATGACAACAATATGATAAAAAAAGATGTTAATGTATATTTAAATATCATTAAAACTTAAATATTAATAATAATAATAACATTTACATATTATTTACAGATCAATTCATGGCTGTAATAACTAATACATTTCCTTATAATATATATAATATATTTTCTTAAATAGATCCTCTTCCTGCATTTTTCATATAGTTTAAGTATCCATGTAGTTATCAGAGTTAACGAAATTGTATGAGTGGTTTTCGATTGTATTACGTATTGTGCAAACGGTTTTATAAATGAAAAAGAATATGGCAAACAGAAAACACACAAACACATTCGTATTTCAAAACGTTACAAGACTGCTAAATCCCTTTATTTTAAATGCTTTTTAAAGACTATATGAGAGGAAAGTACCTAAAAATAAAATTACATTAATTCACTTACTTTATTATATTTATTAAATAAATTAGATGCCTATTAACGTAATTAAAAGTTAAGCAACGGTGACAAAACTTTGCTCATGAAGCACACCAATAAAATCGAACTTATATAAGTTTACTTAGTATACAGAAGCGTATCAACCTTTTGGCCACCTTCAACACACGACTACTATTCAGGACTTAGACCCATCAGGACATTTCTAGTCAATATGGTCAATACATTTAAAAAGCCTCAGAATAAACTGAGGAGAACGAACCAGTTAACATTTAAGCAACGCTGTAGCTGTTGAGGCACCGGATTGAATCCGGCATGAGCGGGTTAAAATGCATTTCCTTGCAGACCAACGGAATGAATCTACACCTTTCAACTGTGTAAAAAGTTGGAATAACCCGTTCTCTCTCCCTTAACTGGAGTAGAAAGGATTCTAAACCCCAATAAAAATATAAAGTAAAATAACTAATATAGTATAAGGCAACTAGTGAGCTCCATCACTAAAAACATTTGTTTTAACACCTAAAACAACCAAATATTGCTCTCATAAACCACCACACAGAAGTCCTTTTATGTATGTGACACAATCAGTTAATAATAGGCCGTATTCATATATATATAACTTAAAGACTTCACCACGCCAAAGCATAAAAAAAAGAAGGTTAAGGGACAAATAACACACTTGAAGGCTGGTTAAACACTGACTTTATTCCTCTTATAATTCTCTATATATAGTATTTACAATGTTTGTTTATAAGAGTTTGGTATTAGTGGATATACAGCTCTTAGTCTCATCTTAACTTATATATATATATATATATATATTTTTTTTTTTTTATATATATACACTTTATTGAGATATTACAATCTGCCACTTTTAAGCAATAAGTAATAGCGCTAAATAGGTATACAATCATTCAATAAATAAATAAAATAATAATAATAATAAATAAATAATAATAAGTATGTTTATTTTATTTATAAATAATGTGTATATATTTATAAATTCATTACAGATTGAGTGATACTTCGTATCTAGTAAATTTATTAAATATGAAATATGATAGGTTTAAATATGAGCCGAAGGAAAAATAATTGAGAACTCTTTAAAGACAAAATATCGAATTGGCGAATATGGCTTGGAAAGGATCTAACCTAATCTTTGGATTATTAAAATTTACAACAAAGACAAAGTTATTGTGAAGCAGAATTTTAAATGATATAATGTCCTTTTTTTTTTAATGCATATATGAAAAATGTTTACTAGCTGATATGTCATTTGACGATATTATCGGAATAACTCAATAACAACCGAAGTAGAAGGAGATTATAAAGTATTGATAAGAGCTCATTAATACAAATAATCAAACAGATGAGAAGAAAATATTATTCAACACGCCAGGGAAGTCAGTACTTATCGATTATCGAAGGTTTATTAAAACATAAATTTGCAGGGTGAAACATCAGGATTACATTAAAGGTATAGCTACGATTTAATAATAAACCATAAAACTTCAACAGAAAAATACGACTGTTCTTGATAACTATTAAATTGTAGTTCTATTCGTTTTTACTATTACTATTTTTTTCATTTGACTACTATAATAAATAATATCTAAAAATATGTCGATATAAATTTAAAAATATATATATTACGAAGTAGAGTTATGGGCTCCACTCCATCGAATTCCTCTCGTAACCAATCCTTACAATCCTAAATCCTTTGCAAAATGCTCCTTACTTTGTTAAGAACAATGTCATCCATAATGACCTTAACGTTCAGTTTTTTTTTACTAATTTGGACCGAACTCAATATCTATCCTTTCATACCAACTTTATCCCCATTCAAACACACTAGTTTCAAACCTAGCGACCTCTTCAATTCCTGCTAATTCACTGGGGCGTCTGAAAATAAGATGGCCTCATGACCATCTAAATTGAATTGTTAGTAGAGTACTAACAGTGGGAAGTTTCTCAACATGCCTTTTTCTCATGCTATTGAATATTTTCATTCTATTTACTTGATGTATTTTTATTATACAGTTGTAAATATCAATAAATAAATTTAAAAATAAAATAAAATATACATTAACAAAGGCTACAGAATTAAAGTTAGCCTAACACAATAAGCCCCAGGCACATAATTACCTATGGTGAGTTAGTTAAGAATGGCTGACCTCCGCCAAGTCCTAGTGGCCAGTCTACACCCTCAGTCCCACCAATCAGCTCTAACTTACCCAAATTGGTTTCACCACACCTCGCCAAGGGGATGTGTACAAACAAAGATTGGGTCCATTTTATTAGGAGTCTTTAAAATGGAGAAACTGTTTCTACTTATAGAAGACAGCAGTGGCCCGAACTACAGTAAGAAAAATATATTGAAAATAAATTATTAGGCACTTGCTGGTATTTTCATTAGCAACTTCTATAGTCTATGGGCTATTTAAGAAAAAAGGTCATATCCCACCTGTTCCAGAGGTAACTAAGGTGACTTATTTGGGGGGTGGTGAAGGGTAGCTACAAAGCACCCAGGGAAATAGGCATCTCTCAGTCTGATTGGGTCTTGACTTGAGAATTTTAATTAGTACCAGAGCCCAAGCGAGGTGAAGACCCTCGTCCTGCACGTGGTACCCCTGCACAGTGGGAAGTTCCTCCTCTCTGACGAAACCCATCGGAACTAGACTGGGAAGTCGTTAAATATCCCCGAATTCAGGTGGAACTGCATAGGCTATTGGATGGATGGCTGAGCGTGATTCAGTCCTACTATGCGAGCTCCGGACACCTGAGCGACCTCCGGTTTCAATAAATGCCTTCCTATAGTAACAAGCCTCTGCTATAGGTGACCGTATAAATCCTTGATGCTCGTGGGAACAAAATGAACATTAATAATACAATACAAATTAACGAAGAATCCATGGAATCTAATTTGACTGACTCGTCATGAACCAGCAAATCGGTCTCTGAACTGATGGCCAATCGAGAACATGAGGTCTCAGACCTCGCAGAGGAAAGGGAATCACCTGAACAGCAGTTGACAATCACCTCTGAGATTAATACAAACAAGCTTCCAGATGAAGTCTGGAAGAATAAGACTTATAGCCAAAGGAAGAACTTTCTACGGCAAAAGAAAAAGGCGACTGTCCTCCGAAACTCAAACCGCGACCTCCAAGGATGAGAGAAAGAGAGGCAGGGAGAAGCAGGAGACTCCTTCACCGTGCAAAACGGTGATGAAACCTAAGATGGACTACAGTGGAGCAGCCGCAAGCATCAAGGTTGCAGTTGCCCACATAGAATATCCCCATCAGAAACTGAAGGAAGAAGATTTTCAGGGCTTTATGTTTAAGCTCCTGAAAAGAATGAGAGAGAGAAAGGCTGAACAAGCCCCTGCCAGATTTAATGGCTACTCCCTGAGAGATGGTGCACTGGTGTTAAACTGCAAAGATGCATCTGTAACTGCTAAACCTGGTACCAGGCGGCAGCGTACGAAACACGGAGGCCGGAGGGATCTCGGGGCGGGGCGTCGGACCGGGCCAGTAGACCGTAAACCGCCCCCGGGCAGTGGGAAGGAGGAAACACCACCACACCCCGGGGGTGATCCCCCCTCACCACTATGATGATCAAGGTGCTACAGATAAATCTCCATCACTGCAGGGCAGCCAGTGGAACTCTGCAGCAGTATGTGGTAAGTCATGGAATTGATATTATACTTATACAAGAGCCGTGGATTAACAATAATAGCAGAATTGCGGGACTGGGCCTGAAGGGATATATACTAATTCAAGCCCATAAGACCCAGAGCCTGCATCCTTGTAAAAATTGAATTAAATTGTTTTCCAATGTGTTCCAGAGATTCTGTAGCAGAAACGACCAATCTACCTGTCTAGAGAGAATAGTTGACTATCTCAAGAGACAGGAAACGATGGGAATTATCGGGGCGGATGCTAATGCCCATCATAACAGTAGAGGTGAGTCCCTTCTGGAATTTTTGCTAGTAAATAATCTAGATATAGTAAACAAATGTAATACACCAATTTTTGAAATCTTTAACAGACAGGAGGTCATAGACCTCACTCTGAGTAACAGATTAACTAGAATGATAAATATCACAAACTGTCATGTCTCTAAAGACTTTTCCAGTTCCGATCATAAATATATTAGGTTGTAACTTTAGGTTACAACCTCAAGGTCGGCTACGTATACAAATCCCAGAAACACAAACTGGGAAGGCTTTAGGATAAACCTTAAAGATTTAATTAAAGAATTCCCCCTTTCAGCTTCTAACACTAATCAGCAGGAGTTCTTAAACGAACTACTGACTAAAGGACTTATCACTGCATTCAAGGATAACTGTAGAGTAACCACCAATGGGTCAAACCGCAATGCACCCTGGTGGAATTCGCAGTTAGAGAAGTCAAGATCTAGAACCAGAATACTTTTCAATAAAGCAATTAGGACTGGTGGATGGATCAAATACAGACACGCTCTAACTGAAAATCATAACCTTATTAGGAAAGCCAAACGGGGCTCGTGGAGACAGTTCTGTCAGGAAATTAATAATGCGAATACATGCGCCGGCATGAATAAAATACTCTCTACGAGTAATTACTGTAATACCGTGGGCTCCCTAACGAAGCCAAATGGGGATCCTATGAGCATTAAAGAATCATTAACTGCTATGCTGGAATCACACTTCCCGGGGAGCAAGCTTGAAACATCGGACACGAAGGTCTATCTCCTTGAGGATAGGTGTAAACCGGACTTGACATCAGTCCGGCAAATCTTTAATACCAGCGCCATAAAATGGGCAGTTAAAAACCTTAAGCCGTACAAAACTCCAGGTTTTGACGGAATTTATCCTGCCATGTTAAAAGAGGGTCTGGAAATCATCATTGGCAGGCATTCCACTCTATTCCAGGGCTGTTTGGCCTATACTTATATCCCAATAGCCTGGAGAGAAGTTCAGGTCACTTTTATTCCCAAACCAGTGAAGGAACCTAATAAGGAAACATACGCTGAACCTAAATCATATCGCCCCATTCGTCTTTCCTTATTTATGCTAAAAAAAATGGAGAAAATTCTAAATAGATATATCAGGGACAAACATGTCAAAGATGGATCAGTACTGTTGCAGAGAGGGTAAATTCTGTGACACCGTGCTGCATGCAGTGGTGGATCAAATTGAAGATGCTCTGGAGTGGAAACAAATTGCACTCGGAGCATTTTTAGATATAGAAGGGCCTTGTGACCCCTACTCATATATTAACTAATCCCCAACAAAGGCATGACACCAAACCAAACATTACTAAATGAGTTATTTCCCCACTTCTCTGGAACCTGGTAGTGGACGAATGAGGCGGGTTTCCAAGCTATAGGCTATGCAGATGATATAGAAATTATTATCTAGGGCTCTGATCAGTATACTATTTCAGAATTGATGACAATGGCACTGAGAATAGTGGCGAGATGGTGCTCGAAAGTAGGATGAACATAAATCCTAATAAAACGGTCATTATACCTTTTACCAACAAAAGGGCACTGAGGGAGCTCACCCCCCTGGGATAAAAGGAATGAGTATTCAATTTAGCAAGAAGGTTAAATACCTGGGCGTTATTATGGGAGTAAATTAAACTGGAATGAACATATCGATTATGTTACCAAGAAACCACTAAAATTATGTGGACTTGTAAGAGCCTTTGCGGCAATAAGAGGGTGATTAACCCCAAGATGGCTCGTTGGATGTACACAGCAATAGTCAGACCCGTGCTAACCTATGGCTCAATAGCCTGGTGGCACAGAAACCATCACTGGGCACTGTAAACTCAGGAAACATATGCATCGCTTGGGCATTGAACAAGAACCTTGGTGCAGATGGTGCACAGAGGAGGATGAAACACCCTGGCGCGTTCTCTTCGAATACAAAGCAATAAGTCGAAAGAGAACATTGGGTCTGAAGGACACAAGGAACTTCAAGAACTGAGATTTAAAGACTATCTAAAATTTCTCAGAAGTCTAGACCTAGGTTAGGGATTTTCGGGACTCGAGCACAATTGGGCATAGTTGGCCACCGAAATGTAGGAAAAGCGACGAAACTTCACATATACAAAGCAATATACCTCCCAACACTTACACATGGGAGTGAAAGTTGGGTCATGCTTGACCACCACATCAGCCGGACAACAGGAGCTGAAATGAAATACCTTCGCAGAATGGTCGGTAAAACAAGGAGGGACCGAGTGCGGAATATAAACATAAGGGATCTGCTGCAGGTTGCAGAACTGAAGACCTCCATCGAAAAAAGACAGCTCATGTGGTTCGGCCATGTCTGTCAGGACCGGGAAGAATGGCTCCAATGGATTGAGGCCCCTCTACTCTTAGTGCCACAAAAGAGGTAGCGAAAGAAGAAGAAGAATTAGTAGGGGAAACTAAAGGGTAACTAAAAAGGTAACTTAAGGGACACAATTATGGCATCAGCTTAGAGCAATCTGACCACATGCTATTTATGCTTCAGATGGGTAGTTTATTCTCTTGGAAATAGGCACTATTAACAAAGAAATGAAGAGGGAGAATGAAAGTGGATTTTTTTAAAATTTAAATGACCCATATACAGACGCTAATCATGGAACACTCAAAATTGTATTTTCGATATTCAATTTTATTGCAAGAATATAAGAATTCTGCTGCTGAGGCTCATCTAACACTTTTTAAAACTTATGTTCATTTCGAACCGTTTCAACGTCGCGGTTTCGTTGCTTGCCTATCCGAAGAGTTTTCTGTTACCCAACTTTTACCCATTGAGACTGGTGATGAAAACTAGATAACCCCAATTAATCATAGGTTAGACCAAGGGAGTCATCGACATCGAAACAGAATATTCATGGCCATTAAATCTTACTGTGCATGCTTCAGCATCAGCAATTAGTGTATTATGATAACAGTGATAAGTGTATTAAGTAAATATTTAGTATAAATACAAAAATTAAAAAATAATTATTGTTCTTTGAGCAAAATGCTAGGTGGCAAAAAGCAATGTTGGTTTTAATTCAAAACTATGGATGAGTTTCAATTTTGATTTTCATTAATATACATAAGTTTGGTTAATAAATATACATTTATTCATTTAATCTTTCCACCTAATACCCTTCGATATTAAATCGAATTGAAGAGATTGGAAATTGATGTTTTGTTTTTGTTAACATCTGAAATTTAGCTTTTAATCTTTAAGCTTTTAACAGAATATTTTAATGTTTTAAATTTATTTCAGTGACCGGATCATTGATTATTAATTATGGATAAAGGTATCGTTTTGGGCTAAAAGGTCAGGTATGTTCAGTTTCCAATCAAATGGCTATAAAGGTGTAAATGATGTGTACTATCTTTAATCTAATTTTGATGAAATTTTATTTTTCGCGTTATCACCGTATGGTTCCATATTTTTTTTTTTCTAATTTCACCAAGTTATGTCATGCTTACAAGCCGGAAACTCGTTTATTCACTTCAGCGTCGAAACGGCTCGAGCGGTTTTGATGAAACGTTCCTGAATCTTCTCCTAAACGTACCTTTAATATTTATAGGTGGCATATCCCCAAGTAATAACAAAAACATTTTATGAAGAAATGAAGCTTCATTTAAGTATAACTTCGAATTATTGTACACATAATTATTAAAAAGACAATTTAATTCCTTACATTATTATTATTAGTAAAAGAACACTTATGCTTTTTAGCTCCCGATGATGGAGAAGTATTTTGTCTATGCAGAAAATTAAATATATATATATAATGAAGAAGCTGTTCTGATGAACTATTTTTTTTTTTAACTTGCACAGTAAAAAATTAGAGGTTATTTTATGACTACAAGGTTTTGATAAAATGTATTCTACGCAAAAGAATAATGTTTAGTAATGGTACACTGTATAATCCAATCCTTTGAATATGAAATGCAAATTAAAACGATTGCTTCGTCTCAGTGAGTAACAAAGGGATCGTCATGATTTATTTCCATAGGGTGCATACAAGGGTTTGATCCAGCATCATGTAGTTTCTTATGCAAAATTATCGAACTTCCAGAGAAGGTATACTAAGTCTTCCGTTCCTTTCTCGTATACCGATCAATAAGTGTACAAGTTGGCGAATCGATATTCAAAGAAGTATTCACCTATGGAGTCACTCAGGGGTTAAATATTATATCCAGTACTATTTTCAGTAAACGAAATGAAAATTTAGTTGCAGGATACAAACAAGCTATTGTAGCGACATAGCTATAGTCGTCTAAAGTGCAGAGAGATCTCTTAGAATGAAACTATAAAGGTTCAACACGACAGTTAATCTCAATAATTTTCTTATTTCAGAGAAGCAATCCCTCAGTTCCTAAATACTATCGGATGGTGGTACGAGAAAACAGGCCGGGAAAGGGTATAGTGTACTAAGATGTCACGCTTGGACGGCACCTGGCACCAGCTCGTCATTGCTATAAGTCTTTCAGACTTAAGTATCAGTTAACATCTGCATTACCCTCTTGTGTAAACACCGATGCAACCAAGGCTAATCCCCTGAACGGCGAATCGTTCCAGAACGGTTTAGCTAAGACTCATAATCAGACATACAACATTAATGAGAACAAAAAATGACAGACTACCATCTTTGAACTACCTTTGGGGACAGATTTCATCAAATTCTTTCATAACCTCCTATTCTCTGCCAGTCCACTTATTTTCGGAGCTCTGCCTCCAACAGGAGGTTGAAAAATACGGAAAAGTGCTGTAACGAAATCTCAGCTTAGACTTAAAAAAATAAAATACAATTTAATGACCCCAGGAAATCCGGTGAGCCGCATCATTGAAAAATAATGATTATGTTAATAAATAAAAACCTGCCCACTCCTCATCCCCTCCTAAAACGTACCTCGTGCAGAAGAAGGGATCCTCTTATAACCCCTTCCTAATATCTCAACCCCAAATCCCGTTGGGTTAAGGGAAAATACTTTTTCATTTTTTCATTCCTCCTTAAACATTTGATTAGAGGAAAATTTTCTTCTATTCCTAAAATATAAATTATTGATTTCATTCCGAATTTATGAATCTATGGTAAATTTCTAAAGATTAGAGATCCGATGGAAGATGTTAGTGATACGCAAGGGGATACCTTAATGCTAATGCGCTGGAAAGCAAACAATCCCAAATAAACTTTACTCCCCTTCCTTTGAATTTCGTAAGTGGGTTTACTTTCGGAAAGTCGCTTTTAGTTGAACGGTCCTTGACGGGGTGACTTCATAGGCGCGCTTCTACAACGAAAAATATATAACGTATGGAAGTTTTTTTTTTCAAAATTCTTTTAAATAAGAAACAATATAATTATAATTACGTTATACAACGTTTAATTATAATTATACGTGTAAACAATAATTCTACTTTCAGCAATAATATTATAGGTGATAAAATCCTTTTTATATGTAAATTGTGTTTTCCATTAATCAACCGAATAAATTTGTTTCCGTAAAAAATAAAAAAAAGTAATTAATATATGCAATTAAAGAGAATTAATTCTTATGCTGTTGATTTTTTTTAGATGAGATTTATTGTTTGGCATATTGTTAGAATAGTTAAAAAATCGAGCGTATTCTGAGAAATATTATAAATTAGTGATCCATTACATTAAGCATATTTACTAAGGGTTGTAAATTGCTAGCCAAGAAACCTACTTTAGTATTTATGTGTTGGTACTTTTCCGTAATAGTAATGAAGACACTTAAATATTACATGGTTATTTTACTACGATAAATAGAAACATAGTGAATTAATAAGTTTATAGTCATATTTTATATATATATATATATATATAACTTAAGAGCTTCCGGACACAGAAAGTAAAAAAAAAGAAGAAGTTGGGTTAGAAATAACTCTCACGAAGGCTGTTTAAACACTGACTTTATTCGTCTATTAATCCTCTATATATACTATTTACAATGTGTGTTTACAATGGTTTGGTATTAGTAGATATAAAGGTATTAGTCTCATCTTAACTCCCCCCTGCCAGTTTACGAACACCTTCGTAAACTCAAAAAAAATAAATAAATAAAAAATAAACAAAATATTTTCCTTACAACCACATAGTATAAGCTAAACTGAACCTACAAAACAAAACAAAAATTTGTTCACTTACAAAACCAACTTAATACTATCTTAATCTATAACATCACTGGATATACACAATATAAGTCTTATACCTAAACTTAACTTACACTGACAACAAACAAAACCAAAAATTATACTTCTACATATCGCTATCTATAAAAAAAAAGAAGTATCTACTAGCCAAATGAAATACATAAAATTTCAAGATCGGGCCTCCCCCGCCGGAACCTTCAGTTGCTCGATATGAACAGTTCTCCGCTTCCTGGGCTCAACCAGACTCTGAATAGTGACCAGATTGTGCTCCCTAATCGTAATCACTTTGAATGGTCCCTCGTACCTAAGGACCTCCTTCGCACGATTCGACACGATCTTCCTATAGACAATCGTTCCTATTCTGATCGTCCCCATGATATCCTTCACCCCCGCATTCTCACGCGCTACTCTCCTACTCTTTTCCGCGGTCATTCTTCCATGCGCCTTACCCCAACGTCTTTCGAGCTCTAATCTGTTTATATTTAGTTGTTCGGCCATGCCCTCGTCCACAACCGTATCTCCCTCGTTTCTACGTCGTGCGCGTAACCCAAAGAGAGCTTCAAAAGGGGAAAACCCAGTCGCCATGTGGATGGAGTGGTTGTATGCCGCTATCGCTCGAGGCATCGCGTCGTCCGCTTCCAACCCTTTATCTACGTGGAATACCCGGAGATGTTCCCCCAGCGTATTATGGAGGCGTTCGACCCCTCCCCTACTTTTTGGATGTCCAGGCGTGTTCCAATGCCACTCTACTCCCAACCGTTTCATCTCCTGTCGCAGGAGCGCGTTATCAAACTCCCTGCCCCCGTCCGAGGAGATCGTGTTCGGCACTCCATAAAACTGGTACCATGTCTGCAGGGCGCCATTCACCGCCGCTGCTGACTTCTCTTTTACTGGATGGGCCATGGCCGTCTTGCTGAAGGTGTCTAATATCGTAACCCATTTATACCCTCTCCACGTAAAGGTATCTATCTGGAGGTCTGTCAGCGGTACCGTCGGTGTTCGCGTCTCGGTCTGTAAACCTACGGGAGGGTGGCGGTCATACTTGGCCGTATGGCAAATGTGGCAGTCCTTCATTACATCTTCCACCGTCTTCCGCATCCCCACCCAGTAGTACTTCCTTTTTAGAGCCGCCAATGTCTCATTAATACCTCTGTGGTTGGTCTTCCCTTGGTGATACGCTGTCGTTACTTCCTTTTGTTGGTCCCGATCACGAATAGTCTCCACCATCAATCGGCATCGGATAAACATCCGATCTATACCTATCTTCTCCAGTCGCCACAAGTTGCGAATTTTCTCCCACACCGTAGCATTGCCAACATACAGGTACTGGGTCGCTCCCGCTTTAGAGGCATCCTTCAGCGCGCGACATATCTGCTCTTCCTGAACTCCAGGTTGTGACCAAATAGTAATTATGGAGTGCTTGTCGTATTTGGAAAAATCCATTTTTACGAGCCCTGTCGTCCTTGTCTTCCAAATGACCTGCCGGGATTTGTTGTTGACTATGTCATCGACTTCCTCCATCTCAGCCGGTCTCTCGTCTCCTGACTCGTCAACCGAGGTTTCCTCATTGCCTTGGGGGTCGTCCACACGTCCGCCTTCTCCATCTGGTGTCCATTCCCTCACGAACCGTTGCAGCTCCCCCGACGCTTCGCCACCCTCCGTCTCTATCACATTAACCTGTAAGGCACGAGAGAGCCAGTCAGCCACAACATTGTCTTTTCCCGGTTTATAGACCACTTCCAGGTTGTACTGGCTCAGGATCTCTTTCCATCTTGTGACTCGAGCCGAAGTCTCCTTCAGATTGCCCACCCAGAGCAACGGACGGTGGTCTGTATGCACCTTAAACTTCCTGCCAAATACATATGGCCGAAAGTGCTGCACTGCCCATACGATCCCCAATAATTCTCGTTCGAGCGCACTGTAGCGAGATTCCGCGTCTGTGAGTCTCCTACTCGCATATGCCACGGGTCGGTCCCCCTTTTCACTATCCTGCGATAAAACCGCCCCCAGTGCATATTCGCTGGCGTCTGTGGTGATCGCGAACGGCTTAGTGAAGTCTGGGAATGCAAGGATTGGCTCAGTTTGCAACTGTAGCATGCACCTTCTGACCTTTTCTTCGATTTCTGGCGTGATCTTAACTGTGCGCCCCTTTCGCAACAGTTCATTCAAAGGCACCAAGTTCTCAGCCATCTCCGGTACGAAACGTCGATAATAGTTGAGAGTTCCTAAGAGCCGTCTGATCCCTTTAACGTCGCTTGGAACCGCCATTTTGCCGATTGCCTCGACTTTCTTGCTATCCGGCCGCACACCTTCCTCTCATATTGTGTGGCCTAGAAAGTTGATCTTCCTTTGCCCTAAAATCGACTTCTCTCTTGAAAGTTTTAACCCAAACTGTTTAATTCGATTAAAAACCCGTCTCAGGTCCTCGACATGCTGTGCTTCAGTTCTACTAAAAACCAGTAGATCGTCCATGTACACTTGGCACATATTCTCGTCTAGGCCGCGTAGGAACTCATCCCTTAGTTTCTGGAACGTTATGGGCGCGTTTTTAAGACCAAAAGGCATGCGCGTAAATTCGTAGTGCCCCCTTTCGAACGTAAATGCTGTCTTGCACTGGTCTCTAGGATGCATCCGTATTTGATGGTACCCAGATTTCAGGTCCAACGAGCTAAAAATCGCCGCCCCACCTAACCTATCCAGGATATCCTCTAATCGCGGGATGGGGTACTTTTCGTCCAGCGTATTGTCGTTCAGTTGTCGATAGTCGATCACTACCCTATAGCGTCCCTCAGTCTCGCCCTCCATGGTCTTCTTCTTTACAGCCCATAAGGGGCTATTAAAGGGCGATTTACTATCGACAATTATACCCTGTCTCTTCAACTCCTCCAGCTCCTCCCGGATGTGTGTTCTTAATGCCTGCGGGTATCTTCTTTCCTTTACATACGTAACCTTTTCTGACTTTAGGTTGATTTCATGCAGTGTTTCCCCTGTCACGCTCAGAGACTCCCCTTCGCGAAAAAAGATGTTCGCATATTCCTCCATAACCCTTGTCCTCCACTCCCTGTCCTGGGTAATCGCCCCTACACACCCCACATCGCTCCTCACGTCCTCCACGGTTTTATATTTCTTTTTCCCGATTTTAATTAGCCATTCACCCCCTGAATTACGCAATTTTGCTCCTAGTTTTCTGAGTATGTCACACCCCAGAATCCCCCCGTACTCCCGCGCCATGTCCTCTACCACATGCAAAGTTACTACCTCCCCCTTCTTTCCCCATTTATCCAATTCCCATTCTATTTCTCCCTCTACTGTACAGGGCCCACTCAAAGTGATTAGTTTGCACAGGCACTTCCTAAACTCTGGTTCGCCCTTCCCTTTAAATATGGTTCTTAAACTACCCCTACTTACTAAACTACACGAACTCCCCGTGTCCACCAGACATCTCCACCCCTTACAAAATTCTATTATAGGCAACCGCTCACACTTTTTCACAATAGTATTTACTCTTAAAAGGTTGCCCCTCCGTTCACACCATCCTCATTCTCTCCTTACCTCCTCGGTTCTCCTCCCTGCACTCCGCTGCCTGCTTTTTCCTCCGGGGGTTGCTCTGCCGCCAGGGTCGCTGCCGTCCGTCTCGGATCCTGAAGCCTCGGAAGCTCCAGATGATTCAGATGGCCCTCTGTTCCTCCTCCATATCCTTTGCGTGTTAACCTCCATTGGTTCTCCCCTATCATGTTCCCTCCGTCTTATGTATGGGCATTGCCGTGCCATATGCCCTTCCGTGTTACACTCGTAGCAGCGCGTACGTGGGCACTGGGCTATCAGATGCCCTGTCTTTCCACATTCGTGACATCTCCTATCATCTTTTTTCACATTCCTCCTATCTGTGAATTGTCTCTTCTCTCTCGGTGCCCTTTCTCTCCTGCCAAAATCTCTATCTCTTCTTCTCTCCGGGTCTGGTCTAGTTCGATTCCTTCCAACTTCGTTTCTCCGATACGACACTCTGCTCCACCCTGGTTCGAACACTTCCCTTTCCTCCTCGTCTCTGGCACTTACGTCCATCATCTCCTGAGCGCATTCCACGAATGTCTTGTCCCTGGGGAGACCATCCTTTTTCCCCGTATCCCTGGCCAATTGTACTTTGAGGACTGTGGTCATGAACACCATCCAGCCCTCAACTGCGCTGGCTTCCATTATTTCCCGCAGTTTATCGTTAATTTTGTTTAGCTTTGCCAGGAGTCCCGCGGCGTACTGGCCGTTCGACTGGTTCGTCCTCTTTACTTCCCTAAACATCTGAAGCATATCTTCTTCAGGGGCCCATCGCCCTCCTCCATAGGTCTTCTTTAGTCTCTCCTTGATCACCGGCCATGAGGTCTCTTCATCGGCCTGGATTAAATTCAAGACGCTCCTTCTGACCCGACGTGCCAGGGCCACTCGCAATCTTCTAGCGTCCGTTTCTTCTAAAAGATCCACGGCCACCTGGGATTGGATACTGTTCATTATTCCGTCCCCGCCTTTAATAAAGTGGTTCAGTTCTCCGATATCACCATTAAACTTATCCAGGTCGGAGATCTCTCTTCTGATGTCTTGCGCGTTCGCCTTTTTTAGCTTCATCTTCTCTAGTTCATTCGTTTCTTGAGCGATCCTGTTTGCCTCTTGTGCGGCCATGTCCGCCCGCGCCATTGCTAGAGTAGTCGATGGATAAGGCGGGAACTCAGGGTTCGTCTGTTCCGTTTGCGCTGGCTCCAATGTCAACGTTGCCGGTCTGAGGATACTCTGTCCCTGTTCATTCATGTTTGTAGCTAACTTAGATTTTCTTTTAAAAAAAAAAAAGAAGAAGAAAAGCTCTAACTGTTTTTTCGTGAAGAACAGAGAGAAAGCAAGAGAAAGAAAAGAAAAAAAAATATTCTTACTGTACTGCTCAAACGTTCCCGGGTTTCGGCACCACTTAAGAGCTTCCGGACACAGAAAGTAAAAAAAAAGAAGAAGTTGGGTTAGAAATAACTCTCACGAAGGCTGTTTAAACACTGACTTTATTCGTCTATTAATCCTCTATATATACTATTTACAATGTGTGTTTACAATGGTTTGGTATTAGTAGATATAAAGGTATTAGTCTCATCTTAACTTATATATATATATATATATATAAATATAAATAATTGTTAAAGTATGTACATATATTTTTATTTGAAGAATACTTCAGGAGACTTAACTATTTCTGTCCATACATAATTCTACTTATACTTAATCAGAAAATACAGCAAGATAATGTGATTTAATCGCAAAAACATTTAATTTAACAATAATTTGAATCAATATCTTGATAATAAACATTTACTTAATCAAATATTGATAACAATTCATGCTAAATTAACATGAATTTAAAAAATATATTGTTGGAAAGTCATAAAACTGTATAATAAAATAGTTCATTTTTACAACTATACTTAATTATTATCTGCAGGCAAACATTAAATATTGTATTAAAATTGTGTGCATTTTTTTTTCAAGCTCACTACGAGGTACACTTGATTAATAATATTAATCAATGCGGATTTTCATAGCTTCTATGTCATTTTTTACGAAATTTTTATTAAGTTGTAAATGTTACAATTACGGCTAAACGTTATTGTATAAATAAAATTGAAGGTAAAAAACAAGAAGATATTGTGACTGTAAAAGGATAGATAAATGAAAATGTATTGCCGTTTAGCATAATAACTATCCTCATAACCGTGTTCCTTGTATACTATGCAAAAAAAAAAAAAAAAAGATATTAAGCTTCCATTTATCAATTATTTTGTACATCTATGTATGTGCGTTTGTGCGTAAATAAACATGTATATATGTATATAAATGTAAATATACATTTATGAAATCTTCGTACTAGTTCCATATATAGTGGATTTTGTGATAATTTAGCCGCCGCGTATTACTCGCACCAGAATTGGAAAGTCAATATACATTTCTAGGGATAATTAATATCTATGAGACAGAGTAGTTTCTACATTAACTTTTTTTTTTTTTGTTCATCTTCATAATTACTTTAAAATAGTATTTGAGGTTAGTTACACATATCAATTCAACTAATACAAGTTAATGTATAAAACAGCAAATTTTAAATACGTAATAGAAGATTGATATCCGAAAAAAATAAAAGTTAACTTTAATAACAGTTTAGTAGACCCTCAGGGGCGGATTAAGCGGTAAATTGACGAAGCGGGCTCGTAGGTCCCTATACAGTAAAGGATATTCAGAAAAAAAGAATGAAATATTTTAAGTTTTAAATGAATGAGATAGTTATAACAAAAAATCTGTAAAATAATTAAACATATCCAAAAACCCTTTTAATTAATTCTAACAGATATGTATACAAAAAGAATTCTTAATAAGAACTATCAAGGAAGACACTTTCAGACCGATATCTGAAGATGTGTTCGATTAATTCGGTGTTGTAATATCCTATGATAGTATACTTGATGAATGAACAAACACAAAAACCATTTTAGAAAATATGTAAAGAAATTTTTAAAAAATTCCAACACCTTATATTTCGTCAACTGAAATTTGAGGAAGGCCACGATACAATATGTATAAAATTTAATATATTAAATCTGCAATCCGATTTATTCGGTACGAAAAAAAAAAAAATTAAAAACGTCTTTACTAACTTATGAGCATGAGAGAAAACCTACAAGGCACATAACAATTCAATAATGCATAAAATTGTGGTAATTAACAGAATAATTTATATCTTCTATACATCGTTACTGTGATATTCATCAATCTATAAGGATATTTGTAATTATGAAATAAAATAAAATTAATATGAATTAGATTGGATAAATGGAAAGTAAAAATATTGTTGAAAAAGGGTAAATAATTTTCGATTAATAAATAATTTTAATTCGATAAATAATCTCCATTTGTTTCAATTCATTTTGTTTTTTTCTACAGGCAGCAGATAAAAACAAAGCAGTTTTATTTAAAAAAAATATGTGGAGTATGTGCAGACCATGATTATGATTATAAATTCATATAATATGAAATGATAATCATATAAAAACTGATCATGTGATTATAATCATATTGTGATTATTTCATATTAAAAAACAACAATTCATCTGAATTCGGTAATGGTTCTAGCATTGGCCTATTATTCGTTGATTATATTGTGAATATATTCTTTAATTCAGGTATTTTTGCTTTATGTATTATAATAATATAATCAAGTGTTAGAATTAAAGAAAGAAAATTAACATCTCCCGGAATATTTTAGATTCTTATTTGCAATATAATTAACAGGTCAATAATGTTAAGAGTACAAAAAACAAAAGAGATCAACATGATCGAAGATACAAACTTTTTGTCTTGGACTCTTATTGTATTTTCCCATTTAAATGAGTAATAAATATTACTCTTCTTCATTTCGGCGCTACAACTCATGGTGAGTCAAGGCCTCCTGTGGCATCTACCCAGTGCAATGCAGCTGCTTTCCAGTTCCTTGTTCCCAAGATGGACAGAGCATCCTCTGCCACTCCATCGGCCCACCGTAGTCTTGGCCTGCCGATTCTCCTCTTGGCGTATAAAAAAAAAAAAAAACTGTACCACTACAACCCATTAAGGGTCTGGGGTTCAGTACATGGTAGAGACTGTACTGTTTCATGGACAACGGTTCTGCAAGGAGGTGACTTGTCCTAGGTCACGCTCAACCGCCAGATTTCCCCCCCTTATTTTGAGTACCCTATTTTTATAATGTTTTATAGAGGCTGGGTGTGCCCCAGGAGGGTCCTAGATCCTATATGATCCACCTCCCGCTGCAAACAGACTAAATAAAAATCATGGCCTGCAGCGGGATTTGAACCAGGATTTCCGGCATGGCAGCTCAGTACTCTACCACTGAGCTACTCCTCTCCCTCCTCTTGGCGTATAGCTTTTGAGTAATTTCTTTGGGATTTCATAATCTCTCAATCTAGCAACATGCCCCGCCCAGCGAAGCCTTCCAACCTTTATATATCTGACAACGTCTATGTCATTAAAGAGGCTTGCTATTTCGGCATTTGTTCTTTGTCTCCAAGCATTATCGTGGAAAACTGGTCCAAAAATTTTCCTAAGGATCCGTCTCTCGAATCTATTCAGCATGAGTTCTTGAGCTCGCGGAATCGTCCAGGACTCAGATGCATAGCTCAGAACAGGCCTTACGAGGGTTTTGTATAGTTGTAATTTAATTTTGCGCGAGAGGTTTTTACTTCTGAAGTGTTTTAGGAGCCCGAAATAACATTTGCTTGCAACCAATATCCTTATATTTATTTCTTGCTATATATTATTTTCAGAGTTCACCAGAGAGCCCAAATAAATGAATAAATATTACTACTTAATAATAATATATTAATTAGATTATTCCGGCAAAAATGCAGTACAGCGTTTGCCATAAAAGTTATAATAATAATAATAATGTAATATATCCGCACTGAGGTTGGATGTAGCACCACATGCAGTTGTCTGCACACTTTCCTCAATTAGGGCCTATCAAAACTCCACTTTATACAAAAGATCATACCGAACAATAGAAAGTAAAAAGAGTTCGAAACTAAAGTGGTAAAATTTAAAACTGTTATAAAAACATTATAGTCTCTCTGAATATGTATCTTACATTTAGCAATGACTTCTAACTCACTCAGAATAATATTAAGTAGTAAAAAAAAAGTATTTTATAAAATTATATTATTTTATTTTATATTTTATAATAAAAATTGCGTCTATTGCAGAATCTTAACTGATTCAAAATCATATTTCAAACTTAATCAAGCTATGATATAAAGAAAAAAATAAAGTCGCCAACTTGTAATAAAATAAAAAAAAACGATAATTAATAAAACAAATACAGATTTAATAATAATTTAAAAAACGCAATTATAATAAGTATTGGGAACTATACAAAAAATAGTGCTAAGTGCTATGTACATAAAATAACAAAACATATATTAATATAGGATACCAATTTCCTTTATTTTATTATTATTGTTTATATATATATATATATATATATATATATATATATATATATATATATATATATATATATATATATGTGTGTGTGTGTGTGTGTATATATATATATTTAAGTGATTAAGAATTTATAGTCCTAATTTTTTTTAAAATTTATTATTATTAACTTCTTTTTCTGTTGAGTTTTTTTGCATATTTTTTTCTTTCATTGTATATTATGATTCTTTTCAGATGCATTTAAATTTGTCCAATGGTAATTGTTTTTAATTTGAGAATGGTCTAACTGGTACAGCATGTAATTTTTGTGTATTGTAGCAAATTATATAAGAAATACAAATTAAAAACAAATAATAATAATTAAAATCATTGTAAATATAAATATAAAACTGAAAATTTTCAGCAAAGCTCGTAACCCACATGATTCAGTAGCACCTAGGAGATAGATAAGCATTTAATCACATAATGTCCTGATAAACAACCCCCCTTGTGTAATTACAGCCACTTCTAAACTATATACAATCATGATCGTGTTCTTTACAGCTAAACTTTAAAACATGTAGTAGATGTTTTGACCAATCATTTGGTTAGAAAAAGAAGTCGTATCAAACAATAAAAGTCAAGTAATGCAAATGCATAATATATCTATGTTATATTTGGATGAGAGGATATTGGCTTTGTTTTTTATTACACAGGGAATGAGGATTTTTATTTGAATTTGAAACATTTTATTCATAATTTCAAGTATCGTCATATTACATTCTGGCAATCTATGGTGGCACTTAACTACACATTCGACGACGATAGAATAAGTCTTAGGCCGAAACGTTGACTCGAAATTAAAAAATATATAAGTTCTTCCTGATAATTTCTCACAACTTTGAACCCATAAGTCACCTTTCAGAATATTAAATTCGGTATCAGTTCCGCCGGTTGTCGCTTCAAGTTAATTCACAAGTTTTAACTTTTCGAATATTCTTGGAAATAATAATAATCGTGAGTTTCAGTATGGAAAAAAGAGTTTAATTATGGGAAAAGAGTATTTTTCGGTAATCTTTTATCAAGAAGTAAAAGTTTCAACTAATATTATGAAGTGTAGATGATGATAAATGTTTGCTGAAACGTTCATTTCTTTATGAAATTATAACGGAAATATTCATATTTTTCATAATTACACTCTTTTTTCCATACTACAAATCACGATTGTTTTTATTTAATGTATAAAAATGTAGAATATTAAAAAGTATAAAAATGAAAAGTTAAAACTTGTTACTTATTTCGAAACGGCCAACTGCGGAACTGGTGCCTTTATTTAATTTACACTACACCATCCCGACATTTGCCACTATCTAAATTTAAAATAATGATTCAGGTAATTATTCCGCAGGTTGTCGCTTTGAGTTGAGTCGTAACAGGTTTTCACTTTTCATTCGTTTCGCTTTTAATATTTTACAAAAATACAAGTCATCATGAGCTTTATTATGGAAAAGAGAATGTAATTATAGCAAATGCCCATATATTCGGTAATCATTTCGTCAAGAAATAAACATTTAAACTTACATATATTATCTATGCTTCGGAATGTTAGTTTACACTACTTTAGTTATGGTTGTAACTAGCTAACTCATTTAACTGCACATAAATTAAAAACGTATGAGACCAAAGGAGAATAGGCTTAAAGTGAGTGGTTACCAGTTTTATTTTCTAGAAACTTGTGACTTAACTTGAAGCGGCCACCTGCGGAACTGATACCCTTAATTAATTTAGACTATACCATCTTCAGATATGCTACTACCTAAATTTAAAATAACGATTTTTACAGGGATTTAAATTTTATTTTGATTCAATTTCAGTAATTGAAATTGATAATATGGTTTTCTCCACTTTCCGATGGATTTTGTTTGTTTATTTAAAGTCACTGTTATGATGCTATGGAAAATCGGATGATGCTACAGTTGGAGCTCTAATTTTTTTCTATCCAGGTTTAATTAAACCTGATTGGAATAGAGATTTTTAATGAGTACCTGACATTTTACAGGCTCGAGACCCCCGTTAAACGTCCCTACCAAAGGACGGCATAACCAAGGATTTTGAACTCCCTCTAAAAAATCCTAGGACCAACTGCCTATCTTGGGGTTAGTAGTTTGTTATGCTAGCCACTATATTTGTTCTGCTAACCACTAGACCACAGGTCGTCCCGATAATGAATTTTGTTATTGTATTTTTTGTACATGCATTACAGGCGTATAATCTCCTGTTTAGTGCCGGACTATTTAAAAAAAAAAATGTAAACATTTTCATATTTAAATAAAAAATAAAAAACACAAACTATTAAAACATTTTTTTAAATACCTCTAGAATGAAGTGGAGCGGAATGTACCGGAGGAAATACTAAAAATATGAAGGAGAAATACAAGTGTATCATGACGACGATGTTGGGAGGTGCGAGCGACAGCAACCTCATCCCTTAAAGGTTCGACGTCGACTGGCCTCTACAGCGACTCTCCCTTCCACCCCCGCTCCGCCCCCTCCTAGCAAGAAGACCTGTTACGTCCCACGGAGGATCTCCAACCCTTGCAGAGTGGACAAAAAGATATTACTCTAAGATCTGATTGTTCTGCCCCTAATGACTAAGATATTGCGGTTTTGTAAATGAATAATTAGGTATTTATAATTAAACAAAAAACTTGAGTGATGATTAATATTGTATCTGATAAAGAAAATTTAAGGACATAGTAGAACATGTTATAAAATAGATAAAATGTAAGCAGTTTGATAAATTATCAATTTATAATATTATATAGTTACAATATGAAGACTACTAGGTGACTCCATGTTTTTCTCAAAATTTGGTTGCAGCGGTTTCTAATGAATTTTTTGATGGCGAACATGGTGGTCAAAACAGTACATAGACGACTACAAACTCCGCTTTTGGTTGCTGGGCACTCTAATTAGAGGGTAAAAAAAATATGTTTAAAGGTTTTAAAAATCCTTGGTTATGTCAGCCTTCAGAGGAGACATATCAGTCCCGAGCCTGTGTAGTCCAAGATAATTGCTAAAGATCCCTATCCTAATTATATATAGATAGACAGAATTTAGAACTCCCACTTAGCATAGATCAACCATAGTAACATAAAGTGTCCTTAAATAAATAAACACACAATGTAAAGTGACAATAGCTCGGCAGGTTTTTGGGTTATAGGAAGATAATGGACAATAGATCAATAATATCTAAACATTCTTAAAAAAATCTCAGGACATTCCAATTAATTTGAACAAATTAATATCTGACTTACAAACCTTTTCTTTGTAAACCTATTTAACCGTATTATTTAAAAAAAAATAAAATAAAATAATAACGCTAAAATATTATATAAATATATAATATTAGATAAATATAGTAAAAAAATAAATTAAAATGATTAATCGGCTTTTGCCTAGCTATATACCCATATAGCCACTACCCAGTAATGACCATCGGAAATGTGCCCTTGAAAACAAACAACTACTTACAATAAAGCTAAAAAAATCGATCAATTTTATTTCAGATACTGAAAAAACGTTTTATATGAAACTTTGCAAACATGTAATCCACTTGATTGGGCATTTCTCCAGAATTATATTACAATTAATTTTCGCTACAAGCACTTCGGCATGATTATATAATATTTTAAGTTTAAATATAAACACGCCTAATATAAAAATTTACATTAAATATTTTTTGTTTTAAATTATACTTTCGGGCTAATTTTGGGCGTAACTGAGCGTCTCGGGTAATGTTGGGATATTCTGACAAACCTGGGATATACCTGGAAGGTAAGAATTTTGAACGCGTCATGTGGGCTAATACCGGAGGAGAGCTATATTAAGGGAAATATTTTTATAATTTTACGTATAAATATACGTATTATATGTATTTATGTATATAATGTACGTATCTTGGCACTATAAGAGCTTCTGGGCCAGAGGAAAGCTTGTTTACGCGAGGAAACTATTTGGTATGAAGGGTCTAGTAATTATTGTTAGCTACTAAATTTCTAATTAGGAATAGATTGCATTCTACTTTGAGGGGCATTCAATTTCTTAGTGATGGGATATCGATCGTTATATTTCAATGACGTTGGTTTATAACTGGTTTAACAAACATTAATTTCCCTTCGATAACTGAAAAGGTCATATTAATATGAGTTTCATAATAAGCGACTGCCAAACTACAAACAAATAATACTGTCGAATGTGAAGGGAACGTGGGAAAGGTAAAACTATATTATAAAAATCATAAGAAATCGACTCCATTTAGCATGAGCATGACAACCTAGTGAGCCCAAGATCGCGGGTTCGTAATCTGGGAGGTGGTTTCTAGGACTTTTTAAAGGGACTAAAAAATCCTTGGTTGTGCCATCCATCGCAAGGGGTGTAAAACGGGGGTTCCGAGCCTATCCTATTTAAACCTGGATAGGCGAAATTTAGAGCTCCCACTGTAGTATCATCCCATTAGCCATAGCATCGGGCTAGATGTAAAGATTAAGATTAAGTTCAGATTTATTAGATGAAGATCGGGAAGATACGTTTCTTAGATACATAACTTTCTGTAAACATAAGGTTATGGTTACAGATCAGGGATTATATTACAGTGATTTGTACCACGGGAAAAAAACTATAACTTACTATATTCCATAACGATTGAATAAATATGTCAGAAAAAAAGAAAACCTGTAAAATTATAAATAATCCTAGCTTACGAGCCTATAATGTAACGCCCTCTAAAAAAAAAAAAAATACTGTCATAAAAGAAAAAGGTGTGGAAACAATTGAAACCGATAAACACCCAAACAGGTAAGATACGTGTACAATAGTAAAAACATTTGATATATTGAATTGGTTAGGGGGTGCAGTCAATGATAACACAAAAAATAAGCAAAACTTATTTTTTATTAATAAGTTTAATAGTATTATTTTTATTAAATAAGTTTTATATTATAATTTTTATTAAATAAGTTTTGCTTATTTTTTGTGTTATCATTTACTCCACTCACTGACCAATTTAATCCATTATTTGAACTATCCAGTCAACTATTTTACACTGTAATAGTAAAAACAGTTCGCATTAATTTTTCCTAGGATTCCGAAATGAATGAAATAAGAAATAAAAATGAAAACATTTTATTTTATTTGTTAATCATTTTTAAATATTTTTATTTGAAAAGAAAAGATATGTCCTGGACCGGGACTCGAACCCGGGTCTTCCAGATCGCTAGTCTGGGACTCTACAATTTGAGCTATCCTGGCCCTTATCAACCACGCTTCTCGGTCGTGGTCATATCTTTTCTTTTCACTGATTTTAAGTCCCCGCGTTCTCGCATTTTTGCGAAGTATACGAGGGTAAGAATGTTCTTTGGACATTATTTTAATTTGGATCTAGCTGACTTACGTCATTATAATTATTATTATTAATTTTTAAATATTTTTATTTGAAAAGAAAAGTTATGTCCAGGATCAGGATTCGAACCGGGGTCTTCCAGTTCGCTAGTCTGGGACTCTACCATTTGAGCTATCCTGGCCCTAATCAAGCACGCTTCTCGGTCGTGGTTTTTCTTCTTTTCTTTTCACTGATCCTAAGTCCCCGCGTTCTCGCATTTTTGCGAAGTATACGAGGGGAAGAATGTTCTTTGAACATTGCTTGATATTTTTCATCACCGACCTTCCTCGAGTCCCTAGAGAATGTCTACCTCTCAAAGTCAGTTGAATAAGGTGGTATTTTTTAACACATGCCCCAGAAATGACATTTTTCTGATTTTTACACTTACTTAGATTTCCGAATCTGTTTCATAATTTGAATCACGGTATTATTTGTGATATGGTAGATGTATACAATTCTGAGTATTCGTGATAGCGCTTCCTTCCGAAGGCTTTCAATAGTAAACACATTCTAACAGTTTTGGACTCCACTCCATATGGGAGGGTGGGGAAAGAATATATTATTCTGATTCACGAAAGGGTTGCGAGGAAGAATTGCAATAATTTTTGTTAAATCTCACCCCTTATGCTGCTAAAAAATATTATTTTTAATACTAGCTAGTCGTATCAGGGATCACGGAATGAGCTGAGGTAACAAGTGAAGACAATGGTTTTAGGTGAAACCGGTCAACTTTAAACACCTAGAGAGAAGAAATATTCTCAAGTAACGAATGGTGTGAAAAAAAATAAAATATACACTTTTTTTCAATTCGTCTGTCCTAAAGTTAAATTAAACTAAATTTCTTCAAAAAAATCTCTCTTCTGTACAAGTATATCTTGAATGGATTTTGATTGAACGATTGTTATTGAAAAAAACTGTTACAATAAGAAAAAAATTAAATTAAGTGCTTTCTTTAAGAAGATTCATATCGATTTTTTTTCTATAACCACTTGGAATAACTCCCGTGACTTTTGGAACTGTCTATATTTCAGCAATTCTTAAATTTTATTTATTGTGATATTATTTTTAAGCAATGGTGAAAATTTTAACTAAGGACCTCAAAACAATAAAAAAGTATCCGACGAAGATATGTCTGCCACCGCTTTGTTTAGGAGATATTCACACCTAAGGATTTTCACTGTTATGAATTATTCAGGCATAGTATATAAATAAAACTTATTTTATTTGTTTAGACTACTTTATTCGTCAAATGTAAACAATAACATTAGTATTAAATTTTGTTCAAAGTGATTTCCTTGAGCATTACGAAAGGTGCGGCACCCTTCTTCAACAGGAGCAGTGGCAGAACGGCACTGGATATGTGTTACTGTTTCACAAGATTCAATTACCCTTCTTTGTAAAGAATTACGGTCATTGACCGGTCTTGCATAGTCTTTTCGTTTTATGTCACACCAAACAAAAAAATCCAGTGGTATCAGGATGTGGATGGTTTCGGAGAGAATGCGTTTTTCATAGTTGGGAACGGAAGCTAGGATAGACGTATTATCGAAGTCGAAAATGTGGTTTAAAGATAGGGCATGATCAGAGAGTTTAGATGCGGTTGGGTTATTGGATGAAATGGAATATTTATGTTGAGAAATACGATCTTTAAGTAAGTTTTTAGTTTCGCCGATGTAGGAAGAGTTGCAATTAGGAGTGGAGCAAGGATACGGTAGACAACTTGTGAGCGTTGTATAACGGGAATGGGATATTTGACTTTCTACAATATTCTTCTTTATTTATTCTTAGGTATCATAATTTTTAATTCATGTTCTTTCATTTTACTTATGGTACTCCCCAGAAGTCTATTTTCATACTATTTTTTTTCTCTGCAATACAATTCTATCTTTATTATACTAAGTTTTCCATACTCATTATATTTATATCTTTGTCATTTTATTTTTTCTGTTTAACTTCATTTCTCTCTTTGTATTTTGTTTTGCATTATCACCTTTCTATACATCTACTATGTAATCATCTTTATTCATATATCCTTTCATTATATATCCTTCACTTTTTTCGCTCAATTTTTCTATTTCTCTATATTTTGTTATGTTTTCTGTATCTCTATCTTATGTATTTTTACAGTCTATTCTGTTTTTGTCTGTTTTTCTCATAGCCCTGAAGATGACCTACACAGTAGATCGAAACGTCGGCACATATAAAATACAATAAGATTCACTTATTTGCTGTGTTTTCTTGACTGCACCCCCAACTATTTACATCCTATTATTGTATCTACCAGTCAACGAATTTCTTTCCTACTACATAATTACATTTATATATTCTTGTTACCTTATTACACTTAGTAAAAATATTGTTACATATTTAAATAATAACATATCATGCTATATTAGGCACATAGTAAAACCATATTAACATATTAACATATGATAGAAATGTAACTTATATGAAGTTGTTCATATTAAAATAATACGTTATACATAATTATATAAGATTTATGATATAATATAAAATTTATATTATCTATATAACATTATACACACCGACAATATATATATATACACACATATACACACACATACATAAACCCATATACACACATACACATAAACGTGTAAATGTATATGTCAAATTGACTGGTATATATTGGTGTTTTTAATAAATTTTAACGTATTATTTAAACATTGTTCGTTATCCCCCAACGCCTTTTGCATCTGCCGAGGTACGCCACACCTTTCCATCACTCCATTGAACCTAGGACAATCCTCGAAGATATGGCGCACTGTAACTGTCACCTTACACAGTGTACATTGAGGTGGGTCTTTCTTTGTTATCAGATATTCGTGGGTCAAACGACTGTGACCAATCCTAAGGCGGGTAATAACTACTTCTTCTCTTCTACACTGCCTGGAAGATGATATCCAGCTACTGATAGTCGGTTTGATTATTTTCAGTTTATTGTCTTCTAGCGATGTCCAAGTACATTGCCATTCACTTTGGGTATTTGTTTTTATTTGTTGAAAAAAATCTGAAGGTGGGATATAAGAAAGCGTTATTTCTTCTAATAAATGGGCTTCTGATGCTGCTTTGTCGGCTTTCTCATTTCCAAGTATTCCTGAGTGGCTTTGGGGACCCAAAAAAAAGGGATTTTTCTTAACGAGTCTGCTATTTGTTTTAAGGCCTGGTAAATTTCCTGTATGAGGGGATTATCTGAAACTATTGTTGACTGATTAAAGTGATTGCGGATATACCTTCATAGGAATTTTTTTCTTGTTTTGATGTCTTTAGTTCACTTTATATGTATATATTTGAAACGACACCTTACTAGTCATAATAATTAAAATTCATTTTATAATTATCCATTTCCTATTCATTCATTTTTTAATATCCCCTGAGAAAAGGAAGGGAGAATGAGCCCACCTCTCGAAATTAGGGCGGATTCGACAGAAATAGATTTCAACAACAAAGGACGAAGTTAAGAGAAAAGTTTTGTATATATACAATTTTTTTCGTTCCTTATTTTGCCCATTTTTCCTGCTCTTTATTAATTTATTACAGAACTTTTTCCAAAATAAAGCTTACGGTAAAGACGAGCACTCCAGTCAGAACCACTTCTTGGATGAAATATTTTTAGGATTTCCAGAGCCTCAAGTAAGGTAAACACGTTTTAAATCCTTTTTTGGGAGCTATCACGACGTTTTAACTATTATTGATTGAATGAATAATTCCTCATGAATATTTTTACTAAGAAGCAGAATGTGGTTTATTCTTTCCATCATTTTCGGTACGATTGTTATTTGACTAAGGATATAAGGGGCAGTTAGTTACTGACAGCTCTTTCTTCTTTGCCATAAAATTAGTTAGTTTTTTTTTCAAAAACTTTGTAATTACTTCTAGCTTCTATTATATCTTTCAAATACAGTCTACTATTTTTCGAGATTACTATATCTAAGATCCAATGCTCTCGTAAACCATGGTCCATTATACATTTCTCTATTCGTTAAGTTTACAAACGGTATACGGCTTATAAGAAAGATATAGATTTATTGTGGGATTTAACAGATGTAACATGTATTGGGTCGTAGCGGATGAAATGTCAGTTTCGTTTGCTTACAGTTTTTTTCATTAGGGACTAGATTATTTGTACACAAACAGTCATGTTATGTATACCGTTTGAAAGATCATTTAATCCCTTTCCATAATTAGTCTTACTTTTTCTTTTGAAAATGAAGCAACGTTTTAAAAATAAATAAGAATAAATTTATGTCTTCCGCGTTCTCCAACTGATTAATACTGGATAGGCAAAATTTAGAGCTCCCACTGTAGCATCGTCCGATTAGCCATAGCAGCATAAAGTGACGTTAAATGAACAAACAAACAACTGATTAATACTTTTTCCGTTGTTTAGATAATTTTTTTAAGAAATAAAAAAATTGACAACGAAAATGCCCTGAAATCGGCCTTCCAAGACTTCGCTTCTTCCTTTACACCTAATTTCTACAGAGCGGGGAAAGAAATACTTGTTTCACGTTGGGAGAAGTATATTGAAAGTGAAGGATCCTATTTTGATTAATAAAAGTATTGTTTAATAATTTGTTTGCTAATAATTTAAATTTACACCTTCACTGACATTTCATATGTTACAACCTAATATATACGGCGACTTTCTAATATGAACTAACTATGTAGACTTTTTGACTATTGACTAACACTATAACTTATGAACTACTCTATTCACTAATTCACTAATCACTCTCTTTCTCTATCTCTCTCTCTCTCTCTCTCTCACACACACACACACTCTCTCTCTCTCTCACCTATCTATATCTTTGAACTTTTATATGTTATATAAAATATAAACAACAACAACAAAACAACTTTATTTGCAATTTTACATATACAAGCAGTATTTGTGAATACATGTTCCGGACTACCTTTACATGTTTAAAGACAGTGATTTTAATTAATTACAGTTACCTTTTATTAATAAGTTTCAAAAATGCAGGAAAAATGTAGAAAAAAACAGCTTAAGACAAAAAAATAAAAATAAAAATGATAATAATAAAGTAAACAAATATAATAATAATAATTAAATAGAAAATAAATGAATAATTAAAAAGAACTATAAAATAAATACAGATAACTTGATTACAATACCTGCAAATAGTGATTTATTAAGAAAGAAGTATATGTTTTGTTCTTTTGTGCGTGTAGCGTCGTAGCGAATGTTTGTCATAGTTACCGATTTCTCGGATTAATGTGTTTTCGGAAGCTGGAGTTTTTTCAAAGTATGTTTTTGTTTGGGCTGAAACATATTTTTTAATAGTAGGGAGTTCAAGATCTCTAAGCATAGTCGATATTTTCGTGTAGCGGGGATAATTATTGATAATCCTCATGCATAGGTTTTGTACCCTTTCAAACTTTCGATAATTTGTGGCGCAGGTTGAACTCCAGCCAGGTGAGGCATAGGTTATCAATGGGCGGATTACTGTTTTGTAAAGGATTAGTTTGTTTTTAGGGCTTAGCCTAGATTTTTTATTAAAATAGGGAAACATTTTGTAGATGTTTTTTTTTCGCTTTTTCGGTTTTCCTGTTGATGTGCTCTGTGAATGTTAAGGACTTATCTAGAATTAAACCGAGGTATGTTACGGATTTAGACCAGGGGATGTGTTCGGAGTTTAAGATGATGTGCTGGTATATGGTAGGTCTGCGCTTTGTGAAGATTATGGCGGCCGATTTTATTGGATTGATTTTTAGTTTCCACTTTTGACAGAATTTATGGATTTTTTTGAAAGATTGTTGTAATCGGTTTACTATTGTATCGATTCGGTATGATGCTGTGTACAAAGCGGCGTCGCCTGCGTAAAGCGATGTGGTTACTTTAGTATGTTTTGGGAGATTGGATATGAACAGGTTGAATAGGATTGGGGATAGGCATGAGCCTTGAGGAAGTCCAGCGGGTAGGGGAAGTGCTTCCTTAGAACGGTTTATTTGAACATAGAATTGTCTATTAGAAAGGAAGGAATATATGATATGTATTAGGTATGGAGGAAATTTGTGCAATATTAATTTGTAAATAAGACCGTAATGCCAAACTGTATCGAAAGCTTTTTCGAGATCTAGCATTAGCATGCCTGTATGTTTTTTATCGTTGAACCCTTGTGTAATGAAATCAGTAAGACGAGCTAGTTGGTCGACAGTGGAGTGGTGTTTTCTAAAACCGAACTGTTCATATTTGATCAGTTTGTTCTGATTCACATGCCTAAGAATTCGTTTTAAAAGCAAGCATTCCAGGACTTTGGATAAAATGTTTAGCAGGCTAATTGGTCTATAACTCGTAAAATTATTTGGGTGTTTATTAGGTTTTGGGATGGCGATTGTTTTGGAAATTTTCCAAGCGGAGGGAAAGTAATTAAGCCTTAATATTGAATTGAATATTTTCGTTATGTGGTAGATGGTTTTCCTGCTTAGGTTTTTTTATAACCTGTACGGGGATGCCATCGTCTCCTGAGGCTTTCTTTGTTTTTAATTTTTTTATAATCTTTCCTGTTTCTTTGGGTGAAATTAATTTCGAATGACGTTTTTAAATAGTTCCGGACAGATTTATTTATTTTTCGATTGTGATGGTTAGAGCCAAAATTCGAGGTGGCAGCATTCGTGGATTGGAAACTACGGGCTAATAAATCAGCTTTGTCTGTGTCCGTGTAGACAAAACTATTGTTCTGTTTCAGTGTGGGAATTTTCGTTGCATTTTTGGTCAGAATTTTATGTATTTTCCACATTTTATTTTCACCAGGTTTGCATGATTTTAAAGTTGTTGCCCAGTTATCATTTCTCCATTGATTGATACGGGATCTAAAGAAGTTGTTAAAATTATAAAAAACTGTCTTAATTTGAGGGCTTTTGGTACGTTGGTATTTTCTCCTAAGTCTGTTTTTAATTTTATGAGTGCTAGTAGAGAAGACGGTAAATTATAATTACGATAAGACTGTGAAGAATGTTGAGGGACAGTTTCTGTCATGGCTTGTTTGCAGTCAATCTCGTGAGAGTTATTAATTATTGGGTTGTAGTTTATTTTAGAATCTATCTTTTTTCGGAATTTTTGCCAGTCAGCCTGTTTGAATGCAAATTTACTTGTTTTCGGGTTAATGGATAAAGATGACCCTAAACAGAAAATCACGGGGTTGTGATCCTAGTTAAGGCATGATAATGCGATGAGTAGGGATACGTTATGTATATTTTTGGTAAGAGCTAGGTCTATTATACTTGGTTTGTAATCGCGTTGCGTGGGAATGTGGGTTCGTAAGGGCTGTGTAATTCTATTTGATTGTTTACTATGTAGTTTAGTAAGAGTTTACCATTTTTATTAGTGCTGTGGCAGTTCCACTGTAAGCTTTTGGCAATCAGATCACCGTATATTAATATGTTTTTATTTAACCGAAATAATTTAGCAATGTCTTCAATATTTAATTTATTTGGAGGTATATAGACCGATATGATTGTAGTTAGTTTATAAAATATAAAAGAAGAGGGAAGCTCAAGGAAGCTTGCAATTCACACAACACGGAAGCATTGATGAAACTTCCTAATTACAAAACCATTTTATTAAACAATTTACTTTTAAGTCGTTGATCGTTGAATTTTATTAGCAATTATTTCATTTTCCACCCCTACACGCTCCATAGCAATTGTAATTGAATGCTGGAATTCCTGAATAATATAGGATATTTTTGAAGACATTTGTAAAAAAATCCGATCGGGTTCTGAGGTAGATTTGACCTTCACGAATTTGTAGTATTATTTATTTCACTTTTCCATTAAGTAGTATTCATTTAGGTCTAATATTCTACATTCACTCGTTGTTACCATGCGAGCGGGTAAAATAGACATAGATTGTTTGCTCATTTAACTCACTTTATGCTGCTATGTCTAATCGGACGATGCTACAGTGGGAGCTCTAAATTTTGCCTATCCAGGTTTAATTAGGATAGGGATTTTTAACGAGTACCTGACATCGTACAGGCTCGGGACCCCCGACAGATATCACATATAAAATAGACATAGATATCACAATAATTGCCTGACTACGGTGTCGACAGTTAGTTCAGGCATAAATTAAACAAAATCATATTTACTGCGAATCACCTGTTTGGTTGCACTTTGTGCCAATGAATATTTCTGTTCTCGCGTTGCTACACGGGGTGATTGGGTAAGGGGTTATGCAGTTGAAAACAGAAATGAGTGAAATATGACGGTTTTATTTCGTTATAGTTGTTTGTTTATTGTTTATAACAGCAATCTAAAATGGACTATAAGAAGTGTTAAATTTAAGGATACGTGCAATGTAACATTTACTTCTAGTTTAGAACAAAATAAGAATATTGAATTGTTTAATTATTTTTCGTTTGTATTGAGTGTAATTTTCAAAATAATAAATCAATCATTGATTTTGATGAAGTATTAACAGAGATGATAATGTTTTAGTAAATGCATTTTGAATTGAATAAAAAATAAATATATTATTAATATTAAAATGACAAAGCACCAGACCCATGCAAGTCACATGGGTTGGTTTGGTTGGTAACCTTACCAGCCGAAAAAAATTGAGTTCAGCATCGGGGTGAGGCAAGGAGAAACCCTATCAGCAATACTCTTCGACCTAATCCTTCATAAAGCTGTAGGAAGAATTATTCCACATGGAAATCTTCCTAACCGTTCTACGCAAATCGCTGGTTATCCAAATGACTTTATTATATTGGCCAAGAGTGAAATTGCATGGAAAGAACTGAATAATGGAAGCAGGAAAGCTGGTATATTTATTCAACAACGAAGCCAAACCTAATATATGGTATTTTCTGCCCCCACAACCAGATAAAGGCCACATGATTTAGAGGTGGGTAAATATCGCTTCAAAGCTGTTGATCAATTCACCTACCTTGGAGTTGAACTAAACTTCGAAACCAAGGGAAGTGGTGGGATCGGATGTATAATCAAGTCAGGAAATAAAAATTCTAAAGTTAATGAAATCAACCTTTCTGACTAAACGAATACAACCCTTACAATTTACAATTCCCTAATAAGGGCACTGGTTTGCTACTGTGAAGAAAACTGAACGCTGAAAGTCACAGAGGAGTTAGCCCTAAGTGCTATAATGAACAGCAATTTTACAAATTTGTAATGACCGCGGGGAGGACAAAGTCGATGGTTGTGAAGGAGGACAAGGTTGATACTGGACAGTAGCGCTGGATAAAGAATGAAGAAATATGGACCTAATATCTAATGAAAAGTAAAAACTTGGCTACAAAGTTTAACACACTGTATCAATGTTTTTAACGGATTTCAATGCTTTGTCACTTTGTTTTTGCAAAACTAGCGAAATTGAAATATTGAAATTTGGATTGAAAAATATGTAGTGTTTGTATATCTGTAACACATCCATTTTCAGTCTCCTCCTAGTTTGTTCCTTTTCCTCATCTTAAAAAAGCACTAAAAAAAATCACTTGAGTTTCTTGTTAAATCGCATCCTATGCTGTCAAGTTATTATGTTTCATTAGCAATTCCAAGTGAGAAATTCCTTTAAAGCCTTTTGACCATTTACCTTTTCAAGAAAATTTTATTTGCTTAAAAAGACAAAAATTCATGCTGTGTTTGTCTAAACAAATATATTTTAAGGACTACATGTTACAGAATAAAGAAAAATCCAGAAAAAAACTGGATTTTTTAAATATAATTCCCTTAACTCCCTTTTTTAAAGGGTGAAAAGCAGTTTAGAGTTTAAAATAAATTACCATTTTCTGTTTGTCTACTAAATTTAAAATCTAAATGCTGTTTCCATTGACAAAAAACTACAACTAAATTTAAAAATAATTTGTTCAACTTTAAATGTAATTTTGACTAAAATTTGTTCGGTGCTTCATGTAAAATACCACTTTCTGTTTATTGTTTGAAATACTAAATTAAAAGTTTTAAAACCCCAAATTTAAGATGAATTCTACGATATTAAAAAATTTACCAAAATCTGTTAAGAGTTTCAATTAAAGAACAACTTCTAGAAATTTGCCAGGCAATGAACATTATTCCTACTGAAAAATTAATAATACATAACCAATCTGAGATGGTTTTTATTTTATTTTAATATAATATTTGTTAAAAATCGACTATTAACTACAATTTCCTCTGATCATGTAATGACTAAAAAGTCAGATCTGAAACTAGATGCTTTCACGATTCTGTATTCAAAATTCCTTGTTTCTGGAACTGGTTAAGTGAGGTACTAGTTAGTTAGTATCTCACATAGCCATGAGACAAAACTTGTCAAAATGGATTCATGGATGGTCAAACTGGAAATTTCCATAGGAACCAGAAAAAAGCTTTTTGTAGTTTAACTTTTTCAAATTTACTCAAGAAATTCATTGATAGATCAAGATTCAGTTTTTAGAGAGCTAATTTAACAATTAGAACATCCAGGTCAAAGCATTCATTCAAATTAATTTGAAAAACCACCATCAAAATACAGTTTTAAGGTTTTATAATTAGGTGTTTTAAGAATGAGACATAAATGTTTGGTAGAGCAATAACTTTTAGCAAGAAGATTATATTGAAATAATTTTTCCTCATATGTGTGTTTAAAATATATGATAGAAAACTTTTAAATAAAGTGATTACTTCACCCTTATAGATCTATATCTTTTAGACATTAGTAGCGACAAAGCTAATTAAAAAATAATTAATAAATAAATAAAATAAAATAAATAAAAAATAAAAATCCTCGATAAACAATAATTGTAATACCTTGTATTCGAATTCCAGTTCTGAATGTTCCAAAACATCAGATAAAGTATACAAAAAAAAATTAATCAGTAATTTAATAAAAGTTTGATTGCAACATTTTTTTTTTATTTGGTTTGATTTAACATCGCTTCGACTGCTGGGACCATTAGCGATGACTGCTCTTCTTATATTTCTTGGATTAACTGATTTAGTTCGTTCATTCACTACAATTTAAAACTTATATAAAACGAATTTTATACAAAAATTGAAAATTATTAATTCAGTTAATATAAAATAATATAATTAAATTGTGTGAATTGATTATGTGTAGATCCTAAACATATTTAGCTCAAACAGTAAACAAGTACATTTATAATTGATAGACCACAGCTGTAATTCAACAAGTTGGTTGAATTGAAGGATGAAAGAAAAGAAACATAAAAATAAATATAACCTCAAATTTAATGAATGTCAATGTTTTGATCCATATCTTTTTTTCCATCAGTTATGTATTCTATGTAAAGTGTATCACATTTTTTTTATTTAATTATTTTTTGTATAACCTAATACAACCACACGATTTCACTAAAGTTTAACTGTCAAAATAAGGTACTTGTTGTCTCAAACCCCCAAAATTATCTACCTACACGAATTTGGTTGTCAATACTACTGATAAACTTTACAAATAAATATCAGACAAAACATGAACATTATTATAATAGACTTCTTTAATAATAATAGTTGAATTTATATAGATGAGTGAGAAAATGATCCGGGTGAAAGTCAAAAAAAGAAATGTTCTTATGTAGGGAGAACTGTTATGTGAAAAAGCCACCTTTTCGACCCACATTGTAGGTCTTCTTTAGGGGTAAATATACAAAATACTGACAAATTAGAATTATATATGGTAAATATTAATATATATATATATATATATATATATATATATATATATATATATATTTATATATATAGAGAGAGAGAGAGTGTGTGAGAGAGAGAGAGAGAGAGAGAGTTTGAGAGAGAGAGAGAGAGAGAGAGAGGGGAGAGAGAGAAAATATAGAGAAATACGAATAAGAAATAGTGGACACAAAGAAATAATAAAGAAAAAATATACAAATAAGTCTAATAGAGATGGAGAAATACAAAAAAGATATAATGAAAATAATGATATACAAAAATTGTTGATGAAATATTGTAAAGGGTACGTACCTAAATGAAATAGATAATAAAAATCCTTTAGTGATTCTTAACATCCTAAATTTGGTTATATTGAATGACTCCAGCTTTCTTTTAATCTTTTTATTTAAAAAAAAGTTCAGTGATGAAGACTGCAAGGGGAAGACTGATAGAGCTGGTGAGGACTCAACAGACTTCCTCCTCGCACTGCTTATGCGGTTCATAAAAGGACTGAATATTATAAAGAAGAAACAGTTTCATAATAAAGAGGTAATCTGTAATATTGAGAAATGAAGCAGTGTTTTCTAATATTTTTAAAAATAAAAAGATGTTGATGGTAGCCCATTATTTAAAAACGAAGCAACAATCATTCTCTCAAAAGCTTAATTCTATTTTATTCTTTAGTAAATGACCAGGACCTCAGCTAGCAGTTAAGTTGTTAAGCAGAGAGAAAGCACTAATGTTAACCATGTGTCATGGAAATGTGATGAATATCTAGAAGAATTATTTATCTCATTTCCAGGCAGGTCTTCATCAGCATCTTATGAAAACTAATTAATAATATTATTTATTGGTGAACAATATAATTGAATATGTTAGAGGATACTAAACTAATTCAATGCAGCTTGGTTTGACCCCAACCAATTAACCCCATGGCAATTAGTAATTAATTTTCCAGAGAAACAGGTATAATTTCTCGATATTTTAATATTAATAAATATACAAGTCGACTTCTAGTGAGATTGAAACCAGTTTTGACTGCTGGTTGGCAATAGGACCTCAATATTTAATAATAAAGATTAATACATTTCTAAAGGAATTCATTTAAAAAAAAATTAATTATTTATCTACCAACAACTGTTTTCCTTATCAAGTAATCTATCTTGGTACCTTTTAATATTATTAATAATAATTAAACAAATGTAAAATAGATAATTATCTTTTTTCACATGATGATACTTTTTTATTTCCTATAATTTTTTTTTTATCTTCAGTCTACTCAACTAAAAATGTTAATAGTATTAAACATAATATTAGTCATGCTATTAGTCATGGAGACTTAAAATTATTCGAAGCGTAAAAATAAAATTTGCAGTTATATTAATTACACTTCAAATAAAAACAATTTTCAGGTCCATGACTAATAGCAACTAAGTTGTTTGTTAAATGAACTAACTACTTAGTTGCTATTAGTCATGGAGACTTAAAATTGTTATTATTTGAAGGGTAATTAATATAACTGCAAATTTTATTTTTAAACCCAAAACCTCACTTAGGCTTAAGTGGAAAAAATTAACTCTTTCATTTTAGCTAGTGATCAGTTTATTTTATATTTAAAATGAAGTCGATTACTAATAAAAATAATCATTCAGTGTTAATATTATTTGTTTATTTATTTTTTTGCTGATGACCATGGATGTTGTGTGTCTAAAAACAATAAAAATTTATTTTTTTATTTATCCAATCCAAGCACGTGGCATTTCTGCCATACGCCGCCGAGCCTCCCAATAAAGGCATGCATCGTCATTCTGTGGAATATCCTTAAGACCACTGGAATGTCGTAAGTGTGCACCGTCCATTACACCAGAAAGACAAATGGAGCAATATTGTTGTAATGTTTATTTTTATATTATTAAAATAACAATAGAGAAAATTAAATCTGCAATGTTAAAATTAATTATTAGAGCAAAGAGTATAATTTTTAAGCTCATTGTGATAGGAAATGCAAGTTATTATAATTTTCAAGAATTTTATCAAAATACATATAATTTCAGATTTATGTATTTTTTTTATTCCATTTTTTAAAAGACATGGCCGTTTCTTGTAAATACTGTTTACTACATCAGCATTCAGCCTACGTTTTTGGCAATGGGTTAAAATTAACAAAAATTTGAACATTGAAGAAACATATTAATTATTATTTTTATAAATAATAAGAAATATTTTACTAAGAAAATGACTACCAACATGATGAATTAACTTTATTTGATATCAGATCCACAGATTGATGCTTTGAGTTGAGCTGCAAGAAGTTTTATCTGTTCATCACTTCCTTTTTAATTTTCTCCAAAAATGCAAAAGTATTGAGCTTTAGAATGGAAAAAAAGATGTAATTATTGGAAATGAGCAGATTTCAGTAGTCATTGCATCAATAAATGTACATTTCAACAAACATATTTCATCTCTATTTTGAGATTTTAGTTGATTAGTTATTCCTAGATGAAATGGTTACTGAAATCTACATATTTCCCATAATTACATTCTTTTTTCCATACTAAAGCTAATTTCACACAACGATTTGTAAGAATAAATATGAATAAACAGTTAAAACTTTTTGAGACTCAACTCAAAGCAACATCCTGCAGAACTGATATTCTTTATTTGTGAATGTTCTCTTTGGTATCATCGGTTATGTTTTATATTAAAATTATTGTTGGAGTCATTTGAAATCATCAAATGAGTCACTCAGTCACCCATGAGATCATTCATTCACCAATGAGATCAGTCAACCACAGGCTGCTGACCCTTGCACTACACTATATTATTTTGTTAATTTTTTATTATAGAGATTTAAAATAATATGTGAGTTGATAAGTTCCAAACTTAAGAACAAAGATCCACCTCCTGGTAACCAATCACTTTAGGCCAATTCTCCTTGGGTTTCATATGCAGATGGACTTCTGTAATGTTAAATAAAATAAAAAGGTATCTGTTTCGCAGGTTTTCGCTGTGAGTTGAGTTACAAAAAGTTTGTTGTACAACAAATTATTCATTTCCCTTTTAATATTCTCCAAAAATAGAAAAGTACTATAAGCTGTAGTAGGGAAAAAATAATGTAATTATGGGTAATGAGTAGATTTTGGTAATCATTTCATCAAGAAATAAAAGTTTCAACAAACTTTTCGAAGTAAAGATGATATATGTTTGTTGAAATTTCATTTCTAGATGAAATGATTACTGGTATTAAGAAGTGTGCACATTTCCCAAATGCATCTATCTTAATTGTACAGTTTGTATAGTATAATTAATTGGTTTTATTCTTAAAATCTTTCTATCAATTTAATTATTAATTTTAGGCTGAAATTGCATTTTTAAATTTTATCAGTATCAATTATATCAGTACAAGTTATATTATTAGTACAACTCATATTAGAATATCAAAAATATACTTAATGACGTATTTGTGAGTATAAACAAAAATTGTATGTAAGTAATAATCATCTATTAGTTTATTTACCTTAAATATCAAATAAACTACGAATATCAAAACAAATTACGAATGTAATTAATAATATGTCTGTTAAGAAAACATCGTTTTGGCGGGATTATGTTGGTTTACTACATTTGATTGATCTACCATTTCTCAACTTCCAACTAACCATGAGTTATGTATATTCATTTATTAGAAGATTTATCGTTTTAACAAGGTATTGGACTGATATAATCCACAATAACTGAGGCTTAATTATAGAATTAAATGAATAAATCCATTAAAATATATTAATTTTAATGGACCTTTCATTTACTCTTTTTAGATTTAGATGTACAAATGTAAACATTTCATTTTAGTATATTATATATTGTAGATTTTATAATTATAGAAATAAATAGTTGATCCCAATACTATACTTCAAGAATTTAACATGAACTTACTTGGGGCTCTCTCGGAAATAAAGACCTTATATAAAAAAAGTATAGTTATACATACTGTTAAAATCATTATAAAAATTAAAATTAAGACAAACACTTGCTACCGACCAATAGTTACGTAAACCGATTTGTTCTAAAACTTAGAAAATTGTTGGGACTATAAAAAAGACACATATACAAACACTTCCCAATCTATAAATTTAAGACTTGCCACACAAGCCCCTAAGTATTATTTCTTACACAATTTTATGTAAGGTCTTAAACATAATAACAGTCAGCAAATACATTCTGAATCACTGTAATCAATTTGATGACAAATTACATGGACAAGACAACACACTAGTAGTAAGAATGGTCATTACTGGTTGTCAAACAATATCAAGAAGTAGCTGAAAAGGTTCTGAATAATAGACCTTAAAATTTTCTATGATTTAAATAATTCCTGAGAAGAAATACGACTATTATCTTCCTCAGTCTTAAATGCCTAATGTATTAGGGCAATCCTTTAATAGTCAATGTTGTATTTGACAGGAGCGGATGTATTAAGACAAAACAAAACTAGATAAGAGAAGAAGAATTGAATCATCAATATGTATATTAAATGAATGTACATATGTTTTGTGTTAAGGGAAAGAAATTGGTACATAGGATTCCTTTACCCATTTTTTAATCAAACAATAATCATGAATAAAACAATAAAAAATTTATTCGTTGAATTCGTTTTCACAAGGACACAATAATTGTGTTTTTAACATTATATGTCATGGGCATGTGTATCATATTGTAATTACACGTAAAATAACTATTTAACTCTTGTAAATTGTTTTAATAATTTAATTTAAGATAATTGTAAATACATGTTTTTCAAAAAAGAATAAACTCTAATGTTTTTTTATACAATCAATAATATTTATAACATCTTCCTGATTATTTTAAACATCAGAACAGTTTATTTTAACAATTAGAATTGATGAAAAAACAAAACTATATTTGAATAAGGTAAAATTTTAAATTTAACTTGTAAAATAGAATAATTAACATATGTGCCTTAAAATCTAAAATAAATTTCACTGCGCTCTTTTATGTAGATTTCTTAAAGTATAAGAAGTATTAAAATTGATTCCTATACAAGTCATTGGACAAACTTATCTCAATTATATATTACAATTATATTAAAAGTTTATTATATTTTGATATTTAAACTAAAAGTGTGAAAATTATATTCACAATTTTCAATGATAATGATAATAATATATATATGTTTCATGAATGTTGTTCACTTTACTTTTCACTGTTGCTTTACTAGCTAAACTGTTACAATTTCAAGGATATTAAATTTTATTGATGAGGAAATATTGACTGGATGAGAAATGTTGACCATGACCAGGGGGAGCAGTTAATAAATTTTAAACCCTTTATACTATTTTGTGTAAAACATATTTATTACACTCCCCCCTCCCAACCGTTCCATCATTTCTCAATGTTCAATTTTATTTTAGACTACTCATCTTTTTATGTACACAGGTGTAGTTCTTCAAACACATGAAAAACCTAGATCTGTGAAGAAGTACTAGTGCGTCAGGCGCATTTCAATTAAAAATGGATCAAGGAGGAGAAAATCAAGATCAAAGTAGGAGGAATCAAAATAAAACAGATAAAGTAAGCTTCCTCTTTTATAACATTGTTGGTTTCCCTATTTTATTGCTGTTTCAATCTGTATTATTCTCAGAACAAAATAACCATTAATTTACATTTAATAATCTGGAAATCTATTATAAATATGAATAATTCATCATTGTTCTCTGTGATTTGTCTATTTAACCTATTCAATAATCGACTAACATAATTATTTGTATTAAGTTGAATATTATTCTTTATTAAGAATAATGATTTATTATATGCACTATTACAAAGGAAGACTACAGAAGAAAAATGAAAGAAAAAAACTTTGTTTTTTTTTAAAAGCGCAGGAGAGCCATAATAACATGCATTTTCCAGCAGCAGGAAGAATAATAATGTTTATCAGCACAGACTCTTTACACAAATTATTCCATTGAAAAAAAAAATGAAATCAGCTATACACTTTTACAAATTCTTTGAGTTTATTTTTCTCTTGAATAGAATTTACCATAATTTCCCTTATCCTAATATCTTTCAGAAATTGTTGTTATATTTATTTCAAAATTAATAGAGTTTCTTAATGTTTTCCATGTTGTCTAGAAATGTTTTTTTTTTAAATCAATGATAGGTATTAAGTAATTTAGACCTTGAATTATAGGATATATTTATTTTCTAAGAAAAATTAAAATTGATTAATATATATTAATTGATTAAAACTTTTGACCTAATAGTTGTTTGAAGTCTATTAACAAAATTTTATATTCCAATTAACAAATCTAATTTATGGGACAAATACATATTAATTCAGGATACCAAAAACTTGTTTCAAGGTTTATTCAAAATCAGTTCTATCATCAAATATATTTTATCTATGTAATTATTCTTGTACATGCTTTTGTGCCTCATAGAAATATGAATTTCATAACAATTTTCAACACTACAGGAATCACTTCCGATTGAAAACAAAAAAAAATTTTTTTTACATTTACTTAATACTTTGCATTTGTATCAACAAGATGAATTAATATAAACTTATGTTTGAAAAAATCAAAATTTTTTTCTAGAACTAGATGTAACTGTAGCTAATTGATTACTCAGTGATTAGTAACAACTGGCTAAACTTTAATTTTCTTTCTAAAATGAAAAAAAAAATTCAAACAAAAGATTTCTGAAGATGTTTCTGATTCCTGCAACTGTTTATTACTCACATTTTCCTCAGATTTACTAATATCAGCCATCGAAATTCTGAATTATCTAAACATTTTAAAATATTATGATGAAGTGAAAATAATTTTGGGTGAAGAAAACAGAAAATTGAATTTAAGAATATTTAGAAAATGTTTTTTATATGATTCATGAGAACTTAGGGGAATGTGTTAAAGGTTTCTAGATCCTGTGTTAGAGACTGGCTGTGGCAGATATATTATTTATTTTGTTATTATCTTTTGGTTGACCCTTATGAAGTTTGTAAACCCTCCTGGACTCATCCAGTTATATTGCTATCCAGGAGTTATCCAGTTATATCCAGCTATATAGTTAAAGGCTCAGTTAAAAAATTCTGTGCTGGTAGCATCTTCAAGATAGTCGCTTAAGAATTGGGGGGAGTTACTTATTCAACAGTTAGCATTTTGATAGCTAATAATGTGGCTGATGTAGTACAGAAGAACAGCTAACTCGTCATTAGAAAATTGTAATTGTTTTCCTAGTTTCTATTCTTTCTCCCTTTAGAAAAATTTTATTTATCTTACACAACAGTTTTGGAACGATTATCAATGAGTTAATTAGATCTGTTAAAAGATACTAAACATATTAATTTTGATTAAAATTGTAAATATCAAATAAAATCAGATCCATTTTCATATTATATAAGATGATTTAGTTTTACAATCCTCATCCCTCTAAAATTTAAAATTTGTACGTATAAAGATAGAAACATTTCCATTTTTGTTTGTATGAACTTGAATTTAGAGTAAACATTTTACAACCTTTGCCAAACAATTCAATGTTATTTTTAATATTACCCATACATATTTACAAGAGATTTTGAGCTTAAGTTACTTTAGTTAAGTAATTACGAGTAAAACTTTTCTTTAGTAGTATACTCAGGGAATTAATTACTCTATTTATTATTTAAAATACTTATGTTTTCATAAGTAATTATCCTATTATGTTTTGTTATTCAGTTTCTAATTTTTTTTCTTTTTATAAAATAATGGCATTAGGTAGGTTTTTCTTGTGCAGTGTAATATTTTATAGTGAATGTAAGATTTTAATAGTATAATTGTAATGAAAAGGCATTTGATACTAAAAATGTAGCAGTGTTTTTGTTTCTTAATAGAAGATACATTTAATAGTGTGCATTGTAGTAGGTTAAAAATTAAATAAAAAGAATTAAGAAAAGACCATTTCAAGATTATTGTTCTAAATCATGCAACAGGACACTAGAGATGTAATATTCTGGTATTAGCATTTCTCATATGTAAAATGATAGATTTTATTGCTCTCAGACTCTACATTTTCTATTTTATTCCAGACAGAGCCTACAATGCATTTATTTTATTATGATTTTTTTTTTGGAAGCATTAATATTGTAAATTATTCATTTTCTATTATATCTGTTGTAGTTCATTATACAGATAAGATAAATAAAAAAGAAGAAATAGCATTTCTTAAAATTACAATTATGAAGGGTTACAAATTTTAAAGCGGTTTTTCTCAAATCATATTAATGACAGTTGTTCTCTTTTTAATTTTAATTTATAGTTGTAATGAAAACGAACAAAAATAACCAAAGAATTACTTCAAATAGATCTAAAGGTCTCAATTTTAATTTATGGTATTTCTTGGTGATCAGAAAAGTTTGAGAGTCGATTCCAGAGCAACTTTTAGCACAACTACCATTGACTGACTGAGCCTTATGGAACACTCTACAGATTACACGTCACTACATATTAGTGATGGGATAAAAAAGAACAAAAAAACATAGCAGTCTAAGACTATTTGTAGTAAAGCTATAAATACAGTAGAAACAATATTTTGATCAGTTCAAAGACATGATTCAGTTGTCAGTGTTCTTCAAAAATATGTTCAATGAATTACAAGTTTGCCCAGGTGATTGTCAAGATATAGAATAGTAGACAATATTGGTAATAGTCAATAAATCTGTAGATGTTATCGAGGTTTAATATTGATAGAGTTGTTTCGTGTAACAGTCAGAAAATAAGATAGGCCATTGTAATCACCGACGTGCAAAGAGGATTGGCACTTATAGAAAAAGAAGAATAGTTAATGTTTTTGATCCACTTTACAGCTCTTCTTTAGAAACATGTATATTCTCCGTATCAAAAACATGTATATTCTCCGGAAAACGGACAATATACAAAGTCTCTCTCTTCTGCCCTGAAGAAGTCAGCAGCATGTCTGGCGAAACGTTGGCGAAAAAGTTAGCGACACAGTCTAAACCAGAAGATACCTCTGAAGTATTTTGTATAAATAGTGGCCGTGGAAACCTAAAAGAGTATTTAATATACAAAGTGTTGAAACTACAAATGATACAAAATGATATTAATATCATACCATTTTTTAAAAATTTCTTTTTATGCTCCTATTGAGGATTCAATGCTTTATTTCTTGTTTGTTTAATAAGGACCTGCAATACAGGTCAGGTCAGAATGTTGCTTTTTATAAATACATTTTAATATTTTGAGATCTATTACTTGTAAATCACCCAGAACATTTTATCATTATTCCATTTACTGTTTAAATAGTCAACAACAATAAGTATTAAAAAACTTTTAACATACTATAATATAAAATATCAAATATATTATCTGTTATGAAAGCAAAATATTCCTAATGTTTTGTTAGTGGGTTATTTAATAAAAAGAGTTCAATGGGTTGAAAACATATATTATCTCATTAAACAGAACAATCGACAAGAGCGAGGTCTGTGTCAGGCGCTAACTCACTGATAACTTATAACCACCATAGAAATTCACCTATCAATACACAATATCCAAAGAGGTTACTCCTGACACACCCCCTCAATTGAAACTTTATATACACAAAAAGAAAAGTAATGATTCAATTGCAAAGTAACTCAAAATTTACATTTGAAAAAATTAAACAATTAACAATTCTTGAAACTTTTTAAATTTTTCATAGACCAGTGGTTTTGTGAATAAGTCCGCAATATTTTCTTCAGAACTGATATAGTCTATTACAATTTTCTTATTATCTACAAGTTCTTTGACAAAATGATATTTAATTTCAATATGTTTGGCTCTTTTGGAATTTTCTGGATTTTTAATCTGAGCAATAGCACTATTGTTATCAACATTTAATCTAGCACTCACTTCACCACACTTAAACTCACTTATCAAACCGCACAAATTCACCAACTCCTGAGCAGCAATACCAGCAGCAATGTATTCTGCCTCCATGGTTGTTAACGCAACACAGGTTTGTTTTCTTGAGTGCCATGCCACCGGTTTGCCAGCCAAGAATGCCACAAAGCCGCTCACACTTCTTCTGGTCTCGATGTCTCCTGCCCAGTCTGCATCCGAAAAGCCAATCAAGTCTATATCCTCGTTTTTTCTGAAGATAATCCCCTTTTCTTTTGTGTCTTTAAGGTAGAGTAGAACACGCTTTGCAGTTTTCCACGTTTGTTGTGTCCCTTTGTCTAAGTAACGTGCCAAGAAGCTGACACAAAATGATAAGTCCGGCCTTGTCATTGTACTTAAATACAACAAGCAGCCTACCAAACTCCTGTATGGAATCTTCTCCTCAAGACCTTTGGTTTCCTCAAACCTACAACCAACTTCCATGGGAGTGGTGACCCTTTTGCAATCCTGCATATTATAGTTTTTAAGAAGTTTTTCCACAACATGAGCCTGTGTTACTTTAATTGTATTATTATTTCTTTCAAACTTCATACCCAGAAAGCTAGTCACTTCCATCTCTTTAATGTTGAATTCATCCTTTAATTGGTTGATAAATTCCTGAACACTCTCATCTTCTCCAACTACCAAACCGTCATCCACATACAATACAATAAATACTTCCTTTTTGGAATAAAAACAGAAGTCAATAAGATATACTAACAGATCAAAGAAGCGATATCCACAAGAACTATCGAAAAGGAGAAGATTGTCTATATACAGATAAGCGGTCATTGACACTTTTTTATGTTCTAACCCTTGTACTTAAAAGCGCAAGTACCTGATTTATTCACCAGAAACGATCTCTACGGTAGGATAGAACATCTGGGACAGGATTCAACCTATGATAATGCTATTACCAGAGTCAACATCGAGGTAAAAACAAGCTGAAAAAAATACCGGTGGAGCAAAAGGTAAAATGAGTTCAGTGTTTCCTCCCGATGGATAGAGAATATTCCATTTAAGAGTAACGTGAAATCATGGGTTCAGAAAAGTAGGCTAAGAAGATGACGACTGAATCTCCTGTGAAAGCGACATGGCTTCAAGAAGTCCCGATGATGGTTTTGATCAATCATGAAAAATAAAACTTTACCTGTAAGATCTTTTCTGACCAACTCATGACCGCTAAACATATATGCAGCATATCCGTTGTTTACTTCTTGACCAATTTTCACGCAATCTAAAAACAGTTATTTTTTATTAATTATCATAATTTCTTTATAACTAATTTCATCTATGTATTAAATTTGTTAATCATAGGAACTATTCGATAACCAGAAATCGGTTGGGAAAGCTTACTGTCTATTCCATTTATTCCAGCGATGATAACTGTAAAACAACGTCCGTCACCTTTGATTTTACATTCTGGTTCTGTAACAGCTGGAAAAAATGAAAAGATTATTAATTATTATAGCCAGAAGACTTAATATAAAAAGAAGATTTATAATGGGTTTTGTTGTGGACTTTACTACTCATTAAAGTTTTAGTTGTATTTTTTAAACGAATTTATATAAAATTAAATTAATGATGACCTTATTAATAACAAAAACCAGCAGATAGGTTTAATATTATATGCCCCCAGAAATTTACCATACTTTGTTATATTCTGTAACTTTTATTCTGCTATTTTCAATTAATAAATTACTTCACTCAGTGTCTTCTTAAGTCAGCCAGACATCATTTACCATTGAAACCGTTCAATTAAGATTTTAAAAGTCTAAGTTCAAGTTGTAAACTTCAAGAAATGCAATTGAAATTAGTACAGATATGAATAGTAACAAATTATGTTACGAATGTAGTTAGCTTTTAAGGTCGCTTTATCATATGGTGTCGAACATTGCTTACTAATGTTACTAATGTTTTTGTTTTTTTTATTATTTATTTATTGATATTTACAACTATATTACAGTAATATAACAAGTAAATTGGCTGAGTGATACATAATGACATGATATAATGACAAGTAGAGAAACTACCCACTGGTAGTACTCAAATCGCATGTTCAACTAAGAAGGTCACGTGGCCATCTTCTTCTCAGACGCCTCGGAGGATTATCGGGAATTGAAGAGGAAGCTAGGTTTGAAACTAGAGGGTTTGAGTGGAAATGAAGTTTGTTATGAAAGGATAGATACCAGGTTCGGGCCAACTCAGCAACAAATGGGACATTAAGGTCGTTATGGATGACTATATTCTTAACAAAATAAGGAGCATTGAGGATTTTACGAAGGATTTTGGATTGTAGGGATTGGATCCGAGAAGAATTCGATGGCTTAGTGGAGCCCCAAAGCTCTACTCCGTAAGACCAAATAGGTCGTATGATGGTCATGTAGATGAGTCTTTTGTAATTAATTGGGAGCTTAGAGCGTTTGTCTAGTAAGTGTTGAAGTAGCCTGAAACGTCGAGCGGTTTCTTGTCTTTTTAGTCTTGTATGAGGATTCCAGGTTAATCGTTTGTCGAGATGCAACCCTAAGTATCGGATCTGTTCTACAGGCACAAGTGGGATATTATTAAAGGATACTGAAGGGCAGGAAGTCATTGGTTTACGACATAAGGTAAAAGTAATTTGATGGGATTTTTGAGAATTTATTTCAATTCTCCAGGTCTGGCACCATTCTTCAAGATCAGTGATATGGGATTGGAGGCTTTGGGATACAATAACTGGAATGGTATTGACTGATAATACACATGTATCATCAGCATATGTGGTAAGGATAGTATTAGGATGAGTTGGGATGTCAGCTGTATAAACTGTATAAAGGATTGGGCCAAGGATACTTACCTTGAGGAACACCAGCAGATTGGGAAAAGAGGGATGAATAGACATTATTATGGTTTACTTGGAAAGTTCTATTTGTGAGATAGGATTGAAGGACGAGAAAGTAGGTAGGCGGTAGAAATTTAATAATCCAGTATACCAGACTCGGTCGAAAGCCTGTTCCACGTCAAGAAAGACGCCCGAACAATATGATCCACGTTCTAATGCAGAGGAGACTACATCCACCACACGATGACATTGCTGAATAGTGGAGTGGGATGCTCGGAATCCAAACTGGTGATCTGGAATTATGTGATTTGCATCAAGGATGGGGTACAATCGTTTGAGGATGAGTTTTTCTAGGATTTTACCCATGCAAGGTAGAAGAGCGATAGGACGGTAGGAGGAAGGGTATTCTGGTTTTTTTTTTAGGCTTGGGTATCATTTTAACAATTGATAGTTTCCAGAGGTCAGGAAAATATGTGGAGCGGAGTACAGCATTATATATATAGGTAAGGAATAGAATGGCTTTTCTAGGAAGGTGTTTTAAGATATGAATTGTGATGAGGTCGTGCCCAGGAGCTTTGCGGGAAGGTAATCTGTGTATAATGTTGGATATTTCTGTAGGATGGAATGCTTTGGGTGGAAGGGACATTAGGAGGGGAACATCTAACGCTTCTTTTATATGTTCAATGTGAGTTGGGTTAATGATATCAGGATGTGGATGAACGATTTTGGAAAGGTATTGACCAAATAACTGTGATTTTTCTCCGTCAGATCTTGTCCAGTTATTTGATTCAGTAAGGAGTGGATGATTAAATTCTTTGAACTTTAGGAGTTTATTGGTGGTCATCCATAATGTTTTGTTGGTGGTTGTAAGATTTTCAGTCCAGGTTATTATTGTTCTTCATTATTAAATTATACAGATGAGGAAGATTAGTCCAGTATATAAGAAATATCTTATAAAGAAAATAAACTTATTAAATTGTAATAAAAATACAAAATGCACATTTTTTTAAAAAGCTCTTTACTCCAATCACACCAGAATACTAGTTATTAAGTAAAACATTTTCGATCAATCATCAAATTATTCCTTATCTAGAAATTATAACGTTACAGCTCAATTATTATAAGAAAAAATTAATTAGATGATTTACTAATTTAATTTAATGAAAAAAACAGACTTTTTTTTTAAAAAGTGAACAGCATGAAAAGATATTTTAATTTGACACTTTAGAAAAACGACCTGCGCAGAAGTCGCCTTTGGGCAATTGCGTATAGAGAGCCACACCCTTTCCCCCACTACCTAGCTCTCTCCACTTGCCCTTTGCCTTTATCGTGACTATAATTATATTATAACAGGTTATAATTTTATAGAGCTAAAAGTTATAACGCATAACTTTTGAGTAATAAAAAATGAGAGATAACATTTAGTTTACCTAAAAATGCATTTATTTTGATTACCTATTCGTGAAACCACCTTTCTACATCAAACAGGTGGTTTTAGTGAGCTATAGAGGCTATTTTTAGGATGTTTGTTGGACAAAAAGTGCTGTATTATCAGCGAAGCTGCTGATAATGGTGCAAAGGTGTTCCGAGATATGAGAGGAGTATATAGGAAATAGAGAACAAGGCTTAAAACATTGCACAATACACAATTCTATTGAAGAAAGAAAGAGGAAATAGAAGAATCAATGAAAGAACTGAAAAACCTGTCATGGAAAAAAATATTGAAGAATTAAAAAATAAGTAGAAGATAGATGAGGTTGAATTTAACAGAATACCTTAGTGCCAGGCGCTATCAAATGCTTTCTCAATATCATAGGAAATCAATTTCAACCAAGCAATATTCTTTTTTCTGAAAAGTGACATACATTGCATTTGTAATAAAACATTGTTATGATATGAAGGAAAGCTAACTTGTTGGATTGGCTTCATTCCACTACTTTCAAGGAGAGGCTTTGTAAGATTAAGGATATTTTTTTCAAATATTTTAGACGTTATAGGTAGAAGTGCAATAGGACAATAACGTGAAGGATTAGTGACAGGTTTTGAAGTTTTAGGTGTCATTTTAATTTTAGAAAGCCAGGAGCTTTTTTGTTTAAGAGCTTAATAGATTTCTTTGGTTGAAATATTAAAGGAGGAAGTGATAAGGGTAAGGATGCTGTCAAGTCGTCATCAATTTTGTTGGTGAGAGTTGCCCTGAATATCGTTTGTCCAAAATTTTTCAGCAAGATTTTTTGGGAATTCGTCGTATTTTTCTTTACTTGTTATAACCCTAGAGTTGTCTGTATGTCAGATAGGATATTGAAAGTTGTTATGCTTTAGTAAACGTAGCTTTCTATACTGCTCTGTCTCTGTTATTTATGCAGTTCTTGTTTTTAAACATTGATGTTTATTGGTGAAGTTTACAGATTAGTTAGTTGAGTTCTGTTTTGTATGAAGTATATCTTGTTCTTTGCCATAAGCTACGATCCCTTGTTTTTCTTTAATAAAATTTCATATTGGCTCAGGTAGGTAGGAATCAGATTTTGATGTCTTCTTTGGGATAGTTGAATACCAAACTGCTTATGAATGTTTTCTGTCAAGTGAATTGCTGTATTGCCAAGGTTGTTGGGGGTAAGTATATTAGTATTCAGTGTGATTTTGTTGTTCAAATAATTATTAAATTCATTCCATTTTATATAGACATTGATTAATAATGAAGGGAGAACTAATTTTTCCTAATGGGAGGTTTAATTCGAGAATGACTGGGATAAGAAAAGAGATAGAAAGAGAGGAAAAATTGAAATGTGGAAATGACTAAGAAATCAATTACATAGGGAGACTTTGGTGAAGGCCAATAGGTAAGTTGAGATGAAGAAATTGTAGAAAGTTTTAAATACACTATGCACTTCGTCAATCAAACTCTAAGAGACTTACTGAAAGGACCATCTTTAGGATCTACCATCACTGACACTAAGTTCGCATTTATAGGCATGTATGTCATTTTTTCTTAAGTGATTTCTATTTCTTAAGATTAAAATTTGAAATAGATACATCAGTATTTCTCTATACAAACTTGCTCACATGAGATCTCAAAATGCTTTCTCTTGGAATCCTCGAGGATCTGTCAGTTGTAAACTTGTTATGTTTATTGGCATTACAATGAACTTGAAGGCAAAAGGTTAGTTTCAACATATGCTAAAGTTATATCATGCCAAATTAATTAAAACATGTCGGATTGTTATCTGTTTTGTGTCTCATAAATGCATTAAATTCTTTTATCACCATTTATCCCTCTTATCTTCAAATCATATAGTTTATTCAAGACTTAAACATGAATCTTTTCACGAATTCCTTCACTACCTTTATCTTGAAGCCTTCTTAAGTCAATTAAATAAATTATGCCATCATCACATCTTATCAGGGAATTATTATTAAATGATCCTCTGAATCTTCAAGTCTTTTTCAACGAACCTTTTTTTTTTCTTCCATTAGAAAAACTAAAAAAATATAAAAAGAAAAGAAGCTTGGTCATGGAAATCATACAATTAGGGACTAGTTTCATATTTTTTTTATGGTAATGGCTCATTTCGACTCGAAAAAACCAAGAGTTGGACATATTTTATGATGGCCAAAGTGTCGTTCATAAAGTACAACGGATCAGATGGCTGGGACACGTAATAGGGATGGGTAAGGAGAGGATGGTCAGAAGACTGTACAACGGAAAACCCGATGGAGTAAGATCTCGTGGGAGACGGAATGGAAGATGGAAGGATGCCGAGGATCTGAAAAAAAATTGAATATCCATCGGTCATACTAACGACAGAGAAGACTGGGGAAGAGCTATTGAGCTGGCCAAGGACTGGTTTAAGCGTCTGCTGCGACGTGAATGAATGGTGATGAAATAGTTTTAAAAACGGTGCACAATTTAATTATAGAATCTTTGCAAATATTGTGATATGAGGGTCTATAACATATTCCATAAATAGACTTCAGCATGGGTCCCATTCTTGGATTCCAAGTATCGTGTACTAACGCCATCGGAGTAGAAACTAGGAGAAGAATATTGTCCGCAAACCGTGGCTATTTCGAGCTAAGACAACACCTAGAAAGTACGGTTATAACAAGAAAAACAAAAATCATCCTGTACAAAACCCTTATTCGCCCAGTGCTACAAATGGAGCGGAAACATGGGCAATGACAAAAGACGCATACTGCAATTTTCTTGTCTTCGAGCGCAGGATCCTCCGGAGAATATTTGGGCCCATCTGTGTTTATGGAAGATGGAGGCGAAGAAAGAATGAGGAGGTGTACGATCTCTTTGGTGAGCCTGACGTGGTCAGTTTTATCAAGCGGTCCAGATTAAGATTGGCTGGACATGTGGCGAGGATGAGCGAGGAGGAAATCCCAAAGCGTGTGCTGACGGATTACATCCACGAATGGAGGAGAGTCGGCCGACCAAGACTGCGGTGGACTCACTGTGTGGCTGAGGACGCTGGGAGTCCGCAACTGGATGGGAGCAGCACTCAACAGAACTACTGACGGAAGCTGATTGAGGAGGCCTGGACGCGTAAACCTGTTGTGCCGAACCAATAATAATAATAAACTCCAGAATGACAACATCCTGCTTCCCCATAAATTGATGGTTGAGGTAACTAATACCTACTTCTACTTCTATCGGTTCGGCAACCACATCCCACGTCTTAAGTACGATGAGAGCCCTTAGTCCTTGATTTGTTTACAGTTACTTATGTTGGAGTTTATGAGGTCTATTATATGAGAAGTTTATGTTTATTATTTATTGTCTGGCTATAAAGTTCGTATAAAAGTGTATTGAAAACGATTAATTTTATAACCCATTCAAGACCGGTCCCACAACATGTGTGCAAAGCTTTTCCAATACTCTGAGACTGGTTGCACTGAACAATGTGTACAACAATAATGAAGAGGGATCATCATTTGCACTAATTAAATTCATATCTGAGGAGCATAGAAAAAAAATGGTGTTGGTTTTAACTTAGCCTAGTGCTTTCTAAACATTTTTGATTCCAGTGGTCTTCATATTTTGTTTTGATCGCATACTTTTTTATTTTAAAATATTTTTTTTAAATTTATACCTCTCAATTGCATCATATATAATTTTGAAATAAACTTTTCTCATTTTTAATGGTGCATATTTATTTTACTTTACATTACATACACAGCGTGCAATAATCTTAATTGCGTGAATCAACTTAGGAATCGGGTCAGGTGTGTAGTATTTAAAAAAAAATGAATATGAGCAGTATTAGAAATTTAAAAAAAGTTCACTACTGGGGACATGGTTTGAAAAAATTCTTCGTCTGGTGAAGGATTAGGAAAGTCAACAGTCTGTTAAACTATTATTGTATTATACTTTATTTTATTCATCAAGCATTAATTATTTTGGCACTTTTCCGTTAGCCGGACCCAAGCGAAAAATCACCAAATAATGTAGAATACCGTCTAATTTCTTACAATGATAAGGGGAATGTTCGTTTGGGGGCATGCGCTATATTCTCTGAATTCATTCAAAAATTTTGTAAAAAATATGTGCAAATTTGGGATTTAGCTAGAACTGAAAAATATGCAGTCCCTGTTTTTCAAGAGAAAGGTATATTGGCAAAGAATGCAACATGCGATCAGAATCATGAACTGAAACTGTCTTTTTGTGACGGAGTACGTTGGTGGTGCAATATTTCATAATGCAGCACGAAGAAGAGCATTCGCAATGGTACGTGGTTCTAATCGTCCAGATTGAGTTTTCTAATATTTTTGAGATTTTTTACGGCTAGAGCGAAGAGATTTTATCAGTCACATGGTTTAAAAAAAAAACTGGATATGAATCATAATACAGCTGTAGATTGGAGCTACACAGCAACTTAATAGAAGTGTGTGTAGAAGTATTAGTGGAACTTAAGGAAAAAAGAAATCGGTGGTCCTGAAAAAAATAGTTGAGATAGACAAAAGCTTACACTTCATGATTCTGAACGCATGCTGCATTCTTTGCAATATATTTTTCTCTTGAAAATAAGAGAGACAGCATCTTTTTCAGTTCTAGCTAAATCCCAAATTTTCATCCTTTTTTTTACAAAAATTAAGACTGAAGATAAAAAGAAAATCGTGGTTTGTTTTGAATTAATTCAGAGAATAGAACACATGGCCCCAAACATTTGCGCCTGGTTAACGGAATATACCATAATTTTTAAAAAATCTTGAATATTTACCATTTGACCGTTTAAATATGGAGAAGGAAATGGAGGTAAACAAATAATTCTAGTGAAACTATTTATTAGAAACCGGTCTTCTTCATGGAACGAGGGGTTTTTAAATTTCCCGGCAACGTAGATCCAAAAGTCGCTTTCCAATAAGTCGTTTCACCATTTAAGGATTTTTTTCCATCTCTCTCTATTTAAAAAAAATGTTGGTTATAAATGCTTAATGTTTAATTGACATTAAATTGATAATCAGATGCCCCTTTACAATATTTGATGATATGAATACTTTGTACACGACAGGGATCTATGTGCTTAGAGACGATGAGACACGCGAAGTACACAAGACTAGATGGGAGGGCTCAACAGTTGATGGCATGGCGGTTGACAGGCCGGCTACATGTATGCCGTTCGTGACGTCGCTCCCATTCTCGAGTATTAACGCTTCAATTCGCGTCAAACTTTGTAACAGGACCTTGTGTAAGCTGGCTTGTGCACTTCCCCAGCTTCTGTGAGCACAAGCTAATGATGGTATGGTTTGTATGCAGTTTGTTTCGGGATGTGAGAGCAATCGGGAATCGCCTCAACAATTAAGTCGATTACAGGCTTTAACCCATATACAATTTAATAGAAAATCAAATATGCCTGTATGCTGTTATATGAAATTGTGGCTTTACTTTTAGTTTCTTTATTCTAGTCAAAAATATATTGGATTATTATTTATATTGCAACGTTATTAGGGAATACAAATTTTTTAACGATTATTGTTGATTTTGGGATACGATGAGTAATTATTGATTATAATTAGTTTTAGAAATTGATTTTGCTTCGTTCTTTCAGCTACAAACCCCGCAGTAACATCAACTGGTGGCGATTGAAATATAAACTCCCTTCTGCATACTAAGCTCCTTCGCATTCTTGAATGACATCCTATACCACCTCTGCACTGCACAAAGAAGTAAGGATATTTATAATTATTTACATAAAGTATTCAAAACTCAAAAGTACTACCAAGAAGGGAATATATCACGCTAATAATCATTTGGCATTAGATTGAATAATAGACCACTTAATCCATAAGGATACAGGAGAAGAATTGTTTAATAGGGGATATACAATATTGATATTTTATTAGTTATGTTAGAAAAAAAAAATAACACTGATACATTCCTGATCTAATTTCATAAATACTGGATCTAGGTCTTTGGTGGAAAAAAATTATGTAATGAATGTTTACAAAATATTTTATTGAATTTCAAATAAGGGAACTTCAAACAAATTAAAAGAATAGTCTAGCTACAGTCAATTTAATATTATTTTTTTAAATCTAAAAACCGACTTTTCGGTGAAAACTTGTTAAACATCATCAAGAATAAAATTACAAATTATATCGTAATACAAATAAAGGTTTATATGTGATAATATCATTTAAATATTAGATTAAAATTATTATTAAACTTATTACTAATGAAAAAATAACATTATAAGAATTTGGCACAATTTCTGAGAAGAGTCACGTTAGGTAATGGTGATAAACCATGGTGATTTTATTAAATTGACTTTATTCTGCCTACAGTTATTTGTAAATACTTTAAACATCATCTTGAGTTTTCCAGCAGCATGGTTACTGAAAAAATAATATAAATATTCATGAAAAGAAAGCACTAATGAAATAACTAAAAATAATGAAATAACTAAAACTAAGTCAGAATTTTTTATTTTCAACTGGTCCATTAATCTTTGTATTCTATCTCTGATTTAATTTCTGCTCTCACAAGTTTGAATAAAAGTATCGAGATTTAGAATAATAAATTTTATATTAACTGCACCCGGACTATTTATTCAAACCGTCAAACATCAACCATCAATATATCATACAAAATCAATATCTTCTTGTCAGTGAAGGACACTTTGTTGAATATATAAGACATAGTAGCAGCCCTAAAAAAAAAAAAAATGAAATTAGTTTACACTGTCACTACTGGCCCTCTTAGTACATGAACCATTTCACACGAAGATAGTGACTGACCAATCCTTGGTTAAAAAATAACACATAAGATCGCGGGTTCGTAGCCCGGCATCTATGATTTTTTTAAATTAATAAAAAATACTAGGTTATGCCGTCCTTCGGAAGTGATCTAAAATATGGGTCCCGAGTCTATACGATGCCAGGTACTCATTAAAGACCCCTTTCCCAATTACACCTGGATAGGGAAAAATTATGACTCACTGCAACATCCTCCAATTAGCCATAGCGGCATAAAATGACAACAAATTTTCTTTCATGCTAATTTTTTAAATATAAATAAACATATTTTATTTTTATATGCTTGAAGCTATCTATTGGAAGATAATCAAAAATCAATTTAATTAACACGTATACATTGAAATGAATGTGTCATACTTACAATTTACTTTAAATTACTGTTTGCATCTTTGATACAGGAGGCTTTTGTTCTTCTGAAAATAAATTATAATTACTAATTCATTTACTAGGAAAATGTGTTTTAAATTATACTAATTAAAACATATTTACGCATTTTATTTTTTGAATACGAATGGGAAAATAGGAATATTTAATCTGATTAATTAAATAAATAAATTATTGTTATTACATGCTTTATTTTATCTTAATATGGTTTAAATTATTGATATAGTATTTTTTCAAGAATAACTCAATCTCAACGGTTGCAATAGTCGTGAAGCCAACTTTAGCTGCACGAAAATGTTAGGCCATACTTCATGACTAGTCATATATTGTGATACTTGATTGTTTGTTTTGACCACAATTGATGCGGATATTTTTTGTTGTCCATACCTTTTTGTTTGACACGAATCTATTGTATCGATTGGTCGCCTGTATAACCAATTCCGTACATTTAGTTTTTTAATTTTAAATACAATTTAATATTGTTTGGGAAATTAAAGTTTTCATTTGATCTTTTGAAAAAAATAAAATAAAACTTAGCAATTTTGATTTTCGCTAACCAAGACACATCAAAGTTCTGATCTTCAATCTTAGGATTTTTCTCGAATCACTACAAAAATCTCTTAGTACAGATTTTATTCATTTAAAAAAATACAATATAATTCTAACTCTTTATTTTCACTTATCAAAGTGTTTAAGACGATGATTTGTATATCTAATATATTCGTATTTACCCAAACAGACCCGAATTATTTTAAAAGGCTGTTCTTTAATTGGCCTAACTCTAGTTTTGTATAGTGTTGCAGAATATAATCGTAAGTTGTCTGAACAAAATAGCAGAATTACCAAAACGAAGAACGTAGATTTCACCCCCTGTTTCTAGCTCATCCATTACTACATTGTTCGTGTTTTTAGCATCACTCAGAGTGTCTCCTGTTTAAAAGAAAGAAAACAGTTAAATAAAATGATAGCTGAATTTTGACTTAATAAACATTATTTGTTTAATGTAGTCGGCCCAAAGTGGTCGATCTGCAAGTTTTCTGCTACGCCTTTACTAAGTATTTTCAAGTGTATTTATTTATTCCCCCTATCAAAAAATTCTAACTGAACATGTCACTTATTTATACCCAATACCAATAATTTCTAAATAAATATTTTGTTTCACTTTTTAAGTATTCAAAATAGACCATCTTTAAAAATATATTGCGCACAATTCATCTGAAATCGTAATTCAGAGCTACTTTTCTCGAACTGATAAATTCCCTGCTATTGGAGCAAGTGCTTAAAATCATATTAAGAATATCACAGATTTTCATCCCACGGTTAGCCTAATTCATAGAAGCATTGTTATTTTGTATGTAAACGAAATGAGTTGAAAATCATACAAAATTAACTAAATGCATTCCGTTCTGTATATTTAAACTTTGATATATATTAGGTATATTGAGGACAATATATTTTCTCGTATGAATATTTTTTTATTAGTTTAAACTTAATCTTAGCCCAAACTTAATCCCCAAAAGTCTTCCAAGATTCCTTTATTCATCCCTAAAGTTCCCGCTTAAGGGGGTTTAGATTAGTATAGAAATATATCTTTAAATATATTATAGTAGGAATATAGTAAAGTATATATCTAGGTATATAATATTATGTATATGTATATATATATATTATTAGTTATAGGCATATATATTTAAGAATTTGTAGATTTATATACTTAATAAAAAATACCTTTTGGCTCATGGGCATAGACAACAGCTGCGAACACAACAATAGCAGCCAAAATTACGGTGGATCTCATATTTCTAGAAGTAAGACATAATTAATATTACACATTGTATAATTAATAAATGAAATTAAATGCTTTATCTCCGTATCGTTAATTTAGGTGAAAAATAATGAACATGTAATTTTTTCTACATATTCCTATCCAAATACGTGCCTTTCGATTATGCTTCATGAAAGCCTCATTTTATTAAATGTACGTCCTTGAAAGCATCAATGAAATGCTTACAACATTTGTGAAAAAAAAAAAAACGATAACATAATATGGTCTATGATCTTTATTTTTTTTTTTGTTCGCTTCTTTTTTTTAAAGGTTCAGAACATACTTTGGAACAAGAAACATATCGCTTTTAATGATACTGCTCGTAATTTAATGATACAGTAGTAAAAGTTCAAATATATTTTTTTCTATTAAATGAAACTTTTCTGAGGATTCTAGGATTGGTCTATGCTTCGCCTGAGTTGGTAGTTCTTTGTGCGTTGAATCATCACTTAAAATCTGGGGACTGTAAATTATATGGTTGAATAAAAAATTTTATGTTTTTGTCCGGTAATTAATAAAGATATAATCAAGACAATGAATATACTGTTAATTGTGAGAATATATAAAAAATCATTAGCTTTATAAAAAAAATACATAGGAAGGCTTAAGAAAGAAGATAACTAAGAAAAAAAGTGTATTTTGTATGTGATTGTATGATAATCGATTTTGTATAATAAAAAAAATTGATACCTTTATTTTATGTTAATTTTTGTTTTTTCCTGTATAGTTTATGTTTTTATTATTCAAGGAAAGGAATAATCGCGATTTCTACAAAAAAAAGTTTTCAGAGCCACTCAATTCCGAATCGTGGAAATAAAAATAATAAAATATGAAAACTTTCAAAATACCATTGAAATTCTGTGGTACACTTGTGCAGTTGTTGAACTTTTTTTTTTAAACACTTGGTAATTTCTATTAGTTTTAAACATTTTGCACAAGTTAAATTGATATCTGATTTTTAGAAAAGGATGATTAAACATTATTTTATCGTTCGATCTTAGTAAAACTATAATGATTAAACAATGAAAATTTATGTTGATCATTATATGTTGTATTTTATGTTTCATAAACTCTTTTTCGGTATCCACTAACTTTTTATTTCTTTAATATTAGAAATAAAAACTTTTACTAATTTTAATTTAATATATACAGATAATGCGACATCAGAGGTCCATCATGAGTACGGGAATACAGGAATATAGTTTGGTCTCTTAAAAAGTTATTTGATCTCTAAAATATCAAGTAATGTTTGTTTAAAAAATCAAATACCAATTTAAAATTTTGCATTTTACTTTTAACAAGATGTGATTAACACTTTGCTACACACACACATATATATATATATATATATATATATATATATATATATATATATATATAAAGTATAGACATAACGTACTTGTAAATAAAATTTCTTTATGAAACTTACTGTTCTTTGTGTTCCTTCTTGCTGGTAGTAGGTAATACTCATTGACGAGATTAGGTTTTATAGTTGGCTGTCAATATTTGTTCAATTGGTTTTTAAGCATATATACCTTACAACAGTGACAATTCCTACGACATGTGTTATATTTTCCCTGTCATCCGAAAAAAAATGTAATGTATCTTGTTTAGATGATTTTATTATAGATGTTTCTAATAGTTTCTAATTTTAATGAACCCTGTCGTACATGAATTTATTTCGATTAAGCGTAAATTATTGAATTCAAACAGATTTGGTATTTCGGATATTAAATTAATTATAAAAGCATTAATTGGGGAAGGGACTATGATTAAGAATATTATTTAAAAAAATAAATGGAAATAAAGAAACCGCTGAGGGTTATGGTGAACCACATAATGGGGCATGGTAAGAGATATGTTTTCCAGAATCCATGTACTGGATCCCAAAGATATAGCTGATTCGCGAGATTGTGGTCTTATGTTAGATCTGATTAGAGTGATCTGACACAGTGTTAGCGTTAAAACGGAATAGGTCGGGGTAAGTTTAATCCCCTCCCAAATGGGTTAAATGATATTTAATTGCCCAAAAACTAATAGAAATTATTCTCCCGGTATTTGACAACCAAATGACTTTTTATTTGCGTTATTATCTTAGGTCGGACATTCTTAGAAAAATTATTTACAAAAAGAGTACAAATGCGATCTCTTCCCCCGACATACTTTACCAGTAAAAGGTTACTAGTTACTAGTAAATGGTTAAAATTCTCAAGTTTAAGATAAGTTAACTTTATGATTGATTCTTTATTAATTATATAGTATTCATAACTTTGAAAACGACTATTTTTATCTTCAATTATTATGTTATGCTCATTTACTAATTTTAGGTACCAAATAATTGTTTATCATCATGATGATCATAGTCGTTCCTCTCTACCGCTCTGCACTGTGAGGTTTCTTTCTGTATAGCCCGGACCACACCGTACGATCTTCTACCATTTCTCTCCTTCTATTCCATTGCAGACTTCTCTTTGCGAAGCTTTCCTTAATACCATCTTCCCAGGTACGTCGGGGTCATCCACTGGACCTTCTTCCTTCAACCTTAGCCTCGTATGTCATCTTGGCCAGCCTGTTAATTTCCAATCTTAAAACATGTCCAAACCATCTTAGACTGTTTTCTTCAATGACTTTTTCCGCAGGGTCCACTCCGAGGCTTGATCTAATCATCAAGTTGCAAATTCGGTCTCGTCTTGTTTTTCCATCCATCTTCCTTAGGAATCTCATTTCTGAAGCCTGGGTCCTACTTTTATGTTTGGTGGTCAGCGCCCAAGATTCCGAGGAGTATGTTCATATGGTAAGAAAAGTAGATTTATATACCCTCAACTTTGTGTCCTTGGATACTTCTCTTTTATTCAGGTACCTTTTATTTAGTGCATGGAACCATTTACTAGCTGAGTTGACCCTCTCCCGGATTTCATTGTCCATGACTCCATTCTCATCAAGGTGTGCTCCCAGATATTTAAAGGTTCTCACCTGTTCGATGGGCTTGTTCTTAATTCTTATGACTCTCATTTTTCGGTGAGGCATCCTGCCAATTCTCACAACCTTGGTTTTGTCAGGGTTTATTTCCATATTGATCTTTAATTAATTAATTGATTATCTCTGATCTATTTTATCGAAATAAAAATATGTTTATTTTTTTATTATTTAAAAAATAGTCCAGAAACAAATTGTTTTTCATTAGTTTGTAATTTCGCTTACCTATATATGAAATTTATTGAATGAAATATCTCGAATGTTATAAAAAAAGGTATCAATTTTTGAAAATAGGAGCTATCAACATCAGTGGCACAACAACCCAGCTAGTGAATCAAGACCTTCCCTATTGAGGTTCCATAATAATTTAAGTTTCGGGTAGCTGGGTTATTGCCCTCATGTCTTGTGGTAGGGCTGTCACCTTTGAACCTTCAGACTTAGACCCTTCAGGGTGGGTACCAAAGGAAGGTAACCCGAGAGTATTCACTGTAGTTGACCTTTGGGAATGCTTGGTTTATTTAGTTTGATGTATATAGTGTACTGTATGGTTGTTTGCATTATTGTTCCCCCAACCTGAAGGACCAGGTTGCAGTCTGATGAATGGGCATTGGGTTCGCGCATTTTCTACACCGGAAAGTAAGAATACTAATATAAAATACAATATATTAATAATAAATTCTTTATTTATTCTGGGACAAGTCCCTTAAGAATAACAATACAGGTTTCTTTACAGGGTATTATTATGTCGTAGAGTATATTAATGCAGGGTATTATTATGTCTTATTAAATGAGAAAGAAGTAATGAGAAGAAAAAGTTGCGAATTATCTCCAGTGAAAACATTATAAAAAAAAACAGAGGACAAGAAATAAAAAATAACAGAAATAATATACTGGTGGAATGCTGAATGTTTTAGGGAAGGTTCCATCTAATAAATATATTCGTAGAAGATAATGGAGAGTGTCGTAATACTAAAGTTTTAAATTGACATTGAAGTGATTCCTGTGGTTAATATGTAATTTCTACTTTTATATAATTATTAATTGTAGTATTATATATCATACAATATGTAATATATTTGATTATCAATTTCAGTTCCCTTTGTCACTTTAGCCATCCTCTATAAGATCACTAGCCTTCGTGTCTTCGCAGATCTCCACTATCTACACATTTTCCAGATCCATACTTACCTATGTCTCTTCTATAGCTACCACTCGAAGGTACTAACGCGTGTCACTATTCGTTGACGTGGACCTTCCTCATCAGTATTCTTTTAATGATCTTATTAACTCTGTTTAGTTTCATTAGCTCCTACTCTATCCTTAACTCCTCCGTTCTTGCAGCGTCAATATGTGACATATTGAAAAATCTATTTCAAGAGCCACTAATGTATTTCCAGGCGACTAAAACTGCGTCCTTAAACTTTAAAAAGTCAAAGAGAAATGTTTTCTTTCCAAAGTTCTCCGAGAGATGATTAATATATTTTTCCTATTTGCTAATTTGTTTTCTTTATCATTTTGCACTGTTCCGAAGATGCCCAACAACACTCCCAAGATTTTTGAAAACAGTACTTTATATAAGTTAGACTTCCAAACCTAAATATAAAACGAGTTTCCTCATCAAATATTCCACATCATAATCATTCCATAATAAAACCACCTGATCATCTCTTAACTGAAGGTTGAAACGACATTATAACTAACCTTAACAAGCATATCTCGACATCTATGGGCTTCCGGCATCGGAGTTTACTTAATGCTTTTACATTTTACGCATTGAATTGTTGGAATTCAGAGTTTTCTATCGCGCATGCACTCTTTAAACTCCGTCGTTGTGCGTTTTCGCATCAAGCCGAAAGAAACCATTATTATAATGAATTCTCTAATGTCTTCCACATTTTTATGTATATTTAAACATATTTTTGTTTACTTTGTGTTGCCTTCCAAAAAAAAGGCCAAGTAACTATACTTTCTTCCAACTATAGGAAATATAGTACCTACCTAGATAAAGTATATAGTAGCTTATTTAAAACTATAAAACGTTAGTATACAAATTATCTTCATTAGGTCTATATTTTAATAACCTAGCGTTAGTGAACATTAGTGTGTCCCTTTGATTTCCTGTAAATTCGGCACAAATATTCCTTGAGATCAGAATAAACGACATTGGTGTAGGAATTTTTATGCTTTCGATTTGGTTCAAATGGCTGGCTTATTGATCGTTAAAAAAATTACTAATGAAATGTAAATAAAAAAAAAATAACGAAGCATTAGGCCAGGGGTCGGCAACCGGCGGCCCGTGGGCCACATGCGGCCGTGGACTTTCTTGGTGCGGCCCGCAAGCCTGAGGTCCGCAAGAAAAACATACCGAAGCAAAATGCCATATAAATCCAGTAGGAAATGTTTAAAAGTCTTAGTCTCTCTGTTAGAACCTGCACCCGACTTACCGAAGACTTGGGTGCTAATTTGTTTGAACAACTCAGAGATAACGCGCAGTATTTTGACTGCTTCTCTTTTGCGATGGATGAAAGTACTGACGTGTTGGATACAGCACATCTACTCATATTTGTACGCGGCATTGACGACAACTTTACTGTATAAGAGCTTGTGAAAGTGAGCAGTTTGAAAGGTACAACTACGGGAGAAGATTAATTTCACCATTTGGAACAAGCCCTGGGGATTCAATGGCAAAAGTGTCACTACCGATGGAGGCAAGAACATGAGCGGTCAAAACAAAGGTGTTGTTGGGAGAATAGTAGATAATCACTATGTTTGGTAGTACGTATTTGTGTGAGCCGACTTTTTCAATTCTCACTACCACAAAAATAAGAATTGTTCGCGGTTAACAGATGAACATTTAGACGCAATACCGCGCTTGTCAACGACTAAAATGAAAGCAGACGTTAAAAAACTTGCAAGTCAAATGCAGCCGTTCTTACTTATATGTTAGTATAGTAATTCAATTTGAATAGACATGATTATATGAATATATATATTATTTGATACATTCCAATCAGAGTTGGAACTATACCCGAGTTAGTTATGCCGCAAGGTGATTCGTGTAGGCTGTTCAGTATGCACAGTGGCGAATTTCTTTGTTCTCAAAGCATGTCTTGCTTTAAGTTAAATGTGTATATTTTTACACCTTTTCAGAAATTACTCGTATTGAAGTAGTTTGTTAACATTTGATGAACTGTTAAACTGTTGTTAAATAACACAATACGTTACTCTCCTTGATTGTATGTACATAGAATGAATTGTTTACTATCTGCAAACAAATGACTTTATAAATAGAAATTAAATTTTTTGACAGCCATTTCTGAATGAAACGCTATACTAACAAATTTATTTTTTTCAGTAAGCAACCTTGAGAACATTAGATGCCTGTTAACATATATAAAATGAATAAATGGTGCCGGAATAAAAATGTGAAACCTAATAAAAGGGCATTATATATAGTAATATAATTAATCTATTAACCGTAAACGTATATAAACTAATGTGATGGTAATATCTGTTATAAAAAATCTTAATACATTTGCATTAATGATAATACATTATTTATTAAAATAAATAAATGAAAAATAGACAACAGTGTGAAATGAACAATATTTCTGATTTAATTACCAACTTTTAATTATGTACCCATGAAATATATAGAACTGTCTACGATTTGGAGACAATATCAATTTAAATATCTTAAAAAAAAAAAAAATTTGTTTCAATAATGATTAAAAATGGGTAGTTCCATTATTTTAAGTGGATATGAAAATTAAGTTTGAAATTAAAATACTTACCTAAATATGTTCTTCAATTTAAATATTTGTTTTATTAATAACAAAATAACTTCCCTTTCCTTCTCTATTCTTTAAACCCTTGATTTTCCAACATCTCCTTTTTTCCCAATTAGATACTCTCTAAGAGGTAATTTAAGTAATTTACTTAAATTAATGAGTATTAAATAACGGCTTTTGTAGTTTAGTTTTTTTTAGTAAAAAACTTGTTACGTTCTTATTTATTCATTTATATCTCTTCAGTTGCTTAGTATTTTTTTAGAACATTGTACTTTTTTTATTTATTTTTTGATACTTTTATAAATACTTTATGATTTGTAGTATGTTTCTTATTCTGTTCATTTTTGTTATTTTAAAGGAAGTTAGCCGTAGAATAAGGTTGATTTTCTTTTCTATTCTATATACTATACACAATGTTGTATCCAGTATATACTTCTTTTATTTTGTTATAATTTTTTAATCATTGCTTTAATTTTTAAATATTTTTATTTTGAAGAGAAAAGAATAGCCCCCGGCCGGGATCAAATTTTGCCAAAGGATCAAACCCCGGCCGGGGCAAATCTTTTCTCTTCAAAATAAATTCTTTTATTTTGGTTTTTCATGAAGTCTTTTTAATTTTAGTTCTTCATGGCTAATCATTTTATATTTTTGGATCTGATTCGTATTCTTTTTCGTATGAATTCTTGAAATTTCTTATGATTCCAAACAGGATTGCTGAAATATTCTTGGGATATTGTAGCTTTAGTTTTCCAAGTTAGTAGGTAGTGTTAAAACTCAGATATAGGCTTTCCAACTGTCCAGAGTTTTCCATTGTTTTCAATGGTACTGTTCCCATATGCTTCTAAACAAGCTGGTCTATCCATTTCAATCATTTCACTTACGCTACCAACGAGATTACCAGCGCTATCATTTAGATTGATTACATAAATATTGTTTACTATATTTCACTCTTAGGTACTATTATTAGCAAGATGAGTTTTTTATCTCTTATGCCTAATGTTCTCGCACTGGCAAAATTCTGTATTTTGACTTTTTAAGATAAATCAATGAGTTCGCTGTTCTGATTCTGATTTGCATTCGTGAAGACTCCTCCAACGTGCTTCCCTTTATTGTTGACGACCTTAGACCTTAGCATGGAGCTGTTTTAGTGTAGTCTACTATTGTAGTTTACTGTATTGTATCAGGGTACTGTAACACCAACGAGGAGGTCTGATTGTTGAATGCAGGACTATGACTGGGCGCATATTGCAAATTACTTCCAATTCAAACCTGACGTTAGTAAGCATGAAAATCATATCTAAAAATATTAGGGAGGTATATCATTGAAGTAATAATTACTGACTTATTACTTCTATTTATTTATTTTAGTAGCCTTCTTTAAAGAAGTACTGCATAACAAAGATTATTGCCAGGGGATGTAAAGGATAATAAAGATAGACAATAAAATGAGACAAACTAGTTAAGTGTTGAGTTTTCATTATTTACGTTAGTTTTACTGTTACTATATGATTTTTTTTAAATATAAAAATCCTCAATTCTCTATTGGCTTTCCTAAGTAAATATTTGACATCCCATTTGCGAAATCGATGTTGAAGATCCCCACGGATTCTGGTGTTTGTGCTTTGTTGTGTTGGAAGATTCCATTATTGAATCTGATGCAGTTGAAGTCCAAATTGATGACTCGGTTAATGCTCACGAACAGGCAGACATTACCTCGTGTACTGGTAATTATGTCCGAGTAGTAAATGTGTATACAAGCTTTGAAAGGATAGTTCGGGATGGGGAAGCATCTTTCTCCAGCTGAAATTATAACCATTATAATTATTAGCTAATTATAACGTATCTATAATGAAAGGAAATGTATGCATCATTAAAATTATTATGGTAAAATAAAAAATCTTGATTTATAATAAAAGGTTAAATGAGTTTCTTTCATTAATATCATGCTAGAGAACATGAAACTAAATAGTTTTAATATTGCAATCTTACCACAACTTTATTTCTTATAAGATTCTAATGTTTTCAATAAGAGCATTTAATATTTATTGAGAGAAAATATCAGGAATGAAGGTTATTACGTTAATGAAAAAGACTTGCAGGATGCCATTTTTTGAGTCTTCCAAATTTAATATCTCAGCGAGAATGGATAATATCACCACTGAGTTATTAAAGGTTTATATAAAGGTAAGCTCAATAGATCTTTTTCTATATCATGAACCTAGCCAAGAAACAGAAAATGATTCCAAAGTAATGAGATGTCATGGTAATCTCGTCAAAATATAGGAGGGAGACAATATGGAATGCAACAATCGCTCCTTGGTTTACCCAATAAGATATACTAACAGATCAAAGAAGCGATATCCACAAGAACTATCGAAAAGGAGAAGATTGACTATATACAGATAAGCGGTCATTGACACTTTTTTATGTTCTAACCCTTGTACTTAAAAGCGCAGGTACCTGATTTATTCACCAGAAACGATCTCTACGGTAGGATAGAACATCTGGGACAGGATTCAACCTATGATAATGCTATTACCAGAGTTAACATCGAGGTCAAAACAAGCTGAAAAAAATACCGGTGGAGCAAAAGGTAAAATGAGTTCAGTATTTCCTCCCGATGGATAGAGAATATTCTATTTAAGAGTAACATCATAAAATCATGGGCTCAGAAAATTAGGCTAAGAAGATGACGACTACATCTCCTGTGAAGGCGACATGCCTTCGAGAAGTCCTGATGATGGTTTTGACCAATCATGAAAAATAAAACTTTACCTGTAAGATCTTTTCTGACCAACTCATGACCGCTAAAAATATATGCAGCATATCCGTTGTTTTCTTCTTGACCAATTTTCACGCAATCTAAAAACAGTTATTTTTTATTAATTATCATAATTTCTTTATAACTAATTTCATCTATGTATTAAATTTGTTAATCATAGGAACTATTCGATAACCAGTAATCGGTTGGGAAAGCTTACTGTCTATTCCATTTATTCCAGCGATGCTTACTGTAAAACAACATTGTCCGTCACCTTTGATTTTACATTCTGGTTCTGTAACAGCTGGAAAAAATGAAAATATTATTAATTATTATCCCCAGAAGATTTAATAGAAAAAGAAGATTTATAATGGGTTTTGTTGTGGACTTTACTACTCATTAAAGTTTTAGTTGTTTTTTATAATATTATAAAATTATATTATAATTTTTTATAATATAATATAAAATTAAATTAATTATGACCTTAATAATAACAAAAACCAGCAGATAGGTTTAATATTATATGCCCCCGGAAATTTTCCATCCTTTGTTATATTCTGCACTTTTTATTCTGTTGTTTTCAAATGTTATTTTCAATTAATTTAAGGATTTAATTATATTAAATGACCCTAAATGATTATATTCAAATATATAATAAATTACTTCACTCAGTGTCTTCTTAAGTTAGCCAGACATCACTTACCGTTGAAACCGATCAATTAAGATTTTAAAAGTCTAAGTTCAAGTTGTAAACTTCAAGAAATACAATTGAAATTAGTACAGATATGTATAGTAACAAATTATGTCAAACGAATGTAGTTCTAAAAAAACTATGTGCTATAATAAACTATGTACTAGCTTTTAGAGATTTAAATAATTTTAAAACTGGTTTATTAATAGTGAAATAATTACTTCAATATTTAAGAAAACATTACCTACGACTTGGTCATATGGCCTTATAGGTGACTGAACTCTTTCTGGCCTGTGAATTCTGGATCAAATAATAAGATAAGTTAATAATGTACTAAACATTGTTGTTCATAATGTTAAAAACAATGAATTGCTTTACCTTTTTAGTACAGTACTACTGCATGACAAAATAAATAATAAAAGAAGTATTATTTGGACCTCCATAACCCTAAAAATAATAGACAAGTAAATATAATTGAATTTCTTTTGTTGATATAATAATTTTGATGGATGGATACATTAGGGTGGGCCGAAAAAACACTTTTTTTATTTCGAAGTTGTAATAGCGATGAAAAGTTGCGAATTATATAGACAAAATAAAATAAAAAAATTATTGGTATTTGATAAATAATTAGTATTTAAATATAATATCCGTAGTATTTTTTCACACGAACTGATAATGAAGTAGAAAAAAAAACTTCAAGGCAAGGCAGATTGATGCAAGAAGGAAAACAGTAAGAACATTCACGCCACAAAAATCAACTTTAATGCTCAAGAATACTCAGAAATGATTTTGTGGATGGATTGTGAATTATGTTCTCCCCCATTGTTGGCAGTGATCAGTGACGACGATATCAAATCGCACATCGACAGTGGCTTAATCCCTGACTGGAACATTACTTTCAAGAAATTTTCTGTTCACACGCAGGCTGTTGAACGCTTTGTAAAACTCGTCACGGAAGCCTCAGGAAAAGTTTGTGGAGACGGATTTATAAGAACCACTCTGATGTCCAGATCAGCCATGCCTTACTTCACAAGCAAATCAGTCTTCAAAGTACCTTCGGCTACAAAATAGAGAACATTACTAATGGACAGGTTCAATTAACATGGACTATTTATTCAGAACTCTGTTTTTCTTTTTTATAAAAGTAAGTTTATTGTTAAAACCTATACTGTAACTTAAATATTTATGCTTTTTGAATATAGAGCAAGTTGAATATATGCCCGTTGTTACTGTTATCACCCATCATGTCATAGGCCTAAATATCTTTTTTTCTGGTTTTTCTATAGCATTGGGGCCATTGCACTACCGGAAGTTGTTCATTTATTCACGCCATAAAACACAATGATCTTATGTTCAAAAATACAAATACTGTAAGTATTACGTTAAAAAAAAGTATATTAAAGACATAAAAAATAACTCGTAAAAATGTAAAATTTTCAATATTTTGGGGCTTATGGTCGACCGGAAAATATCAGCTGATCTAAACCAAATTAAACACAATGTTTTTAGTCTGTATTTAAAGACGTAACAAACTATTACATTACGAAAACATCTAATTCAAAAATTAAAAGAAATGAAGTTTCTTTCATGTTTTGTGAAATATTAGGGCCTATGCGCGACCGGAAGATGTCAACCGATTTTGATAATTTTTTAGTTCTTTTTTTTGTCTATATAATTCGCAACTTTTCCCCGCTGTGTGTGAAAAAAGTGTTTTTTTCGGACCACCCTGGTGTATATATTTTATTACTTTCTTTTGTTTAGGTAAGTATCTAGTTCTTTATTTCATTCAAATACCAAGTTGACTTATCCATATAAACTTTTTATTACATTAGAAAAATCATAGAAAAATCAAAACGAATTTAATTAACAAATTGAAATAACAAACAATTATTATTTTTTTTAGGAGGTATTGAGGATAGCTGTATAGTGATTTCTGTGGTTTTGTAAATGTTTAAGCTGATTTTAATTTTAATTGGTAATTTATTATCAAATCTTCACTAAATGCAGTTTGATGTGTCTCAAATTTTAATTAAAATTCATTTATAACGTCATTTATAATGACGTTAATACTAATTAACGAAATTTTAATTAAAAAAAATAAATATTTAACATGAAGTTACAAACATTTAGATAATGTTTTACTCTCTTAAAAATATTTGAAGTATTTGCTATTTTTGGAACGAATAGTTTGTTTGAACTTACCGTCTCGTGTATTCTTGCTCCGTTTTAAGACTGTTAATATTAGATGGGTTTGTTTGGCGCCCAACATCTTATAACTCTAAGATACCAAAAGAAAAAAACAAGTCTGTTCACTCTCGCGCATTAAATAGTATATATTACCATTTAGTATTCTGTTTTCTGTTACGTTGTTGATGTTCAAAGTTGAACGTTGTAATCTGTTTCTATATTATAATATTGAAGTCATTACTACCAAAATATTGCTGAGCATTCCTTATCACCTTACTCGTTAGATTATAAGTCTGTGTTTTTTTTTCTGATCGGTTCATGTACATGTTCATGTGTTTAATATGACTGCACCTCCAACTACTGCCTTCCTTATTCAGATTTTCCAGTCAACTATCTCCTCACATACATAAATGTATTATTAGTTGATTATTGAAAGTTTCATTTTTTTTTTATAACTGATTTATAGATTTGGTTCAGAAATAAAACTTTCTTCTCAAAGAATAGTTAATTGCATTTACTATTTAGTTAATTGCAAATAAACATTTGATTATATCATTGCAGATTTTTCTGATGTGGACCTATCTTTTTAATTTAATTTTATTTGTTTCTATTGGTACCCTATCGTGCTTATAAATGAAGACGGGTATTTGCGTGATTTGGGTAATGATACATATTCCTACATAACCACACAATGAAGTCGATACATTAACTACATGACATATAATTACGTCAAGGATGAGTCATTCATTCCATGTTCCATTGTGTTGTTTGACGTCACCGTTACCTCAGGAACGGTCTCAGGTTGCCACCGTATAGTACTTTATTAAACTATTCAATTATTTCATTTGTGAGTAGATTCTGTTTTATTTTTTAAGTGCTCGAGATGCTCTATATTCTCTTCTTACTAATTGTAAAAATATCAAAATCGTAACGCCGTTCCAATCACATCGAAAGCAGTAATTAGTGTACAGTTATCTTGTTATGGTTTGCAATACTAAATATTGTTAGGGAAAATGACGTATTTTTTATTTGAATTTACTAAATAAAGAAGCCGTTTCAGGTTACTAGACAAATGCTCCAAGCTCCCAATTAATTACAACAGACTCGTATACATGACTATCATCAGACCCATTTGGACTTAAGAAGTACAGCTTTGGGGCTGATCCACATAGCCATTGAATTCCTCTCGTATTCAGTTCTTAAAATCCAAAATCCCTCGCAAAATCCTCAGTGCTCTTTACTTTGTTACGAATCCGTAAAGACCTTAATGTCCCATTTGTTCTTGATTTGGCCCGAATTCGATATCAATCTTTTCATGACCAACTTTATGACTTTCATGACCAACTCTTCAATTCTTGAAATTCCTCCGATGCGTCTGAAAAGAAGATGATCTTGAGACTTTTTTTATGGACTTGAGTACTACCACAGGATAGTTTCTCTACTTGTCTGTATTCATGCAAATATGTTCCATCCCTGATTTACTTGTTGTATTGTTATAATATAGTTGATAAGTTCAATGAATAAATTAGAAAAATAAAGAAGTGATTCTTTCTCTTGGTGATAGGTGCCTGTAAGGAAATATGGGTATTTGCGTGATTTGCTTAATGTTACATATTCCTGCATAACAACACAATGAAGTCGATACGTTAACTACTTGACATACAATAACGTCAAGGATCCGTATATAATGGAATTATTTGCAACAATATTATAGATTTGTAACACAATTCACAACAGCTTAAAACCTTACAACACTTAAAATAAAGCAGCATTATCTGTCACCCCGTTCAAGCGACGATCAGTGAAAGCCAGAAACAAAACTATAAAAATTAAACTACCTTAATGAAACAACATGTAAACATTTTTTATATTGTGAACCTATTATAGATAATAATATTATAATATAATTAAAGATCTATCCGATAATATTTATGCATTTGTAGGATTGTTTTTCCTCTACTGTGTATAAAAGCCGAGGTCTGCTTGTCTTTAAATGTATGAAAGTCAGAAATTGAAAACTATTCTATGCAGCAGCCTGTGGTCTAGTAGTTAGTGTAACAAACTATTATGCCCAAGATCGTGGGTTCGTAGCCCGGCAGGTGGCTCTAGGATTTTTTAAAAGGAGTAAACAATCCTTAGTTACGCCGTCCTTCGGCAGTGACGTTAAACGGGGGTCCAGAGCCTGTACGATGTCAGGTACTCATTAAATATCCCTATCCTAATTAAACCCGGATAGGGAAAATTTAGAGCTCTCACTGTAGCATCGTCCGATTAGCCATATCAGCATAAAGTGTCCTTAAATGAACAAACAAACTATTCTATGATCAGTTTACTAAGGCTTTAAAAAATTCTATATAAATTATTTTCTTTTGTTTTTATTTTCAGTAATGAGTCCTTTTAATCGATATGGAAAAAATCCTGAGTAACCACAAAATTTTATGTTTTATGTTACATAATACGTAGAATACAGTTTGGATACTAAATAAAATTCGCAAGAAACAAGTGGAAAAAACTTTTTAGAATGTCATACCATCGCTACTCGAGTTTCTAACTGTTTGGCCTCTTAAGTAGAAAGGGTGGTAAGGAACTTAAGTCTGCAACTACAAATTTTATTTATTTGAGTCTGCATCTATTAGCTCAAGAGGCCATTTCCTTTGATCCATCCTTGTCTTCCGTTCATCAGCTTTTTAGAGTTCCCTTTTTCTTTTTTTCACTGAACAGTGCTACTTTGAGGAAAATCTATACCTTCCAGATTTATTGTATGTCCTCTTACCTTACCTTATTAGATTAGAAAATATTTTTTTGTTTTAATTTTCTTCAGACAACGCAGAAACGCTAAAAGTTTCAGAGTTTCTAGTAGGCTCTACAGCATGTCATCATTCTGATGTTAATTTATTTGCTAAACTTTGATAAGTTTGTTTAATAGAGTATCTAGCTTATGTTACTATGTAATTTACTTCTTTAATGATGCTTTCTTGATAGATGATAGAATGATATATACCTCATTAATAATGAGTATGGAATAGTACTAATTGATATAAAAGTTTCAACTCGAATGTACCAGAGTAACTGGGACATGGACTTAACAAAACAGCACATACGCGGCTAGTTTTAAAGCGTTTGGGCTCTGGAGGTGATAGATTGTTCCCTCTGCTTGGTGTCTTTTGAAGTTGGGATGTGCTTTATTCGTGTTTTTTTCCTTTGCCGCCCTGAAAATTATTCCCTATCTGTCCTGAAAATGCCAGAATTTTTCTTTCCATTTTTCAGCCTAAGAGACATAGGGTTCTTAGTTTAAAATTTTGCACAGTCTTAAAAAATATTTGTTGTCTCTTTTGAGGTCTTGTCTCTTCTATATTTATATGAAAAATAAACAATATTTTTAATTTGCAAACTTTTAATTATTTTTACCTTCAATGTTACTATAATTCTTCTAATTGATTTTTTTAATTTAAATTCATATATGTTATATTACATTTATGTATTTTATATAAATTTTATTTATTTGAGTTTATGTTAAATTCTTATAATTTGTATTTTTTTAATTATTATTTTATTTGACTAGGATCTTTTGATGAAAGGAACTGTGTAAGATGGTTACAATATTATTTCCCGAGTCAAGTCTCATTTACAATCACTTGCTTTCTTCATCAGTCCAAACTTTTCGTATGATTAATTCGTGAAATACATCGGTTGCTGTCCATTGGCTGCCATGATCTGGTAGAGACCTTCTGTTTCCGCGGTGTGGTCGGCGTTGTACTCGAACTGCCCGTTGTTGTACTTGATGCACTTGAAATCGAGAGTGAGGACTTTGCTTATGTTGAGGAAGAAGCAGGCATCTGCTGTGTCCTTCTCCGGGTCGATGTCCAGGTAGTAGATGTTGAGGCAGGCATTTAATGGTGTGCCCAAGATGGGGTAGCACTCTTCTCCAGCTGCAAGCAATAAGTTATATAAATATTTTATATCTGTTTTATGAATTTAAAAAAAAAATATATTTATTGAAATTTACAACTGTATACAAAATACATCAAGTAAATATAATGAGTGAATACATTGACATGAAAAGACAAGTAGAGAAACTACCCAGTGGTAGTACTCAATTTTATGAATAAAAAATAAGAAGTATTGCTAATTGTGCTCGAAACTCAAAACTTTTAATACATAACTTTTAATTTCAACGCTTCAACAAACAAATGAACATTACCTTTATCTCATTACTATATCAATTTCGCAAAAAATGAAAACTGATCTTGGTCAAACCTATATCGTGCTACTGATACGAATTTATATCTTATTACAAACTTTTCTCCGGAAGCTATCATTGCTAGGAATTCATGGACAAATGTATAGGTATTTAAAGCAATTTCTTACAAACCACCATTTCCGTGTTCGAATCGGCAGTGAATTTTCCCAAGATCATAAACAGTTAAATGGTGTTCCTCAGGGTTGTGTACTTAGCCCAACTCTATTCTCACTTGCAATAAATGAACTCGGGCTCAACTTACCAAAAGGCAGAGAAAACCGTATGTATCCAGTTTAAAGGTAGCAGAAACAATCCAATCCCTCTTGAATTACATTTAGGAAATTCATTGTTACCATACACGAATCAGCAAATATTTCTGGGCAATATATTTGACACATAATTAAATTGGGAATCACTCATAGCATTATCAAGAACTACTGCAACAAGAAAACTAAATATATTCCGGTTTTTTAATGATAAATCTTGGGGTCAAAGATAGATTCACTATGATGAAATTATATCGGGCCTTGATTTGTTCCAAATTAGACTACGGATCTATGATTTACGCCTCTGCCCGTTGTCGAACACTTGCTAACCTAGAATATATCCATAATGCTGGAATAAGGATTGCAACTGGCCATTTTAGAAGTAGCCCGATCCTTAGTCTATGTGCAGAAGCAGATTTACCTCCCTTGCTGTATAGAAGACAAAAATTGGCTATAAACTTTTTTTTTTTAATGTATTGATATTTACAACTATAATACTATTACAACAAGTAAATCTGCTAATATGAACAATATGACATGAACAACACTTGTGGAGAAACTACCCATCGGGAGCACTCCAATAAAGTTCTATAGTAGAAGGTCTCGAGGCCATCTTCTTTTCAGACGCCTCTGAGGATTGTCAGGAATAGTATGGGAAGCAAGTTGAGGGACTAGCGGATTCAATTGTGTGTGGACCTTGTCATGGAAGGATAGATATCTAGTTTGGGCCAAATCAGCAACATATGGGATATTAAGATCATGATGAATGAGTTTGTTTATGACATAATAAGGAGCATTGAGGATTTTACGGAGGATTTTGGATTGTAGGCTGTAAACTATATTTAAAAATTGTTTCTGGAGACAGACCAACCCACTTACAAAATATTTTTCATTCAAAATTCTCAGCAGCTTTTAGACTAAAACCAAACTCAACTTTTCCTCTGGCAGAAATAATTTCTACGCATATTTCAGCTGTTAAAGCAATTCCCCTCTCTAAACTTGAAATAGAGAATTCACCTTGGACCCTCCAACCACCTAGAAAAATTCTAAATCTCTCCCCTTTTTCTAGAAAGAATACCACTTCATCGGAATATAAACTACGGTTAAAAATCCTGATCATTTTTTAATCTATGCCGATGGACCCGAATCCAAAACTCAGCGGCTTCGTGCTTTGTAATTCGCGACACAACCCACAAATCTAAACTCATTAAATTAGCTTCACGCGATATCTTCAGGCCTACATTTCTGCTTATCATTAACTCAGATGACTATATCTATATTGTCAGATTCGCTAAGCTCCCTATAAAGCTTGAAATATATGTACCCGAACCATCCGCTTATTACCAGGATCCAAAATAATGTTACAAGATTCGCAGAACATTATACTTTATATAATTATACTATATCATCTTAGAAGTCAATTTATTTTAAAGGGATCCTTGGTCACATGGGCATTAAGGGTAATGAGCTCGCAGATCTGGCTGACCGAGAAACACTTACGCTACCTGGCCAAGGCACCACAGTTCTCACGCATCAGAACTTAGTAGAACTCTTAAAATGTAAACTTCATAGAGATGGCAAGCCGCGTAGGAAGAAAGCTATCCTAGGAAACTAAGGAGTATTAAAAAATGGCAATAATAATATGGAGTATAAAGTTACGGCATGGTCTACATCCTACCGCAGCAGCCGTACAGAGGAGGTTGCCTTCGTCCGCTTGAGAATAGGCCACACTCGCCTCACCCATTCATATTATTAAAAAGCAGCCACCGCTTTCATGCCAATATTGTAACGATATTCTAACAATTAAACACATTTTTCAAGAATGTAATTATTACCTACGAATGGAAAAATAAAATGGGACTTGTACCAAATCAGAGGCGCATTGTGACAACGAGGCTACCATCGCGTTTGTCTTTGTGGTTTTGAAGGAACATCGCTGCTATCTCAATTATAGATCAATGTGTGTGTGCCTGTGAGTGATTTCGCTCGTGTGTTTAGGTAACCAATAGTATATAAAAATATTTTATAAAAACCATAGGCGTTGATGACCTAACGGATTTACGCCTTTAAACACCAACAAACAACATTTTAAAACTTCTAAATATAGTCCTTTCATTGAACTGATAACCACGAATGTTAGTAAAAGATAAATCAACTCAGTCGGAAACCATAATTTAGAACTAATAAATATTAACTAGAAAGAAATTAAAACTAGAGAATATTAATTAGAACAGAGATTGATATTTATTAGTATGAAATTATATATTAGTACATGACTGTTGTCCTTAATTGCTTACCAACCGTTCATTATAACATTGTAATTATTCACATTACCCACTACCACAACCCTTTTATCGATATATATTAATGACCTTGATTCCATTTGTCGTACACAAGTGCATATACAATATACATATACAAACCACCTCTATGCTGTTGGCATCTGAATTAACTTACCTCGTAACTATTGGAGGGCCTCTAAAAATTTAAGTTAGAGAAGCAAGCCGGATGTCAAGGCTTAATGTGGAACCAAAGTGATCATTATCGTTTCCAATCTCTTTCTTATTTGTACTCATTGCGGAATATGTTTTCTTTAATTGTTTAAAATTGCATCCTATTGTTGTTATAGATCCGACTGCAATAGGGCTCCTTCGTGAATCTGCAGACTTTTATTTCCCAATATACATTGTCTGATAAAAAAAAACAACCCTGAACCACTACAACCCGTGAACGGGTCTAGGGTTCAGTACATGAGACTGCACTGTTTCATGGACAACGGTTCTGCAAGGACGTCCATGGTCACGCTCAACCGCCAGATTTTTCCCCCTTATTTTGGGTACCCAATTTTTATAATATTTTATAGAGGCAGGGTGAGCCTCCGGAGTGTCTTAGATCCTTTATGATCCATCTCCCGGCGCAAACAGACTAAATAAAAGTACTGCCTGGAGCGGGATAGAAACCATTATTTCCGGCATATCAACTAAGTGTTCTACCATTGAGCAACTACGCTCCCTACATTGTCTGATAATATACAATATATTCGCGTTCTAGAAGTCTTCGTTATGAGTATAGTCTATGAGAACTCATAGCCCATCAAATCTTTATTTATTTCCCACAAATTTAAAAACAGTTTTTGAGTAACTGAAAGTATACTTTCCAGGTACCTTTCCATTTATAACGTTAATAATAATCAAGAGTTAAATGTTAAGATTCATTTAATATAATTGAAAACTTAATGTTTGAGGTATTTCTGAAATTTCCCTTATAAGTTTAATAATGTCCCATATAAGAATGAATGACGATTAGAATATAGTTTTTTTTTTTGTGAAATTCTTCAAGCTAAAAAAGTAGTTTTCACAAGTCTATTTATACCTGTTATATTGATAACAGCTAATTAAAATTAAATGAAATGTAATATTAAAAATAATATATAAAATAAAAAGTTATTGAAAAGGATGAACAGGGATATTTTGCAGTTGAAGATAAATTAATCATTTATCCAACATTTCTTGTCAACACCTCTTATTATTTAGTTTTATTGTTTTACGAGAAACTTATTTGTATAAGAATTATTTAAACTGTATAACACCTACACACACAAATAAATTTATGAGGAAGAAAATGGTCCGAGCATAGGTAAAAAAAACTTCTCTTAAATTGGGAGAACTGTTTATTTGGAAGCCAACATTTCGATCCACATTCCAGGTCTTCTTCACGGGTAGAGTTGATGGGCAGGGGATTGATACTAGACTGAGCCAGTCTGCAGTCAACAGTTCTCCATAATAAGATAATTTTTTTACCTCTACCTGGACCATTTCCTTCCTCATATATACACAAGGCCAACTTTCAAAAACTACTTAAATACTTAGTCAACATTCAAAAATTAAATATATATATATATATTATAAAAGTAGTGAATTTCTTACCTCTGACTTCCCTTCGGAATAAAATGTGATCTTGAACAGCTAGAGATGCATACTGTCGGTTTTGGTTGTCGATCTCCACTCTGATACATGCTGTAAAAAGATTATTTTAGTCAATTATTTAGAAAACTATTTATTGAATTTTATTACTCACATTCTACATTTTCATTTTTCGATGGAACACTCAAAGTTAGACAGCAATCTCCTGACCTCCCCCTGAAGGTGCACACAGGCCTTTCAGAAATGGTCACTATAAATGTCAATTATGAAATGTTTTTATTAGTTGATTACTATTTCTGGTAGTAAAGTTATAGTAAGTAAAAATAATAAAATAAGTCAAGTCATGGTTATACCTAAAGGAAAGACTGATTCCTGCCTCCCGTTGATAATTATCGTTGACGGATTCAAGTAGCTGTTTATAAAAATAAATAATATTTGTGATTATAGAAACTTTGTAATGAGGTAACAAATTTAATCATTTATACTAATAGTATATGTCCAATTATGAATGCATTACTTAATGATTCAACTTGTATGCCTTAATTCACTGCAATAAAACAATTTTATGATCGTAGTATGAATATACATAAATAGTACATCATTAAAATTACAATTGAATATTGTTAAAAATATAGTAATATTTACAAACTTACGCATTAGATAGATGAAGAAATGTAGTAATGAACAGAGTAAGCAAAATCCTATTCATCTTTTCCTGCAACAAACAAATGTTACTCCGCAGAGATAAACCGGAATATCAGGTATTGTTAAAAAATAAAACAGTTAACATTAAAATCTGTTAGTAACTTACTTTTATCATTCAAGACATGAAATGTGAACCGAAATACTTCATACATAGATTTCAGTATTTTATTTATATTACTTAACAATATATTGATGTAAAACTTTTTTATATATAACATTGAAATGTAAGCTAGCAGATTAATCGGCTTATGTAGATCGTAAATAGAAAAATTAGATAGAGATGGTCAGATGTGCATAAGAAAAACTACAAAAAAAAATTATAAATTACTTGCTGGACACCGAATCTTACTGTTACAAACATAACATAATAAAAATTCAAAATTATTCTGCATCATATAATTTATTGGGATAGTAACGGAATGGTCTTCTTTAATTTAAAATAAATTAATCACCAAACTTTTGGGTTTTTGTTGTTGTTGTTTGTTCATTTAACGTCACTTTATGCTGCTATGGCTAATCGGACGATGCTACAGTGGGAGCTCTACATTTTGCCTACCCAGATTTAATTAGGGTAGGGATTTTTAACGAGTACCTGACATCGTAAAGGCTCGGGACCCCCGTTTAACGTCCCTTCCGAAGGACGGCATAACTAAGGATTTTTTACTCCCTTAAAAAAATCCTGGGGTCACCTGCCTGGTTACGAACCCGCGATCTTGGGCTTAGTAGTTTGTTACGCTAACCACTAGACCACAGATGACTGTATTGGGTTTTTGTTAAGCATAATTTTGGTCAAATTGCAAATTCTTAGTTATTACTAATAATGATCTTTAAATACCTGTTTCTCTTAAGTAAAATAATGATTGCTGTTAAGGCCAGATTAAGTAGTAATCTTATAAAATATTAGTTTTAATCATACAAAATTAAATCATTTTTTGTAAAAGAAAGAACAATATCTTTACTTATTTTTCACATTTTATTTAATATAATAATTTAAACGTTTATTTCATAGTTGTTTAGAATAATGTAATTTAAAAGCTAATTTTATTTGTTTAGTGATAAGTGTAATATAATGTAGTAAGTTTGAAAACATATGTTATAAAAGTGAATAGAGAAAAACAAAAGAGAGTCGACCGGCTTTTGTTCGCTCCGGCGAGACCAAGCCATAGAGTGTTGGCACGAGCCTCTTGACGTGCGCATCGTAGGCTCTTTAGGAGCCCAAAATTGTTTTTGTGAATTTGAAGAAGATACTAATTTGCTGCCCACCTGCAGGTGTAATTATTTTAAACTTGGTCATCGATTCGACCAATTCGAATTGACCCAGCCGATCATCTCAACCTCTATTGTCTCAACATCTTCGCTCGGCCTGCCGACGAAAATCCTCTGCCGTCTCAACATCCAGCTCGCCCTGCCGAGAATCTACTATCTACTGAAATCTACTTCCACAGGCAGATAAGAGTTATTATTATATCTTTTCAATTAGAAAACCACATAAACATTTATTATTATGTAATAGATTTATTTGAACATTTTATTTATTTGTATTTTAATAGAGTTAAGTTTATTATCGTAAGATTAAATAATAATTGTTTTCTTTTTGTCATTAATTAGTTATTTATAATTTAGTTATTAATAGTAACTTCATTTGCTAATTATAAAAACGCTTATATTATTCTTTTAATTTAATTAATTGGTTTTTCCATTATCAAAAGTATTAGTTGTTTAATTGATTAAAGTGATTTATGTTATTAATTTAATAAAAGGTTATAATCAAAATGACATGCGATCTGGAATAATTGAACAAGATATTTATTTTCCTTATCCATTTCGGAGCTCTCATCGAAAGGTCCAATAACTATTTCGAGGTTGCTCAAAAAATTGCCTATTCTTTATGAAAAAAAAACGCTTTTAAAAAATACGTATAAAATAAAATTTTACTATATATTTATATAAACATGTATACGTGTATTTATAATTTTGTCTTCTAATCACTTACCTCGTACTGTTGAAGAAGTAAACAGAAGCTGACTGACTGCGTGGCTTCTGTGCTCTATACTTATATGAATATTTAGAAAAGATGATCACCCTTTGCATTAAATAGCCTCCAATCAAGTCCTTTGTTAACTGACTCTTTCAACTCATGGATATTTATGAATGGATTATCGTGTTTTTCTTGTGTTGAATTGTTTAATTATTTATTTAAATACTCTTCCTTGCTCTACTCCAACCTTTAATCTAGTCTTCATTCTTAAGTAAAGATCTTCCAACTATATCTTTGTGGAACAAACATTTCTCCACCCACCAATACGCGAAAAAATCTTATCCTCAGAAATCTTTTTCGGGGAGGACATATAGTTTGGTTTCCTTCATCAATTCATTCCTCTGTGTGTCAAGGATTGTGGAGTTTATGACGTTATACACAGCAGACTCCGGAATGCCGCATCAAGGAAGTAAAAGACCTATTTCCATGTCGTTTGTGGAATGGTGAGACCTAGTACTGCGGGAATTATTATGCTCGAAACCGAGATGGGGACATATTTTTTCATGAGCCTCAAACGAATACTGTGAGGTAGACCAGCTGCAGTTTTATTCTTAACGCGAATCGTCCTCCATGAAGGGATTGATAGGTAGAATGCTGCTTAATTCTGTACCGCCGTATCAGGCGTACAGCGGAAAGACTAAGTGGGTCTTTACGGAGACGCCAGCTTAATACGAATACGCTCACGTGGTAAGAGAGGTTGTCGAATCCACGTGGGAATCCACATAGAAACGTACTTTAAAATACCTTGAGTCAGATCTTTTTAATGGATATCGAAAAGAGTGTCGGAAGAAGTGATAGACGCCCCTTTTGGTTTTCTTCCATGGGACTATGGCCGTTGGTCCTTGTTGGATACAATTGTATGAGAATAGTTTATGTACTTACTCTATATCAGAATTTCATTATCCTTTATAAAAAGGGATAATGAAATTAAGGATGTGATAGACAGCGTTATCCTTCAAGAAATTATTTTTCTGTGCTTCTTATCTTCATCTTTTCCAGGTGCTTGTTGTTTTAAAAAGGTTATAAGTTTCAGAAACTAACTTATTATATTATTCTGTTTTTAATTACGAAGTCCACTAGGAAAATCAAGAGGGAAGCTAAATAATTACATTCTTGTAGTTATAAAACATACCACCACATATCATTATTTTGGTATGGCAATGGGCCCAATAAAAAAAAAAAAAAAAAAAAAAAATGTATTGAGTATTATTCGATATGAGGCTGAACCTATATCTAAATATCAAAACTATGTTTTTTCTATTTACATACAACATTTATAGAAGTGTAATGTAAATAAAGGCGTAACTAAAAACAAAAATCTAGTGGAATTATTCGGAAACGTAGTAACTTTTGTGAATTGGAAGGAACGATGTGCTTAATCTTCACCTATAACGGATTAAACAAACTAAGAGATCCTGAACCGGTATGATTAAAATATTAGGCCAGAAGATTTCTTTGCCTCCTCATTTCTATTTTATCGCTGATTTTAGTTAAATTATTATTTAATCCTTTATTAAATCATAATATCTCACCTCAAAATATTTCAGATTGAAGACTATAATGTTAATCAAAAAATAATAATATTTTTTGTCAAAAAAACCAATGGTTTTAAAAATTCGTTTTCCTGTACCTACTTATACTTTTAGACATCAACTGTTTGATTTATAATGCTTCCCTAAAAATATTTACAAAACTAAGAATTATTCCCAAATATCAATAGTATTGTTTATCTTATTTACCGTCCAATATCATCTCGGTGAAGAAGAGTTATAAATTTTCTATTTTCCATTGGTAATTCACATATTACAAAAAAACCGGTGTAATGTTAAAATAACTGTAAATGCCAGATCTGATAAATTTTTATAATATCAGCAGGACCAGTGTGATTTCATGTGAAATACTCCGAAGGTATCTCTATCTTCTGATTCAAGGTTCAATACCTTCTTTACTCTATTTTCGTTTTTAATAATGGCCAGACCTCATTAGTTTATTAAGTACTTGATGAAGTATTACTAAAACTTTTATTCATTATTTCTTCACATAATACATATATAGATACCATTATAGAGAGGAAAAATAAGGGGAAAAACACCTTAACCTCTTTGTTTCCACTGGAATTTCGAAATAAATTAGATAAATATATTTTCGTTTTGAAATAAATAATATTTGAGTTTCGAAATATATTTAATTTTTTATATTCAAATTAAATTTATTTCACGTTTTCTCCGTAACTTATTCTATTTTCCTAAATTTAAGTTGATCCAGCCTTTGGTAGCCGGCCAATGTTTGTAATTTCTTCGGAATTCTCCATTCGCAAAACTCAAGCATCCAAAATCTATACTGAGTATTGTGCCAACTGCTGCTTGAAAGCAGATGTTGCTTCTAAGATCCAGTGGGCCATCTCCTAAACCGACCTCGACCCAGTAGAAGTGGAGACATACATAAACTTGGTCCTTATCACCGACAGGAAAACAGAGTCTTCCAACTGAAAAAATTTAATGGGAATCACATGTAACATTATCATCTATATAGTAAAAAAAAAAATTAAATCTTAAACTTGAAAATTTATTTTCTTATTATCGCAGGACCTGAGGAGGTATCTAGACTTATTTTATCTTTAGTAACACAAGTTGGTATTTTTCTTTCTCCTGGTCTACCAATTGCCTAATCATATGTACAGGATTCTGGTACAAGGTCTCCAGAAGTCCGTCTCCATGACCAAAAATTGTCTTTCATCTGATGTAAAATCGAATAATCGGCAAGAAAAATGGAAAGTTTTTTTAATTCATTAGAAAAAGAAATTTATTGGAATGGATGTGCCAGTAGCTAGTAAATTCCTTTACATGATAAAATTTGGTGATAACCAGGCAATAGTAGGAAATGAAGATGAAGAGATCAAGGAAAATTTAGAAGGGAACTATGTCTCATGCATAACATTTTGCATAACATGTAACATCTATAACATTTTCATTCATTTCGCTCAAAAAGTCTTTTTTTAAATTAATTTATTCCTTGAAATTTACAACAAGCATGCACTGCAACAATGCAACACGTAAATGGCAGAAATGATGCCTAATGGTATGGATAAGGGTAATTAGAAAAACTTCCCAGTGGTAGCAACTACCAAAATTACAAATTTAACTTAAAAGGAAATGAGAACATCTTCTTTTCAAAAGCCTTGGAGGATTATCAGGAATTGAAGAGGTTGCTAGGTTTAAAAATAGTGAGTTTGAATGGGAATAAAGTTTATCATCAAAAGATTGATATCGGATAAGGGCTAAATCAGTTACAAATGGGGCATTAAGTTTATTGTGGATTACTTTGTTCGTAACAACGTGAGGAACATTGAGGATTTTACGAAGGATTTTTAATGGTAATGATTGAATCTACTCCTTAAGTCCAGATGGATCTAATGATTAAATAAAGTTCAATAAATAGAAAATTCTTTGTTGTTATAACATACCTTCCACATTTTTTTTAGCCAGGGTCATGTTGCGGAAGGTAACAGCGGTCCGAATGGTCAGCTCACTCAAATTGGCATAGAAGGATGCGCAAACTATAAAATAAATTAATACTTAATACTTAGTAATTGAATATGGTAATATTCTTTATCTTTATGCTACTTACGTTCTCCTACGGGCATTTGAGGGACTCTTGTACAACAGGCTACTTTATGTTTCTCGAATACGCATCTTGGTAGGAAAGATGTTAGTTTGAAATCTGTAAATTGTAAGCAGATTATTGCCTTGAATTTCTGGTTTATTTTTTGTATATATGTAATTTCAAATCGCATATTATATAATACGTAATATTCAACTATAATAAAAAATAACGTGATAGTAACTTAATGAAATATATCGATTTATTCCGCCAATGACAGAATAAGCTGCAGGAATGATTCTTCATCTTCTCCTCGATGGTTGAACAATACATGGATTCAGGCCTCATCCAGCAGTCTTTGCCTGTGAGCTATGTCTTATTCTCCAGCTGTTCAGTTTCCTGAGCCATGAAGCACTGTATTTCCTTGAGCAACTCCAACCACCAACTTTTCCATCTCCGCCATCTCTATGGCTAAGTTTACAATAAGTTCCGTCTAGGTGAGGGCAAGTCTGTTGGGACATAGACCTGCTTCTCACGTGCTAGGTAATAAGGTCGACTTCTTGGACAAATTCTTTATTAATCTTCTATTTATATTCTTTATTGCCCGGGCAAATCATTTCTCTTTAAAATAAAATATTTAAAAATTAACAAAAAATTATTTAAAAAATATTGTTATATATTGTTGTTTTTAATGAAAAATAACAATATTTAAAATATGACAACATGAGAAACATGTAAAGAGACAATGCAACATTTATTACAATGAATGTTCATTAAAAATAACAATAACATTCTTCGAAAATAACATCAAAAGAGTGTCATCCTTCTAACTTGGTTCTCCACATGAACTCCGCCGAGTAAGAGTCAAGTTATACTTTATTGGTGCCTCTTCTTCCCTTGTTTCCCCACTTCACTGAGACCCACAGCCTTTCTATTGTTTGGGTGTTAGCCAGAGTTGTGGGATCAACAAAGTTCAATTTATGATTCACTATTAAATGGGCATAGCATTCATTCTCCAGGTTTTTATACGCCCTCCAGGTGTCAGATCTGATTATTGAACCCGGTATAGTGTGTTTAATGATGAATGGTATTAATGTTGTTGCAGACCAGTCAGGAACTTTAACTATGAAACACTCTTTTGTTTCTCTAAATATTCCTCCAAATATCCACTGGTGAGGCAAAATCCGTCCTCTGTTTAAAAGCACACACTAATTTATTTATTTAAAAGCACATGCTTCTCTCATATAATTGAAATAATCAATAACTGTACCATGAGACATGTTGAGCTGTTCGTCTCAGAACTTTATGGGGATCAGTTCCGCCGACCAGCAATATATAAAATGGACTATAGTCTCCAAAGGTAAACTAATATTCCTTAACCACGTATTAACTCGAACACCCTTGTTGCATCCTTTAGCATGGCATTTAAACCTAATTGCATTCCCCACTTGTAGTTTCATGTTATGTCCATTTGAACAACTCATTTTCTACGGAATGACATTCCGCTCCTGAAGAAATAGGAGAGCTGATTTTTCATCAGTGATCCTGCGAAAAATCTTCTTTAAATTCCAAATCATATTGAAAATAATCCAAAATATATTCACCTTCAACTTGACACAAACAATAACAAAGCGCTTAGAAAGGTTGCGATAAGAGTAAGAGATATTTAACAAAAGTGACACTTGGGGCGCTGGTGTCAACAGACGTCCAAATAGACAAGTACCAAAATATTAATAAAAATGATATTTTATTTTTTTATTTTACTTGCATGAAGGAGTTATAACGGGTGTTTCAGGGGTAAGTAGCATTAAGACAGACTCGACATCTTTCTTCAACAGCAGCAGTGGCACTTGAGCACTGGATATATGTTGTTGTTTCTCAAGATTCAATTATCCTTCTTCGTAGAGAATAGAGGTTATTGTCTTGCACATACTGCTTGTTCAATTTCTCTGCAAACAGAATAATCCAGTGTTGTAAGTTCTGGGGAGCGTGAAGGCCAATCCATTGATTGGGATTATCATTCCGTAATGTGGAGGACATTCGTCTAATTGAAGTTCCACATGTTTCTTCCCATTTGTAGTGGAATATCTTCAAATAAATCATAGTAATCTTTTTCAGAAATTCCGAAATTGTGTCACCTTGATACCGAGCCTGTCTTAATGATCAATGAAATCACCTTGAAGAACATTTAATATCAGTGCTAATGTTTATATTTAATGAATAAAGTAGCTGGAACAAATAAGCGCTATTTATTTACTATGCCTAAATAATTCATAAAAACGTTTCCTTTGGTCAAAACAAAGTCCTTCTTTGTTTTGAGGTCTTTAGTTCAAATTTTCAGTTTGCCTTACCCTGAATAATGTGGAACACAAGTGCCAGAATTTATGAAATATTGCTGGACAAGGAAAGAGGCGAAGGTCATTGGGAAAGGGTGACATAGAATAGGGTAGAGGCATGTGATGTTAAACATAAAGTAGTTATATATTCATCCCTATCGAATCGTCAAATATTCAAATTTGCACAGGAATACCGGGGTGTAAACATGCAAAAGCGTGAAATAAGCTATTTTAAATTAAATGACTATTAAATTTTGGGGGAGAGCAAAAAATATCTTTTCATTGCCAGCACCTGTGTAAAGGCACGTGTTTTAATTATTTTATTCCTGTAAGCTACTGGTACTATGAAATACTGATAAATAGCGGAGAAAGAAAACTAATTACCAAATAGATCACCAAACAGTTCATTTCGACCAGGTTCAATGTTGTAATTGGCAGATCTGAAAAATTGAAAATAACTTATAATCAGTGGATTTATTTTAGTCAACTATTCCATTACACCATAAAAACAAATTAGAAATAAAAAAATGCTAAAATGTTATGTAGCTTTGGATTTATGAATGCTACGGATGTTGTTGCAAACATTGTTTGCTTACATTAATAGTTAAATACTTACTGCTCATTATCCAGTACGCTTGATCCTAGTATGGCAGCGAAGACGGGAATCAGTGAAGGGACCATTTTTCTGAAATTTCAAATTAGAAAACTTCAATTAATGAATAACACATCAAAAAGTGCATGGTAGAGGCTGTACTATTTCTTAGAAACAGTTGTGCATGGAGGTGATTTGTCTGAGATCACTCTCAGCCATCAAGATTTTACGGTAATTAAAGGAACCCATTTATAGAAGTTAGGCGATCCTTCGGAGGATCTGCATATCCCAAAGGGCCTTTCCACGAATGGTTGGAGATTAAATAATTTATCTGTCACAGCTGAAATTGAACCAGGGGCCTTCAGCAGACCAACTTAGTGCTCAAACACCACATATGACACACATACACATGAAAACACGAATAAATTAAATGTATCGTGAACCCAATTTTTATATTTATATAAATTTATTATGGTTAAACTATGCAAGACAAATGTGTTACTTTCTTATTTATTTCGATTTAAGAGTTTATTTAAATAAAAATAATTATTTTTAAATTTAGTATTCAATGGCATGTAAATGAAAACAATATGTTTAATTTTAAATATTGTTCATAGGAATAGTTGAAGCCCTAAACTGCTTGAAACTCGTTTCTAAACTTTAGTTCATACAAGGACAAGGGATGTTTAGGAATCCTGCTAAAAATTTAGATCCCTTTTTTAAAAAATCGCACCTTTGCTCTGTTTGGTTTCAAGTAGAAGGTTTTAATTTTAAAAAATGCTATAAGAATGATACCAAAATATTTTCATTTTAGGTGATTCAAAGCAAACGTTTGATCCATTAATATATTGATTGATTTATTATAGGCGTACAAGTCAAATCTATTGTTTAAAATAGCTCATTCCAAGTTTAGAAACAATAAACTTATCATTATATTTTACCATTAGTAATATTTGTATGCTAAATTTATAACTTAAGTTGAACTATAGTAATAGCTATTTTTTTTTAAAATCCTAATATATCTTACATACAAATAAAATAGCCCTAGCATTCCTTATCATCCCTCACTAATGAAAGTAAATAAACATTACTATATAAATTCAAGATTACTTACCTGCTCTATGCTGGATGGGATTCTGTAGGAAATCTGTCATAATCTAACTCTACCATTATATACCTAATCAATGTTGATCTCATTGTTTGACAAATATTTGTGCAGTTGCTAAATATGAAAAGAGCTAAATGATTATTTGTTTTTATGTTCTCTTTCTTACCATTAGCTAAATGGTTTGAACACCATTTTTTTTTTAAATCAACGTTTTATCGATTAAAAATGATAAAACGGGGAATTTTTTTGTACATCTGTCCTTAGGTTTCGTAGGTCAAGCTTGTTAAAAAAATCTTGCATGCCGAAAGTGCCTATAATAATACCACAATTTAATACTACTACAAATAATAATAACTAGTACTGACTTCAATTAACTTCAATATTTAAGCCTTAAGCATGGGAGCGACTGAAGCTTTTTTACTATAGCTTTTAAGTTAAAATTGAAAATTTGATAATATAACATTCATTAAAGCTAAATGATTAATTTTTACATTTAAAAAATCATTTGAGTCTAAAAATATGATTTAAAAAAAATTCAGTCATTATTTTTAATTTGTCGCTATAGTAAAATTCCTAGTCCGCGTCAGTTTAATTTGGTCAATTAGTTATTATAATAACTAATAACTAATTTATTAATTATTAAATAAATAATAATAATTATTTGAAAACTAAAAGAAGTTGGGGTTCTTGCAGAAAGGAAGGAGAGACGAGGGAGAAAATGGACTAAGGAAGAACGAGAAGAACAGTCCAGTATAAAGAAGATGAGAGAGTATTGGAGTAGATGGAAGGCGGAGAGTGTGAAGAAGATTATTAAGTGATATTCGCATAGTCCTTGCTGGCCTATTCGTGTTCAAAATAAATAAATAAAATATACAATTATTTGTTTGGAGTGCTGAAGGGAGGAAACGGCGTGGAAGACCACGAAAAAGATAGATAGAAAGTATGCGCGGTCATGGTATGAGGGAGGAAGATATACAAGGCAGAAAAATGAATTAAAGGTCATTTTTGGATAAAGGAAACTTCAATTTGAAAAAAACCTTAAAAACAAAAAAAGTTATTTATCTATTTTTTTTAAATATATTTAATTATATTGTATTAAGGAACGCTCTTTCCCTGAAAATACCATTTATACATGATGAATAATTTATGATAAAAAGCAAAAACAATTGTAAATATGAAAATTAATTTTAAAAATTATTTAAAGCCTGGTACAATTAATAAATGCTCCTGTGAAACCAGGCCATTGATGAAAATATATGTAGAATTAATTTTAAAATTATTGTACATCTTTATTTCCGAGCATGTCTAGTAACAGTATTTTTTAATTGAAAGTTGTGAGTTTTTTCGCTAGGACATTGAATTTTCCAAAAAAAGGTTGAACTCATAATTTTTTTAAGGATGCCACAGCCTCCAAGCTCAGTGATGATTTGATGGGCTAAGCACGTAAGAGGGACTTACAACTTTGTACTTATAAGAATGATATCTAATAGTAGTCTAGATGAAGTCCCAATTGAATGCCCGGTAAGTAATTTTACTCTCCCTTCTTCTTAAATAAGTAATTATAGAAGATAATGAAGAAACCATTAGAGTCCATATATTGTCGGCTGCGGTGCTATATCTTTATTAGTTTTACAGTATTGCAAAGTATAGTTAAATGTTTTGAATATCACTACAAGACAAAGCGAGGATCTAGGGGGGAAAAACTTGTTTTTCTTACGAATGTCAATGATTGTGCAGAGAAGAAGGGTGGTATTAAATCCCCATTGAAATTCTCGTTACCGTTCCTGTCAGATCGGATCAAAAACTCCTAGCCTTTCAAAATGAGTACTATATTTCTGTATCACTTTATAGTTCTAATTCTGATTTGTTTCTTCGCCAACAAGTGGGATCCAATTTTTCATGGACTACGCCTTCGCAATAGTTACCTTCAACAAAGGAAAATGATGTTCCGAGCGGTTTGTTTATTCATGTCAGGTCACTTTGTACATAGTAGGATGAGTCAATATTGGGACATGCCAGCCTATATTAACTCTCGTCGAAAACCAATTACACTTGTCCATTACAGAACTAGATAATATTATTCAAATCATGTTCTTGGCTCTGATTTATCCATTATCCATCTCCATAACCTAATCAGATCGGTTATGAATATTCCAAAATAATAAAAAAATATTTTATTTATTTCTATTTTATGGTTATTATTTAAGTATTTTTATTTTGAAGAGAAAAGATATAAAACTCTGATATAGATTCCACGATGGAAATTTCAGATATCTATAGATAAAATATATTAAAAAAAATAAGAACTGCTTTAAAGCTATATTATTTCAAAAATAAAGTGGCGAATCAGAAATTAAACATGTTGAAAGTTTGAATTAAGATTCCAAAATAAAGATGTTAAATTTCTTAAATAAATCGGTCTTGTAATAAAATTAGTGTCAAACCATTTTCAGTTAGGTATTTGAGCAATGCCAAAGGATTAATATATTATAAATATCGATAAATATACGCAGGTAGGTCTAGAACTCATCTGGAACATCTTCTTACAATGTTAAGTAACCTTCACGGCCTTTAAAGATTTAATTTTTTTAAATATAAGAATTAATAAATAGTTATTAAAAAAAGTTTTATTTGAACATAGCCTGTAAGAAATAGAAGATGATCAGTTGGGTCGTTCTACATCTGGTTAAGGAGTCTGATAGTGTCCACAGATAAACTTGATATTATTTCTAATCCTAAAATCAGCCCTAATTACCTAATAATCAATTGAATAGGAGATAGTTATTTGAAAAATGTATTATCATGGTACATTAAGCAGTTTATGGTTAGTCTGGGGGTATAGTTTGTAAACAACATTTCAATTAGTTAGTTAGTTTTAATTAGTTAAGGAGTAGTTTGTAAGTAGTTTGGTATGATGTTTTCAACTCCATATTTACTTTGTATCCATGTGCAAATATATTTTCTGGGAATATTATTTACATTTTCTATATAATGTTACATTTTGTTAATTATTTACATAATTAATTAAGATGTTAATTACATAATAATTTTCATAATTATTGGCATTAGAATATACAAGATTCTATATTACTTAATGATATTATATCTTTAAAAATGTATAGCCATAATTGCTGTTCTCGTTTTATTTCAACACTAGATCTTTTCTATTGCATTAATTCAGCATAGGTATAAAATAAAACAATATCATTCTTTTTTGTAAGGGTTTTAATTAAATGATTTGTAGTTTTGTTTATACTTATATTTATTAACCCCAAGTCTCTTATGTCTCTTTCGAGGGCATAATTAAATAACAGACACGAAAGGCAATCACCTTGTCTTAGACCCCAAGTTGTCTTCAAGACTTCTAACAAGTCATACTAGATCTTGACTTAGGTTCTTTACTCGCTTATCAGCAATTCAAAAAGGCTTACTAATTCTCTGAGGACATTAATTTCATTTTATTCATCCCTTTTTATCATTCCTCCCTACAATATATATTCTAAGCTTTTTACCGTAGATTGATGTATACCAAAAAACAAAGAAATGTGTGTAAAGAAATTGCTTAAGTGATAGGATTAGGCTTAAGTTTTAGATAATGGGTAAGAAATTCAGAGAAAAATACATAATTAGACTAATCATGTCTATCATATTCCATACAAGGTTAAAATATGAAAAATAAACATTGTGTGAAATACTACATGTCGTTTTTTCTTTAAAAACACTTCGATTGTTTTAAAAACTGTCAAAGAAACAGGAAAGGAGGCCAATATATACCCGACCACTTTCTTTAGTTGTCCATGCTGAGAGTTCTCCATTAAACAAAAATTATTGATCATAAAGATTAAATTAAAAGTAATTAGAGCTGATATTTGTTAATGGTTGCACAAGTTTGTTAATGGATAAGTCTAAAAGTGCACAAGGTTGGATAGCACATAACAAGGTTGGATAGGCGTGTTTTAAATGAAATATCATTCTTTTTTGTAAGGGTTTTAATTAAATGATTTGTAGTTTTGTTTATACTTATATTTATTTAAAATCACGTATACTCATATATATATATATATATATATATATATATATATATATATATATATATATATATATATATATATGTGAGATGGCAATGCCCTTCTACTCCAATGGTTTGGATGCTAGATGTAAGGAAAAGCTCCTTACTTGGAATAAAATGAATTGCAAATACATGGTTGGCCAGAATCATATTTGAATTTTGTGTAATTCTTCAGCAAAAAAATAATGCGAAACCTAAAAGCAGGTAATGAAAATAAATACAAAATACTAACAGGCCTTCACCCTATCACAGTCAGTTATATTATGTCTATATACGTTTATATTATATCAATAAATAAGGTAGTGCTGCGAAGCAGCCATAATTGCTAATATAGTTTTATTTAAATGATTTTTGGTCTATTGCACCCTTGGATCATATGGAAAAAATAAAACTATGTATACGCTATTTAGACATTTCGTTTATTTATTACAGCAATCATTTATTTCCATCTTAAAATAGTTCGCGTTTTATCCATGTTTTTTATTTTCCTAACTCTAAGTTGAGCCAGCCTTTGCTACTTGGCTGATGTTCGGCGTTCCTGCTGAACCTTCCGTTCTCAAAGCGCAGGCATTGGAAGTCTACAGTGGCCAGTGAGTTAATTGATCCTTGGAAGCAGATGTTACTTTTAATATCCTGTGGTCCATTTCCCAGTCCTACTTCTACCCAGTAGAAGTGGAGACATGCCGTAACCATGGGTACGTGGGTAGGAACACAGACTTTTCCAACTGAAAAACAAAGTTTACTAGTCACTTTTTTTATATAAGGTAAAGAAACATTCCTTAAATTGAAACCTCATTACGTTGCGCATGTCATTTATCTAAGCTGAAATTAAATTAATCTAAAATTTTTTTTATAAAAACAAACCTTCTACTTTTCTTTCGAGGATGGTGTTGTTGTTGAAGGAAAGCGAGGCCTTTACGTTCAGCTCGTTGAAATTGATTAGGAATTTCGTGCAAACTATAAAATAAAACAATCAATAAAATCAATGAAGATATTTGGTCGGTTATCGGTATTACTGTCTTGCTACTTACGTTGTGCTTCGACCAGATCTGAGAGTCCTGCGCAGCAGGTTGCTGTATTATCGCTGTATTCGCATTTTGGTGCCAAAGACGGAAGTTTCAAATCTGTCAATTGTAAATAGATTATAGTTGTTTATATAGCTCATTTTATTAAATATATTATATACCTGTTTAATTTGTATATAGATACTATTGTATTATATTAAATGCAACTTTCAACTCTAATTAAAACTAACGCTGCGGTAACATGTCTAAATATAGATGTAGTTCACCAAAGATAGAATAAGCTATAGGAATGATTCTAATTTTTCTTGTCTACTATTTATATTTTAACAGAGATTATTACTTAGGTTCCTTAATAGTTTATAAGTTTAATCCCAAGTATGGCACCTAACACTGCAGTCGTTTAAATCGTATTCTCCAGCTTCAAGGAATATAGCCACGATTACTCTACCAATACCAGTCCGCATGTATCATTCTCAAGGAAAACAAAATATCATTTAGTGAGTCAATAAAAATCTATCCATATCGAATGGAACAGGCACGAGTGTAACATCTTCTACATTGGACAACAGTAAAGATGGGCTGGGGTATTACAGATCCGACTTAATTCTGCCGAATTAAAGTAAAATCCAATCCACTTAATGCGAATGTAGAAAATTAAAAAACTTGTTTTAATTGGCAGCCCCTATGCTAAGGTATTTGCTTTAAAAAAACTGATATTCAAAGTAAATTAGAGGTAAAAACAAATTAAGGTGAAACAGCTTGGAAAATAATTACCAGATAGGGAAGGTAGGTTGAGACTATTGGATAGATCTGAGACTTTACCAGATAGACCTGAGACTTTGTCAGTTAGACCTGATACTCTATCAGTTAGACCTGTGAATCTACCAGATAGACCTGAGACTGTATCAGATAGACCAGAAGGAAACCTAGGTGTGATGAATCTAAAAAAACGTAATAAATTGATCATTATTAATGATTATATTAAAAAATTAAACATTATTGAGATATGTAAATCTAATAAGCGATCATAAACAGAGAAAAGTATTCAAATGTAATTAGGATACTTGGTTTTTTAGCTTTTAGCACTAGGCGTAAGAACAATAATTATTAATATTATTTTATTTAATAATATAATAAAATATTAAAAACATTATACATATTATTCTTATAATATTATCGATGAATACTTACGCCTCAGAACCAGCAAAAATGGCGGCGAGGACGAATAAAAGTGAAGAAACCATTTTTCTGCACATAAAAAACATAAAAATATGAAAACAACTAATAATATACAGATCATAAATAAGTAAAATGATTTGATAACCAGTAGCGTTTATGCCAACCTGGTTGTCATGGAGTACTTTAGTATAAACAAAAGAAAGCGAAGAAAGAAATTATAGCATTAATAAATCATTGTAGTCGCTAATTTTGACATTGTTCGCATAAAGCTGAGAAATGAGTATATATAGTATATAGTAAATATCAGTGATTTAAATAAACTCGAATGTGAAATGTATCAAAATATGAATGTTAATGATAAATAGGCATAGATAAAATTGCTGCAAAGTTCTGATACTTCAAACTTCTTTATCTTATGATATTTTAGAAGCTGGAAGGGCAATGTTGAGATTAAAATTAGGAAAGGTTCAGCTGGATATGGAATTTTGTATTATCGACTGTCACATTAGGTATACAATTTTTGTTTGGTTCGCTATGTACCCGTTGAACTTGGATATAGAGAAAAACTAGTTTTTATTACTGAAACAAGCCGTTATCAATTTAATATTCTTCCTTTCGGATTAAAAAATTCATCAGTATATTTCCAAAGAATTTTAGCAAACATAATAAGCAGAACGGGTTTGAGTACATTTACTATGACTTTAATTATGATTTATTAATATCTTCACACTCATTGGAATAACAGTTGAAGCATATAAATATCGCAAATGGTGAAATATCCAGTGGACGAAAATAGTAAAGAATTAAATAGTACCGTTAGAAGATAATATTAGTAATAATTAAAAACTTTCCAGCATCCACTAAAAATAAGAATGTGGGGCAATATTTTGATAAAATAAATGCTTATCATAAATATATTGCTTTTAGTGACTCTGCCCTTTCCTTGATGTATTATAAAAAAGATACAGAATTCAAATGAACTTAAGAACCCCAATTTATAATCTAACCTACAAGATTAGGACCACGGACCGTTTCGAATTAAGAATTAAATTTGAATTAAAGAGTCTAGTGGGAGGTTTCTTCAAATCGACAAAAAAATGTTTGCACATTTTAATGGATCATTAACTTACTTATTATTGCTGGTTCACAGTTCTTCTTTATAGAATTTGAACGTTTTTTTATGAATTAATTAAGAATGTATCCTTACTGAATAGTATTAAAACGATTTTGGCTGATAGATATCCCCATCAAAATTCTTAAAGGATGAAAAGATTACTTTAATCTTTTCTGTTTCTGATTTTCCTAGGTTAAAAGAAATGATTGAACGGCTCTATCAAGCTTTGGTGAAAACATAAAATTTGTGGTGAACTCACCTGTTGAACGTCTCAGACGGCACAGTATGACTGCAGAAGTGATCGGTATTTATATACCTCGATACTTATAAAGAATCTCTGCGATCGGTTACGGATTTGTTTCGGCATATTTATTATTTGCACTTGAACGTGATTTTGCAAGAAAATGGAAAAACGGGTTATGAAAATTCAGTTAGGAATTATCACAAAAACTAATTTCGGGCTCATCGAAATAAGAAATTAAAAGATTTAAATATTGGGGATAGAACATCTAGGAGGAGTAAGGATTTCTTTTAAACTGATTAATGGTTTCTGAGCAGGTCAAAAAGACAATAGCCTTGAATTGACTTTTTAATCTTTTCATAGGAGGTCGAAGTAGGTCAGAATAATAACAGAAATAGGATTTTGGTAATGTGTTGATGAGTGAAATAATGCGCATTTGCATGTAATTGCTCATGATTACAGTTGGGAAGTTCAGGGCGTAGGTTACAGTGTGATTGGAAATAAACCATGTAGCATTTTCTACATTCTATTTTTCTTAGAATTTGTGGATTGTGTTCGTATCTTGTAATTAAGGACATTTTTTGCTGTAACCCAAATTTCTGCTCCATAGTCCAAATAAGTCTTTGCATTGTGATGTAGATCTGTCGTAGTATAGTGAGTGAAGATCTATAGTCCACAAGATGTGATAGTTACTTGTAGCGTCTTGCCAGTTCTTGCCGTATTAAATTTTGTTTTTATAATTCAGGCAAGCCCTTTTTCCAAGCTTAGTCGTTGTCAATTTTAATTTCTCACAACGGACACAAATCTTTCCGTAGGGAAAAGCTTACGTCAGTTTTAAATATGATAGGTGATTTTGAAGAGATTCAGTGGCTTTGTGACGAATAGGTTGCTTATTGCTATGTAAAATTTATGTTTTTATGATTTATTGCAATACACATTGATTATTTCGGTTGTTGTAGGGTTATGTATCATTAGGTGAGGATTATGTGACAATATAATGTGTTATGTAAACGGTGATCCTTCATCCTTCACTTATTTTCTTAGAGTACTTACTGATAAAGAAATTTATATAGAGTAGCTGGTGGAAAAGTCTAAAAATGATAAAAGTAAATAGAAACCATTGCAAAAAAATAAAAATAATGGATAATGCTAAGAAGTTAGAAATAACATGAAAAGGATTATGACACAAATAAAAAAGTAAAAGTTTTACTGTTGTTTGAATTTTTTATTCATTTTATTTTATATTATTATTTGTTATAACAAAAAGTCGCTGACAACAGGCACAGTCTCTATGAACTAAAAAAATAATTATATATATATCTATATATAAATTAAAAAAAAAAACAGACGTGAAAATAAAATAATTAAAGATTAACGATTGAGACATTCTCAGTACGAGCAAGCTGGTCCGCCACGTCAAGGCGATGTCTCCTAGGACCAGTCGAGGGAGTGAAGCTCCCAAGGGAAAATAGGGTCCTAATCAAATAGCGAACAGCTAGCTCCATCCAAAAAGGAAAAGTCACTAAAAATCTTTAAAATACGGCAGGAGAGGTTAGTAGAAGGGGGGGGGTGGTTAAACCTAGAAAATAAAAAAAAGTGAGAGCGGGATGAAAACATGAAGTGAAGGAGATGAAGAAGTCGCAAAGATGAAGGTGCGGAAATATGTTAAGGCATACAGACTCTTAGTTCTTACTTCCTCACAACTCGCAAGACGAATGGGGTGGGTACCTGGATGTTCGTTTTGGCTCAGGCCCTGTGCGACAGCCGTGAAGAAGACCTACAAAGTAGGTACGAAACGTTGGCTACTGAATAAATATTTCTAGATATTCCGAGAAATTTATTGACCTCTACCCGGACCATTTTCTTCCACATATTATTTGTTATGTTTGTACATTCCTTCAATTATGAAACCTCTTCCTTAAGAAACATTAGATTTGCCAATGTACCTACGTAAGGTTAATGGTGATGACGTGTTTTATCTGGTTTGTGTCTTTATAGACTGTGGGTTTGGTATGTGCTGCATTAAGTTTTTTCTCTACTTATTTTAATGTGGTTTTAATGAAGCCTCATTCGACGAAATATCGATAGGTTCTCTTAGTTCTTAATTCTTTGTTCAAGAGAATTTTTTTTACGGTATTGGTCATTTATAATAAAAAGGTATAAAGCCTGTTCGTATAACCACAATACAGGCTTTCTACAGCCCAGGACGGTTCCTGGTCGCATCAAGGCGTCGCCTCCACTCTTCTCTGTCATGTGCCAAGGTCTTTCAACAAGTCTGGGTCCTGATACATCCGATATAGTTCTGCACTTTCCCAGAGTCTAAATTGACCAACCACTCTTACAACTCCAAACATATTTCTTACTACTTTCCTTTGAAAGAGATGTATAAGACATTTCCCTTGACAGAGGTCACTTTAGTGATATATATGTTAAAAAACATTAAAAAATTGTTTTGTATAGCATGAGCTTGTCTTTTCTCTGCATCAGACCATTTCTTAAACTTTTTGATCTCCCAAAATAACGTTTATTAGCCACCAAAATTCTTCTTTGGACTCTTGGGCCGGTTAAGTTATCCGTTTTGAGCAAGGTGTATGAAACTGTCGATACTTTCAAATGTTTAGGAACCATATGTCATTGTGGTTTCTGATTGCCTTGAAGGTTAATCGAACATATATTAGGTCATTGCTTTGTTCATCTGAAGACCAATACGACGTCCAGAATTTTCCAAAGGAAGATAGGCCTGATGCAAATCTCTCTGTGTCTTTCCGACTATATCTATATCATCTGTATAGGCCAGTATTTGGATGGACTTTGCCTTAACCGTACTGCTAACCTGTAATACTAAGTCTTTTATGTCTTTTTCGAGGGCAAAATTAAATAACAGACACAAAAGTCAAACCCCTAGTCTTAGACCCCAAGTTGTCTTAAAGACTTCTAACAAGTCATACTGGATCTTGACTCGCTTATCTGCAATTCAAAAAGGCTTACTAATTCTCTGAGGACATTAATTTCATTTTATTCATCCCTTTTCATCATTCCTTCCTACAATATATATTCTAAGCTTTTTACCGTATATTGATGTATACCAAAAAACAAAGAAATGTGTGTAAAGAAATGGCTTAAGTGATAGGATTTGGCTTAAGTTTTAGATAATGGGTAAGAAATTCAGAGAAAAATACATAATTAGACTAATCATGTCTATCATATTCCATACAAGGTTAAAATATGAAAAATAAACATTGTGTGAAATACTACATGTCGTTTTTTCTTTAAAAACACTTCGATTGTTTTAAAAACTGTCAAAGAAACAGGAAAGGAGGCCAATATATACCCGACCACTTTCTTTAGTTGTCCATGCTGAGAGTTCTCCTTTAAACAAAAATTATTGATCATAAAGATTAAATTAAAAGTAATTAGAGCTGATATTTGTTAATGGTTGCACAAGTTTGTTAATGGATAAGTCTAAAAGTTCACAAGGTTGGATAGCACATAACAAGGTTGGATAGGCGTGTTTTAAATGAAATATCATTCTTTTTTGTAAGGGTTTTAATTAAATGATTTGTAGTTTTGTTTATACTTATATTTATTTAAAATCACGTATACCCATATATATATATATATCAAAAAGATGTATATATGTGAGATGGCAATGCCCTTCTGCTCCAATGGTTTGGATGCTAGATTTAAGGAAAAGCTCCCTGCTTGGAAGAGAATGAATTGCAAATACATGGTTGGTCAGAATCATATTTGAATTTTGTGTCATTCTTCAGCAATAAAATAATGCGAAACCTAAAAGTAGGTACTGAAAATAAATGCAAAATTCTAACAGGCCTTCACCCTATACAATCCTCTAACAATCCGCGTTAAAAGCTTAAAGGAGGATATTGCCAATATCAGTCATAACAGAAAGCTTTAAGTAACAGTATATTATGTCTATATAATTTTATATTATGTCAATAAATAATGTACTGCTGCGAAACAGCCATGATTGCTGATATAGTTTTATTTAAATGATTTTTGCTTAATTGCAACCTTGGATCGCATAGAAAAAATAAAACAATATAATGGTATTTAGACATGTAGTTTATTTATTACAGCAATCATTTATTTCCATCTTAAAATATTTCGCGTTTTATCCATAATGTTTTTTATTTTCCTAACTCTAAGTTGAGCCAGCCTTTGCTACTTGGCTGATGTTCGGCGTTCCTGCTGAACCTTCCGTTCTCAAAGCGCAGGCATTGGAAGTCTACAGTGGCCAGTGAGTTAATTGATCCTTGGAAGCAGATGTTGCTTTTAATATCTTGTGGTCCGTTTCCCAGTCCTACTTCGACCCAGTAGAAGTGGAGACATGCCGTAACCATGGGTACGTGGGTAGGAACACAGACTTTTCCAACTGAAAAGCAAAGTTAAACTGTCACATATTTTATATCATTGTTAAGTAATTAAGGAAAAGAAAAATAGCTTAAATTAAAACCTCATTACGTTGCGCATGTCTTTTATCTAAGCTGAAATTAAATTAATGTAAAATATTTTTTTATAAAAACTTACCTTCTACTTTTCTTTCGAACAGGGTGTTATTGTTGAAGGAAAGCGAGGCCTTTACGTTCAGCTCGTTGAAATTGATTAGGAATTTTGTGCAAACTATAAAATAAAACAATCAATAAAATCAATGAAGATATTTGGTCAGTTATTGTTATTACTGTCTTGCTACTTACGTTGAGCCTCGACCAGATCTGAGAGTCCAGCGCAGCAGGTTGCTGTATTATCATTGTATTCGCATTTTGGTGCCAAAGACGGGAGTTTCAAACCTGTGAATTGTAATAAGATTAATGTTATTAATATGGTTAATTTCTTCAATTATCTCTCATTATTTGGTTAATTTTTTTATAAATCTATTGTGTGTCATGTCCTTCCGTCGGCAGTACATATGCTAAGGAATTTGCTTTAAGTAATGCTGATATTGAATGTAAATTAGAGGTAAAAACACTTTATGGTAAATAATTACCAGATAGGGCAGGTAGATTGAGACTGTTGGAGAGATCTGAGACTTTATCAGATAGACCTGAGACTCTATCAGTTATACCTGTGAATCTATCAGATAGACCTGAGACTGTATCAGTTAGACCTGTGAATCTGTCAGATAGACCAGAAGGAAACCTAGACGTGATAAATCTGGAAAAAAAATTGAATTAATTACAATTTTAAACGTATGTACTGATAAATTGACTATAGTTTATTCGTTAAAACCAAGTAAGCACCCATAATAACAAATAGAAAATAGAATATTATTTAGATATTATGGTAGATTGGCTAGGATGTGAGAATTCACAGTCGCTAACGTTTCTAGGTGTCAGTTTTATTACCCTCCTAACTAATACTTTGTGAATGAAGGCAACTTCTACTAATTCATTTGCAGTGTTCTTATAACTAAATACAGTATTCCTAAAAAATGGCGTACATTTTCACGCAGAGAAACATTTTTAGCAAATATGTTTCGTTTAGTGTTAGTCATTATGGTCGACATTCGTTAAATGCACATTGCTGTAGGCAATTTATTCTCTTCAATGCAATCTGAGGTGTAACTGATGCATTGGACTGAATCCGGTATCAAGTACTTTATCAAATCTTTAAATGTAATTATTCCTTTAAAATATCTGATATGAGACTGAAAATTAAGCATACGAAAAATAGCCTCTGATAATCTTGTAATGAACCGCGACATCCTTTCCAGTCTCCTTGTTCTGCCCGGCTTTTCTTATATTACTTCCTTTGGGATATCACTCACATAGATTCTGGCATTGTCAACTCCCCTTCTGCCGATCTTATATACTATAATGATTATTATAACGGCGCTACAACCCGGTTACAGATCTTGGATTCCTCCAACCGCTCCCTCCAAACGTCACGGTATTGTGCCCAGGCCATCCATTTCCTATCTCCAAGGATTTTGAAGCATCACCTGCCACACCAGGCGATCACCTCAGCATAACTCTCTCTCTTCCTCTTTGACGAGCTTAATTACTTTAGCTATATGGAGCTAACGATATAGGTCCACGATTACTTTGTTGGCCTTAAAAAGCGTCTATTTCTCTAAGCAGGAGATGCCCAATACCCAAATGAAGTTTTGTAGGGACTGACCTTAGGTACTTCTTGAAACTCAGGTTGGTTAAGTTTGTTCCTTTTTTTGGATCATGTATCATTGTCGGCTTTAGCACCTAATAAGTGAGTAAGTAAATGAGTAAGACATCACTTTCTCAAAGCCTTAAGTACTTATCTCATACTCTCTCTCTTTCTCTTACTGGAGTATCAGCGATACTAGTTCACCCCTAAGCCAAGCTTCTTGGCTGCTTTTTCAATATCTAGGAAGGCACCATTTAGCACTGGACTAATAATATTTGTATAAGGAAAAATTAATAATATAATGGAATATTAAAAACCTTATGTATAATAAACTTAAAGCGATAAATACTTACGCATTAGTACCAGCAAGGATGCCAGCGAAGACAAAAATAAGTGAAGAAACCATTTTCCTGAAATGATATATATAATTAAAAAATATTGAATTAAATAATCGTGAATAGGTAAAATATGAATAATACCTTAAATATAATAGAATACATGATAAATACACTATTAAACCACTAATCGCCGTCTACAATCCTCTGTCCACAGAATACCATCAAAACCCCAATAGTTAATGTATTTACATTGTATTAATTTGTTAACAGGAACTGGCCCCGAAAATTTGAGCTATGTTATATCCAAAATTCTTGATTCGAAATATGTACATATTTCTTTCCAGAACGGTTGTACTGGGAGCTAATTAGTCCGAGATCTCGCTCAACTAGCAGATTATTCCCCTATTTCGGGTACCCACTTTATACCAAAGGACTCTAGTACTAAGTCACCCAACTTACTGTGGAAGCTTTTTCACTCTGTGGGAGGCTTCTCCAAATCAACAAACAAATATTTACAGATTATTTTAGCAGGAATTTCTGGTTCAGAGTTTTTTCTTCAAAGAATTTGAATGACATTAAAGAATCAATGAAAAATTATTCCGACTGAATATTAACACAATTTAATTATGAAATTTACAAAAAATTTTACTAAAATAATTTAAGGTTTGTTTGTTTGTTCATTTAACGTCACTTTTTGCAACTATGTCTAATCGGACGATGGTACATTGGGAGCTCTAAATTTTGCCACTCCAGGTTTAATTAGGATAGGGATTTTTAACGAGTACCTGACATCGAACAGGACCGGGATCCCTGTTTAACGTCCCTTCCGAAGGACGGACAATTTTAGGTGATAAATAGCCTGGTATCGATCCCCGTAAATTTAGAAAATTATGAAATAATGAAAACATTACTTTGATCTTCACTGTATATGATTGCTTTTGGCCAAATGGAATGATTGAACGACTAAAAACATAAGATTTGTGGTAAAAACTCACCTGTTGAACGTCTTTAATGGCACAGTATTGCTGCAGAAGTGATCGGTATTTATATATCTCGACACTTATAACAAAACTCTGCTATCGGTTACGCTTTCGGTCGAAATTATATATTATTTGCATCTGAACGTGATTTGCAAGAAAATAGAAAACCGGCTTATGAAAATTCAGTTAGAAATTATCTAAAAAACGAATTTCGGACTGATCAAAATAAGAAACTTAAAAATATAAATATTGGGTAAAGAATCTTTGTAGATGTTTGGATCAAATTAAATTGGGTGGAATTAAATGAAATTGGGAGTGGACAATTTTAAATTGTGGATACAATTTCTCCCATAGATCTTACAACTGCATTTGATAAATATATTTCACTATTTGAGTTTAATAAGTATAAATTCGACTCTAATAGTAAAAGGGATTTATCAAAAGTTTTTCATAAAAACAAGTTGCTTATTACTAAGTCATATTCAGATTTATATGCATCATTGTAACAGGTTATGTCTAATTATGTCGTTGTTTTATATTTCAGAATATCTTTTATTTTTGACAAATATAAATCCTTCTAAGCTGGATATAGATATAAAGGTTCAATTAGAGAGAAATAGCCGGACAGTCAAAATGGAATAGACCTGGCAATCGCCATAAGAACCTACCACTTGGACAGTACAATGCCCTTTCATTATGCCGACTGTGGTTGAATCGACAGTTTCTGATTATCACACACTGTTATAGATTTAACCTTGTTCCCTTCAGGAGGTGAGATGGGCTGGGAACGGAATAATTGAAAAACGGCATCATACAAGCTATTATAGCTGCACAAAAATTAGCATGCGTTTGGCACGAGATTTGTTGTGAGAGGTAATAAAAGAGGGACGGTAATCGGATTCAAACCGATTAACCACAAAACATGTATTCTACACCTTAAAGGAAGGTTCCAGAACATTAGTGTTTTCAATTGCTATGGTCCAACAGAACTCCCTAAGGACGATGGAAAAGAAGAATTTTATGAAATATTAGACAAACCCTATGACGATGGTCTGAAACGTGACTTAAAAATCAGGTGTGGTGGCTTCAATGCAAAGATTGGAAAAGACGGGGTAGTTATGCCAAGTATTGGGAAATACAGTCTACATAAAGAAAGCAATGATAAAGGCCACTGACTTATTACCTCTGCAGCAGCCAAAAACATAGTTTTTGGAAGTACGTAGTTTCCCAATAAGAAAATCTACAAAGGATCCTAGAGATAATCATCTGATAAAGATGAGAGAAATTTCTAGGTTTTACCAGAATATGAATCGAACCATAGCTGGCTTTAAACGAAGAGCAAAGATTTGCAAAGCTGAAGACGTAGTCTACTGACCATAATGAGGCTATAATGACAAGATGGAGCTGACATTTTGAAACAATCCTAATCGAAGATGCAGGATGGAGGTGAAGCAACATTGTTTAAGGAAAATAATGAACTATATCCACCAGAATTTTCCGATATGATGGAGACAATCGGAAGACTGAAGAATATTAAGTCACATTGTGAGGATGGAATTCCTAGTGAATCATACAAGAAGGGAACCGGAACCCTACATAAAGAATTGTATATTATCATTCTCTACAGATAGGTCGAATAGAAATTTCCTAGGCAATGGAAGAAATGGATCATATTATAAGAAAGACCTTATTTATACAAAGGGAGACACACTTGAGTGTGCAAACTACCGTGGCATTACGCTACTTCAGTGCGCTTATAAAGTATTGTCAAATATTCTTTATCAAAAACTTGTTCCATTTGCCGAAAGAGAAATAAGAAGTAGTAGTATCAGGCAGGTTATTGAAATAGCAGGTCGACTATTATTCAGATTTTTAGCCTTAGAACCATCCTTGAGAATATAAAATCCCCACACATCACCTCTTTATAGATTTCAGACGCGCCTATGACATCATCAAACGAGCCAAACTCTATGAAGCTATGAAAGAGTTAGGAGTACCCTCAGATTTAATTCGCCTAGTTGAAATAGCAATGAATGAAACATATTGTGTTGCCAGAATGCAGAGGGATCGCTCTCCTTAATTCAAGACTATAAGAGGCTTAAGGTAGGGAGATGGCTTGGCATGTCTATTATTTAATATTGGCTTGGATAAGATTGGGAGGAAGTCAAAAATCCAGACTAACGACACAATTTACAACAGGCTAGTTCAATTATTTGGCTGAATCTACATGTAGTGAACTATCACTACTACCACGAAAAACACAAATCATGCCGTGTAAGACCCTGATTAGGCCAGTTCTAACCTAAGCATCTGAAACATGGACTTCATCTAAAACCAAGGAAAAAGAGTTAGCTGGTTTCGAAAGAGTGCTGCTCCGCAGAGGTTTCTGATCTATGAATGTGAATGGTCAGTGGAGAAGGTGGACCAACCAAGGCCGGAATGAGTGAGGAGGAGCCCGAGAAGCTACTGAAGGAAAACGTGGACCATGCCAGAGGAAGAGGATGACCAAGACTCCGATGGGCAGATTGAGTGGCAAAGGATGCCAGACACTTCTTAGACGTCCTTAACTGGATAGAGCCGCCTGGGGAAGGGTCCTTGAGGAGGCCAAGACCTACACAGGGCTGTAGAGCCATATTGTATTGTAAATAGGAAGGTGATGTGTAAGTGATAATGAAACCTACACCAACTAGTTAACTAAGAAACCCTTAAACAGATGATTAATAGTCATTTGCTATAATTATAATTCATCGCTATATTTTATAATGACAAATCTAAATTCAATTATGGATACTCTATTGCATTACTTGTTTGTTTTTGTTTTTCCTCCTCGATTCGCAGGAAAATGGAATTTTTAATAACTGATTAATGGTTTCTGAGCAGGTCAAGAAGACAATGGGCCTGAACTGTAGGTCTTTTTAATTTAGTCTAGGTAACAGAGGGTAGGAAAGAGAAAGAGGATTTTGGTGAGGTGTTGACGAATGAAATATTGTGTATTTGTAATAAATATTTTATTACACTGGAAAGTTTGTGGCGTATTCTACAGTGTGATTGGAAATAAACCAAGTAGCATTTTCTACTTTCCAGTATCTTCGTGCTTGTATCTTGTCAGTACAGATGTTTTATGGTTTGTAAGATTCAGATTTATATGGTTTATTGAAACAAATTGTGATCAATTCTGTTGTTGTTGGGTTGTTTCATCAGGTGAGGATTATGCGAAAATAAAACCACTACAACCCGTTAACAGGTCTGGGGTCCAGTCTCCAGTAAAGTCTGTACTGTTTTATGGACAACGGGTCTGCAAGGAGGTGACGACCTAGGTCACGCTCCACCGCCAGATTTCCCACCTTATTTTGGGCAACCTATTTTTATAATATTTTTATATATGCAGGGTGAGCCCCAGGAGGGTCCTAGATCCTATATGATCCATCTCCAGCTGCAAATGGGCTAAATAAAATTCTTGCCGGGAGCGGGATTTGAACCAGGATTTTTGCCATGGCAACTCAGTCCTCTACCACCGAGCCACTCCGCTCCCTCAACACACCTTATATTTAATTATAAATCTGTTAACATGAGATAATTCTGTTGCTGTTGGGTTATGTTTCATTAGGTGAGGATTATCTGACAATAAAACATGTTATGTGAATGGGGACATCTCTCACTCATCGCCCTAGAGAACATTGAAAAAGAAGATTAGTTGGAGGAATAATGTTATCACAGGTAAAAAGAAATATAATTAACTGCCTAAAAATTCCCCACAGGAATTTATAAGATAAATAAAATTTCGAAATGACAAATATTTAATTTCCATGGATTTCTTCAGTAATATAATAATGAGAAATCAACTAATAAAAAATAAAATAACAGTCTTCTCCCTTATTAAAAGGCTCATCGAAGGGGACATTGCCAATAGTAATTATATCAGAAAGCTATATGTGATAGTTAAAGACATTATACCTATAATAGTTTATTGATATAATAGGATAGTATATCTATAAATATATATTTATATATATATACAGACTATATATAAGTGATGTTCTCCTACAAAGCAACCATAATTGCTCTTCTAGTTTTATATAAAAGCTTTTAGGGGTATTTAATTGCATTCATCCAGCATACGAAAAAAAACCACGGTATATAATCATCTTTTTTATTTATTTAACAACTTAAAAAACTTTTAGGAGGATATTACCAATACCAGTCATAACAGAAAGCTTTAAGTAATCGTTTGTTATATTTTCTCTATATAAATTTATATTATATCAATAAATAATGTACTGCTGCGAAACAGCCATTATTGCTGATATAGTTTTATTTAAATGATTTTTGCTATATTGCAACCTTGGATCGCATAGAAAAAATAAAACAATATAATGGTATTTAGACATGCAGTTTATTTATTACAGCAATCATTTATTTCATTCTTAAAATATTTCACGTTTTATCCATAATGTTTTTTATTTTCCTAACTCTAAGTTGAGCCAGCCTTTGCTACTTGGCTGATGTTCGGCGTTCCTGCTGAACCTTCCGTTCTCAAAGCGCAGGCATTGGAAGTCTACAGTGGCCAGTGAGTTAATTGATCCTTGGAAGCAGATGTTGCTTTTAATATCCTGTGGTCCATTTCCCAGTCCTACTTCGACCCAGTAGAAGTGGAGACATGCCGTTACCATGGGTACGTGGGTAGGAACACAGACTTTTCCAACTGAAAAACAAAGTTTACTAGTCACTTTTTTTATATAAGGTAAAGAAACATTCCTTAAATTGAAACCTCAATACGTTACGCATGTCATTTATCTAAGCTGAAATTAAATTAATCTAAAATATTTTTTTATAAAAACATACCTTCTACTTTTCTTTCGAGGATGGTGTTGTTGTTGAAGGAAAGCGAGGCCTTTACGTTCAGCTCGTTGAAATTGATTAGGAATTTCGTGCAAACTATAAAATAAAACAATCAATAAAATCAATGAAGATATTTGGTCAGTTATTGTTATTACTGTCTTGCTACTTACGTTGTGCTTCGACCAGATCTGAGAGTCCTGCGCAGCAGGTTGCTGTATTATCGCTGTATTCACATTTTGGTGCCAAAGACGGGAGTTTCAAACCTACGAGTTGTAATAACATTAAAGTTATTAATATGGCTAATTTCTTTAAATATCTCTCATTATATGGTTACATTTTTTATAAAACTATTGTGTGTCATGTCCTTACGTCGGCAGTACATATGCTAAGGAATTTGCTTTAAGTAATCCTGATATTAAAAGTAAATTAGAGGTAAAAACACATTATGGTAAAACAGCTAGGAAAATAATTACCAGATAGGGAAGGTAGATTGAGACTGTTGGATAGATCTGAGACTTTATCAGATAGACCTGAGACTCTATCAGTTAGACCTGTGAATCTATCAGATAGACCTGAGACTGTATCAGTTAGACCTGTGAATCTGTCCGATAGACCAGAAGGAAACCTAGACGTGATAAATCTGAAAAAAGAATTTTAACGTATGTACTGATAAATTGACTGTAATTTAGGTTTTTAAACCTACTAAGCACCCATAATAAGAAATATAAAATAAAATATTATTTAGATGTTATGGTACTTTGGCTAAGATGTGAGAATTCATAGTCACTAATGTTTCTGGGTGACAGTGTTGTTAGCCTGCTTACTAATACATTGTGAATGAAGCCAACTTTTACTAATTCATTTGCAGTGTTCATACAACTAAATACTTACAGTATTCCTAAAAAATGCCATACGTTTTCAAGCAGAGAATCATTTTTTGTAGATATGTTTCGTTTATTATTAGTTATATGGTCGACATTCGTTAATGCGCATTGCTGTAGGCAATTTATTTTCTTCAATGCAATGGAGCCCAACATCCTATCCAGTCTCCTTGTTATGTCCGACGTTTCTTCTATTAGTTCCTTTGGGATGTCCCTCACATAGATTCAGGCATCGTCAACTCACTATCGTAATTTGCGCTACAACCCTCCTCCAACCGCACCCTTCAAACGCCATGGTATCATAATTTCCAGGGTGTTTAAGCATCACCTGCCACACAAGCTGACCACCTCAGCAAACGTCTCTCTCTTCTTCTTTGACGAGCTTAATTACTTTAGCTATAGGAGCTAACGATACAGGCCCACGATTACTTAGTGGGTGGGCATTCCTCAGGTTGAGGAATCCTCCTGAGAACCTGTCACTTCGTTGGCCTCTTTCTTCCATTTCTATATATATCCCTATATAAGATAGGGAGTAGCTGAACGTCTTCTCTTTCTATAAGGCATTAGGGCTTATCGGAAATTCTCTTTCTTACTGGAGTTTTAGGCCCCCCATACTTGATCACCACTATCCCCAAGCTTCTTGGCTGCTTTTTTAATATCTCGGAATACAGCTTTTAGTACTGGACCAATAATATATATATATATATATATATATATATATATATATATATATATATATATATATATATATATATATACATAAATATATATGATTACAATAAAATACAAAAAACCTTAAACATAAAATAAAAAATCGGTAGGTACTTACCCATCGTTACCAGCAATGATGCCAGCAAAGACGAAAATAAGTGAAGAAACCATTTTCCTGAAATAATATATTATAAACATATATTAGATTAATTAATAATATATAGATCGTAAACAAATAAAATGCTTAGTGAAACCGTAGCTTTTATTTCACAATCACTATCTACAAACTTCTGACCATCGAAAACCATCAAAACACCAAATCCAAAAGAATGTTTAAAGTTTCAGTATACTAAATCTTCAACAAATAAAATTTCATGAGTAAACAGCTTGGCCAGTAAAAAGTGATTTTTAGATAAAAAGAAATGATATATTAAAATAAATAAATACATGTAATGCTGATATTGGTCAAGAAGAATGATTGTACGACTCAATAAAAATTTAGTAAAAAACATTAGTTGTGTGATCAACTCACCTAGTGAACGTCGCAAATGGCACAGTATTGCTCAAAAGTGGTCGGTATTTATATATTTCGATACTTATAACGAATCTCTGCGATCGGTTACGGATTCGGTGCGGCATATTTATTATTTGGATATGAACGTGATTTTGCAAGAAAATAGAAAAATAGTTTATGAACATTCAGTTAGAAATTAACAGAAAAGCAATTTTCGGACTGATAAAAAAATAAGAAACTTAAATATTTTAATATTGTTGATCCAATGTTTTTGTCGATGTTCGCAATAAATTAAATAGAAATTGGATGGACTGTGTGGAGTGGACTATTTAAAATTGTGGAAAAATGTCTCTCTTAATGTTTAATTAATAAAAAGGGATTTAACAAATGTTTTTCATAAAAGTAAGATGCTAATTGCTCACTAAAATTCAGATTTATATGCGTTATTTTTTCTTAGAGAAGGTTTTCAAAAGAAAATCGCAGATACAATGTGTGCCACATGGCAGTTTTATTATTTCTTAAATAAATATTAAAACATGTATATACAAATATATCGGGCTCTGTCAACAACTGCTTTGGAAGTTGTAGGTACTGAAGCAAAACTAAGATGGAACCCGTGGTTTGACGAAGAGTTCCAGATCATGAACGACAGGAAGAATGATGCCTACAAATGAATGGTGCAGGGTCAACGAACAAGAAGATCCACGGAAGAATAACGAGATCTGCGGCGTGAGGAAGTCTATCTTCGAAGAAGAAAGAAATAGCAATGGGAGAATAAGATCCTCGAAGACATAGAAAAATGCTATCAAGAAAAGAACTGCCGGAAATTCTTCCAACAAGTCAATGAAGGCCGAAGACCTTTTAAGGCCTGAGCTACTGCCTACAAAGCTGAGGACGGATCCCTGATCGCTTACAAGCAAGGGATATTAGACCGGTGGGCAGATCACTTTGAAGGTCTTCTCAATAAAAGTAATGTTGAAGGGGACTTCAGATGGCATACCATGGATGAAGAACTGGAAGCAGATCACTTGGACCCACCAAATGAAGAAGAAATTCAAGAAGCCTTGATAAAGCTTAATAACAATAAAGCCCCCGGTATCGACAATATTGGAGCTACTGAAGCATGGCGGATACGATCTGGACAAATTTCTGCAGGAACTACTATACGATGTCTGGACTTCGAGGAGACTACCCGTGGAATGTAAGAAAAAAGTTATTTTTCCGATACACAAGAAAGGGGGTGCCTTGTCTTGTAGTATCTACAGGGGTTTATCTTTACTTCCTTGTGCTCACAAGATATTGTCAATTGTCTTGTTCAACCGGCTGCTTCCATATGCTGAGAGAGAGGTTGGGAAATACCAATGTGAATTTCGAAGAGGTAGGACAACAACTGATCAGATATTCACACTCCGGATGCTGTTGGAAAAGACCAGAGAATACAAGGTGACGACACACCGGCAGGTCGTTGGCAGCAGTCAAGGAAGCATTTGTCGCACTGAGAAATGGTGCAGCGAAGATGGGACTTATCGTCAACTACAGCATAACGAAGTACATCTGCATAAACCCTCAACAAATAAACCTTGCAAACCATATCCAAGTTGACGGTCAGAGTGTAGATAGAGTTGAGGAATTTGTGTACCTTGAATCCCAGGAGAACCAACAAAATAATATTGGGGCAGAAGTCGAGAAGCGGATTATAATCGCTAATCACTGCTATTTTGGTCTACAGAAGCATCTACGTGGTGGTCTCCTACCTAAATCCTTTAAGATCAGACTGCACAAAACTCTCATCCGACCAGTTCATACATATGCCTCAGAAAAGAGGACTCTTACCCATGCACACGAATCTCAGTTCTGAGATTCAAAAGGAGAGTCCTTAGGAGAATATACGGTCCAGTTTTGGTGGATGGAGGGTGGAGGCACCGGTGGAGGCAACTATAAGGAGCTGGACTTAGTACAGTTCATAAAGTTAACAAGACTAAGGTGGGCCGGACATGTGATCAGAATGGGACAGGATGAAATCCCAGCCAAAGTCCTCAGGGAGTGAATGTATCGTGTGAGAAGAGCTTCGGACGCCCGGACCATATTGGATGTCCGCCATTGGAGGAGATAGAGATAACTGGCGGTCGATGCTGGAGCAGGCCAAGACTCGACTACAAGGGTTGTAGCGCCAAATGATAATAATGATAGTATACAAATATACGCGTTATTGTTATAAAGTGAGATTAATTATTTTGTTTTTATGTAAAACATATCTTTTATTTTGGAAAAAAATAAGTGCTTCAAAGCGGGGAGATGTAAGGCATATTATGAATAGGATGGTTATGTATGTGTTACAATGTATACTACACCTACTCGTTAAGTATGAAAATCGTAGACTATTGCTTAATAGTCATTTGTTATAATTGTTACATGATTATGTTGCAATGGAGAATGTAGAGAAGAATAAAGAAATTCATTTATTCAGGTTCATTTTTCCATTTGTAGTTTTATTAATTTTATATTTGATGATGGCCCAACGGTCCTTCTAGAACCCAGGCCTCCTTCACCACAGCTAACCAATCTCCGCGACCCTGTGCTGTTTTTCTCCATCTTCGCACTTCAAGCCGCTTTAAGTCCTTCTTCCAACCATAAATGATTACCGGCGTACTCAGGTTTTATATATTTGTATTTACATTATTTTTGAGAGCGATTTAAGCTGAAACTCTCTTTGCAGTGAGGACTAGCTACTATTTCCTGCTAAAATGCTGGTATTTCGCATACGATAGTTTCCATCGTATGGCTTGTATTTCGCACTCACATTTGTTGTCAACTGTGACCTATACTTCCTAGGTAATTGAATCGGGTTACAGCTGTGCTCTCTTAAACTCACTTTTTCATTCACCACCTTTCTCAATCTTGAAATTTTCGTGTTCACAGGCTTATCTTCATTTACCTTAAGACCCAGTTTAAAGGGTGCATCTTCAAATTCTTGGAATGCTTCTGATAATGCTGCTTGATTTTTGGTGGTAATGACATCATCAGCATATGAAATGCAATTGTAATTGGTTCCTACTGTATTTGTTTTTACAGTATGGAAGGCTGTTTCTAGGATTAAATTAAAAGCATAGAAGCTAATGGATCACCCTGTCTGAAGTCAATGTTAACTTCAAATTCTTCGGACAGTAAAACGCCAGGTTTAACTCTACAGACAGTCATTTAGGTCATTATCGTAATCCTGACTAATTTTGTGGATATGCTCACATTTATCTTTCTCTGAAGTCTTTCTCTGTCTACACCGTCGTATGCCTACCTGAATTCACAGAGAAGAGACGAATTTCTATGTTGTACTCATGGCACTTTTCCATTGATTGCTTGCGGAATCTATTGTTGGCATTCCTGGTCCGAAGATTCCTTGGTATTTTCCTATAATATTTACAGTTATTTCTGCCAGGTTTTTAAATAGAAGCACTGTCAATACCTTATAGGTCGTAGTATATAGGGGGATGCCTCTATGATTATCACATTCAAGCTTTTGTCCAATCTTTGGACATTTTTTTTCCATCCATATGTTCAAAATTAGCTCACCAATATCTTTTCATAGTCCATAGTTTCCAACATATTTTAACATCTCTGGAGTGCTCTCGTCCAAACCTGACGATTCGCGATTTTTCATTCACTATATTATTCTTCATTGAAAAAATTCCTCATTCTTCGGACTTCTTCTCCTCCATCGTATGCATTTCCCTGGTACTCATTTTGATCGATATTCTCTTTTGATATTTTTTTCAGGTGGTTTTTGTGTCCAGCAATTTACTGAAATATTTGTTCTCTTTCGAGAGCGAACAACTTTTCTCCAAGGAGTTCTGCTTCTTTCCCTCTACATGATTCAGTTTTAGCTTGGAATCCTTATAATATTGCCTATACACCTTTGTATAATTTTTTTGTATCTTTGTCCATAGATTGGGTCTAAAAGCATTCTCTTTGCTACTTAATTATTTCGATCCGTGCCAAATGTCCAGCCTATCCCAATCTGCCTAATTTTAAAATCTGGACTATCTCAGCCTCTTTAAATACCTGTTATACGTCTTGGTTAGTTTGCCTTCTCGTTCAGAGATAAGGAGGTCTTGCTCGTTTACTTTTGTCTGGGTCCAAGTTTCTATTGTATTTACCAGGACGAGTAAGCGTTGTATTCAGATGGAGCTTGCATGCCGAAGTACACAAACACATTTTTAAAAACTGTATAGGAAATATAAATAAATGTTTAAATCCTATATTTATCTCTAACCCTTTTTTACGGGTTCAAACCGATTTCGAAAGTGGCTTGTAAATTTTCGTTATTTTCCGATCTATTACTTTCTATATCTGTTCTTTAGTTTTTGAAAGATCAATTGAGCTCGAACGTTAACTAGGTTGTTATTGGTTGAATTATTCAGAGCTTTCAATTTTGCGGATTTTCATCTTTAACGCATGCTCTTACATTCATTATCGAACTAGGGTTTGCTAGTGTCGTGCTTCCTTTCCTCATGACACAAATCACTAACCTCATTAATTTTACTCCTAATCTTTACCAATATCTTTTCTATATCTCCGCAAATTTCATCTAAAGATTGTAATGCTACAAAGCTATCCTTGACCACTAACTGGAATTGAATTTAGTTGAACAGTTATTAAATAATACAGATTAAAGCATTGAATATTTTTATTAACAAATCCAGTCTTCTATTTCTTTTTTGTATCAATTTATCGATGAATTTTCCCGATTCTGATTCTAATGTTTCTGCCTCACTCTCAAGCTAATATTTTTACAATTATTTTTGATCAAACATGATCGATTTGATTTGGTATTTGTGATTCCTAGGATCTTCACATTATGTTTATACGAATACTTATGTTTATCCTTTTATTGAAACATAGGAATTTTTATTACAAAGTTTTTTTCGGGATAGCGAATAGATAATGGGATTCAACTAATATTATATGAACTTTATTAACAATTTATGAAAAAATTGAATACCATTCTTAGGATAATGTATTTCTTGCCTTACACTCCTTTCCATTTGTGTTCCCTTATACTTTATTCCAGTAGTTTTGCTGTAGTGTACCATAAATACGGTTTTGTTTATCGTGAGATTCTTAAATTAAATTATAGCTAACCAAAAATTGCCGGACTGTAGTTTTTACTTCTTTAAAAATCCGAAAAGTTCGGGGACATGTGAAAACATTATAAAAGGAAACTGGAGTGAGTGAGTTGCTGTATAACGATTCAAAATACAGAAAAAAAGTGATTAAAATTATTAAGAAAACGCGATTCGGTTTATCTGTAAATATTCAGCGTGAATAAGAAGCATACCTCCTTACAGTGTCGTTGTTTATGTAGTTTTTTTTTAGTAACATATTGATGTTGAAAGGTATCAATTGTTATTGATACACCTTGTCATGGATACACCTTGTGTGTGTACACCCAAGGTGTACCGCACTAGGTTGGAAGGGGGTTTTAAATGAAACAGATGAATGATTCTTTATTTCAAAGGATTTTACTTTAGTGGTTTATAATTTTTTTGTCACTATATTTATTTATTTAAAAATTAAGGATAAGGTATAAAACAAAAAACAAAAATAGAAACAATTCCTCTCACTTCCCGTCGATGCCCTTCTGTTCGAGTAGATTGAATGAAGATGGCCTATGGTCTGCGTTCAAGGAGAAGTTGCCTCCTTGGAAGGAAAGACATTGCAAATCGATTGTAGGTCTTAGCGCTGGCGTGATGATCGATACTCGAGAACAAACATCGAGTGTTTTGTCCCGCAAAGAGCCACTGAGCCAATAGACGTCCAAGCAAGCTGTCGTGCCCGGAACGAGTGGAATGCAAAACTCACCGACTAGCATGAAATCAAAGAAATATATTTTTATCTAAAAACTTACTATTAATGTATATTGTATAATATATAATGTAATTCTCTTAAGAATTACAGGTCAATTTTGCAATACCTCCATTCTAATCGGAAATGTGACTGCAGAGGCGAAATAAGTGGTTTAAGGACACCTGTCAATAGTTGGAGGTGACAAATGACAGCATACTGTCACATGATATGAGCAGTTATTTTTGAAAGAGGTACAAGTCCATTTTTTCATATTCGCGATATCTAAAATGATTCCATTTGAATTACTTAAAAAATATGGGCAACGATATCCACGTCCAAAAGTCCAAATATGAATGATTCTTTTAGATTTAAACTGTACCACTTTAAAAATAACACCTAATATTTAGATAGTGCTTGGATACTTTTACGCACAAATAGGAATGTAATAGATCTTCCAAATAGCTACTGAGTAAAGAGACTGTTTCACCCAAGCTAATAAAATGACCGATAACATATTTTATTCGTTGGATATACTCTATCTTTTGGCAGCAAGGATTATTCTTGTTCTTTATCTCAACATTATCATCCAATCATCAATCATCATAGATAAGAAAGGCTTGCTAATAATAATTGACCACATATGAAAATACAGTATAACCCAAAAACTTTAGAGCTTATTTATAAATATTTTTTAAAATTATTATGTTACCTTTCAGTTCTTGTATAAGAATTACTCTTCCATTAACCGTTAGTGCAGAATATGCCTTCAACTCGTTCAATCTTATTTGGATTTCAAGGCATACTGAAATCAGGATATTACTATTAGTAATTTAAATATAGTAATAGAATAATATACAAAACTTAGTAACGGTTTTATTTACTTTTCCATTTCGTTACGATCCTTGCACAACACGAAGCCGAGTTATTTTTGAAAGTGCATATACCTACAAAATGGCAGAATTCAGTGAATTGTAATAATATTAATAAAAATTGTATTTAGTTATAAATAAAAATTAAATGATGGATAAAATTTACCTCCTTCTTCTCCCGAACTCCTGAAAAAATCGAAATCAATTACACTTTTGTTATGCTGTTATTATAATCAATGATACAAGTTTGAATATAAATATAAAATATTCTAAAATAACCTAAAGGGTTTAATAGGATAAGGTTCTATACTCTCTCTTTCTCTCTCTCTCTATCTATCTCTCTCTCTCTCTCTCTTTGTACATATATATCATGTTTTTTATACCTAATCCTCTCCACTCTTAACTGTTACTCTTCCTTGATATTGGCACACCAAGAAAATCATTTAAGATCGCATCACTCAACATAAATGTTCTATTTCTTTCCGTTGCACCAAACTTTCTGAACATGCATTATTCTTGACTTTGACATCACTTCAGTCCTCGCCACAGTCCCCAACCATGACAAATTAATCCTCTCCGAAACCATCCATATCCATTTAGAATCCCTTCCAATCGGCCAAAAACAGACAAACAAAACCTATCCCTAACCTAATCCCATATATTCAATTTTTTTTTTGTGAACTTCATCTGATAAAATTCCTCAAAATTTTCTTTCAAACTATATTTTTCATCTTCATTTCATTTCATCATGTTGGCTTTATAATCTATTTTTATATTTAAACAGAATCGCATCAATATTAAATAATTGTTTGCATAATAATACAATATCAAACCCTAATTTATCCCCAGTTGGTGGTCAGTGTGAATTTTGTTAATATAGCTTAGTTCAATAAACTTATATACAAAGAACTGTCTGAAGTCGGAACTCTAGAGGCATGGACGTTTTGTTGAACTCCTGGTTAATTAATATCATAAAGCCTGAGGAGTTTAATCGAGTGATTCCCAATAAAGAAAACATGGAAGTTTGAACCGCACAGCGAGGAGGTCATTGCAGATGAAGTGTATATGCTGAAGATATAAAGTGTGCTTTTTATTTTGTTTACTTATTTATAATCTAGCTTTAATATAAATATATATATATATATTTATACATATATTTTTCTTTTCTTTCGCTACCTCTTTTGTGCCCTTTAGCGCAGAGGGGCCTTAATCCATTGGAGCCATTCTTCCCGGTCCTGACAACTCCTCTTCATTCCTCTTTTACCTCCTATTCTTTGGAGATAATCCTCATAGAGGATTTTCGGGCGTCCATGGGGTCTTCTGCCTATCGTGCGGGCTTCCATAACCTTTCTAGGAAGCTATTCTTCGTCCATGCGACAGACATGGCCGAACCACTTGAGCTGCCTTTTTTCGATGGAGGTCTTCAGTTTTGCCACATGCAGCTGATCGCTTATGTTTATATTCCGAACTCGGCCCCTCCTTTCAGCTCCTGTTGTCCGGCTCATGTGCTTGTCAAGCATGACCCAACTTTCACTGCCATATGTTAGTGTTGGGAGGTATATTGCTTTGAATATGTGAAGTTTCGTCGCTTTTCCTACATTTCGGTGGCCAACTATGCTATTATAGATCGGGTAATATATCTGGTCTGCTTTGTTGATTCTATTACCTACTTCTTCATCTACTTTACCAGACCTGCTAATGATGGTTCCTAAGTAGGGAAAGTGACAGAAAGTAGACTAATCGGCCTATAGTGTTTACATTCCCTAGGGTTGCCCTTCTTATGGATCGGAATAATTACACTGAAGTTCCGATCCTCTGGAACTAACCCGGAATCCCATATTTCTTGAAATAGCCCTTGAAGGGCTTTCACCCGTTCTTGGCCACCGTATTTGATAAACTCTGGGGCAATGCCATCTCCTCCTGGGGCTTTTCCAACCTTCATTTTCTCAATGGCATCGCCTACCTCCTCTTCTTCTATTGACTCCTGGCTTGTGTTACCATTGGCAATAATTTGAGGGACCGCATGTTCCTCCTTCTTAAAGAGTTCTTCAAAGTGGGTTTTCCATCTGCCGAGGATTCCTTCCGTCTCCGAGAGTATGTTCCCATTATGGTCTTGATATTTCTTAAAGGCTTTTTGTATTTATTTTTTAGGACCTTAAATGTCCTCTTCTGAGTTAGGAACAGACCATCTGTTATTAGTAGCAGATACCATAATTATAAAAGGACGCTGCCCTCAATCCAAAATGTACGAAAACATCAAGGTTCATGCACTGGATGATCCTGAGAAAAGAATGGAGTACGCAGAAAAACTGGGGGAAAGGGTCAGTGATTTAATCCTAGAGGATAGAGTTGAGACCCAGTGGGGTAACCTGAAACAAGTAATTTTAGAAAAAGCTAAAGAAATCTGCGGCATAAACAGGGTGAGAGGAAAAGGTAAACGTACCAAGTGGTGGGATGACAGCATAAAGGAAATTGTCGGCAAGAAGAAGCAAGCCTGGAAATCATATCTCCAAGATAAATCCCGGGAAAACCTCATCGAGTATCGCAGGGTAAGATCTTAATGTAAGATAGCAGTTCAAGCGGCCAAAAAGAAGACTTGGGAAGAATTCGGTAGAAGTTTGGATGAAGACCATCGTGATAATATTAAGAGGTTCGTGATAATATATGCTCGCTTATATTTGCATTTTTTTTATTAATATTTAATTTCAAGCATTACGTGCTATATTAATTAGTATGTTGAAAACACTGAAATACATTTCTTTAGACACTGTTTAATTAATATTTGGTTAGTTGGCTCTACATCCCTCTGGTATGTTTTATTTTTGTTACATATTTTCCTCCTTCGTTTTTATATTTCCACCAAATTTCTATCATTTTTTCTATATACTATAATAATATATGATAAGTAATGAGTAATTGATTATATGCTCAATAATGTAGCTTATTCCTTTTAATTCCAACTAATATCAAACTTATTTTGACATTCATTTCATTCTCATATAAATTTATTATGTTTTATTATATTCATAGATTCATTTTTTTTTGTGTTTTTTTAAATTCCTGAATATTATTTAATAATTTGACCTTTTGATCATTGTATTTCATTATTTCGATTTCTGTCAATTAAACTTATATTTTCTTTAGTACTGCCCTGTTGATATTGGTTTTCTATTTGGTTTTATTCTCAACCCTGAAGATGGACTAAAAAGCAGGCTGAAACATTTTTACAAAATAAATAAGTTTTACTTATTTGTGTAAACTTCACCCATTGGCCATTTAAGATATTGCTCAATATTCATAAGATTAACCATTCCCTCTTCAAATCATATTATCTTATTTGATTTCAGAAGAAAAAATATAAAGGGATATTTTGAATATTAAGGAATTTACCTTCATATGCGTCTTAGTTTATTTATAATAGCCAAACAATTGTATTCTGTCTCACACTAACAGAATCCAGACTAAATAAACTTTGCAAATAAATTCAGTCATAAGTAAAACAAGCAGAAGTAAAAATAGGAACAAGTGGAAATAAATAAAAATAATTATTTATAAAATATTTACTCCTTCGTGTCTTGGATTGTTACTTACCCTTCAGCTGCAGATATACCCGATGTTGATAAGGCCATCAGAATCAATATTAGGAGTATCATAGTGCTGGAAAAAAAATTAACGTTAAATTGCAAGCTGTTTTCCAATTTTTAAAAATATATCTATTATTTCTTTTTAGTTTTTGGAAACCGATCGTGACTTTTTCCAGGTACGTTGATATAAGTTTTTGATATTTCGTTTTGGTTTTAAAATATTTAATTTTTTTTCGTTTATATTGAAATAAAATAAATTGGAACTTGTTTCTGAAATATTTTTATTTCGTTCTTCAGAATTAGGAGATCAGGAAAATCTGCAATAAACGTCCGATATATGTATAGCAATGGATGAAAAATACCAATCAATGCTCATAAAACATTATTAACTTAATCAATTGCAACGCGATCATATGGAGGTATTTGTATTATTGATTGTACTAAATACTCAATTATATTTTGAGCGATATTTGCTATATCAAGAAAAAACATATAATTTAGTATACTTTTAATTTTCTGCAATAATTATGATGTAAGTAATTATAAAATAATATTTTAAGGAGGGCCTCCAGATTCAGGGCTGTTGACAGAATAGATAATTTATTTGCCATAGCCGATTTCAAACCTAGAGTCAGATATCGCAGTAACTGTTTTCCCCTTTAAACAGAAGAAAATCAGGTATAACTCATTATAACCTATTAAATCCATATTTTTGTTTGTTTCCCTGGGTTTTTTTACAACTTAAGGAGCCCTTTGGCTGCTATCCATTCTTCCACATCACCTATCCATTTTTTTTTTTTCTTCCACGCTTTCTTCTTCCATGTTCCGTTGAATCCATATAACTCTTTTATCACTTAATATTGAATGAAAGGAAATGCGAATTAATAATCGGAAAATGTTTAAGCCATATTTTAATTCTGGATAGTCGAAAAATACCACGAACTCATAAAGCATTTATTTTATTTTTCTTATATATCCTTTTAGATATAAAAAGTAAATGGAACGAAAGTAAAATAAACGTAAAGTGATACTTATTTTTTATTTTGATAATGAATTAAATAAATATGATTTTAATTAATCAAAATAATGTATAATTACATTATAATGAATGGTATTCAATCCTTCGAGATAAGCTTCTATTTTTTAAAATAATATTCCATTCAATATCGCGTGGCTATCAACGATTTGGTTTTGAAAGGAAAATTTATGCGATCTGACCAAGTTCTAAAACAATATCTTATTTTTTTCTAACAATTATATCTTACCAATATCTTCAGGCACTGCCCATACATTAACTAGTCGCTTTTTAAAACTATTGCGGTATATAAGGATCGGAGTAAGGACTAGCCCAAGGCAGTCTCTAGGTTAGCTCTGCACTCAGAAGGTTTTTCATATATTCTGTATCACGAATCCTATTAATATACCTCTTAGAGTAGCTATTATAGTACAATACTTTTGTTCTAAAAGTCACATTAAGAGCTTACGTCCTAACATTTTAATAAGAAATGAAAAGAATAATAGGATAATAAAGGTAGTTGGAAAAGGCTTTAATTCGTGCTCAATACATTATTTATATTCAACAACCTAGGCATAGTAGCCAACGGCCATACCACGTTGAGCACACCGGTTCTCGTCCAAACGTCGCAACGTCCTTAAGGAACGTCGGGCGTGGTAAGTACTTGGATGGGTGACCGCCTGGGAAAACCGCGTGCTGTTGGCATTAAATTAAATTAAATAAATAATATATCTGGATGTATGGAAAGTATCCAACCCTTATTAAAAAAAAAACCCAAAACCAACAAAAAAACCTAAGAATAGTATGTTAGTATTACTCACATGGAACAGTCTATTCATGTGTCAAGAGAAAGGCTGATGTGATGGGCATGAAATTTTACGTGTTTTCATGAATGCTACAGTTGTTTGTCTCTAGCTTCAAGCAATTTACATTGAGGACAAACTCTTGCTTTTAGACCGTGATTATCGGCTCAATTATTATCTTACTAGACAATTATTACTCGTTCAGATTTGTAATCAGTATTATATAGGTAATTAAAATAACAAAACATACTTAAGCTAAAAGTTCCGGCTTTAAGTATTCCAAGGAGTAAACCGTCTTACGTAAAATCAGAGAATAATAGTTGAAAGTTCATAGGAAATATTATTCTAGTGACTTTTCAATAACTTTTTATGATCTCATAAAAAATAATTTTACAATGTAGGTTACTGTTATTTTAATGTTTCTAACCTAAAATTAAAATATAAATAAATAGATATATATTTTTTAAAAAAAAGTAAGGAAAGATCTGGTGACGCTAGCAGATCTCACTCAACATTTTTGAGTGATGTAATGTCGTAAATTTCAAACAAAGGCGTCAAATATTTTGGGTCATAAATGCCTTAGTTTATGGTTTTATATGAATATTCATATTATTGTTACCCGCGGGGGCAAAGGGCTGGGAGAGGACAGGGTATAATCGAGGACACATAAGGGAAACTGGGTGAAGAAATAAACCCCAAAACATTTATCTAACAGAAATGAAGCGGCATTATATTGAAATAAAAATTACATTAATATATTCTTGATAAGGTGTTAATAAAATAACAATTACAGTTTCATTCATTAGTAAGGGATTAATAAAATAATTATTACAATTTAAACTGAAATTCTCAGTCAACTGGAAAACTAAAACTTTTAATGTAACATAAGATGCACCGTCAATAACAACACTAACAAAATAATAATTTACAAACAAAACTCGATCTATCCTCTATAACAGTAATCATATCCCTCATCAATAATAATAACCATATGCACTAATACTACTTACAACTTAAACATTCCCCATCAATACTCGTTACCTCATAATCAGTAATAAAATTAATAATTTCCACATAACTCGATCCCTCGTCTACAACAATAATCATCTCCATCATCTACAATAATAAACATATGCACTAATACTAATTACAACTTAAACATTCCCCATCAATACTCATTACCTCATAATCACATAACTCGATCCCTCGTCTACAACAATAATCCTCTCCATCATCTACAATAATAAACATATGCACTAATACTAATTACAACTTACACATTCCCCCATCAATACGCATTACCTCATAATCAGTAATAAAATTAACAATTTCCACATATATCGATCCCTCGTCTACAACAATAATCCTCTCCATCATCTACAATAATAAACATATGCACTAACACTAATTACAACTTACACATTTCCCATTAGTACTCATTACCTCGTAACCAGTAATAAAATTAATAATTCCTAACAAAACTCGATCCATTATCTACACATAATTATGGGTGCACTAATGCGAAAAGAAAAGATTCCTATCTGTCTTGTGGCCAAACGCGACGAATGAAAATAAAATATATAACTGGCTCTATCTTCAACGGACCACCTTCTGGCCTCACCCCAAGTCTAGTCCGATTACCGTAACGAGGAAATCTCTTACCTTCCTCTCTTCTGTTCCGGACTCCCGAATCTTCCACGCCTTCAACTCATCTTCAGCCCCATCTCCAGTCAGGAGACACCCACCTTGCCCGCCGGGCAGTGGCTCTATCTCAGCCCGTCTTCACTGCTCCACTCTCTCCGAGAGGAAAAACGGCTGGGTATTTGAAGGCTTATCCGAGCAACGTCAACATTCTTATCCGGGGATCAGTGAGGTGGTGCCATCTGGTGGTCATAATTATCCCAACCACTCGCGAAGTGAATTAAACTTTTTAAATATTGCCTCAGATCGACTCGAAGGGAGCGGAAATGCTGAGTCAGACCTGTCTCAGACTGATGACTTGGCGTCACCGCAAGCAGACAAGAATCTTCTAATAAAAATTCATATTTAATAAAATATATCTGAACTAAATGTTAAGGAACTACAATGCCTTTAACCAAAACCATATACAAAAAGAAAAATTATGTTATTAGTCACAAGAAGAAATAACATTAGCAAATCTTATTTGGCATGGGATAACATATACATATATATTAAAATCCTTAAAACCTAAAATCTTTCAAAAACATCTTAATGAAAAGAAGCAACTAAATGCTAATCATTCTCTAAAATACGTAAAACTAATAATAAACTCTTGACTTCAACAGATCAAAAAGACTTCTTTTGGATCGCAAATATTAGAGTACAATTCGTAACACAGATTACTTTCATTCAAAGTGTTCTAATTAAAAGAAATGGCTAAATAAATATAACATTCGCTAACATTTATAGCATTGAACTGAAATCTGCAATTAATGCACATTAACTAAATTTTATTTAAATAAAATTTTTCTTCAGCCCGTTACATTATTATCTTTATAAAACTATTTTTAATTTTTATGATTTTTTTAAAGTATAGTTTTTATAATACCCAACATTATTAAATTCGATGACTATACAATTTTTTTTTAAAAAAGGAGTAGATTTTCGGAAAAATAAATTAAGAAATTAAAATAAATAAAGAGCAAAGAAAAATATATAAGCCACAAATGAAGTGAAAAACAGTTAAACTTTATTAACCATTTGAATAGAAATTTTATAAACTTATTTTATCTCAACTCAACCAATATATTTTAATAGATCGTGTGAAATGGATAGTGAAGGGAAATGGGATCTCCATCCTCCGGTCATTGTGCCTCAGTCAACCACTGGCTCTCCAGATTAGGGGAACAGCACAATAACACACACAATCATAACACACTTCACACTAGAACACTAACAGTACACCCTAGAGCCTCCTTCCCTAGGAAAACCCTCCGGACAGAAAAGCAGGTCTGCATCTTTAGAGATGGGAGCTACATCACTAGACCAGTGTAGGGATAGAGGGTGGATAGACCCACTACCTGAAATACCAACAATCGTTGAAACCCTATCAGCCTCGGATATAATAATAATAAAGCTTTATAACATCATAATATGACAAAAGCCTCTCCCTTAGGAGCCTCGGATATGATCAGTCTTAAATATCGTGAAGTTTAGATGAGGCCAAGAGCTGTAACCGGGTTGCAGTGCCATAATAAAAAGAAATCAAAACAATAAAATTATATCTAAGTACATATAATAATAACACTTCATTTACCGTTATTTTTAGCAGCAAAATTACAATTTACGAATAACCTTTTTCACTAAAAAAATGCACAGTATAAAATTTGTCAGTATACAATGAATGAAAAAATATGTATACATAATTACATAATCTCTAGATCACATCATGATAATCATGCAAACATAAATCGTGAAAAGGAAACTCACATAAAAGAAATGGAGCTATGAACCGGGCACATGATGAATCAGACATCCTGCATTTAGGCAATGAGTGTCGGTGGCTAATTGCTGGAATAAATTATCGCGAATGAATAGGAAAATTATCTTGGTTTTATAGGAAACATAAAAATTATTTTTATTAGTTCCTTCCGAGCCTACGGGTTTGGTAATCTAAGGTTACTAGGTGAATGATATCTCTTATGCTTAGTGAATACAGCTGTCGTTCCGAATCATTTTGGCTGTTAATGTTTTGGATATGATATAGGTATTAACATATTCTGCAACTTCTGTTACGACGTAAGTCAGGCTAAATGCGTCACCATACCGCACCATCTACCTGCGCGGCACAAAACCCACGGAATATGAGGAAGCTATATTGTGTGGTAGTCCTGGTGGGACCATTTAGCTTCTACATTAAACTTAATCAGTACTTCCGGTAGCAGAATATAATACTTGCGCAGAGTACTTCCCCTTTTGGGATAGCCTCCCTTTAATTGTGTACTCCTGGATCCTTTCTCCCATTTCTTGGAATTTTGATCCATCTTCTGTTCAATACTCGCACAAAGTCCAGCTACGCCGTCTTTCTTCCCTTCAAATTTCATATGGGATGATCGTAAGACAGTCTTACTGCTAAGGATTGGGCTTTCCATTTGAAGAAACGGAACTAATTGCTTAGGTGACTCGGAGCAGGGAATTCTCCAGAGCCTCTTCTGTCAAAATGAACAATTCCCATTCCTCACAATACATTTTGTTGTTTTTTTATAATTATTTTATTGAATTGTACAACTGTAATATAATACATCTAGTACAAGGGCTGTATGAATAAATAAATACATGACATGTAGAGGCACTACCCATTGGCAGCACTCCACAATACACTTAATTACATTCTTGTTATATCTCATTGTATAGGGATATATGACGTCCCACTAGTTTGCTGAACTATACTGTCTTCAAGTTCCTATTTAGTTTTCAGTTAAATGTCATAAAAAAAAAACCGTTGCCACTACACCTCATGTTACACAACGTAGAATAAACTGTACTGTTCCTTGGACAACGATTATGCAGGGAAGTGATTTTTCCTTGATCACTCTCAACCCTCAGTAATCTTGTGATCTTATAGTTAATGAGATCTTATAGTTCTCAAATAATCGAATAATATTCTGGTGTATTATATTTCGAAATTTCTGAAAAATTCAAGTTATACTGTTTTTGTGTGTATTTTACCACAATTTTGTGGACAGAAATACATATTATTAATACATTCACCTCGAATCCCTCGCCACCTAATTTTCCAAATAAATTTAAGTATTTCTGGTTTGATATTTATTTTTATAGTTACCGTACTGATTTAATGGATGTTGCCCGGATTGAACATTTTTTTTAAATTGATGAGAGCATGCTTTCGTATTTAAAATGTTGTTTTTTCACTATTCAACACGATTATATATAACCGTACGTTACACGATTATATATAAAACGAAGTTATAAATCTTACTAATAATAATAAGAAACGAGAAAGTGTTGGAAAAATTACTCTAGAATAGATTATTTTGTTATTATTACATATTATTTTTAGGGAGCGGAGTGGCTCAGTGGTAGAGTACTGAGTTGCAATGCCGAAAATCCTGGTTCGAATCCCGCTGCAGGAAATACTTTTATTTAGTCTGTTATCGGCCGGAGATGGATAATATAGGATCTAGGACTCTCCTGGGCTCATCTAGGTCCCCCAAAAAACGGGGGGAAATCTGGCGGTTGAGCGTGATCTAGGACAAATCACCTCCCTTCACAACCGTTGTCCATAGAGCAGAACTGTCTCTACCATGCAATGACCCCAGACCGGGTGGTAGTGATAAAGATTTTTAGTTTATATATTGTTAATAAATTATTTTGAACAAGAACGTTTTTTACAGTCCCCTACTGGAGTGGAGTACCACACTTCTACTGTATAATAGATACTTTATGAATATATTCAAGTGAATCATTCCTTGGGAGGAGGTCGAAAGTCGCCTCTCTTGGTTAACTAACTCTACTTCATGAGACATTGTGAATCCTTGCAGAGCTCTCAGCTGAGTCGTTGGCAACCTGTCCCTCTTTCTATCGATGGGAGGGATTTAGATATGCAGATGTACAGAGAGAGAGGAAGAGAGAGAGAGAAAAGAGGAAGGAAACAAGAGAGAGGAGATGGTTAGTATAAGCTATAGGCATAATTAATAAGTATTTATTATAGCTATATATTTATTTGTATTCCCTTTCCAGCTTTTGGCTCGGTGTCTCTGTAAACGGAAAACCTCCCACAATCGTAGCGCACACAGGGAAAATTGTAGATGGTCATCCTTTCTAGTACTGCTTGTGTGCACACATTAATTTGGAAACATCCCTGTGGGGCTGACGGAGCCATGTAGAACCTGCTAATCTTGAGGCATGCGGCGATTCCTAATGGCGATGAAATCTTATGGCATAAAATTCCGACTGAAACATAATGATTATGATTGGCTTTATATCGAACCCTAAAATTATTTTTATCATAAATTAAATTGGGAATAAAAATTAAAACAAAAAAAACTTTTAAAAAATTAATCGGCAAAAGCATGGAATATATTATCTCATAATAGTATATTATTATTTTTAAGATATCCTTATTTTTCCTGAAATTAACATAAAACCTTTTCAATAGTAAAAAATAGTGGTAATCTGGTAATGGAGGTCAATAAATTTCTCTTGAATAGGGAGAAATGTTTATTATTATTTGCCTATTTAATAAAAATTTCTCCGTATCTAAGAGAAATTTTTGACCTCCACCCATCCGGACCACTTTCTCCCAAATATATATCTACAGCCCCGGTGAGTAAGTGGTTAAGGCTTATTTTTTCCAAAATGAGTCTATTGTACTTAAGTAAGCGGAATCAAGTTAATTTCGTAGTGAATAAGGGACTAAGTAAATTCAAAGCCTTGAACAGGAGTTACTGCTTATATTACAACTCCATTTCAAGCCAAAAACTACGAGAATGATTGAGTATATTTGAAAGCAGGTAACCCTCTCAGGACAAAATCTGACTTAACCACTAATTCAGCGGTGCTGTAGATATGTAAGGCCAACTATTCAAGGTAAAATAAATATTGGTTTATATACTAGACTTTTCTCGCCTTACTTTTGAAGATTCTATTTTCTGAAGAGTCCTCCTTAGTCCATTTATTTTTATCCTGATTACTTATTTGGATTTGCCATACATCTCTATTAATTTTGTTACTAATGGCTTGGTGAAATTTTCTTTAATTACCATATTTCTAATAAATTCATGAATATATCCAATGTTGCATATATTTTGACAATGACTCTTTTAAGTATGGATTTTTTTATTAATATTATAATACAATACATTATATACGTTGTTGTAATTAATAGGCTTTTAATAAATTCAATCCAATGGAATTTTAATATTATAAATAAAACGATGTAAAAATTCTGGACTATAATCTTCAATTTTTCATAAAAATGGGAAAAACCATTATCCAGTCTGTATATATTCTTAAAATATTAACATGACGTTTCGACAATTTGATGTCATTTTTAAATATTATTAACAATTCTTCTTCATAAATTAATAATCGTACTTAACTTTAAAAAGTTATAAGGCACAATTCTCTTAAAATGCATTTTTAATGTCTACAAAATTGTTTAAATATATAATATATGTTTTCATGGGGATCAGCTATCCACCATGGTCAAATGTTAATATTAAAAAATATTATTATTATATAATTAATATTTTAATATTAACATTTCACCATGGAAGATAACAGATCCCCAAGAAAATACATATCATATATATCAAAAAAATAAAAATATTAGACATTAAAAATACATTTTAAGAGAATTGTGACTTATAACTTTTTTAAGTTATGTATGATTATTAATTGATGTAGAAGAATTGTTTAAAAGATTTGAAAATGATATCAAATTGTCGAAACGTCATGTTAATATATTAAAAATATGTATAGACTGGATAATGGGTTTTTCCCCAATTTTATGAAAAATTGCAATTTTAATTTTAATTTCATGATTTACCTGAAAATTTCACTTTTGATACTTACATTTTCTATCGCTCTTATATATCTCGCTACCCCCTAAAGTTACTGATGTCGTTATCTTGTAGGAATCCAAATCAAAAGATATAGTGCTACAGACTGTAATAAAATTATTAGCTTTTATTTAGTAGCTGTTTTATATTAAAATCAACTCTTTTTTAATTTAGTTTATCTATTTATTACCTTCTTGTTCTATATTATTTCCCCAGGAGGAACAACATTTTAATATTTGATTGGCTTCGTAGATAACGCATTTGGGAATTAATCTGCCGATAATAGATGATCCTAAAACAATGAAAAAATTATATAGTACTAGCTGACCCGGCCACGCGTTGCTGTGGCTGTTATAATAGTTATTTAAAATATTACCTTTTTTTTTTGTTTTGTTTTTTAAATTTATTTATTGATATTTACAACTGTATTAAAAATACATCAAGTTAATAGGCTATGTGATAAAAAATGACATGAGTTAATGGCAAGTTGAGAAACTACCCACTGGTACTACTCAAATCACTAGTTCAACTCAGAAGGTCACTTTTCAGACGTCTCGGATGATTATCGGGAATCGAAGAGGAAGCTAGGTTTGAAACTAGAGGGTTTGAGTGGGAATGAAGTTTGTTATGAAAGGAAAGATAGCGGGTTCGGGCCAAATCAGCAACAAATGAGACATTAAGGTCGTTATGGATGACTTTATTCTTAACAAAATAAGGAGCGTTGAGGATTTTACGAAGGGTTTTGGATTGTAGGGATTGGATTCGAGAGGAATTCGATGGCTTAGTGGGTCCCCAAAGCTCTACTCCGTAAGTCCAAATAGGTCGTATGATGGTCATGTAGATGAGCCTTTTGTAGTTAATTAGGAGGTTAGAGCGTTTATCTAGTAAGTGTTGAAGTAGCCTGAAACGTCGAGCGGTTTCTTGTCTTTTCAGTCTAGTATGAGGATTCCAGGTTAATCGTTTGTCGAGGTGCAACCCTAAGTATTGGATCTGTTCTACAGGCACCAGTGGGGTATTATTGAAGGATACTGAAGGGCAGGAAGTCATTGGTTTACGACGTATGGTAAAAGTTATTTGATGGGATTTTTGAGAATTTATTTTAATTCTCCAGTTTTGACAGCATTCTTCAAGATCAGTGATATGGGATTGGAGGCTTTGGGATGCAATAACTGGATTGGTGTTGTCTGATAATACACATGTATCATCAGTATAAGTGGTAAGGATAGTATTAGGATGAGTTGGGATGTCAGCTGTATAAACTGTATAAAGGATTGGGCCAAGGATACTACCTTGAGAAAAATATTACGTTAAAATGAATTTTAAAGAAATAATGAATCAATGAAAAAATCTATTAAATAGATTTTTGATTTCACATTTTATTCATCTTATATCTAAGTATAGTATATAATAAATAAATAATATACAAAATTCTTAACTGATAAAATATAAGCATTAGTTTAATAAATGAGGTATATAATGGTTGATTTTTAATTATGACTAATATTATTATTTTAAATTATAACTATAATTTAAATTTAATTGAGCGCTAATCGATGCGCAATATTGTTTGTTAATCTGTCCTTTGCTAATAGAAATAGATTAGATGGTTTACCAACACGTGAGCATGCAACATATAATTTCCCATGGGTGAAACATTCCCAGAGAAGTCAGCCTAGCAAGAGACCGGGATAGATTCGGCTCCTGGCTGGATGCTCCCCTATGCTGAAAGGCACTATAGGGGGGAGTGAAAGAAGAAGGAGAAGGGAGAAACATGGATGTTCTAGGTCCAAACCGCAAATGGACATTGTCTAGCCTTGTGACTTGTTGATGATCATAGCAAAAGCGAAGCGTATAGAAAATTGAAGTCTTTTGAACGGTATTATGGGTTCTGATGGTATCATTGGAATACGTATTAACAGAACGAGTTCTCCTTCCGTTAAAGATGGCTGCTTCAATAACATTTCCGGTGATATTGATGACCAAACGTGTACCGTTCCATGATTTAGGCGGATTTAAATTACGCAGAAGAATTATAGGTGAACCGAGATTGTGCGGTGGCTGGAATATCGAGAGAGTTCTAAAATTCAGTTGGATAATTTATGGCTTGGTTTTCATCGACAATAGTATCGATTTATTAAAAAACCATTGGATCACTTGGTAACAACTATTGTATTTAAAGTTAGTGTCGTCATCAGCATTTTTCGCTGCCAAAATAACACGACTACTGAGCCGATTATGGTCCTTCTAATTATTTAGTACATCCGGGAAGATACTCATAATTAATTAATTTTTGTCTGAATAACAGTACTGAAATTTTCTGTCAATTTGATGGATTCTGTATTTGGATGCAGTTCTATTTCACCGATTCCAATATCAAGCAATAGTTTTGAAAACATTTGTGTTGATGGATCATTTTGTAATTGTACTTGCATGGTCAATCAAAGTGTTTAGACATTTCCCCATGAAAACGATTGTATTCAACATGCGTTAATATCATCGGCAAAAGTAGAGCGATGGGTGACTGGAAATGTCTGTTAATTAATAATTATTAATCACACAGCACCATGAAAAAATTAATTAATAATTAATTTCGAAAAAGTAAATAAACGCTTCTATAACGTATATACGTATAATATGCGTGAATAAACGTAAATGAAGGAACAGGCGTAAAATAAATTGTAGCCTTCCATACAAACTTTCATCCCCTATTTCAACCATTTTATCGCATTAAAAAGTAGCCTATGTTCATCCCAAGACTTTAAAGTATCGCTATATGAAATTTCATCACAATCGGCCCAGCGGTTTGGCCGTGATAACGTCTGTGACAGAGAGAGTTACTTTCGCATATATATTATTAGTATAGATTGGAATTTACTAATTGTCGATTCTCATTTTGCATAAATTATTCAATAAAAATTGTATTGTATATAAATATTAATACAATTTACAATAAAAATAATATAAAATGTTAGGAAATTACGACAAAATTAGGGATATCACTGCCGATTTTTGCGAAGTTTAGATTCTGTGTTTTAATACTATCCCCATATATTAATGATTCATTCAATTCTTCGACAATTTTTTCTAGATATACACCAAAAGAATTACTTTTAAAACTTCAGATTCCCTTTAAGCCTTTATTAAAAGATGCCTTATTCCTCAACATTGTTTTATTATATTTCATTTTTCAGTTGTGCGTTTTGAATTTTTCCTTAGAGACTATATTTACGGTTGATTGTTCTGATATTCACATAAGGGGTAAACTGGAAGGGTTTGAATATTATTATTATTTAGGTGATTATTTCATTTATTCAATATTTAAGATAGACAAGCAAACAACAAAACGAAGTAATTGCAATCGTAGTTCGCTTCCATTGTACCAATTATTAGTTGCCAATAATAGTTAATATAGGTTATGCCGCCAATTAATAGTTATGACTGAAACTAGAATCGGGCCGAACAATGGAACAGTATATCAGTAACAGTCATATAGATTGTGACTGAAATTTTTACGTTAAAATAATAACCAATTTGATCTATAACAATAATAAATATTGAAAAATCCAAGAAGTTCAATTAAAAAAAAATACCAGTGGCCTCTTCGTTGCTTGAACGCCATTCTCTGAAAAAAAAATTAATTTGTTAAAAATACATTTCAATCGTCATCCAAATAACTTAAAATACATGATTTTTTAGTTGATTTAAAATCCATAATTTCTTAAATTAGTCCAAATATAGTTTCTTTGTCTGATTCCGAATACAGAGGATAAAGGATATAATTTTGTTTTTGTACTTTGTTTTGTTTGTTTAACTGTTAATCCCTTAAACACAATAAAAGATGGGGTTAAGCATATTAATTTTTTTTTGAACTGTAAATCCCTAAAAAATAATCAAAGATAAATATAATCCTTCCATATTATCAGGTTAATATACATGAATAAATAAAAACATCAATAATATGCGATTTTGAAATATTAATCACATACCCCCCTTAGTTAAGAAGTTATCTGACTACAGATATTTGAATTTCTGAAAGTTTTATGTCAAGTAGTCATAAAGTTTAACTTCATGGATGTAACCGACTCATAACTTTTTTAGATTACTCGACACTGATCTATATAATGTAGATATATCCTTTACAATTGCTACCCGATTTTCGGGTAGCATGCAGAATATATTAATCGATGCACTTAAAATAACTAGTTTGTGTTTTATTAATAAGAATATAAAAATAATACTCAGTTTTTTGTTTACATAATTTTGAGTAGTATTGGGTCCTGTGTCTTCTCTCTTGCTGATATTCCAGTGGCCAGGAGGAGGGTGAAAACTACCCTCGGAGGAATTAGCATATTCCTGAAATTGAATGTTATATTTATATTACTATTAATTCTTAGATGGCAATGTACATGATTGTTATGCTATCTATTATAATACCCGTATGGAATAATAGACGTACATGATATTTACGTTTTATTTGAAACGAAGCATCGTATTCCACCAATAAACATAGGATTTAAATAAATCTCAGAACAATTAAAAACAATATCTTCCTTAATGGATGTTATTAATTTAATTTAGTTATTTTATTTTGTTTTCAACATGTTAAGACTCTTTGTAAAAGAAATATTCTCTGTTTTCCATAAAAATGAGCACGGATAAAAAATAAACAGGAGTTGTGAAAATCATTTATCTATGTAGTAATTTTTATTCTGTAAAAAAATCTCCCTCTCCTTTAGTAGTCTATTATGATATAAATAACTCTAGTTCCTCGCAAAGTTTTTTCGACATCTTTCCTGCCATAAAACTGACTCAAAACCTAGAGAGCTCCTGAAAAAATTATAACATTCCGATGACACAACAGATATTGCAATCAATTGCTTTCAAAAGCCTTAGCTAATATACTGTCATAGTGCTAACACCGTTGACTAAATACCAACCAAAGCAAAACCATTATTTTAGAATGGAATATTTTAGAACTTAATAAAAAAAAGTTGAAACGGCAATATTCATCAGGGGCATTATTATAAATATAAGAAATACCACAGTGTGAAAAAAGATACTCTAAAGAGTTTTGCTAGTGCACTCTAACTACAGATTACATAAAAAATAAAAATAAATAAAAGAACCAAAGAACGGGTCTGGGGTTCAGTATATGGTAGACACTGTACTGTTTCTGCACAAAATCGGTTCTGTAGGGAGGTTATTTGCCCTAGATCACGCTACAGATAACATAGAATCACGAAACTATCCAGCAAATTTGAAAAGCTATTGGGACGATATAGTGGATAATACCACTACCAGATACATCAAAATGTAAAATACTTAAGGAGCTTTCTATGGTATCATATCCAGCAGCGAATCAAGTTAGAATAGTTGCAAATGAATTAAAAACCTTAAAGGAATCGAATGAAAGATGGCCTCAAAGGATTCAGATGCCTTCGCAAGGAAAGACTCAGAAACGATTATAACGATGAGCCATATTGTGTAACAAAGATTAGTTTAAGCAGTAAAATAATTTAATTATAGAAAATCAAGAAGAAAAAACATAAAGGGATTCTATTCCTGGTCAGGAAAAATCCAAATCCCTGATCAGTTTGCTCAAAGAAAATTCTAATCCATAATAAAAGCTGACATAGAACTAGTTGAAGAAGTAATTAGATAATAATAATAATAACAGTGTGTCAATCATTATACTAGTATAAGAGTTCATGCAGACTCAGGAAATACTTAATCCAAAGTAAGTTATTTAGATCCTGTTTCAAGAATCTTACGTCCTTTATAAAAATATTTTCCAAAAGAACGAAAATATTTTCGTTGGAAACGAAAGACTCCAACCGAAGCTTTCAAAGAACAGAGGCCTTCTTCAAAAGATTATCATGGGTCGTGTAGAGGAAGTGTTATTATACCCCCAACAAATAAAAAACTATTTACAACAATCGTCTATTTAAATAAATTTGAACGCATAAGGTTGTATGGTTTCAAATTAGGATGATAATAAAATGTCGACTTACCTATTCTCGATCTAGATTATTTTTTCCAAGTCCTGAGATCCTAGCCAAGGTTCGCAGTTACCAACACCGCAGATTATTCTAAAAGAGGTTTAAACAATTTCAGTAATAAATATATCTCTTCTGAAAGCAATAAAAAAAATAATACCATTGGTTCATGTTTAGATTTAAAGTGAGTTAATTGTCTTTTTTTATTACAAAAAAGTCATCATCGAATACAATAGTTCTATTATATTAACCAACCATTCAATAAGTTAAACCGTGTCAAGATAGTCACGATCATAAAATTGCTTAAATAGCTTTTTTTCATCGTTTTTTTGGTTTCAAATGCTCACTATTATTTAATTGTCTTGAATGTTAATAAATAATAAATTTTGATGAAGCGATCTATACAGACATGTTCACATGAAATAAATAAATTAATCCTACAATAATAACTATAAATGGCCCGCCATGATGATTAATTCGAATAAGGAAAATATTTAAATAATTCTCGAGTTTCAAGTTTCTCAAAGTAATGGTAAATTCGGTTAATAATCAGCTGTATGTAGTTTATTGAATAACGTAGAAGTACATATGACCTAAATATTTAAACGCTTTATTTTAATGGGTGATAATAGATGACATTGTTGCCTCTTCTTCAGTCATGCTTCTTCAGCCAGTCCATCGAGAACACCGTTACCCATCGTGCCTGATAGTGGTAAGGTTTTAACTGAATTGTTGATAAATATAATATAAAACAAAATGGCTGCGGTTTGTAAATATTTACTTTGACATCTTGTTTTCCTAATATTTTAACCCATTTTTCAGTATACTATTACGATGCAGTGAACTCTTTTTCGTAATGTTTATCATTTTTCGAACAAAATAAATATAAAGTGAGTAAATTAATTTATCAAAATTCATTAATAGTTAACAATTCACCACTTATACATAAATTGCACCTTAGACCTCTATTTATTGGATTCTACAGAAGTTTCCACAGTCATAGAGTAAGCACTTAAAATCGATACTGACAAGAATGGACCAGAGAAGATTTAATAAACAAGTGTTTAGTAAATATGGAAATATGAGACTCAGGGTGGATTTGTTGGACGGATGAAGGAGGAGTTAAGGGAATTCAATATCCTAGAGGAGGATTGCGTGGGTCGGGTGGATCAACAATGTAAAATATCTAAACCGACAAATCCTGTAGGGTAAAGGACGAATCACAGTGGAAGAAGATGGAAAGAGGATAGAAGAAGAAGTAATCGGAGTTGATGGAGGAGTTTTGGGGAAGGAAGAGGAAGAGGCATGATATTTCGTGTCTTGGAAGGCTTAAATCAAACATAAAAATACACAAAAACATTTATTTTTGCATCAACATAATGAGCTAAATCGTTAGGACCGTTTTCGGTTATAAAGAATTATGAAATATATGATATGAAATTGTCCATCTATTAATACAGTTTTGCTGGAAAAGTTCAAAAGGATAATTATGCCTGCCTTGTTTAAACATTTATTTATTGAAATTTCCAATTGTATTATAACAATATAACAAGTAAATATAATGAATGATAAATAATGACATGTATAAAGGCAAGTAGAGAAACTACCCAGTGGTATTATTAAAATAAAAAAATCGACGTAGAAGGCAATCTTTTTTTCAGAGACCTTCGAGGATTATCGGGAATTGAAGGAGTAGCTAGATTTGAAACTAGTTGGTTCGAGTGGGAATAAAGTTTGCCATGAAAGGACTAATATCGGTTTCGGGACAAATCAGTAACAAATGGGACATTGAGGTCATTATGGATGACTTTATTTGTAACAAAGTAATGAGGATTTTTATTGTGAAGATTGGATGCGAGAGGAATTTGATGGCTTAGTAGCCGCAAAGCTCTACTCCGTAAGTCCAAGGGTAAAGGTGAGTTGACGGGATTTGAAACAATTTATTTTTATCCTCAACTTTTCACACCATTCTTCATAATGCTTACCTTAAGTACGCAATTCATTTTTGTAGTTCTCGATCTATACATTCCGTAAATACGCACACACAAACACACGCACACAGACTTTTTTCGATACTAATTTAAAATTAGTTGGTAATTGTATATCACATCTTTAATGATTAATTATTTTTATTATAAGCTTTTTATCTATGAAAATAGACAGTGAATGTTTTTTGGATAATTTTCTAAGCTACTTATATTATATTCATGAATAAAAAAAAGATTTTTTCAAAATCTTAAAAAAACAAAGGGAAAAAAATTGGTTCTCCCACTCTCAAACCAATGCTGAAATTTAATTATAAATGATAGTTGAATAATATGATACATTATTAACAATATTGTTGACATCATTTACAATAGAACATAGCAGATGTTAGATTTACTAGAAAATTAAATTTTGGTTACAGTGTATGGCTATGGCTTAAGGACGTTTCTATTTACCTCACTTATTTTTTTAATGGAAAAACTATTAGTATTAAGGCAACTGTTACATTAGTAAATAAACCAAACAAATTCAATTGATTCTTAGAAAAACTATCTTTTTCGCCCTCTTAAGATATAACTATTTTATAAATTTAAATATAAATGCTTTTTTATAATAATAAAAAGTAGAATACTATTATACCTAAGAAAAATTCTTTAATGTTTATAGAAGCTTTAAACTGTATTTACTTAGTAACGGATACCTCAAGTTTATTTAGATAAGGGGTACAGCGCCATCTACTAGATTTTTTTCTTACTGGAGCTTCAAGTGCCTACACCTAGAAAGCGCTGCTCTCTTTATTTGTTCTTGTATTATAGAGGATGAAGAAAGTATGCACATATTTTTATGAGAATGGTACCTTTTACATATATTAGGTATGCAATTAGAAATTATTTATTTCTAATTTATTTATAATTACTTAGGGAAAGAAATTTTAAATTGTAATATGATTAATTTCAGGGGTATATTTACAGTAAAATATTATTGATCGAAAATTGTTTTAAATTCAAAATGTTTGTGCTTTTTTCTTAAGGAAATAGTACTGATTACAATGTGGGTTGTGGAAACATTTAATAATACATGGTTTAAATCTCCTGTAATCGAAACACTGTACTTGAATAGAATTGTTCATGTTTACCGTTTAGAAACAAACCTTATTATTGACACTTGTCTAAATTCTATTACAAATAAAAAATAATCAGAAATTATTTAAATACATTAAAAAACAGTTGATTGTTATATATCCATTGTTCGCTAGACATCGCTTTTCATTCCAGAATTTAAACCTTAAAACCTGATAAAATTGGGTAGATTATTTAAACATATTAAATTTCATATAAAATGCTACACATTTGTGTTATACAGAGCGCCTTATACTGCATATCTCTTAGGTTAATAATAATTTATAAAAATTTTACCACGTTTTTTAAAAATAGTTCCTTCCTTTGAGGTATAAGGCAATACTGCTTAAGGCATGGATGACTTCAGTTCCAGGCTAGAGGGTTGATGGGAGAAATTTTCTTAAACGGTTACTGTAATGTGAAACCCAAATATTCTCTCAGACATACAAAAAAATTTTAATTAATAAAGTATATTAATAACCCTTGCTATAATAAAAATATTATAAAGACAATCTGTTAAAGAATATTATAATTAAAAGTACCTTGTAATAAATAATTCATGATTTTGAAATGTAAAATCGTTTTAAAAGTCATCAATCCTTTCAGGTAGAACTTGCCAATGGAGAATAAACATAAGTTCGAAAATGTTTTATTCAGTTACAGTTCGGTTAATAAGTTTATTCTTCTATTTCCTGCTTTAAACCTCCATGACGATACGATCATTCTATCTTCTCTAAGAAATCCATCACATCTCTTCGAAACCATTTATTTGGCTTAAAAAAGTAAATTTACTGATGGAAAATTAAAATTAAAATCTAGCCATGTAAGCTTCTCAGAACCAGAACCGACAATAACTATTTATTTTAACTGACTATGCTTGTTAAAGGCTCACATGAAACATGCATACGAAATTTACAAGAGTTAACTTAGTTTTGTAAAATTCCGAGGGATCGTAAATACTTAAGTAAACGCCGAATATTCCTAGAAAAAATATCCGTATAAAAAAAATCTATTTTTTCCGTAAAAATTATTGTACAAGAAATTAAAATACGGTAAAAAGAATACCTCATGTTTTATTTTTTCAAAATGCGTAGTTTTGGTATACTAGACTAGAATGATTTTTGTTTGTTGTCATTTGATTTTTTTTTTTTCACCCTTAAACCTTTTTTATATACAATTTTATCTACTTTTTTGTTATCACGTACCAGCCACTAAGGACCACGCCAATATCATTAGTTGGGCTTCTTGATTTTCTTTCTTCCCATCTCAGTTTCATGATTTTCGGATGCATTTCTTTTCTTCCTTCAGACCACTTTGTTCTCCTCCTTTTTTCTCTTTCAATATTGGTGATATTTTTTAGTGTTTTCCTGTATGTGTTTCTATCTAGGCAGTCTGCGCCAGACATTTTAAGGTTCTTTAATTCTTCTTATCCTCCCACGCTTTTATAGCTAAATATTTTGTTAAAGATATTTCCTCCTTCATCTTTTCCATGTGCCCATAGAACATCAACCTTCTGATTCTTGTCTCGGTTTCCATGTCTTTCATTTCTCTTTAGATATCTTCGCTAGATCTTCGCCTAGAACCTTCCTGTGTTTTCCTGGGTCCATAGATTTTTCTTAAGATCCTCCTTTCTATTGTTAGCAGCTTTTCCACGTTGGGTAGACATGTGGTCTCAATCCCATATAAAATCACAAGCTTAAAATCACAACGTTGTAATACCTTAACTTTCCATTGGAGGAGAGGTTCTTTTTATTGTAAATTTTGCCTGTTTGAAAGCTTAAAGTTTCTAATTTTGTGATTTTCTCTCGGATGCTCTCTTTCTCGGTACCGTTGTGACATATTATTTCCCTCAAATACTTAAATTTTCTGGTTACATTTATTTTTCCAAATTTGGTGTTTACTGCTTTTTTCTTGAAATTTATTTCAGTAGTCATGAGCTCTGTATTTTCGTATGAGATTTGTAGGCCTGCTTTTTCTGCTATCATTTGTAGGGGTATTTATTTGACTAATAGCCTCTTCTGATTCTGCCAAATTATCTACTTTATTTTATATAGAGTCTGTATGAGACTTAAAAGTGCTCAATAAGTTCTTGAATCTGTGGAGAAAGGTCCAAACGTACAATATGAAATCGCACAATCTGTGCAAGGATAACACATTGAATGTGTAGGACAAATCGTAAGAGAGATTATTAGACATGTGCTAAGGAAAATGTAATTTATGAAAACAATTTTCAAGAAAAATTCATCGAAGGCTAATCTCATGAACTTTTAAACAAATTTGAAATGCTTATCAATCAGCTATAGACCTAGCTATTTTAAAGATTAGGAAGTATGCTTTTTTCCTGCAATTCACATTTATCCAGTCGAAATAATGAATCCAGATACATTCTTGTAGCATTTTGTATCAAGGATAAGCAAGTACGCAATTTAAAATACAGTATGAATCGCCCTTTAACATAAGAAATAACAATTTAGTTTAGCACTTAATATTTTATTTGCATAAATGGAATAATCACTTATGTCTATTCAAAGATTCATACTAAATATTTGTGTTTACTTTGAACAGTAGACGCTAAGAAACATTGAATCAGGAACTTTATAGAAGATAAAGAACTGACTACACAGATCACATTCTGTATTGAAATTAGTGTTCGTGAATCCCCAACAATTTGCAGTGCACTGTTTATGTTATACATACTTCTATTTTATGTGGTTCTTTTAAATTTTGAGGGATTATGAATTTATTGAAAAGTTGTTAACATATTATGTTTTTAAATATGCTAATAAGTTCTGTTTGGTTGTATAAAAATATATTACTTAGTGACTATTTTACAAGTATATACATATATTAGTATTTATATGTAGACAATTTTAAAGCCATCGGCCATCGGACAGTTAAATAATAAGACAGTTTTCATAGATCATAAATATTTAAGTAATTGTTTTTTATCCGTGCACGATTTTCTTTCTTCATCCCGTAGGGCCATACATTCTTCTTTGTATCTTTCCTTACCAAACCTCTTTTGTTGGTCAAGAAGGTTCCTAACCTGATGTACTGAACCGTCCTGTTTGCCAAAATAGTAGTAAAGCAGGACATTAAAATCAATAAAGAAACATAATTTTCTTTATGTTTAAAGAATGTCTGATTCACTTGAACTTCTCGAACATCTAATACGGTCGAACAAGAATGTGTTCTCTTTAAATTAGATATTTCGTCAAATAGAAATAGGTAATTCGAGAATAATTCGTTTAAAAATGAAATTTTATTTAGTAAAACAATTGTATTAAATAAAACATCCCTGTTCAAAATATTTACCCTAATTTTATGTACATTTTCCCAATGTCTTATCAAAATTTTAATCCCAGAACAGAAAAAATCAGGGTTTTGTGATGAAAGAAAGTTTGAAAATACGATTTTGACTTGAGATTCATTTTCAAACGTTTTACCATCGGCGAATGGTCCGTTACAACACTATTCCCTGAACTAGGTGGTAATATTTTTTACAGCTTGGGCTCCCGAGTGTCCAAGTTTAACTCATTAAAAACATTAAACAGAAATCGCTAGTTTCCATGACCATACTTGGTGGCATGCTACGCCATTCAACCAAATGCTCATTCCATTGTAGTTATAGTAAATATTATCAAAAAAGAGAGGATTAATACCATAAGATAACTCATTACAATTTGTAAACATAAACATAATGAACAATAGAAGTCCACTAATGCAGAAATAATAAAAAAGGACATTTTTTAAATGGAAATACTCAAAATGTTAAAGTAAAGACAAGTAGCGTCGGTTAATGTGTTAAATTGAGAACCAGAATGCCGTTTATTCTTACCAAGCTGGACAATAATGTGTCTTCCAGTACTGCTTTGATGCATCGAATAAAAAATAGTGGATAATTGTTGAGTAACATATATAAATGATAATTTATATCGCACGATCGATAAGGACAACATCGGACCTAAAGCTTGTCAAGCGGATCAAATCGGAAGCCACTTGGAGGAGATGCGACCACAGCCTTGTAGTTACTCCCCCACAGACCTCAGTCCTGGATTTGGAATTATCTCTTGATTAGGGAAACTGAACCAAGTTTCATCCAAACCACCTGACCAAGATATTGCTATCTATACTTGGTGAAGTGAAACGTATATAAACCCTGGTTATTGCACATCAATCGTTAATAATAAACGGAAGATTTAATGAAAACCCTAATTATTCACAAAATACAATCACTAAGGGTTATTGATTATTTGCAAGGCAATAAATGATGGCACAGTATTATATTATTAGTATTTTATTACATTTTGTTAATCGATGTCTTTTCGATGTTCGATGTCTCTACTATTTTAATAGAGCAGAAGTAAAGTCCTGTATAGGGTCAATATTTCTTTTCCATATTTGTTATTACTTTACCCAATACAAAGATGAATGTAAAAAACCAGTCTTTTAAAAAATTATCATCATCATCATCACTGGCACTACAACCCGGTACGGGTCTCCGCCCCATCAAGACGACGCATCCAGTCATCTCTGTCTTGCGCCAGGGTCTGCCAAACTCTGGTGTTGAGGAGCTTCTTTGCGTCGGCTTCAACCTCATCTCCCCGTCTCAGTCGTGGCCGTCCTCTCCTTCTCCTCCCATCCACATACTCAAAGAGCAACCCCTTGATAGGTGTGTCCCCTTCCATCATTGCAACATGCCCCGCCCATCGTAGCCTTGAGATCCTTATAAATTGTACCACATCTAGGTCCCGGTAAATCTGGTACAACTCTGAACCCTGTGTGGAATCTACCATGGCATTCAAATTCGCACAAGCTTCCTCATCATCTATGTACGTTATAGTTTTATAATTAGTTATTTCTGTTACATAAAAATACAACTCATTCGAGGCTTGATAATCTGTTGATTCCTATTTCAGAGGAAATATTGTGATCAGGAAGTATTTCTGTTACAACTATGCCAGTAATAATAACAACATGTAATTATTTTTTTCAGGTTTTCATGCTATATTTTGAAGCACCTGGATTTTTAAATGTATTTAGGTAAGGATTTTTAGAAGTGTTTTTATTTTTACCCACCTTGTTTTTATTTATTTGATTTTTTGTCCACAAATGTATGTCATATATTTATTTCTCGTCAGATTTCTGCAGGATCCCCCACAGCGTTATAAAATTAGAGGTTTTAGTATAGAATGCAATTGGAAAAATCACCAAAATCTAGCCTTAGGTCTCCAAAATAGTGGAACAAAACCAGCCCGTCGAGGTTTCGTTTATCCAGGCATCATCAGGACAATACTTCGCGATAAATCACATCAAAGAAGACAAAACGTAGCACATCTCACACCAACAGTCCAAACAGACTCATCAAATAGAGGCAAGCAGCCTGGCTCCAAGACTCTCTAAAAACAACTGATGACATCAGTATTGTATTTAGCATTTTGGAGACATAAGGCATTGTTTTAGGGATTTTTTCAATTGGATCCTCATAAATTATGCCTCTTTATGAGTTTTTCCTGACCATTATTTATTACAGGTATTGTTCATATTTATAACAAGTTATCTCCATGACGCTGGAATGTTTAATTAGCTTATTTTTTTCCAATTTTAATATCGCGTGTTTTGATTCGACTCAGCTGTTTTGTTCCGGAGGACAACAAATTTTGATTGGTCATGTTTATTCTGCACTTTTCCCGAGTACGTCCTAAAAATAACTCCGATATCGGTACTAATGGAATGACTAGGTTGAAGTTGTTTTTACTGGGAAAAATACATGGAAGCATAAGATTGGTACACGAAACCGTCAGCTAATTGATAAGCCGATTGAAAATTTAACCAAAAATAATCCCAAAAAGTATAGAGGATTATATCTATATGTTGAAGAGTGAGCTGTTCTTTGTAGTCATAATGCTATTTTAAATCTTTCCGTTTCAGTTAAATCATCCCTGATTGGTTGAATGGCTTTGTCTAATTAAAGGTTTCATATTTTAGGTAATGAATTTATTTATGCTCTTTTGTTGGTTTCGAAAAATTCTCTATGTTTATATTATTGTTATTGTTTTAAATTTTGATTATTTGGGTATTACATATAAACGTTCAGTCGATGACATGAAATAAGAAGTCGACAAATTAATTCATATTATTTCTTCTCTCATTTTATTACTTCAGCGCTACATCATAATATTTTAGATATTTTCATGGTATCGCTGAAGTATTAAACGAAACCTCATCTACTCAGTTTTTTTTCTTCTTTTTTTTTTCTTACCCCCTTTGGATTTGAAGGTTTCTAAGTAGAATTGAAGGTAGGATGTAGAGGTATCTCCATACAGGTACGATGTACATTTTAAGAGGAGGATGAGAAGTTGGAAGGTTCTAATTAATTTATTTATATTTATTAACTTTAGATTTTTCCGGTGTTTGGGCTCACCGTGTTCTTTTCCTTTTATTTGTTTATTTTATTGATTTCTCAGTTCAGGCTGAGACTTTGTACGTGATCTTGCCACGTTTGTGGCCGTCCTGCTGGGGTGAGTGTCCGAAAAAGAGGGTTAGTACAGTATTTCAGGCTATCAAAAAATTTAATGTGTCTACGTTTAATGAGCTCTGTAACTCAGTTAAATACCCTCTAAATGATGAATTTGCAGGCAAAACAAATCGCTCGTGTTTATGCGCAGTCTCTTCTATTGGAAGACAAGATGGAAAAAATTACCCCGTCATTTTTGTTACGCAATAGAGGTGGAAGGAAGATCATTATAATAATGATCAAACAAATCTGGCTGATGTGCAATCAGATTGGCTTAATATAGTTGTAAGAAACTTCTCTTCATCCTTATAAGAGGAACAATACATAAAAAGGAAAATCCTCACTCATTTGGCTTCGCTTTCCCTTTCGTTTATGGATTGTGTTAGAATTTTCATGCCTATCTTCCTTATCACATTTTTATCAGTATTAAACTAAACCAGTCCATATCCAAATAGTCTGTTTATCCCTCCCTATATTTTAAACACAGCTTTTGTAGTGTTCTCTCTTTTTAGATATTTTAACATAATCTAACATCTATTATTCGATCTATCTCTTTCGGAATTATCTTCTTTTTATTTTAACAATTTCGTAATGATGGGATATTATTTTGAAGTATGCTGTCCGCCTTATTCTTTCAATGCACTAATGATAATTGTCTCATAACCACTGCTTACCTCTTTACATTTGTCCAGTTTTCTGTCCCATCGTGACACTTGTGTTATTATTTTTAAGTAAACTAACTCATGTATTTCATGATTTATTAATTGATTCACAGAGCTAATGTGCATAAGGTCGTACATAAATCCTCTTTCGTTGTATATTTTCCTTTTCTTTTAGGTAAAAAAAAAAAAATGTTTCTGAGTTTCTAGCTCGTGTCCAGAATGATATACCCCTCTTATGTGATAGGAGATAGAACAAAACCCAAACTTAAAAATCTTCTGGTCAACTCTCAGAAATATATTATGTATAGGTTTCAAGCGTTATCTTTATGATTTTGGTGAAACAGGATTAGTAGCCTTATATTGGTTTTAATTCTTTTAAAAAGTTTTTATTAATTGTTATTTTTTTGGTAGTTATTTTTAAATATTTTTGTTTTGAAGAGAAAAGATTTGCCCTGGACGGGATCCGAACCCGGATCGTCTGCTTCTCCGTAGCAGTTCTCTAAGCCACTGAGCTACCAGGGGTCGTATCCAAGTCAGACAAATCCGTTCTCTTAACCGATCCTATATTGGGGATGGGGGTAGATACTGGATTTTCCTGTATCTGGTACAAGTGATAGTGATACTTTTCTGTATCTGATACTTTTACTTGATACTTTTGTATCAATTGATACTTTTACTAGTCATGGGTGGATACTGGATTTTTCTGTATCTGAAGACAAGTGATACTGATACTTTCCTGTATCTGATACTTTTACTTTATACTTTTGTTGTTGAATACAGATATCCCGACTTTTACTCTTCTAATACGCTACACAGAAGCCATTCTTGGGGCATCAGTTTTTGTTATCATTTTTAAAGGAAAAAAATTATTCGCAGAAATAAATCATAAGGCATCAAATGATTAAAATTGTGTTTTTATTGGTTAATTATTTTTTGAAAGCTATGGAATTAAACAATAAAAAATAGATTTTAACCCTACTTCAAACTTTTGCTACTCACGATCCAAGACACGTAGAATTTGGGTTGTAATACAAAATTTGACTGTCCGCCGCCGCGCGCTATACTCTTTAAAACGCTATAGCTGTTTTTTTTTGCACCTGATTTCAATAATTGATGTTAATTGCCTTTACTTTATGGTATATATATATATATATATATATATATATATATATATATATATATATATATATATATATCCATTAATGAACCCATATTTACCCCGGACATAGGTCGAGGTTTTTTTTGTGAAAAATCATATATTAGGAGGGGATCTCGGAAAATGTTATTTCAACCACCCTTTACTGTTAACAAATTTGATAGTTTATCTTCGTTTCTACATATGTGATAAGTGACTAACTAAACATTATATTGATAATAAATGAAAACTTGTTCACTATTATTTTTACTTATTTATTTATTAATTCTAAAGGGATATGCGGCGAAATTGGTCTTTCACCGGTAATCAAATAAGGTGAATATAAATCAGTGGTTGACTATTCTTTATTATTTATTTATTTATTATTAAAAGTACCGTGATTAATAGTAGATACTATTTTTTTTTTAAATCCGTGAGACGATGTAATTTTAATGCCAAAATGTAGGGATGGGTTAGGTTGTATCAATCTGATTGTATCAATCTGACCGTATCTGATACTTGTATCGATTGATACAAAAGTATCAATTTCGAAATTGATATTGGTATGGATGGATCGAATACTATGTCACATTGGAATATGATATGGTATTCGAAATTCAAATACAAGTACATTTCGACTGTATCTGATACTTGTATCAACTACTTTTTAGTATCAGATAAAAAGTATCAGATTGATACACCCTCACCCATCCCTATCCTATATCCCCGTGTTCTCGCAATTTTTGGGATGTACACACGGGGAAGAATGTTCATTGAACATTTCTTTTAATTAGGATCTTGTTGACATACGTTAATATATTATTTATAATTTATTTTTATGGTAATTATTTTTGAATATTTTTGTTTTGAAGAGAAAATGTTTGCCCTGACCGGGATCCCGGCAAAAATCCTGGCCTGGGCGATTCTTTTCTCTTCAAAACAAAAATATTTAAAAATATAGTTTATATACTTAATCACTAGTAGAATCTTAAAGCCATAATTTATAATTGAGTTTTAAGCTATAGAAATATTAAATTTATGAATTTCCTTCTAAAATAAACATATAAATCTCACTAATAAAATAAGGGGATAAACAATTTTTTACTTTAGTAATTATTTCTAGAGAGCGGAGTGGCTCAGTTGTAGAAAGCTTAGCTGCCGTGCCGAAGGTCCAGGATTCTCCGCTCGTTGACAGAAGGATGAAGAATGAAGCAGTTAAGCTTGATCTGGGACAACTCACCTCCCTGCACGACAGTTGTCTACGAAAGATTACTTACCCAAGACCATTCACGGCTGTTGTTACTGTTTGTTTTTTTCTATAAAGTTTTTGTACTTACTCAGAGTAGAATCTTAAAGCTCAATTTTTTTTTTTTTAATTTAATTTATTGACATTTACAACTATAATATTATTATAACAAGTAAATCTGCTGATATGTACATTATGACATGAAAAACACTTGTGGAAAAACTTCCCATCGGTAGCACTCCAATAAAGTTCTATAGTAGATGGTCTCGAGGCCAATTTCTTTTCAGACGCCTCGGAGGGTTATCAGGAATAGTATGGGAAGCAAGTTGAGAGACTAGCGGATTCAAGTGTGTATGGAGCTTGTCATGGAAGGATAGGTATCTAGTTTGGGCCAAATCAGTAACATATGGGATATTAAGATCATGATGGATGAAAGCTCAAATTTATAATGCTGTTTGAAGTTATAGACCTATTAAATTTATAAATTTGTATCTACCCAATTAGTATAGACCGCATTAACAAAATTAGACAAACATAGGTTTAGTAAATAATTTTGTTTTATTAGGAAGGGTTGAAATTCAAAATGACTTCAAGACTCAGAGTGCTTTAAAGAAATAAACAATAGTTTTAACGTGAACCCTAAATAATATAATGTTTATGAAATTACAATGTAATTTTATTCATATATCTTTATTAATGACATGAATGTGAGGTCATGTAGTTAAATGATACATTAAATATAGTAATATTGTTGACAAAATATCAGAAAAATTACAAAATCTTAAGAATGTTTAGAAAGAATATGAAAATATAAAAAAACAATCATACTTACGAGTCCTTAACTCTGAGTAAATTTACATTTTATCATGCTCGGCATAATACAAATGTAGTTGTTGTTTCGTTTTATTTCTGTACCACTACAATCTGTTAAGGTTCTGAGGTACAGTGCCGGGTAGATAGGCTGGACAACGATTATGGAAGGAGGTTCTTTGTTCTACATCACGTTTAACTGCCAGATGTTTCCCCTTATTTTGGGTACCCACTTTATAGAGTCTCAGGAAAGTCTCAGATTCCATGGGATTCTCCGGCCGCTTACAGATTAAATAAAAGACTTGCCAGCGAGTGGGATTTGAACCCAGGACCTTTGGCATTACAACGCAGCGCTTTACCGCCGAGCCACTCCTCTCCCAAATTTAGTTCAATCTTTACAATAATCTTGCAGTTTATAAAATTAAACTGGTTTAAAATTTAAAAATAGGTCAATTAAGAAAAAAGAAGAAAATTCTAACAAAAAAAAAGCCCTAACGACTTTGAGGGCTATCGTGCAAAAGTTTAGTTTGTTAATAGTTTAAGACCCTGTAGAGTTAATCTCTCGAGCCTCTTGGAATAACACTTATCTGGAGTCCATTGTTTATGAGGGCCAGTCACGAGAGAGTGTTTCTCTTACCACAACTACTTCCAGCCTGACTTGTTCTGTACAAACACTCCACGGCTCGAGCCTCCGTCAAGGGTTCGCCTTTTGAAATTTCTTAGTAGAAATTTCTCTTTTCAGACGTTAAATTAGAAATTTGACCCTTGAGTTCAAAACCAGCCATTGTTAGTAACTAAATTTCCTGATCATATCTTGCAGGTTGTATCAATAACGTACTCCTAAACGTAATCAATAAACTTACCACTGTTTTCTGTAAGGGTCGATTTAGCAATATATTTCAGTCATAAAGTATTTTGTTTTATTTATTACTCTTATTACATGCCTTGTACCATGTACTTCATTGCCATTATCATCGGCTCTACTACCAAAAACTGGACTCAGGCCTCTTCAATAAAACATTAGATTTTATTAATTAAGAAACTTGAACATGAAGATAAAATAGTTTCCTATTCTAAATTAAATCCTTGGATATGCTTTAGAGATATTCATATCCAAAATGTGATATATGCGTTGGTCATCTACTAAAAATTCAATGCTTTTTGTGGTGGTAATTCTGGAAGATCTAAAATGAGTACAATGCGTAAACTGTGGTGGTTTTATTTTTAAAGTGAAATAGTATTCTCAATAGTTAATCCAAGAAGTATACAAGAGTAAGAAACCTCAGATCACTAATCATTTCAATACCCATGATTAGACCTTCATGATCTCCTGGCCTTAAATCATATATTCTGCTTTTGCTGCTTCCCTGTGACGTCAGGGTTGGGGAACAGCCTCAGGACAACTTGCCCACTAATCCTCATCACTGATTATGTTCTTCTCCTCTGCATGAATGACTCTTGTATCTCAATAAAGTCATACGACATCAGTCTGGTCCTATATTTGAGTCTAAATCCTTTTGGTCTTGCTTCTTGAAACCATTTGTGTGAAACAAGCCTTAGGTGTTTGGAATCTATAAATTTTTTTGATATATTGATCGCATTTTACTATAAATAGTAAAATTTATAAATTATATATAGTTGAGCGTTATATCGCACAAATCACCTCCCAGCACAACCGTTGATTACACTGGTTGACAAAAATGAACTTATTTTCTTTCACAAGAACTAAAATAAGATTTTCTAGAAGTATTTTTCGTTCTGAATTCAAATATATCTTTAGTTTTACTCCATCGGGCAGGAGTTTTGTGTGATATTCATTTGAATTTTTATAATATTCGAAAAAATTGATCTAACTCAAAATTATGACTACTTATTCTGACTTATCTATAAAGTGGTAGATAGTGATTTTTGGGCATATTTTGCATCTGGGATGTATCTTCTTTGTTCTTCAGTAGTCAGTCATTCCATGTCAGAAACATGCTGATGAAAACGGTCACCGTACTCATCGCTGACAGCCCCAAGATTGCCGGGGAAGCAGTCTAAGTGAGGGTCCAAGAAGTGAATTTTTCACTATAAAGAAGGAAGGAAATATTTCACTACTGAACAAACTCACGGTCAATATAGACGCATCACAATGCCAGATGAACAGGTCTGAGCATGTCTAAACATGAATGAACCTGCACAGCCTTCAGCATAATATTACAAATAAATTTCCTTAAATAAAGGTTAATTAAAATCGCTACATATGAGGTAAAGGTTCCTATGGCAGGTAAAAAAACGCAAAAACCAGATTTTAAAAAGTAGCTGTCACAAAAGAACTGTGCCTGATGGAAACAATCTGACTACATATCTGAATTCAGTATGTCTAATCAGATTTCTTGTGAAGAAAACCTTGTCGACCAGTGTTATTTTGCTTGGTGTCGGTATTTTTATTGGTGCTATATCAGGTGTCGGCTTCTTCGGAAAAGTTTTACATAAAGCATCGACTCGAAATTTTATGGCCTTTGAGTCCACCTATTAGTATACATAGACTATTTATTTACAATATATAGATCAGCATTAAGGTCACTCTGACTTGGCATAGCTACTCAATAGTGTCCGAAAGTTACCCCATTTTATTTCTAATAACGTTATTTCTTGTTTGTTAATCATAACGATCAGATAATAGAATGCATATATATCAATTCAACATCTTGAGTTAAGAAAAAGTATGAATTATTTGATCAATCTTAATCTAGAAGAATCTTATTAGCTACGCCCGCAAATATTCATCCTATGACATTATCATTGTCAATACGTTTATGTAATGACTCAAAGATTAAATATTTCTGAAAAATAATTTCCTCTGTTTACCGCCAAGTTAAACAGCTTGGGAAATATATTAAAGTGGCTAGAGTAACCAAACCGTCTATCAGGTTAAGAGGCTAATTCGTTACTAAAAAAATTCAAGAGGAGTTAAGAGTTTGCATAGGACTAATACATTAACATCACGGAGTAGAGGCATTCATTTGAAGCTCGGCCTCAACAATGATTAATGAGCTTGTTGGAGGACTTCCCACCGGCACGCGAACCTCCTGTTAGTTCCAATCCTGGGTCCTTGTCTTTCTGTCTTCTATCTCTCTTAGGGGGGTCCTAGCGGAAGTAGCCTTTTTCCAAAATTGCGTCCGGTCTTTAGTTCCTTTATGACATAATATAACGTGTATATATGCTCACATAAACACGTTGCATGTGTATTTACATGAAGCCAAAATGAAAATTTGAACTAAGGGCTTCAAAAAAAGAAAAAAAATGTTCTATAGAGGCATGCCTATAAGCACTTTCTATAGGAGATATTCACACCTAAAGATTTTCATTATTATGAATTATTAAGGGCATAGTAAACATATAAAAATTATTTTGTTCGTTCCAACTACTTTATTCACTAAGTGTAAACATTATCATTCACATTAAATGTTATTAAAGGAGATCAATCTCTTTTCTTCATTTTGTAAAGGGGAAAAATACAATCAGCACGTCGTATAATGTCAAATGTACCAGTTTCTTTAAGATATTGAAACGATAAGCTAAAGATGATTTAGTTAAATATACCCCACTTAAACTGAAAACGAACATGTGGTTTCATAATTGGCTTTAATTCATGGTCAAATTCAATGGTTTTAATTGAATCTGCACATTACGGGAGAGGTCCACGACATTTAGCCAGATGTTAATTATCTCAATCAATGGATTAGCAAGTGGCTTGGCCTGCACGCTCTACGGACATAACACTACGGGATTATTTATATTTTTTTTGAGTAACATGAAACAAAAACTCTATGGATGACCGGCCAATGTCTTTGATGCTTTACGATGATGGATAATCGAATCTTGGGAAACAATGACAAATATCCGTCAGTTGTCAGAAATGAAACAGTGCCATTCTGCCGCTGTAGCTGTTTAAAAAAGATACAGAGCCAGTCTTAATGGTCAAGGAACAATGTTTTGAACAACATTTAATATGAACGCTAATTTTTAAATTGTATGAATAAAGTATTGGAACAAACAAGTTTTATTTATTTACTATGCCTAAATAATTCATTACAATGAAAATCGTTAGGAAATTGTTTTCTCGTTTTGAGATCCTTAGTTCGAATTTTCAGTCCGACTACTTAACCTCGGAACTATGGGGTATCAGATGTCGTGACTTAAAAAAATATATACAAAATGGTCAGTTGTGAAATGAAAGACAAGGATGTTTATTTCTCTCATTAATATTGAGTGTGTATGATACCTATAATTATAGGTATTATATCAGTATGTATTATTATTTATTATAATAGACAACTACAACTTTGTTACCTTCGTACCTTAAAGTGTTAATTATTTATTGCGCACCAATTCTTTCAGGCAGGTTTTGTACAATACCATTATTTTTTTGTATTTAGTACTTTTCGAACGCTTCGTATAAATTTATTAAAAAAAAAAAAACAATATTAAAATGGATGTGCGGCAGTAATAAGGGAATACGCCAGAGTTTGGTTGGGGATAGGTTCTGTGAAAATGCATATCCCATGTATTCTATGTAGCACTAATGGCTTTTTCGGGTATGAAGGCTAGCCGCCCTCCTTCCTCTACAAATCAGGATATTGTGAAAAATGCCTGCGCACGAAAAAGCTCAGTCAATAAATTTTGGAATTTATTAATAACGACATAGTATATCATTAATATCAATGAATTATACCGCTAACTATAAGTCCTTAGCTGCTCAATTTTGTTTCTAATTTATTCTTAAGTTGAGAAAACCTTGCATGCTTTGCTCTTGATTAATTTCTTTATTAACATACTGAAAAGTGATCTTATCTAAATGTGACCGAAATATAAAATATGATTATTTATTCACGATAGTAAAATTGCATTGTTTATTCATTATAAAATAATGCATATTTCACAACCAAATGGATTTAATGGATGGAATTTTTCTCCTTTTCAACAATAAATATGCATTCGTATTGATGCATTCGGGATTTTATATGTTTAAAAGACGCTTGTTACATTTTTGTTTAAAAAAAAAGAGATAATTTATTTTGTAAAAATTAACTTACTGTTAAATGTGAAAACATGGCACAAGGAATATTACTCTGGCAGGAATAAAGTAAAATATAATAATGACTACGTATAAAATTATCGATAAAGTGACAAAAGAAAGTGTGCGAATGTTCAAATAATATTACCACGATATTCATGTATATTACATAAGCTTTTTATATTTTCCCTCATCTATCCATGATTATATTTGGGAAACATAAAATCTAAAAGTGTTAATGTATATTTATTTATTTTTATAGGCTGAGCCGTGGCAAGGTACATCGGTTTCGTAATTTTTTAGTATTCAATTTTCTTCTTAGCAGTTTTATTATTCTTCTAGTTAACATTTGTTTACTTTTCATCCTCGCTTAAATATAATAACAAATTTTGTAATTGCTGGGGAGAGCGACACCATAAAGGTAATAAACCAACAGATGTAAATCTCCGACCCCGTGTCAATAAATGCCGGTTATTTTGAGCACTTACGATGTAAATGAAATTATGGATGAGAAAAAAAAAGATTAATATGCTGTTAAAAAAAAAAGAAGATTAAAATAAGAAATGAACAAAATTACATTTAATAAATGAGAGAATTACATGTGATAGATAACAAAAAAAAAACATATGATTAATGAAATGTATAACCCAAAAACTATTACTAATGAACACTTATTACACAGGCCTGATGTTAAAAATTACAATTTAAATGGATAATTAAAAATGAAGAAATAGATTAACTCTTAATTTAAATTTAATATAAAACAATAACAGATTTAAATGTCCCTAAGTGACAGCTAAAATACTCTACGATGTCTTCTCTTCAACAAGGCCTTTATTATGATTATTAATGAGAGATACCTGATTAGAAGTGTTACGTCAGATACTCAACACGATCGGCGATCGTCAATACTCCCACTGAGTAGAAAGATGTTGATGATGCCTGGATGAATTCCAGGAGCTCATGAAGCACGAACAGTACGTTATTTTTATACGTTAAACAATATATTTGGTCTCAAAAAAACTCGTAATGAGTAATGTTAGACTAGACCAAGTCTACACTAAAAGGAACTCGTAATGAGTGATCTTCACTGATTGAAGTCCAATACAACAGTGTGAATACCACTACCAAAGGTACTCGTAATGAGTAATGTTAGACTAAGTCTACACTAAAAAGAACTCGTAATGAGTGATCTTCACTGATTGAAGTCCAATACAACAGTGTGAATACCACTACCAAAGGTACTCGTAATGAGTAATGTTAGACTAAGTCTACACTAAAAAGAACTCGTAATGAGTGATCTTCACTGATTGAAGTCCAATACAACAGTGTGAATACCACTACCAAAGGTACTCGTAATGAGTAATGTTAGACTAAGTCTACACTAAAAAGAACTCGTAATGAGTGATCTTCACTGATTGAAGTCCAATACAACAGTGTGAATGCCACTACCAAAGGTACTCGTAATGAGTAATGTTAGACTAAGTCTACACTAAAAAGAACTCGTAATGAGTGATCTTCACTGATTGAAGTCCAATACAACAGTGTGAATGCCACTACCAAAGGTACTCGTAATGAGTAATGTTAGACTAAGTCTACACTAAAAAGAACTCGTAATGAGTGATCTTCACTGATTGAAGTCCAATACAACAGTGTGAATGCCACTACCAAAGGTACTCGTAATGAGTAATGTTAGACTAAGTCTACACTAAAAAGAACTCGTAATGAGTGATCTTCACTGATTGAAGTCCAATACAACAGTGTGAATGCCACTACCAAAGGTACTCGTAATGAGTAATGTTAGACTAAGTCTACACTAAAAAGAACTCGTAATGAGTGATCTTCACTGATTGAAGTCCAATACAACAGTGTGAATGCCACTACCAAAGGTACTCGTAATGAGTAATGTTAGACTAAGTCTACACTAAAAAGAACTCTTAATGAGTGATCTTCACTAATTGAAGTCTTACTGTAAGCGACTCGCCGCCGTTAGCAAGACAACGGCGGTTGTGTTTTGTCGACATATGAATTAATGTGATGCTTCGCATTATCTATAAACTATAATCTACTGACTTCTAATTACAAAAATAAAGCTTCATGTACAATTAGTCCAATATTTTCTCTCGTTCATTATAATCAAAACCAATTACAAACTAAAGAATTAAACATGACTAAAGAAAAAAAGTAATGGATCTAATTTATTTAAATTTGAAAATAACGATATGTATAGAGGGAAAAAAAGTAATGATACTAGTTTAATGAGCGTTAACAGCAATGGTATTTCATATTACACTAATTTTTTATGTCTATTTCAAAATCTATTTGTCGCACATACTGTTTTATAGTTGTATATTGTAATTACCTATCAGTAAAGTTTCGGAGGAAGAGCAAAAAATCTATTTCTTTTTTTTTTTATTACAATATCAGTCAATTACTATAAAATGCTTAACATTAAAAGCTAACGACGACTAAACTATATGATTATATAATTATTGACAAAGGTCTATGATTTAATACATTCTGCTTTAAAACTCTGATACCCGCTTTAGTTTAATGGCAGAAGTAGCTCTCAAATCCTTAAGGATATAGAGCTATCAGCTAAATAGAATCGAAGTTAATTAGTAAGTTATATAATGCATGCTAAATTGGGTAAGTCCCATCATCTTACATATTTTGATTATGAATCATATGTAAACAAAAACAAATGGTTAGCATCACAATAAACCGATCTCTAAATGAGACGTAGTAAGAGATCAACATGAATTTTGGTATAAGTAAAAAACATTTCTCCAAACCAGCTGCCATACTTAAATCATATAAGTTGAACCATATGCTGAATAATTGTTACGATCTGCTAATGGGTGGGGAAGTTTCTAATAAGGTGGATGAAGATTTCTTTCCTAGTATCTAGTTGATGCGAAGCTTGTAGATAACGATATTGGGAAGTAACTTATAAATGTAGAGAAGATACAAGAGCATCTCATGTTATTCAACTAGCTCATATTATGGCACTTTTCCTCGTAGCATAATGATGTAATATGAGGGAACGGAATAGCAACCTCAATAAATGTCCCAGAGGAAAAGCGTTCAAGTTAAAAGTAAATTTCTTCACCTATCTACATATACATAAACTGCCATGTGAAACGCAATGGTATCTTTGGACATGTTAATTTCAAGAACTAAAAGTCGAACTGAAAGAGTCGTTTAAAATATGAATATGGTCGTTTAGCCTTCGGAAGAAATGGAAGCCATAACTAATATTGCACATTGTAAATCCGTCTAAAGCTGTCCGAAGTCATTACGAGTTAATGTTCTGTTAAGCCATTATGAGATAATGATAAGAATTAAATAAAGAATTATATTGGACACGTTTTAGCTTTAGAAATATTTCTTACACTATAGTGAATTGAACTATTTACTATTTTATCATAATGACAGTAAGCCATGCCTCTTGTTATGCAAACGGTTTTTGGGAGATAAAGTTTACTTATGTATATAGCTAATCGTTTGAAAAAATACTTAAAATATAATAGCAGAAAGTACTAAAGATTGCTTATTTTAATATATATATCCAGGATCTCACCATCTCAATAAAATTTAATTTTGATTTTGATTTGCTGCTAGGGAATCGAGTGGCACGCTAAAAGTCTTTCTTGCGGTTGAACCGAGCCTCCATTGTTTTTTAATGATTCCAAATGTAAATTAGACACTTTTCCTCTATTTTATTACATTTCCTTGGTACTTTTCACATTTTTAAAAACAATAACAATAAATAATTATTTAAATTTAAACTATAATTTCATAGTGGATCCAAAAATTTTGGAAGATTGGAATGTTTTATGGAAAGATTTGAATGTTCTATAAGGTTGATTTGGATGAGCCGCAAACCTGTGTGGCTTATGTCCGAATTGGTACAAGTAGCATATTCCATGTACTTAATTAGTGAGGTGTGAATTCCATGTCAGCCGTCTATAACAAAGGTTCCTAGACTTTTTTTCTCATAGACCACTTTTAAAATTTAGCCGGTTCCGGTGGACTCCCTGCAGCTACATTTCTACCATATTCTCAAAAATAAAAGATTGCCAAAAATGATCCCCAAAAATGTGAAGATTTAGTAATCATAAGGCGGTCTTACTCAACAAGATATGACTATTTTAACATAATAGGATTACCTAATTAATTATTGCAATGAAATAAACAAAGTACCGTCGGAAAACTGATTCTAATTATTAAAACCATTTTTTGACACCCCAATGTAGACCCCCGTCGAGTCTCCAGTGGACTCCTGGGGGTCCAACTGGACCACTTTGGGAACTATGGGGTTATCAGATGTAAGCCGAATATATTTTATCTGGGTTTGTTTGGGTTGTGGGGTATTGTAAGGTGATAGTGGGGCAATCTGAATGTCTTAGTGTAAATTTGACTATGTTTGATTTTTGTCAGTTAATTAGTACAAACCAATATTTTAATAATAGCCCACATTGCAAGCCAATGTTGTAATATGTTTAAAATAATTAACTCGTGTTCAGGACAGTATTTGTCCTAAATAAATAAACAGTGTCTACTGCATTTATTGTATGTCGTTTATCCAACATCAGTGGGATTTCATCTCGTGTATATAGACTACAGAACTGGGCTTTGAATACTGCCCTGTCCTCAAGAATGACCATTCTTTTATGAGTGATACATTCCGTAAAAGTATTCATTGACACCATCTGAAAATCTAAGTTACATACATGATCTACATGTTTTTATCTTTTCATACATAACACAGTAGTGAAATGGTTTTTGCAAAGTCAGAAAAACAAAATATTTTATGCCGTGATAGTGTTTTAATAGAAATATACTCTAATTCTAATGTTTCTTTGATTAAGTTGAGATCGACAAGCAACTCAATAGACATTCTGTTTCCTGCCTCGCGGAAGCCGTGGACCGTGTTTGTATAGAACCAATTGAGTATCGAAAATCTCAGATAGAAAAATTATAAGATTCAAATATATTGATTAGTATGGGATGGTTTCAAATGGGTTGATTTTCTTCTATCCCTGGCTAACAGAGACAAGGGAGAAATGATACTGCGCCGTATAGCATTTGAAATGGCAAACCAGCAAAGCCTTTGTGAGTTGCAGTTAATATGTCGAATACCGGAGCAGGGGTTGTACAATAGCTGTTTGTATCATAGATCTCGTTCCCCTTAGAACTTAGTTATGTACAGGTATCGCCTATTACGGCATAAATTTAAATTCATTTATAAGGCTCTCAAATCGGTGGATACATAGTTTGTGGTAAAAGAGTCTTTCTTTAATAATAATCATGGAAATTTTTGTATTATGAATTCAGTCCGTTGTAACACATCTTTAATTTAAACAAATATTGGTTATTTTTTCGGATTACATTCTTATATTTAATAAACATCCTTCACTACATATCGCCGCTCCGGAAGTATAATGACACAACAGCGAAAATTGAAATTTTACAGTACAAGCAAAAAAAAAAAAATTACAATTTGTCTTAATAGAATAACCTATAGATACGGTTTAATTCTTCTATTAGAGTAGTTTATAAACTTCCTGGGTTATTATTGCAACTTTTAAGTTATTTCAATTTATAACATAACAAATACCAGTATCACAGTAACCAGTACCATGTAAATACGTCATTGTTATTCTGAAAATGCAACATAAATTTTACACTTTTGTCGTTATAGGAGTAAGGAAAATGAGTAAAAATATGAAGAAAAGGTCATTTGAACAAAAATTATCAAAATTGTATAAAAAGTATAAACCGGTTTAACAAAAAAATTATAGAAAAACCTGTACCAAAATTATTTAAGACTGTCATAAAAGGGTTTGTAGAAAGAGGGAATAATATTATTGTTCATCAGACTAATTAAGTCTTTTAACTTGTTTTCTGGAACGGAAATCTTCCTGGTGTAAGCAGGTATTAAAGAAAGGCTTTCTTGAGCATTTGATTTCCTTTTTTTTAATTTCTCCTCTTTCCAATCTACTTCCTTAAAACTATTTTTATACTGAAAAATATCACTCCCCTTTTCAAACCTAATTTGTTTTATTTCAGAAACCTTAAAAAAGTTTCCCTCTGTATCCTTAATAAAATTAAAGGCCATCTTGTCAGAAAGTGACTTAAAATCAAAGAAATCATTTTAACTTTCAAGGGCTCACCCTTCTTTTGGCATTTCTGATTACCGAAACATATTGGTCAGGAACATAAGTAGGTCCTGATCTTTTGGTTCTTTTTAAACCTCTTTCAATGACACTATGCACTGCATCACTCTCGTTCTGAGTGTGACCTCGAATGAGGTATTTATGGGTTATAGAATGGACATCTAGATGTCCGACAGCAAACAAGTACATTGCCATCATGAACCTGAAAACTAAATAAGCAAATTAGTAGCCAGCCTTCCTTACTCAAAAACCTATTCCTCTTTTGTTTTCTACTCACTTTTTTTTTGTTGCCCCCCCCTATACAATAAAATACTATGTCACTCCCTGGTTCTAGAGAGCTCTTCAATGTACAGGTATACTCCAGTGGCAATTCTATTGGTTCCTCGTTACGTCGTTGTAGCGCTGAAAATAAGGTTTAATCTTGTAGAAAACGGCAGTTGATTCGATATCGCTCCGGACAACGGAGAGCACACTTTCATTGCAAATCACAACTGAACAAAATCGTCGTTATTCTGCCGGAGGGAAAGGTAAATAAGCATGCACGTTATAACGACCGATCTTCCCTCTAGTGGCAAATTATGTCGATTTATAAACATCTGGGAAATGTATTTATGAGCCCGCCAAGACAAAAAAGTCAATTTCACAAAATTTTGCAGTTGTGTCATTATACTTCCGGAGCGGCGATATGTTGTTTCATTACCTACATTTGTTACTGAATAGGGCTACCTTTTAGTTTTTATTAATCCTTAACATTTTTGCATTTCTTGGTCTTGTTCCCATATTTTTTTACATCTAACTGCCACAAATCTAACTTCTACAACTTTGTGAATTATAATTATTTAATTAAGTAACTGAATTTCGCAGTTGTAATTTTACTTTATTATTATTTAGAAACGAACTAGTAAATAAGAAGTTTGCGGCTATTGGAAGTAAAGATAAAATGCATATTTTGATCCTTGAGAAGACAGGACTCTGAAAAATAGAGAAGTTGACATTAAACATTTAAATAAAGTTCTATTAATTAGGCCAACATCTTGTGCAAAATGGCCTACTAGTAGTGAACAGCTATGGCTAAGCACATCTTGACTTCTACTTGTCGAGTAGAACTCTCAGCAGACAACCAGGAGAGAAGGCAGCAACTACAAAGAAGGATCTCATTCACAGATGTATTACCGCCAAGTAGTTAGTCATTAGCATTAATATTGTATTTCTGTTATCATGAACTGATAACTTCTGTTTATTTACTTTTTTTCGAAAATAAGAGACTAGAGTGCTCATAAATGTGTGAGAACAGTGGCTTGCTAGACATGACGTAATGGATGTGGCATTGTACGAGATATAATATTATTATATAATATTACGTGATTTAATTTAAACTTAATATAGTCTAGAAGATCTTTTCTTAATTATTTTTAAATTAAATTTAAAACGTGGTATAAAATAAAATTAGAAAAAAAAACAGAGGTGCCAGAGGTAATCAGGTAGATTACCAAGTGAAAATCATCTTCTCAGGAATCATCGTCTAACAGAGCTTTTTTTTCCTCCCTCCTATTCTGGAACCCTAAGGCAGTAACGGAGCCTTCTGATTTAGTAAAGAAATATTGTTGAGTTTTTAATCAGTGAGAAGGAAGCCCCTAAAGACTTGGGAAATATAATTTCCGGCTGCTTAAAAGAGCAAGCCCTGAGGAAAGTGGAGTAATGAGAACAAATAGGCAGTCAATGGCGGAGTTTAGCATTCCCCGTGTCGCCGGCCCAATTCTATCTCTTCTAACGACCCGAGCTTAGGGATCTCCAAATAAGAAAACTATTTGTTTAAATGAAATGGCCTCCATCCAATGGGTGCCTGGAATTCGCAGTAGGCGCTAAGGATGACTAGGATGGTTTTGAGGGTACCAATACTTTTTGTCTGGATGAATCACAAGAATTTCAGCTTCAAGATGTAATATTACTTGTCTACTTTACTTACTATTATAATTATAGTAAAAGTGAGCAGGGCCTATTATCTAACTCCCTAGAGATCCGAGGGATCCTAGTCCGAGCCGGTGAGACCCCTTCCGGCCTATTGACTAGTATCGGTGCGGGCCTAGGCATAAAATTAAATATAGAGGACCTGGACACAGTGCAACGACAGAGAGCAAGAAATGATGACCCGCGACCCCCACCTATCATAGCACGCTTCGTGAGGAAATCAGTGAGGGATGACTTAATACATAAAAGAAAAGTCAAAAGAGATTTCTCTACGCGAGATTTAGGTTGGCAGGAAAATGACTGTCACCGTATCTATCTGAGCGAGGAGATGACAAAAGCAAACAAGCACCTCTACTGGTTAGCCCGTCAGAAGAAGACAGCGGGAAAGATAAAGTATGTGTGGTTTTCTGGGGGCAGAGTGCGCTGTAGAAAAGAAGATGGTCTTCATAGATCAGGCCCAAGATCTAGACGTCTTCGGGTGACTACTAAAGTTTTGTTTCCCCGCTAACTCTATGACAACCTATGGCGCTCACCACGGAATTTTAGATTTTGTCCACGCCCTCTCTATACAGTTAATTTCTTTTTATTGGTCCATATTTTTAGTTGTTAGGATCTTATGTTCTATATTTTTAAGTTTGTGCATGTTCAAGCAGCTATATATATTCTATTACTTTACTTCTCTCATTATTTTCTCTTTTTACATATTTTAACAGTATTATCATTTCTATACTATTAATATTCTTATCTGTTTTTTGTTTTATCTTGCATGTCTTTAACTATCTGGAACATTTCATAGCTTTTTACCTAATCTACCTGCTAAAATTAATTGTGCACAGCATCTTCTCCTCTTATACTGGGATCTTCTCTCCTACCTCACCATCATGTCCAGTGTCCTGACCTCCTGTCACGTCAACACCCAAACCTTACCTGCCCATTTTGACGAATTCCTTCAATATTTTACCCAAAACTTTTATCATACCATTGGAATTTCCGAAACATATCTAAAACCCCACATCCCCTCCTCTGCAATCTCCTTACCAGACTATTCATTCCTCCGCCACGACCGGGTAGACCGGACAGGTGGAGGAGTAGGTCTTTACGTACACAACTCCCTAAAATCACGTATCCTTGATTCCTCACCCGCAACCGGTTATCCTCACACAGAATTCCTTCTGGTTGAAATCTCTTTTAACCCAAACCCTCTCCTGTATGTCGTAGTATATCGCCCTCCTTTGGCCCCTCTTGATCCAATTTTTGAATCTACCCTTTACGACTACATTCCTCTCTATAACCAAATCATTATCTCCGGTGATTTTAATACCAATCTCCATGTCCAATCCTACGATCGACTATACCTGGAAAATCTCTTTTACTCTCTACACCTTTCCATTGTCCCATTTTCTCCCACCCATCACACCTTTCAATCCGACACCTGGTTAGACCTGTTTGTCATTGATTCACGGCAGAACCTCCTTTCTTCCTCTCAATTACCCGTTCCATTCCTCTCATGATCTTATCCATATTTCATACAATATCCAAACTCCTGTTATATTACCTAAAACCGTAACCTTTCGCAACTTAGATGCTCTCACCCCAGAGAACATCTCACCCTCTCTTGAAACCTTGGATTGGAGAGAGATTTATTCTTGTGCCTCTATTGATTCGATGGTTGACATACTTACTTCCAATCTCAAATATATCCTTGAAACCCATGCCCCACTGAAAACCTCAACCTTCCATCACCAGCCTGCTCCCTGGTTGTGTCAAAAAATTAAAGATCTTCAAAGGAAGCGTGATGCGGCCCGAAGACGCTTTAGACGGACAAGGTTAACTGATGACTATCAAGCGTTTAGGGCTCTCCGCAATCTGACACAGTCGACAATCAGGCAGGCAAAAACCAAATACTTCCACGAAGCCCTTTCATCTGCTCCCGATTCTAAATCCAAATGGCATCTCCTTCGAAAGCTTTCCCTTCTTAATTCATCTTGTTCTTGGTCCTTTCCAGCCTCTCCCAATGAAATAAACTCAAATTTTTTTCCACAACAGTTAATACTTCTAAATCATCCTCTCCCGTATTTTCCCTACCACCATCTTTCAACCCTGACAACTTTTACTTCGCTGACATTTCACCCAACGACATTATTTCCTCTGTTCTGAAATCCCACTCCAACTCCACAGGCTTCGATGGGATTCCTGTCAAACTGCTAAAAGACTGCCTTATCGATATTATACCTTTCCTACTCTTTATATACAATTTTTCACTGCAAAACGGAGTATTCCCAGCCTCCTGGAAAAAAGCCATCGTCCATCCTATTAATAAATCCTCTAACCCTGTCTGACTCAAAGACTACCGCCCAATCTCAATCCTCTCCAACCTTTCCAAGCCTCTAGAAAGAATAGTCCAGTCACAAATTTCAAATTTCCTCGAACAGTCCAACCTCCTTGACCCACTTCAATCTGGTTTCCGTCCCGGTTTCTCCACACAATCGGCACTTACCAAAATCACCAATGACATACATACCGCTATGGACGACAAAAAACTAACTGTGCTTATCCTTCTTGATTTTACTAAAGCTTTTGATTCCTTGGATTATTCTATCCTTTTTAGCAAACTCAAATCAATGTCCTTTTCTAACAGTTCTATCCGATGGTTCCAATCCTTCCTCTCTGATAGATCTCAAGCAGTTTCTATACCTAATCATCCCCTTTCCTCTTTCCTCACTCTGTCCTCAGGCGTGGCACAGGGCTCAAGTATCTCTCCTCTTCTTTTCAACTGCTATATCAATGATCTCCCTAAATCTGTTCACCACTGTTCCCATCATCTATATGCTGACGATTTCCAAATATATCTGTCCTTTCCCCCTTCCGAGCTATTTTTTGCGTTCGCTAGTATTCAGGAAGACCTAGATAGGATCTGTGCCTGGGCAAAGCTGAACAAACTGGAATTGAGCGCATTGAAAACTCAGGCCATTGTTGTAGGTTCCAATTCCCTCCTTACATCCATCCACACCCTTCCAACATTACTCCTAAACGATAATCCTATCACGATTACCTCCTCTGTGAAAAACCTAGGCATCACCATCGACCAAAACCTTTCCTGGAAATCCCACATCGCCCAGATATCCCGGCGGACAATTAGTTCCCTGAAGTTGTTCCATCGTTCCACCGTTCCATCGATCTCCTTACACAATCTTCCCGTAAGCTTCTCGCATCTTCTCTCATCTTCCCCCACTTTGACTATTGTAGGGTGGTATATGAAGGCCTCTCTAAAATGCTTGAAGACAGATCAAAGAGAATAATGAACTGCTCTCTAAGATTTGTGCTTGGTACTCCGAAGCGATCGCGCGTCTCCCACCTCTATGATAAGTTAAAGTGGCTCTTCCCTCCCTTCCGAAGACAATCCCTCTGTTCATTCTTATACCAATCCATTCACTCTCAACACCCTTCATATATCTACAGTCTCCTCCAATTCAAATCATCAGTTCAACACCATAAAACAAGATCCCGCCTTTCTGATCTCTATATACGTTCACACAGAACTAAAGCATTCGAACGTTCCTTTCTCGCCCGCTCCTCCACAATGTGGAACTCAATCCCTCCTAATATCCGTCATACTCTCTCTCTATCATTATTCAAATCCTTGCTGTATCAACATCTCTTAGCTTCCCAAAAGGATAGTCTCTAGGCAGGTTAGTCATTTGCTTAGAATACAATGTATATAATAACTCATTGTGTTATCTAGTTCTTTTAATTCTGCTCTTTGAAAAGCTGTACATCATGTAAACAAATTATTGAATGCTAGCTCATGCATCTAGCAAAAGTTATGGATTTATCTATTCTCTGTAATTGCTTAATATCCTGTCAAGATCTGTACTATTTATTTACTTACTATTATTTTTGTTTATATATTTCTTTTTAAATTGTTTTCTGTCATGTTTTCACGCTTTATGATTTGTAACCTTTAGCCTTCTGGTCAGAAAAATATTATGTTTTTTATTCCTGTTCATATCTGTTATTCTAAAGGGACTTAGTCCCAGAATAAAGTTACTTTTCTATTCCGATTACGAATAATTATACTTATTATATTTGTTATAAACTTCTTCTTCTTTCGCATCACCCTTGTAGTGACTTTCAGCGTAGGGGAGCGTTTAACCAGGACTGCCACTCTTCCCTGGTCCTAGCTAGGTTCCTCGCCTGGCGGATATTATTGCCTCTTTTCCTGCACAAACACTATTCCAGATAGATCATTCCAGGGCTTCCTCGTGGTCTTCTACCTTCAGGGATGTATTCCATTGTCTTCAATGGGTCCCTGTAGTCCTCCATCTTCAGAACATGTCCAATCCATTTTAATTGGCTGGACTCGAGCGTCTCCTTCATTGCTACGATCCTGAGTTCCCCTCTGATCGTTTCATTGCGGATACGATCTCTTCTTGTTTTCCCTGCGATCCTCCGAAGAAATTTAATTTCTGCAGCCGTGACTCTATTCTCCAGACTGTCCGTTAGTATCCAACTTTCGGCACCATACAGGAGCACAGGTAGATATAACGACTTGAAGATGTGGAGCTTCACTTTTCTGCTTACTTCTCGCTTCCCAACAACAGCATTACAGATCTGGTAGTAGGGTAGTATAAAAAAATAAGTTTTTTTTCCAAGGATTTTTTCCTGTACCCTTCCTACGTACTGATCTGCATACCTTTCTTACGGAGCTCTTCATCCCATTCAGGCACAGCTTACAGTAACTTTCCTGTGGAGTCCTCTAGGAGAACAATATCATCCGCATAAAGCAGAAGCTGGATCAATACAGGGAGGAGGTTTCTTCGCCCCAGGAACGTCTTTTCAGTTCGGCTTTTGCATATTGCTACTATTTCATCCAAATATAGTATAAATAGCAACGCGCTTAAACTGTAACCCTGTTTTACTCCCTTTGCTATATTAAAGTGCCCAGACTCCTTCCCATTCAATCTAATGATACCTTTTGAGTTTTGATATATAGACTTTACAGCGTCCACCAGGCTTTTTGGGATGTTCTGAACTCTGAGTGTGTCCCATATTTCGTTTCTTGGAACAGAGTCAAATGCTGCTTTAAGATCCAGGAAGGCAAAGTACATATTCCTATCTCGGTCCCAGGATTTTCTTTTGAGAGAATATGTGGTCTTGAGTTCGTCTTCCTGGCCTGAAGCCGGCCTTCCGAACGACGTGGGGCTCGACTATAGGTCTTAATCTACTTTCTAAAATGGACTTATATAGTTTGTAGATAACTGGAGAGAGACATATGGGTCTATAATTGGAACACTCAGTCTGGCTACCCTTCTTGGGTATGAGGATTATAATATTGTGCCCCCACTCTTTTGATATCCTCTTCTTCGTCCAAGCTTTTTGGAAAAGCATTTGGAGAGACCAGACTTGTTCCATGCCTCCATACTTTGCAAACTCTCCAACTATTTTATCCCGTCCTGGAGCTGTAATAAACAAACATAAAAATAAATGACATTTGTAATTACTGTATGAAATTATATTGTTAAGTCTTTAATTATTTTGTTAAGTTTTTTTTTTCCAATTTGTCAGTTCGAAGACTGGTGCGAACCAACTATGACAATTAAATATTTTTTTCTTATTTTTATTTTTGCTTGTAAAGTTTCGGTCGCAAAACAGATGGGAGGGTGAATCTTGTTTTAAATTGTAGTTATTATTTATATTAGTTATGGTGTCTATTATAACTATGATATAGTTATTTTTTTAAATTAATTTTTTTTATATGGCGTTACAACCCGCTAGCGAGTCATGCCCTGCCAACGGCAACCGCCAGGCGTCACTATTTTTTGCTGCTACCATCCAGTCTCTCACTCCAATCTTCTTTGCATGGGTGTTCACACAATCCCTCCATCGAAACTTGGGTCTTCCGAGGCATCGTTCACCATGAAGGATCTCAGTCAGAAGTTTCTTTGCGATCATATCATCTCCCATTCTGGCAACATGGCCTGCCCATCTGAGTCTGAGAGCTTTTATAAATCAGGGGCATCAAACATCTTGTAGATATCCTGATTCTTCCTCCGTTTCCATTCTCCATCTACAAGTACTGGACCACAAATTCCTCTTAGTGTCTTGCGTTCCAATATTAGAAGGTCATGTTCCACAGCCTTTATTGTTGTCCATGTCTCGGATCCATAAGTCAGAACCGGTCGGATGAGAATCTTATACAGGATGAAATTGGTACGCTGGGTTACTAAGTGATTTTTCAAGTGCTGTTTCAACCCATAGTAACAACGGTTAGCCATCAAAATCCTTTTCCTTACTTCTAGCTCCATCCGGTTATCGCTGGTTATCTGCGAACCTAGGTAAGATTTTTTTTTTATTAGTCATTATTGTTATTGAAGGTCAATCTTGTATTAAATTGTAGTTATTATATATATTAGTGCCTTTATAATTATTATTATTGCTGGTGAATCTTGTTAAAAATTGTAGTAACTATTTCTATTAGTTCCTTTAGGATTACTATTATCATTAGTTGTGGGGTGGATCATTATTTTGTATTTGTTTCAATATAGTAGTGTTTTATTTTTTATATGAGGATGTTTTGGGTTTATTTCTTTACCAAGTTGTCGCTAAGTGTCCTAGACTACCTTGTTTCCCCACCCGGTCCTTTTCAGGTGTTTACACAGTCCAAAAGAGAACCAGCAGATAACATATTTAAACCTAAAGGTATTAGGTGCTACCTATTCGTAGCAGTAAATAAAATATTACTTTATTCGGTTCAAATTCGCTTTGCTCCCAGATCAGCTAAATGCTATTTTCCACACGTACTTGTGATGCTGAGCATATCATTACATGCATATGTACATTCGTGTTGCAGGGTTGTATTATAATATATGTTCCGTGATGGTAAAGGACAAAGCCAAGAAGGTGGTCAGAAATAGATTTGAAGGTTAAAGGCCATTGCAAATGATCCAGTGAAGCGGAGATCCACCATTCGGGCACAAAGGAAACTCCGACAGTTCATATAGTACGGAATCCTTGTGGCGGTCTACACGTTATTTCGCTGCTAGCGCAAATAAATTATTCATTTACACATTCAATTATTCTTGACTTGATTTAGTGTCAGTATATCATTTACTCCAAAGTTGTATTCAATAAATCTATGGAATTCCTTTAGAGTAATTTTTATACCAGATCCTTTTCCAGGATCTAGCATCTATAAAGCTTCAATGAGCATTCTTCCACAAAAGTGTAATATTATTTAATAATATATACCATAAATCAAAGTATTTAATGTAACATATTTTAATTATATTTATAATAGTTTAATTAATTGTATTTAAATAGTTTAAAATAAACCGAAAGTATTATTATAAATAATATTAAATTTTAAATATATTTTACTATATAATTTAATATATTTTAATATATACATATTAATATACGTAAGCACTGTTATTATCAAGACCACTGTGTGATCTACATTTTTTAACAATTATTTGTAACTATTGGACTTTAGATCCAAACAACAACATAAAAAATACTACAGGATATTTTAGTTAGTTTTAGATTATGTTTTCCCTGTCGAAATCTTAAGCTTAAATTTGGAATTTTTATTTTATTATTGAACGCAATAAAATTCGTCTTTACACGACTATGTTGAATTAATATGTTCTTTTTAATTCGCCAGTGATATCTCTTAAACTTTCACTGTTTACGAACACATCAGAAAATACTGTGTTCAGAAGTAACAAATGCGGGTACTAAATATACTGCTTGTTAATGCAATAGTTTTAAAAAATATTAGACATTATCCAACAATGACTTTTAAATAAGGTTTTTAAAAGCACTATAAATTATCACGAAAATAAAACTAATTTTAGCGGAAAAACATACATTTATATCAGGATTGCAACATTGCAATGCAATATATGAATGCATTTATGGCCTCCCGAATTAGCCGTAGTATTTATTTATCACCACGTAGATAGTATAGTGATTGGAAGAGACTACCATCATTCATTGTATCTGTGATTAACAATTTTATGATTTTTTTAACAATGAAGTTTTAGCTAATTTAACTAATTGTTCTATTCAACTGTTTAAAATAGAAATTAAACATTACGTACTTTGCATATGTCATTCTTTTCAGTGCTAGTTGATCCATATATTATAATTACTTGATTACTAAAAACAAACCGCAGTGAGGCGATCCTAATAGACAAGAGCACTCTCCTGATACGATGTGATTTTCCGGTCGGGAGTGGGACATCCTTACCACAACCATAGGTCTCGCCCACCTATTATTCCAAAGAGCCGCCATAAACCTGAGAGTTGACAACACCTCAGGTAATTGGCAACCTCTTCTAAGATAATAACAGCTATAACCGCCTGGTTTAGTGCCATTATCTGGCCTACTCCAGAGAGTGTTGAGGCTATTCGCACCTCCTTACTGCTGCCTATATAGCCCTCGAATAGTCTCTCAAATAATGTCACATGCTGGGAAGAAAAAAGGATTTTAAACAAAATAACGAGAGAGCAAGTTTCCATTAGGTTTTGTAGACTGTATATTGCGAATTCAGGCTATTCTCACACTGAAAAGTGTGAATCAAGTCAATATCTAGGGTTATAAAAGGATTTTAGTTATAAAATAAATTTTCTTTATGACAATGTAAGGTGTAATAATGAACTAAACAAATTAAAATATAGTTTAGCGAATGTAGAAGGCAAACAAATTAAACAAACACGACCTGATCAAGTTAAGATTTTCATTTGCGAAATTCATGGTATATACAATTATACATAGTAAGTAATATATGAGCTGCTGTTTTTGAAAGTGATGTAAGTCCATTTTATTATCTATTGATATATTTAAGATTTTGCTTTTGAATTCATTTAAAAATATGGGCAAAAGTTATGTTTTTTTAAACAACGCTGAGTAAAGAATGATACTATACAAATTGTATTATGAAATAATAATCATTAAAATTTTTAGATCCGAATGGCCATTCAAAAATAACAGCACATACCAATATAGTATGAGAGTGTTTCTGGGATGAAATATCTGTATTCCCCCTCTCGTGAATAGAGGATTTCTTTCAAGAGTTTGGGATTATTTCTGAACTATGAGTGCTTAGAAGTAGTAGTTTTTCCATATGGTTTCACTTCCTTTCTTAAAAATTTTAGCTGCTAGGTATATAATTCCTAAAACCTGGTGGTACCCAAGCTTCTCAAAGACAATGCAAAGGCTGAAGTAGTTTTTTATCTGATGATGCAAGGTTCATATTATTGACATTGTTCCTTATTCTTTCATTCTGTGAAAACATGGTTTAAACAGCTTTCGACCATCATCAAATCTCTTTAAACGAATTAAATTAGAATTAGAAATTTCTCAACTTTTTCAAGATATCGGTTCACCCAAGTTCGCATTTTCTGATCTGTGCAATTAGTTTCTTTATGGTAATGTCCTTCTTTGAGCACTAAATTAACAGTCGTAGAAATGGTTTGTCAACTACGTTATTTATTAATCAGTCAATTTGTATTCATTATTCCCTTATTTTTCTTTTCGATTATGGACATTCATGATATTCCTTCACATCTCTTTTCTTTTTTTTCTTTTTTGTCCATTAAACGCCTGTTTTCTTCTTTACACTACCCGGTTATCTTTTGTAGTTTTGACATACTTTTTTTATATTTTGTTTTTGTTTTCATCATTTATAACCATTTCCCTAAGACATTTTTGAAGTAGTTATTTTTTTTTAGCACTCATTGCGAAAAAGTTAGAAAATACTTATTGTTAATATGTTTTTTCATTACTTTTGTTAGGTGCCCGTAAAATGTAACTAACTTCTCAATGTGGAAAGAATCCATTCCGTCTAACCATCAATTTATCTATTTTTTCTGAGCTTTCTTATTCCTCTTTTCGAATTTCAGACTCCTAATTTTTCCGAGAATTTTCCTTTCCTACTTTATGATGGAATCTTATTATCCGGCTCTAGCTAGGGCTAGACATTCTGAGGCATGTAGGCTTTCTGCTCTAATTACTGAGTTATATTGATGGGGAGCGATTTTTCGTTTATCTCTTACGATAATGGGATTTTAGTCCAGTCCATTTGGTTGTATTATTTCTCCGGGAATTAAATTTAGAATCCTTCTTTACTCTTCCAAATGTTGTCGCCTTGTACTTAGGGGCCTCTTTGCCTTTAGAAATATATCGGTTTTCCAAAGGATATTTGTAGACCAACTTTCACAGAAATGTTTGTACTTTTTTTTTGTTTACCATGTATTCCATGTTTTCTGGTAGGATCGGTCTGTTTTGGCTAAACAGTTAAAATCTAAAGCATTTTTTTCTTCCTATTTCTACATGGTTAATTCCTTCTTTTAGTTTCCTTCCTCCAATCTGTTATCAACTTTCCCAGTGCACTGTTGAGTAGAAGAGGAGACAGTCCATCACCCTGCCCTGACATCTGTTCCAATTTAGAAGAGTTATCACTTCTGGCTTGTCATCTACTCTAAATTATTTTGGTGTAATGAAAAGAGATTCTCTATCAATATTGTTATATGGAGTTGTGTCGAGGTTTGTACGATTTAGTTCCTAATGCATAAATAAAAAATAAAAATCTATATAAATCAAGTTGTCTATCTTTACCTACGTCACAAACCGATCTTTTCTTGTTAAGATCAATAAAACATAACATAACCTTGCACCAACGCTGAGCCGGAAAAAAAAATGGTAAGATAAGGAAAATTTTGGAAAGTTATTGGCCAAATACGAAATAAACTGAGTTGAAGTATACACACACACACACACACACAAAACAAATATATTGTACATATACAGTAAATTTTATTACATACATTAAATTTTGTCAGCTTATAAGAAGTGTCCGCTGGTGAGAAACTGAGGGTGGGGGAAAACAGTAAAATAATATGTATGTTTGTACATGGCTATTTGGGCTAATATGTGGAGTAAAATACATTTGCGGTATTGCATCGTTAAGTTTTTAATACGGAGTAGAGCTTTGGGGTTCCACTAAGCCATCGAATCCTCTCGTATCCAATCCCTACAATCCAAAATCCTTCGTAAAATCCTCAATGCTGCTTATTTTGTTAAGAATAAAGTCATCCATAATGACCTTAATGTCCCATTTGTTGTTGATTTGGCCACAACCCGCTATCTATCCTTTCATAACAAACTTCATTTCCACTCAAACCCTCTAGTTTCAAAAGTAGCTACCTCTTCAATTCCCGATAATCCTCCGAAGCGTCTGAAAAGAAGATGGCCACGTGACCTTCTTAGTTGAACATGCGATTTGAGTACTACCAGTGGGTAGTTTCTCTACCTGTCATTATATCATGTCATTATGTATCACTTAGCCTATTTGCTTGTTATATTATTGTAATATAGTTGTAAATATCAATGAATAAATAATTTAAAAAAAAGAAAAAACTTTTTAATGATCCCTTGGTCTGAATTCCATTGCTTTGCTTTCCCCAGCATTCCAACTAATCCATTCTCCGAGATATTTTAATTATTTTACTATTTCAATCTTTTGTTCTTGGACTTTGAAGTACTTACGTAGGTGTTTGATGTTTATCATAATCTTAGTTTTTTCGAATGAGATGTGAAGACCTATTTTTAGCTGATTGTTTCTTTAGTCCAGGATTTGCTCTGTGCTTCTTCCATTGTTTCAGCAAACAGGGCCATATCATATGCAAAAGCAATGCGATTTATTTTAAGGTTCTTCTTTTTGGAACCCAATCTTATACAACTCCTTATATTTGTGTTCCATTCTCTGACTACTTTCTCAAGGGGACAATTGCACAGCAACGATGAAAGCCACCCCCCTGTCGCACCCCCGTTTTTATTTCCGGTTTTATAAGGTTCCGATAGTTCACCTATGAATTTAATTTTCGAAAATGTACTTGTAAGAGTCACTTTTATTATATTAGTTGTTTTCTTATCCACACCCATTTCTTCCAAGACTGATAATAGAGATTCCCTATCAATCGAGCCAGCTTTTTTGAAATCAATGAAGGAGATGACATACGTCTTTGCCCTTTATTTTTGGTATGTCATAATGTTTTTGAGGTTTAGTATTTTACTTGTTATTTTATATTATATATGTAATATATATAGATTATTTATATTATTATTTCATTATGAATTAATTAAATTTGCGTAACACGAGTTCAGACCTTGAACATCCGATTATTTTTTTACTGCGCGATTTTTACATTTCCCTATATTTATCATTTCCTTTATATTCCTTTTGAAACTGTTTCTCTCCTGGTGTATCACTTTAGGTTTATCAAATTTAAATGTATGTTTTTTAATATCAATAATAGAGTATACCAACACAACTATATTTGTGTTGGTATACTCTATTATTGTTCTGATGTTCTGAAATATGATTTACAGCATTTATCTTCACATTGTATTTCGTACAGCATATTTGATTTTAGCTCTAATTTATCCGAATCCTTGGTTTTTGTAAAGTTATTGCGGAGTCAATGTTACTTTTATTACCGGTGAATGATTTTTCTAGTCTTACTGAAAGTGTTGGTATATATGGTATTGTGTATTATTTTATTTTTATTTTTAGGATTAGTTTCATTTGGATTGTTTTTGTTAGAAGATATTTTTGTTGTTTTTAGCAAATTACAAAGGAAGCTGTGCGGATAACCATTCTGTAATAAGAGGTCAACTACGTTGTTTTTTGGTGTATTGGGGATGATAATTTTCTCACGCGAATTATTAGGTTTTTTGCTGTATTATATCTTTTGGGGCATAGGCTTTCGTAGTGTAAGTATTGACCAGAGTGAATAGGTTTTTGCCACCATTTAGTTTTTATTTCTCCGTTTGATTTTCTGATCAAGAGAACGTCTAGAAATGGTATTTTATTATCTATTTCAAATTCAATAGTAATACATATATATATATGTTTCGATTATAGGTTTTGCAGGTAATAGGAAATTCGAGATGTTAGATACCATCCAAAACACATCACCTAAGGTGAATTCGTTTAAGCCCAATAGCTTGCCCTCGAGTCGGTATAAAACCATTCCATATATAATAATAAAGCTTAATGGACATCAAATTCCACTCCATACATATCAAGAATAATTTCATATTTAGTATATAGTACTGCGCGATAGTAAATTCTAGACCAAATCGAACTTTAAATTATTTAGTTGGTCCATAATAACAGCCCCCTTGAAAGCTAATTATATTTTCATTAGCGGAATGATATTCAATGCGCAATACAATCCTCAACCTCAATCAATCATTTACCGCCACCATTGAAACTCCTGCGAATGCAGCAAAGGGTACAGACCAAATCTGGAGTCAGCGGTGCTCCAGGAGAACCACTTCGAGAATAAATATATTCTTGCAGAAGAGTCAAAGATAAAAAATGGAGCTGGTGTACCCACTTTTTCTCACTATGTTCAAATAAATTCATTCGGAGTAAATTTGATATCACTCCGAACTGCAATCTATCGAGATATTCACTCGTAATCGGTACAAAACAAGTATACATTTGTGCACAATCGGGTCTGACTTAAGGCTATGAAAAATTGTTTTAATGTAAATTCAATGGATTATAACACCTTGACTCACTTAAAAACAGAATATTAATTCTGGTCTGGCATTCCACATGCCCCATCTACATTATTTTGGCTCTATTTATCAATAACAACATGTAAGGTTGTTATACAGCTCCATCAGCTCCTAATTCCTTCTTCTTCTCCTAACCCCATTTTCGGCTAATCCACACCATATTCTTCTCAATGTTATTCTTTCCCAGGAGTTGGCCATAAGTTATGATTTTTTTGTCATGGGCCTTACTAGGGTTTTATATATGGTTGCATTCTTATACAGTGCAATTTAAAGTTCAACACTCATTGCGGTGAGTGATGACACCTATTTCCTGCTGTTATCCAGGCTTGCATTTCGAGCTTTACTCTGTGTTTTACATTTGTATTATGTTAAACTATATTTTGTAGATGAACCAGTATTCAGTTTAAAAAAAATGTGATAATCATAAAAAATAAAGCAAATTAAGATAAAATGAATGATATGAAATACTTCTTTTTTTATGTTTCTATTACTTATAATCTCATGTATTTATTCACCTACTTTTTTCGCTTGATGAACGGAGGTTATCCTCAAAAGAATGAAGGAGCGTTAGAATTTAGCGGAGGCGTTGGTAACTTGTGGGCCGCCTAACTTCTTAATTCTTGTAAACTCGACTTCGAGTTCATTCCTTGTTGTTTAAACGAGAGAAGAGGTATTTTCCAGTTTCCAGTTCTTCGCCTACACCCTCACCATATTGGACGATACTTTAGTAGATCATTAAAAAAATTTCTGTCGCCGAGCGATCTTTCGTTTATACCACCAATGTATCCATAATCACTGGAGAAAAATAATTCAGATCATTTAATTTCCATTAATCACGATTTTTTCGAGTAACTTAATTAAAATATCACATAAGTAACTTTTGAAATTTCTATATGTAAAAACTAGTCTTAAATGGTCCATCATTTCCACATCAATGGGTTCAGTTCAGATGATAAATATGTTAAATTGATTACATATTTTTTATATTTAATTGATCATGATGTGAACGAATAAAATATAGTTTAGTTATAAAATAAGTAATTAACTCCTGCTGAAAATTTATAAAGTTGATATTTGTCGGACAATATCATCATACGTATACATTTTTTAGAGTCTTTAGCAGTTATAACGAGCGGGATTGCTCAGTTGGTAGAGCGCTGAGTTTCTAAGCCAAAGGTTCAAATACAGCCACAAATTATTTAATCTGTTCACCGGTGTTGGGTCCTGTAGGAGTCTCCATAAAGTGGGTGCCCTTAAGTGGGAGAAATACCTGTTGAATTGAACGTGATCTTGGAATGACCTGAACCCTTCCTGGTTTGTAGTGGTACAGGTTTTTTTTTTCGTTAGCAGTTAAAATTCTTATAAAGAATTTGTATACCTTGTACTGATTTTAAAACTATTAGTATATTTAAATTGATGTGGAAAAGGTTGACTGGATACATTTTAGGAGAGAGTGAAATGGTCGGGGGTGCAGACTATGTTTAACATATAATTATTACTAAAAATATGTTTAACTTATTTTTATTTGTGCCAGCGTTTCTGCCTAAGGGCTCCTCCAATCATTTCACACATTATTAAGATATATCCTGTCAACCATTTCCACATCAATATGTATCATACCAAACGGAGGCTAAACAGGACATCCTTTAATCTATGTCCTGACTTAGCATAGATTAAAATAATTATATCCTATATTAATGTTTCGGGAACATAACTGCGTTAACGATGTCGACGTGCGTTGTGTAAAGGAAAAGCTAAGGCTAGAACTTCCCGGCTTGACGAAACTGGTAGCAAGGAGCGGATATTAGTCACTGGTAACATCAGTGATATATAACCGCAGGAGGGGGGGGGGAGGAGCCTGCGGTGTGTAAAACCAAAGTTCCTTCCATCTACTAATTAATTACTTCCTATTCATAGTGAGACTGTAAAGTTGGCCATTGCTGATTAAGATTTCATGTCGACCGATATATATTATGGAGGGGCCAAGTTGCTCCGATAAATCAAAGCCGGTGCCCGGAGCTAGTTCAAACAAGGTACAATGAGCCTAGTTCCTCCAAGTTTTCTCATTGTTATGCTCCCATCTACTCTTCGATCCGAAGGATTTCACTTTGTTTTAAGAAGCCTGAACAATGAATGAGCTTTTTGGGATAATTAAGATTCTTTGGGACTTCTCTCTGTCGTTGTCTGTAATAAATTATCTACTGCTATTATTATTTGGCTGGTTATTAGTAAGAGAATTTCTAAGTTATTTGCTTCAATAATTATTTTACAAAACATATGATCGAAGTGAAAGTGAAAATAGGTTAGTTTTAGTTGTTGTAAAAATAACTTCAGTTAATGTTTTAATATTATATTTTTGTTTTTTAAAAGTGTATTATTCTGATCAGACAGATTAGATTTAAGACTTAAATAATAAAAGTGTGGGTTTTACCGCCAGCCATGGGCGAAGCGTCGAATTCTTGCATGCGGTAAGTGATATGGACGCGGACAGTTTAAATTTAAATAATAATAATACTTGTTCCTGGGAGCTAGTTACTGGTCGTAAACGACCTTTACTGATTGAGCCAGGCCATATTAGACAGAAACGACAAACGCCAATTCAAACACACAACAGTTTTCAAATACTAACCTCAATACCAGAGGAACAACAAGAAAATTCTACGAGGCACGTGCTAAATCAAAGACCCCCCACTTTACATAAATGGAGTACACAATTACTCGGCATTAATTTCATTCTTAACAAAAAAAGAATGAAATTTACAGCGAAAACCACACTTAAAGGTGGAACTGTTTATCCAGATACACCCGAAACACAGAAATTTAAATGCAAACCTAAGAAGTGAAGGCGCAGATTTTCACACCTTTCAGCTCCCACAGGACAGATGCCCCAGGATAGTGATTAAGGGCCTCCATCACACTACTCCAATAAGTATTATAAAAGAGGAGTTGAAAGAGAAAGGTCACGAAGCTTCTAATGTAACCAGCGTTATTTCAAGATTTAAGAAGCCCCTACCAATGTTCTTTCTTTACATTACAAAAGAAACTTTCAAAGAAGACATCTATGCTTTAAAATGTACCTATTGCACAAAAATAACCATTGAAGAACCGCAGAAGAAAAAAGACATTCCTCAGTGCTTAAGGTGCCAACAATATGGACACTACTGTAACCAACCACCAAGGTGTGTAAGGTGTGGCGGGCACCACGACAGCAAATCTTGCAGTAAGACGCGAGAAACTCCTGCTACTAAACGCCAATTGTGGTGGCAAACATCCTGCCAACTTCAAAGGCTGCCAAACAATGAGGAACTTAAGAATTCAGCGTAGCTCTCAAGACGTTACCTTTTCAGTTGCCTCCAGATTCACAAGAATTCCCAAATCTCAGACCTGCACAGCACCATCTTCCAGAAAATCCGGAGAACAGCGTGGAATATCAGCAGAAGCCAAGAAGTCGATGGACTGTTGTGGAGTAACGAAGGCAACACCACGACACTATAATGTTCAAACAGTACTCAGTCTGTGGCCCCTAATGATACTGCCCCTACTCTACTATTTCAAATACTAACGGGTCTTAACAACCTTATACATCCTCTTTTTAATCTTCTCCCACAGTTAACTCAGGTTACACAAGCATGGGGACACATCCATGCCGCCTAATAATTCTACAGCTGGCTCCTTGTCAATTCTTCTATGGAATGCTAATGGAGTGATACAACACAGGACTGAACTTGATTTATATTTACATGAAAAAAGGACAGAAATAGCACTTATCACTGAAACACTGATGTTTTCCTAGTTTTTTAAACGGTTAGGTAGATGTTTTATCGTAGGAGGGGATTTCAATGCGAAACACCAATCCTGGGGTTCAAGGTTGTGTACCCCAAGAGGTAGGAACTTATGGTATGCTATTCATGAACTTTCATTAGACATATCAACTCCAAATTCTGCTACTTACTGGCCTACTTCTAGACGCAAAACCCCGAACTTACTGGACTTTTTTATGACAAAAGGCCTAAGAACAGTACACAAGACTGTAAATACAAGCTCTGATCTTTGCTCTGATCATTCTCTAGTGCAAATGATCCTGTGCGAAGAGCGTTCTGAGACACAAAAGAACCTACCCTCACACAGGGTATAATGGATTGGGATTTAAACAGAAGTTATCTCAATTCTCAACTCTCAATCCCTATATCTATAAAGAATGAAGAAGAACTAGAGAAGGCAGTGGAAAAGGAAGACGCTGCATGGATATCATCGAAACCCAGGAATAGAAAAGCGCATAGTTTGCCAAGCTACCCGCAGTATATTAGAGATCTGATCAGGGCCAAGAGAAGAGCTCGTAAAATATGGCAGACTAACATACAACCATCAGATATACGGACATTTAACAAACTGAATAATGAACTGAAACGTCAAACAACCAAGTTTAGCAGATCCAACTATGAGAATTATATTAAATCCCTCTCGACAGACGATGGAAGTTTATGGAAGCATATTAAAAGACTTTTAAAACACCGAGAGATGTTAAACACCGGCACCTCTGAGAAAAGAAGGCGGCTCTTGGGCTGTGTCGGACGAGGAACAGGAACATATCGAAGGGGCTTAATTGACTTAATATCCGAAGGTGTGTTGGTTACGCTGAAGAAGTTGAATAATTAATTTTTTTCTGATAGCTTAATCAGTTTTGTTCTAAAAAAAGTTAAATGATTCTTTTTTTTTGTTATGATTTCTATTAATCTTAACCTTTATCATTTTCAAACCAAATAATAATTTTAAATAATTTGGTATAAAGTACGGGAATCTCCGATTATTTATTATTGAAAAAAAGTAGTAGAGATAGGTAATGTGTATTGACTAATTATTATATAATTTTAATCTTAACATAAAATGTTATAATTATTAAGATATAATATAATATTATTGTTGTTGTAATTTACATTTAGTTTATATATGTAATCCAGGGTCCTCCGAAGAATATTTGGGCCGGTCTGTGTTGATGGAAGATAGAGGCGAAAGAAAGGAGGAAATCCCAAAGCGTTGCCTGACGGAGGTCATCCATGGACGGAGGAGTGTCGGGTGACTGTGGTGGATTGACTGTGTGATTCAGGAACCTGGGAGTCCGCAACTGGATGGCAGCAGGACTCAACAGGGTCTACTGGTGGAAGCTGATTGAGGGGCCCTGGACACGTCAACGTTTTTTTTTGCCAAACCATAATAATAGTAATATTCATGTTCATCAGTATATAGTGATCAGATATTACATTTGTGTATCACCGGACTTGTAATGATGCAATTAAATTGCTACTCGAAAATCATTTTAAGATCTATAAACTGTATGGTCATATTATATAGTACTGAAACATATCGTTAAAAGGAAGTTCAGTTAATGCTACTTAATTAACCTTTCAAAAATATCATAAATTCTTATTATTAATATTATAAGTTGTGACGTCAGAGCTATCAAACATTTAGAGTTTCAAAATTGTCAGATTTTTTTCATAAAATAAATCTATTTGAAAGAGTTTTCAGATTTTATTTTAGAGAAAATAAAAATACGTTGTAAATTAATATGAGAAAATTCAAAGTATATTTAAGACGTTTAATAGTTATCGTAAATTAGTGAACGCAGACAAAGTGTGATAATTAATTTAATATATTTGTACGTTTAATGGCTAACTAAATTATTTAGGATACTTGTAAAAATAAGGTATTTTGATGGGATTATTAAACTATTTTAATTAAATTAAAAAAATAAAAATGTTCAATTAAATCATTGCATTCAATGACGATTAAAAAATAATCAAACGTCAGACATAACCTGATAGTTGGATTTTAATTTATCACTTCAAGGAACGTTGTTAGATTGAGCTTTCGTGTAGGAATGGGTAGATACTGGATTTTCCTGTATCTGATATAAGTGATACTGCTACTTTTCTGTATCTGATATAAGTGATACTGCTACTTTTCTGTATCTGATATAAGTGATACTGATACTTTTCTGTATCTGATATAAGTGATACTGATACTTTTCTGTATCTGATACTTTTGTATTAATTGATACTTTTACTAGTCATGGGTAGATACTGGATTTTCGTGTATCTGAACACAAGTGATACTGATACTTTTCTGTATCTGATACTTTTACTTGATACTTTTGTAGTTGAATACAGATATCCCGACTCTTACTCTTCTAATACACTACACAGAAGCCTTTCTTGGGGCATCAGTTTTTGTTATCATTTTTAAATAAAAAGAGTTATTCGCCGAAATAGTAACCTGCACAAGGCATCAAATGATTAAAATCATGTTTTTTATTGGTTAATTATTTTTGAAAGCTATGGAATTAATCAATAAAAAATATATTTTAACCCTACCTCAAACTTTTGCTATTCTCGTTCCAAGACACGTAGAATTTGGGTTGTAATACAAAATTTGACTGTCCGCCGCTGCACGCTATACTCTTTTTTTTTTTTTTTTGCATCCGATTTCAACCATTTATGTCAATTGCCTTTACTTTATGGTATAGATATATCCATTATTGAACCCATATTTGACCGGACATAGGTCGAGGTTTTTTTTGCGAAAGTTGCTCGTCAAAAATCATATATTAGGAGGCGATCTCGGAAAATGTTATTTCAACCACCCTTTACTGATAACTAATTTCATAGTTTATTTTCGTTTCTACATATGTGATAAGTGACTAATTACAGATTATATTGAAAATAAGTGAAAACTTGTTCACTTTTATTTTTACTTATTGATTTATTAATACTAAGGGGAGATGGGGCGAAATTGGTCGTTCGCCGGCAATCAAATTAAATCAGTGGTTGACTATTGCTTATTGTTTATTTATTTATTATTAAAAGGACCTTGATTAGTAGTATCTAATATGTTTTTTTAAATCCGTGAGACGATGTAATTTTATTGCCAAAATGAGCTTTGTTTGTTTTGGCGGTTCCCCGTCACGAGTACCGGATTTTACAGGGTGCCGATCCCAGGTATCTGTCTATTGGGTATTTCCAAATTTTGTTTTTATTTTACTCTCAGTTTGAAGGTACCATTCGCCTTGAACGTAGCATAACTTCGAGTCTTCGTTTGTTACGGTTGTTTTTGTAGAGTTTACATTTTCGTTTATCGTTTTTTATTATAAAATAGAGTGTCCAAAATACATCTAAGAGGAGAAACATAGCAATATATATATATATATATATATATATATATATATATATATATATATATATATATATATGTAATGTTTAAGAACTATGTTCTAAGGTAAATTAAATCCAACAATTTGATTCACAAATTAGATACAAAAAAATAATATACCCGTTTTAATTCGTATGATATAGTAATAAATAGCATAAGGTAGCATGAGGTAGTGAATATATTCGTGAATACTGAATAGCTGATGCTTCTAACTAGGGATGGGTAAGGTTGTATCAATCTGACCGTATCTGATACTTGTATCAACTACTTTTTAGTATCAGATACAAAGTATCAGGTTGATACAACCTTACACATCCCTACTTTCGTGCTTTTTATCAATTGAAATAAACACGAATAATGAGTGTTTTAGAAGGTCCAGTTTCTGAAACTTTAAGTAGCTTAAGAAAAAAGGTTTTTCTTTAGAATATCAAGGAGAATTCCACGAATTACTAATATGCATAAGCGACATGTAGATATTATCGTAAAATAATTTCTATTTTCCATGAGCCTGAAAAATATCTATTGGAAGCATATGAAGTTTCTGTGGAGGCCGGGGAGAAGGCAACAACAGCTTGTTAATAATTTCTGTTTGATATATTATTCTAACATAAAAGGTTACACCTCTTTGGCCATAACCATCGATTTTACAACCGTTAGGTAGGCTTAAGAAAAGTACTCTTCCAATATATAAAAATATAATAAATGAAAAAAAACAAAACATGTGCTGTGAAGATAAAAAAAACTTCTTGGAGAGTTGTAATTAAAGATATAAACACCGACATCTCCTAAGAAGTTGCTGACACCGGTCAATAGGGCCCCAGTAATATTTCATCGAAGTTGGCCCCTGAGAACTGCTAAACTTTCCTCCAGAGATGTACGTCCGTACCCTCTGAGAGGGAAATAACTGGAAGCGAATTTCCACTTCAGACAAGTTTGCCCAAGTGCTGCTAGTCGAGCCTTTCGGACTAGTGAATATATTCTTTCTTTGAAAGGCTATGCGATTGCTTGGGAAGGTGTTCGGTTTAACACTTTACGAGTCGTAGCTCCCTTCAATACAAGTTTTTTCAATGAGTTATGTTTCGGTATTTATATTATAGGAGGTGATGCTTTGAAGTGATACGACTTTCATCTAATTCTCATAGATACGTTTAGAGATTAGTTTACTGATAAGTAATGGTTATGAAAATATTGGTATAAACTCGTCTAAGAGAGGAAACTGCGAGGAAAACCACCAAAAAGGTGGATAGAAGGAATTGAGGAGAGTATACACGACAATGGTCTGAGGGAGGAGGATATACATGATAGAACAAAATGGAAAAAAGAGTAAAAGGAAATTTTTAGTTCAACTTCAATTTTAGGGGGGGGGGCTCGTCTATTTAGAATAGAACAGTACAGAATAGGAAAATAATTTTACTCTCGGACTAAGTCTCTTTAGAATAACAAACACGAACAGAAAAAAGAATATAATATATTTCTGGCCAGAAGGCTGTTACTATATACTTTATTATAGTAGGATGTAATTAGTTGGGGGTGCAGTCAAGAAAACACAGTAAATAAGTGAAACTTATTGTATTTTATATGTGCCGACGTTTCGACCTACTGTGTAGGTCATCTTCAGGGCCAAAATGAGTGGCTGCTCGGTGCAGAAGGTAACTGACAGAAAGGTATTTCTGTTAATTATTCTGTAATTAACCTAGGTATTTTCTATTTGTTAAGATTTAATAACATAATAGGTTCTAGTGCAACATGATGACTTAAATAATACTGAAATAATAATAAACGCTAAAAGAAATAAGTTTACATAATTTAGTGGTTATTGTGCCAAAACAACAATGGGTATATTCCTTGAAAAAACAAATAACAAAAAAATAGATTTCCATTGTTGTTATTGTGACAAAATAACAATGTGTATATTCCTAAAAAAACAACTTCAGGTTTTTGCCGTATGAAAGAAAAAAGAGTTTAGTCATACTGAATGAATGTTATATGAACAATGATAATTATTTACTACTTTAATTAATTTTATAAGGAGTGATGGTATTGATTTTTTTATACCAAAAATTGAATGAACTGGTGCAGGGAGAACATCCGTCATTTTGACGGGTATGAGTATTACTGTACAGGGAGAACAGCAGTCATTTTGATGAGCTATGTTCAGAAAGAAGGCAACTTGCCTCAAAACAAAGAGTGGTAGAGGGCTCCCGAAGTGATGGGGTCGCGTGTCGATATTTGACTGAAGATGTCACAAAGACCCAGCCTTGTGCTGAACTCGCGCACGGTCTTATTAATAAAAGTGTGAAACAATGCCGTCATTATGACGTGTGTTCCGTTCAACGGGTTAAAGTGGAAATTTTCATGCCGTTATGAATGGTGTGATTCGATCTAAACCAAAGGAGCACTAAGTATTTTGCTTAGAATTTAGGACTGGGTTATTTGTAGTTTGTGTGTATGGACGTGTTTTTCTGAATCTCATTTTTTCCAGCTATAGTTCGAAATAACGTACATAGTTGTTAGAAGGTATACAGTCGTTGTCAATATACTCAGAGGTAGGGAGAAGCTAATGGAGCATTTAAGACTTAACATATTTAAACTAATATTATAAATAAATGTGTAGGCGAGTTTCTAGTGTTTTTCTTGTAACCATGTAAGATTTTTTTTTTCAACAGGGTGTATCTATTTCACTCTGAGTAATTGTATATGTACTTAAAACTCACCAGGGGATATTGCAGATTAAAAAAAAAAAAAATAATAGTCTGTATCTTCAAAAAATAAATAAACTAACGTTATATCGAAGAGCTTTTAAGAATTTTCTTTGAAACTCCATAAAATTGATTGTGTTGTCAGTAAAAAGAGAAAAAAAGAAACTAATTTCTTTAGGAGATTAGATCGAAAAACTAAACAGAAACACTGAGGTAGCGAGAATTTAAGGAGCCTATTGTTAGCAAAAGCTATCCCCTCCCCGGAGCCTGATTAAATATTGACTATCCCACTTTCTTTTCAATATAAAGAGATGGGAGATGGGAGATTCTCCCGTCAGAGGGAAAGAGGGAAAAAGGGGGGAACCAAGCAAGCCTGGAAGGGGGAAATTTAATTTTAAAAGGAAACCTTGGCCCACCAACTAATAAATCCGCCAATGGAGCTTGCCACTGTTATTTTCAGGAGTGATAGGCTCTTCGCTATTATTACACCTTCTTATCGTCGTCAACCACTTTCCTCGAGTATATCGTTTAAAGAGAAACGATAATATTGAATGAATAAGTACTATATAAATATTTCTGAAACAAAAAAAGAACAACATAGAAATCCGCCATCAAAAAGAATAGTTTATTAAGTATTAGTATACATAGTTTCAAGGTTTTCTCTCAAGATTATTTCTTAATTTTGGCATTTTTGGTTTACCGATTACAATTATAGATAGACTGATATGATTAATTCAGCCAACTTTGTCTTATTCACTTAACGCCACTTAATGGCTTATAGGAAGATGCTACAGTGGGAGCCCTATTTTTTTTTTTTAATACAAGGATCTTATACGATTACCACAACCTCGAATGTGTGCTGTATTTAGTCCATTATCCATTATCTGCATCATCACACACGTTCATAAGTCCAGAACCCAGTAATTTCGTAAATTATGATATTCTTTGAATACATATTTCGATATTTTTTGAAACTATTGCAACATCATCCACGAGTAAAAAATTGAGGATTTTGAATTGAATAAGTCTTTATTTTAGATGATACCTGAAATTTATTTAACCAGGTAAAGCATTATACGGACATATCTTGATTTAAAAGAAATTATAAGTAATTTGTTTTCAGATAATATGTATTCCTTTTTCGGAATATATATATATGTATATATGTATATAGGAAGTTTTTAGGACATGGAACCGTTTTTGTTATTGAATATTTTATTATAACATACTCAATAAAGGTATCAATAATAATATCACTGTTCTGCACGAAAATCCTCCTTCAAACCAAAACATGTTTTCTTACTGTTATCAGATGTGCTGAACACGAATTTGAAGTCAGATTTTGTCTATCACGCACAGTTTCCTGAGAAATTCTAGTATTTTATCCAAAAAGGTGAGTTTTTTGTGGATTTGACAATTTTTTTTCGGCATCAAAACATAGTGAAAAAAAATTCAAAAGCCCGATGATTTTGAGCGCAATGAAGTATATTTGAACGAAAAAAATTTGATTGGAATATTACAAGTGGTTAAAGAAATATGGCTAAAAGTGTTTTTTCAGTTTTGACTGGACCTCACTTTTGAAGCAAAGTTAAATACTACTGTGAAAAAGGCTTGGATTGCTTTTCGAGAGGTATGTGCTAAGTTTTTGGAAAACAAAAAATCTAGAGACTACCGAAAAATAGTCCAAGAACTGCTTACTTCACATAAAACATTGGGATGCAATATGTCCTTAAAAATACATTTCCTGCATAGTCACCTAGACTTTTTCGCCCCAAATTTGGGTGCAGTTTCGGACGAACATGGAGAACGATTCCACCAAGACATATCCAGAATGGAAAAAAGATATTCTGGCAAATGGAATGAGAAGATGCTGGCGGATTACTGCTGGACACTGCAGCGGGAGATAGAGGAGGAAGAGTACAAAAGAAAATAAACTACACGACGATGTGTGTAAATTTTTTGAGTTGTGTCATATCTAGTATTATACCTGATAGCATGCAGGATTCAATTAATGATATTTTATCGTTGAAAAAGAAAACAAATCTGTTATAATAAAGACAATAATTTTCAAATACAATTTTTCATTTTTTCCAAGTTTCACTTCTTTTCTATCAAAATCAGAGGGTGATAGAATTTTTCTGAGTTCGGATTCGGACTCAGCACACCTGAAAACATGAGAAACAGGCAAAACTGTTCAAGGGAGGGGAGAAAAGTTTTTTTTTGCAGAACAGTGTATTTAATGGAGATTCACCAGTGGCTAATATAACCATCGCACATATCATGTTATTTGTAATGGAACTTTAGACAAGTTCTTCTTCCTCATAGTAAAGACGTTCTCTGATTATTATTAATCTCTTATTCCTTGTTTTTTTCCTTCCATCCTTAAATTATGGCCTATACTTCCTTATTGCTTTGGCCAGTCCACCGCGCTATGATAACACTGCCATTACTTGTGTCATCTTTTTAAAAACCTTTTAATTGTACATGAAGAGAACACCCATTAAAGCCACATCCTAAATAATGTGTAACATGGTTAAATCTATGAGATCCTGTTGTCTCAGTTTTGGATTCAATGAGGATGAGCTTTAGAGATATAAACCATTATAATCTATACAGAATAGCTGCGCAGACTTAATAAGCTCATTTATTATTTCCATATTATGCCAAAACGAGGATATTTGACCAATAGTTGTACGAATAACCCTAACTTTGTGCCCGCACTATGATTCCATGAATGGGATTAGGCGGTTACGCTATACAATTGATAACACATTGTAATATGATCTCCAGTAATCCAGTATCAGTAAGATGATCCCCAAACGATTAAAGTAATTGTGGTCGATACTAAACAAATCCTTGGATGAATAAGAAATAATTCGAAGAATAATGCAATTAAATAGATATGAATTACATACAACTAGTTCATATTCGGTTTATACCGAGTTTTTTAGGAGTAGACTGCTCAGTCGATCAGTCACAAACTGTAAAAAGAAGTCATTTATGCATTTAAAACCTCGACATTGCGTGAAATATCTGCCGAACATACTGACACCCTCACAAAAGAACCTAAGGAGTATTTATAGATTTATAGAAGATACATATTCGTCCCAATTCAGACAAACAAGAACTACATTAATGTAACTTGATACTTGTGTAACTTTATAATGACTTCGGTTCTTCTCAGTCCGTAGGGGTGAAACGATTTAAGTCGCTGGATCGTGAAATAAGGCTGGGTGAGGGTAATACAGTCAGTGAATGCTTTACAGAAACCCCGGAAATAAAGCCGAAAGGAACTTACAGCGTCCCCGAGGATCTGAAGGAAAAAGGCATATATATCTTATGAACTAGCGACAATGAGAGCTAGTGAGGGTAAGTTGGGCTATATGGCGCTAATGAACATTCCCAAAATGATAATTAAGAGACAATTGCGAGACAGAATGTGGGTTAGTTTTTAAATAATAACAGTAATAAATATTTATCAGTAAAAATTATAAAAATGCTATTTTGGACCTATCGTGAACTAGTAAACGCAAACATTTGGAAAATAATTTTTAGACAAAAATTAACTTTCATTTTTAAGATCTCTAGGTATAATGTATGTTTCGTAAATAGTATTTAATAATAACGAATACATACACAGTTAATCAACATAGTTGTTTAATTACAATAAATAAAGAAGATGATACTTAAGAAAGTTAGTTAAGTTGGAAATTTAACTCCCCGTGGTTTATAGAAAAAAATAAACAAAATTAGATAGCTAAAATTAAGTCCTTCAAGTTTATTTGAAGAGAGCTGCATTAAGGGTTTAAAGGATGTGGATAAATACCCTGGATGTAGAGGGAATTAAGGGTGTTAATCATGGGCTTGTTATGAAGAATAAATTACTTTTTGTCACGAATTATTTTAAATAAAAAAGAAGTTACATGACTTTTTTTATGTATTAAAAATGGAATATATACCAAATAGAGTCTAGTGGTTAACGTTGAGGTAATTAAATAACATTAACTTTTTGTATTTTATTATTTTCATATTGATGCCTCACCTACCTTTGTGTTTCTATTATTTCTTAAGCTCCACTGGTTCCTCGATTCCACATTCTTTCTTAGGATAAAAGTTTCTAGAGATCGCCCAAGCATGCAGAGTTCAAATCATACATCCACTCTTACAACTTGTATAATAAGTATATCTTGACATATTCGTCATTGTTAAATTATTTCACTTCTTACCATTGTTCAATAATAAAATTAAATTTTATAAACACAAACTTATCAGGTTGTGAAATGTCGATTTCCATTTAGCATATTGCTTCTTCAGGGCACCAGTACATGGATAAATTGAAAGTATCGTAAAATATTATAGAATAGATTAGAATAAAATTATTTTATAAAAATCCATTTACATAAATACATTGTTCATTATGAAATCAGGACATTATTTTTCATCGTGAGCATGACCACAAAATAATTCAAGCTGAGATTTAGCAGTACCAAGTGTCATTGCTCACCTAATGTTAACTCATTATATCGCTATGTGATTGTTACATTATTACAACAGTAGTTTCTAAGATTAAATCTCCAAACTGTGTATGAAGAAACTATAAGTACTTTGAGACATTAATTCAAGATCAGCGAGGTGAGTGACGGTTGCTGAAGGTAGCAACGTGGCCAATAATCCCTCCATGAGAGTTATAGATATAGTATTTACTTGCTCAAGTTGACGGTCAAGGCTTGGCAACCAGCCTCTCAATGTAACCCGCATTCGTGAACTATTGATTTTTTTCTTTTCAAATTTCTATTTCTTTTAAGCATATAAATTATTTAAATGTGAAAAGTTTTTTTAAATTTATCTCTACTGTTTTAGTGACATTTTTAGATTTAATTATTTATTTCTAATTAATTTAGTTCAACGTGCATGTGGAAAATTCGGGTAGTGAAGTGTCAGAGGCAGAGACTCCATTTTCAGAAAAAAGCTAGACCGATTCGCAATACTTAAAACGACGGACACTTAAAACTTAAAACCGCCAGAGAAATGCTGCCCCTGGCTCAGCAGGCAACTCAGCCAAAAAAATCGGCCAAGCCAGGGACAAAAAAACAACAACACTGGAGCCACTCATAACCCATAGCAAAACTACTGGAGCCAATTCAAACAAATATCCAATCGCCTCAACCAGCAGCAACTCTGGACCTGCAAAAAGCAATCGTGACGAGAACCATCAATACCGAGGGTTCATTGACCCTAACCTACCTCCTATTTTTGTAACGAACATAACAAATTTTTACAACTTCGCTCAAGAAATATCTAAACTAACAGGACAAACTAACTTTAAATTCTTTTCTAGAGTAAAAGACATTGAAATACATACATCCAACAAATAATCATACAAAAAATTAATTAATCATCTTACAGTGAAGAACTATGATTTTCACTGTTATCAACTACAACAGGATAAATCGTACCGAGTGATTTTAAGAGGACTACACTCTTCATCCCCCAACAACAATCAAAAGTGACCTCGAAGAAATAGGTTACAAAGTAAGAAATATTTCGTCAGTGTTGCATCCCACCATTTCATTCCCAGCATTTCAAAATCTTAGAACAAGGAACTATCAACTAAGAAGTAAAGAGAAGAGCATAGTTCAGGCTCCTGAAGTTGACATTACTTCCACCTTTCCTGAATTGCCTAAACCAACGTATTACAACATAATTTCACCATAAACCCAATAGATAGACTTCCGGACAACAGAACTTGGAGAACCTCAAGCATTCAGCAACAGCCTCGAACATAGACGCCTCAAACCTCCCAAACCAAATCTCAGCATTCCTTTCCAAACCCCAGACCTCCCAATCCAAGCCTCGGCAACCCATATTCAAGCCCAGGGCAGCCAACCCCAATCCACAAACTCCATGTCACCAAATTCCTCTCCCCTCATACACCCTTACGGGTCAAACTAACGTCTCAACAACCAAATCCTCTCCCTTCCAATCACAACACTCAAACGAATGCTGTAGTTCATCAAACATTGAATGAAAATCCAGCACCTCGGGTGCAACCCCCAGCCAATCCTCCTTTACCCGTAAATAATCCCTATCAAACTCTAGACCCATATCCATTCCAAATCCAAAACCCCATCGAGATAAATTATATCCTGTCATTCTTCTTGAGTGATCTCCAAGAGACTATCAACCCTCTCATCAACCTTCTCACAAGAATCCTTACCGAAGTTCCACTTAATTACCCACCATGAGCATAAAGCCTCTTACTATCGTTCTGTGGAATGCTAATGGACTGCATCACCGTGTCGAACTTGACATATTTCCACATGACTACCAAATAGATATTGCTTTACTTACTGAAACACACTTCACTCACCGCACACATTTCTATATGCGGGACTACATCACTTACAATCAGACCACCCAGACAACACTTCACATGCCGGATCTTGTATTCTCATTCATAAAAACATATCCCATCCCCTTATCCCTTCCATTCTAACTGATGCTATCCAATCAACCTCAGTAACCATAACAACTCGTCCTTTTCATATCACATTTTCAGCTGTACACTGTCCTCCCGGAATTCATGTTTCTAATAACCTTCTTGAATCCTTATTCCAATCTCTTGGTCCACACTGTAGTGCTGGAGGATACTACAACGCTAAACACCGACGATGGGGTTGTCGAACATCCAACTCCCAAGGAAATATCCTGTCTTCTGTAACATCCGCAAAGAGTTATTCCATCCTGGAACCAAACCACCCCACCTATTGGCCTACATCCATCAAAAAACGTCCCAACATCCTTGACATATTTATCACATCCCATATTTCCACCAACCAAAGCAATATCAGACCCTTGGACGACCTTTCATCAGATCATTGCCCAGTTCTCCTTGTATTACATTCAAGTTTCTTTCCCAAGCCTCCCTTTCCTAGATTTAATACAGTACGTGTAACCTGGGACAACTTCTGTTACGATTTGGAGAACAAACTGAACTTAAAAAAATCACTCAAGACAAAGCAAGACATTGATACAGCTATAGAAAAGCTTACATCAATGAAACCCACTTTAAATGATAACCTCTCAAATCATAAGATTAATAATTCTCAAAAGACTGACTTCCCACAGTATATGCGTATCTTATTAAGAGATAAACGCAGAGCAAGATCGAAGTGGTATAGAAAGAACTCGGTACCCAGCAGATATATCTATCTATACTAAATTGACTAACCAACTAAAATCATAAATTAGAAACTTCAAAATTCATAATTTAACGAACCTAACCGAAAATCAAAGACAACTGACAAATCATTATGGATGACCACCAAAATGATCGTTCACTTCAAAGAATTTAACCATCCACTCCTAACTGAATCCAATGACTGGACATGGTCTGATAAACAAAAAGCACAGTTATTCGATCAATTCCTTTCTAAAACTTTTCAACCACATCCTGATATTATGAATCCGTCTCACCATGAATATATACAAAGAGAATTAAATATTCCCCTTCAAATGACTCTTCCTCCCAAAGCATTCCATCCTTCAGAAATATCTAATATTATTCACTGATTGCCGTCTAGCAAAGCTCCTGGACACGACCTCATCACGATCCACCTCTTAAAACATCTTCCTAGATAAGCCATTCTATTCCTTACCTATATATATATATATATATATATATATATATATAATGTTATACTCCGCACTACATATTTTCCTAACCCCGGAAATTGTCTGTCGTAAAAATGATACCTAAACCTAAAAAGAAACTGGAATACCCATCCTCTTACCGCCCTATCATACCATGTATGGGTTAAATCCTAGAAAAGCTCATCCTGAAACGATTGTACCCCATCCTAGATGCTTCATTTCCGCTCAAACGCACTAGATTCAAACCCCGCAAACTCTTCAATTCCTGATAATCCGCCGAGGCATCTGAAAAGAAGATGGCCTCGTGAGATTCTAAGTTGAACTATTTATTTGATTACTACCACCTACTTTGATTACTACTAGTTTCTCTACTTGCCTTTATATCGGAACATGATTTATCTTTCATTATATTTACTGGATGTATTCTGTATACAGTTGTAAATTTCAACTGTCATAACGTATAAGTTATGAGATATTGTTGTGTAATGTTATCATCTGGCTGATATCAGCATCAAACACCCCGACCAGGTGGTCACTACCTGGCATCGGGCCCACATTGACCTCAACATGAACAAGCTGAATCGCTAATGTCGTAATATGATTACAATGTTCCTCCGCCGGATAGGCTGCTATTAGACTAGTCGGAAAGAGTTTATGTCACTGTTAGTGACGTAGGTAATAATTTATGTCACACTAATGAGTTTGTATATGCAAGGAGGGAGGAGGGGCCTGGACAAAAGAAGTCGAGGGCAGATGCTAGCGCCCACTCCCTCAATGCTTCCTGAAATACCAAAGGAATAATTTGTTTATTAGCCGTTGCCGTGGCTACAAAACCTAAGCCATGTTATTCAGGGTGTATGAATATTTTATGGTCCCTCTCATTTCCTTCTGTTTTGCGTTCCGTTGTGCTCCTCCTCCTAAGCCACTGAAGAACACATTTCACTGGAAACCGTTTCTTCAACCGACCAGGTTTTATGAGCGAAATCAACATTACTAATTGCTATTGATTGTATAACTGTAGTATAAAAGAATTTTCTTAGTTATAAACAAAAGGCATAAATATGTTATTCATAACAACACATATTATTGCATAAGTACTCTCTTAAATTGCCATGGCTAGTATTTTGAATCCATTGCAAAGTTTATCAGTTATTTTTATCAAAAAGGCCAAAATGAAGAATTGTTTATCCTAAATCTTCTTAGTCAGATGGTAGTCTGCGATTTCAACAGAAGTACGTTTTTGTGTTAATAAATTAATATTCTATGGCCGTAGAATTGAGTTTATCTAAATTAGTTTTGGGATATGGATGGATAACCATGAAGGATTATATCCTAATATGAATCCATTCATCAAATTTTTCATCTGGTGTTGACTGTTAGCCTTAGATTAAGCACCGAGGAAGCTAGCAGCATGTCTAGCGAACCTTTGATAAAGAATTTGACGACACCAGAAGAAATATTTGATAAATAGGTTCATATTAGGACTGGTTATCCATCCATTTCTTAAAACTAAATTTAAAATTCTTTAGGTTTCCAATTATTAATTTAGGATCACCAAAACGTAGTTATGTTTAAATCGCTACCATTTTTTTATGTTTAAAGGATATTTAAGAAAAATGCTTCTTCATTATTACTTATCAGTTATTAATTTCATAAAAAAAACATTACAGATAAACAGTGTAATATACAAGGTTTTGCTTATTGAGTAAAAATGTGGAATGATCCACTTGTTTGTATAATTTAAAAAAAAACTGTAAAATAATTTCTAAATGATTTACTTCCTGAGATAATTGAGAAAATTAATGTTTCGTCTATTGAAAGAATCTTAGTTAGATTCACGATGTTACCAAACTCCGGCATATTTCTTTTTTTTCACAACTAGTCATGGCCTGAGAGAATAATTGATTTCTGTGAGGATGCATTCTTATAGGAATGTATTCTCAATTCTTTTGGTATATGTGCATGTATATGCACCCCCAGTGAATACTAAGTCGAATTAGCTCCATAGAGTGTCAACTGTATTGAAGGAAGCGGTAAAGTATCTTATGGTAGAATGGAGGATAATATTCTTAAATATTATCGTGGTTTATGGTTAGAAATGGAGTAGTAATATAAGCAACCCAATGTCTGAATAGTACCTTATTCGCTACGAAAATTCTGCTTTCCTTAAGTCCAAGGAACTCATTTTTCAGAGAGTTTGCCTTACCTAATTCACTGGGCCTGTAGATTTACATAAAATAAGAAGAAAAACAAATATCTAGTACAACTGTGATCAACAATCCTAAATTTAGAAACAACGTACTTATTGTTTATTTAGCTCAACTATGTACAACTTTAAATTAGTATTTTTATCCTTCTATGGTAACGTAAAAACGTAAGACCTGTATGAAAAAAGCTGTTATCAGATAATGTACAACTCCTTCCTTTAACAAATTTAAAAAAAATATTTTTTAAATAACGAATTACACACTTTTTAATTAGTGTTCCGAAAATAACTGCTCAATTATTTAAAATATTATTAATTATAAATTTAGAAAATGGAAATATGTGTATTTAAAATTTGTACTTGTGCCAAATTAACATTCTGGTTATTTACTATTTCCCCCCATATGAAGGATTAAAAATCGGACTAAAGTGTACTTCTTCAACGTCGGGAAGAAGAAAAGAAAAAAAATCTCTTTATTCGGAATAACCCTTACAGTATAAGAAGGGGGACTCCCCTCCTGAGAAACAATATGAAGAAACCATAGAAGAACCCCAGATGAATATAAGACTTCTAGTTAGGAACTAACTGATGAAGCGAAAATCTGAAAAAGAAGATTAAAACTTATCTCATTTTCTGGATAGATGAAACATCATTATTAGTTGAAGAAAAGTCTGGATGACATTAAATTGTAACTAACTAAAATGGATTATTAATAATAACGAAAGGATACGAATGATGAATCCTTAGATAAAGTTTAAATATGCTTAAATCAAAATCAAGGTTGATACTTGTAGGAGTTAATTAAGTGCAAGAGGACAAGCAATGTTGTGGAGCTTCTTTTATAATCAATATGAAAGTACGTAGTAAGGTCCGTAAGTATCCGGCCTATCCTGCTCACTTCATAGCCACCGCCCGCACTTCCTCAGTCCTGTCAGTCAGTGTCCAGCCTTGAAGGAAACTCCCCATTTTTAAAATGTTCAAACTCGAGTAACGTGCGGTTATTAAATTCTTTTGTAAAGAGGGTCTTACTCCTGCGCAAATTAAAGATCGGTTGGATTGTGTATACGAGCAGTCCTCCCCCTCGTATTCCAAAGTGAAAGAATGGGCAAAATTATTTAAGTTCGGGAGAGAACGTCTAGAAGATGACCCGCGTCCCGGTCGCCCGTTGGAAGCTGTCACTTCTGAAACAATCCAACTTGTGGAATCTGCAATTGCTGTCTGACCGGCGACTGAAAACCAAGGAAATAGCATCGAGGTTGGGGCTTTCAAAAAAAGTGTTGTGAGGATCATCAAAGAACATTTGCATATGAACAAGGTTAGTGCAAGATGGGTTCCAAAAATTCTTTCAGCTGCTCAAAAACAGGAACGAGTTCACTGCTGCAATGAATTTTGGTATGGTATAGTGGTTTGCAACATTTTTCATGGTATAGAAATGTTGTCAAAGCGTTGTATTAAGCGTGTTGAACTTAGAGGAGAATATATTGAAAAACAGTAAGACCAGTTTTTTCTTTCAACTTTCCTTCTATCCCAGGCCGGAAACTTTTGCACCTTGCTACATATATGAGAGAAACTAGAAAGAGAGTTGGTTCTTTTCTCTTTCCCTGCCACGGTCACACAAACCTAGGAATGAACATAATTTCTCTTGAAATGAGGAAACTAAAGACATCTGTTAGATATGCGGCATTTCCTATTTAATTCAAACCTGTTGTAAGGGAATCATTACAATCAAATAGGGCAAATAACATATTAAAAGTATTCATACCCAGTTGTATCGGGCCATCGAAAAAACAAAAAGGAACCTACTTTTGTTGACCATATCTACTTAAATATAAATTATTTCAAAATCAGGGCGTTATTAAAAAACAACAACAAGTAAAAAGAAAAGTAAAGAATTTGATTACGTCAATAAATAATTTTTCGTTTTTTTGTTAGATTTAGTCTATTCTTTAAACTTTCTTTTGGGAACGGTTTGAGACTAGGCTATTCTCATGCCTAACAGTGAAAAAAATGGCATTTATTGAATTACATTTAAATCATCATAAATCATATTTTTTAAATTCATTTAATGTTCATCTTTAGACGTTGATCATCCTTCAAAGCTATTAGCACTTTTCATGTCGATATAGAACAGCTGGAAGAGCGATAGTTTTATAAACCCTAACTAAAAAAAAAAATCCGTTGCAAGCTTTTTTGCAGTGCAAATGAATTAAGCTCCATTATTTACCTCAAAGCAAAAGAAAGTCCAATATCCATTTAATAAAGTAGAATAACCAACAAATGTCTGTCTTAAAAAAACAAAAGAATTTTAACTCTCAATAAAGTATTGTCCTAATAGTCCAACGATCTAGCTCATGAATCATCAAGCATGTTTTTCAGAGTGCCCTGTCGTGGCGAACTCAACTTACAAAGCACCCACCCAAGCTATAATCCACAAAGTCCCGTCCCGAGGTCATTAGTCAGGGCGCTATGAAAAAAATTGGACGAGCCCAAGTTAATTACATACTTTGTAGTTCTCACCTGGCAAAATTACATAAGTCACCCTCTCCCCTGCCTAAATACCGCCTTTAAAGTTTATCTGATACTTCGTTACCGGAGTGAGAGCTACAGTTTTCTGGAATTAGCACGGTCTGCTTTTCCAGGTGAATGATAATCGTCTACAGTCGGAAACAAAAATAGAGATTCTTTATAATAATGAAAATAAAAACGAGATAATAATCTTTTAAAACAATATTAGATTATTTAAACAACTATTAACAAATTGCGTGTAAATATTTTTGTTATTTGTGCGCACAACCTCTATATTTCATCAGTTGAAGTTTGCATGATGCAAGTAAATTATTTCAAAATCAGGACGTTATTAAAAAGCAACAAAAAGTAAAAAGAAAAGTAAAGAATTTAGTACAGGCAAGTAAAGGAATTTGTTTTTCGTAAATTTTTCTAATACAATATTGTATGTTGTATAATATTGGAAGTGACTTTCCAATACAGGAAAATTTGGTTTTCTGAGATTTATAAAATCCTAAAGATGTATATAATGCATGAAACGGACAAGAATTTGAAGATTTCCCACTCCTGGGCACAATGTTTTCCAGAAAAGTAGAAAGTAGATCAAGAGATTTCGAACAGACATAGAGAAGCAAATAATTTATATTACCAGATCCGCAACACTATTGTAGGTATAAGAGACATGGGATAAGACGTGAAACTCCGCATATTCAAAAGTGTATATTTGCCAGTTCTCTTGCCAGTTTGATACACCTGAATAAAGATTGGGACTCTTTAACACCGAAATGAAATTTCTCCGGCGCGTAGATTTCAGAGATAGGATCCAAAACGAGAAGGTTAGATAGATTTCCTCTCTCAAAGAAACACTGGAGAGGGGTTGCCCACAGAATGAGTCTAACTGAGATCCAAGAAAGTTAATTTAAGCCAAAACCATGGGCCCTAGACCTAGAAGGAGACCAAGGCAGGCCTACTGCAATTATATTAGCAAGAAGGGAGAAGCAAAATGGAAAAATATACAGGATCTGAGGATTCTGATTACTCTTCCAGATATAAGAGACAGATGGAGGTCCTGGGGTGGCGCAGTATCTCGACGATTAAAGGCATAAAGAGGAAGTCTTCATGTATTTTTTTATGAGAATGCTAATTGTTAAATAAAGAATTGTAAAAACAAGCAAAGGGATTTATTCTCCGTAATGTTTAATAATGCAACATTAATAATAATATTTTAAGTGAACTACGCTTTATATAATGTTTAATTCGTTCTGCTCTGGCTATTGATCAATAATATACTTGAAGAGAGGGTAAAACCTGCATTTTTCATGAAAATCAAGTAAATAATAGCCAATTAAATCCAACCCACAATATAGCACAATCGATCACTGAACAACGAGAACTACAATAATTTAATTATCGACAATTCCTAAATGGTTAATTTAGGAAGAGAATATTAATTTATTGTAGAATACTTTATATTATAATAAAAACCTTGAGACCATACAAATAACAATACCAAGAATTCAATAATGTCTCAGTATTTAAATAGCAGTTTACCGTCAACCTATGTGTCAGTTACTAAGTGGTACTATCTTTTGTTAGGAATTGTATTAATATACCAAGTCTTTTAAGTCTCAGTTTGTAACAGATACTTTCTTATAAATATGCAAATGCAAACAGGAGGAGGCTGCTTAATTTCCATGAAATAACAATAGGTTTGTTATCTTTACTAAATAGGTGCTTCAAAAGATAAGGGTTTCACTGTCCCAGGGAGTTATTGAATATGCATTTACGTCTCATGGCCTTCCCTTATCAAGGGACATTTAAAATCTCCTGAGGAAGTTATCAATGTAAAATATAACCGAGGAAAGAAAGTAAAACGAATAAATTGAATTTTTATTTCAGACTCGCGGCTTATCTTTTTATTTATGCATTTTTTTTCCCATAACGGAACGCAACTAATGATGCTACGTGCATATTTTTCAATGATTGAAAAAAAAATTGCGTTGTACCAGATTATTAGTCTATATAATAAACATTTTTAAAAAAATCATTATATATATAGACAATGGTATCATATTATGAATAAAAATCTAGTTACGAGAGGTCATAGCTATGAATTATAAAAAATACTAATAAAAATTGTTGACATGCACAAAAAAAAAATTGTTCCACTAAAACCAATGGAGGGTATCGGGTTCAGTACGTGGTAAATACTGTACTGTTTCTTGGACAATGGTTGCGCATGGAGCTGACTTTTCCTAGATCACTCTCATCCGTCAGATCTTCCCCCTAATTTTGGTACCCGCATTATAGAGGCTGGGTACGCCCCGGAGGGGTAACAGGTTACAAAGGATCCATCCCCGACTGATGACAGCATAAATAAAATCTGGTAGCAGCGTGATTAGAACGCGGCACGGCAGCTCAGCCTTTTGCCACCAGGCCAAAAGGAATATTGTTAATATCATGTTCAGTATGTCATATCTTTCTAATATTAGTCTTATATTTGTGATTTATTTCCCTTATAGTTATTTTCGAAGTGAAATTGAGGCAAAGTCTGGCGTTGGCTTGAAATGGAGTTGCTTATATTAAAAGTCCATTTCCAGCAAAATACAAGAGTTCTCTATAATGCTTCTCAGAAGTAACTCACTCTGGATAAAATTCGACTTAACCACTTCACGGGGGCTGCCTGTTATATAACAAGCAAAGTATCACATCTCTCCCTTAAAAGAAGAATGACATGACTATAAAAAAAAACTAATTTTTCAATAGAGGTATTTGAAAGTTTCATTTGAGTTAAAATTTTGGGTATTGGAAAAACTAAGCATTCCTATTGGAATGATGATATTGGAATAATTTTAGTAATTATTAGAAAAAAATTAAAAGTTTGAAACTCTTTTGATTTTAACTTATGTCATTTGATTTTATTTTTATAAAACTTCAAGTTCAAATATAATTCATCCAAAAGTATGAGTCAATTGCCAATTTTTGAGTTATGTCTTGTTGAGTTCTTTTAAGAAGCAATATGTGTGTTATTTACAATAAAGATCGATGTATATATCCAATTCATCAATGTAATGAGGGCCTCTTTGGGATGAGAAGTACTTTCCTCCAAGTTTTACGTATGGATCTTAATGGTTACAATCTCAACTGTGGTGGTTGCACCTAAATTGGCTGAAAAATCGGGACTTTAGCGCTAATGATACCTTCCCTGTCCTGGAAAGAGCACGAAGAAGGATTAAGGGTCGACTCTAGGGCGAGACTAAACCTGCAAATTTAATATAGCCTCCGTTCTAACAAGGATTAGGCGCGGCCCGAGATAAACTTGCCTTCACTGATGAAGGAAGAGAGTTTAATAAAAGGTGTAATGGGCGGGCTGAAGCGGAACGCTTCATAAGCCAGGGCTATGTCGCCCTTCTCGGCAGATCGTCATCATTAAACTTGGAATAATCATTCCTGTTCATTCTTGGTAGGACCAGGTCTCGTGTTCAACCTGGAAACCCCTTGAAATTAGACAGTTGCCCTCGTTGGGCAGTTTACACAGCCTTGGACAAAGAAAGAGTAATATGAAATGAGGATATTGGAGGAAATGGGTTAGCGTTCGGACGTTATTAACTCCTTCATATTTAATGCCTTCCCTCTCAATCCCCCCAATTCCGGTTAATAAAAAAGTCACTATGAAAACACATGTGTTGAATCTGCTACGATATTACCTGTTCGTATATGATTTATTAAACGTCTAGCCTTACCTATTGTTAGGTATTATTTGACATATATTAGTGATCATGTTTCGGTACATATGAAGGATTAATGATTATCCATTACAACCAAATAAATAATTATTATTTATAAGTTTCGTAACAAAAATAATAAATAGTATTTTATTGTTTAAATATTATTCAGATCAAATTATATATTAATTTTCCCTGAGATCATTATTATGCCAATATAGCAATATCTTGAGCGTAAATATTAAATATAGTATGATGAATAAACATCATGTATTTACGTTTATTCACACGTGTTATATGTAATATGTTACAGAAGAGTTGATTTACTTTTTTTAAATTAAAATTGATTAATTTATCTCATGGTACTGTGGTATTAATAATGTTAATCAATTAATTAAAGTAGAACTGTGAACGATTTGAACAACGACGACAAGCTATTCGGTGGTGCTGTTTTATTACTATCTGGTGATTTCCAACAGACATTGCCTGTCATTCCTAGCTCTATTTTTTCCGATGAGATTAACGCATGTTTAGAACTATCGTTTTTATGGCGAAATGTCGAAACACTTCGATTGAGTACAATTAAACATCCGAGTACAATTACAAAATGATCCATCAGCGCAAATATTTTATAAAACTAATGCTGGATATTTGAAACGATGAAATAAAAATGCATCCAAATATACAATCCACCGAATTCCCCTGAAAATGTCTGCTCTATTGTTCAGACAAAAAATGAATTAATTAGGAGTGTCTTCCCAGATATAAAAATAATTACTTGGACTATAACAGCCTCTGTAATCGAGCTATTTTGGAAGCGAAAAATGCTGATGTTGACGAAATTAACTTTCAAATACAACAGTTGTTGCCAGGGGATCTAATGACCTTTAAATCAATCGGTACTATTGTTGATGAAGACATAGCCGTAAATTATCCAACTGAATTTTTAAATTCTCTCGACATACTAGGAATGCCACCACACAATCTTCGGTTGAAGGTCGGTTCACCTATTATTCTTCTGCGTAATTTGAATACACCTAAATTATGCCATGGTACACGTTTGATCATCAAAAAGATCATCGGAAATGTTATTAAAGCAACCATGTTGAGTGGATTTTATAAAGGAGAAATCGCCCTTTAGATTTCTTTACCCCAGAATTCATATTACCGTTCAAAAGACTTCAATTTCCTGTACACTTTGGTATGATTGCTATGACCATCAACAAGGCTCAAGGCCAGACAATGCCCATTTGCGGCCTGGACTTGGAAAATTCATGATTTTCCCATGGGCAATTATATGTTGCATGCTCACGTGTTGGTAAACCGTCTAATCTATTTGTTTTAGCAAAGGACAAATAAACGAAAAATGTTGTGCATCGATTAGTGCTCAATTAAAATGAAATAAACAGTTATAATTAAAAATAATATTATTAGCCATAATTAAAAATCAACCTCATATACCTCATATGAGGTTGATACACCTGATATACCTCATTCATTAAACTAATTTTTATATTTTATCAGTAAAGAATTTTGTATATTATTTATTTATTATATACTATACTTAGATATTATATTAAAAAATGTAAAATCAAAAATCTATTTAATTCATTTTTTCATTCATTCATCATTTAAAATATAAAATTTTGAAACTATTATAACACCCACAGCAACGCGTGGCCGGGTCAGCTAGTATATATATATTATGTTTATGGTTCTTGAGTTTCAGTCCTTTAAACTTCATTAGGCGACGTTTCGAGAATAGGTTAGTCCCATACTCATACACCCTAACAGTGAAGAAATGAGCTTTTAGTAAAAACATTAAATAGCACACTAAAATAAATTTAAATGACACGTGTGAGTTGTAATTAGGTAGGGTGTACTTACAAATTCCAAAGAATAGACCAGTTTATCATTAATCAGTTATTTCGGAATGTATCATAAAATGTTTATATTGAAATAGCTATGATCCGTTGATATATTAAAAATCGACTCATTAAAAAACTCGTTAGTAAGTACAATTTTATGAAATATTGCGAAGTAACTGATTAATGATAAACTGATCTATTCTTTGGAACTTGTAAGTACACCCTATCTAATTACAACTTACACGTGCCATTTTATATTTATTTTAGTGTGCTATTAAATGTTTTCACTAAAAGCTTATTTTTTCACTGTTAGGGCATGAGTATGAGACTAAACTAGTTTCGAAACGCCGCTTAAAGAAGTTTAAAGCAGGACTGAAACTCAAGAACCATAAACATAATATTTCCATAACAGACAAGATAAGTAGAAACCAATATATTGTTACGGTCAGAGCGGGAAGGAGGACCGGCTGAGAGGATAAGACAAACAATGGGATTAAGCGGAAGGGATTATAGAATGGCGTAGATCCTTCTGGGTCGGTCTAGGTGGTCCTCGTCCTTCCGAGAATTGTCCCACCCCGACCTACCTTGCCTATATAAAAAGGCGAGCTGTTCGGCCGGGGAGTCAGTAATAAGCCGAGTCAGTAATAAGCCAGTGAGTAATAAGCAGTCGTTAACTAGTGATAGTGCGTGTGAGTTACAGTGAATTAGTATCAGTCTGTAATAAGTGCTTAGTGAGCAACAGTGACAATTAGTGGCCGTGTAATAAGTGTAATAAACTGTGTGGCAGTTTGTGATATTTGGAGAGTCCTACAGTCGGTGGACTTTAGTTAGCGAACTGTAAGTGTTAATTTGTAATTGTAAACTATAGGGTAATATTATTGTATCTGTACAAATTTATATAAATAGTTTAGTTATTTAGTATTAGCAATATCTTAGATTATCTGTATATTATCTTAGAAATTAGATAACATTTAGTAGAATATTGTTATTGTAAATTGATATTAGTTTAATAATTTAACTGTTTTAAATAATCTCATTGTATTCTTTCTAATTTGTTAATAAACATTAGATTCTTGAATTAAGTAATAGTTTAGTCCATTTTACACCCAGTAGCCCGTAACAATATATATATATATATATATATATATTTATATATATGAGGAAGAATTTGGTCCGGGTGGAGGTAAAAAAATTTCTCTTAAGTAAGGAGAACTGTTTATTGAAGTGCCATCGTTTCGACCCACATTGCAGGTCTTCTTCAGGGCAGTCGAGGGGGGGGGGGCGTGGGGTGCCCGGTGTTTAATTCGTCCCTGAATTAAAAAACTTCAAACCAATACAATTGCTGCTGAACTGAAGGCTTAACTCAGAAATGTCTATGGCATGCTATGATCTGGTTCTTCTGAAGGAGCGGTATAATATCAAACTTTTCATTACATACTTTATGGATATGACTAGAAATATTGTCATATTTTTCGTTGTAGGATACTTATACGAGTACTCACCGATCACACACCTGGTCAGAATATGTGTATAGAAAGTAAGATCCTTTTAAAGTAGTTGTAGTGAGCAATGTTTAGCTTAATAAATCATTCATACATATTTTACTAATTAGAAAATTAGCAAAACATCATTATGATTATTTGTTAAATAGTTCGCATCATTTCACCCTTGTATTTATTAAAATAAATTAATACAACATGTGTAGTTCCACATGCAACAGCTAGACCGACAAACGCAGTAGTTTGATCGTCTAGAATTTATCCGGACTATAAAGAGTGCAAGAACTGTCATAAAGTTTTGATTTCGTAATCGTGAATTAAATTATTCAGGCAAAGAGATCTACGATCCCCAGGAGGGGCAATAGTCCCCTCCCATTGTTGAAAAGTGTTAAAAACTTTATTACGATTCTCCCGTCGTCGAGATACCGCCCTTATCTTTCCAGGAGGTGCCATCAGGCGCTAAGTGTCCGGTAGTAAAGAGGAGGAGGATAAACCTCGGAGGAGATGATGTACGCCGAATTAGTGCGATAAGCTCAGGAAGACATCTGCCTCCTCAGGTTTACGGTCTTGTATGAAATACCAAGTTACAGGTCCCCGTGTTTTTTCATAACAACTCCGTGGAGGAATCTCTTTGTCGGAGCTTAAAGGTTGAGTTACTATCTTTAGTTTTTATCTACCTTTACGCCCTTTTTATAAAAATGTGTATTGCACTTCTTGTTGTTTGTAAAATGCTTATAAGAACATTAATTAACAAGATTATAACGCCTTGTAACTATAACATGTTGAACAGGAACAAGAAGTTGTGTTTTGTTTATCATAAATAATTTATGACATAAATTTATACATTTGATTTTTACTCAATTTATATTAATCTGTTTGCGGGGTAACTTAATATCTATAGAGCTATCTTGCTATGCTGCATTATTTCGAATCCGAAAGTAGCAGATAGTTAGTTTAATCTGTTTACAGCCTCGGATGGACCCTGACGGATCTGACCTCATTAAAGTGGTTGCCTTCATTGGGGGACGGCTGTGACTGTTGAGTGTGAACATGGCCAAATCACTTCCCTGTCCAACCGTTGGCATGTACTGAGCCATCTGTTGTAGTTGTACAGTTTCTTTTTCCTAGTTCTTATTATTATTTTTATTTTTACATTTACAGACACTCACGCAAACACATATAATCGTGTTAATTATTGTGTTCAATCTAAAACAACCACTCTCTTTACTCTATCTGTTGTGCCTCCTTGTGACGGCTCTTAGTCAAGAACCTCCTAGGCCAACAACTATGCGAAAAATGGTCATCTACCATCAGAAGTGAAGAGAACAGCTACAGATGAAGCATGGAGTAAAACCCTTAGGAGGCTGCCAGCATGGTAGGGAGAAACCAGGAACCACACAGAAGAATTCAAGACATCAGACAGCCCATTCACAGTTGTCTCAAATCAGAATCAAGTTTTTCTTTATATCATTTTAATTATCTATGTTGAATCAACATATTTATCATCATTATATTGATTATGATTAACAAGCCTTTTGTTTCATTATAATTATCAATCTAATATACAGTCAGCTTTGTTTAATACTTCATTTTTTGTTTCAGTTACTTCCTATTTAACCGTCTAATGGTACGGTGAGCTGGGAGGACATACATGGTACGGTGTGGTTCTCACATACCCCAACTTTTTGTTTAAGGTTTGAGGTGCTATGGTATCAGTACCTCTCTACTCATCATAATTCTAATACTGTAACATCACTTTATTCTTCATAAAAATACATTTTCTAATCAAACTCAGTAAATGAAAAATGTGCAATAAAGCAAAGGCAGTAAAAGTAGGTAACTTTCACAATAAAAAATAAAACTTATTTTATTTTTTCAAATAATATTATTCAAATATTGCACCTTCTGGTCTTCTGAGGTGGTTCACACGAAGATGTAGGGGTCTTATTACCAACGCCAAGTATTCCTCTCATTTCTGCTCGGAGCTCTCTGGGCAGTCTTGCATTATACACTCGTCGTTTCATGTGAATGTCTGTAAGCGCATAAGCTAATGGTTTCAAGTAATTAACTCGACTGCAAATGTTTCCTTTCAGCTTTGAAGAGGATATGACTGCTTATTCCAGCTGTATCAAGGGCACTTGTATCTAATGGGCCAGCGTCTAGATGTTCATTTCATCGAGTATCTATGAGAAAGTTTGTCATAGACATCCACACCTCTTTTTGACAAATTGTAAAACACTACCGCTTCTGGCTTACCTAATGATGGATTTGCCTCACCTTCGTCATGCATGGTGGTCAAAAGAATAACACATTTCTTTGGTTTATCATTATATGCAACAACCATTTTATCCGGTTGGCACAATAAGAAATTTTTGTTGAAATCATTGAGTGAGGTATCTCGCGTTTGTTTATTCGTAAAGTTCCAACTAGGGAGGGTTTACGATCAAGAAGCTCTTCTCCGAGCTCTTATGAGCAAAACCAATTATCTACAGTGACGTTGCGATTAGTGTTTTTAAATTTCTCAGTCACCTTCCGCACATACTGGTTTGGCACTAGTACATCGCTATTTTTTTTTTTATGGTATTTTTCCCAATATAAGGGATTCCAAATATAAAATAAGACGTTCGAGCGTCACACAATGATACATATTTCAAGCCATATTTGCCAGGCCTTGCTAGAAGGTACATCTTGAAGGGGAAATTTCTCCTAAAATTCAGTAGTATTTCGTCTACAGTAGCGTACTCTGAAAGTGTGTAGTTGCTCTGGCAGTTTTCACAAAAAGCACTCCGAAATTCCCGGAATTCAGCGAATTTGTCACTTTGTTTCTTTTCATCACGAGTAGTTTTTGTATAAAATCTTAGTACACGTAACGAAAACTTCAGTCGCATTTGAGACACAATACAACGAAATATATTAATTAATTATAATAACGAATTAATAGTAATATATAAGAGAATTACTAAATAAATGAACATCTATTACAAAACGCGGTGGAGTACATGAATGGTACTGTGGGGTTTTCGTCAACCCCAAACATGAATTTTCGCGGAATCCGGGTAACAAAGACAATTGACTCACCTTGTGTAGCGGAACCATCTCGTCCACAGCTGGAATACGAATGGCAGGACAGGTACTCAAAGTCTTAATCTTAACCCTGGGAGATAATTTTGAGGCATGCGGGTGCATTTCAAAGCATGCTGAGGTCAGCCCTAACCCCACCGTACCTTTTGAGGGTTAATTATATCAACTTGGTGTCGTGTATCAGAAAGGCAACATCAGAATAGAGCAGTTTCGTTGTTGGGGATGGACTAGGTAACACCCGATGAAGTTGATGTACTCTGAATCAGTGCGATAAGAAAAGGCATCAGTTTCTTCAGGTTTATGTTCCTCTACATTAAGTTACAGATCCAATGGTTCCAATGATTTCATTAAGATATTTTTTCACTTGAATTAAACATGATCCTTTGGTTTCTTGGAAACAATCTCGAAAAAAATGATGAGTTAGCCTGTCTCTGTAAGCTTATTTGTAATATGTGACCTTTGGATTAATCCTCCTTTTTCGGATGGTATACGTTATGACATATAAATTTTACAATTGGATTTGGGCTGTTCTAAAAGAGACTACGAAGACAGCTCGTCAAATCGTTCTAACGAGATGGAAGGATCACAGCCAAATTTCACTGCAATCTAAAACCCCTTGTCAACAAGTTATTGATGCTCTTCGCGTTGAACTACTCTTACGAATCATCTGGATACGCGACTTTCTCAATCCAAACAAAAACATAAAGGACCTAACCTACCACATGAGCTTAGAGAGCTGCATAATCCTCAACATATTACTACATTTTTTGTAAACTTACTGCCTCTTTCAGAACCCTTAGCACAATTTTTTGAGATTTTTTCGAAGGCAATATTTACGTTTTGTGGATGTTATAAGGTGAAAATGCGCCACTCTACCTGACTTGTAGTTTCGTAAGTCGCGTGGGAATTCATGTCCAATGGTCCTCAAGTACACCACCAATGTGACTAATAGCCACAATTCCGATTGCATTACAGTGTAAGGAAAAAGTCCCTTGAACCAGCACAATATGGTCAATCCATTAAGAAGAATCTGATTGTTAAAAAGACTATAATAATTCTGAACGACATGCTTACTATAATTTGTTAATGGTAAAATTTACAGTCGTTATATCCGGTCTAATGTCAATGAAGCCATTAAATGTAAATATTTCACGATTCTATCGATAATTGCTTTCTCTGCTGTAAATATCCATTTTAGTTGTTTTTGACTATTTTATCTAATTCTGGATCTTAATTATTTGTCCTATGGAACACAGACCATGTACAATTTTGAGGATGTGGGGAAAGTTCGCAAGTTCCCGACAATCTCAAATTACCATGTCCTTGTGAGTTGTGTGTGTATGTGTTTATAAGTGTACACTAACCTTTATCTTTAAAAAACATAAAGAAGCTAAGTGTGCCCTTTTCATAGCCTCCCTCTCAATTATTAATGCACATACCAACTCTAGAAATAACCAGATAATAACAAAAATGGGTTCAACGATAATTTTGTTTTCATTATGGTTGTTCATTTTTTCATTTAATAAAATTGATTTTACTCTTCTCTACCATATTGTTGAAAACAACTATTTCTAGTTTTCACAAGCTCGTAATACGAGTTCACAACTAAATTCTCTTCAAGATTAATTCAATCCGATTTGACTTAGCCGTTAGTCTTGATGAAAAATTATAAGGATCAACTATGAACGAATTTAACAACTAACTAAAGAAGAATAAAAGTTTCCTCTCATGAATACAGTCTTTGAAAGCAATAAGTAAAAAGCAACGGGCTAACACAGAACATCTCAATAGCCTTAGGGGACTAGAGCTTGGGCTGATAAAGTTATATTTTTCTCTCGAATAAATATACTCAAAAATATATAAAATAGCTTTAAGATTATGCCCTAAAGAAATCAATTATCATATTACTTTATTATCTTTTTTAATTGTTTTATTTACATTACTTTATCTGAATTTATTTTAATACTAGCAGTTACATAAATTGCTAAATACAAGATAACAACCATCAATGAAAACACAATCAATGGAATCATTGTTATCATATTTATAACCCCTATGATACGTACATGGGGTTAGCTAGAAGGAATACGAAAGCGTAAAAATGTATTTTAATTGTAAAGTAATTTGAAAATTGAGTTACACTTGTTCCTATATCCTCAAATATACGCAAAATAGATTATTTTAACTAAACAAATATTCTGTATATTTTATGCAATGGAAAAACACGCTTGCATGTCCAATTCTATACAATACACACACATATATATATATATATATATATATATATATATATATATATATATATATTTTTTTTTTTTTAATTATAGTTATCTTATGATACACATTTATATTCACTAAAGTTATGCTTGTCCTTACTTTAGAATACTATATACACCCTTTTATTAGCTTCGCCTGTAAGTACTTATTTAAGTAACGGAATCTCTGTACACTCCTTTCGGCCACTTCAAAACATGGAGTTTAATTGAAACATTGCTCAATTACCGAGTATCGTTGACTATACAATGATTTAATATGCTTGTCTCATTATCCTGACTTAGCGAATTTTCATATCCGAAGACACGTAAGTGCCAAGTACTAAGGCGTGCAAAACACGCTTTTCTAGCTAGCCGAAATAAAAAATAGAAAATATTTTCAACAAGTAAAAAGCTATGAACAAAAAATTCTTTTATCGTAAAAATGAGTGTGGCATTTTTTATGATATTTTTATAATGCCCCTATTTTTACCCAAACCAGTCAATAAAAAATCAGGCAACCCACGTTTTATTACGATGAAATGTTTTTGTATTCTTGTTGAAAATTATTTTCTTTTTTTTAGTTTTCTTTCCGATTAAAGTTTTTTAGACTTTAGATTATTTATTACCCTTTGGATTAGTTTTTTTATTAAAGCATGGTATTAGCAAAAAACTGTTCTTTTTCTAAAGTCAAATAATTGAAGAAATATATTAAAAGTAAAGAAATATAATTCATAGCTATATTACAGCGTAGTGAGATGCAAATCGTTTATTTTAATGGATTTAATAATTAAACGGATTAAAGGTTGTAAAATATATCAAGCAATAAAGTAGTTCCACCGGCTATGATCTATTTAATTACCTTCGGAGACATTAACGAACCGACGATGCTAAACCGAACAATACCATTAATTTCAAGCAGTTGCAAGGAGTTCCTTCCCCTCTTATATAGCGGAGTTAATAAAAAGCTTAACGGGGCAATGCGATCCCTTGGGAAGGGAGATATTGGCTGCGGTTGCGGCGCAGGTGGAACAAGGATATAAAAATTAATCATTTCGAGATTATCTGCCGCGAGTCGGAGGAGATGAAGAATGTCCTGGCTCTCAGGTGGCAACTCCTTACCAGTGTCTCCTCCTCCCCAATTTATTGCTTTCTTTAATTGTGGAGTGTTTAGGGGACCTGCTAGTAGGGGTGAAGGCTACATCTAGGAAACGGGTAAAGTATTTTTATGAAAATACTGTAATAATAACTAATTCGTAATCAAACTAGTAATAACTAGTGAAATGATAAATTTTAGCAACTTTTTCTAATGAGTTAATAGCTTCTGTGAGTCTGACAAATACTAGAAGCACCTTAAAGAAAGTAAAACATTTATACAGATACTGAATGCTGATACAGTACAATTATTCATTTGACTCGAAACAGCTCTGAAGGACTACGCGACTATGATGTATGTTTCTTTTTCAGTTGTTTTTTTTGGCCCATCTCTTTGCCTGAGGAATTCACTGAAAGTTTCCACCTTTCTTCTACCCAGGTCTTGGACGTAAATTATTTTCTGTCTAACTCAAGTATAGCATTTTTTAGGAATTTCTGGTATTCTGTCCTATTTTTAGTTCCTATTATAATCCCTAGTTTCCTGTTTGATTTGTACTGTGTACGCTCTGTTTAATTTGTACCCCATAAGGTTACTGAAAATTTTCTTGTTAATCTGTCCTCGCTCATCCTTTGCAAGTGTCCATTAAACCTCAGTCTTCTTACAATCATTTCTGTTCCCAAATCAGGGATTTCAGTGAAAATTTCTCTGTTGGATCTTATCATGTATTCTTCTGGTGTTATTTTGGGCCCGTTGATTCTCCATAGAACCCTTCTCTCTATTGTCAGCAGTTTTCCTAGACTGGGAAAGCGCATAGGTCCCGTACAATATCACTGGTTGTACCACTGTATTATAGTGCGTGATTTTAACCTATTTGGAGAGACATTTTTATTATAGATACTACTCGTTAAGTAGTGCAAATTATCCAAATTTTTAGCCATGTACTCTATGCTTTCTTTTTCTGATAAATTTTTGCTGAATATTTCGCCCAGATATTTAAAGCTTTTAACCACCTGGAACCTTATTTTCTATAGTTAACTTATAAATAATTATTGAATATGAATTTGAAATTTTAATTGTTTTACTTCAAAATTTATAACATTATCCTCCACATGTAGCGTGGAAATAGTTAGGGGTGCAGTCAATGTAAACATCTAATAGTGAGACTTATTTATCGATAGTGGCCACGTTTCGACCTACTTTCTAGCTCATCTTCAGGGCTATGAGAGAAAACAGACAACAAAATATAAACTATAAAACAAACATTACAGTACCGAGAAATGTAAAGAGAAAGAAAAAGAAAAGGTAAACAGAAATAGATAAAATGAAAAGTGTAAATAGAAAAAATGAGATATAAATGTATGGAAAACTTAGTATAATACAGATAAAATATAAAATGCATGATAATAGACTCCTGGAGAGTTAAATAAGTAAAATTGAAAGAAAATTGATACAATATATTATGCCAGGGAATAAATACAGAAGAAATACGTAGAAAGTAATGAATTTCTTCTGTATTTATTCCCAGGCATAATATATTGTATCAATTTTCGTCCATTTTTACTTATGTAACTCTCCAGGAGTCTATTATCACGCATTTAATATTTTATCTGTATTATACTAAGTTTACCATACATTTATATTTTATTTTTTATATTTACACTTTTCATTTTATATCTTTCTGTTTGCCTTCTCTTTTTCTTTCTCTTTAGATTTCTCGGTACTGTAATTTTATTTTTATAGTTTATATTTTTTTGTCTGTTTTCTCTCATAGCCCTGAAGATGAGGTACAAAGTAGGTCGAAACGTCGGCACTATCAATAAATAAGTCTCACTTATTAGTATTTTACATTGACTGCACCCCCAACTATTTCCATCCTACATTAGATCTTCCAGTCAACGATGTTCTTTCTATTATCTTCAATAGTTTAAATAATGAATAGTTTAAAGTTGCAACATTTCAGAGCAATCCCCAATGTTCAAAAACATAATTTTGAAAGATAAGATTAGGATCTTATCTTTACAATGAATAGCAGTTTTATTAGATGTATGAGTGGTTCAAAAATCACGTTCAGAAAGTACCGGTGCTTACATAAATAGTTGAAAAAAGGTCCAAATTCAGATAGATATACCTAATGGAGTTAAAAATCGTTTATATTAACATATTTTTCTTCTTAAATGAATACTTATGCCCTGTAGAACAATAAATTACAATAATAATTGACTATCGTCCAGGTATTGACAATTTTAAGAAGTCGTAGTCTTACTATCATCATTTTCAATTTAACCAAAGAACAGTATTTTTCTTTACAATATTGACTGAACTTAATTTATTAATTTTTTTTAAATTAAACCTTACGTTAAGGGATTATGGGCTAAAAAGATATCCCAGATTTCTGCTGACAAAAGCTTTTACGATGTCACCGAAGTGAACAATAAAAGGACATTTCTACAAATAAATGATGGGATTTTCCAGGAAAGAAAGTACATACATCTTGAATCTTTCATGACTGACTGTTGATCGCTCAGGTTTGATATTGTTGCCATAACGTTTGCCTGAAGTTAGTAACTTTTAATATGTTAACAACCTATTCCAGTTAATATGGCATTGCGAGATCGAAATTTACACTCCGGTTTATACGGTTCTATTAAAAGGCTGTATGCCATTATAGTGTTTTGTCATAAGGCAATTTCACCCCAAAAGTGTTGGCATATGATTTTTTACTTACTTTGGTGTTTAAATTCTAGTTGAACAAATTTTATTGGAATTTAAACGTAATAGAGTTAACAAACCATAGCCTTGACTTATAAGAAAGAATTATATTTATTGTGAAGTGGTACTGGAGTGTTTGTCAGTTGTTATCATTAAAACACATTATTATATATATATATATATATATATATATATATATGTGTCTTTAATAAAGATTAAAAAAAGATAGTAAGGAAGCAGAAATCGTAGAACAGTTAAGACAACTGAAGGTATCAAGAGGAACAGTAAAAGCTAACTTGCAAAAAATGCCTCGGTCTTCCAGAGTCTATAGAAGAAGTCACCGAAAGAATAAAATTTGAAGGAATTCAAGAAAAGATTGAAACTTTAGTTACGATTCTGAAAAATTACCTTGAACCGCAGGCTAGATTGATAAACTGACAAACACGTCAAGTAAGATATAACATAATTATACAAAAAGACTTTCTGAAATGAGCTAACTTGATTGATAATTAACTATGGGTTAACATTATAACTTATAAACACATATAGGGACTCTCTCTTGTCTATAATCTAGTCATTCCATCATCTACTGCTCGTTCCACTCTCTCTCAATGCTATTTTGCAGTATTTTACAGTTATTATGTGTACATATAAAGGAAGAAGGATGCAATAACTTAAATTTCTTGGTTAAAAATCCATATTTTAACCCATTCGAGACCAAATGGGTGGTGCACACCGCGGTGTGCGTGTGTCCAATTGATTTCCGAGGCTATACACCGTGTGTGCAATAACAGTAATGTGCAATTAATTATCAGTTATTCTGAGTAAACTAGTCGTCGAAATAAGATTTTTCTTCAACTAATGAAATCTGTAAAGTACAGGATAACAATATTTGGCATTGGTTTTACTGTGTACCAAAAAATCTAAAAACTTAGTAAAGAGTAAAAAAGTTTTACTTTTTACTACTTTTTAAAAATTTTCTTTGGATTATATTATTGTTACGGTCCGAGAGAAAGGGCCGGAAGGATTAGGACTTCTGAAGGGATTATAAGATTAGAAAGATCGAGAAAAACCTGGCGATACAATTCACGATCTTCCGAGAAGTGCCCAACCCCGACCTACCTTGCCTATATAAAAGGCCAGCTGTTTCAGTAGTAGTAAGTAGTAAAGTCAGTGACAGTGGACAGTGACAGTCCATGTGAGTGACAGTGACAGTTAGTGTCAGCCAGTGGCAGTGTGATAAGTGATTAGTGAGTGTAATAAACTGTGTGTCGGTTTGTCATATTTGGAGAGTCTTACGGTCGGTGGACTTTAATTAGCGAACTGTAAGTGTTAATTTGTAGTTGTAAACTATAGTGTAATATTATTGTATTTTTACCCATTTATATAAATAGTTTAGTTATTTAGTATTAGCAAAACCTTATATTATTTTAGTAATTGGATAACAGTTAGGCCTAGGTTATAATCTGTAAAATATTGTTATAGTAAATTGATATTAGTTTAATAATGTAATTGTTTTAAATAACTTCCTTGTAGTCTTTTTTAATTTGTTAATACATTTTAGTATCTTGAATTTAGTAATAGTTTAATTCATTTTACACACAGTAGCCCGTAGCATTATCTATCTATTTTTGAAATAAATAAGTAGCGAGCTCCACAACCGGTGTGCCACGATCTTATTTATGTGAATTCACTTACGAATTGGGTGATTTCCGTAGTAAACATGTTTTTAAAAATTCAAAATGAACAATATAAAGAGAAAACAAATTTTCGCTCCTAGGGACGTGTTCGAAAAAAATCGTCGTCGTCTCGAATGGTTTAAACAAGTTACTTCAGCTCATCAACCATTCGGATAACAGTGGTAATAAGTTTCTTTCGCTGTCTATTTCTAAACCTGTTATCGGTGGCAGATGTAGCCTCCATCCTACTCTCACACGCATTGTGCACCTTCCATTTAGGCCCTTTCAATCTCGCAGGGGCGACCAATACAGCAAATGCAGAGGCGCCCTCGCGTGCAGGGCTTCAGTTAGCTGACGAGGGGACAGAGGACCGACGGCACTTAAGCTCCCTCTAGCGGTAGGTCGATACTCCATAGGAAAGTCAATCAAGGAAATCTAATCAAGACTCCCAATGACGAATGGTTCATTTGTGGAAATTGACTTTCCCTCGCCCCTCCAGTAGAGTCTGCAACTCTTCCGCAAGATCGGTACATAGCGCTCCTAGTTAACGTCTTCTGTCTCAGCTTTTTAAGTTCAAGGGTTATTGATAACTGTATTACGAAACGGTTCGTGAAATACACCAAAGCGCGAAATCTCGTACAAGAATATGACTTGTATCAAAACAGCATTGAATTGCACTGGAGAGGAACCTTGTTGATCAAAACTTCATGCTAAAAGTGGACTAGTGTGCACTAACAACTTATGGCATAATACCTTTTATTAAAACACCATCGGTTGAATATATCTAACTTATTTATAATATATAATTGAGATTGGGATTTTTCTTTTGCTGTCTGTGCCGAGGAAATGGAGAAAAGGTAGATTAATTAATAGTTACCTACCAATTACCGTAACATCATTATTACCAGTTATTATAGTGTTTAGTCTGACAAGTAAGGAAACGACTTGCGCATCTGACAGCCACTTCATTTCCCCCACCACCTAGCTCTTCGCCGTTTGTCCTCACCGTGATTAGTTTTATTGTTCCTTTGCTTTCACGACAGCTATCCTTGGACTTCATTTTGGACATGTTATTATTCTTGTGTTTTTTGTAAGGTCTAGTGGGGGAACTGTCATCCCCTCTCTACACATCTCAGCCCCGCCTCCGTTTCTTGTGCTGGTCTGACTAAATTGCCAGACTGCAATTTAAATGCACTTAAATTTGAGGATATAACTCCGTTAATCAATCCAATTCACAGCAATAAATTTATAACCAGTTTCATTCATGGATTGCTACAGTCGTCTGTTCTTAGTTATGTACGCCGAGAATATTAAAATTTGTTAAAACTCATTTAGATTGCGATAAAAGGTAAAAATCAGGTATGAACCTAAAGATTATTGAAGATTAGACATAGTAAAATAATTTCCAATGGTTATGCAATGGTTGAAGAAAAATGTGGATCTCTCTCTCGCTCTCTCTTACTCTCTCACTCTCTCACTTTATATATATGTTTTATATATTCCATATTAATTACATATATATATATATATATATGGGAGCGTACTGGCTCAGTGGTAGATCATTGAGTAGCCATGCCGGAAATCCTGGTTCAAATCCCGCTGCAGACAGTACTTTATTTAGTCTGTTTGCAGAGGGAGAGGATGAGATCTAGGACCCTCCTGGGGCTCACCCAACCTCTATAAAATTTTATAAAAATAGGGTATCCGAAATAAGGGGGGAAAAATCTGGCGGTTGATGGTGACCTAGGACAATTCACGTCCTTGCGAAACCGTTGTCCACGAAACAGTACTGTCTCTACCATGTGCTGAACCCCAGACATGTTAACGGGTTGTAGTGGTAGAGGTATTTTATATATATATATATATATATATATATATATATATATATATGTGGAAAGCTTAATTGATTTGATTAAATATGCTAATTCTATGTCGTGTTGTAAAATTTTGAAATAATTTAGAATTTAGAAGCGTTTTAGTTCTTCATTTCATCTGAATTGAATATCTAGCTCACTCTAGCGGCGTAAACTCTACCATTATTCAAGTCCTCGACTTTACTTCTTCAACTTCTTTATTTCTCTCCGCTCCCCATTCTCCGTTCTCATCCGACTGCATAAACTAAAATAGGACATTTTAAAAATTTAATAAAGCGAATTTAAAAAGGCAACTAGTTCACTCAGTTTATTTAGAGACGGAGGAGGATGGGGCTGAATTCATCTTGTCAGGGCTTAGAATTGAGGGCTCCTTCATATTGCCCTTTCTCCAGGAATGGAATAATTTAGTCCAGTTGAGCCAATCATCTTGCCCCTTCCATGACTAATGAATATGCAATTCCTCTACCTAATGGCCTCGATGTAGGTAATTGTCTCCACCGACGCTTTCAGAAGGGATTAGCACGGCCTTTTTATGAGTTATTATTAAGATATTGATTAAATATTATACATCAACAATTGTCTAAACATAAAATGGAATATCACAATAGTTTATAAGAATTCTTGCCTGAAAGATGTGATCGTGCTCATTACCAAAGTCAAAGGTTAGATTTGATGGAAAAAAACTTTAACACACTTGTACCACTACAATCTGTGAACGGGTACAGTACATGGTAGAGACTATACTGGTTCATGGACAACGGTTGTGCAGGGAGGTGATTTGTCTAAGATCACGCTCACCCGCCAGATTTTCCCCTTAAAAATGGGTACCCACTTTTAGAGGCTAAGTGAACCCCAGGAGGGTCCAAGATTCCAAAAGATCCATATCCAGCCGCTATCAGACTAAATAAAAGCCCTGCCAGCTACGGGATTTGAACCAATATTTTCGACATGGCAACTCAGTGCTCCACCACTGAGCCACTCCGCTACCTCAACACACCTTATAATTAATGATAAATATGTTAACATGGGTATAGTTCCGAAAACACGATACAACTGTAACCCCGCGGTGTATATATGAATAATTAAGAAAAACAACTGAACATCATTTATTTAAATTATGTATTTTTATTCTTTGTTGATATTGGCATGCATTAAAACAATATTTAAACAAATTATCAAATACTCTAAAACCAGTTATTACTCAACATTCAGGTGAGTGCAATATAAATCTAAATTAAAATATTCAGCGATAAATAAATAAACATGATTACAGTGACCGAAAATGAAATTAAACACCTAAATACAAATTATTAATTTACAAAACCATTCTACAACATATACGTGTGCATATTTCATTTATGCAAACATTTAATGTGGGCCCACTAATTGACATGCATAACAAGACAACAGAACAAAAGAACAGTCATTTGTTGTTACAGTATTTTTTAAGCCTATCTATTAGACATGATAGATGATTTCGTGAGTAAGGTTGTGTATTTAGAAATGGTCATATGCTGGTAGTGATTGTTCAGTGTAATTATAACTTTATTATGTACATGTTTTTTTATTATTTCTGAATAAAGTATAACTTCAAGTTATTTATTTCATAACAGATTATGAGACATTTTACAATCTAAATAACTTGATATGGTATAAGAGTGGACTGTATATTTCTGAATTAGATAGAAATTAATGAAAAGGCATTATAACTTTACATATGGCATAATGAATGACAGAACATAATTTTATGATACTGTTTGTGCATAACTGTCTTCTTCTCTGTGGTTGCTTGTTGCTTTTAACCCTGCTGGCCCTATGAGTGGTCTACTACTCCATAATTGATGAGCGCATCTTCTTCTTAGCTGTTCTGCTACTGTACTTCAACTGTCCTGGATGGCCATTTTGTTCTCAGTGGTTTACCAAATGAACCCACAGAGGGCACTGCCTCTGGTACAAAGAGGTAGATCATGTAAAATGAGTAGAAGGGCTGGTTTAGATTGAACCTACCGCCCTCCTAAATGTATTTGTCAATTTACAAATTTAATGTCTTAGGTGATGTACACTACACTTTACACGTAACTCACTGAATTAGACATAATTTTCCATTCCCAGAGTTGGCACATATTTTACAAATATTAAAGATATAATAGTATACAATTACAAGTGTTTTCATGTTTGATGAACAAAATTACTAAAAGAGTAATATAAAGTATCTCTTGTCAGGACAAAATAATTATAAACAAAGGTGATGCCGGAGGGAGTGTGTGGTCGACAACATGTGATGAGAATGAACATCATATCTTGTCAATGGGCGGCAATATGTTGATTGAGAGGCTCAGGAGGTCGAGGCCCGTCCCAATATACTTTTGCCCTGCAGCTTCCATATGACCTAATTTTCGCCCGAGAAATGACTCGGGATGAAAATACAAGAGGTTTGATAAGCGGGAATGAACGGCGAAGGTCCTGGTGGTGTTTTGGACCCATGGAGGAGGTGTGGCCGAGACTTGTGGCTTTTGATGAGAAGTCTGATACATCCAGCAATGCTGTCAATTTATCTTGCCTGACGCCATGGTGCGGTTTGAAGTAGGTGGCAGGTTTTTCAGCGACTTTGATATGCCCATGATTCGTAAACTTATTCACACAGACGATGAATTTTCTTTGTTGCTTGGGATTGCCTAAAATTCGTCTCGTCGGTAACCGTCTTGCCGCAAGTTCCTTATTTTCTTTAGAAGTAGTCTGTTCAAAAAGTCCGCATGTAAGACCTTGTTTTATTGCGCTGGTGGCAGCTGGTGTTGTATTGATGGAAGTGTCGCTAGGTGGCACATTAGGAGACGCATTAGGAGTTGATGAATACTTTTTCAATTTTCTCAATCCACTTATTCAACATGATTAGAACATTATTAAAAAATACCACCAATTATCAACAAAACCTAATTAGTGTTAGACACTATACTGTTTAATAACAAATGTAGTTGACTTAATTAAACTTAGATACAAAAGGCCAGCCAAATTAAATCCTTCTATCATCCACTAGGGAATATCTAAATTATATTGCAATGTTCTTCTGAATGTTATACACCGGTTCGCATCTAGTCATTTCTAAAATTAATAAATAATTGAATAAAATTAATTTCTGACAGGAATTAGTTGCTGTCTCATTTTATTTAAATTAACTGAGGTTAATTTATTTTACTTTTGCATCAAAAAAGCTCAAAAGTAAACGGATAGTTTCTGTTTAATCTAAAACTACCGTTCCGCTCTTTTAACTCATCTACCTCTTTGACTCCGTCAGGATGAGGAGGAACAACCACCCCAGAAACAGCCATTCACAGAGAAGATTATGCTTAATAAACAGTAACATAAAGTTATATTCATGTATATCAAAATATATATATTTTATTTCATCTCAATACAACCACTCTTATCCAGAGGCCCAATATCCCGATAGGGTAAACCCCTTCTCAATCTTAAACATGGTCATCAAACCTTCATCAAACTTAATCATGGTCCTCCTGGCCTGGATGACTGCAATCACTTTTCAAGCTTAAACATGGTCCTCCGGGCCGGATAACTGCAATCACTTTCAAACTTAAACATGGTCCTCCGGGCGGATAGCTGTCAGCCTTTCAACTTAAACTTGGTCCATTAGACCTTGATAATAGCCACATATTCCTATCCATCAAATATTATGGAAATAAAAAATCTATAGATAAATGTAAAAAGATTTTACTTGTTCAGAATTTTCATCAAACTTTCCTTTATATAATTTTAGCCATTTTTTTTCCTAAAAAATCATAATTAAAAAAAAATCAAACCACTTTTTCGTAATCATAATTTCCTTTAACATCATTATTGATCCGTATTGTTAAAATATATTAAACCTATTAGTGTTTGTATAATGTTAATTATAAGTCATAACAATTATTATCATTGATAGCCATTTACTCTCATTGTTTATTTTACGATAAGTTCTAATTTCCTTTTAACATTGGTATAAACTGTCTCAGCTGGCATTAACCATGGTCAGCATCATAACAAATCATTAGATTAAAGGTCATATTTACTTATAAAGTAAATGGTTGTCATATAAATATCTTTAAAAAATATTTGGCTATTCAAATTAAATCAAAACTATTTCATTTCTAACTTATGTAAAGGTAACTCATAGAAAATCTCACCTTATCAATTCAGTCCAATTGATAATTATATTTCATAGCTCAAAAGACTACCAGTATAAATCAATTAATATAAGTATATATTTTCATGATTCACTTTTTTAATTTTTGAGGATTCCACATCCCACCATTTCTATTAATTACCTTTGTTAATAATTAATTAATCATAAACTATTTCAGCCCAAAACAATCTTAATTTTATTTAACATTAATTCTTAACCTCACATCTTATGTGATTTAAAACTGTTAAAATGATTTCATATTTAATTCTTTAAATATTTTGTATTAATTGTATCTATCAACTACCTTTGGTTTTGATATAAAATTCATGGTTGATGATGTTACCACAAATGATAATATTCTAGCAAACTGACTGATAACTTAACTCAATACTTTCATTAACTAAGATTTATTCTGTATACATGAGCATTCAATATCTTACTTTCTACCAATTAAAATTGTATTATTATCAAACTAAACGCCAATCATTTCAAAGTAAATGAAATCATGATCTTATGAATCAATCGATTTATAATTAATTTCAATCACTTGTATTTATACTATATAATCCATTCTATTAATCACTTTACGTCAATTTGAATTACCACTTATTAATTGTCAATTTTTTAATTTTGATTATCAAATTAAATGTTAATATTAAGGCAAATCTAGGAACAATCAATGAATCACGTAATTTGTATTCATTATATTATTTACATGATCAATTTTCAACACAATTTCTATCACAGGTGTTTCAAATTAACAAACATTTAAACAATATAATAAATGTTCTATCACTTATGTATCAATATAGAACACTGTACATCAAGACCACATTTCACAGCCCGTTATCTACCTGTAACCTATCTCTCAGCTGTTTCATAGCCTAGCCGTTCTCATGGCGGGCGGCCAAAGAGGTTCTCAATATCTCAGCACTTACAGTAGCATGAACATAGCGTCACAACTGTAGCACGTCACTGTTAATCCTATCACCATTCTTCGGTGATTTATTTAATTATCTATACTGATAATTAGGTTTTCATTCTTTAATCAAGAGGTTTACTATACCTCCGCTACCTCTAACCAGCGCTTAGAGTAGCGTTTACATAGCTTCGCAACTCTAGCACGTCACTGTTCATCCCATTACCATCCTTCGGTGATTTATTTAATTATTCTTCAATAATAATTGAATGTTAACTAGTTTATTAAAGAGGTTCCACAATACCTCTCCGCTACCTCTATCCATTAGAGTAGCGAGCGTGACGTCACAACACTTGTACGTCACGATTAGATTCAACAATCATTGAGTTTTCATTCACCAGTACATTTTTTTCCCTCTTAGTCTGTCCTTTAACCAAAGAGGTTACTCAATACCTCTCCGCTACCTCCAGCCAAAGCATAGCGAGTGTGACGTTACAACTTCTCACGCCACGATGTTCACCATTCTTAGGTACTTTGCTCTTGACTTTTCTATTTTGTCTACACAATTCTTAGCTCTTGATGAATAATACATCCTTTCGGTATTTACATTCACCAGTATATTTTTCATTCATAATCTGTTCCTCAACCAAAGAGGTTTCTCTATACCTCTCCGCTACCTCTAACCATAGCGTAACGAGCGTGACGTCACATCACTTGTACGTCATGATCTTCTCATGATCATGACGTACAAGTGATCGTCACTATTCCTCGGTGATTTTCTCTCATTTCTATCCGTCTCTGCACTCTATCTGGTTGCTGCTTGTCTCCTCCTCAACTCCCTGTTGGTTATACTGCCCCTTTTATCTAAATATCATGCGTGGAACTACACCAGATATTAAGACCACTTCTATGGTCTGTGAAAATAAATTGCGTACTCTCAAGCGCAAAATCTTCGGGATCCTCTCCTCCGTGGGAGATGTTCTAAACGACCCCACAAAAATTCCTTCCTTCAATCCAACTGGGAAACATATCAACAGCTGTGGGATGACAGTGACTTCCTACAAGTCAGAATCTCCCGATTCTTGCCCTGCTGAGGCTTGGTATGCCGATTTTGATACAATCCGCAATGAACTCTGCGAAGCGGCCGCAATCAATATGCAGATCGAAGAGAATCAGCTTGAGATTTTCCACACATCTCTAGGCACAGCAACCACGGCTTACAACGTCGACAAACTCTCCAGAGTCTCTTTCTCTAGAACCTCTAATACCTCTTTCTCTTTCCACAGACTGCAATTTCCAAATTTCTCACAAAAATACAAGCCACTTGCACTTGATACGACTAGCTTGAGAAAATTCAAGAAATGCTCAGATTTCAGATATACGACGACTCCTAACGATCCGTCATCTGATTGCCAAGCTATACCAACGGCTAAAGACGACCGACAATTGACCGATATTTCAAATGATGCCATAGCCTCCACTACGCAATCAAACAAGGTTGAGGAGCAACTGGATATACCTCAGGAACTAGTAGAACCTACTCGAGAAAGCAGGTCTCATTCAGATGGTCAGCGTCACAAACTTCAGAAAATCTTCGTTCAAAGTGAAGAAGTGCAGAATAAGGTGAGTCCACAAACAAGACACCCTTGTGCCTCCAGGAAAAACCCTGCTCTACAGGGATAATACCCATATGTCGAAAATGAGTATAGGGAACAAAAGCACGACAATTTCCTTGCGCCCCCTCAGATCTTTATTCCTAATCGCCATCTCTCTTCGGCAACAAGCGTGTTTGATCCGCTCGAATTCTCATCCCGCCTAATTCTTTTATCGAAGATCAGGTCTCTTAAAAGATATAGAAGAAAAGTATATTGGAATAGGCCTCGACCTCCCGAGCCTCTCAATCAGTATATTGTCGCCCACGACGAGACATGATTCTCATTCTCGTCAAATACTATTGACCACGCACTCCCCACGGCTAGACATTTGTACACAATCACCAACAAGAAACACTTTAGCTTGTTGTTGTTTTTTTTATCATCTGGCTAATCCAAATGTAAACGCATGTTGTTAAATTTACGTAATATTGTAATAACCAATTTGTAAAATTCCAACATACTGTAAATGGCAAGTGACGTATAGTTCAGTATCGCGAGTGAGTTCAGTGTAGTGCAATACATCTCACCCAGACATTCATAAATTGACAACTGTCAATTTAGGCGGGCGGTTGTTTAATCTAAAAATACCGTTCCACTCTTATAACTCATCAACCTCTTTGTATCTGAGCCAGAGCCCTCTATCACTTCCTGGGCCAACTAATAGAGGGACAAAATGGCCACAGTACACTCAGGACAGGGCAGGTAGTATACTGGGAAGGACTGAGTACAGTGGTAGAGGACTGAGATGTGCATCATCATCATGGAGTAGACATCACTCAGAGAGCCGTCAGGATGAGGAGGAACAACCACCCCAGAAACAGCCATTCACAGAGAAGATTATGTTTAATAAACAGTAATATAAAGTTATATTCTTGTATATCAAAATATATATATTTTATTTCATCTCAATACAACCACTCTTATCCAGAGGCCCAATATCCCGGTAGGGTATACCCCTTCTCAATTTTAAACATGGTCATCAAACTTAATCATGGTCCTCCGGGCCTGGATAACTCCAATCACTTTCAAACGTAAACAGTTTCCAAATCAAACCTTTGAGTTTCTTAATTATTAAATAAAAGACTAATTAATTATTTGCCAATTTAAATTTTAACGGAACTGAGAATTAAATAGTTTAATGTAGAACACAAATTGATCATGCCCATGCTACTTAATTTGGAGTTTATAACGAAATGATTTATCTTCTAGTTCTTTCTTAATTTGGAAGCTAAGACAGGCCCATATACTTGACTTAAAGGGCAAGAGGAGGATATGGGAATTGACTTTACTTAACAGAATAAAATCTATAATGTATATCCTTACAAGTGCTAATTCCGAGACTGCTATAGCCTGACACTGGATATAAATATAATATTTTTGGCGTTAGTTTATTTGTAAATATCTCACAAAGGAATTATTCAAAAGAATACTTCAATCTTTTTTTTTATTTCCAGAATTAATATTTCTTTTCAATAATTATGTACACTTTTATGATATAGAATTGTTAACGTATAACAATAGTACGTGTACATATTACCTAAGTTAGGGTATTATATTAAGGATTACACTGTACTCTGTAGTATGAATGATTATTTATCATGTCTAGGAATTAATCCTCTTTAGTCTAGTACATAAAGCGCTCCATAAATGTACCTTGAAGTCATTACCGACCGAACAACAAGTATTCAATTTTTTACTCTTATATTATTCATAATATAACCTTTTTAAAGAGTCATTCTCATATTAGAAATAGATAAGTGTTGCAAGATGCACAGCAATGAAATGTTTGGAGTCATTGGAGGGTTCTTCTTATAGTTAAAATGGGGAAAAAGATAGAAAAATCCTAAATGTCCCGTGTTCAAATCTGTCTGTAACAAATAAATAATTTTATCTGCTATAAATCATAGATGGATCATTCAGGGCGTCATGGACTATGGACGTTGGAATTGCAGATCCTACTCATCCTGAATTGGATGTTATTTCGGTCAAATCAGCTCCTGCAAAATTACTAAAAAATCAGCTTCCTTCTTGGCATAGATGTATTACATTTATTACACTAAGTGAGGAATCTGTGGTGACAATACTGGTACCCTGGTTTATAACCAGCCGTTCTACAAAAGTTATTATTTTGTATTGAGTTGTTACATATTACACTGTTCTGCACGAAAATCCTCCTTCAAACCAAAACATGCTTTCTTACTGTTATCAGATGTGGTGAACACGAATTTGAAGTCAGATTTTGTCTATCACGCACAGTTTCCTGAGAAATTCTAGTTTTTTATCCAAAAAGGTGAGTTTTTTGTGGATTTGACGAATTTTTTTTCGGCATTAAAACATAGTGAAAAAAATTCAAAAGCCCGATGATTTTGAGCGCAATGAAGTATATTTGAACGAAAAAAATTTGATGGGAATATTACAAGTGGTTAAAGAAATATGGCTAAAAGTGTTTTTTCAGTTTTTCAAGGATCTCACTTTTGAAGCAAAGTTAAATACTACTGAGAAAAAGGCTTTGATTGCTTTTCGAGAGGTATGTGCTAAGTTTTTGGGAAACAAAAAATCTAGAGACTACCGAAAAATAGTCCAAGAACTGCTTACTTCATATAAAACATTGGGATGCAAATGTCCTTAAAAACACATTTCCTGCATAGTCACCTAGACTTTTTCGCCCCAAATTTGGGTGCAGTTTTGGACGAACATGGAGAACGATTCCACCAAGACATATCCAGAATGGAAAAAAGATATTCTGACAAATGGAATGAGAAGATGCTGGCGGATTACTCCTGGACACTGCAGCGGGCGACAGAGGAGGAAGAGTACAAAAGAAAAAAAACTACTCATTGACGATGTGTGTATATTTTTTGAGTTGTGTCATATCTAGTATTATACCTGATAGCATGCAGGATTCAATTAATTATATTTTATTGTTGAAAAAGAAAAAAAATCTGTTCTAATAAAGACAATAATTTTCAAATACAATTTTTCATTTTTTCCAAGTTTCACCTCTTTTCTCTCAAAATCAGAGGGTGATAGAATTTTTCTGAGTTCGGATTTGGACTCAGCACACCTGAAAACATGAGAAACAGGCAAAATTGTTCAATTCATTGAGGGGAGAAAAGTTTTTTTTTGCAGAATAGTGTTATCAGTTTTCTTCAAGAGGTTAAATAAAAAGTACATTTATTGATAATTAATCTTGTTTATGTGGTTTGAATACAAATCCAAGACTTTCTTGTGTTAGAGTAGTGCAGATTTTTTTAATGTAATTATTATGGTTTTAAACTTCCTTACCCCCAGATCTGTAGGTCTTCTCAGTGTTTTTAGGAGTATGCTCGACCATTATTAAAGTGGCTAATACATTCCTCCAATTTTATAAACGAACCCACAAAAACCTGACCCTGAAACAACCAATCGGTGTAGCGTGTAGATGTGTAGCGTTGCTAAGCAAAGTAATTTGATTGCTGCCCATATAAAAGAAATAAAAAAAAAAATTGAGATTACACGTAGTCAATTACTTGAAAAGTACTGCAGCATCATTACTACAGGCAGCTGAACGTGATAATAAGAGTGCTGTAAACATTAGGAACAAGATGGAAGGAGGTGGGACGGGAGAAGGTTAGTTAGAAGAAAACTGTCCCTTCCTTTGAGAGATATTAGCCGAGAGAGGTGGGACATGTGCTCCGCCTTCTTATCTCCTCTTTACGGCTCATCTATTTCTTCTCTTTTGGAAATATGTTCACTCTTTACCTTCATTTCTGCTCTTTTCGTCTGGAGAGATTACACTTTCCAGCCCTCTTATCCTCTTAGGAGAGGCCAGTTTCTTCTGTACCTCGAGCATCTAAGGACTTATTTCGGTTACTTACTCTCAAGATAGTTATCTCATTACTTCTCGTTATTCGTAGACTTGAAATATTTTTTTCTATTGCTAATAGCCGTTAGCAATATAATGATTCAACATTTGAAGCAACATAGGTAGAGGTAACGAGTGTACTAAAGCAAACATTATTTTGAGAAAACCATATCAACTTTTTTTTTTTATTCTGAGATGTACACTAATACCGATTTCGAAAATACTGAAGAAAATTGGAGAAATTCCTTAAGGGTAAAATTTTCGAAAAGATTCTCAAGTCAAAAACGAATTTTCAGACTTTTTTTCATCACAAACCCCTGAATTATTCAGTTATGGGATAGAAAATTTGATAACACTCGGAAAAATATATACAATTAAGTTTTTTTGTTAAACCTTTCCTTTAAAAACGTGCATTTCATATAACGACCGAATATCATTAACTATCTGCACACAGCACTTAAATATGATGCTACTATGTTCTGAGATTACTTCATTAGAGATACAAATTAACATAGGAGAATAGAAATATTTTGAAATAATGATATTTAGCTTTCTCATTTGAAAAACTGTTCGATGGCTACTTGAATGTTACTGAATAAGATAATTCATATAAATGAAGCACTGTGAAAAAAAATAATATAAAAGTTAAGAATGCTTTAGAAACTGCATTCCAGTTTCTAAGACTTCATTCATTTGTTCCCTTCATTTGAGTTTATATCCTTAAAATCTGCACATAAAATGTGAATTTCGGCCATATCAGATGATAATGAAACTATAAATGAGAAGTTCATAACACTCTTGAAAGGTATTGGAGGTAATGAGACCGTAAGCTTGATTTTATTTTCTGAAATCCTAACAAAAATGCTGACAAAAAACATATTGCAATTAAAATTTAATTTGGTCACTATAAAAAACGTTCAAGGCAATAATAGAAACCAGCCTCCGTTTCCAGCTAAAATGATAAATGTCAAGAACAGCTAAATTGGCTATATCGATTCGTCCATGCTACAACCTTCCCAGAAATGTACAAAAATATAATTTCACGGCGGATAAAAATAGAATGCGCAGCAATTACAGTCGGCTTACTTCCAGAAGTGGTTATTGATAGAACCTTGATGCCCCACCAAACGTGTCATTATTTAATTCTCCGAAAATACTAATAACATTATGTTGGGTAGGACACGTAGTCTCACACTTGTGCAAGCAAACCGAATTCGCGGTATTGAGTATTGACCCTTCTAGGTTTTCATTACCTTAACTTCCTCTTTAATTAAGGGATCTTTTTCTCAAAATCTAAAAAATATTTATAGCATTTTGTTTTCGTTCCCCTACCCTTCCTGGCACCTCTTTCTTGTAATTGTTAGTTCAGTTTTGCTTTAGATCTCGTTCCGTGCAGTAGTCGAGAAGTGCCAATATGCCGCGAAAATCAGATGTATGGACTTTTTTTCTTTAATGAAGAAGAAAAAAGTGCAAAGTGTTTATTATGTAAATTTACTTTTAAAACAAGTTCTTATACGTCCAATCTGCATTACTTGAAATGCTCTGTGAGGATATGCAACCTTTCAACACAGCTGACCGAAAATGCTTTAGGAAGATGTTCCGACAGGAAAATAGACCCACAGTACCAACTTCCTGATCGTAAAGTTTTATCCAAGTCAGTGGTTCCGGCTTTGTATGATGAACTCAAGGGCCTTCGTGGAAGAACTTAAAAAGACGGATTACCTGAATGCTACCACAGGTATGTGGACGTCGATGACTGGGGACTCTTAAATATCCATTACCATTCATTGCATCAATAAAAAATGGGGGTTGAAAACTAACATTTTGAAAACTGCATACATGGCGGAACGGCACACAGCAATAAACATTTCTCAAGAACTCTATGATACATTTGCTGAATACGAAACCAAAGATAAAGTAGTTCGCATTGTTTCAGACAATGCAACTAATATGATAAACGCTGTAAACGCTTGCAAAATTTAAACTATTTTGCGCACACATTGCAACTAACTGTGCACGTTGCTCTAAAATATGAGCCTATTGTAAAAATTGTTAAAAAATCTAAGGCAATCGTAATAGTTTTTAAATCTAGCAATGTCGCACGAGAAATTTTGAGGACTGTACAAGTAAAACAGATCAAAGCTATTTTAATGTTGATCCAAGACGTAGCAACTCGTTGGAATGGCACCGTTTTTATACTGGAACGTATATTGGATATCGGGGATCCATTGATTGTTGCCCTTACAAAGCTGGATTCTAGACGTGCAAGTTCATTAAAATCATTTACGACTTGGTAACAATTTTGGAGACTTAAATAAAAAATAACCCAGGATATTTCGGGGGAACAGTACGTTACTCTATCATTAATTATCCCTCTAGTTTATGGCTTGAAAAGGGAATTACAATTAATGAGAAATAAAGTACAAACCGATACAGGCAAGAAATTCCTTGATTTTTTATCAGACAGTGTATCCAGCCGGTTGTTCCCCTACAAAAAAAAAGAACAATTCCTGCTTTGGCAACTCTACTGTACCCAAGGTGGAAGAGGAAGGCATTTTTAAGTGATTTAAACGCTAAAAACGAAAGCACGTGGCTACAAAATGCGTTAGCTTCATTCAAGAACGCTACTAGTAGCTTGGAGGAGCAGATGGAAAGTGGAGACGATTCCACATTGACATCAACATCCGAATCGCACATTCGAACCCTCTACATATAAGGAAAGCTGTAGCAGCGTTCTCATTCACGTTCAACGCAAAAAAAGATGAAGACATTCAACTGATAACATGTACTGCAGGTTGCATTAACACAATTAACAATAACATACAGCAACATCCATTACAATTCTGGAGAGAAAAAGAACTATTAGGTGAATACAACCGACTATATAATGTAGCCAAGAAGTACCTTTGCGTTCCAAGGTCATCTGTACCCTCCGAACGTATGTTTTCTTCGACCGGGAAACTTATTTCTGAACAATGGACAAGATTAAGCCAAAGGAAAGCAGAAATGGTAGTTTTTCTTTCGGGAAATATATGGCTCAAGGAGCACACTTGACTCTTGAAATTTACTGTTGCGTTATTTTTCCTTTGTGAAGATTTGATTTGTCCATTATTATTGTAAACATATGAATTGTAAATACTTTTCTAAAATTCTAATAAATTAGTTTTTTTTCTTATCTTTATGATATAATCTTATAATTTATAATCCTGCAAATTTCAAATTGTAGGTAGGTAATTGAATTTAATTAAATTAGTTAAAAATTTTTATTGAATAGGTTTGGAAAAAAGGAAGCAACTATCGATAGTTTTCAGTCGATACTATCGGCCTATCGATAGTGCTACCTATCTACTATCGCCCAACCCTAATTTAGACGCAGTTCAACGCAAGGTAGTGTAGGTTAGGCAGGGCAGATAATAGCAGATAAAAGAATTGCTACTCATATGACCGCACATTGAAACGCAGTTTCTTGTCACCTTTGTATATAATCGGTCGTCGACCGTACTGTTACGGTCAGAGAGGGAAGAAGGACCGGCTGAGAGGATTAGACGAGCTGTGGGATTAAACGGAAGGGGTCAAAGAACGGTGTAGAACTTTCAGGATCAACCTGGATGAAACGAGACAATTCACGATCTTCCGAGGGGTGCCCCACCCCGACCTACCTTGCCTATATAAAAAGGCCAGCTGTTTCAGCTGAGTTAGTTAGAATCAGTCTGTGATAAGTCAGTCTGTGGTAATTGGTAAGCGAGTAACAGTGACAGTGATAGTTAGTGGCCGTGTAATAAGTGTAATAAACTGTGTGTCAGTTTGTCATATTTGGAGAGTCTTACGGTCGGTGGACTTTAATTAGCGGACTGTAAGTGTTAATTTGTAGTTATAAACTATAGTGTAATTTTATTGTATTTGTACAAATTTAGGTAAATAGTTAAGTTATTTAGTTCTAGTAATATCTTATATTATTTAAATTATTAGATAACAGTAAGGTCTAGGTTATAATCTGTAGAATATTGTTATTGTAAATTGATATTAGTTTAATAATTTAATTGTCTTTAATAATTTCCTTGTAATCATTTTAATTTGTTAATAAATTTTAGTATCTTGAATTTAGTAATAGTTTAGTTAATTTTACACCCAGTAGTCCGTAACAGTACAAATGGACGAACTAAACGAACTTGACCTAAGCTCCGAGTCTGATTCAGGCGAACAAATGGATAACTTTTACTTTTGTATTCACTGTCAAACCGAAATAAATGTACATGGAAAAGCGCGTAGATGTATATGTAACCAACTTTGTCCCATAAATCATTTTTTAATTTTGATTTCATGTAATCAGCATGGCTAGTGTCGTATAATATTTTATGTGGAGGAACGGCTTCAATTAATTTTTCTTCCATAGTGATATTATGAATAATATGATGACGATATTATGTGATTTGCAAATAATATTGAAACAAAATGTTATGAAATATATTTAATTTTAACTAAAACTGCTTGACACATTCGCAGTAATCTGTGTGACACTGGGTGAAGCAGGTTCACAGATGCACTGAATTGTTCCGCCCTGCCCTGCTTTTCAACTAACGCTCGTTCGTTCAAACCTATGTATCACAACTTTTTGCTACGCTGCCCTGCCTAACATACCCTGCGTTGGAGTGCGTCTCAATGTGCGCTCGGCCTTACAATGGAAAATCCTCAATGCTCCTTACTTTGTTACGAATAAAGTCATCCATAATGACCTCAAAGTCCCATTTCTTGCTGATTTAACCCGAACCCATGATCAGTCCATTCATGGCGAACTTTATTCCCATTCAAACTCACTAGTTTGTAACCTAGCTACTTCTTCAATTCCCGATAATCGTCAGACGCGTCGGAAAAGAAAATGACCTCGTGACTTGCCGTACTTTCCCTTCTTGGCGTTATCCATGTCATTCGTTGTATTTACTTGTATTTTTATAATACAGTTGTAAATTTCTATAAATATATATTTTTTTAATTTCTCATGAAATAATAAATAGTGCGCTTCCAATATATTTTTTTAGTGGCCACATTTACTCATATATACTTACTTTATATGTAAGAAATATTTTGTTTAAAAATATAAGATATAATTTCTTTAGTAAGAGCATTGGAAGTATTATGAGACATATTGAGTTCCATAACTCATTAATCCAAATTTAAATTTATTATGGTGTCTATTGAGCCATTAAATAAATATAACAAAGATACCCATTCGACTCGGTTCCCTCCCATCATCAAGACTCGCAAATACCAATTTCGATCAAGCTGTACTAAATATTCATGCACAAGGCGGCTGAAGGCATACATATGAAGACATTGCATACGGAATTCAGGTATGGTCAAAGTAACAGGAGATGGGACAGTTTATCTTGGCACAAGCTCCTCCCAACCGACCATTTCATTTCCTAATAATTGTGGCTGGGAGTCGGCAGAATAGTAAGTAGCTCTTGCAGATCAGGATGCTTCGCCTGTGCCTTCCTACGGAGTTGTTCAGGTGTTACGGAAGGAAATACGTGATATGTGAAATGAATGTTTAACTTATTTAATGAATAAGCAGTAATATTTCGTTCATATGTTGTTACATTTAACAAAAAAAAAAAAAATAATTAACTGAAATTCAAAAATTAATTAAAGTATGACATGAAAAATCGCATGAAGCGAAACCTGGAAAAGAAAACCCTACCAGTCAACATTTCACCAATTCAGTCATCAGGACATATACAAAAAGAAAAATCACTCATACAATTCTTAATATTTTTTGTTGAACGTCTTGAAGTGATATTACTGTCTATATTTGATTATTCTGTTTGGAATGTTGTGAGATGCTCTACTCTTAACATTTATATTGATTTGATTTTTGTAAAAAACAATGAAGAAGTCCCGATCTTGTGCTGTGTCAGATGTTCCTCGTTAAAGATCCCTATCCTAATTCTACCTGGGTAGACAAAATTTAGGAGTTCCGATTTTCAATAGTATCATAAAAAAAACATTTCCTTTATTTAAACATGAGTGGAAATGTTTATTTATTAGGAAATACATTTATTTCTTTAGTCCATAGATAAATAAAACTTTACCTTAGATCTACAAAGAATGGAACTGCCAGAAGTGAACTAACACTGATGTTAGCTTAGACAAATTAAAAACTTACAGACTTAGAACATTTCGTTGTTGAAAAGTGGTAACTTTTGGTTTGGTTCAAACACAAATATAATTTAAAATTATATTAAATTATATTTCGTACTAATTTTAAAGTGGAGTAAAGAATATCCGGGACACCCCGCACGAATATCCAGCATAAGATCGTTTTCTTAAAATGCTTCCTCTAATATGCACACCTCTGCCTCCTACTAAATAAGAAACATAAATACTCGAGTCAATCGTAACATTGAAGAATTTTCGGCACATTCATAAAACAAGGAATGAATGGAAATGTAAACTAATTAATTTTTTGGAAAGATAACAAGTTTTTGAGCGTGCCAGAGACATTGATGGATCAAGAAAAACTTAGTTACGCATACATGGTTTTACTACGGAAATTTCTTTATTTAGTTTCATTTTTGTAATTATAAATCACAATATAAAATAATATCGTATGCAGTTATAAAAATTGGTAACTTTTTTTTTTTTTTTTTCTCTTTATATTTTTATCTTCACCTGTCAAATACAAAACAGTGACAATCAACAGATAGTCTGACACTAAAAAACAAAACAAAACAAAAACAAAACAAACATGATACAATGACTTGAAAGGCATGAAGAAGAACAGTACCCAGCGGTACCTCTCCCTTGGCTTGATTCAATTTCCTTTATAACAAATCCCTCATCCACGTTCTTTTTAATCTCCTCTTAGTGTTGTCAGGCATGAGAGCAGAGGCCATTCGTTCTATTAATGGGTTTGGATGTCCGTGTAGTTTTTCTTGAAAGCGTTTGTAGTATGTTCGTCAACCGTTGGTATTTTTAAGTCAGTATGCAGAGTTTTGTTATTGACGTACCATGGTGCTTTGGTGATAAGTCTTAGCACTTTTGATTGAAAAGTCTGCAGTCGTTTTCTGTGAGTCTGTTTAGCGATCCCGTAAATTTGTAATGCATATGTCCAAACTGGTTTTAGTAGGTAAGTGTACGTGTTTAGTTTCTGTCTTATGTCTAATTTGGAGGTTTTCCTGAATAGTGAGTACATTAAATTGAGCTTATGGTTCAGTGATTGGCGTTTCATCTTAACGTGAGGACCCCATGTCATTCTCCTATCAAACGTTAGTCCAAGGTATTGTACTTTGTCTGTCTGCGGGATGGGTGAGTTGTTAAGGTAAATGGGAGGGCATGTTTCACGTCGAAGAGTAAAAGTGATGTGCTGTGACTTTTCGTGGTTCACTATTATTTTCCATAGTTGGCACCACTCACTCAACTTTTGTAAGTTATGTTGTAAGTTTAGTGAGGCTTGTGTCGCGTCTTGATGTTTGGTGATTATGGCAGTGTCGTCAGCGTAGGTTGCTGTCAGTATGTCAGTACTTAGTGGAATATCGTGTGTATATGTTATGTACAACAGCGGTGCCAGTATTGATCCCTGAGGCACGCCGGCTAAGATCGGTCTTATTGAAGATAGCTCTGAGCCCTGCCGGACTGAGAAAAATCTGTCTGCAAGGAATGAGTGAAGAATTAGATAATACGTGTGTGGTAGTACAGTCTTGAGCTTAAAGAGAAGCCCCTGGTGCCAGACCTTGTCGAATGCTTGGGCGACATCCAGAAACACTCCAGTTGCATATAACTTCTGCTCTAGTGCTGTCGATATGTAGTCAGTTACTCTGTGTAATTGTTGAGTTGTTGAGTGTGATTTCCGAAAACCGAATTGATGGTGAGGGATTATATTTTTGCCTGTCAGTAACTTTAATAATCGGGGATAAAGTAATTTTTCAAAAATTTTTGAACAAATGGAGAGTAAACTAATAGGTCTGTACGAGGAAGGGCTGCTAATATCTTTATCTTGTTTTTTAATCATGGTTACAAAAGAGTATTTCCACTGTATAGGGAATTTTGTAGTTCTAAGTATTGAGTTGTAGATTGTCGTTAAAAACACTAGAGCTTTCCTAGGCATTTGCTGGAGCACCTCAGCATTTATTAAGTCATAGCCGGGGGCTTTTCTTTTTGGCAAGTGTCTAATTATTTCTGCTACTTCTGTGGGAGTGAATGAGGGCGGTGGCAGTGTTAGTTGTAATGGAATGTCAAGTGTGTTATTTACCAAGTTTTCGTGTTCTGTGTTTATAAAGTCAGTATGTGGGGTAAAGACGGAAGAAAGATGGTCGGCAAAGAGCTCGGATTTTTCCTCGTCCGACACAACCCAAGAGCCATCTTCTTTTCTAAGAGGTGCTGACATCTCACGATGTTTTAAGAGTCTTTTGGTATGCTTCCATAAACTTCCATCGTCAGTCGAAAGGGATTTAATGTAGTTGTCGTAGTTTGACCTGTTAAATTTGCTAATTTGGCGTTTCAGTTCATTATTTAGTTTATTAAATGTCCGTCTATCTGAAGGTTGTCTGTTGGTTTGCCAATTTTTACGAGCTCTTCTCTTGGCTCTGATCAGATCTCTAATATACTGTGGGTAGCTTGGTAAGTTATCTGATTTCCTGCACCTGGGTTTTGATGCTGACCACGCTGCTTCTTGTATACTTCTAGTGAACATCTCCACTGCTTCCTCTAGTTCTGTCTCGTTTTTTATTGAAACAGGAATTGTGAGGTCAGAGTTAAGGTAAGATCTATATAATCCCCAATCAGTTATATCCTGTGTGAGCGCAGGCCTTTTTTGTGCCTCAGAAGGTTCTTCGCATAGGGTCATCTGGACTAGAGAATGATCAGAGCAGAGGTCAGAACTCGTATTTACAGTCTTGTATACTGTTCTAAGTCCTTTTGAAATAAAAAAGTCCAGTAAGTCCGGGGTTTTACGTCTAGAAGTAGGCCAGTAAGTGGGAGAATTAGGAGTTGAAGTATCTAATGCAAGTTCATGAAGAGCATACCACAAGTTCCTACCTCTTGGGGTACACAATCTTGAACCCCAGCATTGGTGTTTCGCGTTGAAATCACCACCTGCGATAAAAGATCGACCTAAACGTTTAAAAAACTCAGAAAACATCGAAGATGTAAGCTTGTACCTAGGGGGGCAATACACAGCAGCAACCGTTATGTTTTTATGTTTTGTATGTAATGTGATGCCAGTAGACTGTAAGTGTTGCGTGATGGGTAAGTGAATAGGATTGTGTTTTAATGACGATTTGATGATAATGGCGTTGCCTCCGTGTGCCGTTTTGTCTGGGTGATCAGTCCTGTAAATAGTATAGTCTGGGATAAATATTTTAGATCGTGGTGTAAGATGTGTTTCAGTTATAAGTGCTATGTCTGTCCTTTTTTCATGTAAATATAAATCAAGTTCCGTCCGGTGTTGCATCAGTCCGTTAGCGTTCCATAGGAGGATTGACAAGGAGCCAGCTGTTGCAAAATTAGGGAGCATGGCTATTGCTCCAGGCTTGTGTGACTTGAGTTAGTTGTTGGAGGAGAATAAAAAGAGGGTGGATAAGGTTATTTAGGCCATTTAAAATTTGAAAAAGTTGAGGAGGAGCATTATCAATGGGGGGTACCGGCTGAGTAGTGTTATTCATCATACCTGTTGGAGCATGATGTTGTTGTGGTGTCGACTTCGTTGCAGGTTGACTCCTTGGTATCTGCTGATATCCGACGTCGTTCTGCGGTTGTCCTAGACGATGGTGCTGTGAAGGTTGTCGTAGAGCTGGGAATTCCTGTGGGTCCGGTGGTAACTGAATTTGTTGAGATGGTGTAGGTCGGTGGTGGTAATTCCTTGAGCTACGCTGAACCCTGAGGTTCTTCAATGTTTGGCAACCTTTATAGTTGGCAGGGTGTTGGCCGCCACAATTGGCACAGGTAGCAGGGGTTTCTCTAGTTTTTGTACATGAGCTGCTATCATGATGCCCGCCACACCTTACACACCTTGGTGGGTGGTTACAGTAACCTCTGGTGTGACCATACTGCTGACACCTTAGACATTGCGGGATGTCTTTTTTTTTCCGCGGTTCCTCGATATTTATTTTAGTATAATAAATGGATTTTATACCATAAACATTCTCTGTGAATGTTTCTTTAGTAATATCCACAAAGAACATTGGGAGAGGGGTTTTGAATCTGGATATAACGTTGGTTACGTTTGAAGCTTCGTAACCTTTCTGTTTCAGTGCCTCCTTAATGATGCTAATCGGTGTAGTGTGATGAAGGCCTTTAATTACTATCCTCGGGCATCTGTCCTGTGGGAGCTGAAAAGTATGAAAATCCGCCCCCTCTCTTCTAAGGCTTGCATTTAATTTTCGATACGTTTCAGGTGTATCTGGATAAACAGTTACACCTTTCAGTGTAGATTTGACAATAAAAGTATTTGGTCCGGCTTTTTCTTATGTTATAGGAATGTAACTAGTGCTGAAAAATTTTCTACACCATTAATATAAATTGGGGGTGGTTTCTGGTTTAAGACTGGTTTTGTGGAATTGTCTGATGGTTCGTCCGGTGTTGAGGTTAGGGCTTGAAATTTATTGTGTGTTGGAATTGGCGTTTGTCGTTTCTGTCTTGTAAGGTCCGGTTCAATTGGTAAAGGTCGTTTTCGACCAGTAACAAGCTCCCAGGAACCAGTATTGTTATTATTACTACTTAAATTTAAGTTGTCCGACTCCATTTCACTTACCGCCTGCGAAGAAGTAGACGCTTCGCCCATGGCTGGCGATAAAAACCGCACTTTTACCACTTTAATCTTAAATCTAATCTGTACGATCAGAATACAACACTTTTTTTTAAAGAAATATTAAGTATTAAACATTAATTGAAGCTAATTTAGTGACACATAAAACTAACCTGTTTCACTATAACTTCGATCATATCAAATTGGTAACTAACAGCATATTATTTTGAATAGAACACAACTACATCTTCAACTTTTGAATAAGAAACACTGGGGGCCACAAAGCTGCTTGAAACTATAGCCGCACTTAACTGCTGTTTTTAACTTTTTCAGGACTCAATTCCAGTCTGGTAGTATAACTTATCGTAGAGCATTACAGCACTGTTCGGTTTCGCTTAAAGTCACTTTCAGTTTTAATATTAAATTGTAAAAATGTTTGTACTAAAACTAATAAAGGCTAATTCAGAAAAAAAAATCTGAGAACTAACACGATCTTTAATGAATTTAATTAACACCTTAATATAAAAATTAAATTGGATCACCCCAAGAACACGGGTTGGCTGCCCAGCAGGTGGCCTAAGGATTTTTGAAGAGAGAGTTAAATGGTAGTCCCAATCCGGTACGTTTTCCTTAAAGATCGCCATACTGATTTTACCTGGATAGGCAAAATTTAGATCTCCCACGGTAGCATTAGATCTCAGATCGGGCATAGCAGCATTAAGTGACAATCAGTAGAACGAATAAACATATACCTACTAAGGTGATATATGGGATCGTTAAAGCATTCAAGCTATTATCATTATTATGTAGCTATGATTTATATTTTTTGAACAATAGTTAGAACGTTTATAATTTTCCCAATTCTTCAATATTCTTATTTAAAAGCCTAATTATCGGATTAATAGTTAGGTCTATTTTCAAGATAATATGCTATTGCTATAGTATGGAAGTAGTGAAGAATCGTATGTCGTTTATTATAGGAAAATCACCTTGTTGTCAGTGGACTATTTACTTATTTAGTGAAAGTTAGTGAACTTTGAATATTATAAATAAGTCCATTACGAGGGTGAAAGAAAAAAGCTCTCATATCGCCCTTCGTTTGGATGAACAGGAAATTTTAGTCTCCTTTAGTTGGAAAGTTCGGGTTCATTTTAATAACAGACATTTTCTTCACATCATTCTCATTTTCAGCTAGAAACCATTCCTGAGAAAATTCCACAAATATAGAATATTTTATTACCAGATAAGATACATTTTATTATTCCCACCACACGTCAATGTTTCACTTTTTGCAACTAAATGTTTACTTCTCCTATCCGATTTAATTATTTTCTTCCTCAACAAGGATATTGTAATTTTTTGTCATTGTAAATGCTTATTTCTAAATAGTAATTATTCGAGTTCAAAAAATGAGCTGTCCTTACAGTGGGACTACTGGAGTATTTCCCAATAAATTATTGTAATACCAAAAGGAGATAGATCCATCAAACGGACTTCTTAGACAATTCTAATTTCGGTTTAAATCTTTTACGCTACTTTTTTCGTCACTGAACTATTCGCATAATTTCTTTTGAATCCTCTACTTTTTTGAAAGTTTTTCTTCTAAACAAGAAACACATGGAGGTTCATATTATTATTAGTTTTTCTTTCTTTACTGTGGTGTTAACCAATATATTGGGATAGTCTATTTTGGGCCCTAGGGGGAAGAGATGGGTCTATCAACGAAGAAAAAATATATGAGGACAGGTGAATCAACAAGCAATGCAGTACAGGAGTTTGTAGAAATAGGTCCTTCCAAGTTCCAGAAGGTTTACTTATTTAGAAATGTTTAAGCTTTACTTATCTCGTAAGTGTTGTTACCTCGTCAAACGATATTTCTCAGGAAATAAAAAAGAGAGCCATCAACGCTAATCGATGTTATTTTGGGCTGAGGAAGACCCTGATTAGGCCAGTCCTGACCTACGCCTCTGAAACATGGACATTATCTAACGCCAAGGAAAAAGAGTTGGCTGTTTTCGAAAGAATGCTCCTCCGCAGAGTTTTCGGAGCTATTTTTGTAAATGGTCAATGGAGAAGGCGAACCAACCGAGAAGTATACGAGATATTTGGGGAGCCCGACATCATTACTTGGATAAAAATTAATAGATTAAACTGGGCCGGCCAGAGTGAGGAGGAGGATCCCGCCAAGAAGCTGCTGGAGGGAAAGTTGGACCGTGTCAGAGGTAGAGGAAGACCAAGGCTCGGATGGGAAGATGGAGTGGCACAGGATGCCAGACGCATCTTAAACGTCCGAAACTGGAGGGCAGCTGCATTAGATAGAGCCGCCTGGCGACCGCTCCTTGAGAATGCTAAGACCCACACAGGGTTGTAGAGCCATATTGTTGTTATTGAATTATTAAAAATATAACACGGAGTATAATTTCTATTTTATTATAGGGAAGCGAAAATAACACTAACAAAAAGAACCAGTGAACACCATCACTAGATTCCAGTTCCAATACTCCAATAGAATTCCAGAAAATTCCCTTTCCTAATCCCTATCTTATAACGAAATATAAGAGATCCACTCATTCCTACATAATGTATCCATAATTATGATATAATTTATTCAAAACAAATATATATCATCTTTATGATATAAAGAAAGAAAACAAAGAAAAGGAAAAACCTAATATTTATATATCAAACCTAATATTTTTTTCAATTCAGGCTCCATTAAACCTTTAGCTGCGCAGAGCAAGCGGCTTAGAGTATATCCCCGTGCAGCAGCTCCTCCACGCGATGCTCAATCTCTGTTGCTGTTGTTTTATAAACAACTGATCAGAACTTTTTTGCAATTTTTACTTTTATTTTGGGTTTTTTTATTGATCTTCTTCTTCTACTTCACCGGGCTATTCTACTATATCGGAGGCCTGGGCTCCTCAAGTAGTTTCGCCCATTGGTCCCTCTCTCTTGCAAATGTTCTCCAGTTAGCCAGTATTATGACAGCTCTACCATCTGCGTCGACTAGTATATTTTATTGATTGAAGATGCTTTATTTTATTTATAAAGATTTGATATTCAATGAAAACAGCTGCAGGGTAAATTATAAATATTTCTACATTATATTTAAATCTTTGACTTTAGTTTCTATTCTACTATTGTGTGACATTAGTACCTCATTGCTTAGAAAAATTAGGCATGATACCAATAAATATAATAAATTAAAAAAAATGGATACAAGTAGGTAAAAATCCATCGAGTTGCGTGCGCCATGATGATGCCTAGAGACTCCTAAAGAACCAAGTAGTCCTAGTGCCCAATATTGAGCAATTGAATGATTTTAGCGATTTTGAAAGAGAAACATCCCGAAAGTTGTTTTGCACTCCTGGGGCATAGAAACCTCGAACCACTATTCAGGTTTCGCGCACTGAGGACACAAGTTTTCAAACGGTGGACGATTTGTAAGGAATATATAAGTTTATTGAGATATGATATGAACTAACTAAGCGACACAATGCTATTGGCTATCATTATAACTTATTGACTATGGACTACATCCAACTTGGAGACTACTCTCTAACATACTAGAAACTCAACTACATCTCTCCTCTCCTACTTCCTTCCTACATTCTATCCTAATCTAAGAGCTAGGCATGTAAAATTAGAGGGGAGTGCAAGGAATTTACATTTCTGGCAACAAGGAAGCATTAATGAAATTCCTTGTTTCAAAACTATTTTGTTAAACAATTTGCTGTGTGCCATTGACCGATAATTCAAAGGATCTTCAAACCACTGTAGTGGTTTCGCGCAGTTAAAGGGTTAAGACAGTACTGATGATACCTGAATCATGTTCTAACAATAATAAGTAAGTTTTTATATTTTTAATAATCCTCACTACCGTTCATTGATTAGAACTATTTTTTCAAAGTCAATTTGACTCATTTCCTAATGAAGACTCTATACTGCTCGCTTACTCATGTTATCATTGGTCTTTGCACTCACAGACAATCGACCTTTGGCCAAAGTACCCAATGGCACTAGAGTTCCCCTTAAAGTTAATTAGAAGGACGGGCCAGATAACGGACGTGCGGGTAAATGCCTGTAGAGGGAGCTATGGAGAAGAGAGGAAGAGAGAGAGATACGACTTGAAGACCTCTCATTTAGCAGCTGATTAAACCCGAATAGAACCCGCGGGAGGGAGAGGAGAGAACACAGGAAAGGTTTTACCGTGTAGCAGAACCAGGGTAGCAGCAATTACTGGTCGCCCCAGCCATCAAACCTTCCTCCGGCACAAAAGAGATTTGGCCAACTCCATCGCTAGCCGAGCTATAAAGGGATTACTTATTGTTACTCGGAGGACTCCTGTTGGAATTAGATGCTCTCAATGCGTTCCTTTATGTCAATGATAAAACCATATTATTGGTACTGTCCTTTTACCTCTAATTTAGATATGCACCTTTAATCTTAGTCCTTTAGAAAGTAATTGTTTCTACTGTTGTTCGAAGGAAGAAAATATATCGTAAATAAGAATATTTCCAAAATCCCTTATGTAAATGGGTCTGTTTATTATTTAGGTAGTTGTTTTTTCTTGCTATTGTAACGCCTTAAATGATGTTATTTTACAATAAATATGAGGGTGGTTCAAATAATTGTTTTATAAGAGTATGTTAATGAATACGTATTTAATTTAATCTTTTCTCTTCCCATATTTTAAAGGGTAAAGGACATCCTAAAAATACATATCATAATAGATAACGAATTCCACTCTATACACTCTTCACATTCTACTCCATATGCACCAATTAATTCTTCTTTTTTTAAAGTAAAAACCCTTTCAGCCGTGTTGAGCGATTTTCGGTAGGGGTAAAACATACGAGTTCGAGTCACCGACATGCACGCTCATAACGTGTTGAGCAAGTTTTTATTGAATGGCAACAAATTGTACGGGCTATACAATTTGTTTTAATCAAGAATAGTTTAAATATTAGGATTCGATTGATACAAGAATACCATTTATAACTTGTTAAACTTTTCGTTTCTAAAAGTTTTAATTTGTCATAGTTAAATGTCTTATTTCAGTTTCCAGTAAATGAAAATCCTCAAGAATGATATAAATAATATAATTGTATACTAGTTATTATTTCGATTGAGTTGTATTGAAATTTTGATTGAGCTTGTGCAGCTCATCATAACTTTTGTTTGGTAAATAAACTACTAAAAATGTATATAATTATTGCTCGGAGTGGCTATAAATTTGGAACTAGACTAATGTTAAGTAATTTACAGTTTAAAAATAATTTAATTCATACTATATTTAATTTAGAAATTCAAAAAGAACAGAGTTATGAGTTTTGAGATTTCACTTCAATACTCATGAAGGTCTATTTAATTTTCTTTTTAATTTATATAACAAAGGATGAACACTAAATACATATTATCAATCCTTGTCCGAAATAAAAGCAAGTGTACTACTAATAATAAATATAAATGCTGAAAACTAATTTAACATATAATTTATTTTTGTTTTTATAATTTCCAACGCTAATGAATATCTATATTTTTCACTTACTAACGTGATGATGACTCTACTCGAACTAGTTTCAAAGGGTCTCTTATAGTTATTGTATATATTTTGTACTAATAATTTGGCCTCTGGAAGAATTGAAATTAATAACTAGATTGATTTACGATATCATTGTGGGGTCATAGTTATAACCATATTGTGGATTATTTTCTGTGAATCATTGGTACGGTCATTGATTTTCTTTTCTAAGATATATTATATTAAAAACCTCCTCTTTTTCTGAGATATATTTTATTCTTATTCGAATACAAATTTAATCGACTTTGTGAGATAATGGAAATTTATACAGTTAAATAAAATGAAAAAAAATAATATTAAATTGTTATTTTAGGCTCAGTTATTTTAAAAGTAGGGGTTCGTGAAACAATATTTACACTTATTTTTAATCCATCAATTTTTCATTTTCATTCAAATAGCAAATTTAATTAAAAAATACATTTTGAAGATATTTTTAATTTGTTGCCATTGAGTTTGCAACGTGATTAAACCAATATGTCTATAAGAAAGGGTTCTTCAAAATGAAACCTATTTTGAGTCCAGTTTAGGTTTCAAGATGACTCCGACAACTAAATAATAATGACATCTAGTTTTGTCTAATATTTGAGTGAGCAATGTTTGTACGAGTTTACTACACTACAATTTGTGATATTTTCAAGTCGTTTTACTACGTGTTTTATTTATTTTATGTGCTTTATTCCATTTTTGAATAAAAATATATGTCACTATAGGCCCAATTTTTAAAATAACCAACAATACATGTCTACCAGCATTTATCATAACTAATGGCTAATGGCTACGGTTTAGTTTTGAGGCAAATTTTAAGGCTTAAGAACAATATATAATACATGGGGTTGATATACTGTCTGGTAATATATAAATATATATATATATATATACACATGAGTGTATGAGGGAGCGGAGTAGCTCAGTGGTAGAGCACTGAGTTGCCATGCCGGAAATCCTGGTTCAAATCCCGCTGCTGGCCATGACTTTTATTTAGTCTGTTTGCAGCGGGAGATAGATCATATATGATCTAGGACCCTCCTGGGGCCTACCCAGCCTCTATAAAGTATTATAAAAATAGGGTACCCAAAATAAATGGGAAAAATCTGGATCAACGTAGGACAAGTCACCTCCTTGCAGAACCGTTGTCCATCCTGGTTACGGGGCCTGCTTAGTTGGTAGATTACCACGCTAGAAATGCGGAGGTTCGAATCCCGGCCAGGACAAATCTTTTCTCTTAAAATATATTATATATATTTCAATAAATAAAAGGCTTAACGAACCCAAAGTTTCGATTCCGATACCACCAGTCTATGTGTACAAACCTCCGTCCACGAAGCACCACCCAAACCCAAACCCACTAGATCATTCCTAACGCAATCCTCCCACCTACACCTCGGTCTACCCCTCAGACGCTTCCCTGTCGGTACAGCGCCTATTAACATCTTGGGAATTCGTTTGTTACTAAGCCCAGCAACTTTACATGGCCATCTTAATCTTCGTGAAGCTATCACCTGAATAATATTTACAGGATGCATGCTTCGCAATTCCGCGTTATGTAATCTCCTATATTCTCGCATATGGCAGCGTTAGTGGCCAAGTTTCACATCCATAGAGAATAGATGGAACGATAATTGTTTTATAAATTCTGATTTCTAGATTACTGGATAAAAAAACGCGAGCTCAGTAATTTCGAGACCGAATAGTAACAAGCATTTCCCGCCTTTATTTCCTCTTGAATTTCGTTTTTCCAGTTACCATTGACCCTAAGTACTTAAACATTTCCACATGTTCGAACTTATTTCCTCCTACAACAATATTACCAAAATTTCGCCCTCTCCTTCTACTGACCATATACTTAGTCTTATTTCCTTAGCTATATTCCATTCATTAACGTTTGTTCATTTAGCTTTATAGTTTCTTTGCCCTCGCCCAACAGTACCAAATCGTCCGCAAACCCAAGCACGGATATTTTACTATTCAAGTTCAAATTCAAATCTCTTTCGTTGTGTATCAGCTTTTTAATAACTTACTTGAATGTTAAATTAAATAGTACAGGTGATAGCGAATCGCCTTGTTTTAAACCTGAACGAACCTCAAACTTCTACGAAAATTGTTACCGATTCTAATATATTTTGAATGTTTCATATATATATATATATATATATATATATATATATATATACACACATTTAATGTATTATATAACATTTCTTTTCCACCCAATAATTATAAAAATTACTTTTTCATAAGTATTGTAAAGAAAGCACAATAACGAGTATTCCGTCCTTGCTGAATTACATTCGAGAGCATACACTTCTCACAGAATCATTTTAAAGTACGATAGTTTTTAAATAATTACGATTGATATTTTTGTATAAATACAAAATTTTGCTATATATGGATGTGTTATATTATGAAACATTTAAAATTCGAAGTAAGGCAATGGAACTAGTAGAGTGAATACGTGAATAGTTTGTACACGGCGTTGTATAGATACCAACGTATGCTTTAGAGACGAGGGCCCAATCGCACTAAGATTATATATAATATAATCGAATGTAATCTTCTTAAATCTGTAAGAAAGATTTTGCATGGTATATTAGGGCCCGTTAATTACAATGGGAATCCCTGTAGGAGGCGTTATAAGAAATATTGGTGAAGAAAAAGTCATTCGTTTTATAGGTGGTGGTCAACTGAGGTGGACATTGCAGGTATCAAGAAATGATGAAGAAAATATTCATGAACCTTCCGATGGGGAAGCTGACTGAGAAGAGTAGGAAAACCAAGACTGAGGTAAGAAGATGATGTCAAAAGGTGTACCTGGATTTTTTTAAACATCTGAAATTGGAAATCAGCTGCATAAGATCTAGCCATCTGGTTAAAAACTCATAAAACAATTATAGTCCACATATGATCGCAGCACCATCGATCTGGAAGCGGGGTTTGAAAAAGTAGGAATAGAATTGATTTTCTGATTTCCAAAAAAGATTTAATGGAATCTTAACCATCATTTTTTTATGTATTTAAATTAAGATTCCAAATTTAAGAGTAACTTTACTTTTTGTAGTGTAATCAACAGACGCTCATGGAAAAACACTGACCGGGAATGGAAAGTTAATAAGTTACCAGTTAATCCAGTTACCAGTTACCAGTTACTGTAACTCCAGTTACCAGTTACCAGTTAATCCAGTTACCCTGGATGGTGGAAACCCAGTTGTGGTTCGGATAAAAGATTTGAAGCAAATAAGACGATCGTAGCCCCCACCACCTCAATTTGAAGGTACAAAGCAGACGGTAGCATCAAATAACGCTCCTACTGGCGCTAAAACTGACAATGCATTATATAGCGCTCTCCGTATTAAAAGAGTTAACGCTGACTGGTATGTTATTTACAACTATTATAGAGGCATAATGCTTGTTTTGGGGGGTTTTGCCATTGCATTCTAAAATATAATTACAGTCCCAACCTCCACGACATCCTATTCCTCCTCACCACTTAGCCCTCCGTGTTTAACTTCCTCCAGAACACCCACTTCCAGTTCCATCACAACCTTCTCTCCAGGTATACCCTACATTACATCGACCAAAGAAAGTTGATCTATCTCCTCGTCCCCAACGTCGGGCTCACCACCCAGTCGACACCCCTACTGATTTTCCATCTCAACCTCCTCATCCATATCCATTCCAAATCCATGGTCCCACCGACATACCTTCCATCCTATCTTCCTTCCTGATAGACCTACAACAAACTATCAAACCGCTCATCACCCTCCTCACTAGACTCCTCACAGAAATTCCATTTAACTTCCCGCGATGAATGTGAAGCCCCTAGCTGTCCTCTTATGGAATGCGAACGGACTGTACAACCACCGAGACGAACTTGACATATTTCTACATGACAATCAGATTGACATTGCCCTACTGACTGAAACTCACTTCACTAAACGTTCATATTTTTACATACGCGACTACATCACTTATAGATCTGACCACCCAGACAACACTTCCCCCCCTTCCCACCCAGACAACACTTCCCACGCCGGTTCTTGCATCCTTATCCATAAATCCATTCCACAATCCCTTATTCCCTCAACTCCAAATGAGGCTATCCAAGCAACCTCTATCATCATATCAACTCGTCCCTTCCATCTTACATTATCAGCTGTATACTGTCCTCCTGGCAATTCTCTATCCTATAACCAACTAGAATCATTATTCCAATCCCTCGGATCACGCTTTATTGCTGGAGGAGACTATAATGCTAAACACCAACGATGGGGCTGTCAAACATCCACTTCTCGTAGTAATTCAATCCTCTCTCCCCCGAATCCTACCTATTGGCTAACTTTACTGAAAAAACGCCCTGATATCATGGATATATTTGTCACATCCCAGATTTCTCCTTCCCACGTATTAATCAAATCCCTGGACGACCCCCCTCAGATCACAGTCCAGTTCTGCTCTCATTGCACTCAACCTTCATTCCTAAGCTCTCCTCTCCTTGATTACAGGACGAATTAACTGGGAGCAATTCAGTAACGAATGGGAAAACAATCTAGACTTACGAATTCCACTCAAGACTAAACAAGACATTGACAGCGCAATAGAAATACTTACAGCAACAATAACAGACAGCATAAACATAAACATAAACATAAATAATATCACACAATAGACTAACCTGCCACAGCAGGTTCTTGCCACTGTATGAAAAACGCAGAGCAAGATCGAAGTGGCACAGGACTCGTTACCCATCAGATAAAACATATTACACCCAACTGACTAAAAAACTGAAAACGGAGATTAGAAACTACAAAACCCAAAATTTGCTTAGTGTGACTGAAAATCTTACGACTAATAACAAATCACTATGGATGACCACCAAAAAGATCAAGGCTCGAAGAGTGGTGTCGGAATTGGAGAATTAAAATCAATTCCAAAAAGTCCCATCAAATTACCTTTACCCTTCGCCGAAAACCCATGACCCTGCTGTATCCTTTAATAGTACTCTACTTATCCCTGTTGAACAGATTCGCTACGTAGGACTCAACTTAGACAAACGTATTACTTGGAACCCTCACACAAGAATGAAAAGACAAGAAACAGCTAGACGCTTCCGACTACTTCAATACATACTAGATAAACGCCCAAAGCTTCAGATCAATTACAAAAGACTTATTTATGTGACTGTTAATGGACTTACGGAATTGAACTATGGCTCCACCAAACCATCAAATTCCTCTCATATTCAATCCTTGCAATCCAAAATCCTTCGCCAAATCCTAAATGCTCCTTATTTTGTTACAAATAAAACCATCCATAAAGACCTTAACGTTCCATATGTTATCGATTTAGCCCATTCCAGATACCTATCATTCCATAATAAATTCCAAACCCACTAGTTTCTATCCTTGCATACAATTCCATCCCGGACAATCCTCCTAGGCGTCTGAAGAGAAGATGCCCTCGGGACCTTATGTTATAGAAATGTTAATAGAGTGCTGCCAGCGGGTAGTGCCTCTACATGTCCTTTCATGTATCTAGTTAGTTATATAGCCCTTGTGCTAGATGTAAATATTACAGTTGTACAATTCAATAAAATAATTTTAAAAAAAGAAAGAATATAATTATTAAATTGTTGAATTGTATTAATTAGAGAGGATGGGAGAAGGGGTTACAATATAAATCTATTCTTATAGAAAACACCCCTTAGATAAAAAGCTGTCCGTTTAACTGTTTATGCCCATGATTTGTATCAAAAAATGTGAATTTATTAACAACAATGGTTTCCCGCATCTAACATTCAACAAAGATTCCCATTATAGCCGTGGAGGTAGATGGAATTAAGTTAGTTACAAGTATATTAGGCACAAGGCCCGTGTATCAATAATTCCAGAGCACCTTATTAGTGGCTGCTTGTGTTAGTGAAGCGAAACCCATCCCGCGGGATTATATCCTAACTCCGTTAATTAGAGGACAAATAAAACTTATCGCCCACATCAAATATTCACTCGTGGCAAGGAGCATGGTCTTCGATGGGCTTGTCGGCTAATTATTATTATTATATCCATCTTAGGCACGCTGATATATTATCGGTTGTATTTGCTATTTATGTTGAATTCCCTTCCATCAATCATTCTACGGAGCTTTTGAAGCCTCCTGAAGTATTAATAAGATACAAAATTCTACTCAATATCTGACAATGAATCGATTCATTTGAATATGTATAGTCTATAAATTTTACTCTCAGCAATTATCTTATTAATATTTTAATTTATTAAATAGAACCATTGCCATTCTAATTCGTAGGGAACTTCGTGCTTTGAAATAGGCAAGGATATATTTGTTGTTCATGAATAAGAACAAATATTAACTTTTAACAGGTTCCTAATATATCACAAACCAAGATGTTCTTAGCTCAACCAGTTATTGGCCTGGCTGCCTACATGGATTAGTTCTTTCCCTCTCAGCCACGCTCTCCGCTACACTCTAGCCTCGCCGCTCACTAAGTGTTCACCCTAAAAAAAACATTAATTCCAATCTCGCGTACTTATTATGTGATCATGCATACACATTTCCATAAAGCTATTATCTATTCACAAGGTGCCTGCGCTGCCAACTAGAAATGACTACATCTGGAAGGTCCTTTTGGAGGTGTCTCTACCCCTGCATCTTTACTCACTTCTCTCTCTAATTAATTTTCCTTTAGCGTCCTCCGTTTGAGAGACAATAACCCAAAAAACCCAATCGTGACGAAGATATTTTTCGAACACGGTCCCCAGGGGACAATTTTTTTCCCATTATTTGTTCATCTATATATAAATATAAATGAGTTCGCCTTGACTGAAAAGACCACCGCAGAGCCAAAACGGCATGAGCTACAGACTTGAAATTCGGACAGTAGTTACATTTTATAAGGCCGACGTGCACTATGAAAGGATTTTTGAAAATTCGTCCCCTAAGAGGGTGAAAAGGGTAAGAAACGTTTGTAATAACAAAAAACAACGTCATTTTTAGAGTGAGCACCATGAAATTTTAGATTTAGCTTCTACTTTAAAAATAAAGAAATACGTGTTTTTTCTTTTGTTTTTTTTTTAAATCGACTCGTAAAAAAGGTAAATACGGGAAATCGTATCATGTTAACTATACCTACTAATATTATAAATGCGAATGTAACTCTTTGAAAAGGGCCTATGCTCCTTTTTAATGCGAAAAAAAGTTTATTAGGGGTTGAAAGAGGGGATGAAAGTTTGTATGTAATTTTTGTCATTTTTGAAGCTAGAAGGTTGAAACTTACTTATTAGGCTTTTGATTATATATAAATAAAAATAGGTGATGAAAGTTTGTATTGAAATATGTAACGTTTATATGCGTAGGTAGGGAAATATGTCTAAGTGTGCCTACCCGAACGAGCAGACATTTGAGGGCAGACTAATGTGCGAAATGCATGCGAAATTAATTTTTTTTCAACTGCAAATTCATTTTTATTTACTGCACATTGATTACAATTCGAATTGTTAACACGATTTTTATTTTACTTAATTAATGTTCTTCGTGAAATAAAAACCAGTTTTTGGGCTAGGTTATTAAATATTTTTTCTTTAGTTGGGTCGTTTTTTGTTTATTTCATCGTTAATTTTGTAGTTGGTTTGCGTGTGTATTTTCGTAATACATAGTTTTCATAACCATTCTTTAATTCACTTAGATTTTACTAAATAAAAACGTTTTTACAACGTTCATAATGGAGTAAAAGAATATATAAATTTAATGTTTCTCCTATCCCCCTCTACTCCGTGAACATTGAACCTCCACTTCGTAGCCTATCAGTCAGCTCCCTGCTCCGAAACTGCGTAAATCGCTGTAATTTATAATTTAACTACTTAAACTGAAGTTAACCAATATGTACAGATAAAATAAAGTATTCTACTATAAGAGAAGGTATTGTACGAATTTTTACTATTGAAAATTATATATGATGTTGTTTTAATATTCTTTAATAACTCCCATGTCTGTTAAATTAACCATTCTTTAATTCACTTAGACTTTACTAAATAAAATACGTTTTGGGAAAATCTCTATGTATTAGCAAAAGATGGGAAAACAAACAACGTTGTGTATAAAAATGTACTTTTTATAAGGAAAGCAGGTACATTTTATTAGGCCAACGCGCACTAAGAAATGATTTTTGAAAATTCGTCTCCAAGGGGGTGAAAAGGGTGATAAGCGTTTGTAATAAAACAAAAAAAAAATACTTCATTTTTTAAGCTAGCACTAAGAACTTTTAGATTTAGCTTCTACGTTAAAAATAATGAGACGCGTTTTTTAATTTATTTTTTTAGAAATACCCGTTAAGGAGTAAAATACGTGAAATCGTATCATGTTCTCTCTATATATAAAAGAGTTCGTCCTGACTGAAAAGACCAAGAAATTCGGACAGTAGATACATATTATAAGGCCGATGCGCTCTAAGAAAGGATTTTAAGAGTGCATCTAAAATCAATTATATGCTTCTAGGGGCATTCGAAGGCTAGCTGATGGAAAACAGAAACTAAATCAATAGATTCAGTAGTCGAAAATGGCAAAGTCCCGCACTATCCGACGAATGTTAGAATACTTTAAATATATTTGGTCTGCCAGCACATAATCTGTTACATAATGTAGGGGCACCTTTAATTTAAAACCTCCAAAATTGTGTAATGGGAATAGAGTGCAGGTAAAAGATTTGTAACAAAATATAGAAGCTACAGTAATTATGGGATGTGGTCGAGAAGAAACTGTTTTTATCACAAGAATACCTCTAATACCATCCGAGTATACATTTTATTTCAAGAGATTATAGTTTTGGATATTACATATTGGATTTCAATTGAAAGTTCTGTATTCATGCCAGTTAATATTTAATAGGACATTTTATTAACAGCGATCGACAAAGGGATAAGAATTGGTAGGCTGGCTGAATTCACTATTGCCTTAAGTCATTGTGAATAATTAAAAATTCACTCTCTGCTTTATTCAAAATCAACGCGGACGAAGGCGCGTGCAAAAGCTAGTTTTTAATAAAAAAACATGTTTACTATGGTAATCACCCAATTCGTAAGTCAATTCACATAAATAAGATCATTGCACACCGGGTGTACTGCTCGCTCTCGAAAAAAATTTATTGCGAGGAGCGGATTGAACACTGTCTGTGTGCAATTTGAGGTAAAATGAAAATACATCATTAAAAATTTATAAACATTTATTTCAAAAATATTTTGATAATATAAAATCGTTATTTTGTTTCAATAATAAAAAACAGAATATAATGCAAAGACAATTTTTTAAAAGAAGTAAAAAGTTAAAAAAATAAAGTTTTTAAAACTTTTGGTGCACAGTAAAACCAATGCCAAATGTTGTTTTCCTGTACTTTACAGATTTCATTTGTTAAAAAAAAATATTATTTTGACGACTAGTTTACTCAGAATAACTGATAATTGCACATTAGAGAGACCGTCTTATAACCTCGGAACTCCATTGCACACAAGGTGTAGGGGGGGGGGTTAATGGGTTAACAGAGTTTCTTCCTTGAATTATCTGTTCCCGGGTCCGTTCTTATATAATGTCATATTTTTTCTTGATTTATTAATAGCCCAGTATAAATAAATATCTTCATTCATTAATCCAAATGAAGTTTTTTTGTAGTGAATTTCTAGATCTAACAACAATATAGTAGGATAGGAGGGGTAGAGAGTCGCGCTGTTCCAATCCAATTCCAGTCGAGAATTGAGGGGATGGATCATGATGAATCCACTCCTACCATTCATCATCAAAATTTAAATTGATTACATGAGCTTTACCAGGATTCCTAAACCATGCAGTCATACGTTATGTACATAGTGCTATCATAAAATCATAAAAATAAATAAAATCATAAAATGCCTTATGATATAATTTTTTATACCATACTTTTTCTAAGTGGGTGGTACCTAAATATTTGATTTAGTGGTCCTTCTAAATTAACGCTCATATTTTTAATTTGAATAATAATTCATCTTTTGAATTCTGATTTAAGTTTATTTGTGACTGATCTCATTGAAATGATTCCCTGAAAAATATTCATAATTTATGTTTTATTGCATATTATTTTGTCACACAGATTCCAGAAAAAAATAAAACAATTATCTAAAACAGGTACCGGTTTAATGTGACATATTTTTAAATTATAATATTGCCAGCAGGTATATCGCAATGAGGATTTTATCCTAATTTTCTTATGAAATATCCTTTATACATACACACACACACATATATATATATATATTAAATTTTGAGAATCAGTCAATTTTTTTAACTTCCTTTTGGCAAATTTCGGACACTATATTGGTCTCATAATCATCCCCTAACGGAGAAAAACAAATTATATTAAATAACACACTACTATAAATACAAAAATTACACTGGTACGATCGTAACTAACACTAAAATGGTACTTACAAATTGATGACGAAATAATATTTCTTTTCATTACTTTCATGTAATAAATAAATATTGTTTAAGAATTCATTATTGAAGCGAGTATTTGGCATCATTTTTCATTAAATTTCAATGATATTAAATATTATTATGATCATGAATACTGAATAACAATCGATTTATTATAATAAGTAAATAAATAAAATAAATAGATATCGTGAAATAGAAAATAATAAATGTATCTTCTCTTTCTTTATCTTTATAAATAAAATTCTACTGATTGTGTTTACGTCACTGAAATCATCCTAAGTGATTGGGCCTATTTTGATGATTTTTTTTTTAATATTCTAGTGGGCTCGAGGATGATTTAGGTTTTTTTATCGTCTGTTGTTAATAACCTCAATGTTTTACATTGGATCCGGCTGGCAGCGCAGCGATAGTGGTAGTATCGAGATTTTTAATTTCCTATCACATAATCATAAAACTATACTTTTAGTTATAGTGGCGAAAATTCGTCCACGCTTCTGTTATGTTTATATTTAAAAGGTTACCCAAGTTAATTCGTTGTGTAATTACTGTAGAAAAATTCTACGACTTTGACTTAATTCTTTCTTGCTATAAATTAAATCAGTATGCCAGTTGTTTAAATATGTTAAGAAGTATAAACATAAATTATACTTAACTCATTTAAGCAACAGACATACCTATACGCACTCGATATGTCAAGTTGTGATAACGGACGCCAGTAGGATAATTTAATGATTTTTTTTTTCATATATTTTATCAAAACTGTTGAAATAATTATAATCGATTGAAAAATGTATAACCTTTTATTTAAATGTTTGAACAGGACGATGTCTGTCGGGTCAGCTAGTATATATAGGTGAAAAATAGTTTTCCTAGACATATTAAGGTTAATTTAAAATGTTTTATGCCCTTATATTTTACTATACAATAAGGAATATGGTTTTCAGCTTAAGGGTTAATAAAAAAACGGTCCATAACGTGAAAAGGCAGTATCGAGATGGAGTTATGGTTGAAAATGAAGTGCGGATAAATAAAATTATTTTTTCAAAGGGCTGGTTCTGGGGAGGGGCAAGAATATCAGAAGGGGCAAGATTGCGTTTGTGGCCCGAGGCGTCCAATAACCCCTGCGGGAAAAACGTTGGGAAACAGGTAATTTTCCCCACCCCCTCGGCTTTTCCGCTTTGATAACATCTTTTAATTACAACAAGACCTTGAGGAGTGCGCTTCAACATGACGGGTAAGATGGCTGATCTGCAAACAAAGCTACTTGTTCAAGCGAGCTCTTTCAAAAGCAGTTCTAACTAACAGGGCCTTATTATCTGTTGATCCATGAGACATAAAGTTTTATTTGGATTGTTTGGTCTCCAAATTCTTTTCCTGTCTTCTGTGCAAAGCTAATCTGCTTCCTCCTGCCTGGAGATAAATTAAGAGCTATTAAAGAGCCAATTAAAAGGAATATATTAAAATATATTCGTAACGTTGACAAAGTTCTTCGAAAAGTTATTTTTTCTAAACAATCATTCACTTCTGATTCGATCTGATGTGAATACTGAAATATTAATTTTTAAATCTATAAATAATCTTCTTCTTCTTTTGAACCACAAAAACCTGTGAATACTCCTTGGGTTCAGTACATGATAGTACAAACAAACAGTACTGTTTCTTGGACAACGGTTGTCCAGGGAAGTGATTTGTCCTAGATCACGAGCAACCGCCAGTTTTCCCCCCCTTATCTTGGGTACCTACTTTATACAAGCTCAGTGAGCCCCAGAGGGTCCTAGATACCATGAAATCTATCTCTGGCCACTGAACAGATGAAATAAAAGTCTACCAACTAGCAGGATTTGCACCCAAGATCCTCGGCATGGCAACTAAGTGCTGTACCACGGAGCTACTCCGCCTATAAATAGCTTACGATTTTGCCTTGATTACGCTTTGATATTTGCTCAGTACTCCCTCTTTTCTTCGTACTTCCTTTTTCCTTCGTCCATTTCTTGTGGAAAACGGAGGTCTTCAGCCTTGTTTTTTTCCTGTAAACCCTGGTAAGCATTAATTTCGTCCTGAACTATTGCTTTCCAGAATACCCTCGTTAGTAATCTCCATCTCTTGTAAATCTTTTTCCATCTCTTTGAACCAAGCAGTTTTGGTCTTCTTTTCTTTAAAATATTTATAAATCCGGTTTCTCAGTCTTATGTGTAGTGTTCTCAGTTTTATTCTTAGTAAGAGGACATAAAATGCAATTCTCCTTTTTCTCATAACATTATATAATTTTGGAACATTAGTGTACAGCTGTTATGCCGATATCTGCACTCATATTGGTCCAAGAATTTTTTGGAAGAAGGTGTTTTCCATTCTTAAAACATGACCAAACCATCTAATACTGTTTTCTTCCTTGACTTTTTCTGCAGGCTCCACTCTGAGGCTTGATCTAATAATCGAAATTCGAATTCGGTCTTGTCTTGTTTTCCCCTCCATCTTCCTAATGAATCTCATTTCTGAAGCCGGGATCCTACTTTCATGTTTAGTGGTTAATGCCCAAGATTCCGATGGGTATGTTAATATGTGTCCTTGGATACTTCTTATTTATTCAATTTCAAACAATTTACCAGTTGAGTTAACCCACTCCCGGATTTCATTGTCCACGGCTCCTTTCTCATCAATGTGTGCTCCTAGATATTTAAAGCTTCTCCCATTTTTGATGGGCATGGCCTTAATTCTGATCACTCTCCATTTCGCTAAAGCATCCTGCCAATTCTCATAACCTTTTCTTTATCCGGGTTTATTTCTATATTGATCTTCTCTAGTTCATCTTGATGAACCCGTATATTGTGTATTTACATAATTTCTATGATAAATTTCCCATTGAAATTCAGCCTCTTAATGAGTCATTAACATTGGAGGAAACATAAGGGGATTTCTGGTACGTGAGCTACCCATTGCCGAATTTTTTAAGGGTACATCATTTTCATTCCTTTCATCATAAGATCGTATTTAAACACCCTTAAGATAGGAAAAACTGTGTCTAAAATATAACTAATGAGTGGAATAAACAAGGATTAACTCATTTTGGCGATTAGAAGCAATTGTCACATGATGACTTGTCTTCTTAAGAAAAATTTTCATCCCAAAGACAATTCTGCATACGCTAATGATTGTTACATATGATATTCATACACAAGATGAGGTAAAACTTACTTGGTCTGTGCAATTGCTCTGGATGTTGATAAATATTACATGAAAATGATTTGTTAGTGATAAATGAAAATGTAAAAATATAAATGTATATACTCTGAAATTTGTGAACTCTGTCTGGAAATAAATATAAAAATAAAAATGCAATATTTACACTATACTACCTAGATATGTTTTCTTGCAGTGATGCCTAAAATGAGAATTTTATAATGACGTTTACATCGTCAGCAAAAGGTATTGTTCACTTACGGCTCATTAAGACCATAAAATATTCATACAATTCAGACTAGACACGTAAGTTCATTCTACACTTTACTTGAATAATATATGAAGAAGCCTTCGTATTTCAATACTAAATTTATTCTCCAGTATTTTTTCTTTTAATGAACCCTTTTAGGATGCAGTGAAAATTCCTGAGGTAGAATGGACTTACAAACCTGTAGGAAAGTCGGGCTCCAAACCATAAGACGTAATTAAAACATAAATAATGAATTGCGTTAGAACCATTGAAGCTGTTGAAATATTTAGAGATCGAGAAACTAATTTATCCCAAGAGAATTAAAGAAAAATTAGGTACCGGTGTTACGAGCTCTTAACCCACATTTACCGGTAATGGCCTTCTTCTTTATTCAATTCTTTGCAATTTTAATTTCTTCTATTAAGGCTGCAATATCGGATTTCTGATGTTATTCCACGCGGACCTTTATGTTGGTAGTGTAATAAGTTCGGTATTTTCAGATTATCCTTCTGGTTATCGACAAATATTACTGGGTTTTTGTTAATAAAATATGTGAACGTTAAAATAAAAAAAAGGTTTGAAACAATCAATGGAGAATATGCGGAGAGATATTGGTTAGGAGTGTTGTCTTATTCTGGAACAGGCTGACGATCATAAACATTTAAAAATAAAGTGATCAGAATCTTCCATTACCGTCTTAATTATTTTCTTTGGTACGGTTTCCACCTTGTCCTTCCGAAGTCAGTTATCAATTTGTATTTGTTATCTGCGGCTCTTCTCTTAGACTTTGTGGATAAAACTGAAAAGGGTTGGGTGGGGACAAGGACATTTCGGGACAACTTGGGAAATAAATAAGCTCAAAACATCTTTATATAAAACTCTACTATATTAAAATAAAATGACACTCAACTACTATCAATAAGAATAATCCTAAAGGCATTAAAAAACAATAACTACAATAATCAAAATTCACCATCATCAAAAATAATGATTAATGAAAAAAATGAATATAATTTAAAAAAAGTCTCATCATTCCATCTGTTTTGTGATCGAAACATTACAAAAAGTAAACGAAAAAGAAAGTTACGAATAGATAAGAAGAAACAAAAATTCTTTTTCATACTTGGTTGGCTCCATATCCAACTGAACTACCATCTGGCTACACCCCGAATATAGTCAGGCTACAGAAAAATAGAGATTCCTACCTTCAAGGTCTTCTTTCCGGTCGGATCACGACCCTTCTCGCCAGGAGTACCAGTCTTCAACTTTTACTTTTTTGGGGGAAAACTCTCTTAAAAAGACTCATTCCTGTTAGCATAAACATTTGTAATTGTCTTCCCGTAATGTGCTGCGCCCTAGCGGACAGATTTGGCTTATTAATTCGCTCCCGTGAGAATCCATGTCTAATTTCCGGCTGCGTTTACAGAACTGGACGAGGGGAATGGTTTGTAATCACGTCTCGACCTTAAAATCATAATTTCTTACTATAAAGTACAATTCATTTATTTTTATTTTTAGTTTATTACCTACTTTTAAGGAAAACAATATGTAGCTGGTTTGGATATTAGTTTCTTTATGCAGGAGCTTGTTTTCTCCTGGCAGGTCCTTAAAGTGAAAACAAATTAATATGTTTTCCTTTGAAACGAAGCAAATCAGGTGCTTCTGACATTTCAGACTGGGATCCGATCAATACTATATCAACAGTTCCGTAATAAATGCAAAAGGGATATCATTGCTCTCTAGTTCATTAATGCTAAGAGTAATGCAACTAAAATATTTGTACCACATTTAAGGAAATCAGGGATTTAAAAAAATTACAGTTATATTTTTACATGATTTCGAAACTACAAGTAAATAAAATAACTACCTATGTTGTATTGCAATCCAAGAAATAAGATGGACTGGTCAAGGAGCTTTCAACAAGAAAAGTCATACCATCTTCTACAGCTGCGATGACAAGAGGCACACCTTCGGAACTGGATTTATTTTGAGCAAGAAGATAAATCAGTTAGTTATTGGCTTTGAACCAATTAGTCCAAGAATCTGTTATCTCCGAATAAAAGGAAAATTCCATAATTATAGTATGATTAGTGTCCATGCCCCGACTGAACCATCGGGAGATGATGAAAAAGATGCCTTTTATAGTAGTCTGGAGCAACGCCTTGATTCCTGCCCGAGAGCTGATGTTAAGATTATCCTGGGGGATTATAAGGCGCAGGTAGGAAAGGAGACAGAATACTTGCCCACAATTGGTCTAAATAGCATTCATGGCCATACAAATGATAATGGGATGAGGATGATAAATTTTGCTGCTTCAAACGGACTTGTGGTCGGCAGCACTATGTTCCCTCACAAAAACATTCATCTAGCGACTTGGCACTCCAATGACGGATTCACACGTAATCAAATCGACCATGTGTTAATAAGCAGCCGTCATATCAGTAGTTTGATGGATGTAAGAGTTTTCAGAGGAGCCAACATCGATTCTGATCACTACCTCATGATCGCCAGGTTTAGGGCTAGAATTTCCAACATCAGAAATCAAAATAGAGCACAATCGGCGAAGATTAACACGGAAAACTGAAAGATCTCGAGGTTAGGCAACTCTTTACTGACAGCATGAATGTCAAAATTAAAGATTTGTGTCAGGCTGATAGCATGGATCAAGAATGGCAAAAATGTAAAGAAGCCATGGAAGAATTGGCAGTTGGTGTGCTTGGATTCCAAAGACCAACTAAGAAAGTACCCTGGTTTGACGAAGAATGCCAAGAAGTGACCAGCCGGAAGAACCTTGCCTATAAAACAATGTTACAGCGAAGGCATACAAGAAGATCAGTGGAGGAATACAGATCCAGAAGGAGGGAAGAGAAACACACCCACCAGAGGAAAAAGAGGGCTTGGCACCGGGAACGCCTCCAGCAGATGGAAGAACTTCGGACTAATAATGAAATGAGAAAGTTTTTCCAAGAAATAAACAACAGCCGACAGACATTCAAACCTAGAATAAATGCCTGCAGAGACAACGAGGGTAATCTCACCACAAATTGGAAACAGGTTCTGAAACAGTGGCGGCTTTACTTCGATGTCCTACTTAATGACGTAGGTGGAATAGAAAGAGAGGAAATAGAGATGCCCCCAGGGGAATTGGAGCCTCCTGATGTGGACGATATTTATGAAGCTGTGGAAGAGCTCAAGAATAATAAAGCACCAGGACCAGATGGACTCTCCCCTGAACTTTTTAAGTATGGAGGAGAAGAATTAGTCAAAGTCCTCTATAATATCTGGAGGATGGAGGAAATCCCTTGTGAGTGGCGCAAAGCAGTTATATGCCCGATTTACAAGAATCGGGATGTGCTTGATTGCCATAATTATCGTGGTATATCCCTCTTACCATGTGCATATAAGGTGTTCTCTCGAATACTTTATAAAAAATTGCTTCCTTTTGCCGAGCAGAATACAGGAAAGTACCAGACGGGCTTCATGAGAGGAAAGTCTACCATGGATCAGATATTCTGCATTAGAAGCATTCTGGAGAGGTGCAGGGAGTATAATATCCACACACACCACCTGTTCATTGACTTCCGAATGGCCTATGATAGTATAAAGAGGAACGAGCTGTACAAGGAGCTGCTGGAAATGGGAATACCACCGAAGCTGATACGACTGATTAGGGCTACGATGAAGAAGGTACAATGCACAGTGCGTGTTCAAGGTGACCTGACTGAAAGCTTCGAAACTCACAAAGGGCTGAGACAGGGTGATTGCCTTGCATGCCTTCTCTTCAATTTGGCTCTTGAAAGTGCAGTGCGGAAATCTGGTATACAAATTGGGGGAACTATATTCAATAGATCTTCTATGATTTTGGCCTTCGCCGATGACATAGATATTGTGGCAAGAACCCCTACAGATTTAGAAAATGCTTTTAACAGTCTCCAGATAGCATCAGCTAGATTAGGTTTAGAGGTCAATGAATCAAAAACCAAATATATGCATGCAGGCCCACAAGTGAATGTGCATGAACCATCGCATTTTATGGCTGGAGGGTTTAAATTTGAAAGGGTGAAGGAATTTGTGTACCTTGGATCGCAGGTGAACGCGGATAATGACATAAAAGCAGAAATCCATCGCAGAATTATGTCCTCAAATAAATGCTATTTCGGGTTACTGAAGCATTTTAGAAGCAGGGCTATTTCCCAAAACACGAAGGTGCATTTGTATAAGACCCTAGTAAGACCAGTTCTCGCTTTTGCCTCCGAATGCTGGACATTCTCAGGAAGCCCTTCTCCTAAGGTTCGAGAGGAAAATTTTGAGGAGAATTTATGGCCCAGTTTGCACCAATGGGATATGGAGGATAAGGACGAACGCTGAGCTAGCAAGACTCTACGAGAGCCCAGATATTTTAAGGGTAATAAAAGTAGGCCGGCTTCGATGGGCAGGTCATATAATTAGAATGACCCTGGATGAGATTCCTAAAATGGTCCAAGACGAAAGGATTTATGGGACAAGAAGAGTGGGAAGACCTCGGCTCCGATGGATCGATGGAGTGGCGGCGGATGCCAGGTCCATCTTGGGAATTCGCAATTGGAGAGCAGTGGCAACCAATAGAGAAGACTGGCGAACCAAGCTGCAGGAGGCCTTGACTCTACAGGAGTTGTAGCGCCACGAATGATGATGATGATGATGATGACCTATGTTGTATTGTTAGATTCATTATTATATAAGATCAAACAAATTTTAAAACATAAGTTTTAAAATTCATTACCAAACATTTAAAAAGGCCTCTATATGTAAAATTTAGTTATAGTAACATTGCCTAAGCAATGTTTGTGGTTTTAATTGAATATATATATATATATATATATATAATATTAATCATTAAAAATGTATTATAATTATAACATCCATAAAGAAAAATAAATATAAAACAAAAACTCACGTAAAGTAATTATAATTTGTTAAATGAAAAACATGGTCAACAGTGTGGTAGTAACGAAAACATATGTTCATACCAATATTTCACCTTCTAAAAAAAAAAATTAATCAGCGTTTTCAGAAATCATTAATTAAAACTAATAAATAATACATTCCTTAATTGACAACTTTTTTCCGGATTTTGAAACTTTCAAAAAAAGTTCAAAACTTCGACCGTTCAAACTTACAAATATTTAAACATTCTAGCTTTCAAATCTTCAAGCCTTTGATGTTTTAAAGTTTTAAGAATAGAAGGTTTAAAAGTATGAAGATTTGAACGTTAATGGAAGTTTCTAGAGTTTGAAGGTTGAAGGTTTGAACGTGTAGAGGTTTGTGTGTTTGAACGTTCACACCGTTCATTTGAACGTTCTTACCTTTGTACGTTCAAAGATTTGAACATTTGTAATTCAAATGTTTGAACAATTGAAGGTTTCGAAGTTCAAACATTTAATCTTCCAAACCTTCAAATGCTAAAAACCTTTAAACTTTCAAACTTTAAACCTTCAAACTTCCATACCTAAGTATGGTTTATATTTATTAGTAAATAAAATTTACCTACTGTCATAACGTTGCCAACTGCCCCAAAGTTTCAACATCATTTATATAATATATATGCTCGTAGCTATTAATATGCATATTAGAACCTAATATGCATAAACGGACGTATTAATGTTGAACGTTTGAAATTTTAATAGTTAAATCGTTTGAATGTATGTCATTGGACGATTGTATGTTGTAGAGGTTTTAAAGTTTTTTAATTTAAATGCTTCAACGTTTAAATTTTTATAAGTTCGAATATTTAATCTCCCGTTCAAACCTTCGAACGTTAGATGCTTTGAAAGATTGAACTTTTGATGTTTGAATGCTTGAAGAATCAAAAACCTCCACTCATTCAACCTACGAACCTCCAAACTTTCGAACATTCAAACCTTCATACAGTCACTCCTTCAAACCTCCAAACTTTCATACCTTCAAACCTTCTAACCTACCTTTGAGACTTCAAACGTTCAACTGTCATACCTTCAAATATTTAAACGTTTAAACTTGTAACCTAGGAAATTCCAGTCCTTGTAGGACCTGGGCCTCTCCCACCATTCTTCTCATATTTGAGGAAGGCAGAGCACTCATTCGTTCTAGGGATGAAAAATTGTCCAAATGGCGGATGAACGGAAAATGAACGGGAAAAGTATATTTGAAGTAATGAGAATACTCAAGGTCCACATTGGTGTCCAAAGAAAGTGAATAATAGCCTCCTCACAACGCACAACGGCGAGATGAACTGGCCATACTGTGTCAAATATAATCAAGAGAAGGCAGCACTATATTACTCCTGAAACAACCTACCACGCATTTATAAGGGAGTAGGCTTCTTGGTCAATAGACAGACGGAAAAACCAGTGCGAAGAAAATTGTATGATACTCGGAAATGAGGAGTTTTTAGAAGTCATTCAGTTTCAAAGGATTCAGTTGATATCTATATGCAAACCTGGCCGAGAAATGATTCTGTTGTATAAAGAGAATTTAATGAGACTGGTAATGAAAAACCATGATCTAATAAGCATGTTATACTTCAATACCAAGGTTGAAGAAAGCTGTCCCGATAGTGGGAGATATTGGTTAGTTAGAGAAGGTTTTAGGACGACTCTTGAAGAAAATCATAATAAACAACTTAAAGAAACCAGAAGTGCAGATGAAAGTAAAAGAAAAAGTGAATGAGGAAATTACTAAAATTACACCATTGAACCACCATAAATCTGGAGAAATTCAAACAATGCCATCGTAACAGTCACATATATTCTAATTGGGCTGTAAAAAGTAGTGATTATGGTGTAATATAATATTGTAAATAAAAGTCTGCCTTTTCTAGCATTGTGAATCATAAGCCCGTTTTCTTTTTCAGTATGTACCCGTATTATTACGGATGATTAAAGTGACTGAAGGAGAGGGTAAAAAGGTGGGAGGTTAGTGGGAATAGAAGAGGAGGGAGATGTGAGATGTGGTGAGGAAGGGGGTGGGGGTGTGGTGTTTATCGCATAACCTATCCTGTAATATGTTGGAGGGGGGGGGGCTTGATTGGGTCTCATGGTGTTGACGTGTTCTAACTAGGGCATACTAATACCCTACTAGTGTTTTACCAATTTCCGAATAATAATAATACAAGATATTATATTGAATGAAACCATTTTTTTTTTAGCCCAGGATCGAGGCGATCTGAGGTTGGGAAGTGGAAGAGGGGTAAAGGGTAAAAAAACGGTTTATCTCGATTTCCGGCAAATCTGCATGTCCTATGGAAAAAAGTTGTAGGTAATAAAAATATCTACAACTTTTTTATTTACACTTTTTTCAGATAACCTCAAAATTTATGTGAAAAATTTAAATAACCAAGTTTTTGTTATTTTTTTTTGTCTGTCACAAAAAAATTTTATGCAATCTATTTATAAATGTAAAAATGATAATATAACACTGAATCAATAAAGATTTCGAAAATATCAATAGGCAAAAATTAAATCATCTTTCATATTGGCAAATCTCCCACCCACAGAAGGTGCAGCAGAACAACATTGTTACAGGCCATATTATTTGCTTCAAATTTTGTTGGGTAACGAAGTGACATCAACAGATTGGGGCTGGAAGCAACATCAATGTGGCATTATGCCCACGTTTACAGAAAATGAATTAATTCCGGAAATATTCTTAAACAGTTTAAAATATGGCTGCCGAAAATATGGTTTAAATTCCTAAATTTGTGCTCAAATTGTCATAATTCTGAAAAATGCTCCAATTCAGATGAAAATAATTTTAAATAAATAGCTCAAAATTGTACATAATGATTTTTTTTTAAATTTCGGATTCGATATTTTTTCGTTTCTTTGCATTTTCTGAGAACATTTACCATAGTAGAGATTTCAACAAACAAAAAAGCTACCGACTTTTTAAAAAAAACTGATATTTTGACGTGAGAATTTTCGATTGAAAATTAGGGTGGTTTTCCGATATTAAATTAAAATATTCCATGTTTTAATTTTAGTTGACAGTGCACACATTAAATGTTAATATCTGGCGATAGAGAACGATAACATTCATCAATTAGTACTGAAAAAACGGAGTTTCACTAGACAGCATGATTTTAGAAGTTTAGGTGTAGGTATTTGGTTACGAACTAGTGTATACTGAATCCATATCTGTTTTAATTTTGTCTACTATGCCTACTAATTTCGGTGATCTCAATATTATCCGCCGTTAACCAAGCAGCCTTTCCTAGTATACTGGAAACAACTGTTAGGCCATGAGAAGCAGAATGGCAAAAATAATGACAGACATTTAAAACATTTACCAATTAAAAGCTCCATTTTTGAATTAATTGCCACTTTCACGGTACCTTAACTTGTTACCTACATTTCTCCCTTAATAGTGGTTATTTCCAAACAACTAAACACTCAGTGAATAAAATACATATCTGATGCAAAAATACCAGCTACTCAAGGTTGTTCTTAGCTGATTGGTGAGAATACCTGCTTCAATATTATAATTGTGTCCCGTTAGTTACTGTCCCACAGCTACTTCCTATTTTTCGTGCAAAGGTTTAGTGCTTAATAATATTATTTTAAATTTTACCGGTCATCATTTCTCTTTTGGAATATATATAGACTATTTATTAGGACTATATACATGCAATATATAGACTATATATAATATATATAGAATATGTATTATCTTAATAACCCCATGGTCACCTTTGCGTTCAATAAGGCGCCTGGTTTTGCACTCGCTGGAGAGATATCGACCGAGAGTGAGCCCTTCTAATTATTCTCAGGGAGGTGGAGGGCGCTAGTTATGGTTGACAAATTGAGGGAGTGGCTCCTTTGTAGGACGGGGCAAACTCCTCCTCATGATTAGAGCACTGACCACGCTGGTGCATAAGTAATAAGACTCTAACAACAGCCTTCCGACCCACCTGCCCCTTGTCTTCTACCGTCCCGCAGGATAATTCCAGCCCTTGGCCAAAGACCAAAGGAGGGGGCAATAGAGGCCTTTGTTCAAGGTTGATCAACGCCGAAGGAATCGATCATGAATGAGAAGCGAAGAAAAATGATAGCTGCAAGTATCAAAGTACTTTAATACAAAATTGCATTTTTTATGCACGAATTTCCTATGTAACTCTAACCTAAAGTGAACTCAGTTTTTTCACCCCCGATTCACAAATGGTATTAGGGTCATTTAACCCTCAAGTAATGAGACATGTCCCTGGAACCTTTTGGTACCTATTTTCTGGAAATACCAACCCTCCAATAGGACCCCCCCCCTATTACTCAGTACTTTTATTCTGTTCCAATTATGGAAACCCAATCTTGCAAATAAAAAATAGTTGTTAGGACTAATGACCCAATGCTTTGTGACAAAATACTATTGTGAAAATATGGTTAAATAGATACGTATGTCCAACAAGGAAATGAAGAAAACATATTTCCTTTGTGATATATACAAAATACCAAAATGATTGGAGTGCTTAAAGAAACTGTATGTAAATTTCTTGGAATATAGATAATTTTAATTTTGAAAAGTACTTTTTATTTTCATTAATAGGGCTTTAATTTTTTTAATACACAAGTTTTAAAATATGTAGTTTTTGATTTTCACTATTTTCTTCATTTATTTGTTTATGGAAATTACAAATGCAAGAAGGTTCATATAAGTAATAAAAGGTTTAAATATTTCATTTTGTATTTATTAATACATTTTTAAATCTGATCAGGTATGACAGAAAAAGAAATTTAATTTCTACCTGTCATGGTAATTAAAGTGACTCTTTTCTTAGCGGTTCATATTTTAATTTTTTTTAAATGTCATTCAACCCTCAATTTTCGTAAGCGCGTTTTCCGGCATTTCACGGGGATCTATGGGATCAATGTGATGTAACTAATTGTACAAATCTGTGGACAATAGTTTTTCTTAGTACTTATATACCTAAACATGAAGTATGATTGCCCCTCTTAAATAATATGTAGTTCTCTATTTTCAAAAGAGAAATGATGACCGATAATATTTTTTAGGAGGATGTTATTCAGTACTAAACCATTGCTTGAAAAATAGGAAGTAGCTGTGGGACAGTAACTAACGGGACACAATTATAATATTGAAGCAGCTATTCTCACCAATCATCTAAAAATAACCTGAGTACTCGGTATTTATGCATCAGATTTGTAGGTAATTCATCAAGTTTAGTTGTTTGGAAATAACCATTATTAAGGGAGAAATGGAGATAACAGGGTAAGGTACTCTGGAAGTGGCAATTTATTCGAAAATGGTGCATTCATTTTTATTAAGTTAGTAAATACTTTAAATGTATATAATTATTTCCGGCATTCTGCTTCTCGTGGCCTTGTTGTTACCACTTTACTTGGAAAGGGTGCTTGGTCAACGGTTGATAGTATTCTCAGATATCACCCAATTAGTTACCATGATAAACTTAATTCAGTTATAGATATAGATATAGGACCAAAGTTTTAGTGTTGGTATTTTGTTTGACCTGGTATAAGGTCGCTACCAAATACCAACACCAAAACTTATAAAAACGCATTGTCTAATTAGACACCGCTTTTTCAGTAATAATTAATGAATGTAATTACATTATAGAATTTGCGATAAGATATTTGAAATATGGAAATTTAAGACAGTTGTTCATTACATTATATTAGTTCATTACTATCCTATACTACTATGACTAAACTACTATCAAAGTTTAGTCGACTACTATTATAGTTAAGTTGACAGTTCTAGTGTTGTGACAAGTCACCGCACTCACTATTTGCCCTGAAGATGGCATACACCGTACGCCGAAACGTTGGCATAATTAATAAAAAATAAGTTTTGGTAATTTATTTGTGTTATCATTGACTGTACCCCCTGACCGGTTCAATCCATCATATTGAATTTAAATTTGAAAATTCTGCTGGGCCTCCTACTCATGCATGTATGTAATTAGGAATTAAACGTTCGATGCTTGGTATCTGTAGTAGTCATGTAGAATCTGTCAAGTGGTACACAATTGTTTAATAGCTTAAGTCCGGAAAATATTTGATCTTGACGAAGGCTACTCGGTTTAGCTTCCATCATGATTAAATTAGATCCTTACAAGGAGAATTATTGCATTATGCTCTACCGATCTGAGAAGTCCAGTCTTGACAAGAAGGATTCTAAAGCTTACATATGATTACAGGCCCGATTAAGGTATTATTTATTCGTATCATCGTTGTGCTGGGAAGAGATTTGGTTCTTAGATGTTTTTAAAGTCCACAACAGGCCCTGTTATGGAATTTGTAATCCGATGCCGAATCTCCGGTTACTTATCATTTGTCGAGTTGAGTTGTGCTCGAAGGTAAATAAACTCTTCTATATAATCGAAGCTGGAATCTTTTTTTATCCGTATTCTTAACTGGACAGAGTCTTTACTGTGTGCAAAAAAAATATAAAAAAATAAAAAAGAGATAATTTATCAAGCATTATCAACAACTCATCAGGCCAATTTAATCTTTATAATCAGACAATAAAATTTAAATTCGTATTGAAAAAATAGGAAAAGCTAAAATAAAAGATCATATCACATGAGGAGTGGGATTAGGATGTCCTATTGCACAGTCGTTGTTCTTTGAAGAGGCTGAGGATCATTAGTAACTCCACATTCTCAGCTATTATATTTACCTCTGTACCACCTAGGGTCATGTTTAACACCGTCATAATAGTAACTCTTAATATGTATTTACCACCCAGGACAAATAATACACCTCTTGTAGGACGATAATGTTGTGTATTATTTACTTGTGATAATTGTATATTAAATTGTATAGATAATTTTGTATTAAAAAAAAAGATTCTCAGAAAGATTCCTCTTGCCTATTTAGTTTAGGTTTTTTTGCACTTTCCCCTATTAGAATTAGTATATATTAATTAAAATCTCCGGTCCATCGGCGGTGTTTTATTCCTAAAACTTAGGTCTATTATACCACTTGTAGAAGTCAACTGAAGGAGCTTTGAAAATCATATATTAATTACTAATGGACCTGATATGGCTTTAAACAAAGAAAATGAAGAAATCGATCGTCTTAAGTGTCAAAAATAAAAAAAATGTGAAAGAAATCGTCTCTCGAGTGACAGCTATAAATCAGTTAAAAACTGAGGCAGACACTTAGTGGAATGCAGGTTGAAGTCTTTTTTCATATATACTTTTTCAAACTTCTTTCTGGTGACGTTTCGAGACTTTTTTGATCTCATACTCATGCCCTAACAGTGAAAAAATGAGCATCTCAATATATGTATATATTATTACTACTGCCAATTTTTACTAATGGGCTTAGAACGTTGATGATTTAATTTGCATGTGAGTATGTTTAAATTTGGAATGGTAGATTACAGAATGAAATATTTTTGTTTGTATCTTACCATCAAATCAATGAAGCTATTGGCAACATTCAAAAATGATTTAAACATCTGAGATATAACAACTGATGAATGGATTAATATTTGGCGTAGCAATTTATGAGAGTATTTAACATAGCAGATTTAAGCAGAACATTTGGTATATAAATATTCATTAAGTCACAAAAGACTCGGTTTCATGGAGAGGAACTTTGAAATAGAGGTGGTTGTCATTTTGATACGCATTTTAATTATATAGGTATGGGTACTCTTGTTTGAAATTAAAATGTTTACTCCCTCGTATCTACAATTATTAGTTCATTTCACAGCTTTATAGTAATGAAAAAATGGTAAATAATCAAAACATTGGTCTTCAAATGGTTAAAACGACATGTTAATATATATATACGAGGGTGGTGTGAAAAGTTTCCGACCTAACAAAAATACAAGACATTTTTTCAACATAGTCTCCTTGTAACTAACTATACACACTTCTCCCAGCGATGTTCCCATCTCTGTGACCCGTCCAAAAAGTATTCGGTAGTGAAATGGTTGCCGAATACTAAAATATAGTTAATAAAACCAAGAAGGTGAAATAGTCATTAAAACATGTACGTCTCATATACAGGGAGAAAAAATTAAGTAATTCGATATCTCATACAAGAATAAGTAATTTTGTAGGCATCTGGATGAAAAATAAAAAATTAATACAATATACGATTTTCCTAGAAATCAAGCTGTTGGAGTCTTACTATAGAGCCTTAATAAAGAAAATACAAATATTAAATACTATCTCAATTGCCACAGCCAATATTTTTAATCCATTCATCACGTATTTCTCCTGGCTACGAACGTGTCTTCAAGTTCTTTGCTGACGTTTCACTGGCCATGCCACTAGCTTCCTCAGAGCTTAATCTGTGTCTCAGAAGAAATACGTGATGAATGGGTTAAGAAAAATATTAAATAAAACTTAAAAAATAATTAATATGAGAATCCTGGTAACTTGAATAATGATAACTAATGTTTTTTCGTAACATCAGAAGTAAAATATTTACCATGCAAGATATGAACCAGATATTCTAAACCATCTCCAGATTGGGATATGAACAGAAACTTGAGCAGGAGAACTTTAAATGTGGATAAGGAAGAGGGATTACTGATGTTGGGAGGAAGGGAATTCCAGTGAGTAGCAGAACGTGCTATAACGGAATTTCGGAAATATGCATATCTACTCAAAAATGAATAAATAATATGGTGGCCGAGGTATTGTGGGCAAGGAGTGAATATAGGGTCTCATGAGGTAAGACATGTTATAAACCGTTTTCCATTCATCGAATCTACTTATATGAAGAAATGAAATATAAAATACATGAACAAATTAATTTACTCGTAGTCGTGTTTTAGAGTTTCTCCCTACTGTGCTGCAATAGACACATTTATAATCAGTATATGAAGATATAATTTTTACTGAAAACATTTCAGATACGATAATCTAGGACCTCATTCTAAATACTCCGGAATAACATAAATCCTTATTCAATCCAAAGCTTCAGTGATCTGGTTCACGTCAGTTCACGCGTTCATTGGATTTCTTCTGCACTGAGTAGAAAGTGGTGTCAAAAGCCTTCTGGAGAAGGAAGTTTGAATATCGGAATATTTGTTGTTCTCTCTAGGAAGGGTACTCTATTTCCAAGCTAAAAATATTGCAAATATAGTAGTAATAAGTTTATGAACTTATATAATTATTCTTTATTTTAGTTCTGTTCCAGATCTGGAGATCCACTTGAAAAGTATCTAGGTGCTGTAGGCCGATGAGAAATGTGCTGGAGTTAATCAGGGAGAAGAGGAGGAGAATTAAGCAACCGCTCCTTCAACGTAACAGAATTGAATGGAAAGCTCTTCAACTGTTGTCATGTCACAAACAGCCTTCATTAGCTTGGATTCAACTGCCCTGATTTCACCATCTAAACAGTTTGAACATTATTTTACACATTTTTATAGTGTCTTATTGCCCATAAATAATATTTAAAACATTTATTCTTTATATTACCGTATCATTAAAAAAAAAAAATTATTCTATACAGCTTTGTGCACTTGGGGTTACCACAGGTAGCCGACTGTCATTCATATCTTTTGAAGCCTATAAGTGTTACCTTTTTCGATTAACCATAAAGTAAGTTTTATATAATATGATTATTAAAAAAAAAATGTATAAGAGAATATAGAATATTCCCCCAAACCCGACAAACCTGTGGACTATGCATGGATGATTCTATGAGTACATCAACAAAAATCTCGAATTTTGTTTTCATTGTTACTACAGTAACTTGCTTCCAGTTGTCTTAAAGTGGAAATTCGAGATAAAAATGGTTTGAAGAATGTTAAATTTCATACATATTTTTGGAAATAAGGACTACCGACTGAGCGACAAATTAGTGGATATCTGACAAAAGTCGGTGGTAAAGCATTTCTAGAGACCATAAAAACTGGCTCAGGAATGCTATTTACGCCCCTTCTGAAGGACGGCATAACCAAGGATTTTTATTATCTTTAAAATTCCTGTCGGACTGTGAACCTGCAATCTTGGAAATACGATGGTTGTTATGCTAACCATTACACAACAGGTGACCTTATTATTACATTGTTATAAGGGGTTTATAAGATAATGCTATATAATTATTTATAAATATAAATAATATCAAAATATGTTTCCTGTAATATATAATATAATGTATAATATTTATAGAAATAAAGTTGTAAATAACTGGACAGAAGAGAAGAAGAAAGAAAACGGTGTACTCGTGGGAACAGAAAAGAAAAAAAAATAATGGATTAGTTTTTGTGAACACATATTTATACATATATATCTATATATTATAAGAAATAGGAAAGAAATAATATTTATATTAATGACATTCTGAGTAAAATGAACGTTATTGTGGTGAATCCTTCAAATGAAGAGTCCAAGGATATTTGAAAATTTCTCCTAAAATAAATAAATATAACACTTCAGTTAGGCATAAATTGAGTCATAAACGGAAACTGATTTGAGAATTATTTTAAGTTATGAATAGAGAGAAAGAAATAACTTAGTTCGAAATCAAGAATCAACAGTAATATAGAGAGAGGAAATTCTCGCCTATAACGCTCAACCGGTCGTTACGGATCTGGGAATTGTACCTGAACACGCCTCCTCAACTGGCATTTTATGTGGAGTGAAGAAAGAATAACATCTTCCAGGCGGAGCGGTTCTGGGAGAATGTAAATTAGGTCATTGGTGCCTATGGACCGCACAGAATTCCTCAACTTTTCCTAAGAGACACGAGTAGCGAACCAGCTTGCTCGTACTGAGAGTATCTAATCCATATATTTTATAGATTTTATGTTTTCATTAAAACACCCTTCCAAACTGTTTATGATTTTTGGACTTTTGACTTACGTAATGTTTACCTCTGTAACATTTTGTAAATAATTCAGTATGTTACTGAACTGTTCAACGGTGGTTTAAGAGATTTTGTAACAGAGAATTGAGCCTTGAAGATAAAGAAGGCCTTGGAAGAAGTTCGGTTCATTCTTGATGTTCTCAGAGCTTTGGTTGAAAAAAAATCTCAGAAGCACTGTTTGATGACTGGTAGGGAAATCCGAAGTCAGCAAATCAACAGAAATGGCCGTCTCAAGGCGATTGGGAAAGCGTAAAATTTTGAAAGTTGGCAGAACTTCTTCCATGGTCTTCTTTGTCTCCAAGGCACAAGTCTTCCTCTCGAAATCTCTGTAACCAACGTTTAACAGAGCAATCACCTATATTGGCATCATTTCAGGTCGATATTTCTTGCACTTTTGGGTTAATTCCGGCCGAGTTTGAACTCGTAAAACAAAATTATGCGAAAAGTTTACATCTTAAAGAATTAATTCCAAGTTGCAAAATATTACAGAGGTAAACTAACATTTTTGTTAGTTGAATTAATTAAAATGATAATAATATTCAATCAATATCAACATTATATTATCAATATTATTAAAATTACTCTTGTAGGATTGGGATATCGCATTATAAAAGAAAAAAATTACAATAGGTATCCTAATATCTAACACTGTATTAGTACGACATCCAAAGCAGTTAATTTTTTTTCATTTGTTTTTCGATTTCTGTGTTTTTTTAAAAGGATTTAAATAGTTTAATTTTAGAATGATAATTTGTGGTGTTATTGGTAAATACTTTTTCTTTAAATCCATTATTAGTTTATATAAATTTTTATTTTTTTATTTTTGTTTATTAATTGGCTTATTATTAATATTTTTAGGAATTAATTTTTTATCAGATAATTATTCTTTACTTTTAGATTGGGAAGCTTTAACTTTAAATTCTTCCTGTTTTCTTTAAAATCAGCTGATTTCTTATTTCCCTCTTTGAAGATATAAATTACACAGAATCCCCTGAGGAATCGCTAGATCTCGCGGGTAGTAGAGTACGGCTTTTTTCAATTTTCTCGTGAAGGCAGCCTTTCTGGCCAGGATCCTCCTACGAACGGGAGGGAAGGAAGGATGAAGGGGAAGTGTTTGACGCCCCCTGGAGATATAGTGGAAGATAGCCAGGGGGCCGGCTGAGCAATAAACCAGGCAATTGCTTTTAAGGTCGGTAATATTTCTCTGCCCGAGTGACTTCAGCAACACACCAATGGCTAACTAAAAGCAAGAGTTGCTTCCAGACAAACAGCATGGGAATAAATAAACCCGCTCCCCCCTCCACCATAATGAATATCTTGGTCTGGAGAACCCACCATTTTCTTGCTCCTTTTGTAGTAATGGTGCTTGAATAGTAGAATATTATGTATGACAATATTTTGGCAAAAAAACATGCTCCATTTATGGCGGTAAAACTAGTGGGTTCATCTTGTGGAGTAGATCAGTGAAATTACTATATCCGAAAATGCAGCATGAAAGGTGAAAAGGAATTATAAGATACTTATGATCCGGTTACTTATGATCACCTGATTTGGGAATGACCATTATGTCTCGTTTTGAAGGGACAGTCCATTTTCTCGGTCACCAGTCCGTGGTCCCCAAACAATGCTCTGGATGGCAAAATAGTCTCGTTTTCGGAAATAGCTCAAAATTATAAAATTATGGAGCTTGTCAGACACTTGAAAGAGTTGTTTCTCTAATGAATAAATAGAGGACGTCAAAAAAAAAAAAAACTTGCTGGTTTCAGTTCTGAAGGCGATGTTGATAACTAAATTCAATAAAAAAAAAGAATATTATTATTTAAAATCATCACAAACTTTGTTTGTTTGTTCATTTAACGTCACTTTTTGCTGCTATGGCTAATCCGACGATGCTACATAGGGAGCTCTAAATTTTGCATAACCCAGGTTTAATTAGGATAGGGATTTTTAACGAGTACCTGACATCGTACAGGCTAGGAACCCTCGTTTAACGTCCCTTCCGAAGGACGGCGTAACTAAGGATTTTTTACTCCTTTTAAAAACCCCAGGGCCACCTGCCGGGCTACGAACCCGCAATTAGTTGTTTGTTACGCTAACCACTAGACCACAGGTCGCCACCAGTTCACAAACTTGATTAAAGAAAATTGTTACTCTGACAATTTGTTTTTATTTTCATTGTTGACATATTAGCTGGCTCAACCAATATCTCTGGTTGAGTTGAAACACGAATGGTTACTTTATCCTTGGGGCGGAAATTTATATTTAAAGGAAATTTTATTTTTTATCTATGTTAAAAATGTGTGATGTTTGTGTGGTTATAAGAGAATCCATTCATATGATCAGTCGCGCAATCGATTTTGAATATAATAAAAAAAAAATGGAAGTATGGAAAACCTATGGACTATATTGGTCAAAAAACATTAAACACTGAAGTAATATGAACAATTAAGTCTCTATTAATTAATTAGAATTAGCTTTACAATATTCATAAAATAAATGCGAACAAGCTGCGTTCGATGTTAGTATCTTCTTCGGCCAGATATTCCTCGAGTCAGTAACTTCGTCTTACATAAATAATCTCAAGCTGCTAAGGAGGGCGAAGATAATGTATTCTCCTTAAGATAGTGTATCTACTATTGTTGTACTGCTGGATACAGTTCTGGGTCCATTGTACCCATCAGATTTAGCAACGCAGATTCATAGAATCCGGGGGGTTGCAGCTTGTTGAGAGAACACGTTTACTAGCTTGTCTTTCTCGGCGGCTCATTGTCTTAGCACCCTCTGTAGATCGATAGGGCCAGGACACCCTCCTTAGACGATGTTAATTAAGCAATATGGCCCGTGTGTAAATGCCAGAGTGACCACAGAAAGGTCACCGGGAAAATGTCACCGTTCCAACAGTGCCATATAAAGGTGACTTAACGGGAGCTGGGACAATGCGGGCGCGGGCTAGTAGACTCCGTCGAGAGATTTATAGCCATCAGGAATCTGCATTGTGTAAGCACTCCCGTTCGCGATCTGTTTTCCCTCCAAACAATAGAATCCCTTCCAGGCTAAGTATACAGGGGTTTATAAACAAATCTTCACGGTCCTGGTAAAGCTGAAACTTTAACAAATGAAACTATTTAAAATTAAAATAATGGATGTCCAATATAACAAAAGAAACCCCCCGCCAAAAAAAATAAATAAATTAATAGGCAGTCATTAAGATTGCTGACAAAAATAGAAAACATATAACTCTTTGAAATAACTATGTTCTATTTTGAATGTATAAATCAATTATAGTCTGAACTTTTTTAATTTAATATTTTGTAAATTATAGGCTGATTTTCTTATCCATGGGCACTAGGAGCAATAAATATATACATTTTCTGGTAGTTTATTACTAATAAAAACAAATGACGTGCTGCCCAAGCTAAATACAACTTAATTGAAATAATAAGTCGTATATAGTTATATTATTTATATCATCGGAATTCTCGATTAGTTTAGTATTACATGGAATATTGTGAAGATTTTTAAGAACAAAAAAAATATTCTTAGAAGGAAAATTTTAAGTCATCAATATATTCATATAAGGTATGCAGCTATATAGACGAAATAACTTGTATAATTGGTTCTTTAGAGAGATAACAATATCAATTAGTATTAAGAACCTGAAATAATGCTAACCAAAATACTATTATAAAAAATATATTGGATATTTTTAAGTATTAAAATTATTCTTAGACAGAAATTTATAAATTATCAATATAATTTCATAAGTTGATGGCTCTTTACGAAATGGGATTATCACTGAATATAAGGAGCTTGAAAGAATCTTGAGTATCACAATATAGAAAATATTTCGAAAAATTTAAAGAACTAAAACTATTCTTAACCAGAAATTTATAAGTAACCACTGCATTCTGTCCGTAATGTCAATACATAAACGGAAAAAAAATAAATATATGTCTGTTCAAGGTGTCGGCGTCGACACTTAGAACAGACAATTTCGATTTTCTAAAGCGATGTTTTCGATTACCTAGTAAGCTACAGGATCTAGGAACAGGATGATTTTTTTCCCTGTTTCAAGGGTATTCCAAATAATTTAGACCCACTGTCAGAATAATGGAAGTTTGACCAAATTACACACTACTCTAAATGAGTGATATATAATTGTAAAAGAAGGAGAAAAAAATTATCAAATTTTTTCCCTGCTCTACGATGCATCCTACATCGCGATGGTCAACTAAGCCACATATCAATCTAACTTAAAAAAAAAAAAAGAGCTCTTTAAAACATTATAAGTTACGAATTTTAAATAATTATTACATCTATGATTACAAAAAAAAGCTCCGGCTTTCTCCGAGATGTGGATGGTCACTTTTCAATCTAGATTAGATTAGAACAAAAATAATCTGCCTTTCCGATCATAACACCCCAAAGAAAGGAAAGATTGGAGTATTCCTAAGTTTTTTGCATTATATTGTATATCCAAATGGCTCTAATAATACATGTCTCCATGTCAAAACACTTTTAGTTCGAGTTCAGTCTAGTTGCTAACGTTTTCTAGTCATGAGGTCTATTAAAATTAAATACCGCGATTTGTGTGTGCTTGTGGAGTGGTACAAACTTCGACGTATCCCTTTGACAAAATCATCCTGAACTTGACGAGGAAACATTTCTTTAAGGCTGGCAACTCTTAGCAAGAGTTTTTTGCCTCATTTTAATAAAAAAAGATAAGGTAAATCGGGATCGGGCGAGGTTCTAGAAAATATTCAGCGAGTGGATGGAAAATGAATATATTTTCAACATACCAGATCCGGAATCCACAGGATGTGTTGGGAGGCCAAGTAAAGACTTTGATGATTGTGGTGAAAGAAGCAAGAGGAATAAACTACGCGGCCATCAAGCATCGTACTAACAAAGCTTAATTAACGCAGCTGCGACATATGTAGACCACGATAAACGCGAAGCTTTGTCAGCCGATCAGGCATTAGCTATATTTCTACAGGCCAATCTTACAAAATATCAGTACGAGGTGATTCGACAAGCGCTAAAAGACCTTGGGTCCCATGTATTTCCAAGTTATAAAAAATTAACCCTCTCAAAGAAGCAGTGCCACCCTGAAAATGTGACAATTAATGAAACATCCACAATTATCCCTTTGCAAAATTTGTTTGACCATACTGCCAAACGAATTCTGGAAACAAACCCTCCAGAAGAACTAGACAAATTAAATAATCAATAATTAATATTGACGACGAAATGGGGTTCGACGGTGCCTCAGCCTAAAGTGAATTTGCCCAAAAATATTCGAAAAACAATAACGAAATAAGTGGCTCAAATTTATTAATGATGTCAATAGTTCCTCTAAAGCTCAAAATCATTAATGTCATCCGTATTCGACATATTCTGGTGATGACAATGTTGGACGACAAGGTAGCTCAAGCCATCACAAATACAAAGTTTGCAAGTGCTTTACCTTCGGAAATGAAAGACTTAGCAGAAATCCAACAGAAACCTCTTAATGTGAATGCTCTCGAATTTGGTATCTCTCTATTATACGCCAGAATCAAGTGTATGGAATACATACAACAAAAATTTTGAAAAATGGAGGACTACAAAAGACATGTGGGTCATGCAGGAAAACGAAAAAAAAACGTATTCAACAAGAATTTCTTGAGAAATTCGGGATCAAAGTAGACTTCATTAAGCAGGGTTACGGATCTTAAAATAATTGCGACACTGTCAGACATTTTTCAATGATTGCAAGGTCACAAGTACAATAACGGGAGTCGACGAAACTGTAATCCACCGGATCGCTACCATACCGGAAGTCATAAATAGCAATGCAATGATCGACCCAGACTTTTGGGAAACTAGGAGGTTTTGAAAAAGCAAGGATTAAATGATGATAGTGAGGGACTATGACGGATATTAGGAGGGATTGAGTTCCACACTGTGGGGGAGCGGGCGAGAAAGGAACGTTCGAATGCTTTAGTTCTGTGTGAACGTATGTAGAGATCAGAAAGGCGGGATCTTGTTTTATGGTGTTGAACTGAGGATTTGAATTGGAGGAGACTGTAGATATATGAAGGGTATTGAAAGTAAATGGATTGGTATAAGAATGAACAGAGGAAATATTGTCTTCGGTAGGGAGGGGAGAGCCACTTTAACTCATCATAGAGTTGGGAGACGCGCGATCGCTTCGGAGTACCAAGCACAAATCTTAGAGTTCAATTCATTATTCTCTTTAGTCCACGCTACAATAGCCAAAGTGGGAGAAGATGAGAGAAGATGCGAGAAGCTTACGGGAAGATTGTGTAAGGGGAGGACGAGAATGATAGAACAACTTCAGGGAACTTATTTACCGTCGGGATATTTGTTAGAAAAGGACAGTGATTTGAGTTTGCTGAAAAGGATAGAATGTTCCAAGGAATCAAAAGCTTTAGAAAAATCAAGAAGGATAAGCACTGTTAGTTTTTTGTCGTCCATAGCGGTATGTATGTCATTAGTGATTTTGGTAAGTTCCGATTGTGTGGAGAAACCGGGACGAAAACCTGATTAAAGTGGGTCAAGGAGGTTGGATTGTTCGAGGAAATTTGACTGTTGTGACTGTACTATTTTTTCCAGAAGCTTGGAAAGGTTGGAGAGGATTGAGATTGGGCGGTAGTCTTTGAGTGAGACAGGGTTAGAGGATTTATTGATAGGGTGGACAATGGCTTTTTTCCTGGAGGTTGGGAATACTCCGTTTTGCAGTGAAAAATTGTATATAATGAGTAAAACCCTGTACCACTACGACCCGTGAACGAGTCTGGGGGTTCAGTACATGGTTGAGACTGTACAGTTTCATGGACAAGAGTTCTGCAAGTAGGTGACTTCTCCTAGGTCACTCTCAACCGCCAGGTTTTCCCCCTTATTATGGGTACCCTATTTTTATAATATTTTATAGAGACTGGGTGAGCCCCAAGAGGGTCCTAAATCCTATATGATCCATCTCCGAATGCAATCAGACTAAATAAAAGTAACTGCCCGCAGAGGGATTGGAACCAGGATTTCCGGCATGGCAACTCAGTGCTCAACCATTGAGCCACTCCGCTCCCTATATAAAGAGTAGTACAGATATAATATCGATAAGGCAGGATTTTAGCAGATTGACAGGAATCCCATCGAAGCCTGTGGAGTAGGAGTGGGATTTCAGAACAGAGGAAGTAATGTCGTTGGGTGAAATGTCAGCGATATAAAAGTTGTCAGGGTTGAAAGAGTTTGCTAGGGAAAATACGGAGATGAATTTGAAGTATTAACTGAGGTGGACAAAAAATATGAGTTTATTTCATTGGGAGAGGCTGGAAAGGGCCTAGAACAAGATGAATTAAGGAGAGAAAGCTTTCGAAGGAGATGCCATTCGGATTTAGAATCGTTAGCAGATGAAAAGGCTTCGTGGAAGTATTTGGTTTTTGCCTGCCTGATTGTCGACTGTGTCAAATTGCGGAGAGCCCTAAACGCTTGATAGTCATCAGTTAGCCTTGTTCGTCTAAAGCGTCTTTAGGCCGCATCACCCTTCCTTTGAAGATCTTTAATTTTTTGACATATCCAGGTAGCAGGCTGGTGTCGGAAGGTTGAGGTTTTCAGTGGGGCATGGGTGGAGATAATCCTCTACAGCTCCGAGGGTTTTCCCCAACGATGGGTCATTCATCCATATGCTCGAAGTTGCTTAAAATATATTACATTTCTAGCAGGCGCCTTCGTTTTGGATTTTGGATCAGCTTTAATGCCTTCCAGACCTCCTTTGGTTTCTGGCCATGCTTGGTTTAGGGTAAACCTCATCTTTTTTAACGAGGTTTGAAGAATATATTTAGGATTTCATTTCTGTACTCTCCAAATAATAATCAGCCGCTGGCCACTATCATTGACAGTCATTCCACCTTATCTTCCCGGGAGTTTGTAACCTATTTCAATGCCTATCGTTGTATTTTAATTATTTAACAAAACCATCACTTTTCTGTCAGCTATGCCTTCTGGTAGTTCCTCTGAGTTATCATAAAAATTATCTTTTTCTTTAAAACATCCGTTATAATTGTTACCTTAATTTAATTAATCAATATCTATCAAGTTTTTTTCCCATTTTTCCTTTGAAGAACTGATATTCATGTGCTTCAAATCCGCAATGAACTGAATTAAATTTCCATTTATTTTAGCTTCCTTCCCTTTCAGTTTTGTCTCCCCCAATACAGCTAAATCCATTTATAATGTATCCAACTGTTCCACTACTTCAGTCTATTTCGAATTAAATCCAAAAATGTTGCAAATCGCCATTCGCATTGCCATTTTCCTTTGCCCTTGTCGTTGCCATTTATTCGATTTAACATCCAAGGCCATTGTTTTGGAATTGTATGCTGCAAACTGTTTTCCAACGATAGGGTGTTTTACGTCCGTAAAGAAGGATTGGATGGAAGATTGTTTTATAAATCATTATTTACATATTTGGGGGCCAAATTCTAAATTACAGAACAGTGAAAATTATTGCCATCGTTATTGAAAAATTAGTATAATTAGAACTATTACAAATTAATTTATAATAATTCATTCACTCAATGAAAACCTATTTCCAGTCGTTTTTTGGCATATAACTTTATTATGTGGATACGTTTCGACTAATTTGTCATTTACAATCCATCAAGAACTTCATTAACATCTCAGAAGAGTTATAAGTCATCTTTTTTCTTTTTTTATTATTCGTTGTCATTAGCTAAAATCTTTTCTTGGAGGTCCATTGTCCTCCATGGTCCTTTTGTTAATTAACAAAATTACCAAAAATTAAAATTAACAAAAGGACCATGGAGGACAATGGACCTCCAAGAAAAGATTTTAGCTAATGACAAAGAATAATAAAAAAAGAAAAAAGATGACTTATAACTCTTCTGAGATGTTAATGAAGTTCTTGATGGATTGTAAATGACAAATTAGTCGAAACGTATCCACATAATAAAGTTATATGCCAAAAAACGACTGGAAATAGGTTTTCATTGAGTGAATGAATTATTAGATAATGCAATCCAGTTTACATCCTTTCAAAATTAATTTATATTAATAATGATAAAAGAAATATCTCTTCATTACCTACTTGTCATGTCGCGAAAGTGCTGAAAGCAGTGGTACCCCCTAGTATATCATTTAGATAAGGCCTTGGGGTTGTGTGACGGAATGGCAGACCATGTGCAAGAGAGTGGGGAGGTGGGAGGACTGACAGGCCACGACCGGGGACAGGACATGAGTCCTGAGTCCTGCATTTGTCGAAGAGCACTCAGGAAAGAGTTCCCCTCTTGGGTCTCATAAATTCTATATCACAAGTTATCAGCGTGTGATAACTCATTGTCCAGCCAAATGTTGCTGCTGCAAACCAACTTGTGACATCTGTACGTCCTTATTAATTAATCACATTGTAACTTTCTTGTAACTGGATTTTATTTCTAAACTAATGGATTCTTTTCTTGGATTGTTCACACCTAAGCTGCTAATTATTCATATTTGACCTCATGAGATTTTGAAAAATCGTCGTTTATGACATCGGATCCCGATCACATTATTTAACAAAATAATTTAATTGTGTTGAGAAGCTAGCCACTTCCAGAATTCCTATCGAATATTTACTAGAGGTATCTTTGCCATTGCCGTTTAAACCACTATGGATGATTATAAGGATTGAATGAGAGTATTTAGAAATAGATAACTAAATGATAAAATACAATATGACTTTTAGTCGGCAATAAATATCAAATATTTGTCAGGTCAGTGTCATATGATATTCATGAATAGAAGAAATTAAGTAACTTGGAATATTGGCATTATATTCCAGATTTCTAGTGATAAAATTAGTTGTTGAAAAGGGGCAACTAAATTTATAATGAGATTTCCCTCCTTAAAACCTGAGAATGGGCTCGTGAAACTTGAATTGATATTTTCAACCCCCGTCAGATAGCAGTGGGGTGAAGAGGGGGATGATAGTATAAGCGGATTAGAGGGGAGTGTCATTAATTTGCCTCAAATAAAATATTTTACTATAGAATAGGAGTTCCTAGTAAACTTACTCAGTATTCGCGTCATTATTTGAAATTAATAAGACTAGGTGATTATTTTCTTATTGCTGCAGATACAAATTAAAATAATTAATTTTATTAGAAATTCAGATATTGTTAAAAGATACCTCTAACATAACATAAATGTACTACAAGAGGAATTATGGACAATAATCATGAAAAGTAACCCCGGGAAGACTAAATGGATGCGAATAGGGAAAAAACCCCGAAGAATAATGAGAGTACTATGGGTTGGAAGACAGACATTAGAACAAGTTAACAGATATTAGAGTTTTAAATATCTAGGTGCTCATCTCAACGAAAGTGGATACATTGACGAAGAAGTGGTGCAAAGAATTGGAGCAGCGGGAAAAATGTTTAATATGGTCCGACAGGGGTTCCTGGGTAGAAGAGAGTTGACAAGACAGACCAAACTGGCCGTCTACAAATCGTCATTCATTCCGATCCTATGTTACTCTTCGGAGTCGTGGACCTTAACCTTAAAGTACAGATATCAAATACAAGCTATTGAAATGAGGAACTTGGGAATATTAGAAAGGAAAACTCGGAGCGATAAGATACGGAACACAACGATACGGGCTAATCTCGAAATTAAACCAGTGGAGGAACACAATTTAAGGTGGTCCGAACATCTAGTTAGGATGTTTTTTACGTAAAGAAACGTTGTTTCATCACCCAATGTACTTTGAAAGCAATAACTTATGTTTTTCTATAGTTAAACATATACAATTTTTAAAAAAAATGAGGGCTTGAGGATTTTAATATGAAATATTTGTTTTAAGATGACAGATAATTACAGTATGACTTGAAGAGGCCCTTCTGTCACGTGTAATATATATGCATATACACATATGAATAAAATTACAGAGGGCATTCCTCAAGCTTATCCACCTTCAGCGGACTCTGGCCATGTTTTACCTTAATATACTCTAGGGTAAAAGTAGGAAGTATCATATTGTGTATATATTTGTATTGTAATTATTACTTCATAGATATATTTGCAATTTTATTATATTATTGAATAAAGAACGTTAAAAAAAATTCTTCAAGCTTATAAAGTAATTTTAGCTATGACTACCATCCATTAATAGAAACAAGTATTTGTAAAGATAATATGCCGTGTTTCTTTTACGATTGTTTTTTAAAGTGAATTTTTCGAGTGACTTGTCCTTCACTAAGGTTGTAATGGAACATTTCAATTATAAGAGGCTCCTTTTAGATCAAGACCTCTTCAGCTGTTAGAGTCTTTTCATCCTTTGTGTCCGTGGAGAGGGGAGTCAGTTGGTGGGGGGTAAGGGGAAGGTAGAGAGAAAACGTGGTTGGTTGGAGCTACGCACTCCCGACCTGAGTACATTATAGAATAATTCCGGATTTTCCATCCTGCTTGGCTGTAACGATGTGACGGCTGATCTCTTCGGCGATAAAGGTACGTCAGGGGCAGACCCATCCTGGCAGGATCAAAGGATACCATGTCATCACCTCCACATGTTGAGATCCATAGATCGGCGATCAATTGCAAAATGACCTTGGGAAACGAATTCTCTTTAAGCCGGAAATGAAGTGAAAAATATCTATGCCATAATTTCTAATTGGACAATATTATACAACAACAAGCTATAATTTAAAAAATAATTGTTAAAAAGAAGTTAAAAATAAATAAGACATATAACAAGTTGTATTTTATAGTAACTTAAGTAGACTCAATAGGGTAAAAATTAATACAACGTTGTCAGCTAGACCACGATTGTCCTCTAAATCTATTGCGCAGCTTGGTGGTTGCTCTATTTTGCCCAATTTACTGTGATAAAGCTCAAAATGGTGGTATTATATTAGAGTGGAGTTGCAATATATAATTTTTTATTGTATCTCTTACATTAGTAAGTGGAATTAAGTCAATTTCCAACAGCTCGGACAAAGATTGCGATGTGTAAATCGAAGTATATTGCTTGAAATAAATTTTAGCATCACCAAAGAAATATTAATGATATAGAAAACACATATCAGTTGAATTTTATAAGAAATTTTTTAAGAGAGAATGATAATATTCTTTGGACACTTATTTGAATTTTCCTCTACTTAAAGATAAACTTGTGAAAGTATCAGAATCAAAATTTTCCCAAAAAAGCTCTTATGAAGAAAAACAAATGAAAATGAAAATTTTAAAATAAAATTCAGAGTTATTTTGCTGAACGAAAACCCACAATAAATAATGGGGTGTATAAAACAAAATGACCGTTTTACCTTCCCCATGGAGATAAGATGGCGACTAACAGTATCTTTCGATACACCACACTCCCTGGCAAGTTCGGAAGTACGGATTTGACTCAAAAGCTTCCTTCAGAACCACATCAATATCCATTAATCCACTGCTAAATTTTTCAAACCAACGCCGCGCAGTGCGCTGGTCAAGGACACCTTCCCCTTCATATTTAATTTGCTGAACGATTAGAGCAATTCAAAATCAACAAAACCACTCTGGCGTTCATAGTAAATAATAAAGTTTTTTTTTTTACTTAAATAATAATTAATTATCTAATAATGCCATATTTATATTATCTAATTTGTTGTGGAAAACACTGCATATATATGAATAAATAGATATTTTTTCTTATGAATAAATAGATAAGTTTTTTTTTTATCAAAAAACTTTATTTATGTGAGTACTATTTATTATTGCCGTTAAATGCCGTGGTTGGACCGTGTGGAATCTGTCGTTCCTTTTGGGGGTCATCCACCCTATCCATAGAAACAATAAACGTGTACTACTACAACCCATGCAGGTTTTGTATTCAGTGCCTGATTGAGACAGTACTGATCTGCGATCTCATTAAAATCACCTTCCTTCATAACCGTTGTCCTTGATAAACTTTAGCTTCTTCCATTTACTTAAAACAAGACCCATCATGAAATGTAAAAGTACATTTTTTTTTAATTATAAAACTGGGGTTTTTCAAAGTCAAACAAAACTGAGATTATTATTTTATCATTCAATAGATTCATTGGAAGGTTTAAGAAGCATTCTTCAATTTTTGATTGTCTTCATAATTCATGGAAAACATTCTGAATACTCCCTAATGGGGGTGTGATATTAGCAACATACTTAACTTACTACAAACTCCAGAAGTTTCAATGCCGAGAGGATCTTGCAAGACAAATGCATTAGTGGGGGGGGGGGAGGGTGATGAGAGACGTGGAGGAGGTTAGATACCTCTAACCGCCGACCTGCAGGAGACAACTCGTTTTCTTCCGACACCCTGGCGGGGCGTCTTCTTGGATCTCGTGATATCCGCTTAAGGCTACACCTACATTGGATCCGATTCGGTGCGACGTGATTCTATCACATACGATGCTGGGGTGTATACATTATACATATTTTACTGTACATTATAGTAAAATTTAAATGTATTAAAAATAATTAATAAATAATCTTAATTTTATACATTTAAAGAACCAAATGTTATAACTCTCGATATATTTCAGTCATTTGGTTTGCTAGCGACGTCTCATCGTATCACACCGGATCCAATGTAGGTGTAGCCTATTCTATGTATGTAATGTATGTAATGCCTTACAGCTGCGTGACGTTACCTTCCGAAGGAGATCGTGTCACTTAACTTGTCACTTGCCCCCGCTTGCCTTTGCCCGCTTCGCCCTTAGAGTGCAGCTATTTCCCTGACGGATACCGAAATAAAACCAACTACTATTTATAATTTAACGTAAATTTTATTTTGACCTAATATAAAGATGAATTTTTCTTGAATCAATAAGAATGTCGAAAATTAGGATCAGGTGGAAATTTTTCAAATATTGTTTAAACTGACTCCAATAAGGTATTTTTCTGATATATTTTTGTTTTATTTTTTTATCAATATCATAAAATATTTTTGATCCATAACAATTGTCTTGATACAACAGATAATACAAATAGATCAAATATATTCCTCACAGATGAATTCTGATTTTTCCTATTGATGAGTTCTGAGGTAACAGATAACGTTACAAATGTCCGAGACCACCATGCAACACCAGGGACATAGTCATGTACCAGTGACTTTTAGCCATGTGACAGAGATTTTTTATTTTATGTTAAGCTCAAAAATGAATGCGACAATAGTCACCTACAAAATAAAGTTATCTGTCCCAATTCTTCAACACCTCACACTTCTAGATTCGCAAGATATTTTGTCGAATTTTCGAAAAAATATTCTTATGGAAATGTGGTGCCAGGTATAAGAAATATGATTTCATTTAATAACAAAAAATATACAGTTATAATAAGAAATATAATTTATTTACATCTTATTTTTTTAAACAATGAGATAAAAATTACAGAAGTATAGAAATTTACTATCAATTTATTTCTGTATTAAATGTATAAATATATATATATTTTAGACTTTATATTATAATAAAAACAAGTTTACATATTAAAATTATTGTTATTAAAACATGTTATTTATATTATAAATATTAATTTATACCAATATTTATTTATATACCCTGCAAATAAGAGGTTAACATTACCTAAGATGAGTTAATTGTACTGATGTAAGCGGAATCATAAAAATCTCTTTTTTTTTTCTTTTTTTTTTGTCTTGAATTGGATTTATAATGTTAGCAATAACACTATTTCATGCCAATGCCTGTTTTAATCACTTACGCACAACGAGAATGACAAGATTCAGCTTCATTGGGTACAATGAACTCATTTCGGATAATGTTCGAGTTAACCACTTATTTATCAGGACTATAGGCATATAAAAAATATTTATATACCAATAAAATATTAGATATATAAAATATAACATATCTATAAAATATAGATATATAAAATTAGAGTGTACACAGGATTGTTAATCATTTTTTTCGGTTTTCGGTATGCTTTATATTATATATTTTATTTATATTTTTAATTACATTTATATATTTTACTTAATATTTATCATTTGATAATATCGCTCCTTCAAAAGAATAACGATATAACTACAAAAATTGTCATTTTTGAGTGAAACTAATTGTTGGAATTGTTTTGATTGAAGCTTTTCAATTCAGCAAAGACTTATCTGGTTTGTATTACTATTATTTTAAGTTGGATTTTGTAGAATCAGAAGCATTATGGGAATAAAGATACAAGTTAAAATAAAAAGGTTGTATGCTGCTTAAAATTTAACAATAAATAATGAATTAAAAATAATAAATAACGATTAATAAATGAATTTCAATACCATCATTTCAATAGGAATTCTTCGCTTTACAAATAGACAAATTTTTATTTATTTTTAACTCATCTAGTTTAATTTCGACAAGCCATGGAACAATCAAATACCTCTCTTGAAAAATTAGGTTTTTTGATTTAAGACATAGTTATTTTGAAGAGGCGATATGTATTATCACACTTAATGAAGTTTTTTTGGTTTTAGAAATCCATTAACCCTTACACTTAATGAAAATATGATAAATACAATAATTCACACAAGACAATTATTGTTGCATTACTTTTGCAGTTCAGCCAATGTACTAAGCCTTTCAACTTTAGGAGATATTTCAACTCATTTTTGAGCTGATTGCAAATCTATATTTTTACCTACATTAAGCTAGCACTGTTGCAGGAGCAATATAAATTTTATCCATCAATGCTAGGTAAAGATAGAAGATCGCGATTTATTTCCCACTTTCCTATGATTGAAAAGTTTTGAGAAAGCAGATATTCCTGACTTAAGGTACATTAAGATTGTTGATTTTAATTTTTTATTTATTTTGTCCTATACTATGATGATCTCCGTAACGGACCTAATTTGTATTAACAAGTGGGAACTTTTACCTGGTGGAATTTCACAGTGGATTGGATTCATGGGACAAACCACAAGTGGGTATTTGTAGCCATCCTCTATCTACCCAATAATAATCTATTAACAATATTTTATTTTTATATATCATTTGTCTATTTTGTATTTTATTATTCCGTTTTCGAGCTCACAATCATGGATGATTGCATTTTGTAGTATTTGTGTAACCAAATTTAAACGTTTTTCATACATATACAGATATATAATGATTAATTTCAACAAGAAAAGCTATAATTTAAACTGCGATGTTTCAATTATTATAACTATAATGAATTTTGTATGTAAAATGCTACTGTAAAAATATATCCCTTCAGTAAAATCATACATCTTATGTAATTTAGCTAAAAGCAAAAATTCTTAACTACATATCATTCATATATGTATTTATATTTATAATATTATAATTTTATTATACTATATTACATTATGTTTACAATATTTTATAAAATATATTTTACTTTTTAACATTAAAAACTAGGCATTTTACTTTAGACATTTGCTTATACTATGAAAATTCAGAATAGTTGTAATAAATAGTAGAAGATCCAAGTTTACATTATAGACCTTTTTTATTATTTAAATATACCGTTATATATCTGTTTATTTATGTTAAACATTTACGTTTGGCTACATATTGATATTACATATTTATTTATTAGCTACTAACATATATAATTAACCAATTAGAAAAAGAACTATCGGTATAAATTTAGTTCCATTATGAATTTAGAGCTTGAATGTTGTACATGCATTTATTTTTTTTATAGAATTAGAAATCGTACGGTCCAAGTGGGAAATTTATAATATTTATTTTATGTTATATTATTATTATCACTTATTTTGGTGCGAAGCGTTTTTGGATCATTAACAAATTATCACTTTAGCATTTTTATTATATGAAAAATATAAGTAAAAAAACATTAGTAAATAAGAAAACAGATGATGATAATTACATATATTAAAAATTTAATGTTGGCTTAAACGGAGTCAAGTTACTTCATAGTAATGCCCGTACCGAGAGGGAATGCCAGCTATGTAACGTTTCAGTTACACGTACTGCACTCAAGAGGATTCCTATCAGCTCAAGAGTTCTGCCGACCATTCTAAACCGCCATGTTATCTTCAACGAGGACCATTTAATATATACTAAGTATATATTATAGAAAATAGTAAAATAAATGAAGTTAATAAGAGAGGGAATAAAGTTTTCTCATGTTAAATTTTTAATTTTGCGATTATAATGTTAATGGTTATATCAGAATGCCTTACATAGTTGCAATAATTAATCTCATTTATTATTCTTTATGTTACATTTCCACCTACTCAGTGTCCAGCAAATTTGATTTCAATGCTATATTTTTTCCTCCAAGATTTGTAGGAAGATTTTTTTTTTTACCATATAATAGTTTGTAAGCAAGTCCCTAGGCCTTTGCCTTTTTCCTCTTCTCGTATGAAGTCCAGGTAACAGAAATGAGCCAGAAGGAAGTATTTTGGTGATGTATAATTACTATGAATAAACGATCTGACAGCGGGAATGTTCATATCGTGTCTAGTGTCATTTGAAATAAATTAAGAATATTTCATAGGATTCTGGATTGTGCATTTGTAACTTGTGTATATTGGCTTGTTTTCCTGAACCCTGAACTTTTGCTGCTTATGTCCAATTAGGTGTTAGTATAGTGTGGTAGATTAGTCGTGTGTTTCATGGGTCAAGTGAAGATCTGTAGTGTGGAAGATTAGGTATCTGTTTGTAGCCTTTGTTAGTTCTTGTCTATTTAATTTTGTATGTATGTTCCTTGTAAATCTTTAGTCCAACTTCAATTCGTTGTCAATTTTTATTGCTGGACACGAATCTTTTCCTTGGGAATTGTTGCTATTTTGATTTTCCATATTTGGAAAAACTCTTCAAAACCAAATAAGTGATTTTGGAAAGCTATATTGGCTATGCTAGGACATTAGTAAAACAAAATAATGGTTGTATCATCAACGAAGGTATAGATAGTGGTGGAATAGTGCACAGTAATATCAAAGCTGTAAAGGGAATAGAGAGCAGGATTTGAAACGCTACCTTGTTGTACACCGTTATATCGAGGGAAGATGAATGAAATTGAAAAATCAACGGAGGTACAGAAGAATCTGTAATGGAAAAAATATTGAATAAATAATGTTCCAGTGTACACTCTAGTCCCAGCCACTGCCAAATGCTTTCTCAACGGTAATCAAACTAGGAGAGCAATGTCATTTTTTCTGAAATGCGATAGATATTGCAACCAAGATACTTTTAAGATATGTAGCTGCAATATTTGAATGTAACATAAAATAATGGATTTTTTAAAACCAGTTTTTGTAACAAAAGTTTTCCGCGTTTACAAAAAAAAATAAATAAAATATTTGTTTTATACAATAGGGTATCAAAGCTTTCGGTTCCTACAAAAAGTATATCATAATTCAGAAGTCATATTTATGTGAATTAACATAATTTTATGTTGGGTTCGTATAAAATCACAATCTACGATTTATCTCCGCAGTTTGAGGGAACAAATAGCGTTGTAGAAACAAGGTAGAATAAGAAGAAGCATGATGTGATGTCCAATGTTGCGGGATGAAATATCGGCAGGCCGTGGCCCGGCAGGAAGCTGGAGGTGGCAAATGACGCAGAAAGCTGGGGGCGGGCGGCAGGCAGACAAACGGAATCGAGACAGAGCCGTGAGCCAGCCAGCACTCCATCATATCCACTCCCGGCCGTAGGGAATATATATCCCTTTTAGTCTTATTGATAGATTCTATGCCGAAATTTCCATCAGGATATGGAACTGCTCGAGAGTTTGGGGGCTCTTGAGGCAAACTGCTCTAAGAGTATATTATTTCTTATTTTCGGGACAAGGATCTTTATGGGGAGCCTGCCCCGCTAGCGATAATAAAAAAGACCATCCAATTCTCTTAGCGAATTCCCGTTGTCGCAAATTTATTATAATGATGTCACTTTATAGGGCTATTGAGGTTCGCTTCGCCATTAGGCCTAATTGGTTCACGAATTAGCCTAGCAAAAAAGTTCTTACAACATAAAACAAATGTGCTTTTCTTAACATAACAACTTTCATCTTCCTTATACTAATTATTTGTAAAAATAAATACATAAAATAAAACCTATACCGACCGTAAAGTCTTGACTTTATAGAATGGTAGTATCTATATCGATATCGGTAGAGACTGTTCTGTTCTCTTGCTCAACCACCAGGATTTCCCCACCCACTTTATAGACGCTGGGTGAACCCCCATAAACGTTTCCTGGTTTAACGTTTTGCATAAGTTATCTGCCATAAAGCCACCCCCATCCACCCATTTATTTGCAAAACCATCTATGCATAATATAAAACAAAGTCTTCCGCCGCGTCTGTCTGTCTGCTCGCGATACACTCAAAAACTACAGCGCTGAAGTGATTCATGAGGAAGGTTTTTCCAAGGTTTTTTGCAAATTGGTTGAAATATAACGATAATTATTTGAAGTGTTGGAAAAAGTATTCGGCCGCCTTGGACCTTTCTTCGAAGACTCTGCGTAATCTCTTTGAGATGTAACGAAACTACGAATGGTGGAATATTCCTCTAATATAGATCTACAAAAAAAGTCCTCCATAGCATATATCTATCTTTTAAGGATAGGTTACTTTACCTGTTATATCTTTTAAAAATTTGGTTACGTACGATGCGGTATTTGGAAACCTATTCAGACAGATGCAGGTCTAATCCTTATCAACTTAAATACTTAAGTAACCTTAAGCATTTCGTGCACATTATTAGAATATAATTTGCATACTATGTAATTTAAATGAGTATCTTAGGAGTTATTGCAAAAACTAAGGCCCATGAAAATAAATTCTTATGTAAAGGTTTTTTTTTTTTTAAATAATATTTACACAATAAAATACATGAAAATACTTCATATACTGTATACATTATGTTTCATTTAAATCTAACCCTCGTATTCGACGCATCAAATTGATGCGATCCTAATCCAGACAAAACATGCTGTTGATATGCCCTACTACCCGTGCGAAGCCGGGGCAGGTCGCTAGTTTATGATATAAATCGAATCATTTAATTAAAAATATATAATGCTCAGCAATCCAGACTCATCAAGACCATGGACAAGAAGTGACCATTCAAGATATCATAAATATGGAAACACCTACATATTTTAAAAATTAAATAACTATTATTTGATTGTAGATGACTATAATTGTTGATAAACTATTCTTTTTAATATTTATTTATTGATATTTACAACTGTATTACAATATTACAACATGTAAATAGGCTGAGTGATACATAATGATATGAGATAATGGCAAGTAGAGAAACTACCCACTGGTAGTACTTGAATCACAAGTTCAACTAAGAAGGTCACGTGGCCATCTTCTTTTCATACGCCTCGGAGGATTATCGGGAAATTGGAGAGGAAGCTAGGTTTGAAACTAGAGGGTTTGAGTAGGAATGAAGTTTGTTAAGAAAGGATAGATACCGGGTTCGGGCCAAATCAGCAACAAAAGGGACATTAAGGTCATTATGGATGACTTGATTCTTAACAAAATAAGGAACATTGAGGATTTTACGAAGGGTTTTGGACTGTAGGGATTGGATACGAGAGGAATTCGATGGCTTAAGGGAGCCCGAAAGCTCTACTCCGTAAGTCCAAATAGGTCGTATGATGGTCATGTAGATGAGTCTATTTTAATTAATTCGGAGCATCCGTTATTAATTAACTGATCTTCAAGCTCAGTGATATGGGATTGGAATGCAATAACTGGATTGGCGTTGACTGATAATACACATGTATCATACCATACGTAGTAAGGATAGTATTAGGATGAGTCGAGATGTCAGTTGTATAAACTGTATAAATGGGCCTTGAGGAACACTAACAGATTGGGAAAAGAGGGATGAATAGAGATTATTATGGTTTTTTGAAAAGTTCTATTTGTGAGATAGGATTGAAAGATGAGAAAGTATGTAAGGGGTAGGAATTTACGGTGTTTGTATAGCAATCCCGGATTCCAGACTCGGTCAAAAGCCTGTCCACGTAAAGAAATACGCCCGAACAATATGATCCACGTTCTAATCCAGATGAGACTACATCCACCATGACATTGCTGAATAGTGGAGTGGGATGCTCGGAAGCCATACTGTTAATCTGGTATTATGTGATTTGTATCAAGGATGGGGAACAATCGTTTGAGGATGATTTTTTCTAGAATTGTTCCCATGCAAGGTACAAGAGAGATAAGACGGTAAGAGGATGGGCATTCTGTTTTTTTTTAGGTTTGGGTATCATTTTTTCTTTTTAATTTAAAATATAATAAAAAGAAATCTTATCTTTTAAATAAAATTAATAACTAAAAGTGTTAAACTCAAATGAGGCTTTATTTCGATGACCAACTAGCTGAGGATTTATATTACTTTCGCTTTCGGTTCACATGTGGTGTATTGGTTAATAAAACAACCTTCTATGCCCAAGATTGCGGGTTCACAGCCTGGCAACTTTAGGATTTTTATCATAAGATATCAGTCTCGACCATGTGAGATGTCGGGTACTCCTAAATGTCGGGTAGATCCGTATCCTAATCGAATAGGATAGGGACAAGATGGACCAAGTTTAGAACTCCCACCTAAGCATAAATTGATTAGTCATAGTAGCATAAAGTGACGCATTATAAACAAACAAATAGACATTACTAGTGGTTATTTGAAAGAAAATAATACAGAATAATATTAAACTTATGCCAAAAGTTGATGATAAAGGACACCTAACAAGTCTAATGAGGTACATAATTATACCAAAATTGTATTTATTCATTATATTCAATTCATGGGCTGGTAATGGCCCAAGCGTGAAGGTTGTAATTAGCAATCGGCCGGCTATTACCAATTGTTATTAATAATAAAGCTATTTCCTTTATAAACAAGTCGACCGAGTATACTATTGATTAACACTGAGGTTCTCATCTGTAAGATTGTATGCTCCAGAAGTTTCAATCAAGTATATATAAACTTTTATTTTCCAGTAAATTGGAACTTATAACATTCATCAATTTTTGTTACAGTTGGACTCTTTGAAAAATTATGCCAAAACGTTGGCACAAACAAAAGTAAGTTAAACTCATTTCGTGTATAAAAGTTTATTGACTGCACCCCAACTTGGACCTACACTCTTCTACATCAATTACAATTAATTGCATTTTTTCTATGATATTGGGATAAGACTAGTTCAAGGTTTCAACACCGATAGCATTCTGGATCATTTGGAAGCATTAAAAAAACAAACACAATTTTTGGAAATTTTTTCAGCCAAATTCAATCCCTTCGATTCCTCAGTAAGTAACACCAACAAAGTTAAAAATCACTATCTGACCTCTTAAAGTAAACAAAATTTGAATTTTTTTTTTGGGAGTACGATTATTATTAAGAATAAATACCAAGATACGAGTCGTGATTATCAGCGTAAATATTAAGACCAATTAATAAGGAATATTTGACTATGGTTTTGTGTGAATATTAATTTTTGGCGCAGATTATAGGAAAATTTATTATAACTAATCAAATAGCTTATGAAAAACTCATACCAATAGTTGAAATTGATATAATATATTACAGGTTTTCAGTTTTCAAACTATTTTCTGGTATCTGGCGTTAAATTAATTAATTTAATATTCATTAAAAATATCCTGTGACTTACAGAAAATTTAATTATTTCGGATTACGCGTGAGTTCTTAACTGATAACCCATCATAACATTACACATTATTAATTACAGATCAAAGTATAACCATATATAATAATAAAACTTGGTTAATCCGTAAGATGCTTGGTCTTCTTCGGTCTCATCTTCCGCCTTCAGTATAGGGTAATTTTTGGTAAGTTTCTATCTTCCATCCACTTTAAGTGTCTTAAAGTGTAGTCGCTTGATAGCAATTTCTTTCAGGGTGGCATTTTGGGCATCCATCATCTTTCGAACTACTTGATTGGGTGTCTTATCACACCAATATATTCTGGTTGCAGTTTCTCCAGAAATCCGTCTAAGCGATCAGTGGTTTTTCTTTAGTCCCCTTTCCTAAAGTCCATGTTTCACGACTGTATTTCATTACAGGCACTACTATAACAATGTATATCATTACAGGCACTACTATAACAATGCATATCATTACAGGCACTATTATAACAATGCAAGAGACAATTATTTTGTGTGTTTTTCAGGATGGTATTGTTCTACAGGACTTGGTATTGTTCTCCATACCTACATCTTTGATTCATTTCGGTGTTAAATGTATCGACAACTTTATATTATCATGAACAACAGCTACAACTGTATTGCGTTCAACGTGAATCATCTGGTCTTTGTTTGTTGCAAAGTCCACCCAAAGAATTTGGGTAATAATCGTATTATTTTAAATTAAATTTAATAAAATGTCATCAAATGCAGACTACACTTGTAAATAATATCTTTACATTTTCAACAAAACTATCGCGGTCAAACTGGGCTGTCTTAGGCTCTACTCTACGCAAAATTTATAACACAGTAAAAATAAATAAAATGAAAAAAATATAGGGGTAAATTTGGCAAAAAGATTTTTGGTGACGCCTTAAACATTGTAAAGACGATGGTATCGGCATAAATTGCTTTAGAATTGAATATTAAGATTTAAGAATCGTTATAAAATACTCGGGATATTTCAGATTATTCTGCTCAAGAGCGAAACTGAAGAAAATCAAGATAATGATCAGTTCCTGACGAAGCTGTCAACTATCCTGTTGAATTTTTGAATTCCCTGGTAACCAGGAATGCCACCACATAAGTTGTGATTAAAAATTGGATCACCTATCATTTTGTTTCGGATTTTAAATGCACCAAGCTATGCAACAGTACAAGATTAGTCATAAAAAAAATTATGGGCAATGTTCTTGAAGCTACAATTTTGAACGGTAAATTTGAAGGTGAAGTTGTTCTCCTGCCACGAATCCCAATGATTCCTTCAGACTCACCCATTCCATTCAGACATCTGCAATTTCCAATTCGCTTGGCATTTGCCATGACTATCAATAAGTCACAAGGTCAAACAATGTCGATTTGTGGGTTGGATCTTGAAAATCTGGTCTTTTCACTTGGCCAATTATATGCGGTATGTTCTAGCGTTGGAAAATCGTCAAGTTTATTCATTTATACCCCTCAGGAATTGACTAAAAATATTGTTCAACTCGCATTAAGATAAAATTAAACAAACTATTATTATTTCTCTTTCATTTCGTACTTTGTTTAATAACCTAATCGCTTAAAATATCATGCAGGACAACGTCTGTCGGGGCCGGTAGTAGACATATATATTTAGAAAATATATTTACTGAAGTTAATATTTAATAATGTTCTTTCATTTTGAATATAGATATTGACTATATATTCTACTGATTCTTTTTTCTTCTTATTTTGTACGTTCTAATCTCTATTCTTATCATCCTTTACAATTTTTATGCACCATTAAATAGCAATTATCTTTATGGTACTAATCATCTACTGAAGTATTGAGGGTCATTTCAGCGAGAAAGGCCCTCAGTCGAGAGAACAAGTGAGTCACTCTGTATCAAATATTGTCGAAAGTGGCGCAATATCCCTTGAGAAGAGGGATCTGGCCCGGTAATGATCCTCCCTGGCGGAAGGACTGACTCAAAGAACATACAGTGTAGGAGGCCTTCCGCCGTCGTTTTAATTGAGGAAGCAGTTCATTGTAGTCATAGGGAACGGCCTTCTAGATTCCAATGGATGCTTTACAATGGTTTAATTCTATACGGGCCATAAAATATATTTAACTAATAGTACCAGTTACACTCCACTAGTTAAAACTCATACCACGCAATGATTAGAATTCATAGGCTGCTGGGAACACCTATGTCGGAAAAGTCAATTAAGTAAAATGGGATGTATTAATTAAAGTTGATAATTTATCAACAAAGCTAAAACTAAAATTATATTATTTATACAGTTATCATGAAGTTCCTGTTGGCTAAAAAAGGTATACAAAATATTTACAAAAAAAGGGGGGAAGTAGTAGAGCTCGATGGCAGTAGAATCAAATCCAATTGTAGACAGACATTATAAAGGTAGATTAAGTAGTCATATAAATGGACAAATAATTAAGATTATAACTTAGCAGTTCTATTTAACTTACATGTAGTCCTGGAACCTTTCTTCTTATTCAGTAATTGCCTTAGGGGCTTGGGTAGGATGCTTCCTCTTCGGAGTAGGGTTGGGCGATAGTCGATAGTCAGCACTATCGGTACTCCAACAGTATCAACTGAAAACTATCCAATACTATCGATAGTTTTTCGATAGCTACTTCTTTTTTTTCCAAATCTATTGAATAAAGAATTTCAACTAATTTAATTAATTCAATTACCTACCTAATATTTGAAAGTTGCAGGATTATAAATTATAAGATCATATCATAAAGATGAGGAAAAAAAAACAACTAATTCTGTGGCTTGGTTCTAAAAGGGCCAAAGTCAAAAATGCCAAAAGGGGCACTGTCAACTTAGGCCCTTTTAGAAATGAATTAGAAAACACTAGCAACAATGACATTGGCTGGCATCATAATGGAAATATAACCCATTTTAGTTGTTATTGAACCTATTTGTTATTAGACATTGGCCTTTTAGAATTAAAGATTTAATAAATTGGAAACGTTAAAATGAACAAACAAACAAACAATGAACAAATCAAATCTTCAGAAAACAAAAATAACGAAATAGTTAATTTCAAGAGTCAAGTGTGCTGCTTGAGCCACATATTTCCCGAAAAAAAAACTGCAGTTGAACATTTGAGAATTGTAGAAAAAGATCCCTAATTAAAGAAGAAGTTAAGGATATAAAAACCTAAAAGAGCCAATACTCAATACCGCGAATTTGGTTTGTTAGCACATGTGTGAGACTATGTGTACTACACAACATAATTTAATTAGTAGTTTTGGAGAATTCAATAATGACACGTCCGGTGCATTATCACGTCGGCATCAAAGTTAGATAGAAGGAATTCCGAGTTCAATTTCAAAGGAACTCGATACTGGACAGGGACAGATCAGCATAACTCCGAGAGTTTAAAAATTTCAGGGTAAAAAAGATCAAGCCTATCGATAGGTCAAGACTATCGATAGTGACCATCGGTAGCCACGCTCTGTCGATATATCGACAGTAACTATCGACTATCGCCTAACCCTACTTTGGGTCTGTTTTAGACTGAGGAGTTGGGACGTGCTTTGTTTTTTATTGTTCTCTTTCTGTTATTCCTAATTTGGTGGAATGTCAGCATGCATTTTTATTTTCCTTTCGTGTTAGAGACTTAAGGCTTACTGTTTATAACTTTGCTACTAAGCGTCTCAGCAGATAAATATAAAAAAATACCGAACACAACCTGTATAGTACTGTTATCAATCAGTTTTGAAACTATAGCTATCATACAGTCTGGTTGGGTCTGTCGAGGGCACATAGATAACAGAATTTCACAGTCGATTACAATAGCCATCGTAGGAACCGTTTCATTAGAGCAGATTCTCCGATTCAGACAAATTAATAAAAATGTGTGCACTCTTAGTAGAGAAAGTTTTACCATCATAAGTTGCCTTTTTAAGTGCACTACAGCAATTTCAGTTGAAAAAGAAATGGATGGGATTTTTATTTTTGGGAGTCGGAAAGAGTTATCATGCCGGTTTTGGAAGCAATGTTTGAACAATAATTAAATAACTGATGACATAGTTTTGGGGGGATACAATGGAAGAAGTTAAAGAAGAACATTTTGGTCAGATATTATAAGTCCTTAATATGCTTCTCGATTCATTCTGACCAACTAATTAGCCCAACTTAGCCTCCCAAGCTTGATAAACAAGACCACGTCTAAATCTCCTCAGATCACTGTAACTATCTCTGGGCCGATTACACGCACTTTTCTGTTTCCTTTAAATACTAATTAATATTTATTGGGTATATAAGCTCTTTGAGATGATCGAGACCCCTCAGGTATATGTGAGGAAGTTTTGAATTATAGTTTTTCAGAGTCGGTTTTCTTTGTCTACTAAGAAGGCTTTTTGTTGTTTCCAGGAATCAAAGCATTGATAGATCCATTGCACAACACCAATCAAGGAAGATCAAAAGATTACATTAATAAAATAACACTACGTTACTGACCCCTCAGGTTGAATTGAAATACGCAATGGCTGACAACTACAACCAGTCAGGTATTGGGTCAATCTCTCAGCAAGTTTATTAATTGATTTATTAATTATCTCCTCGCTTCTCTTTTATTATAGTTCTGTTTTGGACGATGGCCTACAGCCAAATAGAGTATTTCAAATATTGAAATTATTTTTTTACAAAATACAAATTTAGGACTGTTATATTTCTGTTATCTTATATTTTATCTGATGTCCCACTTTAATCTATAACTTTTAAAAATTTGCATTTTATTTACTGTATTGATATCAGATTAGATATCAATTATGTCAATTATTGAGTTATATTCCTGCGCGCAACGCCCTGAACTGATAGAGCTGTTGGCTGCAGCAAGGTTCATAACGACAGGCTATTTAGAGGAGGAGATGGGGCCGTAGCCACATCCAATATGCCCACATCTAATCCACTCATAGCTCACAGGAAGAGCACCTCCAATTTGTTTGCCTGTATTAGTTTATTAGGCGATTAGGGACTCCTCGGGCGATATAGAGAAGCTAACAGAATTAGTGGCCAATCAGAACAAGCCGGGCTTCCTATTGGCTCGGCTAATTCTGTTAGCGGCCAATTTAGCCAACCCTTACCACACCCGCGACAATCTCCAGCCCTCCTTTTTATTGGCAACCCTTTGTCCTCTTGTAGTTGTGAGTCATTGCGTAGCTCGATTCGATCTGACAGAGTGATTAATTGACTTTTATTTACTTATTCTATGTTGTTTATCGTTAATTATATCCCCTATTTACGTAATAATGATATTTAAGAATTGTGGGAACTCCTTTTACTAAGTAATATATTTTGAACATGAAATTTTATACGAAGAAGACTTAAGTCTCAAAAATTACAGAAACAGTAACTGCCCATATTAAAAATTAAGGCAGCACCAGGGTGTTAAAGATTATATTTAAAAGATAATAAACCACACACCACTTCGTAGTCCAAAGAAACTCCAACCAGTGAAAAGCATCCCACCAAAAGCAACTGCTAAAAGAGAAGTGTAGTGGCTAAATGAAAGCAACTTTCTTGTTTATTTTTCCAGTGCCTTTAACTTTTTGCGTTATCTTTTGTACTTTTTTTGGATTTTTAGCAGGTTATTTTTTATTATAAATAGCTGTTCAATTTAGTCTTCCCCAGCTGTTGTCCTGCAGCCGTTTAGCTGCACATTGATTCAGTAGTAGCGTTTCGTTCGGTCTTAAAGGAGTTGAGATGAGTTCTGGTTTAAGTCTGCTGTAGTGTGAAGTTAAGATTATTCTTTATTTGTTTTATTTTTGTTACTGTATTTATATCCTGATGATGCCTGAATTGGTTAAATACCGACATGTATTTTTGTATCCCTGTAATGTTAGAGGTTTAAGGGTTACTGTTTAGAATTTTTCAACTAAACATCTCAGCACATACTTGTTAGCATAATCGCCAGCTGCATAGAAGTGTAATCAATCAATACTTGAAACTATAACCAGTATCCTAATTTTAGTTCTGATTCAAAATTATTTTAAGAAAGTGGACGTCAGTTATTAAAAACTTTTTTTATTTTTTATACGAAACTTTCAGTTCCTGTGCAGTTATCTCTTCGTTAGTTTTGGTAATCCTGATCTTCACTCTAAAAAAAAACAAAAACCCGTCTTTGAATGATGTGTAGTCTCTAGTTGATGAATATTTCTGGATTGCTAATTGGTGCTGCAATCTCCTAAGGATCAAATATATATTTAATATTCCAAAATATTTTTTACATCTCCTCCTGGTGCTTGAATGATTGATTTACTAACAGTTTACTTATTCACAAAAGCTTTAGTGACTTGATGCTTTTTTTTGGTATCTTCCGATGCTATGCTTGTTTGTTTATATTTCTTTCAAAGTTTTCGCTTCTTCATATTGTTATGCTAAAATATCATAATATAATGGGCCTACTTTTCCCATTTATTCTCAAACTAATGTCTACAAATGTAGATTCTATTGAATGCTGAAACTACATTTATGTACAGGAAAACAACTCATAACTCAATTCTAAATAGGATCTAACTTCTCATAAAAAACTATATCTAGTCTTTCTAGATGTAAAGCGCACACTCATGCTACTCTAAACTAAAGAAGAAATCCTTAAGCTTTGTGAAGTTTATCAATATAATAAAGGACTTTTTTATTTGTCCTAAGCAACCCCACCGTTTCATGATGTTAAAAGAAAAAAATGAGCTACGGACAGGAAGTTTATTAGTACGGTAAATTTAGATTGCTGTGAAACTGATAATGTATTGCTTATAGCATTGGATTGAAATACTATCTAGATTTGTTTGAATTTTTAACTTAGTAAGTACTTTGAAACAGTTGGCAATTGCAAAGTAGAATAAATGCTGCCTAACAAGCAGTTACAGTTTACATCCAAAGTAGATAATCCAGCACTCAACAAGTCCGCTATCTCTTGGCTGGCTCCTTTGATCTACGGATTCCATTTCGCAGAAAGGGCCAAAAAGGAGACAGTTATTCAAATGGGTCTATTACCCTCGAACTCTTTCTATAATCAGCAGATCTGGTGGCTTACAGATGAGCAGCCAATTGTACTTTTAAATTTCTATCAGGAAGCCGAGCCCCTGGAGACTTATAGCAACCTTCCACCTTTGAAGGAAATGGAACGGAGGAAAATTAGGTTCCTCCTTTCGCGCCCCGGCTATTGGAAATACTAAAGAAGTTTTCAGGTCTCTTCCTGAAACTTACAGAACATAATTATTTGGTGGCCCTCTTTCATCCTTTGGCATCAAGTTTACATAATTTAGATTGATAGGTCTTTGGCCAACGCTAACTTTATTTGATATAAGAGAGGAGTAAATAAAATAGAATCACTTTTTATATTTCGTGGTGTATACCTAAAATATTACGTTGAAAGAGTAAATCAGCTAAAGTTTCTCAAAAGTGGAATCCCAACTTAAAATATTTTCTATTAAAATCACTTCTGTATTTTATTTACTATAAGAGTTCTTTGAAGTCACTGAATGAATAATACCGTGTTCAGGAATAGAATATATCAGTTCTATACTTTTTTCTGGACTATTGCAATAATTTTCACCATTAATCCGTTGCAATATTTACTATCGTTAATAAAGCCAATTTTATAGAATAAGGGTTAGAATGAGTTACTATAGCCAATCGGGAGATAAAAATAATGAGCTAAAACTCAAATGCTGGAAACAAAAATAAATGGAAAATAGTTTGATGAACTGAATAAACGCATTTGGGTGGAAGCTAAAACTTAAAGGCCGTAGAGTGCCTCTAATGTTAATGGGGTACAATAAGACAATTTGAAAAGGAAAGGAATGGAAGGAAGGAAGGCTACTATGGAATGATATAAGATAGAGACGGTTTAATCTGTTTGGCTAGGCATCCAGATGAATTGCAAGAGGTGGCATACCTGGAAGACATATGGAAGGATCTACCCTCGGTTGAAGATAATCATTGACGATAATCAAGCAGGTATTGACGTGGGAATGATGAGATCCACTAAAGACTGCCCTCAATAAGTCTTAAAGTACCTGGACGTAGCCAAGTTGCGGAGTTAGGGTTTCTGAAATATAGGAAAGTTATAAGAAGAGGACGAAGAGGAGAAAACCTCGATTGGAAATCCGAATTCGTTTGAACCGGGCAGGTGTTGGAGTTCATTTGGGTGATCATAAGGGAACGGGGTTTCGAGAGACATTTCTCCCTACTTTTAAGAAATTTATTGACCTCCACCCGGACCATTTTCATTCGCTTATTTATACAACAAGGTCAACTATTATAATTCAGCATTACATATTTGCTATATGATATTACTAATAAAATATCCTATTATTAAATCAATAGTTGCCTGGAAGAAGGGCATACGTTACATTTTTCAGTATTCGTTTTTTTTTTTGTGGAACAAGGTCCATGTGATGGCCCCTACCGCTAACGTTAGTTTTTATTTGCCTAAACAGTCAATAGAGTTCAGGCACAATCGTTGTCCATATCAGAGGATGATTGGTATCTCAAGAGAGGAAGTTCCAGTGGAAGAAAGGCGCATGTGAAGATATCCTAACCTTACCACTTGCAAAATCTATAAAATGTAAGAAGGGCGTATGTGAGAGTCACCTAATTAAATGACCCGTTCTCTTAGTTTGGCTCTCCCGTAAACTTTGAAAAATGTAACATGCGCTCTTCTCCCTGGCAACTATTCAAATGATATACTTAATATTAGCCTCAATATGTTCACTCAAGATTTGGTTTTTACCATAATAATTAAAATACCTTTCAGGTACTATATTCTTTAAAGGAATTTTTCGGGCTTTGAAGGAGTAAAAAGGTAGTAGTAAAATGCTTCGTACCCTCCTTAAATTAATTGTCAATCAAGGTAACAATTTTCAATTTTACGAGCTCTATCAACTATTGATCCATAAAATTGTAGCAGATATGAGAATTAATAATGCCCAATTTGGTACCTAAATTTTGGGAAAAGCTATTGCAGTAATTCCGCGCTAACAGAGACCAAGACGAGAGAGCTGGCAAGTCATTAGCCGCCTTCCGAGAACCATTGTTCCGGCCTCCACTTGACACCACTCAGTCCCATATTATCCCCCGTGTTCCTTTTCAACTGTTCGTGGCAAAATTATCTCCTGTTGGAAGCTTAGTTTGTTATTTGCTGTCTTTTGTTAGCGGATTGGTGATACTTCACTCGCAGGGTTGGATCTCTTCGATATTATTCGCAAGAATTAAGACCGAGTATAACTGATACATGTTAACAAAGCCTCTTTGTTTTGCATAACATTGGCTGATCCGTTAATGCTTAGCGATCGCTCGATTTGGTATGAATACGATTGAAAGGTACGTCACGCTGGGTGATATTAAAAACGCGACTATAATGTGCAATGAGGTTTAATATTACTAGTTACTTTCTTATTTCAATGGTTAGTTAAGGAAATTACTTTGATCTGTAGTTCGTTGAACAAAAAGTGGTAATATAAAATAGAATATTTCACATATTAATAAACTGTATGTTTGCTTATTATTCAGGTGAATTGACGAATTGACTATTTTAAGACAATATTTTTTTTTGTTTATCGGTTAGCTCTAAAAACAAGCTGACCACTTAATAACTCCGATTTTCATGCCACAGAAGGTAATATGCTGCAGCATCATCTAGTGGCGAGATTAACAAAGCAGATAGTGTGAAAATAATCTTTGGTTCTTTCTACACTAGTCGGTCCAAATTATATTAAAATATCCAAAGTACCAATAAACATTTATATATTTGTATGCATGGATGCTTTTCTTCGGTTCTTGAGATTCAATCAATAGTTGTTAAAAAATCTGGCAACGCTTTGAGGCTTTATTGTTCTTATATTTGTCATTTAAGAGTGATGAAACAGGCTTTTAGTGAATTATCACACACTAGTCTGTGTGTGCATATAAAATGAGTTCTAGTAGGACTATGTTACAAAGTAATGACGAAATGTGTTCTAGTGCATCACTCAATCAATACACCTGTACAATATTGACATATACCCTTCAAATGCCGTTCAAGGTTTGGCTTGTTTTGAAATCTTTATAGATCAGAATGTTTTTCCTAAGTGGGTTACCACTCTCAACACAATGATTTTCACTCTTAATACTTTCAAAGTGTTACCAATTGAGGGTGTCGGATAGTGCCAATGAAGAAAAAATAAAATTGAAGCCGCTTTAACGATATGTCGCACTCAAAAATTGGTCTTTATCAATAGTTATTTGAAATCCAACTTTTCACCAGTCCCATTTTCTTCCTCATCTAAGGTCCACAAATATTATTCATGATAAAAAAAAATGTATTTATTTTTGGGAGGTTTATCTTGATAAATACATATCCGAAATCATTGAAATACCCGGAGTAATATTTTATTAAAAATATTAAACAAGGCACTAAAGAAACAATCAATCAATGTAGGAGGAGCCCTTGTCAGGTTTGTGAAGGAGCACCTTGGCCAGGTCACATGTGTGTGTTCCCATTTTCCTCGAAGGGCCTTATCTTCGAAGGGGGGGCGAAGGGAATGCGAATTTTTATACCGTCCCCTGGCCAGGGATATTGGAGCTGCCTTTGTGCCTTCCCACAAAGGCCCTCCGGTTATTACTGATATAATGAAACCGCCCCGATTTATGACCTAGGAAACGTAACGCTTCGGAGTCATTACGGGCAACTAGATGCCTACCCCCGTTATCTCGGCAGATAATGGCCTCCCCTGATGTGCCCCTCATCGGAGGATATCTACAAGGGATGAAAAAACAATTTCCAAAAGGGGCTACTTATCGGTGCTACGCAGTCCTCACCCGGCTCCCCATAAAATGCTTCCTTTAATATAGTTTGGAAAAAAACAACATAATTACATTTTGCAAACAATCACCCCCTCCCCTTCTTTGATTAAAATGGAAATCTTTATCGGATGTCTACAGATATTGAATATCTATTAGCTGATTATATTACAATATTTAATGATCCCATAAATTGTTAATAACATGAATGAAGTAGCCGCTATCTCTCGAGCCGGTAGTTGATGACAGGAGCAGCCGACATATCTCCCACTAGTCATCTCTATGATGCTCCTCATAGTCCTCTCGAGGGATGAGGTTATATATTACTGTACTTTGGATTTCTCGGTCAATCAATAGCACTTAAGCTTATTGATACTTCGTAATAATAGACACAACACGATGCTCAACCCTGCTTTTTTGAGAGATGACAATAAAGATCTAATATAGAAAATTCCAAGTTTTATGTTTTCAAAATCAGAATTATAGTTTTCCAAAATATAACGTTGACGCTCTGACCCGTACATTTTGCACAGTTGCCAATTCTGCTATTCTGCTTGTTGCTATCTGAATGAATATTTCTTTGCAGAAATGGTTTAACCTGAAAGAGTAATTAACCTGAAAAGAGTAACATTTTCTATCTTTCTAAACATGATCCAAGCACAACAGATGAAGACAAAAATGGTATTCAGAATTGCATGTGATAGGGAAATGTAAAAATTCATCAATGATTGGGAGTAAGTTTTAGTTTCCTGTTTTGGATGGGATCGGTCTCCAACATACAAAAACTGGAACTATGACAGTTGTAACATTTATTTTGTCGAGTTTATTTTATTACCTTTTGGGGAATAAAGAGTTCTTAACTCTTACAACATGAAACAGAGATATTAACCCCAATTTCGCTGGGTCAGTTAGTCTTCTGTTTGGTCCTCCCTCCAGTGATCGATATTAGAGTAATCGACCTTATCAGCTATATCATTGGAACTTAAATGTATAATTAAGAAGTAGTTCTGAAATTGTAAATGTAATGCAATTTTTTTGTACTTCATTTAAATTAAATGAATACACAGTGTATGTTATATTTATAATTCATTTTCCTGTAAATATGGTATAATACTTGAAATATTTCTTCAACAATTAAAAGCAGTGAATACTTTTCAAGAAATATTATTTTTGTTCTTCCCGCGTTTGTAATGTACTGAAAGCCCATTCTCCGTGTCTGTTTCTTCAAAATCAAGCCACTCTTTATTCCCTTTTCCCTTTGGAGACCCAACACTTGCTTTGACCTCCCCCTACCTACTTAGTGTTTAAGAGCGGTTCTTGTAACACCAGCTTGCCAAAGTGATGCGTTTCACTTTTTTTACAACACGCATTAGTTCACTTCTTTTATCCAAAAAAGAATATCGCGGAATTCTATTGTCGAATCACAATGAAAACCTTTTTCAGGTCATTTATGATATATAATTTGATTATATCTAACGTTTCGACAACTACATGTCATTTTCAATCCACCTAAGAACTTTTTGTATCATTTCATCTTTATCATCATCTTGAAAAGAGTTACAAGTCACACTTATCTGTAAATTATTAAACACAACAATAACAATATAACAAATACAAATTTATAAAATTTATAAAAACTGTCCATAAATAGAAGTAATAAAGAAAAATAATTTAATTCCAGGAGAATCTAGTAATAATTCAAAAATTGCCTATAATAATGACAAAACATCAAAAATTAAACCATCTCAAACAAAAATTACAATTTTTTTTCATAAAGAAGATAATAATAGAAATCCTCAAATTAACAATAGTACAATCCATATGGTCACCAAATAAGGAATTTAAACATAATAATTTTTTTAAAATTATTTTATTGAATTGTACAACTGTAATATATACATCTAGTACAAGGGCTGTATGTATAAATAAATATGTGAAATGTCATGTAGAGGCACTACCCATTGGCAGCACTCTAACAGCATAATAAAATAAAATATAGAAGTATAACCTACATCAAAAACCTCTCTAAAAAATAGGACCAACATTCAAAAATTATGACATCCCAGAAATAAAATTAGCTTATAAAACCAGAAACCAGATAAAAACATAATATATAGCCAAAAAGATAAAATATACCACTCTTAGACAATAAAAATGTTATATATAACCTTAACTGCAATAATTGTGATAAAGAATATGTTGGACACACTAGCACACACTTGAAAAATAGATTCTATCACCATAAAATAATTTAAAACCAAACTCAAAAACAAATACTGCACTGTCAACACACTGTAAAAATAAATTACATACTTTTGATTTTGAAAAACCGCGGATGTTGCACAGAGAAAATAATGTAATAAAAGACGATTCCTTGAAGCATTATATATTAATGACAAAATGGATAATGTAGTTACATTACATTATTGGCGCGACAGACTCCTAAAGAAGTCCTTGGTCTGCTCAACCGCTCTACCCCAATCGTCCCGATCGCTTGCTCGAGTGATGGAGACCTTACACAGCCTCAGATCTTCACAGACGGCATCCTTCCATCTAGCTTTGGGCCTTCCTCGAGGTCTTACTCCATCCGGATTTCCTTTATACAGCTTTTTAGCTGTTCTTTCTTCGTCCATCCTATATAAGTGGCCCAGCCACTTGATGCGTTGCATCCTGATGAAGCTCGATATCATTAGGTCTCCATATAACTCACTTAGCTCCTTGTTCCTTCTGATCCTGAGTTTTCTCGAACTGGGCCGAATATTTGCCGAAGAACTCTTCTTTCGAATCTATTCAGCTTTTTCACGCTGGATTTATTCAGTGTGAGGGTTTCACCAGCGTATGTCACTACTGGCCTAATCACGGTTTTATATATCATCAGCTTGGACTTTAGGCTAAGGAGCTTACTTCTCAGGAGCTTTGACATTCCAAAACATGCTTTATTACCTAATACTATCCTGGCTCTGATTTCCTCCTCCTCATCCAAATTCGCATTTATACGGCTTCCTAAATACTGGAAACTTGACACTCGTTGGAAAGCGTGTCTTCCAAACGTGTAGCTATGAGGTGGTCGGTTTTGTTTACTATTCTTTATTACCATTATCTTGGTTTTCTCCTCATTCACCTGTAACCCCATTTTTCCAGCTTCCACTTCCAGCCTCTCGAAAGCTTCTTTTAAGACTATCAGCGATCTTCCTACTAATACAAGGTCATCAGCATATGCAAGAATACCCAGACTACGGTTAAAGATGGTTCCCTCCATCAGTAATCCTGCCCTTTTAATGACACTTTGCATTACAATATTGAATAGTAGAGGTGCCAGCGAGTCTCCCTGCTTAAGTCCTGTACTAATCCTAAATTTTTCCGTGATTGAGCCATTTACCCTTACGCTGCAAACTGTGTTTTCCATCGTGCTCATTACCAAAGGCACCAACTTGAATGGAATCCGCATTTCGCTCATAGCTCTGAAAAGCTCATTTCTGGATATTGTATCATAAGCCGTCCTGAAATCTATGAACAGCATCCACAATGTATTGTTGTACTCCTCCATTTTTTCACACATCTGTTTGAGGGAAAAAATCTGATCTATAGTAGATCTGTTAGGTCTAAAGCCTCCTTGGTATTCTCCAATATTTCTCTCAACATAGGGCAATAGGCGATTATACAGAGCTATCGAGAATATCTTATAGGCAGTATTCAGTAGGCTTATCCCTCTGTAATTTTTACATTAATGTAGTGAATGATAGAAAAGAGGCAGGAGAAATAAGCAAATTATAGTCATCTGTTATTTTGAAGTTAAAAAGAAAATAATAAATAGGATGTTCTACTTTAAAAACATGGAGAGATAACCTAACGCTATAACCTCCCAACAGTTACCTAGATATCCCTTTTCAGTCCTATCTGATTTATGTAAATTAAGAATGTATACAACTGAGAAAAATATATCAAAAATAAAATAATGTTGTTAATTTAATAAATTTTAATTATTGATTTTTTAATTTTTAATTATATTATGGTAGATTTAAATGAAAAGTTTCAGTATGTAAATATAAATCAAATTTATTATAAATGAGACCAAAGTTTAAACTATTAAACAAAAGGACCATGGAGGATAATGGACCTCCAAGTAAAAAATGAAAAAAAAAATGACGACAAATAATAAAAAGGTATCTATACTTACTTCTATTTATGGACAGTTTTTATAAATTTGTATTTGTTATATTGTTGTTGTTGTGTTTAATAATTTACAGATAAATGTGACTTGTAACTCTTTTCAAGATGAAAAAGATGAAATGATACAAAATGTTCTTAGGTGGATTGAAAATGACATGTAGATGTCGAAACGTTTCATATAATCAAATTATATATCATAAATGACTGGAAAAAGGTTTTTATTGTGAGAACGAATTATTAGATAAATTCAGTCCAGTTTACATCCTTTTAAAATGCAATGTTAATTAAATACTAATTAATAATCTTATATAAGTTAATGCAATGTAGTATTAGACAACTTATTCATTTACACCAAAAGAATGAAGCTAAATGCCAACTTAATGAATGACATAGCATACAGGACAGTTTCTCTCACACTACTTCCTATTGGATTTGACCTTTTCTTCAAGCCTATTCAGTCGATCTTTTGAACCGGAGATCTTTTCATTTATTCAGGACGATGAGCGGCTGTGAGGCCATTCATAGTGGCTTGTTACTTTTCAGTTACGATCTTACGAGTTTTTGAAGATCTTCGAAAGGGCAGATCTTCTCTTTTTTACTGTAGGATGATATTGTGAAATATAAGGAACGTAATACTTTCTTCTGTTGAACGTTGTTCTTAAAAAGATTGTGGTAAAATCCGATGGAGGGTGATTCTACGTCATACACTTACAAAAATTTGACCTCTTCATTCCATGATTACAGGCTTCAGTTGGCCAAGATGGCGCTAAAGATTTTTCCATCTAAAGATTCTTTAATCTCCTAAATTAATGCTATCCACTGTATCGAGGAGGGAATAGCCAAAGGAGGGTGTCTGTATACCACCCTTAATTTTATCTTTTATCCTAACCGGCTCCTCAAATCACACGTGGTAATTTAAAAGCTATTTAATTGTCAACACAAAAATAAAAAATAATATTGCCATTGCAATAAACTATTTGTTGTTAAATAAATTATTTTATGGAACCTTTAGAATAAAATCTTATAATTGTCAATCGTTATCCAATCAATCAACACTGGCTCTACAACCCAGTACGGATCTTGGTCGCATCAAGGCGTCGCCTCCACTCTTCTCTGTCCTGTGCCAAGGTCCTCCAAGCTCTGGATCCAACAATGCAACCTGCATCCTTCTCGAACTCGTCTGCCCATCTTAATCTTGGCCGTTCACGTTTCCTTTTTCCATGAACGTACCCAAATAGCGGTCTCTTATGAGTAGCGTTGTCCTCCATTCTTGCCACATGTCCAGCCCATCTAAGCCTAGTTATTCTTATATACTGAACCACGTCTAGCTCCTGATACATACGATTTATCTCTGCATTCTGCCTGAGTCTAAGTTGATCGACAACTCTTACTGCTCCATATATCCTTCTTAATGTTTAAAAAAAAAACTAATAAACCACCGTGTGTAAATTTCTAATGATTTAGTGCTTAAGCGATTGTTCTCATGAATGAAAATTTCAAGATAAGACAACAAAATACCACATCCTTTAATATATTAATACTAAGAGATATATTAATAATAAAAAATGTGGATTTTTATCGAATTACTGGCTGCACTATGAGTACCTCACATTCTGTAGTTTTATATTAGTTTTAGAAGATACTTTTTTAGATGTATAAATATATTTACGCTTTGGTTGCATTGACATTAATTCTGCCAACGCAGGATTAATAAGTCGTTTACTTTTACCGGGAATATCGTTGTGGTTTTCAAGGATGTCGGATAGCAACCGGAGGTGTGGTCTCATTTCATTGGGGAAAGAATTAGTTTCTCGTGATCCTACTGTACCTCGAACAGCCATAACCTAACCCGATTTGTCATTGTCCTTGACCTCGAGTGTACATCGGTGGGAAGGACACTAGTTAATCAGTCCCCAAGGGACTGCATATGGAACTGTGGGCATCCTGCCGCTGCATAATGCAAACCATCATTCACAGCAACGTGAGTTTGGGGATACCTCCTCCAGGTCTGTGCTCTCGCTAGCAATGTATGTCTGGAAGATGGTCAAAGCTCGGCCAAAGATCTAGATGGTCTCTTGCGTTAAACTAAACTAAACTAAAAAATCAGCCTATTAGAATTTGGTAGTTGCTCAGATAAAGAGATTTGATAAATATGTTTTACATTCATATATATTTAAACAAACCAAAGCTTTTTTTATTTTTTAAGATCGGAAGGTCTTAACTTTATTTTAAATTGGATTCTTTTCCAGGGGTTGTTTGTGTGTTAACTAATTTACTGATCAGTCTACTTATTACGTTGATAATAATATTAAAAATGAGATTATTAACCCATGGTGAATAAGAATATATACACAGTTCAATCATTTATTTAATTTTCATTTGCACTTGCGCAATTGCACATCGAGCAAATTTGATCCAAGTGTTTTTTCTCTTTGCTTTTCTGCGTGATCATCGAGTTTTGGAATAAAAATATCAATAAGTGACTGGGTCTCTTGGCCAATGTCTTTTTAATCGTTTCTTATCAAGTCCAGGTAATAGGGAGTAGGAAAGCGGAAGAACGAGTGGGTTTGGGTGATATTGGGTCGATGAGTGGAATGTTATGTATTTGTTATGAATATATGATTTTATAGTGGGAATGTTCATGTCGTTGTGTATGGTGTGATTCGAAATATACCATGGTGCATTAACAATTTTTCTGAGAATTTTGGACTGTGTTGTTTGTATCTTGTATATGTGGACTTTTTTTGCAGAACCCCATGTCCCAATAGGTTTTAGTATACTATTATAGATAAGTCGATTGTTCCATAAGTCAAGTGAAGATCTGTAGTCCAGAAGATGTGATAGTTGTTTGTACCGTCTAGTCAGTTCTTGCCTTTTTAATTTTGTATGTACGTTCCATGTAAGTCATTTGTCCAAGTATAGTCCGAGATAACGTATATAATTTTTGGAAGGTAATTCGTCGTTGTCAATTTTGACTGCTGGACACGAACCTTTGCGTAGAGAGAAGCTTACATGACTCGATTTTGTGGCGTTTATTCTGATTTGCCATTTACAGAACCACTTTTCTAAATCATATAAATGATTTTGAAGAGCTATAGATGCTGGGTTTGGGTCTCTGTGAGAGGCTCTATCGTCAGTGAAGGTATAGATGTTGGTGCCAATATACACAGTTCAACCATTAAACAGAGATTATTTTGGACATTATTAATAAATACATTTAGGACTTACGGTTAATGATTCAGATAAAACTGAGAATTGCCATAAAGTACCAACATTTATTAAATTAACACTTATTTGTTAAAACAGGAGTTACTACTTTGGTTGTTGGTCAGGTAGGGCGATCTTCTCCCAAGTCAGCTTCCCATATTTCGGCCCTAGCTAACTCTTCCGCCAGCTACCACTCTTGAACCTCCTCACCAGGGGGTCTGACTACCTGCCTGAGTGATCTAGTTCTTATAACCGTCATTTTGAAAATAATGATTCTTATTTTCAAACTAGAATCATTATTTTCGGACTAAAATCAAAGAGGGTCTGTATGATCTACAGCAACAGAAGAATGGAACTGGAAGATACAAATGAGTTTGCTTGGCTTAATTTAATTGTCCCCAACATTATAAATAATGGGTCATTATTCGTATTGAAAATTTCTTTTTGTTTTGTATCAATTATTTTTATTTCATACTTTTAATTTTGGTTTATATTGTATTTTAATATGGCATTATTATTATTATTATGGTTCTACGGTCTAACAAGAATCTGGGCTTCCAACACCAGAGCCAACCAACCTCTGCGATCTTGCGCTACTTCCCTCCATTCTTGTACACCCAGCAGCTTTAAATTCTCCTCAACTTTGCCCACCCATCTGATCCTAGGGCGTCTTCTGCTTCGTTTGCTGTCTGGATTCCCATAGAGCATTCTCTTTGGTATCCTGTGTTCTGGAATTCTTTCCACATGTGTCATCCATCTAATTTTGGCTTTCTTTATCAACGCGACCATGCCAGGTTCCCCACACAGCTACATCAGCTCCTCATTCCTTCTTATTCTCCATACCCCACCCCATTTTTAGTTACTCCACCCCATATTCATCTTAATATTTTCCTTTCCCTTGAGTTGACTACTAGTTTTGACTTTTTGGCCAAGGGCCATGTCTCGCCCCCATACATGACTACCGTTGCATTGTTTTAGAGAACGATTTAAACTGCATTACTCTTTGTAATGAGGAATAACACCTATTTCCTTCAGTTAATCTGGCTTATTAACACACTTCCCAGGTACTTGAATTGGGTTACAGCTCTAAAACTCCCTGAAACTCAATTTTCCATTCACCACCTTTTCCAATTTTGAGTATTTCATGTATAAAGTTTTATCTTCATTCGCCTTAAGACCCAATTGATTGGCTGCCTATTCAAATTCTTGAATTGGTCTTGATAATGAATGCGCTTGGGTTCTAGAGGTAATAAAGAAGTCATCAGCATGTCCTAGATGCTGGTACATGGGTTTATAAATAGCTCCTCCAGGATTTGTTTTTACTGTACCGATGGCTGCTTCAAGGGTTAAATTAACGAGGAGAGGGGCAAGAGGATCACCCTGTCACAAGCAAATGTTTACTTCGAACTCATCCGATAGTGCATTCCCTAGTTCAACACGACTGACAGTCTTAAATGGAGTCATTCTTGTTAGTCTGACTAATTTCTTGAGAATGCCCACATTTACAATATAGTACATTGTATTATTCGATCAATACTATCCCAAATATGCATTTATTTGAATGTGGGAATAATATTTAGCTTTCGTCAAATTATCGAGCTAAAAAAATAACCCGGTGAATAACTTATATATATATATGTACTATTATGGGTTATTTAAAAACATATAGTAATCTTTCTTTTAGGCAGTTATTCATCATTTCCACAGCATTAGATTGTGTTTTGTCATATAGTTACCGATAGAACAAAATAATAAAATAAAATGGAAAGAAGAGCATATATGGAGTGTCGGAGTAAGTGAGACGTATCGAGAAAGAAGGGAGCGGACAAGGAAGAAACGGGAAGAAGGATGAGCGGCTATAAGAAGAGAGGCTCGGACAGGTGGTGCTCCTATAATTGGGATAGTGGCACATCGTTACGGCCCGCAGGAGACATACTATATTTCATCCCCTCGGCCCAAGAGTTAATCTTTTATCCTTCTCCAACATATTTAGGTAACATGTCGTTTCTCCAAAATCTAGTTAATAATAATTATAATTTTCAGAAATCGAATATGGAATGACATGGTTTTTTTAATTATTATTAGTTGGCGGCATAAATATCATGGAGATGAAAATTGTCCGGGTGGAGGTCAGAAAAAATTCTTAATTAGTGAGTAGCTGTTTATTATAAACTAACGCTTAGACCCATAGTTCTTCAGCAGAAGTAGTAGTGGATTGAATTGGTTTTATTTATCCTATTTATTATTTCCTGGTCTTCATTCCCATTCCTGCAGATCACTGTTACGAGAAAACTTTAGTAATTTCCGTTGTTTCATCTTTGCAAAATATTTGAACGTTCACCTGCTCCTGCGCAAATGTTCATCACTTTACTTTCCCGTTATTAATTTTCAATTTCCTTTCTTTCAAGCCCAGATTCCCATTGCAGCTTACTGTAAAATCTCTTCAGCAATAGCCATAAGGACAATGTCGTCTGTGAATGGGTGGGCAAGGTTGTCCTCATATTCCAGTTGCCAATAATAGTGCGGGCTGTCTATTAGCTCTATTTATCTTCTTGGTTTACTCATTTCTTAATTGCAAAGTTGTCCATTAGTCGTCATTATTCCTTTGGAATCGTGGTAGGTCGACTAAATTGCCAATGTCAATCCTTGCAGGATGTTTTTTCGCTGACAGAGCATTTAACAGTTCTTGTTTATGGGCCGAAACGAAAGCAGCTTTCTGATCAATGAATGGTAGGAAAGCATTCTTTCCTCGTCCCTGAGACTTATCTATGGTTGTCCTGAGAGAAAATGTATGTACTGGGTGTGGCATTGAGGCCTGAAAACTGCTTGTTCCTCTATGTCGGTATGTACTAGCTCTCTCTGCTTCTTTTCTAATATTGAGAAGTAGATTTTGTAAACTACCTGGGATAGACAGATAGGTCTGTAATTCTTGCATTGCCCTATTTGTGAATCGGGACGGTTATATTGTAATCCCAATCCATAGGAATCGCTTTTTTAGGAAAGTAATTTCTGAAAAAGGCCTTGTAATATCAACAATATCTTCTGCCATATTTGACGAATTCAGGGGCAGGACCTCTTCCTGCTGCTTCCCCGAGTTTTATTCTTTCCACTGGTGCTTCCACATCTTCTTTTTAAATCACCTCATTGACCATAACCCTAACATTTTTATGGTTTAGCATCCTTGTTTATTATAACTTGCTTGTTATTTTATTACTAAAACATATGTTTTTAGAAATTTCAGGAGAAACAATGTGGAACAAATATTCTTCTGATCTTCTCCCTACCTACGCTCTGATGATAAAAACCAAACATCAAAAGTCGGAGAGAGGATAGATCTGCTATGAAGGCATGAATTTACTTCATCATTATCTACTTCAATGTAAACAGCGAAGTTATTTCGTATTTATTTTATTTTATTGCTATTGCTTTCGTAGAGAGTAAAAAATTTCATGATAAACAAAATAAATTTTTAAAAACGTCCGGAAGCCTTTAATAAAGTCCAGAAAAGGACGGCTTTGATCACGTGTATAATTGCATAAATCAAATACTTAAAAGGATTTGGGATGAGATTGAACTTAACACCTAAGCAATTACAATCTCCTGCAATTAGGACACCTATAATTTAGCATTCTGTTTTCCCTCCGGTCCAGTTAGACCTAGATAATTAAAACCGCCCTGTTAGCGAGTTCCCGAAAGGAGTATTCTGTTACGCTCTAATTTGAGGATAAATTCAAGCACAATTTATAAAAAAGAAGCAATATTAAAAAATAAATAAACTTCAACCTTTCTAATTCCAGGAAATAAATGGAAAGCAAAGTTCCAAAACGGTCCGTATTCACAATTTATTCACAGCTGCCAAACCAAGATCGATATTACTAATGCACAACTGATGTTATTTCCTTTTTTTAATTATTTTATATTGCGCATTCGTTAAATCAGAGAGTAAAATGAATTTATTAAAGCATGCATATGACAGATATATGTTACGAAAGTGCATTCAAATATTTACATAATATTTAACCGCCTATATTTCTTTTATTCATTCATTTTTTTTTCGAGCGACGTCGGAATCAAGACCACACATCCAACAACTACAATAGATTAACAATCACAGCTTCAACACAGTGATTACTGTTAACAAAACAAAAGTTTATAATTTTAATAATTCAAGCAACAGAGCGGCGAATTTTTAATGGTCATCTTTATTATGATCAACAAATATCTTATCCATGTTCTCTGAATATAACAAAAACCGGTGTAAGAAAAGATAATTACAGCTTAACCCTGTCAATTTACTATAAAATACAATTGAACATATAGTTATTCTCATCGAAATACGTACATTAATGTGAAGCTAGAGTTATATTTATTTTTAATGTGAACAAGTAAATATAAAATCCTAAAAATGTAAGGAGCTGGCACAATCTGTCATCGCAAATATGTTCAAACTTTTTGTCACTGTCACGCACGATATGTTTCGATGAAAATGATAAAGATTAATGATTCTGTATCCATGCATGACTGTAATTCATTTAATGATCAAACCGTTTTTCCAATCTCAATTTTCGAGCAAAATTGCTCATGCTTACACGAAATGATTCATCACAACTCCATTGTTCATGTCTTGCCACCTCAAGATGTAATTCTTAACACATGCTTTGTATTTTTTTTATCACGCGAAAAAATTACAAAATATGACAGCAACTAAGATTCCTGGTTTCTCGGTTGGAGAGGTACCTACATGATGAATGATTTACACTAACGATTGCTGTCACTGGCACACCTGTTTACGTAATCCTCGACGCATCATGGCTCATTTGTTGATTGTAATAATTGTAAAAGTTAAATAAAATTGTTGCGATATTAAAAAATAAAAAATCAGAAGATTACATTTTTAGTTGTTGTTGTTGTTTTATTTTAAGGGCAAACAAATGACCACGTGATTAAATGGTTCAGGGTGGGTCGCGGGCAACCTTTTGAATCACATGGATATGATATTATAATATCATAAGGAAATTCTTTCCTCTTGAACCGCCTTCAGTGTGAAGGGGAATTCTGTACAGCCCTCTCCAGCTCTCCCGGTTTTCCACCATCTGTGTTCTTCCTCTCCTCAAAACTCTCTTCTCAAAACCATTCATCACCTCTTCTTCCTACCTCTTTTAAGGCTAGATCGTCCTCTTCCTCGTTTCCCCTCAACTTTGACTCGGTAGGTCTCGCTAGCATTTCTGTGAGGTTCCATCCGCAGGAGGTGTCCAAGCCATTTCAGCATGTTTTCTTAACGGCTGGCTTAACATTTAGGTTCCAGCTGATAGTGGTATTCCGGACTTGGTCTCTTTTTGTTATTATATTCTGGATTGGTGCTTCTTTCTCATAGTACACAATTCTGAATATTTTTTATGTGCACTTATTATGTTGTGATTACAGCTTGGACGGACCTTTCGCCCCCCCCCCCCACCGGGGACCAGCAAAGTAGGTCGAAACGTTGGTTAATTAATAAACATTTCTCCACATCTAAGAGAAATTTATTGACCTCTACCCGGACCATTTCCTTCCACATATATAATCAAGGTCAACCATTATCATTCAAAATCATTTAAGATATTATTTGATTACTTAGCCTAAATCAGTTGTGATAACTTTTCCATTGTCCAGACCCTATTCCCCGGCCAAGGGGATTACATTGCCAACTCCTTTGCCGAGGAGACTGCGTTTTCTTGAAAAACAACCGTGCCTCGGGTTTATCTAATCTAATCTTGGATCTAAGATTTTGATGAAAGCTGGAACACTTAACGTCTGAAGGCATATCGCTATCTATGTAGTGCTCGGACAATTAAATCTGAAAGACTTAGGTTTATCTAAACAGTTTTGTATTTTAGAAATTGAATGAAGTATAGCCGATTTGATTATTTATTATTAAATAGGCAACATTAGTCACATATCGTTGTGGCGAAGTGACAATCATAATCCATCATGTAAAAGGAACATGTTTACATATATTCAAATCTTTATTGACATACTGAATAATGAATAGTGTACACATTTAAGCTTACCTTTAGTGTTACAAATTATTATTTTTAAGTCTTGAAACATTCGGTATTTTGATACATTTATTTTCTTTATTCACCTTACAAGAAATATAAAAATGTAATAAAACGCGTACAAGTCACCCCACACGAGTGAGAAAAAATGAACTAGGTCACATAACTTTTCCCGCAATAAATTTAAAGAAACCAGTGGCACCAGAAGCAAAGCCCTGAGGCATACAGCAAGTGAAAGTCTCTACGGAGTGTGATGATTCCTATCTGGAACTTAATTAATAGCCTCATCCCTAGGCTATTTCCGATAAGAATATTTGTTTTTTCTTTGCCTATTTAACGTATTTTGACCTCACCTAAATATATATTTTTTGTAGGGGAACTGAATTATGGTAGATAGCAAATGGAAGGAGATAGTATCCCAAAGGAGGCGAAATGATTCATTAGATGTTGCAATCATATGCTGATAAATCTGGAGGGAAATTTTAATGGTAATATTTTAAGCCAAGGCAGTCCCTTATTCTCACTTATAATTATGGAAACAGAAACAAAAAATGAATCTGTTTCTTAACGTTCCTTTTTGACATAACCTGATCTGAACATTTTGGAATTATTATGTTAATTATATATTCTTAATGTGAATTTAATATTATACGTTTAAAAAGATAAATGAAAATGTACGAGGTAGAATTAGAAAGGAATAATTAAATCATAAACCGAGAAATAGTCCACGTAAGAGTTTATAAAAGCCTATTCTATTTTATAACTGAGTACTTTTTAAAATCTTTTAACATGGTGATCAACTTTTCTGACCAAAACATTGTCTTAAATTATGGATCCAGGAGTCTCCCCTCTTATCTGGTCCTCTCCTACTACCATTTTTTCTCAGCATTATCAGTTGCAGGAGACGATACTTGTCATTTCGCATGATGTGGCCAAGGTATTTCAATTTCCACTTTTATAAGAGATTTTTATATATTTTCGGATCAAAGTTAGCACTTATCTGGTCGATCCATAGAATTCGGAGAATACGGCGGAACAGCATCCAAAATGCTTTCACATCATCATCAGTGTTTCTGTCATACTCCGCGCCACAGAGGAGGAGTACATGAAAAATAAACAATTTTTTCAATCTTATTTTCAAAGGAATAGGCATGAACCCAAAATGAATTGATAGTATTCATTATAGTCGTTCTAAGTGATATTATTTGGAGGTTTGACGTAAGCTGACGTGTTGGATGTTGCTGTATATTTATTAGGACCCATTTCGTGTTTGATATATTCAGGAGTGATCCATTTGGTGATGAAGCAAAGGCCGGGTTTATTTTCTGGTCAGAGTTGCCTGAAATTTTAGGTAGTCCCAATGTGTTTAAGCATTTCCGGCAAACAGTTGCAAAGAATTAGCCAACGGTAGACAGCTTGCATGAAGGATATGTACTTATTATATTGAAAGATATTACATAGATATACAACACGACTTTTAAATATAACCTTTACTTTAAACTATGGTGTAACATCATAATTTAGCGACTACACTATTTGCATAGTATAGTCTTCCCATACTCTCTAATCTTCTATATTTTAGAGCTGGTATATATACACATGAAAGGAGAGTGGAGGTCAAGGAAGCTTGCATTCCTGACAAAACGGAAGCGTTGATGAAAATTCCTCGTTAAAAATCTAATTTATAAACAATTTAATTCAGGTAATATGCCAAGTGGTAAATAAAGAATTATGACCGTATTGTCCTCTGCTAAGTCATGAAACATGGAGAAAATTTCCAAAGAATTAATGATGATCTTATGTATGTGGATTATTGCGGTTATCTGTGGATGGAAGCATACAAACAGCGATTGGCATCCTATCATTAGTATCAGCTCGTTTAAATTGTTTTACGTGAATCAATTAATTTTTATTTCATTTTGTGATTTTTATCTTTTTTAATGGCTTTTATTTTTGTATACCATTGTTATTCAGAAGGAACTCGTTGAAGAATTTTTTTTAATATATTATAAGTTAGAAGGTTTTTGTATACATTATAGTCTTTTCGGTTGGTTCGTTACTTATACTATGGTTTTAGGTTATGTCTACAAAACCGAAACCTGATAATAAATGTAAAATGATACTAAACTAATTAAGATAAGCCCTGTTGAAGACAAAAGATAACATTGTTGCATGTCCTGATGAAGTAGGAAAGGGATGAGCGAGAGGTGAGCATGCAACTCGCTGGTTAGGCAGCTGCCAGTCTTGGCACATGCCAGCCGTGCGGGCATCACCTTCCCTCAGCAATCAACGCTACAAAGTTCGCAACTTTAAGGACTTAATTAAGTCACAATCAACTTGCCCATAACGGCTCTATCAGAGTAAAAACATATTGCTTCTAAGGTTACCTGCTTTTATACCGGTTTTTGTAATATTCTTGATATCGCATTCCAAGCTTTAGGGATGAATGGGAGGTAAGTGATTAAATTATATAAATATATTGTATTTATTGATTCTAATCGATAGTACACAACTTTTGTTTATTAATTCCAATTGCTTGGTGTTTCAGGCTTCTTCAACGTTTACTAGACAAACGCTCTAAGCTCCCAATTAATTACAAAATATTAATATACATGACTAATTAATATAAGACCCATTTTGACTTGAGGAGTAGAATTTAGGGGCTCTACTAAGCCATCAAATTCCTCTCGTATACAATCCTTACAATCCGAAATCCTTCATTAAATCCTCAATCCTCCTTATTTTATTAAGAACAATCCCAACCATAATGACCTCAATGTCCCATTAGTTAATGATTTGGCGTGAACCGGATATTAATCCTTAATGACAAACTTCAAATCCACTTGTTTCAAACCTAGCTTCCTCTTCAATTCCTGACAATCCTCCGTGGTGTGTGTAAAGATGGTCTCCTTACCTAAGTTCTATTGGATATATACTCTTGGGTAGCTCCTCCACTTGCCGTTATCTCATGTCACATACATCTTTCATTCTATTTGCCTGATGTATTATTATTATAGAGCTGTAAATTTCAATAAATATATTTAAAAAACATTGATTCTAAATAATAAATAAAAATTCCACCCGACGATTTTTTTATTTACGATGATCAGTCTCCAATGTTAGTTGAGACTTTTCACACCCACTGATGGAAATGATCATTGTATTATAAATTCAAATTTTTATGTTTTGAAACATAATTTTTGAGTTCCTGCATTTAACCGTGCCTTTATTTCCCTTCGAATTTCGTTTTTTACAGTTACTATATATTGTTATTTCAATAATCGACTAATTTGCTCCTATATCTATATCACCAAAATTTGTTACTTCTTTGTCTAATATTATTTTCCTAATATATATCAAATAATATTGAGTCTTACTACATTACGGGCATGCAAAAGATAAAACGTGAGGATAGAATAAGAAAAACCTACATTAATCACGAAAATAAGTGTTCAATTTTCAAAATGGATATTATAATTATACAAGGAGCAAATCTGACATTCCAAAAATATTTCATTTTGTATTCACTCCACAATATACAATTATATTTGCAGCTATTTAGCTGCATTATTGTACTATGAATTAAAATGAATCATAATACGAATAACTTTAATAATAACTTCCACTAGCATTGTATCAATACAAGTCGACCAAATAAATGATAAAATACATTTTACGGATGGCTATTTATACTGGGAGCCTGAGAATTATGTGCTAATATAACCTAAGCTGCTAGATTATTTTACTCTTCGTTCTCTTAATTTCTGTAATTTTATTTCTTAACCTTTTTTCTTATAGTGACCTCCCGGTTTTCAGAAATTCGGTCCTGTCTTAATAGCTTTCATCCTTATGATTTATTTAAACATACAAAATAAGCAGTATCATGGGGGAGGAAATTTCCTACAAGCTCCAAAAACAATTTTAGTCTCAACAGATCTATTCAAATTTATTAAAAACCAAATTTTCTGTACTCAAAGGTTTATCTAATTGTATGATTTAATAATATTGGGAAATCATTAAAACATAAATAACCAGGTCGCATTATGTGTTAAACAGTCAGTGATTGCTTGCATTGTTATAGATAACAAGGCCGTGCGTATTACAGAGCCCTGAGGTACTCCATAGCTAATAGATGTTCCGAGAAATACTTTGAACTTTGCAAGATTTCCATCAACTCCCAATTGACGCAACTGTTATAGAATATCGATTTTCCATACGATGCCAAAAGCCTTTTGAATTTCGAAGAATATGCCCGCAGAGCATTCCTTTCAGACAAACCCATCTTGAATCTCCGAATCAATTCTGAGAAGGTTGTCGATGGGAGAATAATTCCTATGAAAACCACTCTGCAAATTGTTTTGTAGATTTATTTCTGTCGAAATAATAATAGGAATTCTTCATACAATTTCACAAACACAATTTCTTAGTGAAGTTAGGCGGTAACTGGAAATCCTTCCAATGGATGGGGAAAAGGCCCCTGATTTTTTCTCATATTTTATTATTTTCATAAATCACTTCATCGTGGCCTGGTGATTTACCTCATAGTTCATGGATGCTAATTTAGAGTTCCCCCGTAGTCAATGATTATTTTCTTTTTTTTATTGTTTCTTATATTACTTGTCTATATTATATTTTTGTATTAATATGGAGCCTATTTCAGCCCGTCTAAACTCTATGGTAGTAGACTGCTTAGTTGCAAAACTAAGCTGAGAACAAAATACTCGTCCGACCCACCATGACATATGCATCTGAAACCTGGGTATGTAGTAAAACATCAGCAGAGCTTGTTGACACGTTTGGAAGACGATATATAGACGAATTTATGGACCTCTAGGTAAAGGAGTAAACTCGTTTGGATTCCGAAAAAAAAAGAAAAGAACTATACACACTTTATAATAACCAAACTGTCTTACGATTTGCTAGGGCATAGCGGCTCTAATGAGTGGGGCACGTAATCAGGATGGGTGAGGAGAGGACAGACAGAAGACTGTACTACGGGAAACCAGATGAGTATGACCTGAAGAGAATATGTCTACCTATCAGAAGTGGTAACGCCAGGGAAGACTGTGGAAGAGCGGTTGGGTGGCCAATTACTGCTTCAAGCGTCTGTTGTTCTGTGAGTTAATAAATATATGTTTCCATTTGTTTGTTGATAATACAACGTTGTTATTCGTGAGGGAAATTTTTCCAGAATATTGTTTTGGTTTTTTTTAATATATTCATATCGTATTTTGCATTATATTTATTAAATCATTACATACAACCCGGCATTTAAGTGATAGCGTCACGGTTATTAAGATCGTACTCGCTGGGTTTAGTATCGAACGATTTTTTTATTATTTTTTTATTATTATTATTTATTTATTGATATTTACAACTATATTACAATAATATAACAAGTAAATTGGCTGAGTGATACATAATGATATGATATAATGACATGTAGAGAAACTACCCACTGGTAGTACTCAAATCGCATGTTCAACTAAGAAGGTCACGTGGCCATCTTCTTCTCAGACGCCTCGGAGGATTATCGGGAATTGAAGAGGAAGCTAAGTTTGAAACTAGAGGGTTTGAGTGGAAATGAAGTTTGTTATGAAAGGATAGATACCGGGTTCGGGCCAAATCAGCAACAAATGGGACATTAAGGTCGTTATGGATGACTATATTCTTAACAAAATAAGGAGCGTTGAGGATTTTACGAAGGATTTTGGATTGTAGGGATTGGATACGAGAAGAATTTGATGGCTTAGTGGAGCCCCAAAGCTCTACTCCGTAAGTCCAAATAGGTCGTATGATGGTCATGTAGATGAGTCTTTTGTAATTAACTGGGAGCTTAGAGCGTTTGTCTAGTAAGTGTTGAAGTAGCCTGAAACGTCGAGCGGTTTCTTGTCTTTTCAGTCTTGTATGAGGATTCCAGGTTAATCGTTTGTCGAGATGCAACCCTAAGTATCGGATCTGTTCTACAGGCACAAGTGGGATATTATTAAAGGATACTGAAGGGCAGGAAGTCATTGGTTTACGACGTAAGGTAAAAGTGATTTGATGGGATTTTTGAGAATTTATTTTAATTCTCCAGTTCTGGCACCATTCTTCAAGATCAGTGATATGGGATTGGAGGCTTTGGGATACAATAACTGGATTGGTATTGACTGATAATACCCATGTATCATCAGCATATGTGGTAAGGATAGTATTAGGATGAGTTGGGATGTCAGCTGTATAAACTGTATAAAGGATTGGGCCAAGGATACTACCTTGAGGAGAACGATTTTTTAAGATGATAATAAGCGCTGTTCCGAAGCCGGGAAGCGTCTGAGGGGTAGACGAGGCGTAGGTGAGAGGATTCCGTTAAGTGTGACCTGGCGGATTTATACATGGATAGTGGACAGAAGTTTGTAAGCAGAGATTGGTGGTATCGGCATCGAGCTGTAGGGTTCGCTAAGCCTTATTATATTCTTATCGTAGATCCCTGTTTTGCTGCTCTAGAACATATACGATATTACAAATCGATAGTATAAAGCTAATTTGAAATGAGATTGGTATAGAAAAATGCATAATGGAATGAAAATCTGAAATTTGGGATACGAGATTAACCGTTAGCAGAACCGTTAGTTTTTATATTTTATTTTGGTTTATAAGTGAACAAAGAAAAAAATCAATACAGCGTAAGGAAAAAAAAATCAACGTCATAGGCCGGAGCATATCTCCCCTACAAGAAGACGAAACAGAGTGACGATGTAAGTAACGAGAACCCGACGACTGATATTCAGCAGTATGTAAAGCGTATCATGGTTGGGGAGGAATTGATTTGTCAGGAGGGAAACGCACCCGGAGTCTTTACCATATTTATATCGAGCCGTGGAAGAAGGGCTAAATCAAGAGTGCCTTGATTTATATGTGGAGAGGGTTTTGATGGCCGGATCCTTGGGAGCAGAATGTAGATAGTGAGATCCTAAGGCGGCCTCAGGATCGTCTTATCTCATTTCGGCAGTTTATACTCCCATCCTCCTTTAACATATTCTCTTTGCCTTTGCCTTTTTACTCACTTCCGAAGTAAGAGCGAGTCTCAGAAAGTGAAAAATTGATATTCTACCGAGATGGATCCCTTTCTAGTAGATAAAACTAGATTTCACTGTTCATATCTGTTATACACTAAATCGACTAACTAACACTACAATCCAAGGGCTTTTCTGGCAATATTAATCTAATCTCTTCTGCACAGTGTTCTATATGATTCTTAGATATTCGACACCCATTTCTGTAAGGTTGTTTTCTGGGTCCTAATACCCCCGTCTCCTAGGTCTTCCTCTAATCCTGGTGCCATACATCTTACCAAGTAGGATCTTTGTAGGACCCATGTCATCCTCCATTGAAAGTGCATGACCAAACCATTATATCCTTCTTGGTTTAGTAAACTGGACTATGCCATTGGAACCATACAACCTGTACAATTCGCTGTTTTTCCTGTTCGATGCCTTAGTTCACATATGTGTTAAGTGCAGAAAACAAGATTTTACAGGAGTCAAATTTGATAATAATTTAACACAAGAAATACAGTTCATGTCTAAGCACAAAATATATTTTTGTAACCTTCACAGCTTCTCAATTAATTTTATATCAACGGTATTATCTCGTCATTTAGTGATATGTTTAAACTGTTATTAATTCCTCTTTATAAACCAGCTTCTAGCAAAGAGGACGTAACTAAACTACAGTTTTCTGTTAGAAAGCAGCAGAGTGAAGGCGAAGGGTTAAAGAAAGGAGCACACTTATCCTCTTTTCCCAGAAATAAATCCATTCTGAAGGAAGAGATCCCTGACCCCTGATTGATCCTGGGCTAAAACGATGAAGGAAACAGGATCATCTGACCTTGAGGTCGCTCGCAGTAATAGGACCCGAGCAATGAGACTTCGGATTAGATGTTCCAGCCGGCTCGGGGTCCCCGATTGACTCCAGAGCTTAAGTCCAAAGCTCCATCCCCATTCGCCGGGGATCAAGTTCTATAAATTGCAATCGTACCTTTCCCCCACAGTAGCGAAATTAATTTTCTTTTACCTCTCCGTGTCATTGTGTGAGGGAAAGAGATAACGGATAAAGGATGTCTCGAGATATAATTTTGTTACTGATGAGAGAGAAAAAAAAAGTTGATCGTTGCCTAATCTTCTTTCGAAGTAATTTGATCGAGAATAATATATCTTCATTAATTATTTTAAACAAAAACATTTGTTATTCAATTAAAAAAGTTTCAATGTCATAATTGTAACAGATCTGTTTATTGAAAAAATCTATTTATCTTTTCTTATCACTATCGGAATTGGCAAATAAGCAAATTTCTTAGATAAACATTATTTAGAGAAAGCCTATATCGATAGTAAGTCGATACTAATATCTTCCCTTACTATTGTTATTATTGATATATAGGTAAGTGAATAGAAAATAAAAAAGTATATACATTCCCTTTGGAAAATTAAAATATATTTTTTCTTATAAACAAATTCCATACCTCTGTTATTGAATAGATAGGGATTTACGATAAATTTGAACAAGAGACGTAAAATTAAAAGATCTGGTGGATGACAGAAACACTGCTAAATTAACAAACCGGTAATTCGATGGAAGTGTATAGATGGCGTGATAGGATTGGCATGTTCCCACTTCCAAACATTACGTCCGGCAGCTATTTCCAAATCGATACCTTAATCTTCAGCAATTAATATTATTTTCTTTTGCTGACTTAAATGAAAGGGTGCGTGAGAAATGGGTTTCGCCCGCATCACTTAGCTTTATATAACACTATATAACTCAATTAATACTCATCAAATGCCTTGGTATGTCATTTCACAAAGAAAAATCATTCACGGTATAAAAATGTTTAAATTAATACAGGCGGATACTTTTTGTTATTTCATTAAACATCCCATCATTAGTCGAGTACATTTGAATAAATCAGATTCGATTTATTAATGAAACCTTTTTTTTTTTAAATTTATTTATTACTGTATTACAATAATACATCAAGTAAATAGGCTAAGCAATACATAATGACATGTGAAAATGACAAGTATAGAAACTACCCACTGGTAGTACTCAAATCGCAAGTTCAACTAATAAGTCACGGGGCCATCTTCTTTTCAGACGCCTCGGAGGATTATCGGGAATTGAAGAGGAAGCTAGGTTCGAAACTAGAGGGTTTGAGTGGAAATGAAGTTTGTTATGAAAGGATAGATAGCGGGTTCGGGCCCGATCAGCAACAAATGGGACATTAAGGTCGTTATGGATGACTTTATTCTTAACAAAATAAGGAGCATTAAGGATTTTACGAAGGATTTTGGATTGTAGGGATTGGATACGAGAGGAATTCGATGGCTTAGTGGAGCCCCAAAGCTCTACTCCGTAGGTCCAAATAGGTCGTATGATGGTCATGTAGATGAGTCTTTTGTAATTAATTGAGAGCTTAGAGCGTTTGTCTAGTAAGTCTTGAAGTAGCCTGAAACGTCGAGCGGTTTCTTGTCTTTTCAGTCTCGTATGAGGATTCCAGGTTTATCGTTTGCAACCCTATCGGATCTGTCCTACAGGCATAAGTGGGATATTATTAAAGAATACTGAAGGTCAGGAAGTCATTAGTTTACGACGTAAGGTAAAAGTGATTTGATGCGATTTTTGAGAGTTTATTTTAATTTTCCAGTTTTGACACCATTCTTCAAGATCAGTGATATGGGATTGGAGGCATTGGGATGCAGTGATTGGATTGGTGTTGACTTATAATACACATGTATCATCAGCATACGTGGTAAGGATAGTATTAGGATGAGTTGGGATGTCAGCTGTATAAACTGTATAAAGGAGTGGGCAAAGGATACTGCCTTGAGAAAGTAGGTAGGCGGTAGGAATTTACGGAGTTTGTAGAGCAATCCCGGATTAATGAATCTTAAATTCTGAAATGAATAACAACATATTAATGTTGAGTATACAGTATTCTATATTAAAAATCCGGTAACACTACAACCCATGAAGGGTTTGGGGTTCAGCACATAGACTGTAGAGATCTATAGAGACTGTACTGTTTCTTGGACAACGGTTTTGCATGAGGGCGATTTGTCCCAGACCACGCTCTACCGCCAGGTTTTAGCCCAATTAAGTATATCCACTATATAGAAGCTGGATGAGCTCAGGATGATCTTCAGATCCCACATGGTCCATCCCCAGCTGCAGAGAGATTAAACAAACTATCTGCCTCAGCAAGATTACAACCCGAGACTTTCGGCACGTCAACTCTGCACTCTACCCTTGAGTTACCCTTCTCCCCAGTATTCTATTTTAGTAAAGACATTTCAGCGAAACATTTGTAGATGTGAACTTTTCTTATTACCAAATGCTTATCGGATTTACGGATGGTCTAGTATATTCGTGTAGAAGAGGTGATGGTACCAATATTTTCAATTTATATACGATGGCGGTTGGTTACTGGTCTCTTAAACCTTCACCCGGGCTAGGCTTCTACTGTGACAAACTATAAAATTATTTTCTAAAATGTGGACACCTGGGCTATTTTGGATTGGGTGCATACAACTTGTGGTTATGCAGGTATATACTTGTTGACAACTAACCTTATTGTTCAACCGACAGTTAAAGAACCAAATGTCCTTACCAACTATTCTCCTAACTTGGAAACCTCAGTTTCATTGGTAAATTTTTATTATATACTTCGATAGATTGGAGTCCCATGAACCTTTACCGACTTTAATTTTCGGAATTTCTGTGTAACAGATATCATTCTGTTTAGCTTTTGTTTTCTTAGGAATGTAATGCTAATTAACGAAATAATGTAAAGACAGTATTTATTCATTTCCCAGTTATCTGAACTTGAGTATCCCCGAAATCTTGGTAAAGGTCCTTCTGGAATCTTATATATAAATTACTGGAGTAAGTTTTTTGGTGAGGCTTTCTCCAATCGGTTTCGCCGGTGTATATACGATCTCAATAATCTAAACAAATTATAAAAGAGCAATATCCTCCATATTCCGTACATCACTCCATGTACCATTTCCCTTTCAAAATATAGGATATGATTCTCAGTTAAATTTTTCTTGGCTTTCTTCTGGTAAAAATCACCTACAATGACAAGAGCTAAACAAACAATTTGACTGTTTATATAGATAACTGAACAGACCACTTCATCTTTCAATTGACACCAAACTGTTTCAAATCAACTTTACCAAATGTATACTTAACAAATTTATATTTGACACAGGAACACATTTGCTGTAATATAAAATTGGTTATGACTTTAAATCATAATAAAACTCTTGGGACGATTTTTTAAAATTGACCTTAGTTATCAACACCAACTTCTGAAATGTGTCAGGTGAGCTCCATAATTTTAATTTTTCAGCGATTTAAAAAACGGGACTATTTTGGGGCTTTGTGTGGGGACACCGGGTGAAGTTACCGAGAAAAGGAACAGCTCTGTTCAAAACGTTTGGTCACTTCAATGATGGATAGAATTGGCCAGGGCTTGCAGTCAAAGATAACACACAATAAGCAGAAGTTATTTTTTGAATTGTCTCAACGTTTCGGCCTACTTTGTGGGCCATCTTCAGGGCAAATAGCGGTTGTGGTGAATTCTCAAACTAACAATGGTCAACTCGCAATTTGGCACAAGTAAAAAATAAGATCTACTTATTTTGTGTTATCTTTGATTGTACCTCCGGACCAATTCTATCCATCATTAGAATTATCCAGCCAACTATTCTCCACTCAAGTATGGTAATTTTAGATATGTATGAAGGGAATGTATTCTTGTAATTATGGTACTTCTTTAACTCTAATGTGATTAATCATATGTTTTGTCAATAAATATTATAAAAAGATATAGATTAAGAAGTTATGATTTTGAAGAGAAAAAGTATAAAAAGCTTTTAATTGAAAAGCTTAATTGATTCATTGGACTTGATAGGACCAAGTAACGTTAGTATCCCAATACAAAAAAAAAAAAAACGGCTTTGAATTATTTCTAATTTATATTTTATGAAGACTTTGTAACGAGTTTTTTTCCCGCTTATCTAGTCCGTCTACTATCTACTGTCTACTATCTAACGGTGTAGACCGAAGGAATTTGAAGTTCACTATTGTTGAGGACATTTTGAGGTGAACTATTGGTCCAAGTGGATGCATACCTAACCTGAAATTATTGTTTTATATTGCCAAGAAATAGCCAAAATTTTCCTTCATCTTAACTTTGTCTAAGCGGCCCATTAGTGAGCATCCTACAATAATTAGTAAATAGTATTGTATAAAAGTTTAGATTTTTTCTTTTAATTAATTATAGTTTGTGTTAGGCTATGCTAAGTTTTGTTACGTTCATAAAATAATATACAACTTTTTTTTTTCTCTTCATTTGGACCATAGATTAGGGATGGGTAAGGTTTTATCAATCTGATTCTTTGTAGCTGATACTGAAAAGTAGTAGATACAAGTATCAGATACGGTCGAAATGTCGTTGATACAAGTATCAGATAAGGTCGAAATGTACCGGGTACAGGTACTCAGATACTTGACTCGTGGAGTCGGAGGTGCTACCAAGGTCACTTTACCTCTCTCTTGATACTTGTATCAACTGTCTGGTCAGTAATACTGATACTGACTGGTCAGTATCAACTATCGCCGAAAGACCTATTTCGCCGCATCTCCCCTTTGTATTAATAAATAAATAAGTAAAAATAATAGTGAACAAGTTTTCACTTTTTATCAATATAATCTGTAATTAGTCACTTATCACATATGTATAAATGAAAATAAACTATGAAATTAGGTAACAGTAAAGGGAGGTTTAAATAACATTTTCCGAGATCGCCTCCTGATGTATGATTTTTCACGAGCAACTTTCAAAAAAAAACCTCGACCTATGTCCGGGCCAATGAATATAATTATACCATAAAGTAAAGGGAATTGACATAAATGATTGAAATCGGGTACAAAAAAAAAATGTCCGACGAAATTGATTATTTTTTCCTCACTTTTTTACTTTCAACAGTATTAAATTTTACATCCTTTTAAAGAAGAAAATTAGTTTCACAAAATTAAAAAACAGCACCAGAATTTGACGAGTATTATAACAGCTATAGCGTGGGGCGGCGGACAGACAAATTTTGTATTACAATCCAAATTATACGTCTCTTGGAACGTGAATAGCAAAAGTTTGAGGTATGGTTAAAATATTTTTTTTTTGTACAATTCCATAGCTTTCAAAAAACAATGAACCAATAATGATTTTAATCATTTGATGTCTTCCACAGGTTACTATTTCGGTGAATAACTCATTTTCCTTTAAAAATTATAACAAAAACTGATGCTCCAAGAAAGGATTCTGTGTAGCGTATTAGAAGAGTAAGAGTCGGGATATCTGTATTCAGCTACAAAAAGTTCAAGTAAAAGTATCAGATACAAAAATATCAAGTAAAAGCATCAGATACAGATAAGTATCAGTATCACTTGTAGTCAGATACAGGAAAATCCAGTATCTACCCATGACTACCTTGGACCTAAAATCTATAAACCTGGTCACAATTTAAACAAATTTGAGACGGAAATTAAAGTCATGAGTTGAAAGTTAAATAAATAGAACAGTTATGTTAAAACTATGAAAATACATAATAATAATTCCTAGACTCTCTAAGCCCTGTAAAGATGTGGCCCCTCGAGAATACAAGAGCTTGCTCTAATAATTCCGTCTTACAGCCTAATGAGTGCAGTAATGAGAGCCGAGATGAGAGGGAGAGAGAAAACTTCTCAATTCTAGTTCTCTTTGTGTCTCTTATTCCTTCTGCTGTTGTAGTAATTTCAAATCCATTCTATCTTTTCAAATATATGTATATATATATATATATATAAGCAGGACCCACTAAAGATATCCTATACCCGAGCAACCAGCATATGTATAGAGATATGAATTTTATTTTTTTTTTTTGTGAATATTCTACAACGTTAATGAGGGTTATGAAGAAGTTATGACAAGTTTAATGAAAATTATTTGAAGGAACTTGTCTCTACACAAATAGAATGTTGAACCCGAATATTCTCAGAACAAACCTACACGAACTAAAAAATCTACAGTTTCTTCATTTATGAAGGTAAGATATCACACATACTTATCTACTATTTTGGAAGAATTTTTTTTTTTGTGTTCATCCATATAGATCAGATGATTTATCCCACCTTGTTTTGTACACAGGCTGAGTAACAGAAATTAAAAAATATGGTTTTCATAAATATGTAGGTTCTAGTTACTATTTTTTAATGATTTACGATAATTAAACCTGAGGTGCTATACGCTAGTGGGAGATAGACGTTACACACTTAGGATGACAAGTAATAGATCCTTACATAGGAAAGAAAAATAATCAGAAAAAACTGTAGGACCAAACATTCAGACGATAGAAACAGGCTTCACTCCAGAGATACCACAGAGATGTCCAACCTCGCAGCAGACATCAAAAAGATGTGACCAAAATTTTTCCATCCGCAGACTCCCATACCAACGATGTGAGTCTGGTGTATGAGAGTCTGCTTACTATTCCTTTGATGACTGAATTCGCGTGGTTTGATAAAATAAAGTATCACATTTAATAATAATATAGATATCTTTTTATAATTTTTGTTAATATTTTTTTAGCTGTCAATAAAAGAACATGTTATCATGTTTTTCAAGTATAATTAAATGTTATTCCTCGAAATCGAATTTAATATACCGATATGAATCTGGCTATTTCCACTTTTCCAGTACGGTATGCTGCTGAACATGGTTATCACTTCAGTGGGTTGTTTAAATTAAAAATAAAACGAACCTACAACACTACAGTAAAATATCAACTTACAATTGTCTTCTGTTTTATTGTAATATTTTTGCATTAGAAATTAAAAAATGGTCTAAAACTTTAGACAATCTGTATCTTATTTTATGAAGTATGACAACGCCATTCTTGTCGATGCGAAACTCGCCCAAGTTAGCGATAACTTCTTACAAGGGTCTTCTTGATGGTTTCTCACGCATTGGCCAAAACTACCAATAATAATAAAGATAATGTTCCCTCAGAATGAGAGGCCGTTGATGTCAGAAGAAATAAAGACTAGTGGGATATTGGGGTGAGGCATCAAATCCATGTGCTTTAGTTGAGACGTGCCTTTATCAGCTTTAATCACAAGGGTGTTTGAACCTTTATAACAGAATGAAGTGGGGTTAATGTCTATCTATGGTAAATGTGTGGTCCTCTAAAAAGTTTTAAATATCTCTTATTTTTAGATATAGATTTTTCGATTTTTTTTTCATGTCTATCTTTTAAACGACTTGGCAGAACATCATACAGTTTAATCCAAATCGTCTTACTTAACATTTTATTGCAACAAGAAATCATTAAAAAAAAACAAACAAAAAAAAAACGAGAAACTATGAGCAAGGACTTTAACGGCTTAAAATGGCCGCCACTGTATCAACCCTTGATCTATGAATTATTATGTCTCCCTGCACCTTAATAGTCTGGCTTGTAAGGAATAAATGTTGAAGCTTAAATCATTCACGGGAAACAGTTAAACATCATAATTCTGTTGTTGTTGTTTCTAGCCCCAAGGTTTATACCTTTTCCACAGGTACAAGTTTACACCACTCCATCCTATGAATTAAGATAAATTTTTGAAATTATAATTTTAGAATTAATTTAAAAAAGATGTGCTGAATAAACAAAAAATATATCTGGTCAAATTGAAGCATAATAAAAGTTAATCAGTGTTTATATCAAAATAAATAAAAATAAATAAGCCATAACAAATTAATTGTTATCGTCAACAACATCAATTAAAATATTTTTAAAAATTTACTTGGAAATTGATGACATGGTAAAATAATATACGCGTTGAATGTATACATGGAAAAAGCATTGCGGTTATTACAGAGGAAATATTTCAAGATGAATGTAGAGCGCATGGGAAAGAAACATATGGATGTTTTATTTCTATGAGAACAAGTAAAGAGGTCTTAAAGGCGCAATCAATTTTCTTTTGAATGTCTACAGGTGAAGTGAAGGAAACACTAACTCACCGTAGAGGTGTGACAATTGAGACCATATCGGTGTGTGACCAAGACATTCTTGAGGTAGTCATTCCTCTCAAACTGTTCTCTGATTACATTCGACGAAGCTGAGAGGATACGAGGAGTTTACTAGGGGGTAGCGGAAGAAGGAGTTGAAAATATTAGAATAAACTGACCTTCAGGATATTTGGGTAATAATGGACCACCTGGGAAGGATTCGGTCTAAAGTAGTACCACAGTTTTCTATATAACAACTAAAAGAAATGGAGTGCTCATTTAGGATTAATATCGTAGGGTATGAAAAGGGGATCGAACTTGTAAGATTGTTCATGTGTTAGATAAGTCGAGGAGATTCAGCACAGATATCCTTTCTTGCGTAAAAGTATTCCGTAACTGGATATTCTTAAGAGAGAGAGAATTATTTGCAGAAACCGACTAGAAAATTGAATTGGAGAAGCTTGAAGATTTTCTACGATTCAGTGAAATTTAAATTTGTGATACTTAACGGAAAGATTAGAAATAATAGGGATTGGGAATTCTTCCTAGAATTAATGTTAATGCGATAGCTTAAGGCTGCTTTAGATAGGGTGAACAACTTATGAAAACTTATGTGGGAAGAATCGGTAGGATTTCTAAAAGGTGATACTTTGATGAACCTACCACTGATTTAAAAACAAATGACAATTTCTCTGCAAAATCCCTATTGCAAATCTTCTTCCTCACCAGCCTGCCCAATATCGTTTGATAAATTAAATTCGGACGCATTATCTCCTGCATTTCACTTCCTTCTTATTTTCACTTTTTTGTTTCATCATTCCATTCATATATTTGTTTCCTTGATATCTCTATTGGCTCTGTTTTCTTTAAAACCGTTAAGTTGGCATGGATATCCCATACAATTAATGCAATAAAGTAATGATTGGACCACAGGAAAGACTACAGATCCAGCTAATCCAAAGCTAAAATGGTAGCTGGTAGATAAATATCATGCCAGAGAATGTCAGAGATCAATATACTGTAATAATATATTACCTCGTCAAATATACTATTATAAAATAGATAATATTTAGTAATAAATTTGGAACTTTTTTTAACACAATTATCAATTAGGAAAAATTTTTAAAAGAAAATTTGAATTCATTTCTAGCTCTCTGTTTGAAGCTAGCTCAAAACTTAATAGAAATACTCTCCAAACTCCAAATTAATTACAAACGATTAGTATACACGACTATTATAACACCCATTTGGAGTTACGGATAATAATATTTGTGCTCTATTAAGCCATCGAATTCCTCTCGTATCCAATATTTACAATCTAACATCATCGAGGCACGATTAAAGTCATTCATAATGACCTTGATATCCCATTTGTTGATAATTTGGCCCAAACCCGATATCAATCTTTTCTGGACAAACTTTATTCACACCCAAACCCACTAGTTTCAAATCTAGGAACCTCTTCAATTCTCGATAATCTTTCGAGGCGTCTGAAAAGATGGCCTTACGGGCTTTTAAGTTGAATTTGCCATTTGAGTACTACCAGTGGATAGTTTAATGTCTTAATCTCATACCATTTTCTTGTTTTATTATTATTATAGAGTTGTAAAGTTCAATAAATAAATTTAAACGAAAACAATAATTCATCTCATTAAAATTTTGTTTTATATTCATAGAAACTGTACATATCAATTTATCACAATAACCTTTTTTGAATATTATTCGTTTAATAAATAACTATAACTCAAAAAAATCACATTCATCATTTTATAAAATTATGTTTCAGATTCATTCAATGTTTTACGTTTTGATGGTGATGATATTTTCTCTTTTACAATTATGTGAAGTAATTTTTTACTTGGTTTAGATAGTCAAACCCCATGCATAAATAATGCCTAACAGTTAATTATGAGTTGCAGAATTCGCAAGACAGTCATTTCGCTTTAGTGACGTAGGATGAGCTGATATAAATGCATGAGATTTCAACTACGATGATAGTTTTATTACTGAAATAATGCCCGCCGAATCAGTAAATTTATATCAAATGACAAAGTTCTTCTTTTCCATTCTACCTGCAGCCATTCAAATAACTGTTGCTGCGTCATTATATTTAATGATATCATTAAAATATGGAATATTGCCTTGGCGAGGGGATTTTCGTATACGATTACAATCAAAATTATTTTGAGCCACTATCAAATCGATAATCTAATCTAAATTCCAATGTAACTTTAAAAGTTTAAGTGAACTCTTACTTTTGATGGGGTTGTTATTTGATTTATTTCATTATTTGTAAGCAATTTAAGCGATGCCTAAGAAATACACCGTTGTCGGAGAAATTTCCATCTCACTTCTGTATCTAAGTTAAGTCTCCAAGACATGAAACACTGTGTTGCTTAATACAAAAAGGAGATGTGCATCTCTCCTTGTCACTAGGTATTTTTAGGTAAATTGACTAAGCTCATATAAAACAAAAATCATCACCATTCAAAAGCGGGTAATTACCACTCCTCTTCTACAGTGCCTGTAAGATGAGGTTCAGCTGCTAACAGTTAGTTTGATGATTTAATCATACTAATTATATTATGTTATGTTAATTGGCATTTGACTGACTTATTATTAATACCATTCTAGTTCTTTTAAAATGCATGAATAATCTTGCAAGCTCGAAGCAAGGATTCAATGGGGTTATTTAGTTTTGGCCCACAGTTCTTTCGCTGAAAGAGATATTTTTAATAAAGTATTTTTAGAAAAATATTTCTTCGAAACCAAAATATCTATATTTTTAAAGTCTAGAACTCCTATCTAAGATAAAAAAATAAAATTTAAAGAAACATGTTTAAATATGTCTTAAATAATATCACAGGGGAGCGGAGTGGCTCAGTGATAGAGCGCTGAATTGCGTGCCTAAGGTTCTTGGTTCCTTAAAGTCCCACTGCTTTTATTTAATCAGTTAGCAGTCTGAGATGAACCCTATAGGGTCTAGGACTATCCTGGGGCTCACCCTGTCCCTATAAAGTAGGTACCCGAAATAGAGAGAAAATCTGGCGGTTGAACGAGATGTACGACAAATCACCACTCAGATCAATAGTCGCCCAAGAAACAGGACAGTCTCTACCACATACTGATACCACTCTTCACGAGTGGTAGTGGTACAGGTTTTTTTTTTATTGCAAGAAAAAACGGAAAGAAACTTGAAAATCGCCACTAATGGTTGAGTATAAATTTGTTTACTAGAAATGAGAAATTTGTGTTGAAGGATTACACAACTTAATGTGAAGGGATCTTCAGAAAATCCTCAAAATATTATTAAGAAATGGTCTGGGATATTTAAGTGATACTGGTTTTGCAATATATTAGAAAAGCACTCTGTTCATGTAACTGTGTTAAATAATAAATCAATTAACAACTTGGGTGGCTCTCTAGCTCGTTATGATGTTACAGATTAAAACTGCACTGTTGATTCCAACTGACTATTGCATGCACGTTATGATCCCTTAACCCGTCAGTTCCCAAATGTGAACCACTTATGAACTTTAATTTTTTTTTACTTATTTATGCTTATTGATCTCTAAGAAGAATAAATAAACAAGTTTTAAATTTTTCTATGCATTAATTAATCCGCTGGGAAGGTGCCCCCTGTAGGGTGCATTGGGCATCCGGATAACAAAATCACTCAATTTCATAAACTAAATCAAATTATCCTGAATAATAGAATTGAATCAATTTACTTTTTTTTAAATTTATTGTTGTGAGATGTAGGGATATAAGTTAACAAAAATCAATATAAATATATATTTGTTTATTTCACTTACATTTACCTAAAAGTAAAAAATATGAAAAATATCATGTCGTATAAAATAAAATCAAGGAACAGTCCTACTAAAAATAAAATAAATCCTTACTTATTAGCAGCGTTCAGAACTGTAAAATATTCTCTGACTTTTGAAAATTTATCATTTTTTTGGGAGCTTATTGTTGTCGCAAAGTATTTTTGGATTTCGAGGAATCTATTTCTTCTCACACTTTGGGCTACTGTTTTGTTATAGGTATCACTTTGAGTCTCCCAAAACATTCTAATATATTTAATTGTCATGTAACCCGTAAGTAACAAGATACTTACAACAATTTTCATTTCTTCTACACTTACGTTCTGAGCATGATTGTGCCTCAGTGACCAATGCACCCTACAGGTGATGCTTACTTTTAGATTGGCTCTGAAGTTTTATTTTTGGTGGCTTATATATAATATCGCTACCATTTGTTCCAGAAAATGCCCACCTAACTATAAATGCAAAAATAATTTGAGTACTTAAGTTTTTCTCGTCATGGTGAGTGAAAAGAGAAGAAAACTTGTCAACACCAACAGAAACCAGAACACTACTGAGTTTGAAAGATTATATTGTCTAGACCACACCTGATATCAGCTCCAAATGTGTCCTACCCTTTGACCTAGTCCCAGTAGTACACAAAAACATCGCTATAACCTCGAAAAAAATTTTTTTTTATAGCACATAACAAAAAAAGTGACTGCACCCTAGGGGGTGCATTGGGAACTGACGGGTTAATGCAGTGCGAACACTTGATAGTTACATTCTAATTAAGCATGTTATTAAAGGATGAATACGGGCGTTGCAATATGCCTAATTATTTGTACAAAGCACCTCTGTGTGTCTACAAACGTTATTTTACAGCTGACATAAACGGGAATTGTGCGTTATCGTATATTAACAATACGATACCAGTGTCGCCATCTTTTTGTTCAATCTTTCAAAGGTTCCCGCGTAGTTCCCACTTCATCTATTTCATAACAAAAACCTAAAGATGAATTTTTCTTTCCGGGATTATTCTTCTTTATTCTCTGTTTTTATATTGGAGTTCTTTTTATTCTCTCAGTTCCATTTTTCAAGGATGGTGGAATGAATGCACAAAGCGAGCATGCATAAAAGAGGGTTAAAGAGCCCCGATACCCCGAGGCTATACTTTGTGGTGAAATTGCATGTGGCCTGGGGTCCGCCTCCGAAAGGAACATCTACCCCCGGGCTCCGGCTATTTCAGCGATCCCCATTATGATCTGAGGCGGGGAAAATCTTTATTCCGAGGAATTTTTCTAACAACTGTTACCTACCTTTAAAATAATGTTTGTTGTTTAATTTTTTATTAGTAAACGACCATATATAGAAATTATAAATAAGATGTTGAATTACGTTAGTTGAACTCATATATACATGAGGAAGATAGTGGTTCAGGTGGAGGTCAGAAAACAATCTCTGTAGTATGAAGAACTGTTTATTTTTAAAGCCGACGTTCCGACCCACATTTCAGATCTTCTTCAGGGCTAAATAAACAAAATACATATCAATTAACATAATATATGGTAAGCAATATACTGATATTATTATCAATATACTACAGTATATGTAGTATATTGATAATAATAATATAGAATAGAATAGAATAGAATAGAAAAGTAACTTTATTCTGGGACAAAGTCCCTTTAGAATAACAGATATGAACAGGAATAAAAACATAATATTTATCTGGCCAGAAGGCTAAATGTTACAAATCATAAAGCGTGAAAACATGACAGAAAACAATTTAAAAAGAAATATATAAACAAAAATAATAGTAAGTAAATAAACAGTACAGATCTTGACAGGATATTAAGCAATTACAGAGAATAGATAAATCCATAGCTTTTGAAATTGAATGCATGAGCTAGCATTCAATAATTTGTTTACATGATGTACAGCTTTTCAAAGAGCAGAATTAAAAGAACTAGATAACACAATGAGTTATTATATACATTGTATTCTAAGCAAATGGCAAACCTACCTAGAGACTATCCTTTTGGGAAGCCTATAGATGTTGATACAGCAAGGATTTGAATAATGATAGAGAGGGAGTATGACGGATATTAGGAGGTATTGAGTTCCACATTGTGGTGGAGCGGGCGAGAAAGGAACGTTCGAATGCTTTAGTTCTGTGTGAACGTATATAGAGATCAGAAAGGCGGGATCTTGTTTTATGGTGTTGAACTGATGATTTGAATTGGAGGAGACTGTAGATATATGAAGGGTGTTGAGAGTGAATGGATTGGTATAAGAATGAACAGAGGAAATATTGTCTTCGGAAGGGAGGGAAGAGCCACTTTAACCCATCATAGAGGTGGGAGACGCGCGATCGCTTCGGAGTACCAAGCACAAATCTTAGAGAGCAATTCATTATTCTCTTTAATCTGTCTTCAAGCATTTTAGAGAGGCCTCCATATACCACGCTACAATAGTCAAAGTGGGGGAAGATGAGAGAAGATACGAGAAGCTTACGGGAAGATTGTGTAAGGAGATGACGAGAACGATGGAACAACTTCAGGGAACTAATTGTCCGTCGGGATATTTGGGCGATGTGGGATTTCCAGGAAAGGTTTTGGTCGATGGTGATGCCTAGGTTTTTCACCGAGGAGGTAATCGTGATAGGATTATCGTTTAGGAGTAATGTTGGGAGGGTGTGGATGGATGTAAGGAGGGAATTGGAACCTAAAACAATGGCCTGAGTTTTCAATGCGTTCAATTCCAGTTTATTCAGCTTTGCCCAGGCACAGATCCTATCCAGGTCTTCCTGAATACTAGCGAACGCAAAAAATAGCTCGGAAGGGGGAAAGGACAGATATATTTGGAAATCATCAGCATATAGATGATGGGAACAGTGGTGAACAGATTTAGGGAGATCATTGATATAGCAGTTGAAAAGAAGAGGAGAGATACTTGAGCCCTGTGCCACGCCTGAGGAAAGAGTGAGGAAAGAGGAAAGGGGATGATTAGGTATAGAAACTGCTTGAGATCTATCAGAGAGGAAGGATTGGAACCATCGGATGGAACTGTTAGAAAAGGACATTGATTTGAGTTTGCTAAAAAGGATAGAATGGTCCAAGGAATCAAAAGCTTTAGTAAAATCAAGAAGGATAAGCACAGTTAGTTTTTTGTCGTCCATAGCGATATGTATGTCATTGGTGATTTTGGTAAGTGCCGATTGTGTGGAGAAACCGGGACGGAAACCAGATTGAAGGGGGTCAAGGAGGTTGGACTGTTCGAGGAAATTTGACATTTGTGACTGGACTATTCTTTCTAGAGGCTTGGAAAGGTTGGAGAGAATTGAGATTGGGCGGTAGTCTTTGAGTGAGACAGGGTTAGAGGATTTATTAATAGGATGGACTATGGCTTTTTTCCAGGAGGCTGGGAATACTCCGTTTTGCAGTGAAAAATTGTATATAAAGAGTAGGACAGGTATAATATCGATAAGGCAGGATTTTAGCAGTTTGACAGGAATCCCATCGAAGCCTGTGGAGATGGAGTGGGATTTCAGAACAGAGGAAATAATGTCGTTGGGTGAAATGTCAGCGAAGTAAAAGTTGTCAGGGTTGAAAGATGGTGGTAGGGAAAATACGGGAGAGGATGATTTAGAAGTATTAACTGAGGTGGACAAAAAATATGAGTTTATTTCATTGGGAGAGGCTGGAAAGGGCCTAGAACAAGATGAATTAAGAAGAGAAAGCTTTCGAAGGAGATGCCATTTGGATTTAGAATCGGGAGCAGATGAAAGGGCTTCGTGGAAGTATTTGGTTTTTGCCTGCCTGATTGCCGACTGTGTCAGATTGCGGAGAGTCCTAAACGCTTGATAGTCGTCAGTTAACCTTGTCCGTCTAAAGCGTCTTCGGGCCGCATCACGCTTCCTTTGAAGATCTTTAATTTTTTGACACAACCAGGGAGCAGGCTGGTGACGGAAGGTTGAGGTTTTCAGTGGGGCATGGGTGTCAAGGATATATTTGAGATTGGAAGTAAGTATGTCAACCATCGAATCAATAGAGGCACAAGAATAAATCTCTCTCCAATCCAAGGCTTCAAGAGAGGGTGAGATGTTCTCTGGGGTGAGAGCATCTAAGTTGCGAAAGGTTACGGTTTTAGGTAGTATAACAGGAGTTTGGATATTGTATGAAATATGGATGAGATCATGAGAGGACAGAAATGGAACGGGTAATTGAGAGGAAGAAAGGAGGTTCTGCCGTGAATCAATGACAAACAGGTCTAACCATGTGTCGGATTGAAAGGTGTGATGTGTGGGAGAAAATGGGACAATGGAAAGGTGTAGAGAGTAAAAGAGATTTTCCAGGTATAGTTGATCGTAGGATTGGACAAGGAGATTGGCATTAAAATCACCGGAGATAATGATATGGTTATAGAGAGGAATGTAGTCGTAAAGGGTAGATTCAAAAATTGAATCAAGAGGGGCCAAAGGAGGGCGATATACTACGACATAAAGGAGAGGGTTTGGGTTAAAAGAGATTTCAACCAGAAGGAATTCTGTGTGAGGATAACCAGTTGCGGGTGAGGAATCAAGGATACGTGATTTTAGGGAGTTGTGTACGTAAAGACCTACTCCTCCACCAGTCCGGTCTACCCGGTCGTGGCGGAGGAATGAATAGTCTGGTAAGGATATTGCAGAGGAGGGGATGTGGGGTTTTAGCCATGTTTCGGAAATTCCAATGGTATGATAAAAGTTTTGGGTAAAATATTGAAGGAATTCGTCATAATGGGCAGGTAAGGATTGGGTGTTGACGTGACAGGATGTCAGGATACTGGACATGATGGTGAGGTAGGAGAGAAGATCCCAGTATAAGAGGAGAAGATGCTGTGTGCAATTAATTTTAGCAGGTAGATTAGGTAAAAAGCTATGAAATGTTCCAGATAGTTGAAGACATGCAAGATAAAACAAAAAACAGATAAGAATATTAATAGTATAGAAATGATAATACTGTTAAAATATGTAAAAAGAGAAAATAATGAATTAATAATGAGAGAAGCAAAGTAATAGAATATATATAGCTGCTTGAACATGAACAAACTTAAAAATATAGAACAAAAGATCCTAAGAACTAAAAATATGGACCAATAAAAAGAAATTAACTGTATAGAGAGGGCGTGGGCAAAATCCAAAATTCCGTGGTGAGCGCCATAGGTTGTCATAGAGCTAGCGGGGAAACAAAACTTTAGTAGTCACCCGAAGACGTCTAGATCTTGGGCCTGATCTATGAAGACCACCTGGTGACCATCTTCTTTTCTACAGCGCACTCTGCCCCCAGAGAACCACACATACTTTATCTTTCCTGCTGCCTTCTTCTGACGGGCTAACCAGTAGAGGTGCTTGTTACCTTTTGTCATCTCCTCGCTCAGATAGATACGGTGGCAGTCATTTTCCTGCCAACCTAAATCTCGCGTAGAGAAATCTCTTTTGACTTTTCTTTTATGTAACAAGTCATCCCTCACTGATTTCCTCACGAAGCGTGCTATGATAGGTGGGGGTCGCGGGTCATCATTTCTTCCTCTCCGTCGTTGCACTGTGTCCAGGTCCTCTAGATTTAACTTTATGCCTAGGCCCGCACCGATACTAGTTAATAGGCCGGAAGGGGTCTCACCGGCTCGGACTGGGATCCCCCGGATCTCCAGGGAGTTAGATAACAGGCCCTGCTCACTTTTGTTTACCCGCACTTCGAGATCTCCTACCCGGGCCTTTAAAGCTTTATTTTCCGCCAATATCTCTTCTATGAATTTTGATTGGCCCTCTAGATGTTTTTCTATTGTGGTTAGTTTATCACTAAACTCAAAGGTGAGGTCCCCTTGTTTATCAATGGCTGTTTTGATATTTTTAATCTCATCTTTAATACTGGTGTCAATTTGTTTCACGGCCGTTAGAACATCTGATAATGAGAGTTCAGCTTTAAGTTTTTCTCCCGTCGCCGTATTCTTTTTCGCCTGGTCACACTGAGAGCATAACCACAGATTTTTTTTGACAGATTTAAGGGCCTCTAAATCTTTATCAGTGAGGTTAATGCATCGCCCGTGAAATATGAGATTGCATTTAGAGCAACTTATATTGATTTTGTCATCTCGGGTAATAACGCCGTTGCAAATAGTGCAGTATAATGAATAAGAAGAGAAAAAGTAATTACGTAAGTAAATAAATAACTCACAATTGTTTGTATGTTCTGGATAATGCCTAATGCTGTTGGTATTAGGACCGAATGCTTCACCGTCTTCAAGGTCGTCGAACTTAGCTTAATTTATCGAATGAAAATCTTCTCTCTGCTTTTAAAAGATATACGTATGTAGTAAAGAATAACAAAATATATTGCCATCTAAGGATATGAGGGATAAAAAATATAACAAATATAGGGTACCCTTCAGGTAGATCTAACAGAAAACAAAGGGAATAGCTATAGAGAAGTATCAAATGAGAGATAAGGAATAACATGAAGTAATAAAAATTAATAAATAATAACGTGACATAAATGCATTATTTAATGTAATTTATAGAGAAATAACACCAGAGGGGATTGAATTATATAATAACAACAAGGAACTATTTAAAAACCAAAAAAACTAACAAATGAAAAATTAGAAAGTTATTAGGAATTATGGACAATTATGGAAATCTTATAGTTATAAAACTATTATAGTATATAGTTATAGTGAATTATAAAAAATGTATAGTCATACAAATATAATAAGATGAAGGAAGCAGTAAAAACAAGTATTGACAATTTCGTAATGAAACAATGAAAGAGATATAACCCTTAAGATACAACCAGATTTTTAAACGTCACCAATAAAAATAAACGGTTCTTTTTATTAAATCTGTACCACTACAACCCGTGAACTCTCTTGGGGCTCAGTAGAGGCTGTGCTGTTTCATGGACAATGGTCGTGCAGTGAAGTGATTTACCCTAAATCACGCTCAACCGCAAGATTCCCCCCTTATTTCTAGAGGCTGGGTGAGCCCCACTAGGGTGACTAGATCCCATATGATCCATAAACATTCCTTCTTACTAATGAACATCTTTTCTGACTATTTTCTTCCTCAAGAATAAGATGATTTTATGGATAATTACAGATATTTGGTCGAGGCGTAAGGCTGTTGTTGTTACCTCATTACCTGATACTGGTAACTCTCAAATTCTTTAACAAATCCATGTTTAATATCAACCTTTAAATATTTATTATATTAAATAGAAACGATTATTGTGAAAGTGAATAGTAAAGGGGAAGTGAGGAATTCCATAGTCAAAAATCTAAAAATGAGATTCTTTTTGTTGTGGCACACTTAATAAAAGTTTCGATTGTAAGGGCGGTGTTGATACTGTTTATGTGAGATGTCCTGTTATTATTTTGTTCTACATATGATACCATGATACCTTGTTTTCTCGGACTATCCAATATAATCAGGAAAAAAAAAAAGAAGGCTGAAAAATGATAACCAATCACTGCACATTTCACAAAAATTGTATAAAGTATATAGGTGGACTTCTGTTGTTCATTATTACACATTGTAATAAGCTGTTATTGATCTTATTTTTTTTTATATTAGTATCAATCAGTTCCGTAGGTAGTCGCTTCGAGTTGAGTCACGATAAGTTTCAACTGTTCATTCTGTTCTTTTTTAATATTTTACAAAAATACAAATTATCGTGACCTTAATAAGGAAAAAAATCTAATTAAGGGAAATGTGTAGATTTGGGTAATAATTTAACCAATAAATATTAAAATGGAAACGATTTATTATTTCATCACGAAACCAAGATTTTTTTCAGTTCTGGTAATGAAAATTAAATTTAAGTTTGAAAAATGTGTAGAAAATGATGCTAAATATTTTGAATAAAAATTTTTTGAATTCATGAAGTGGTTTTTTAAAATAACCTTTCCATTGAAAACGGGCTTATGAAATGAACCAATATTTTAATATGAGGAAGGAAATAGTCCGGGTAGAGGTCAAGAAAATTCTCTTACATAGAGAAAACTTTTTATTAGTAAGCTAACGTTTTGACCCACATTGCAGGGCTTCTTCAGGGCTGAATATACAAGATACAAATAGATTATATTAATAGATGGCACAGAATAATACTATATATTTTCCGTGCCGTGTATTATTTTAATTTATTTGTGTCATGTATATATAGCCCTGAAGAAAGCCTGCAATTTGGGTCGAAACGTGGGCTTACCAATAAAAAGTTTTCCCTATGTAAGAGAAATTTCTTGACCTCTACCCGGACCATTTTCTTCCTCATATATACAAGATCAATTAATATTATTCAACAATATTTTAATAGTATAAGTATGGAACGATCGTTTAAAAGAAAGGTAACAACTTTAGGTCTTTTTTAGATTAAGGCTGCCTGTTACTTTTTGTAACCAAATGATTACTTTAAAAGTAATTCACCTTTTTTAAAAAAAAAAAATTAAACCATATGACAACTACAAACTCTATTAAGAAGGTTATTTATGTGTATAATGAATGTAGAGATAAATTTTATTAATTTAATTTTGTTTTGTAATGAAGAAAAAAATGTCTTACATTTTGTTCAAGATAAAGGTGTCTTACCTAAACTTAAAAATTGTGATAATAGGCACAATATGAAATTGAAGTATAAACAAAAAAAGTGGGTTTGCTACGTGAGAAATTGCAGAACTTCTAAGGGTTTATTCTCAAATATATAGTTCAAAGAACCAAGACTACCTTTAAGTAAAGCTCTTTTATTTTTATATTGGTGGACACAGGAATACACAACTACGAAATTTCGTACTAATGAACTTAATATTAGTAGTGCAACTATTGCGGATTGGAAGAATATTGTTACGATCAGAGGGGCAGAGGGGCCGGCTAAGAGGATTAGACGAGCTGTGGGATTAAGCGGAAGGGATTAAAGAAGTTGCCGAGGCCCATCTCGTTCAACCTGGATCGGCCTGGATGGTTCTCGATCTTGTTCCTAGAAATGCCCCACCCCGACCTACCTTGCCTATATAAAAAGGCCAGCTGTTCGGCCGGCCCGGTCAGTAATAAGCAGTCGTTAACTAGTGTGAGTTACAGTGAGTGAGTATCCGTCTGTAGTAAGTGAGTTAGTATCAGTCTGTAATAAGTGCTTAGTGAGCAACAGTGACAATTAGTGGCCGTGTAATAAGTGTAATAAACTGTGTGTCAGTTTGCCATATTTGGAGAGTCTTACGGTCGGTGGACTTTAGTTAGCGAACTGTAAGTGTTAATTGCAATTGTAAACTATAGTGTAATATTATTGTATTTGTACAAATTTATATATAAATAGTTTAGTTATTTAGTATTAGCAATATCTTATTATCTTAGAAATTAGATAACATTTAGTAGAATATTGTTATTGTAAATTGATATTAGTTTAATAATTTAATTGTTTTAAATAATCTCATTGTATTATTTTTAATTTGTTAATAAATATTAGATTCTTGAATTAAGTAATTGTATAGTCCATTTTACACCCGGTAGCCCGTAACAATATGTTGAGAGAAATTCGGGCCTATACTTCAATAAATAAATCTATTACAATAGGCGGGGAAAAAATGACTGTAGAAATTGACAAATCTTGTTTTAGTAAAAGAAAAAACAATGTTGGAAGAATGTACCATCATCAATGGGATTTTGAGGGTATATGTAGGGAAACCAAATAGTGTTTTACGTATGCAGTACCTGATAGGACATCAGAAACTCTTCTAAATTGTATAAAAGCTACAATAAGGCCAGGAACAACGTCATTTCGGATTGCTGGATGGCATATAAAGGGTTAGGAGAAACATTATATTCTTTGAATTATGTGCATCTTACTGTCAATCATAAAAAAAATTTTGCCGACTCTACAACAGGAGCCAACATACAATCAATAGAATCTCTCTGGACGAAACCCAAAATGAGAAATATAAAAAAGTGTGGAACAAGGAGGGAACTTTTAGATTCCTATTTGTGTGAGTTTTTATGGAGACAAAGGGACAATAACAAAAATTTATTTCTACAAATAATTGACGACATGGCTGTTTTTTTTCCTGTTTAAATTCATATTTAGTTGTTGTTTTTGTATAAATTAAAAATAAATATTTCATTAACCTGTTTAACTTGTTTACTTAATCATATGTTGATTAAAGCGATTACTTTTAAAGTAATCATTTGGTTACAAAAAGTAACTGGCAGCCTTAATCTAAATAAGACCCACAACTTTATATGCAGTTATTATCCCATCAGAAGTATGGCATTTTAGGGTATAATCATGCAGTTATGCAGAACATAAAAAAAGTAAAATTATAGTATTTGTTCCGTATGTTGTAGTTTCGAGTTCAGTTATAACTTGTTTTAAATGTTTATTCGTTTCATTTTTAATATTTTCTAATATTCTAATAAATAAATACAACTTATCGTGAGCTTAGGCAAGGATAAGAGAATATAATTATGGGTAATGAATTTATTTCGGTAATTAAAGTTTCAACTTACATTTTGAAATATAGATGATGTATGTTTCTTGAAACGTTCATTTCTAGATGAAAATTATTACAGAAGTATTCACAATTTCCATAATTATATTCTCTTTTCCATACTGAAGCTGATAATAACTTGTATTTTTAGAAAATATTAAAAGAAAAACGAATGAAATGTTAATGCTTGTTGGGATTCAACTCGAAGCGACAATCTGCGAAATTATTATCAAGATGGTATATGGTATGTAATATACTATTTTACTAATACATATTATCCACTTTCTTTCATATTCACAGAGCTAGAAGTGATATTTATGAAGAGATAAAGCACAGAGTAAGTTCAACAAGTGAATTAATTGGATTTGAATTATCACTTTAGTGGACGACAGCTTGTAATTATTGCCGCGCTGTGGACTAACCTAGCAACTGCTATCTCCAGCTGAATCCCACGGAATAAACTAATTTAATTATAAATTAATGTGATTTATTAACTCTTAGTGTACACATTTTTTTAACATAATTATGACTAATTAGGTGAGTAACAAACAGATTTAATTCATTATCAGTTTACTCATTTCACTAATATATTTTTTTAAATAAAAAAGGCTAAATAAAATCAAATTAAATTGTTACTTTACCCTTTAAAGAATATCAAACTCTTTATTTTACAATAATAAAGTCAAAACGAATCTTAAGAAAACATAAATTCATCAATTTTCTGTTTCACTATGTATATGACTTAATTAGTGAGGAATGCAATTTTAATGAATAATTTATAAAAAATATTTCTCATTAACCGAACGAATAGACGTATAATTTTACAACGTCTATGACATTAGTACAATTATACATTATTACAGAAATAAATTATTGTACTGAGTACAGCTCCATCTGTTGGAGGAGCTAGGAACCTGTTCTAGGCGCCAGGGGGAACCTGTGGTCTAGTAGTTAGCGCTACAAACTACTAAGCCCAAGATCGCGTGTTCGTAGCCCGGCAGATGGCCCTAGGATTTTTTAGAGGGAGTAAAAAATCCTTAGTTACGCCGTCCTTCGGAAGGGACGTTAAACGGGGGTCCCGGGCCTGTGCGATGTCAGGTACTCGTTAAAAATCCCTATCCTAATTAAACCCGTATAGAGAAAATTTAGAGCTCCCAATGTAGCAAAAAGTGACGTTAAATGAACAAACAACAATATTCTAGACACCAATTTCAGGGAAATTGGTGTGATGGTTGAAGAAGTCTTTAGATGTTTTAATTCTCTCTCCTTTTTTTTTTTTTTTTTATTCGAAACTTGTGTATGTGTGAATTAGAAAAAAAAATAGTGAGATTGAAAGAAGGGGAGACATAAGAAAACTCCATAACCATGTCAATATTAAGATATTTATTTATTTTTTTATAATTTTTAAAACTTATAATAATTTTAAATTTTATAATTTATAATAATTAAAATTTTAAATTTATAATAATAAAAATTAAAATTTTTAAAAAGAAAATTGTTATCTCTTTCGTCGACTTTATGAAGGCACATGATTCGGTAGATAGGAAAACGCTACTTGAAGTACTAAAAGAATACGGAGTTGACCAGAAGACTAGAAAATTGATAAGGCTAACGACAACAGGGACTGAATCTAAAGTTAAATTCAAGGGAAGTATAAGTGAACCATTTCAGATCAAAACGGGACTCAGACAAGGAGACGGGTTGTCTCCAGTGCTTTTTAACGTGGTACTGGACACGATCATGAAGGACCTGTGGAAAATCAACAATTCAGGTGCAACCCTAGGGACTAAGAACAATCACGTCAAAGTAAAATGCCTCGGATATGCGGACGACCTTGCCCTTTTAGCAGAGGCTGAAAAAGAGGCAATTGCTCAAATAAACACCCTCTCGGAAATAGCGAGGAAAGCAGGCTTACAAATATCTTTTGAGAAAACGGAACTGATGACCACAGACTCGTATTTTAAGAAGAAAAAGGTTGAAACTAGATACGCGAAAATTAACGTGACGCAGAGATTTAAATACCTTGGAGAAATCATATGCAGCAATGGGTCGGATGGAGAAGGTCACCAAATTGGAGAAATTAAGCTTTGCCACTAGTAATTTTTACAACAAGAAGAACCTATCTATTAAAGCTAGGATACGACATTATAACACAGTCATCAAGCCGGTTATACTTTATGGAACAGAAACCTCTTGTCTTCCCAGCCTAGAGAGGCTTCTGAAAATAGAAAGAAGAATTCTCAGAAGAATCTACGGACCTAGAAGAACACCTGAAGGATACGGGTGGAGGTCGTATGAAGAAATTTATAAGGAAACAACATACTTAGAAACTGATGTTACGGTTGGGAGGCTAAGGTTCTAGGGACAAATGATGAGGATGAATCCTGAAAGACTGAACCGTAAAATTGTTCACCGAATCCACTGTCACAAAAATGCATCGGGATATTTCAAAAAACTTAGGGATGATATGGACCAAGTGAGGCTAACAGACCGGGATTGTTTTGACAGAGATGGATACAGAAGGACGCTCAAGAGAATAAAGATTCTTGTGGGAAAAAAGCGCCCCAAAAAGGGTCTTGCTTGGTCTGAGGAGAGAAAATTCACATAAATTGTTACCTTTAATCGTAAAAAAATATTGAAGGATATAAAATGAAATAAGTTTGATATGTAAAATTATAAATTAGTTATTTTTGTCTCTTGAAATAATTAGAGTGAAATAATATAATAAGTTTCATCCAACCAACATTCATCCGAATGCATTATTCATACTAGTATCTTGTTTTATAACCAACACATGATTTCATGCATAATATCAACTATGATAATGTTACCTCAATACTTCTCCAGAATGTTTAGCATAGTTTCGAGAAAAAAAATCATATATCAGATGATTAAATTATTTAAATAGTACTATTTATATTCAATTTAAAATGTCAACTAATATAAATATCAGGTAGTCTAATAATAATAGCAGAGTGGATCAAATTGTATTTTAAACATGAGCCAACTCATGAGAATCACAAATTGTATATTAGCTTAATTTCATAATTATTGTTTGACTAAAATAGAACAGACTAATTATTTATGTGGTTTTGTTTGATCTATTTTTATTATTTCTTTTATTTTTATTATTTTATGGACTTGTGCCTATCAGACATATATCAACTCAAGTAAATGTCTGAGTTGCTTTTATTTTTAAGTAAGTTTCAATCTAAGTCAAAAATTAAAGCAGCGTGTCTCTTATTTATTTTTCTCCAAATGTAAATATTTTTACAGATTAAGAAGAAGAGAAGTTTTACGCTACTTCACGACGGGACAAACTGTTGACAGACGAAGAACAGGTTACCAAGTTTTCGGATCACTATGGTGGAATCATCGCAAGAAGAACAGATCCTGCACATACAGATTTACCAACCGAAGAGACAGGAAACAACTATATGTTTGTATCTCCGAAGCAGCTGAAGGCGATTCACCGTCGCACGAAGGGGAATAAAGCACCAGGCTTCGACGGGATACAGACCATATTGCTGAAACAACCGCCAAGAAGAGGAATAGCTCACTTGGTCAACTTATATAACAACTGCCTCAGGTTAAGATATTTTCCTGACAATTGGAATAGCGCTATTATTTTTCCTCTACTCAAGCCGATGAAGTCAGGATCGCAACCAGCAGACTAAAGGCCCATCAGCTTGCTTCCGCTTCTGGGGAAAGTCTTTGAGAAAATTGTTCTCAATTATCTCAAGACCGCCCTGGTAGGCCTCTGCCCGGAATATCACCTGGCAAACATACATGCGGAAGTGAGCCAGTGCACCGCCAAAACCGAAGCGACCGCTATGATCTCCATAGACTGCACGGAAGCGTTCGACTCAGTGTCCCATAGCCTACTATGCAAGGTACTACAGGACTACGGATTTCCGGAACAGTTCTACTCGGTCCTACGATCGTTTCTTCAACATCGAACAATATCAGTCCGTATAGGTGAAACATCATTGGAAGCTATCACATTCACCTGCGAAGTACCTGTGCTATCTCCAGTACTTTTTTCAATATACACAGCTGAAACTGTTGGAACCAACTGCAAAAAAGGTACTGTAGCAGCCTATGTCGACGACATAGTGATCTACAGCAGCTCGATCAGCGCAGAGAGAGCTCTACGGCAGGCAGAGAAGGTCTGTACGAGCATCACACAGAAGCTAGAAGGACTCAACATCACAGTTAATCCTATAAAGACGGGGAAAAACGCCGATCTCTCCCTAAGGTCTATTGGGTAGCGGGACGCAAAAACAGACCAGCGAGCAGCATAGTCTACTTAGGTGTCACCCTTGACCGGCACCTGAAACTAGCCTACCACTGGAGAAAGAAGCTCAGGTCAGTTAGGACCAAGTCTTCAGACTTAACCACCTGCTTACATCTCCTAACTTATCCCTCCGCCTCAAGTTGACCATCTACAAGAGCATCCTAAGACCGGCCCTCCTTTACGGAGCACCACTATTAGGTAACATCACGCCGGCAACAGCGAATAAGCTCCAATAGTTTCAGAATGGCGCACTGCAAAGCATAGTGGGACACACAACATTTAACAAAACAAAAACGTTCCTCCTACACAGTACCCTCGACATACCGACAGTTACATACTTCATTAAACGTAGACACATTAAATTGTTCGACAGCATGAAACACTGTTCTAAACTTCTTTTCAGGACACTCACCCAGCAACAAACGTGGCAAGATTACGTACAAATTTTGTTTTATTTATTTCTCAGCCTGAACTGAGAAATAAATAAAATAAACAAATAAAAGGAAAAGGACACGGAAAACCCCATCACCGGAAAAATCAAAAGTTAATAAATAAATAAATAAATTAGAACCCTCAACTTTCTCATCCTCCTCTTAAAATGTACATCGTACAGTACAAGAGATCCTCTCCATTCTATCCTAAATCCTACTTAGAAACGTTCAAACCTAAAGGGGCTAAGAAAAGGAAAAACAATTTTTTATTTGTAATGGTATATAATCACTTCATGTGTACTCATTTTGGAGTTGTATAATTAATTTATTGATGAAAATTTTCTCTATTATTGATAAATAAATAAAAATTGATCTTCGATGATATTTTAAAATATTTATAATTTTTGAAATGTCTCTATCCTATTAAAAAATTTATATTGATCCTTCGATTTTCATAAAAAAGTATTTTGATTTTTTATATTAATGCACCAAATAAGCTTTATAATTGCATCAATACTATAAGAATGATTATAAATAAAAATATCTTTGGCTGAAGCCAAATCGAATGATTATCTTATAAATGTCTCCATATTTCCATAAATTTATTCTGGAGGAATAAAAATTTAATTTATCTATTTGTTTTGACACTAATTCAGCTGAGTGTGAAGTGCCCAATCACTTCTTTGAAAAAGCGTTGACTTAAGAACAGTACAGTCACTACCATGTAATGAACCCAAGACACTTTGTGGGCTATTGGAGTAAACGTTTTTTCAAAAATAGAAATTATTTTCATATTTAAAAACATATTCCATTATTATATCTTTTTAGACCAATTACTTTTTTTTTTTTCTAATTAAGAAATATTTTCTTTATTACTGATTTTGTTTTCGTTACTTTTTTATTAATATTTTTTAATTTTCTATAATTAATTTTTTTTTGTTTTAAATGCATATTATTATTCTATTTTATTGTAAAAATGAAAGTCCAAGAGGATATCGGTACGACTCCAAAATATCGACAATGATTATAAAATATCTAATTTTTCAAGCAAAATTAAATTTTGACAAATTAAATTTGGTATGCTTTCTTCAGAAAAATTATTAAATTTATTTATTAATTGACCATTAAGGATTAATTGAGTAATTAGTTTGAACCATTGTGTTTGTCACAAACAATAGATAATTCATAGGTGAATCTAGAAATGGACATGACACGGTATTGATATTTAAATCATAAACTGTAAGTTTTCTCTGGATTGCATGTTATAATATACGAAAGAAGTGATGAAATATCTTCATGAGGATAATATTGATACAAAAGTACAAAAAAAATAAAATAAGTACATAAGTATAAATAAATTACTATATCCAGTAATATACACAATTCAGGCAGTTAAAATTACATTTATCGGATGAAATCGCGATGGTTGTATCATTCAGTTGATTTTATTGCTTTGTTTAATTTTTTATTATTGTGTCAAAGGGTTTTATTTAAACTGAAATGAATCACCGGTAGGAGTGTTGTTGACATGATAATTGGATGTTGGTTGTAGTCGATTGGTGTTCTATGTTGTTTTGTAGAGGGAAATTTAATGTAAAATACTAAAGGAGCTTTGGTAGTATCAACGCATGCTCTTCAGGTTCGTTAAGCCGTGTTTGTACGATTGTAAAAATATACAAGTTCCCCAGCTGGAGCCAAAGGTGAATTGGAATGTAACTGATGTAACGAAAATCAAGTCCACAAAGCTATCAAGGTTTTCTCCTGCATAAACCGTGATGCTCCAGTAAGAAAAGCTTCATATATCAAATAATGAAGTATATCGATCATAGTGACATTTTTAGCCTGAATTTTTAACCTCAACCCTCTAGTTGTCATAATAAAGGAGACCATAAACTTTTATGTTATCCCACAAATACCACATCATCGGTTATATGCGTAAACTGGAATTCAATTATACTCTGTCGTTAATAATCTTGTTTTTTGTTTGCTCTGTCCATACTATATCTATATCTAACCTGACTCTACAGCTCAAGGTATTACTAAGTCATCACTTATCACATCGCTTAATTCCAGAAAATGTATAAGAAATAAAAGGCTGCGACTATTAAAGAAAAATCTATGATTGCTCTTAAAACTAAGCGCAGCCTTCATTAGGTCATGGGTGCCAGATGTAGGTAGAACTAAACTGTAAACATTTTGAACAGTTTAAAAGTTAAAAATAAAAAGTTATTTTCTAAGTCAAAGGTAAACTATCACAAGACCTTTTTTAATTTTAATATTATATGCTTGTATCATCAAATGTTTTGGGTTTCGGGAAAATCTGTTGTTCTCTGATGGGAGTAAGTTTAATTTGTTTGGATCTGATAAATAAAAAAAACAATTTCAGGAAGGACAATCGAGGAACTGAAGAGGGGAAACGGTTACTGTGAAAGATGGGAATTGGAAAAAATTGTTTAGGGATGCGTAGCCTATAATGGAGTAGCTAATCTTGTACCTATTGAGGAAATTCTAATTGCTGAAGGTTATGTGAAGATTTGGCAGAGCAGGGCTATGTTCCGAAGCATAAAGCCAATAAAACGATAGATTTATTATTATTTAATGCTTATCAACAATAGTACACCCTCTACAGTCACCAGACTTGAATTTAATTGAAAATTGATGGCAAGTGATATACAAAAACTTCAAGTATATTTTATATCATTAGAACAAATCATTGCAGAATTAATTAAAAAAACAAGTTCACTCAACTCCTAGGCGTTTAAATCAGGTTATTAATGCTAACGGACTACATAAAATGTATTACATTTACAAAAATAAAGAAAACGCGTGATGTGCAAATAATATGTTATTATTATAAGAAAAAAATTTGTTTGTAAGAAATTTTTTTATTTTTTTTTATAATTATAGAAAATGATTCGGATTCTATTATTTTTTTGTTAAGAGAGTTGGGGAAACTGCGACTGCTTAGTTTTCGATAAATTAAATTTTACCATATTAAAAATTTGGCGTTGGATATTCCAATAATATATATTCTATAATCCGAATTACCCAATTTCAAGCTGTAAGTAATATTGATATAAAGAAATTCCCTACACGACAGAGAAGATCAAAGTAAGTGATGCCCATTGTATAATGGTTCTGCTCAGTAATTACTACAGAGGAACTAACTGGTTGTAGCCGAGGGGCAGGAGACAGCCCAGACAAAGCCTGGGCAAAACAGGATTCGGGATCAGAACCATGTCTCCGTAATGAGGCTCCTTGGTTCAGGATTATCTGCGAGTTATCTCTTATTAGTAGATCTGTAGCTATTACACGTTCCAGTCTCTCTCTTCTCCGTTCATATTATTTTATAATATTATCTATTTTCTCTCTCCTGGCGGATTAACCTCCATTATACAAATTATATGCGTTCTTAATCAGTTAAATTCAATTTTTAAGACCAATTTTAGCAGGCTTTTGATCGAGTCTGGCATCCGGGGCTCCTGTACAAACTCCGTAAATTCTTACCTTCTACTTACTTCCTTATTATCAGTTCCTACCTCAGTAATAGAAACTTTAAAGTAAACCATAATTTTTCCTACTCTTCCCTCTTTACCCAGTCTGCCGGTGTTCCTCAAGGTAGTATCCTGGGTCCCATCCTATACACGATATATTCAGCTGACATCCCAATCCATCCAAGCACTGTCCTCAATACGTACGCTGACGACACATGTGTGTTATCAGTAAATAAGGATCCATTTGTTGCAATGCAATTGTCCCAATCTCTTCAATCCCATATCTCAAACCTTCAAGAATGGTGTCAAAATTGGAGAATTAAAATAAATCCTAACAAATCCCATCAAATTATCTTCACCCTTCGTCGTAAACCTACGAATTCCTGCCCTACTGTATCCTTTTATGATATTCCACTGAACCCTGTCGAACAGATACGTTACCTAGGACTCCATCTGGACAAACGTTTTCGCCTACTTCAACACTTACTGGACAAACGCTCTAAGCTCCCAACTAATTACAAAAGACTCATTTACATGACGGTTATCAGACCTATTTGGACATGCGGAGTTGAGCTTTGGGGCTCTACTAAACCATCCAATTCATCTCGTATCCAATCCTTACAGTCCAAAATCCTTCGTAAAATCCTTAATGCTCCTTATTATGTCACAAACAAACTCATCCATCATGATCTTAATATCCCACATGTTACTGATTTGGCCCAAACTAGCGGATTAGCAAGGTGAGAGACTAGCGGATTCAAGTGTGTATGGAGCTTGTCATGGAAGGATAGGTAACTAGTCTCTCAACTTGCTTCCCATACTATTCTTGATAACCCTCCGAGGCGTCTGAAAAGAAGATGACCTCGAGACCATCTACTATAGAACTTTATTGGAGTCCTACCGGTGGGTAGTTTCTCCACAAGTGTTTTTCATGTCATAATGTACATATCAGCAGATTTACTTGGTATAATAATATTATAGTTGTAAATGTCAATAAATTAAATTAAAAAAAAAAAGACCAATTTTTATTTTCTTACCTTCTATGTATCAGATAAAAAATATCCCACGACGGTCATTAAAAAAAAATTTACATTTTTTTGTCCCATTATTTGCTGATTTGGCCCGAAGCCAATACCAGTCTATTTATAACAAACTTCATTCCCGCTCAAACCCACTAGTTTCAGACATGGCTACTTCTTCTTGAATAACAATAGTTGACCTTATATATATATATGAGAAAGATGGTCCGGGTGGAGGTAAAAAAATTGCTCTTAAGTATGGAGAACTTTTTATTGGAGAGCCAACGTTTCGACCCACATTCCTGGTCTTCTTCAGAGCTAAATATGCAAAATACATAAAATTAAAATTACATATGGCAAAAATTGAAATTAAAATACATAAACATCAAGATATCTCTGAGTGATTCAACATAGATCCTTCTTCGATACCCGACAATCCTCCGAGGAGTCAGGAAAGAAGATTGCCTCGTGACCTATGTTGAAAAAGTTGAATTAATATAATACAGTTGTTAATTTCAATAAATAAATTTTTAAAAATATATATTTTTGTTATGTAAAACAAATAAAATTTTATAATTTGAATTGAAACTTTTTGAAGTTATGTGATTTCAATGTTATTGTTAATATCCGAATTTTGCTTTTTGAAGAGATGGGGCTTCTGTTTTTTTCATTTAAATTTTTAAAGCATCTAATTTTTAATATAGTTATTATAAGAGGTTTCTGTTAGTAATAACTTCCACGAGTCAATAAAACTACCAACCCATAGTTTGATATAATTGGTTGTGGTAGTTCTGTTATCGTAGAACCTTATTATTCTTATGAACCTTAATAATATATTATGCTTAAGCATCGATATATTATTTTTTTTATATCCTATTATCACAGGTGCTTTTTATGGAAATTCTTATAAAATTTCTGCAGTAAGAGATATTGTCTTCAACCGTCAAATGGGCGTAGTCATAGATCTTCAGTTTACTCGTTCCTCTTGCTGATCAAACACCAATTTCCAGAGATTTCTATCACATCTTTAAGTCCTTTAAGTAGCTACCTCTGACCGAGATTCACTGTTACCGAAGGGATATACTGGTATGTGAATAATAATCGTAGTGTCGAGTTATACCAACAACTATAAGACTTAAGGCCATTAAACGTTTTCGAAGGCGGAATATAGGCCACAAAAAATCAGTTGTGTTTCATTTACTCCCTTCCCTCAAGGATGATTTGAAGCACTGAAGATAGGTCTAGGACTTGTAGCGATCATGTGCTACAAAGCTTGTGGGAGGTAGATAGGGTGGTATTTCCTTATCCTTGCCTCCTCCCTCCTGGATCAATCTCGATGTACCCCTTGTCCAAACACTCGTTGAAAATTGGAAAAAGTTCCCTATCGTTGTAAAGGGCACTTTTCTTGAAGCAAAGAGCGATCTATTCTTAAGGGCCGTAGGGCGGACGCCATAGCGAGTAATATATATGTATATATATATATATATATATATATATATATATATATATATATATATATATATATTCCTTAGTCCTGTTTTAATAATTTGGGAAACAATTAAAACAAGGCTAATTTCCTTCAAATTACAGCAAAGGAGGTGCAGTTTATCTCTAATTATGCAATATAATTTCAGCTTCACTACACCGGTCCTAAATTAATGTAATAATCGCATTGCAATGTACGAGGGATCGTATGGATGGAACAATATCTCATTAAATTTAAAGCAGCTCACCTACACAATGGGGGGTGACAAGTTGACTAATTATCATTTGATTGGGTCAGGCATCGATGATTTGGCTAATTCAAAATGTAATGAATGTAACTGTAATAACTTAATGATTTTCTGCGGTTAATCGTTAACTGATTTCCTTGTTGCCGGTTAAAATGAATTAGGTCGGCACCAAATATAACCTCTCTGGTTTTCCGTATACCATATTCTTATTCTATCTTAATACGCAAAAGTTGTGTAAAATGTGTTATTGTTGTTTTATAGTATTTTTTCTTTGAAGACATTTTCCTAATATTCTTATCAATTTTCACAAAATGTTATGGTAAATGCAAAAGTTGAATTCTCTGGAAATACAAAAATTTATTGGTTCGAGGATGGATGTATGAAAGCGACGTTGTAGAATAGGATAAGTTCAGACGTGGTTAAAATGTGAAGAGGACAGATACTTAAGATTACATCTCGACAAACGTATAACTTGGAATCCTCATACTAGAGTAAAAAGACAACAAATTGTTCGCCGTTTCAGACTACTGCAACACTTACTACACAAACGCTCTAAGCTCCTAATTAATCACAAAAGACTCATATACATGACTATTATACGACCTATTTGGACTTACGGAGTAGAGCTTTGGGGCTCCACTAAGCCATCGGATTCTTCTCGTATTCAATCCTTACAATCCAAAGTCCTTCGTAAAATCCTCAATGCTCCTTACTTTGTTACGAATAAAGTCATACATAATGACCTCAATTTACCATTTGTTGCTGATTTAGCCCCAACCCGATACTAGTCTTTTCATGAAAAGCTTCATTCCCACTCAAACCCACTAGTTTCAAACTTCGCAACCTCTTCAATAGCTGATAATCCTCCGAGGCGTCTGAAATGAAGATGACCTCGTGACCTTCTGAGTCTGAACTGATGAGTTTTTTTTGTTTTTTTTTAATATATATTTATTTAAATTTACAACTGTACACAGAATACATCCAGTAAATATTATGATCGAATAAATTGACATGAAAAGACAAGTAGAGAAGCTACCCAGTGGTAGTACTCAAATAAAAAGTTCAGTTTAGAAGGTCACGAGGCCATCTTCTTTTCAGACGCCTCGGAGGATTATCAGGAATTGAAGAGGTTGCGAGGTTTGAAACTAGTGGGTTTGGGTGGAAATGAAGTTTGTCATGAAAAGATTGATATCGGATTCGGGCCAAATCGGCAATAAACGGGACGTTTAGGTCATTATGGATTACTTTGTTCGTAACAAAGTAAGGAGAATTAAGGATTTTCCGAAGGATTTTGGATTGTAAAGATTGGATGCGGGAGGAATTCGATGGCTTAGTGGAGCCCCAAAGCTCTATTCCGTAAGTCCAGATGGGTCTAATGATTGTCGTGTATATGAGTCTCTTGTAATGAATTGGGAGCTTAGAGCGTTTATCCAGTAAGTGTTGAAGTAGCCTGAAACGGCGAGCTGTTTCTTGTCGTTTCAGTCTAGTATGAGGATTCCAAGTTAAGCGTTTGTCAAGGTGTAGTCCTAAGTACCGGATCTGTTCTACAGGACTAAGAGGGATGTTATTAAACGATACAAGGGGGCAGGAAGTCGCTGGTTTACGACGGAGGGACCTTCTGAGTTGAAATTGTTATTTGAGTACTACCACTGAGTAGATTCTATACTGTCTTCTTCATGCCTTATGTATGTACGTCTTTATTCATGCCAATATGGATCATTCCTGCCATTAACTTGTTGTATTGTTAGATTACTGTTGTAAACTTTTGTAAAATAACTAGAATACATTTTTTTTTATCACACGAAAATCCCTTTTCCCAAATTTGTAAACTTCTTATTTTTTCAGGGTTCTTCCACTCTAGGGCTCTACTTTTATCAATTATTATTCAGTTCTTCTATTTGGGAACGTTATGCTCCGGAAAAATAACGGTTACATTTCTAATAAACCCTATGATTGTAACATCATTCCGATCGGCCTTACTGACGAAATTAAAGCGATCATTCCACCGCCCACAGTTTACTGACCTTCCCTTTCCTACTGCAAGGTTTCGGTCTTCGACGAAGAGTAACAGATAAAGGAAGAGAATGGTGATAAAAAAAGAATACTCCCATAGCCAGGCAGGATAGAACTGGCTCGGAAATATAGTCATTAGGGCGGCTATTGAACTGTCCGTTTTCGAAGGCCGTGTCCAAACCGTTCCTCCACGCACCCGCTACTTCTTCCTGTCACCGTGTCGTCTTATTAAATCCCGGTGTCGCCTGCCTGCATCTCTGACATTTATTACATCCAGACCCGGTGGTGAAGAAAAGCGCAACAGGTACCTCTAGGGTGACATCCTTCTTACCTAACGGGAAGTCTTCTGGCAATTTCATAATTCATGGCACAATATTAATATAGAAAATTCGGTATTAATGTCGCACAAGCAATGCATTGTGAGTACCATAATTCCAGTTCACCGTCGATACAAATACGACTTTCCTCTTTCCGATCAACACTCGCATTCTTCCATCAATATATAATCCGATATGCAGAGTCTACAGAAACTCGGACTCCCCCTACTGAAGATCCCAGCTTATTAAACGATTCTTTATTTTTAAGAATTAGTTACATGATTTATAACTTTTTCTTATCTTATTTTCCTATGTCCTTCAATAATTAATTTTTTGTCTCTTCTGTAGTCTGTATCCTGCTTCGGAAAAAGTTATACAGGCCTGCTAACCACTCCTAATAGTGCTAATTCATGGATCTAGAGCGATTGTACTTCGGTTGGTCCATCTGGTGTAATGGACAACTGCTCATTTGTGCCTGCCGCAACAGAAAGTAAGAAACAACTTTTTTATTCGCAGTAACGTAAGATTGGGTGATGTCCTCCCCGAGTTTATACTTCCGCAAAGTTGGAAGGCTATATAGCAAAAGGAAAGCGCAGCGTAGGAAGAAGAAGAATATGGTGGCTAAGCAATGTGAGAGAACAGTTCAACTGTTCATCAAAATACTTCTTCATAGCAGATGGCAACAAGCTGCAAAAATTATGATTACTCTCAAACTATACTTATCCTAATAAACAACGTCCATCCGAACATAATTGACAATGCACCTGGCGTGATAGTGACGTGAGTGCTTCAGGAGGTAACGGACTTCTCTTCGATTCCAGATCTATTTGAGAAGAAAATTCTACTGGAAAGGTTTTCCGGTAAATCTTCTCTAAGGTTTTTGGAATTAATTTTCCGCTAGAGCAATCAAAACAAGAAGCGCCCCGAGGATCCTGTAGCTGTCCCCAGCAATGCCCTCTCCTGTCAAATTATATTTAAAGCTTTTATCCCCTCTTGTTCTTAATTCTTCTCAGAGCTCCCCGTAATAGCTTGTCTAGGGCACAACCAAGATCCAACCAGCCAATTATCTCTTTCGTATGGACCGAATCGAAGGCATCACTGATAGCCCGACTTTCTGGTAAAGTTAATAAAATGGCTTTAAAAACATTGATTTGGAGGAAATTGTTTGTATTTCGGTTCTAAGTATACCTCAACATAGTCACAAAAAAAAAAACTATATCATAATGAAGTGTTATAAGTACTCGATATTTATTAACTCATCATTAAGTAAAAAAAAAAAGTCGATCCCTGATTAAAGTAAATTACAAAATATTAAATTTAGTTACCAATGAAATTGCCACTTTCAATATTGATGTTTTAATTTTCATTAATAATATTGTAATTGATCAGTAATTATAAATTTTTATTTCGTTGAATTTATATATTAAGCCAAATGTTCAACAGATATTTCATTTATTTGATAAACTTGTTATGAAAAGATGTGTCATAAGGTTTATTATAAATATATATATAAAACTTATAGATGAAATATAAAACAACTCATTCTTCACAAAAAGCCGCTGATTCACGCACAAATTCTTCACAACTCCATACCACCGTTCCTCAAATCAGATCTATACCATACACCTCCACTTATATCTTGTATATCACGCAGCCTCTATTATATGCATGGTTGGTTCGTTAGTTATTTACCGCCACTATGAACTGATTTCGATGATTGGACGGTGCAACAGAGGGAATCTATTTTGGTTGTCATGTTGATGAAAATAAACTATGAAATCTTAACACCCAACCCAATCATCTAGTCCTTTCACAGTTAATATAGTTTATGGCATACTCTATTCTATTCTTAATTGCAACTCTTGTGAACTAACACAAATACAGTATTTCCACCCGAAACGCTTATGCCTAAAAAAGAGAACATTCCACTTCCCCCAATCACTCTTTTGATTTCGACAACCCTTCAGTCTTGGCCCCTGTACCACAGTACCCAACCAAACTAAAAAAAAATAAAAAAAACGATTCCTCTCTGAAGCTATGTCCATTGAAAAGTAAAAAACACAACACTCCCGTTAACAAGAAAACTGACAAAGAAGTAATAATACCAACCGATTCCAATGTTTTTTGCTTTACCAAATTTTATTTTTAGACTTTATTTTCGCATAATTCGTTTCTATTTCTCTTATAGTTGCAGTTCATATTAATTTATGTTATTTTTATTATGTAGGATTTAAGATAATTCAATTCATAAGAGACGTTGGTTTGAAAAATTTAGCCGTGGAGATATGACGTTGGAAAGGAAGAAGGGCCCCGGCCGACCATTAATGAATATTGATGAGGTTCTGAAGGAAGCTGTTGAGTCAAATCCGTCTACAAGTACTTCCTAGCTTGCCAGGGAGTGTGGTGTGTCGAATGATACTGTTAGTCGCCTCTTCTCTCCATGGGGAAAGTGAAACGGTCATTTTTTTTTATACACCTCATTATATATATATATATATATATATATATATATATATATATATATATATATATATATATATATATACATATTATAATGTATTAATATTAAAATAGAAAAGTAACTTATTCTGGGACTAGGTCCTTTAGAATAACAAACATGAATAGAAATAGAAACATAATATATATATATATCTTGCCAGTAGGCTACATGATCAAGCGTATAAAAAGTGACAGAAAGAAATAATAAAAAAAAATATATACAAACAATGCTAATAATAAGTAAATAAACAGTACGAATCCTGACAAGATTAACAATCCTGACAATTAAAACAATAGATAGATCAATAATATCTATTGAATATCAAATAATACTTTCTTTAGTGTATGTACATTTTCTTAGAACAAAAGTAAAACATCGAAATAACACAATAAATTATTCAATACATTTCATTCTTGGGAAATGACTAACCTGCTTAGAGAGCAACTTTTTCAGCGCTCTACCACTGAGCCACTCCGCGTCCTTTTATATTATTTCCAGTATCCTGAAATAAGTAATTTTCATTAAAATTGATGTACTGGTCTTATTCTGTAAAATTAAACTGATAATCCCTGGTGATTCAAAATGTTTTTTATAAAATCTCCTATCAAAATGCAGTGTTAATATTGTCCTTTTCTGACTGTGAATCTCATTTATTCAAGGTAAATAGATATAATATATTTATATATGCTGGTAATGTATTATCTTATTTTAGTAGGTTTCGATGGTTATGAAGTTTTTCATTATTAAAAGCTAAAGTGCGGTTTTTATCAATAATAAATCGATAGAGAGTACGAAGGGCAAGAAAATATAATACTAGATCAACGGTAAAAGAATTGATGTATATATCAATAATGTATACATCAGAAATAAAAAGTATCATGTGATGTAAAAACTCTTTTCGAAATAGAGACATGATATAAGAAAACATACAAAAACTGATATACCAAAAACTAGAAGTAGAGGGGAAAAGAAAAAAAAAAAAAAAAGAATGAAAGCTGATGGTATACTTAATTGTCTAGGTCCGTAAAAGGGAAGTTTTTCCAGAGGCCGTGGGAGAAGTTGATCTCCCGCTCGTGTAATTACGTGTCAAAGTTTCGCAGCACGACACAACGGCAACTGAGCTAGGCAACGAGTAAACCAAGCTACCTTCTTATTAAAAATATCTTCTATGTATAAGGGATCGATTAAATTAATACACATTTGTTAATATAAACTCGATTTTATTAGTATCGACTTAATAAATACTTTACCAAATGTAACAAGTAATTTAACCGAATCTCCCCTGAATCGTACAAGAAAATAAAATTTTTGAATAATTATCAGTTAACCGTATAAATATGGTGAAGAAAATAGTCCAGGTGACGTCAAATAAATAATTCCTAAAAATGAGGAAACCGATGTTAAGACCCATTTTGCAGGTCTTCTTCAACCCTGAAAAGAAAAGATACAAAAATGTTTAAAACTGAAATAATTGGAATAAAAAAAATAAAATAAAACATTGCATTTCCTCATTATTGTAAATAACCTTTATCCCTTTGTTTTAGTTCAAAATTTATATATATATATATATACATATTTACTTCTATTTTATTTTATAATTTGAACTATTTTAAGTTTTGTACCTTGTTTATTCCAATACTTTCATTTGTATATATTATTTTATTCCGATTACTTCAGCTCTAAATATTTTTGTACCTAGTCAATCCATCCCTGATATGCTTTTTTCACATTCAACTCAGCATTCGTTTCAACTATATTTTTTTTAATTGATTTTATTTGATTTTGATTATCGTGGCTTCGATTGCTGAGGCCATTAGTGACGACAATTCTTTTTAAATTTCTTGATACATTAGCCTCTTCTGTGTTTTATCATTTTCTTCAAAAGGTAGACACACTTCCTAAAGTATTTTAAACGACTCCATGATTGTAAGCTTCTAAATAAAACGACGTACATCCCATTTTTCGGATACTGCTTGATAACCTATATAACAGAAAAATAAGATTATTTTTATGATGAAAAAATAAATAGAAGACATTGATTTAAATTTAATTAGACATATTTTCAAGATACTTTAGAATAGTTAAATTGGACTCAACTTCAGCGTTCCTATGTTGTCATAGCCAAGTTCCGTAAGCCTTTCTTCTGATGCAATACTTATTAATAATATTAATAATCGATGAATTCCTAGACTTTAAACAAGCATTTGATAAGGTCTGGCACACCGGTCTCCTCTACAAACTCAAAAAAACAAACTTTCCAAAATACCTCCACGATATCATATATTCATTTCTAAACAATCGATCTTATACAGTTAAAATAAACAACACTAATTCAAACATTAGACCAATCAGTGCCGGTACCCCACAGGGTTCTATTCTCTATCCGATCCTCTTCAACTTTTATGTTCATGACATCACACAGTCCCCACTTACCTCCCATAGCTATGGTCGCTGACGACACAGCAGTATTCTCGCAGAGTGACGACATAATTATAGCCAGGAACACACTTCAAAGTCACCTGAAAGAGTTAGAACAATACTTTTCTAAATGGAAATTTGACCTCAACGTTCAAAAATGCTGCGCATAAATGTCCATCCTTAGACACCCTAGTGCTCAATGGCAGCAACCTCCCGTGGAATAAAGAAGCTATAAAATATCTCGGAGCTTTTTTAGATCGTCGTCTTACCTGGAACCAGCATATCAACACTAAATTAACACAGGCCTACGCACGATTAGCTCTACTTTATCCGATAATCAATAGAAAATCTAGCATAAAACCAGAAACGACATTATTGATTTATACTTAGAACCATACTTAGACCTTTGCTAATGTAAGGTTGTGAAGTGTGAAGTGCAGTGTCAACCACAAAGCGAAAAAAATTGCAAACCTTCCAAAATAAAATCCTACGGATCGCAGTAATCGCACCTTGGTTTGTACGAAACAGTCAACTACACCGAGAGCTAAAACTAGAGACGATAGAAGAATTTATTAAAAAGCGTTACACCAGATTTAAGACCGGATTACCAGCAGTCAAAGGTGCTGTATTATTTAACATAGGCGAACCTATTTCATCCCCAAGACTAAAACCGAGACATTGATATAAGATATTCTGGTGTGAACACTATTACCTTTCTCACCAATCGTTTTAACAAATTGTAATATAATCCTGTTTCTTTTTAGTTTTCCGTTTTATAGTACTATAGTTCTGTTTATTATTACATTTATTTTTATTGTTTACTTATTTATTTAATTGTTTTTATTTTTTTTAAACTACTATCATTCTTTTATTTGAAAAAAACTATTACATATTTATATCTCCTCTTGTAAATAAGCTGATAATGTATGCTAGGTATGTCTCATGCATGAGACGAAACCCACATTTTTACGTCATGTTAAAATTTAAAATTCATTATTAAAAAAAATCATGTAAGGCTAGGAATAGCCGATGTGGTAATAAAGGAAAAAAAAACAATAATCGATAACTGCCAGTCTAACAGACCCAAGAGGTCACCTTATATTCTTAATTTAAATTTTAAATACCTCACTCCATCCTATCAACTACAATAGAACTGTTTCGTTAAGAAAATTATTCCACTAATTACGTAACTATCTTATTCTACAAAATTATTTCAAGACCGAAAATAAAATTAATCAATTTTCACAGCTACTAATGAAGAATTTCCCACCATAAATAAGGTATGCTATCCAGTATTAGAATACGATTTTCATTTAAAATATTTACTACTGGAAAAAATTCATATAGGTCATTCGTTCTCATCTAATAGTCATAGCTAATATCTTAGAAGGGCGACCTGTGGTCTAGTGGTTAGCGTAACAAACTACTAAACCCAAGATGGTGCGTTCGTAGCCCGGCAGGTGGCCCTAGGATTTTTTAAAGGGAGTAAAAAATCCTTAGTTACGCCGTCCTTCGGAAGGGATGTTAAACGGGGGTCCCGAGCCTGTACGATGTCAGGTAATCGTTAAAAATCCCTTTCCTAATTAAACCTGGATAGGCAAAATTTAGAGCTCCCACTTTAGCATCGTCCGATTAGCCATAGCAGCATAAAGTGACGTTAAATGAACAAACACAAAAACATCTTAGAAGGGAAAGGTTCATGAACTTGTCACCTATTTTCCTTTTCCTACCTGACATACGTATTAGCTAGAACCAAAGAAAGTTCTTTTTTGTGTTTGGTTTTTTGAATCGTATAGCTATGATCTATTTATGAAATATAGGAAGTAAAAAGGAAGTATTAAAACCGCGAAAGATTTTTATATTCAGATTTCAATGGCTATGTGCACATTGAGCACCTCTAAATATCTTTTGACTGCTTTCAAAGTGACGTCCGTACATAAGTTAATACGTTCGTAAATGTAACTAAAAAACTACCAGACTACCAGAACTATGAATTATGAAATTTCCTATTTAAAGTTGGATTAACATATAGTTGTGAACCTCCCTTTTTGGTCCAATATGATAACAGAAAGTGGTGATTTACTTTAAGGCTACCACATATTTTTATTATTTAATATATCTTCTCCTAAAACAACAGTTCTTTTTTAATTTAATTTTATAGTCTTGTATAAATATCATTATCAAGGGAATCAAGCTAGACTTTATAAATTCAGATTTTTTTTAGAATGCGTCTTTACTGCTGGGAAAATACATAGCATTTATATTTATATAGAAGTCGTATAAAATGAACTATCCTGATAACCTGCACCACTACACTGTAACCTAAATATACTGTTATTGTTATTAATATTTTTTTAAGTAGTGGAGTGGCTCACCGTTCGTTGCCGTGCTCAAAGTCCGGGGTCCATATCCCGCTCGCTGGTAGATTTTTATTTACATCTTTCAGGAGGCGGAGATGGATCTTATGTGATCTAGGACCCTTCTGGAGCTCTCTCAGCTTTTATAAACTTATTTCTCCAAAATACGGGGGGATCTGGCGGTAGAGCGTGAATAAGGACAAATCACCCGCACAATCGTTGCCCAAGAAACAGAACAGTCTCTATGTAATGATGAACCCAAGACCACTTCCGAAAGAACGGAAAAAAGTTGGTTTACTAGTAATATTAATTAATTTAAAAAGCTGCAAATGAGGTTGATATTCCAATATCACTGTCCCCGAAGTAATGATAGAACTTGATAAAAAAAAAAAGTTAAGTAAAACAACCTTCGAGTAAAAAATTAAATGAAGCTAGATAACACTTGGTATCAGAATGAAATATGACAGCTCCTAGGAATGGGCCCTACATTTTATTTGTTACTTGCACGCTACGGATCTTGTTATCAAATTACAGTGTGGAAAACGTGTCTGGAAAACTAAATCACCTTTCTCACTTATTCACGGCTCACAATATTAGACGAACTCTGAATATGATTTTCTTAAGAATAGCTTTTACCTCCCTTGTGGCTTAGAACAAAGATAAGATTGGTTCCTTTAGAGGCTTGCCGTGAAAAAAGGGATGATCTGTAATAACTGTGATTATTATTTTTTTAATTTAGAATATAATAGAAAACAAACTTTATTCTGCGACCAAGTCCCTTTAGAATAACAATAAAGAACAAATAAAATAAACATAATATTCATCTGGCCAGAAGGCTACTTAATGATACATGAAGTAATCATGAGTGACAAAACAAAATAAAAATAGAAATAGGAAAAAATAAAATAAATAAAAAGTACGAGACTTAAGAGGATTTTAATTAATTGTCAAAAATAAAGTATAAGTTAGATATTAACAAAATAATAATAAATAACATTAATATAATAGTTAATAACGGAATTGCTAAATAAAGTAAATGAATGGCATAGCATACGATAAAATATTTACAAAGTCTGTATCTTCTTTGATGTTGGAATAATAAACAAAACACGTAGGTAACGAGATCGAGTATTCAATACTAAATTATTCAAGCGGAAGCTTGACCTGCCTGGAGAGCGTCTTTTTTGGGATGCCAAGAAATGATGGAAAATCAGGGATTTAAATGAAGCCCCAGAGAAGAAGCATGGCGGATGAAAGGAGGAATTGAGTTCCACACAGTAGTGGAGCGGGCGAAGAAGGAGCGCTCGAATGATATAGTTCTTTGGGAAGGAATGGAGATCGGCAAGGCGGGATCTTGTTTTGTGGTCCTGGACAGAGGATTTGAATTGGACAAGTCTAAAGATATATGAAGGGTGTTGCGAGTTAATGGATAGGTTTAGATAAACATTCAGGAAATATTGTCTACGAATGGCGTGGAAGAGCCACTTTAACTCATTATAATGATCTGACATCTAGTAACGCCTCGGAGTGCCAAGGACAAATCGCAGTTAATTATTATTTTTAGGCGACCCTCCAGCATTTTCGAAAGGTCCCCGTATAACACACAACAGTAGTCAAAGTGGGGGAAGATGAGGGGTGATACCAGAAGCTCCCGGGTAGATTGTGTAAGGAGATGGCGGAATCGATGGAATAATTTCAGGGAACTAATTGATCGTCGGGATAGTTGGGTGACATGTAGTTTCCAGGAAAGGCTTTGGTCCATGGTAATGCCTAGGTTCTTAACGGGGAGGAGTTGAAACTGATGGGTTGCTCGTTTAGAAATAATGTTGGGAGGGTGGGGATAGTTGTAAGAAGGGAGTTGGAACCTAGCACAATAGCCTGGGTTTTCATTGCGTTCATTTCCAGTTTGTTCAGCTTTGCCCAAGCACTGATCCTATCCAGGTCTTGCTGAATACTGGTGAACGCAAAAGATAGCTCAGAAGGAGGGAAGGATAAATAGATTTGGAAGTCGTCACCATATAGATGGTAGGAACAGTGGTGAACAGATTTAGGAAGATCGTTGATATAACAATTGAAAAGGAGAGAAGAGATGCTTGAGCCCTGTGCCACACCTGAGGGTAGAGTGAGGAAAAAGGAAAGGGGTTGGTTGGGCATAAAAACCGGCTGTCAGAGAGAAATGATTGGAACCATAGTATAAAACTGTTGGAAATGGACAATGACTTTAGTTTGGAAAATAGAATAGAATGGCCCAAGGAATCGAAAGCTTTGGAAAAGTCTAGTAGGATTAGCACGATTAGTTGTTTGATGTCCAAGTTGCTTTATGTATGTCAGTAGTGATTTTGGTAAGGGCAGATTGAGTGGAAAAACCGATAGAAGCGGATCAAGGTGTTACGACTGTTCGTGAAAATTTGATATTTGAGATTGGACTATTATTTCAAGAGGTTTGGAAAGGTTGGGAAGTATGGAAATTGGCCGGTAAGAATTTATGAAGTCGATTAAGTATAATAATCTACTGTTATGGCAGATTATGATCTGTATGGAAGAAAGTCCAGGTTTCATCTCAATCACGGTTAAAATTAAACCTTTGATCAAAATTCAATTTAGATTAGTTAATACAAAAAAGCTTTATGATGATAAAATAAATTATAATTTAAATAAAGTTAAAATAATCTAATAACAGCAGAATACTGTGAAATTCACACAAATGTGTAAAAGCAAAGTGCGTGCTTGTTGAGGAAGAAGTGAGGCGAGGGAGTAAAGTGCTCGACAAAATATTTTGTGTCGTGTTTCTGAAATAACCGCCAATTAGAAATAAACCTTACGTGACAAATGCAGGAGTTGTAAACTGAATACTTAATAACAATGAAGATTAAATGAATTTTAATAATAATAGTATAATAAAAATAAATTATATATATGCAATATAATTGATAGATAGATAATATGGACGTAATTAGAAGTAGATTGAACTTTTAAATGTGTTAATTTGTATATACTGCGCAAAGGTGAATAGGGATACCACTAATTTTGTTCTATTTACTTGGCCTAACATTTTAATATTATTTTTACGATAAAAAGCATTAATATTTATTTTAAGTTATACTACATTAAATATTAATGTAGTTACTAAGTATTTAATAATATAAATAGGTAAATAAATAGCTAGGTAAAGTATACTTACAAAATATATATATATATATACATATATATATATATATATATATATATATATATATATATATATTATATATATACTACAAAATTAGCAATACCCCTATTCATTTCTGCGCATGTGCCTCAATCATATATATTAAAAATAACATAAATACATGCGAATTGTTACTATAAGAAATATGATATACAAATAAGAGTATTGATACAGAGTAAGAGATACTATGAGTAAGAGTAAATAAAGGGTAAGACAATAATTTGAGCTGGGGAAAAATATAAATTAGGATAGTGAAATTTTCCCTCTTAATCTCTTTTTTCGTTTGTGGGCCTGTTATATTTTTCCATGTTAATGAATATCCTTCAAAGAGTATTCGTTTTGGGGGGATGTGTACAGTAACCAAGCCACAAAGGTAATCGAAAACAAAAGTATGATAGGTCTGCTAATTTTGAGGCGAACAGATTTATGGAATGGATAGAAATAGATTATTTTCCTTGGTATAGGAGTTTTTAAGTTAGTTTTTTGTTTCCCCTGTAAGCTACAATTAATCGTAGTAAGAGATGGACAAGATCTTCGAGCTGGCTAAATATGTCATTACAGAGTCATCTAAGTCTCATAAGATGACATACGTTTTACTAAACCAAATACATCCGTACAATAAAAATATCGCTGTAGAATTCAGCAAAGAAGGAATACACAAGACCATATCACATAACGAAGGGAAGCAGAAAATGATATGCGCACCCTTTTTTTCGACATCAAGGCTGCCAATGAACCACGGACAGAAATTTTTGATAGAAGATAATACTGTAATTTTTAAAATATTTTAATTGTAAAAACATTTACAAAAATTTGAACTCCAGTGTTATGGTCTAGATAACAGCATACAATCGATCTCGTCCTAGTGCACCTTGTGCCGTCTTCGTATTTCTCCTTATGGTAGTTTAGGGGATGACAGATACGATACTGATTTAAGATGTTAGTAAACTATAATTCACTCTTTCTATATCATTTGTATTAAATTTAAAACTAACTTTTATCTGTATATGAATGTGTGATAGTAACTTTTGTTTGAGTTTTCAAGTCTTTAGATATTCTGTTTCAAAAGCGAATGAGAATTCGAATCAAAGTTAAGGAAGGAGCATTTTTCGAATGAATCTCATCATACGAGTTTGTAAATTTACAAATACTTAGTGTATGATAAAGAGCTGTGAGGGAGCAGGTAGAATCCAATCTCCCAGGTTCAAGAAGGAGGAGGACTTATAGTAGCAAGTTTATTATCTGTTTTATAAGAAGAGGATCGAATCTGGCCTGGGTTGACCCTCCATGGGGCGCAACCGGCCCCTTCTAAAGTGGTTATCGGACCCCTTAATGGCTTGGGGCAAATTTTGGTGTTGATCCTGAAAATTGACCACCTACATATCTTTCAAGAAACTTTACGTCGTTTTGATATTTTATTTATTATCTTTGTCGTTATTTTATGTAATACATATATACATAATTGAAGTTTCCTAACTCACAATGCTTGAAATAAGTCGATAAATCGCAGCGAAGAGTTATTAGTTGTGCTTAAATGTTTGTGAAGATTATATTTGATTTCTTTGTGGATTTTGCATAAAAAAGCGAGATTTATTTTTCCTTGGATAGAAAAATCAGAATGATCGTTACTAATAATACGAAAACAGTTATTGACATAAATATTGTCAGTGGATTAATTTTATAGTCTATTTATACTTGTATTTTATAAATACAGTTAATATTAGCTACCGTTTTTACTTCATTTTCCCCTAGAAAAGATTTGACGAGAAATAACAAAACAAAAAGGGAATACCTGCTCAAAATTTACTTACTCAGATGACAACAAGTTTTTCTCTGCTGATGGCTGAATGTATATTTGATACATTGATGACTGACAATTTTATTAGTCAGTTTGTACATCTGTTAGTACATCATGGTTATGGACAATTACCAATGGTCGGTTGTAGATTCCACACATTTCACCGAATGTAGGGATTGTACATCTGAAGGAGGAAATACCATGGTGTGGCTTCTTCAGTAAAAGGAGTAAAGCTGGGAACCGAACGGCACGAATGAGTACCCAATTAGTATTCCCGTGATTATAGTCATCCTAAAATGATTACCAGTACGAAAAATAAATAAAGCTGTGGAACAAAAAAAAAAAATAAAGTTATGATTGATCGATTACTCGGGTAAGTTCAAGAAAAATTATTAGAAATAATCCAAAAAATTGAGAATGTTCAGTACGGGTTGGTTCTACTTCAGCCAATTTCAGAGTTATATTAAGTACAGCTGGCAGAACAGTAAGGATAAAATTTAAAAGGAGAGAGAATATAGAAAACTCAGTGGGAAGAAAAGGAGAGAGAATATAGAAAACTCGGTGGGAATATAATGAGCGATATAAAGTACCATATGAAATAGTATAATTATTGTTGTTTATATACAGATTATTTCCTATAATTCTTGGGTAGTATATCGGTGTATAATGAAATATCTATACTAATAAAAATGTTTAAATAAAATTATGCATACAGATTAACGACTAAAACGTTAGAATACCTTGCTAAGAAAGTATTTCGAAGCTTATTTTCTGATTATAGAAATTTTTTATTTAAGAATCTGAGGATGGCATCTACGTAGATCACTATTTATTATTGACTTAAAATATCCTGATCTAAACTAATTTATTAAATATTATACTATAAATAAACTATTCATTATTCATAACCTTTTGTCTGTAATTATTTTCACTAATTAATAATTATTAAATTCCTGATTATCTTATCCTTTAGAAAAGTATAATTAAAGTATTTTATATATTGATAATTTTATAATTAAAATCATTATTGAGTACTAATATGTACTTAATTATATTCTCTTATTAGTACTCTGATTTACATTTACGAATAAGAATGATCTATGATCATATATGTGAACCTTAAACAGTTGATGTTTAAAATGGTTTTGTAGTAATTAATATTGAACTTCTTAATGTCTCATTGGTCATATAACCTTTTTTGTTGTCTTTACTTTTTTTTATTGTTAGAATCATACACACTAAAATGCTTTTCCTTAAGAAGTTTTCCTACAAATACCAAGCCGTGTTAACTTAATATTATTATTTTTAAAATACCATTACTTCGGGATTTCTTTAAATTAATCTTAAGATTTTCTGTATTTTATTTTTAAATGCTAACATAACCATTCACATATCTACAAATATATACAGATAATTGATTTTATCAATTAAAATAAGACATTATTAAACCATAAAAAATACAAGTCTTTAATTTCCATACGAATTTGAATATTAATCCAACAACACTGCTCTCAGGTTTCTGTTCAATACGGACTTAAATGCCCAACGTTTCCATACTCTACAATCTGATTGCTTGCGACCTCAATGACGTAATAAATGAAGAACATTTAATTCCCATTGTATTCCGGTCCCTCTTGAAACGTTCCTGAGCTTAGAATCGATCGAAGATCGCCCACTAAATTTAGAAATAGCGTCCTTGAGACCTATGAAAAATTATGAAGGATATAATTAATAATATGAATTTATCAAATATTAAATATTGATAATAAGTATTATAATTATATCTTATATTATGATGATATAAGCAACATTAAAAAAATAATGAAAGAGCAATCAAACTAGATCCACGCATCTTATAGCGTCATAAAAACTTAAAGGATGTTCATTTTAAACTAAATAAACAAATTTTTTTTTTATATACAGGCAACAACTGAAAAAATATAATATTTGTGAGTACAAAAACAACGAGACATATTGTTGAAATATAGATCAACTTAAGAATTCGTGTACATGTTTGAAAGAATTCCAAACCAATCAAAATTTCAAAAAAACTTAAAAATTGTACATCTGACGAGGTAGTTCTCTGGTAATAAGAGCAGGGAGTTTCTCCTTTAGGATGACCTCCTGATTCTAAATTATAATTTGATAACTACTTTTAGTTTAACAATAAAAATAATAATAAAATATTTATATAAAATAATTCAGTGGTATCTTCTGGTTTAGACCGTGTCGCTAACTTTTTCGCCAACGTTTCGTCAGACATGCTGCTGACTTCTTCAGGGCAGAAAAGAGAAACTCTTGTAATCTCTTTTCTGCCCTGAAGAACTCAGAAGATATCTAAACTAGATATCTATAAGTCTAAACCAGAAGATACCACTGAAGTATTTTGTATAAATAGTGGCCGTGGAAACCTAAAAGAGTATTTAATAAAATATTTCTTTCAGAAGTTCTAAACAGGTATTAATTAATGTTCAATAATGGAGGTGATTCGCCGTAAAGGAAAATCTATAATTAAAAAGTAGATTATAAAAAACATGTAACAGAATACAATTAAATATTAGTCAGTAATAAAAAATAGTTTTATATACCGTTCATTATTGAATAATTAATTTTCAAAATAAAATAATTTTCTCACCAGGATTCAAACGTATTCATCAAACTAATTACGTAATTTATGTATAAAATTATATTTTGTAAATTAGTTTAACGATTAACATCAGAAATAATATTAGAATTATGTTGTATTCCCATTAATAATACGGGCTTCGTATTTTTAAATAGGAAAAGACTTGTGGCAAGACTATCAAATAACTTAAAAGAAAAATTCATTTTTTGTGATTTAATAGAGATACATACGTAGTACCCTAAGATTTAATAGAGGTTAAGACCTTTTTATGGTCAAAAGGATGCTCATTTATGAGACTATAGAAGTCTGCACTAGGATCCAATAGTAATAGCAAATTATCCAATAAATAAGGGACACTATTAAGAATTTGGGGATTCATTTAAGTTCTAACGAAGTAAATTTTAGTTCATTATGATCCCTACAATAATGAAACTTTCAGATCAGGATACCTCGGGCAAAGAGTCAGTTCATTTCTTTTTCTTTTTAAGTATAGTAGATCATTGAATCTTTTGAGGTGAGTATTGAACATCGAATCGGAATGATAGAATATTAAAAAGTAGTTCAGAATTAAAAATATTTGTATAAACTCATAACTTGTTGTCTAATCCCCCTCAAACAAAAGTTCTGCGAATGCTCCTGAATATTAATAGTGACAATAGAAAAAAGTATATGGAGAATAATGAACCCATGTATTCCTAAATCATTATTCTTGTGATAGCAACCACTTTCCGGAGTTATTTCTGTGAAATATAACAATTCATTCAATATAACTACCTATTCCTGCCGAGGTTCAGTTATTTTATGACGTGTCTCCTTTATGAGAAGTCCATTGCGTAGTTTTTATTAAGGCAAGAATTTTTTTGGCATATAATAAATTCATAAGGCGGGCCCGTTTTATTAGGATAAGGATCACACCATTTCAAACATGAATTGACATGAACTCATGAACTCAAATGAGGTTTGAGACATAAAACATAAACTCAAACGTAAAAAAATCGAAGATAGTTATTAAACTTATTCTATTAGTTTTTCAGTATATTTCTTTTAAAAGATGTCTTGAGGCGCCGTCAAGTTTCTATTGAATGGTTCATTGGGTTCATTCACTAAATTTGTGTCCACCAAAGGCCCATCTTAATATCGGGGACTTAATTTACTTTTTAAGACCTGTGTTTCTTTAGTTTTATATGTACTTGAAATAAATTAAATATATTGCGAAACCTGTGAAATATCCTACGTTTAATTTTTTATAATGTTTGCTTTGGGTATCGCAGGGTACTGTTCTTCTTCACGCATTTCATGTCATTCTTTATTATTTTCCTGTCAGGCAATCTGCTTATTGCCATTTATTTTTATTTGACAGGTCTGGATAAAAATATAAAGAGGAAAAAAAATGGTTGCTTTTATTATTTTTTGAGCCATCAACCTCCCACTGTCAGAAAGATATCATAGTTATAATTAACCCAATTGTATATTATAACGTTTGTAACTTTTTAAATCTTTATTATTAGATTAGCATTCCATTTATACGAATCAATTTATATAAATTCTAGTGGCACTGGACCATATGCATTGTTTTATAAACTTTGAATTTCCAGTTTGATTTATGATTAATATAATGATGGAAATTTAATACTCACCTACTCTTTTAATATTGATCATAATTGCAATTAAAACGTAGTTAATGAAGCTAAGTAGTACGTCTCCGGTCTTATAAATTTTTTAAATTTAAATCAGAGTATTATTTTTTTATTGGAGAGAAATAAATACAATCTTATAGATAGAGGGCAATAATTATTAGTGATCTATTAGCACATTACTTCCAAGGGATAGATTGTTTTGTGTTTAACTACGACAGTTAAAAAAAATAATAATAATAGAAATGTTGATTGTATATCAGTGGTCCTTGATCTTTGAAAAATTAGTTCAGGTATTTTTAAGCTGTTACTGAATTACGAGTGGACAAACGAATTTATTTGGGTTTATTGAAAAAAATGTCTTTTCTTTGAAATTTTTCAAAATACGAAAAATGTTCATCAAAGTGGAGGTCGAAAACGTGGATTTTTAACACGACTGGCTAAATCATTACATTTACCATATTTCGGAAATCCCAATGATATTCCTCCTGGGTCAATGAGATCGGGGAACTTGTCACGACAACACCAGATTATTCCATAGGGCTTTTAAGAATAGAATAAATGACTACATGGTACCGAGTCTCAACTTCTAGAAAACGGACGAAACAGACAACCGCGAGATCCATACCAAAAACTTACAAGAACTCCTGAACTGTGAAACGAATGGTAATCTTCCGGAGGAGACCGAAGCGTAGGTGGGAGGATTCACTAAGAAATTACCAATTTGACTTTGGCTTTTAAACAGCAGTTTATGGTATCCGAGACTTCTAGTTCTTTCGGCCTTTTATTATTATGATCTCCATATATATTTAATAGACTCATGTGGAAAACTTACCTACTTGGAGGATTATTATTTATTTCTATCTTTATCAGAAGTTGTAAAAGAAAGAAGAGTTAGTGACAAGATGCGTAGATGGCATTTTCCTAGCCGATTAAACAGAGGCATTTTTAACCATCTTCCATTATACTGAAGAAAATTTACTGAGGAAAATTCTGCCACAGAGACTTTTAATAGCAAAGACTGCCTTTAATGGCATTAAGTCGTAAAAATCGGGCGAGTATGGCGGGAAGAGGCTAGCGCATGCGCCCTTCACTCCTATCTCCCGCTCAGACAGCTTGCTTGTCAGTACCACACCAACCACAGTTCGTGAGGGTTGTACTGGCACCTCTCACCGCCTTACGTAAAGCTCGTAATCTCTTATCAACATTCAAGAAACTTTGTATATCGAGTAAAAATCCTTAACTATGGACGACAAATTGGAAATCTGTGGTCAATAATAAACTGATTGCATTAAAAAAAAAAAACATTTTAACAAAAGTGAACCATTTTTCTCTTTTAACTTTTTATCTTATATTGTGCCCGCAAATTACGTTGAGTGTTGACATTTTTAGTTTGTTGTTTATTTTTAATTTTCGTTACTCCCCTGTTGGTTATCTTGGACTAAGAAGTTGATGATATCATGCTGTCTCCGTTGTTCTTCGTCCTCTTGGCGGCATCTGCTCAGGCGTTATCATGGAGTCCCATCGTACCAGGTAGAAGATGATTGTTTTTTATTACATGCCTATTACATTAAAAAAATAAAAATTAAAAAGAAGAAACATTGATATCTACAATTACCTTCATTATATTTCCAATTAATTATATATTTATTTATCTTTTCTTTAGAAATATTCAAAGAAAGTCCTGATTCACAATACGTTTATTTATTATTTATGTATATAAATTATTTAGAAAAGCATTCTGGCTTAATGAGATTGAATTTAAAAACCAATTAACCATCTTTATTTTTAATAAAAGTTTATTTTAGTTACACACCATTTTTAAATAAAATTTTAACAATAATCATAGCAACTATAAATATAAAATAGTAATGCATTATCCTAAAATAAATCTATATTAGCTGTATGAAATATGTATCAGAATGAAAATTTACCATCATTGAAAACAATATCCGAACCTAAAAGCACTTAAACTTAATTTATTCAACATTAAATATACAAATATATATATATTATATCGATGAATTGTATTTCAACATTGTATATACACTCTCTATAGGTAGTATAAATCAAAAACCTCTTAATTACAACTTTAATATATTATAATATTTATATTATTAAATATACCTATATTTATTGAATAAATAAAATATAAACCACTTAAGAGGTATTTAAAACCCGTTTTCGGTTAAATTATTTTGATTATTTTTTTTTTCTTTAATTCTTATTTTGATTATATTTTGAATTGAGTGGTCTAACAATTTATAGTAATCGATTAATATTAGATCAGATTTAAGTATAGATTGGTAGAAGAAATAACTATGGATCGCGAGTTCCTACTTCCAAGTTCCGAAGTCGTATAAACTTTGAAGTATGAATTTATTATTTTTATGAAGTTTCTCGGTTATTAATGTTTAGGTAGAGTTTTAATATAAAAAAATGTAATGTACAATGGATTCAGAGCTTTAATTGAATATGAGTATTTATTAAAATTATTAAGTAGTTTTCATCCATTTTTATATGTGTATTGATTTATTAATATTGTTTTTATGTTTAATTAAAATAAATCTACTTATTTTATCACATATTTTTTACCGATATAATAATAAAATACACTAATTTTATTAAAATGCTAATTACCTCCGAGCAATGCGTTACAACCAACTTCATTTATTGATGTTTTATTATTTTTATCTTAAATGCTTTGAATATATTAAGATGTTACTGATCAGACATTTATCGGTTCAATAATGTCCAGTAGTTAATCGGAGGTTTTCAGGCGATTTATATGTTTTTTGTTCTTTTAAATTTATAATCAATCATATTTGCATAATACTTTAACATAATCATGCTGATAAATTAACTACCTTCAATGTGTTGTGAGTGTACTTTTCTAATTAGTTCTTTTTAAGATGTAATTTTTACTTGAACATTCCATTAAAAAAAATAATGGAATGTTTTATCTTTGTTTCTATTGTTCGTAATTAAAATAATAATGAATTTTTTTTTTTAGAAAACAAATCGCATGATTGTAGTTGTATTTATCCATCATATACAAGAATCATTTTTTTTTTTTTGTATATTCTATGTATGCATATTAATGAAAATGTGAAACATAACTATGTTTTAATAAAAAAGTTTTAATTATTATACGAAATCCCAAAAGATAATATTAATTTATTCAATTCAATTTATTTTCTATTTTTTTGTTTTCTATTAAAAAAGGATAAAAGGATAATTAAATATTATCTTTAAAGGTTACCTTTCATAATCAAATTTAATTTAATTTCCCATTCCATTTTTACAGAAACAAATAAAAGTGTATTAATTTCACATTGTTCTCACCAACTAAGTGGTTTGTATACCTGCCACCGTTTCAGATCATATATTGAGTATCAGAAAAAAATTTAAAACAAGCTTTTTTTTTTAAACTCTGTCTAGAAAAATGACATCAATATTGTGTTTCCAGCAAACCATATATGTTTATGCTATTTTTTAAAAATAATTTGTTTTATTAAAAATATAGTAATATAAACATTCGAAAAATACAAATAATTCATAATTTGTACTTATTGCCGGGCCACCCCTGAAACTTGCGTTGAAAAAGATGTTGGATTATATATATATATATGGAATACTATATATACTGATAGAAAATATATATTCTGATTCTTAAGTTCCAGGCAGTTCTTAAATTTCTTTTGGCGAAGTTTCGATACTAGGTTGTTCCGTGCTCATGCCCTTACGAAGTTCTCAAAAATGTATATTTAAAAGTTGAGATAAAAATATTTCCCTTCTTTGATGGTTGCAATTTCAACAGGAAAACCCAGCTATCGACCTTCTTTAATGTCACAAAAGGTAATTGAAGTCAATTCAGTCAACTTTTACCAATGAAAAAAATATTATCTAATTGTTTTCAATTTTTTTTTTTTATGTATATAGGGTTGCCAATTACGTTATTGTTTCGTGGAATACTGACAGCTGACAATATCCACCTCGAGTATTATGAATACTTAATAGATAATTATCATTCATTTGTTTGGAAATATAATATTTAGTTACTCCGTCTGAATGAAAAAAATATCTTTAATAATGCAGTACTAGTTATAAATAAAAAAAGATGTATATATTTATTTATTTATTTATTTTCAAGCCAGCATGATACATATTCGTTATGTAAATATTAAATATGTATAAATATATCCTATTAATAATAACAGGATTATAATAATATCATATATACATATCACTAGCCTGGAGCTCTGCCAATTGAGCTATCCTGGTTCGCCTCCCGGTCATAGACATATCCTTTCTTTTCACTGATCCCATGTCCACGCGTTCTCGCAATTTGCGATGTATACGAGGGGAAGAATGTTCTTTGGTCATTATTTTAATTTGGATCTTGTTGACTTAGGTCATATATATTATCATAGTTTATTTTATTTTATTTGTTATTGATTGTATTAATATTTTTAAATATTTTTCTTTGAAAAGAAAAGATATAATATATTTTACTTCAATGCGCCGTATCCAAATTGTATTTACTATCCAAAATTATTTTTTTATCTGTTATACATATAATATTCAATATATATTATATAAGTTAGTATATTATATATATTATATTATATTAATATTAACTAAACATACCATAACGGGTCAAATGACCCATTTTGAACTTTTCCATTGAAAATGCACGTATAATTTTATTGCGTTTGCACATTTGACTTCATGACTTTTTCTAAGTAATTAATGTACAGTTATAAAAATATTTTTGTTTTGTTTTGTTTTGTTTATTCTGAGTAATCCTTGTTGTATACCGATATCTACCACAATAGGTCATTTGACCCGGAGAGAATTTTTTTGTTTTATGAGATTATCTAGTCATATTTGTAGTCAGTAAGTTGCACATTCTTCCAAAGACTGTTGCGTAAAGTAGTTCAACGAAAATAGCTCAGAATAATTTCAAGAAAATATCAAATTTTAGATTGAAAATAGCTTTTTAGTGTAAGTAAAAGTGGCAAAAATTGAAAGTCTTGGTAAGTACCTAGCTTATATTTTATTTTGATAGCTATAGTAATACAGATCATTTTTTACCCAGAAAAATGTCGAAGCAAACAAGACAGTACAAGTTCTTAGAAGATATAAATAATATTGGCGAAGAGTTTTCAGAAATTAGTGAAGATGAATTTTCTGAAAATGAAGATATATTGGTTGCAAATAAAAATGAGTTTGATTCTACAGAAAACAATGATAAACGTTTACCTGAAACTGTTTCATATTACAATAAAACCAAATTTGGTGTAGACATGACCGATCAAATGGCGAGGAAATTTACTACAAAATCTAAGTCTTGCAGATGGCCTCTCCAAGTTTTTTTCAATATCCTTGATTTAGCTGGCATAAATGCCTGGATTTTGTACAAGCAAACGACAGGAGAAAATATCTCGAGACAAGATTTTTTACTCAAGCTAGCAGAAGAACTTGGCGCCGATTTTCGAGAAGCCCGTGAACAACCAAAACAAGAAACAAATACGAAAGGATCATTGCCTAAGTCTACTACAGATGCTTATAAACGTATGAGATGTCAAATAGGATACTGTAAAGAAAATAAAACCAACAAAATTTGGTCTAAATGTAAAAAATATGTTTGCGGAAAATGTACAATGGAAACACTTATATGTAAAAAATGCGATGAACTATGAATTAAAAGTTTTTATTTTTTGCTTTTGTAATAGAAATGCTCAACATACTATTTTGTTTAATTATAATAAATTTAATTTATATTTTTATTTCCTTCCTAACATCCATATTTCATAAAGCGGTCATTGACCCGCTATGGTAGAAATAGGTATATATTAAGTCTTGGTATGATTAGTGTTAATATTAATATAATATTACATTATTTTGATATTGACATGTTATTAGTTAAAATATAATACATTATTATATTAATCATAATATAATAATAATAATTTATTTTTTTATAATTATTATAATTTTTTAATATTTATATTTTGACAAATCTTTTCCCTTCAAAATAAAAGTATTTAAAAATATAATAATAATAATAATAAATCCGAATGGTAAATTATTTATTGTTTAACTTTTTAGTGAGAGTTGTTTGCTAGATGATATGATACCTATATATTCATTCCCAACGGGGGGAAACCATTTATATGTACTAGTGGACTAAAATACCTTTTTTTAATATTTTTATTTTGAGGAGAAAAGATTTGTCTTGGCCGGGATTCGCATCTCTAGTGAGGAAAAAGAACAATAAATAAAACATAATTATAAAATACGTTTTATTTATTTACATTTTTTATTTAGTTACACTTTTTCTTGTATCTTTTTAAATAACTGGTAGAGGTAGTTTCACACCCTCCTATTTGAATTAAATTTTACACATTGATTTTCAATTCAAATCGATTAAAATGTATACATTTTATCAGAATTTCGATTCGATTTTATATGATATTTTTGTAAAATCTTCATTGTTGCTACGACACTTTTTGCGATTTTCGGAAAAAAAGTTTAACTAGGACTTTTTTCCCTATTTTAAATTAATTAGATAATTTACATATATTATACTCTTATAATAATTTAAAATAACGTTGAATGTAAACTAAACTGAATTAATCTTGAGAATAAATTTGTTACTTGAGCCCTGCCTAGTTTCAATATGATCCATTGGTATTAAATAGTTGATAAATTGATGTAATGAGTGAAATCAAAGATCGTCCTTATCTGGAAAAAAATTATTCTTATGTAAATTTCGTCATTTTTTAGCTGTATTTATCATATCACCTCTCTCTCACCCTCTCTATTTCCATCTCCATATCATTGTCATTCTCGCTCTGTCTCTCCCTCTCTCTCTCTCGTTCTCTCGCTTTCTAGCTTAGCGTTGAACAAAATTATAATGAATTTATATCATTCATTGTGTTTAGTTATTGATTAGTACTATTAGCACTTAAATGTATAAGTATTATAACACCTGCACACACAGAGAGTGTGAATTCCGAGTGATCAGTTGTCACGATTAAGTAATCAAATAAAGTAAACAGCAGGTTTAGGCAGAGTGCCGTGCACGAACACGGGTTAACAAGCACGCCTATCATCCGCTAAAAATGTTGTGTGCCTTCCCTACGATACCCCACTTCTGTTGATTCTCCCTATGTTTATGTAGCAACCATACCCCGTTCGTGACTGTCGAATCCGTAAATAGGAGGGAACAGATGGATATTGCATTGTAAACATAGGCGATTAATATGGTATGATGCTAATGTTTGGATGATTGGAAAAAAAAAACATGTCTAGATCATCAGGCTTCGACCGGCTAGGCTTTTTTTCCGAATTGGGGAAAATTGTTTTAGACAAATTCTATAACATTAGCGAATGAATCATGTGAATTTATAGACTTAATAATAGTATTAATCTTCATCATCGATGTGCCGTTTTTCATTGATAAAACTACATATTTATTGAATGAGGGATTCGAAAATAAGGTATTGCGTAAAATTTTGGCTCGAAAAAGTATAAGATTACTTAGTAACGAACTATTTCCTAAAAAGATGTTAAACGCCGAGCCTACTGTCATTTGTCCTAGAGGCAGACCAAAGCGAAGGTGGGGGGATGCGTTAAGAGTGATTTAACGGGTTTAAGTTTGACTAGTACTCCGTTAAGGATCTTGTAAGCAGAGATTGGTAATAGTTGACTTGAGCTTTCGGGTTCTCTAAATTTTATTATTATTATTAACATGTATCCAATTATATCGTTTTCTTACATTGAGTTGCCAAAATTTTGGTCCTCTTCCTATGCTACGCTTTCCAAATTTATGCCTTTCATAATTACCTGTTAGATATGGTATGACCTTGATACTGCGATTTTCGGATTTTTACCACTTCTGTTCCAGTTCCAGTATTAAGTGTCTTTGGTGGATCGGTTTAAATTCACCATCTGAGAATCGTCCTGGTAGGTCGCTACATAATGATGGTTTCAATGATGTTTATTTCGAGGTGGCTAATACTCAGATATAAGGAGAGAGAATGTGTGTGTATATAATTCAATATTATAATTTCAATTCCTTATTAATAACTCCTTGAATTCATTAATTATTGCATCAATTTACGAGTTTGTATAAGTTCGCTTTATATAATTCAATGTATAATACGTTTCTATCATGTATTTAGTTTCTGTTGTTATGGGATGATTTCTATAAAAAAAATTTCTTATAAACTGGACTCATTTCTTTAGGAATTTATATTGGGAAAGAGAAAACCACAATATTATCTTAACCATAGAGGATAGGTGATCCCTAGTGATTTATATTTAATTTTTTTTTTTAAATTAATGTGACTGTGAGAATTTTTAGACTTATAACTGTTATAAAGTTATATTAATGATTTGTACTGATTCAGAAAACTAAATGTAAAATATTGAAAATGACAAAGTGTTGTCGAAACGCCCCACTGAGAAATAAGGATTAAAATTATATAAAGACTGCGATGATTTTTTAAGACTAGAAGTAGTAAGAAATCTGTTTTAAAGTAATCGCAAAGGATAGAACGTGCTTAGATTCATTTTTAGATTAACTTATTGAGACAAATAAAATATAAATAAAAACCTTATACCACAATAACTCGTGATACATGTATGATTAAGTACATGTTAAAGTTTGTACTGTTTTACGGCAGTGTATGTAGATAATTTGGCCGAAGTTACGCTCAACCTCCAGGAGGGTCTGCATATCCCACATGGTCCGTCTGTGGGTATTAACAGGTTAAATAATTCATCTGCCATAGCCGGATTTGCACCCTGCACTCGGCGCTGTACATGATCTAGCCTTTATTAAGAGATAAATGTTAGTACATATGAGTATAACAAAGATATTTACTACTAAATATTACTGTTTTTAAGGTAGATATAGCCTGAAATACACTATAATTGTTTCTAAATCGCATAGTAAATGTAATACTTTTCCTGGCAGTCTTATTTTTTTCCAATTATATATTCGATTGTTTTTATATCACTTTCTTTGAGAAATTCTCGATGAGTTTCATTTCATATCACGATCTCAATACATTTTATTTTGTGTGAAAAATGTTTGTTTTATTTATCACTTTGACTGGTGGATATGGCATATATACCTCGTTTTTCCGTGGAACATCCTCTTGCCGTAAAACGACCCGAAATGGACGGGAAATCTTGACTGCTTACCTAACCCCGGTGCTTCCCCTTGTGACTATGTCCCAATCTCCGGTCCCCTTCGCTAGTCCTTGGCGATGTTGACTTAAGCCTTTCCTCCTCGGCTGGAGGAAGGAAGTGAAAAGCTTTCTCGCATAAACAAAAGAGAAACCCGTCCTGCAAAAGACAGTAAAGCGCGCTGAAAAAACAACAAAGTCACCCTTATGAAACTCAATTTATACAGAAGGAGCTAGCGCCTCCAATAGGAAACTGTGGATCTAGACCGCCTTTTTCCCTTTCGAAGGCACTTTATTAGAATTCTCTTCTCTGCCCTTTTTCACTTCAATTATCTTGTACCGTCCAAAGCGTTGCTTTTGCAACGGAGATCTAGGTGAGGAGGGAAAGTAGCAATGAAAGGGGAGACGGAAAAAGCAAATTAGTTTTTTAAAAAACTTAAAAAAATGATGAACTAGACCGCTTTTCTCAATGAGATGTTCACTCCATAAATTCACTTAGAAAAATATATATCTATGTATCCCCAGAAAATAATATTAAATGTTTTCAATATTTATGGATATATTCCGGTCATATTAATATGCAATTAGGTATCCTTTCAGTCATCCGTTCCAACTCAATACTTGGACTTTCCTTTTTTTCGATACGAAAAACGACCCTTGATTTACATGAACTTCTTATATTCATCACCAGTTGCATAGGAAGTACATCATTTCTTGTTCTTTTATTTGACAAACTTTTATTTGAGTCCAAAATGTGCAGTGTCAAGTACTCGTTAAACCCTAACCTGTTTATAGCTGTATAGGCAATCTTTAGGTATCCCAGTGTAGCAACGACCGTTTAGCCATAGCAGTGGCAATTAGCAGTGGCAAACTTAATGTGAGTGGCAATGAGATGAAGCAGAGTTTCATTGGCATAGTAGAGATGTGCTGGATTTTAAAGACCTTTACATTTAAATTATCTAAAGGAAAATAGAAAATGAAGCATTCTTTAGAAGAAGAACCTGTGCGGAATATTATAGTTTTGAGAATTACCAAATAGAAAATTTTACTTTATACCATACTTGCAAAGATGTACATACTGTCTATACAAATGAAGAGAATGAGAAAAAAAGAACATTTTTCGTTTTCGATCTATAGCATTTGCTTTAGGATTGATAATTGATATGGAATTCACATGGAACCATCTATAAGGTATATCAACAATGTATAATAGCGTAGGTAAAATATTTTTGACGGTACACACTGATTTTGAATGAACCTTAAAACATTTGTTTCCCTTTCCTCAAATGTCTCTTAACTTTTGTATAGACGTTATAGTAATTTAGGTTTCATGTAAAAGCTAGTTTAAAGTGATTATTTCAAAATACCATAGCTATTCGATTTACTTCTTGTGTATTTCGGTACATGCAGAACTTCTTCCAAGTGCTTGCTCGATTTCTACGATGACTGTTCGACTCCCTTCGGCGATTCTGGTAGCTCCTGTTCCTGGCATCTCTGTTAACTAAGAGAAGAGGGAAGCCGGTAAGTGGACCGCTCCGTGACTAGTTTCAATTGATCCAAGGCAGAGCTCTTCAGTTCCGCTCGGCCGGGCGACCTTTTTCAATTGTTGCTACGTGAGGCCGTTATTAGCTTCTTCACTGGACATGGGATGAGTCTGTTAACGCATAGCTTCTCTAATCCTTCACTATCTTCGGTATGTATCCGGTCTTGATTTCATGTGTAATAAGCTGGCAACTAGGTAAATTATACCTGTTCAAAGTTGAAATATACCATAAGTTTTTATGAGAAATTTTATATAATAAAAATAAAAAGAAACAATAAAAATGAAAAAATAACGATGCTATTAACAATTGTTATACAAATTCTAAAACATTTTGATGCTATGAACAATGTAAATTGCAATTAGTTTTAATGATCCGGCATTTATTCGGCCCATTTGATCGATGAATTGAGAGCGAAGTGGCTCAGTAGTACCTGCGCTGAGTTGCCATGCCAAAGGTTCTAGCTTCAAATCCATCGAGCTGGTAGACTTTTATTAAATGGATACTATGGAATCTAGGACCCAACCTCTATACAGAGGGTAGCCAAAATATGGGGGGGGGGGAATCTGGTGGTTGAGCGTGATCTAGGACACATGACCTTCCTGTACAACCGTTCAAGAAACAGTACAGTCTCTACCATGTTCTGAACCCAAACTCTGCATGGGTTGTAGTGGTACAGTTTTTTTAATCGATTAATTACTATTTTTTTTAATTGTCATTCGGATTATATTCGGCCCTGAGGACCATCGATAAAGTTGAAACATACCATCCCTTTTTAAGAGATATCGTTCATTGTGGTATTTTGCCAAATTGTGGGCTGTATGTAATGTACAATACATATAGCATGTGTATTATATATGTTTCCAAATATAAAAATATAAGACTATGTGGATACCAAGAAAGAAAGTCACGAAGTGAATTATTCTTTATAATGATAATAACTGTAATATAATGATGTCAATTTTTGATTATGACTTGATCCACCTGTGAATAGCGTCTGTTTCTACTCTACTGTGCTGGCGTCTGCTTGAGTTTCCTACTGCATGTTAAGGTAATGCAAAATGCTGAGATGTAGCTGTTCTCTAGTATTAGGCCATTTTGTCATAGTAGAGGGCCTATATAGATTATAGATAGCCCTGTCTCTGTTCCAGGGAGAAAGAACAGAACAAGGAGTAAATAGAATTGTTTTACATTGAACCATACCTGCAAATTTTTCCTTAAATAATCTAAATTTCTTGCTGCTCTTGATTTGATGGTCTAATCAACTAACTTGTCAGTGAATTTTCAATGCATGTACAGCCTTACTCCAGAATATCGGAGCACGAATACAGAATTAGTTGAGATGTAGTGGATCCAGTTTAGCGGATCATAGAGACACGTACACGGGATACAACCTCATAGAACTAAAGTCTGAGTAGCCGGAAAGACAACTTCTGAGCCAAACCGAATAAAGGCTAACTCCTGCTAGCCCCGTGCAAAGTAGTTCTCATAAAGTCGAGTCCCTAAGCCTATTCTCCATCTCTTGCAAAATTACTAAATTACAAAATGCGAATACTCTATAAGCAAACAGTTCCAAACATTCAGCAATAAATAAAGATTATAAATAACGAATACGGGTTAATTAAACACTAAACACTCTTTACTTAACATGATACTTTTTTCTGTACCACTACAACCTGTGAAGGGTTTTAGGTTCAGTACGTGGTAGAGACTGTAATGTTTAAAGGAAAGCGGTTGTGCAGAGAGGCGCTTTGTCCTAGACCACGTTCAACAACAAGGCTTTTCTCTAATTAAGGCCATCCTCGTTATAGAGACTGGGTAAGCCACAGGAAGGTCCAGATCCAACATGGTCCAGCACCGTCTGTTTACGGAGTTTAAATTATTCATCTGCCACTGTTGGATTTGAACCCGGGACTTTCAGGGCTCTACCACTGACCCACCCCTCGGATTTTTCATATTTAATAATAAAAATTTAATCTCATGGATCTTTTAAAGTTATGCATATGGTTACTCATATCATATTTATGTATTTTATGCCTGTCCTCTGTTTATGTCTAAAAATATGAGTATCTATCTGGACTGGATCATTTCATCAAGAGATTAATATTTTTGAGGCATAATTAATTCTAGCTAGTATTACCCTTTCCTTAGCTTGATTTAAGAGTTCTTGAACCTTTGATATTTAAAGAAATAAATCTCTCGTAAACACGTTTTTAGTCTTTTCTTCGTATCCACTGTTTACTTCATCTTTACGTCTAACGAATATATGAAAGTTATTCTAAAACCTTTGAGCTTCATAGAATATATTCATGGAAAGTTTCGTAGGTAATAGCAGGACTATGTTAGTGGTGTATCGAAGTACTTTTAAAAATATTAAATGAGTCGTATAATTATTCAATGTAAAGTTTGAAGTTTTGAAAACAATATTCTGAAAAATATCTGATTTTTACGGTTTTATTCTGTTTTGTTTTTATCATCCCTGAATGTCAATAAGAAATCTGCAGATAAATATTTTCACCAAATAACGTCGCTTCAGAATTGGATGCCCTTTAGGAACGCTCCGTGATGTATACCGGAAAGGGACAGGAAAATGTTTGATTGTGTCATTAAGCTATAAAAATTGAGGATTTTAGATAATATATTCAATCAAGTCTTGAATAACTTTTAAATACGAATTTAATATGTCAAAGTTTTATTTTTATTGTTTTACATTAAAAATAAAGTAGAGAAATTGAAAAATGAGCAATTTTAGCTATTAAAGGTAATTCATTTCTGCATATCATATTTCTTACTTCCTTCAAGTATAAATAACCACTGCTCTCCCTATCCTTTGATGTCTTAAATTCCTCCCCTCCCGGATATTCATGTAAGATTATCTCCATAGATTTCCATCTCAACGACTGATATGAGACTTTTCCGAACGACTAGATATGAATGCCGCATTAAGAGTTTCTATACTGCATCTCGGCGTTTCAGATACAATTTCGTTTGCTCCATTTAATAAGACTTTGTCGATTTATGTAGTTCAAGTTTCTTGTTGTGTGAGCTATGCAATAGAAATACGTTTAATCTGAGGAAGTAGACGGAATGCTTCCATGTTTCAAATGCGTAACATTTGCTTTGTAATATAATTAAAGGGCGCTCCTTTGAAATATTCTCCATAGTGCACTTGCATATAAATGCATATGTTAAAAATGCAAATCATGAAATCGAAGTTATTCATTTTCTGCCAATATAATGATGCCATGACGATAATAATTATCTAGAAGAAATTTTTTTTCTTACATACCTAAATATTTTTGATTCTTGATTAGTATTGATCCTTACTTAAATATTTACTATAGTGCACTTGCATATAAATACTTAATATATTGACAGTACATATTATGAACTCGAAATAATTTATTTTTTGGCAATTTAATGATGTTATATGGCGATTATAATTACCTTTAAAAAAATGTGTTTTTTTTTATTATATGTTTAACAATATTTTTATTTATTTATCTTTTCTGTAACTTGTTATTTTATTTTTTCAGAAACATGACTTTAAGAAATTCGGGTATAAAAAGTGCTAAAAGTGCTGAAAATATTATTTTCTTGCGCTACTGAATGTACTTTTATGCAGAAATACTAATAGTTTGGCCGAGTGAATTCCGTGGAAACATATTAATAACCGAATATATTTTTAATATGTATTTAAGAAACACGAACTAGTATCATGAAGTATTACCATGTCGTCAACACCAAGATTATTAAAGTGACTTGCTTTAATAGCCTGAAATATTGGTAACTTTTTTAGTATGCTCTCAAGAACAATAAGAATTCAACAATTCGTTTTGAATTGAGTTAACTCCTAATTTAAAGCTAATACACGATAACTAAACTGGTGCTAATCAATTGAGAAAAAAACCTTATGAGCCTTATGAACCACAATGAAGTAGAATGCGGTAGTGAAAAGAAAATTACTCGCTTCTCCTTTTGCAACACCCTTTTGTGCTTTTCAGTATAGGGGAGCGTTTAGCGTTTAGCCACGACTGGCTAGAAACCATTTTCTTTGGTTCTATCCATTCTTTTTCGAGCTAGCCTGATGTTTTAGCTTTTTTTTTTCTGCAAAACTAACCGGACTAAATCGCCAAGCTATGACATTCTTGTACGTCTTGCGGGTTTCTTCGCTCAGGGATGTAATCCTTCGTTTTCAACGGTTCCCTATGTTCTTCCGTTCTGACGATATGGACAAACCAATTTTCTTGGTGTGATTCTAGGAATTCCATAATTTCATTTTAATTATTGATATTCTGTATTAAGATTGTGCAGCTCATCATATGCTTTTGTTAATAAATATTCTACTTGAAAATGTATATAATTATTGTTCGGAGTGTCAGTATATTTGAAAACCAGACTAAAATTTTAATTTACAAATTGGGAATTTAAATAATGCAGACTACAATTGATTTAGGAATTCGGAAAACAATACAATCATTCCAAAGTCTTGAGTTATCACTGCAGTCCTCATGCGTGCCTATTTAAAATTTTTTAAAGCTTCGGGTTATTATTTTTATTTATTCTTTAAAGCTTCCCCCATTGAGGAAGAAATAATAGGACAAGAAGGTGGGGTGCTTAGAAGACTTTATTGGGAATTAGCTACTTGTTGAAGTGGCCCAGCGCTCGGGGAAAGGCGATTCAACTCGATCCAGTAATGAAGGCCTTTCACTGCCCTCCTGAGCCGTTTATTTACGATAGCTACCGCCTGGTCTAAGCCCTGTCTCTGGTATTTGTTTAGGAAGGGGACAAATCAAAAGTATCTCCGATATTTATGGGGCAGTAAGCCTGAAATACGCTCCCCTTGATTAGTGTAATAGCCAAATAAAAAAAAGGAAAAAAAAACAAAAGAAAAAAAAGAACATCCCAACTGAGGTAGATTTGACAAACAAAATATAAGTAGATCTACCGACATAAGTGAATACTTCTTATGATGAATATATTTCGACTTCTAAATACAATATAGTTCTTAAGTTCGCTTTTGTCACGAAATTTTTATTTTATTTTCTCTTATCAGATATATTTTAAAATATATCCAACAATTATTTATCTCTTTTCTACGCACCTTGATCTTGAAAGCGGTTCTTACACTTTACTTGTTGTGTCAATACTTCGTATCTGAAAGGGTTGGGCCTCCTTACAATAACACAGTAGCTCCTGGATTGCCTTTGACAGTCACAAAAACTAAACAGTATTCTCAAATAAATTACCAATATTACGAACTTATTTATCCTTACTTCTTATGATGAAACGGGGTGTTTGCACAAATGATAGAATATTTTGAGTTTTAAATTTCAATTATTCTTTTATTTCTTGTGAAGTTCGTTTTATCGACTCCGTTTCCCTGAAAATTTTAACTTTTATTTATAAACTTTTTGTCTTCGATGTATAGCTTCATTACACTGACTGATATGCTCAATTGATAATTTAAGCCATAATCATATTTCATAATTGAGCTATATTTATCAAAATGGAGGAGGAATTTTTCACTAAATCTTAAAGTTAAAATTTAGGACAACAGTTTGAGGAAACCTCTCACTTGTAATGACTTACTGATTCCTCTGAAAGTAAGGCTGGTGAATTGATAGGTGTTCCCTGCACTTCTGAATGGCGCGGAGCCTGGAAAATGGTGGAAACGCTCATGAAGGAGATGTGGCTGTGCCGCGGTATCCTCCGAATTTCATAATAATTTGATGCAATGACTTGGTCTCACAAGTATAAAATTATTTAGGTGTGCCGCGAACAAAATTAAGATAGTAGCCAACGTTCGAAACCTCTAAGGTACTGTAAGGAGGAAAGTAGTAATCAGTAACCGAATAAAGTAATGTTTCATCTTAGGAATATTCGTTTTCAGAGTTATCTGGGACAGGGCCGATCAGGATCAATTGTTTTCCAGGATTTTTCCGTGGAATTCATGCAATTATATTATTCCAATAAATCTACTTTTACGGTGTTCATAATCCAAAAAAATATTGGTTTTTTATTTTTTTATTATACTTTAAATTCTATTTTTATATGTTTTTTATCCCTTACTTAAACATCATTCGATTCCAACCTCTTTGAAAGAGATGCTTGCCCACTAATCAGGGAAAAGCATCCTTTGCAGTTTATGGGAACCTTTTATGAAGTTATGGGGGTGGAATCCGCTCAATGCCGCCGATACAGGAATATTAAGCTATTTAGGGTCAGCCGACTGTGAAACCCTCCGGCAAAAACATGACTTCTGCTAAACATTATTCCTTTGAAGTGGAAATGTGCAATATGAGCGTTCAACATTATTATCCTTAAAATTAATATCAATAGTTGTAATTCATGTTGTGGCCTACAAATCGAAATAAGATTTAAAATTGTATGCTTTGAATCAATTTATCCATATCCATTCTGACATTTAGAGTGCTTAGTTGTACCGAATGTTCCGGGTTCCAAACCTGCTGTTGCACCTAAAAGCCACAGATGGACGCTGAGAGATCTGCAGACCCTCCTTTAGCATACCCTCTAAAAGTACCCTAGATTAGGAAAAAGAACAGGCTAGTAAGCGTGATCTCAGACAGTTCACCTCACTGTATAACTGTTGTCCTAGAAACATTACAGTCTCTACCTTGCACTGAATTCAAAGTCCTTCCTAGATTATGTTGGTGCAGATTTTTTTTATTTAGCGGTAATATATAAAAATTTATTATTTGAATTAATATGTTGTTGTTGTTTTATTTTAAGGACAAACAACTACAAATGGTTATTATTGCCCTCAGCACTAGAGAATATAAGTATTTGCAGTATCTACATAATTACCACTAGAGAATATACATATTTACATTACCTACATAATTACGTATATACATTCTTGTTACATTATTACTTAGTAAAATTATTGTTACATATTTAAATATTAACATACCATGCTATATTAGGCACATAATAGAAACATATTAACATATTAATAATATAATAGGAAGGTAACTTATATGAAGTTATTCATATTAAAATAAAACGTTATACATATTTATATAAACTTTATAATGTAATATAAAATTTATACTATTTAAATGAACATTATACACATTGATAGTTTATACATACTTTAAAACGTTATACAAATTAATATACAAATTTATATTATTTACACAAACAATATACATATTAATATGTATTTTTCTTGTACATAAGCATAGCTTATAGATATATGCATGCTTGTGTTACTAATGAGTAATTGGAATATTGTTGGAAAGTAAAGTATTACATACACACATACATATATTGGATATAAACTCATATACACAAATACACATAAACGTGTATACATATATGTCAAATTGACTGAAATATATTGATGTTTTAAATAAAGTCTAAAGTATTATTTACACATTGTTCGTTAACGCCTTTTGCATCTGCCGAGGCAATTAATAAGAATTAATATTGATTGGTTTATTATTAATTGATTAATTAATTGAATTAATATGATTTCGTGTTTAATATTCACTCAGATTGGATAAAAGAATAAGGGGGTTATCAATACTTGAGAGATTTGATGTGATTTTGTAATATATGATTGGAATTGTGATTGAGAGGAAAATTGTTGACTGGAAGATCTAATGTGGGATATAGACAGTCTGGGGGTGCAGTAAAAAAAACACTAAATAAGGCAAAGTTATTTATTATAAGTGCCGACGTTTCGACCTATGTTGTAGGCCATCTTCAGGGCTGCCACAAGTCTGGAGCTACTGTGGACTTATCACATTGAATTGCGTACAAATTTGTACTCCTATAATTTTTTTGGCGATAGTTATTCATAAACATTATTTTCCTAGTTTGACTGCTTTTTTTTTTTTTTTTAAATCGACCTTCCTTTTGAAAAATTGAATTCCTATTTATACAAAACGTACTAACTTAGAGCTTAAATTCATGAACATATTTTTGATAATATCGCTCCTTCAAAAGAACAATATCATTACTCAAAAATTTTAATTTTTCAATAGAGGAATTTGAAAGTTCCATGTGAGTTAAAAAATAAAATTATAGGTATTGATAAAGAAAACCATACCTATTGTAATGATGGTACAATTTAAATTATTTTATTAATCATTGAAAAGTTTTTAAAAGCTTGAAATTTTTGAAATTGTTGCTTATGATGTTTCCATAAAACCTAAAGTTTAAACATGACACTACTCAAAATATGACATTATTAAAAAAAAAACATATTGGAAATTGAATATCATATATATCGTTCCTGAATTAAAAATCTTTAACCAATACAATTGCTAATGAAGGTTTAACTCAGAATTGCCCAATTTTTTAGTTATATCATTATTCTTTTGAAGGAGCAATTTATATTACGTATAAATCAACATGGATCTCATTCACATTACATGTCGTCTCTTCCATACGATCTTGTTTATGAAGTACCCGAAACATGAGCCGAAGAAATGCTATTGTTATTCATGAAATCTATATCTTCTATCGGTGAGGATATGCGGTGAATAGAACGTACAATGCGACCCCATAAGTTACATAACATCTAGATCCCGGCCGACTTATAAATCGAGCTGGGTAAGATTTCGGACAAGTTCCGACCCACCCCGCAGATGGGTAGCCCTTAGATAGAGCGAGATAAGATGGAGTGGAAGAAAGATTGTGACAGTGGGAGGAATTGATGACTCCCCACCGAGGACATGCTAAACTCCAACATTCCGTCGTCCCATCGCTATCAACGCTTCAACCACTTATATTCATGCTTCCGCCCTTCTTGGGCCGGAGGTCAGCCGTCACTAATGACCCGCATCCATCTTCTGTCGAGCGCGAATTTCTTAACTCTGCCTTCGAGGAGGAGAAAGATGGGAAACTTTTTCCTCTCCTACACTCTAAATGTTTTTCTATAACGAATTTGTTAGCAAAGTATACTCTGAAAGAAGTTATATCAGTTCAAATTAATAGAAAATAAACCAATTTTGTTATATAATTAACGCAACCATTAAGGCATTATCAATCAATTAAGGAACAACACTTAGAATTATGAGGAGATTTTCTGTACATCGTTTAATTCTATTCATAGCATCTTAAATAGTGACTTTTGTAAGTTTCGAACAGCTCATACAGCATTGCTAGCAGTAGTGGTCCTAGAAAAAAAAAGAACAACTGATTTATCGAAAAACCCTAGCTTGAATGCGCTTGCTTTTCAAACGGAATCTCAACAACGTGCTGAGTAAAACAGCTAAATTCCATCTTCATTTTTGTCCTTACTCTCAACCTCAATGCAGTGTGAGAACTCCTTCAGAACAGCCGGGACCACTGAATAAATTAAATTTCAAATTTATAAATTAATGTTAGTAACATTGGTCTGATTTTCACATGTATATATGAAATACATGTATGTATATACAATAATTATCTACATTTCCCAGTAGTTTATTTATTGATTAAAACATTTGATGGGCTGCAGAAAATCAATACAAAATATCAACAATTAAACTGAAATAATAATTATTATGTAGTTATATTATTTATTCCTTGAATTTTTATTTACATGGATGCTAATGAAATTTATTTTCATTTTCAGCTTTATCATAGTTAAGTTCATCAGTACCTAGATCATTTGTACTTTGTGATTTCATAAAAAAAGACATTTAACTATGACAAATAAAATCTTTTACAAGTTCCATTGCATACGTTGGTATGATTATTCTCATTTCAATTGAATTCTGACCTTTAAACTATTATATCGATCCATCTCTGACGGCGACCCTGGCCTACTCAACAATTCTCCTCCACTCTTCTCCGCAGCTCTTCTTCATCTCCTCATTCCCAGAAGCTGCAGGCCAGCCTCGGCATCTTCAAGCCACCATAGCCTCGGTCTACCTCTTCCTCTTCTCCGATCTACCGTCTGGGCGTCTCTCCATTATCTCCCTTGGTAGTGTTTCCTGAACCATTTGATGCGCATGACCCAACCATTTTAATTACTCTTTTTTAAATATATGAGACTAAATCATGATCTTTATAGAGTTCTATGTTGGTTTTTATTTTGTATATTTTTTCGACTTTGGTTGTATCATATAGTTCTCCCAAGCATTAATAAAACTCCTTGGTCTCTTTTATAAGGGTGCACGCCTCACTACCATACGTTACCATTGGTTGGAGAAAGGCCTTATACTTTCACTTCTTTCCCTCAGGATATATTTCAATTTAGAAGAGTTTTCTTGTTGCCAAAATGAATCCTCAATTTTACTTCTTTATATATTTCGTTTTCATTGTATAACTCATGCAAAGGCCGCAGGACGTCAAAAGTTTAGCGCAATATGTCGCGAGCATGTTGGTGACGCAAAGCAATAAATTTTTCCTTGTCATAAGTCGCTAATAAAATTTTCACTTCATAAATAAATATGACAATATCAATGACGGGATTTCTTATTTAACTTTTTCCCGATATATAAAGGAAATATTTTCTGGAAAAGACAAAAGAAAAGAATTCGAGACTCTATATATAGAAGGGTAAGGCAGAGAGTATGTTAACCAGCCATCAGTATCGTATCATGTAGCTGCTATTCAATTTTCCTTCAGTTTCCTCCACTCCCCCTCCCCCGCGCCACTTGGAAAAGCCCCAAGACGATACAGTCCTCGGTTTTATGGCCCCTTAAACGGTTTACGATCGGAAAAGCCTCAGAGGTGGCTGACTATTGTGAATTGATGAGATGATCTGGACCATCTCGTAGGAACCGAACCGTTCCGCTCTGATATATCGCTCCCGCCCTCTGCCTGATTCCGCTGTAATATGCACCGTATGTTGATTTTGGCCCATTTCTTATTCTTCATGCGAAATTTGTATTCCTTCCGCCTTTTTATATTGTATTTATCTTATTGCATGAGATTTTTTTCAATTGTACCTCTGTTCCATATTGTTATATTTTTATACGTTTTCTTCATATAAATTTTAAATAAGTTGATGGGCTATATTAGGTACACCATTTATTCTGCTTACATTTGTAGATCGATCCTGTAGGATCCAGAGACCCTGTGATTCATGCATCCTCTATTAACTGGTTACCCTTAATTAGAGAAAAATCTGAGCCTGGGCGTGATCTCAGTTAAATTACCTGCTTGCACAACTGTTGGCTTAGAAATAGTTCGGTCTCTAACATGTACTAGACCCTTATATTAATACCTTTCTGGATTGTAGTAGTAGTCTTTTTTTGTTTATAGAAAACATATGTTTTCACGATTCATACAGATGATTCGGTATCAGTTTTTTACAGCATTATATCTATAACACTTGATATTTTTACATTTCGATAATAGGTTTTTTGTTAGGGGTTAAAATTACTAAGTTAAGTAGCCAACCCTATGTCCACCTACATTACCTACCGATGTTACTTTTTCCTATCCAGAACCTCATCTCCGTAATTTGAATTTTTTCTTACTTTTTAATTTTCCTCATTCCTCATTTCGCCATGTAATATGGTATAAGTTGAAAAGCTCCATTTTTTTCTGGAGGATGAATGTTTTATTATTATTAGCAGCAGGACCAATCTGTTAGATTCTAAGTATAAGCAGAAACCAGTATGGACACCGGCAGTTTCTGGTTATTTTTTAGAATATCTATTGGCATATTTATTGCTTCTTTCCGGATTAACAAGAAAAACAAAAGTCGGTTGACATATAAACCTTAACAATCAGTCAGCCGTATACAACGTAATTTTTCGAAAAAGTCATCTATAATTTTTTTTTAAATTCTTCTTTACTGTTCGTTAAGAGTTACACATTCAGGTACATAATATTTTTGCAGGTACTTTTGATTTCACAGTATTATAAAAACTCCCATGCTTCAAGATCATATCATTATAGCTTTGAAAGTGACTTAATCATACTTGAGATCCACAACCCTCTTCTGTGCTAACTATGATCTAAGTATTTTTCTCAACTGAAACATGCTTCCCATATTAACTCTTCTAACCACTTTTATCCTTCACAGACCCAATTACGGTAAACATCCTTGAATAATTTGGTTTTTGTTCCCATTTTTTTCTCTAAAAAGACCTCGTTAAGTCTGGCTCTGTTGAGCCTTCATTCATCCCGTATAATTCTTATTAACCGCCTACAGGATTTGTATACGCTTGGCTGCCTCTAAACCGCTCTGTAACATTTACTTTAACGGACAGTACTTGAGGGATGTAAAATCTACAGTCTTTTACCAAGGAATAATTTCGAGATTTCCCCATTTTACGTCACTTACAATATTCCGTAAGATATGGCTTAGATGGTAGATGAGGACTTATTTCCACCTGAAACATCTGTTTGAAATTGTCATCTCAATTGGATTTTATGGGTGTTTATTGGGATAGTAAATTTGATTATTGATGTCAAACGTTTTAAGAATTGTAATCAGCTGCCTGTTTTGGATAGCCATGTATTACTCAAGTGGAAAAAGTGTGGTGGGAGAAATTAATTTAACTGAATAAGATTGTTAAATATAACAGTGAATTATTAAATTATACAACTTTTAGAAAAAATAATTATTGTAAATGTTATGCAGAACAACCTAAAAGTTCCAATAGTGATATCAATTGATTAATGACCAACTAGTTCATACATTAATGAATAAATTAAATCCAACTGGAGAGGTAAATACCCCAATTCCCAACAAATATAGGATCTTTTCATGTTAAATAAAATTTAAGGTATAAGTTCCGCAGTTTGTCGGTTCGAGTTTAATTCACAACAGGTATTAGCATTTTATTCGTTTCCTATATAATATTCTCGATAATAGAAGTAATCGTGTTTTAGTATGAAAAAAATACTGTAACTACGGGAAATGTTTCGGTAATTAGTTCATAAAAAAATAAACGTTTCAGCTAAAATTTCGAAATATTAATGGTATATAATATGATGTAAATAGTTGGGGGTGCAGTCAAAAAAACACAGCAAATAAGTTGAAACTTATTATATTATATATGTGCCGACGTCATCTTCAGGGCCAATAGGAGTGGCTGCTCGGTGCAGAAGGTAACTGACCATGTCAGTCAGGTCAGTTACCTTCTGCACCGAGCAGCCACTTCTATTGGCCCTGAAGATGACCTACAGAGTAGGTCGAAACGTCGGCACATATATAATATAATAAGTTTCAACTTATTTGCTGTGTTTTTTTGACTGCACCCCCAACTATTTACATCTTATTATACTATCTACCAGTCAACGAATTTCTTTCCTACATTAATGGTATGTTTGTTGAAACGTTCATTTTTTGAAAAATGATTACCGAGATATACACATATTCCATAATCGCTCTGTTTTTCCATACTAAAACTCACAATTTTATTCGCAAGAATATTAAAAAGGAAACGAAAGAAAAGTGAAAACCTATCTTGATATAATTGGAAGCGACAACGTGCGGAACTGATACCAAAATTTAATATTCTTCAATTTAAAAAAAAATAAAAATATCTTCTAAGGTATAAGATATAAGATATTATACAACACTTGATAAGGGAAAAGAGCCATAATTATGAATGTATTATAAATTTACTGTGTACATTGTTTTCGTGATGCTTAAGTGGAACGTGCATTCCAACCACCGTGTTTTCCCTTTACATACAGAGGACCCGCTTTAATTTTTAAAGTTGCTTCTCATGAGCTAAAACGTAGATAAATGAAAAATATGGGCTCACGGAAAGAGCAGATGGTGAGGAGGCATTCGCCTGAGTGGCATCATGAATATTTCACCATTTATCTCCCTCTCGCTCTGTCTTTTCAATTAAATAAGGAAACACTGAAAAATACCGCGCTTCGAAAAGTAACATATATAAGATGAGGAAAGTTTATTTTCAATACAATCATCAACATTTCTCAAAATTGAACGCTTAGATTATTAACGCTCGAGCACTCGCATGTTGGGTTTGGGCGCCCCTTTTAGTTTGTTTACGTCCCACCACGATGAGATTGTACTTTGAGCTTCCACCTTCCATCTACCTTCCATATAAAATACTATTCTACATGGAACAAAGACATTAGGACTATTTTCTCGATTTTTCACGTCAGCATCAACTAATCTTTCGTTAGGATTACCGACAGCGGCTCTCAGATGTCATTCGTCTTCTAGGATTGAAGTAAGTAGCTAAACAATGCATACCTGCCATTTTTACAGTAGCAATATTCCAAGAAATCACGAATTTTACTAAAAAGATCAGGGGTAAGGAACTACTCTAGACCTCCTGACTATAAAAAAACACTAGAAGTAATAAAAGCTCTCATTGGATTTTAATACCAAAGTGTTTGCTTTAGATCTTCATACCTCAATGTTTGTGATTTAAGGAATGATGAAATCGGAGTTAGTAGGTTTGACACGGTTATTTTGTACCGACGTTTTTAATTCACAATACAGTCTACAGGACTCCGATATGTCATCTAAGGGCAGCTGCAGGTGAAAAATCCTAATTCAATTCTCCCCCCCCATAATTTACTCTCTCGTTTTTACTTCTTAATTTTACTTACTTCATAGGCGGTTCAAAATGGATTGCCTCATATTGTCAGAGCAGAGCTCCATGCATCCCGATCCATTCGTTCCATCTTCTGGAGACCTCGGCCAGCCATCTCCTCCTGGACTCCCTCCATCCACCTGATTTTGGCCCGTCAGCGTCCTCTCTCCCTGAGAGGTTTTTGAAGGCATTATCTTCACATTGCCGTGCCATCTTAGTTTTTCTAAAAATAAAAAATAAAAAAAATTAAGAAGTTTATTGAGTTCGAATATTTTTATACAGTTTTTCCACCTTATTTGAGGAATTATAAAATTAAAAACCTTAGTCGTTACTGATCAAGTTACTGATACGTCTTATGAGAGAGATGGGACTAAAAAGACTAAAAAACTATAGCGGGACGCAGACCCCCTCCCGCGATTCCTGTAGGGTTAAGCGTGTAAAACAAACGAACAGTTCCATCAGAATCCGAAATTGTTACAGAAAAGGGATATGAATAGAAGAATTTCCTCAGCTTTATAACCTTTCCCCCCATAATAATAACCCAGCTTAATATTAACTCATTAAAGTGGGATTTTCAGTTAAAGTTTCGCCAACACAAAACAGCTTATCATTCAACAAAAGGACGAAACGAAATCACGACTCTAATTAAGGCAAGATTAAGTTTATGCAGACGAAGGTAGGAAATGATGCATGAGAATCTCTCGACATAACATTTATAACGATATTCCAACGCGTCTCTTTAATTTAGAGAAATCTCTGGGAGACTCGTTAAACAATGAAATAATTGTCACGTTTAATGGTGTTCTCGGAGCATTTTTTAAAATGTATATAAACGAAAGATAATTTATTTATAACTAACGCAAAGCCGCTTTATTATTAATTATAAACGTCCTAAACTAATTAGATCTCCAAGATTATGTAATGTAAAAGGTTTTATAATGATCAATTCAAAAATTGTTCTGACTAGTTTTGAACTGCATTACTTTACTTCAGGGAATATCAATATGAACATTGGTCTAAAGTTAAAAAAAAAAATGTATCGCTATAGCTCATGAAGAGGGTTATTATGGGGTAGAGACTGCACCGTTTTTTGGACAACGGATGTACAAAGAAGTGATTTGTCCTAAATCTCGCTCAACCGTCTGGTTTATCCCCATGTTTCGGGTACCCATTTTATAGAAGCTGGGTGAGGGAGTGAGGGTCCAAGATATAAAAGGATCCATCTCCGGCTGTTAATAGATTAAATAAAATCTGTCAATAGAAACCAGGACGGAAAGGCAATTCAGCACTCTACCCCTGAGCCACAAACAAATAAAATTGGACAATATTGATAGATGCCGCCCATAAAATAATTAAAATAATTGTATGTTTATTTCATAATGTATTGTATAAAAAATATCATATAAGTAAAAAAATGAGGAATATATCCTGTAAATAAAACAGTCCCAAATACGTTTAAAATATAAATATTTTTTAATTTATTGAAATTTATAAGTTTAAATAATTATAATAATATATCACGTAAATATAATTAAAGATATCTAATGGCATGAGATTAAAGAGAGTAGAGAAACTACCTCTTACTCGAATTACAAATTCGACTTTGAAGATCAGGTTAAACTAGTGGGTTTGAGTGTGAATAAAGTTTGTCATGAAAAGATTGATATCGGATTCGGGCAAAATGTTGGATTTTGGATTGGATACGAGAAGAATAATGGCTTAGTGGAGCTCCAAAGCTCTATTTCTGAAAGTCAAAATGGGTCTTATAATTTTGATATAAGAACAGTCTTTTGCAATTATATGGAAGCTTAGAGCGTTTGTCTGGTATGTGGTAAAGTTGCCTGAAACGGCCTAAAATAGGTATTGGTTCTGAATCTTTAGTGGCATTCGCTACAACAGACATTTTAATATATTTTTATTTATTTTCCTTGCCTGTACGAATCAGCGTTCTACTCTTCTAAAACTAAAGAATCGAGAATATCTTTCAAAACAAGCGCCGAAACGCTCATGAATAATTCTTCCTGATTTGTTAACTCGATAAAAATTGTGCATTAATTTCGTGCCTCCCATAAAAATGTGTACTAATATGAACTGGGATTAATTTTCTCTGTGTACCTTTGACGTGAGTGCCTGGTTTCCATGGAGTCGTGACTGGAACACATGATTCCGGGGCAAATACATTCGTCCAGCGATACTCCCCGACCTCCTACCAATCCAACAGTTGTAGAGATTAATGTTTAATTCCCTGGAATTACAGCGTCACTAGCGGTCACAGAGGTAACACGTCACTTTTTTTTAGTGGACTTTTTACTTCTCCTGCTCTTGACTCGGTCGAATGGGTTGTGGTATCAAGTTGTTGGCCTGTCGAACACAAGCATTACCAGTTTATTGTACACATTTTAGTTTATAGCGGTTTTATATAGAACAGGTAATGAAAAATGAAGGTAAATGGAATTCGCCAATATTGAAAAGATAGGTTTTTAATTTAGGATATTTTTATTTATACATGCAACAAAGATGTAACATGCGTCAACTGGTCTCATAAATTGTTTCAGCCAATGAATGAATATATTTATGAAATTGGTATCTGTTCCGCACGTTATCGTTTATTATATATGTATATCGAAACTTCATTTATTTATGAAATTATTACCGAAATCTATACATTTTCCATAATTACATTGTTTTTTTCCATACTAAAGCTCACGGTATTGCATTTTTGAAGTATATTTAAAAGGAAACGAATGAACAGTTCAAACTTATAAATGAACTCGAAGCGGCAACCTGCGGAACTGTTTCCCACAAAATAATTGAAGAGCAGGATTTATTATATCTAAACAACTACAGAAGATAATGATGTGGTCACTATCGACCGCCAAATTTACATTTATCATCTGCCCTAATTAAGGATTTAAACTAAAAACGAAAAAAAAAAAGTTTTAAAAAACTTTATAAAAACTGAATGTGCGAATAACTAAACGAAATTTATTGCCAATTTACTGTTCATATTTATAAAATGCATTATAAATATATATAAAATTGACACAAACATAAATCGCTCTTTAGTTAAATCAATATTAAGATGTAGACAATTGCAGGAAAAGTAAAAGCTCTGAAAGACTTATCGGTAGTTAAAAAGTGCCATTTAGATGGAGATCTCGAACATCTGTGCTGGGCTTATGATGATTTGAACTCAATGATGCTACGAAATATGTTAAAGATGAGAAAGAAATTCATTACTTGATGGAATAAAAATAAAAATTTCTTGAAGTTTTTTGTTACCTGTTTTTTTCATATACGTTATCGATATTTAAATACCTGGTTTCAGATATTCACTTCAGTACTCAGGTATCACCATTTCCTGAATTCAATATCAGAAGCTGATTATGAATGTAAAATCTCTGAGTATTTGTGTTCTTTTATAATTTTAATAATTTGTTCGGGCCAGATATAAAAAACATATAATTAGCTATTCCATAGAAACAATTCACCTTGGTGTCGAAATTGAACCTCTTACATTGTCTCTCCAGTAAAAGTAAATTGAAAATAAACATCAGTCGAAAAACATGGTTTTAGGATATGAAATAATTCAGATATTTTTGATGCATTATGGGTATGTAATTATTTGAATTTGGACATTTTTTTAATTGAGATTTTCTACTAAATCAATATTTTTTCCACTGTACACTTCTTAATGCCTATTGTTTTTAATGCCGACCGTTCTTTTTTTGTTCCAGGTAAATGGGAAACTACATATTCTAGCCTGATTAATAATACAACTCGGACAGAAGGCTGATGTAGAATAAATTCAATGTTACTTGTCGACGATTGGTGAGCTCCGGTGTCTCCGACATTATATATTTATCTTCCGGTGTACGGGAATATCTCCTAAATTGTCGTTCATTTTCAGTCAATTTATCGATCAATGTTATCATTCCAGGTGAAAGGGGTTGTTTTCTTACCACTTTCTTCCTATTAGCATTACAATTTAAACTGGAAAGTACTAGTCCGTGTAATGATTCGAAATAAGGTGGGTAATGATAGGGGATAGACACGACGTCGCCTCAAAAAAAAGAAATAAATAATAGTAATAATGACAATAATGTAAACTCATTATTATCACATTTGGAAATTCATTATTCACTATTCACTCATAACTATTAAACTGTTCTAATTATATTTTTACTTACAATCAAACCATAATAATACGATCATCATAAAAACTAAATTTCCGTTTCATTAAAAAAACAAGAAAAGGAAACAAATTTGAGAAACCAGTTTTGAAATGATGTACAACGTTTCGTAAATGGGAAATATTGATTAAAAAAAATAACGAAACAACATAAAATATTATAAAAGCAAATAGAAATTTACATGCTATATATTTTTTTTTACAACGCTGAAGTGCTATTGTTTTTGTACCTGATCGGTGCCCTTGTAACAGCAAGTCGTTTTTCATTTAATTGATGGAGATCTGTCGGAAACGACGGAGTAGACTAGGACTACAAGCACATGTGGCGCGAAACAATTTATGTCTCTATGTAGTTCTCATATTCCAGCGGTACAGAACCGCTTTTAGGGCTCAATTCTCCTCGAGAAAATACTCCAGCACTTAGGAAGACAGCTGTTTCCATTATATGTGCGATTTCTAAAGGAGGTCTTAAACAGTTGTAGAGTTTTCCCAAAGATATAGAGTGTACACTGATATGAAAAGTATAAACCACTAAAAGAATACGACGTAAAACATTTGAATTGATTGTAGCCAGCGTAATTTATTATCGTAAAGAACAATAAATGACAATAATTATGTAAGATACTTTATGTAAGTGTACTTTCTTTGTTGATGAAAGCTTTATGAAATTTTGGCTTTTTATTTCATCTGGAATAACATAATAAAAAGAGCAGGTTTGATTTTCTTCAACGTTCAGTTAGTATCAAGTTTTTAGAAAAATTATTTTCAATATATAATTTATATATGAGGCGTTTGGTTTCGAAACCGGTTACATCCATTTAAAAAAAAATCAGGACTGATGAAGAAAGATTGAATTTTTAAAAATAATCAACTTAACAAATTGTTTTTATTATTTTTCGTTGTTTTGCTAAAGATTCACTTAAAAATAATAATTACTAACAATTTATTATGATCTCTTTTTTTAAATCTCACTTTGTATAAGAAATATGCTGGTTGTTCATGACTTTGATCAGAAAATATCGATATTTATTTAGTTTATGGTTAATAAAAATAAAAAAAATAATCATAAGTAGGAGTAGACATTTTTTAAAAACACATAACCTTAATCAATATAATAAACAATATATATATATATATATATATATATATATATATATATATATATTTAGTTTTGATGTTTTATACATCAAAAATTTTCATTTAATGTAATGGATGTAACCACTTTTGATAAGAAATGGAATATTTTGATATTGATTTTTGACGGATCCAAGCGGTTTTGAAACATACACATCTAACACATAATATCTGGCATTCAACAGTTATAAAAAAAAAATGTTTTTGGAAACTATGATGTACCCGATTTTGAAACCAAACGCCTCATATGCACTTATTATTTTCATTTCAAACTTTATCAATTTTATTTTGTAGCAATAATTTTATAAATATCCCTCTCACTCTCATTCTATTCCTCTGATATATTCATGGAAATTTTTCTAAGCTTTAAATTTAACCATAAATAAATTAAATATGGCAAATATTCAATGTAGTGGGTAATGCATTAACTAAAACGCGTGAAATAGTTACATATATATGTTTGCTTATAAATCGGGTGTTATTTAATCTAATTTAATATATATTTTTTAATTTCTTTATTTTATTTATTACCGATTATATTTGTTTTTGAGAGTCTATTTTTGGTATTTCTTAAATGGCTCACTTATTTCAGATTAGTGTACACTCCACATCTATGGGGAAACTTTTTGAGAAACTCTGCTGCTAATGACCTCTTTTAGAAACTGCATATATAATGGTAATAACTCTCTTCTTAAGTGCTCGAATATTTTCTCAAGGAGAATCGAGCCCTAAAAGTGGTTCTATACCGCTGGAATATGAGAACTACAAGAAGACATAAATTGTTTCGCGCCACATGTGCTTGTAGTCCTAGTGTATTTCACAGTTTCGATAAATTCTCATTCATTATCAGAAAAACAACTATATATTATACGTAAGGGGAAGAAAATGCATAAGCGAACGTTTCGATCCACATTGCAGGTCTTCTTCAGGGCTAGTATGATCGGCGGGGGTTGACACTAGACTAGGTCGAAACGTTGGCTTACCAATAAGCAGTTCTCTCTATATAAGATAATTTTCTTGACCTCCACCCGGACCATTTTCTTCCTCATATATACAAGGTCTACTAATATTATTCAACGTATTTTAAGCATAGATATAATTTCTGCAAGCGGACCAATCTAGTATAAAAACAAGGCTATTTCAGCTTTGTAAAAAATATATAGCATGTAAATTTTTAATTCTTAGCTTCTTTTTAATATTTTATGTTACTTCTTTCTTATTTATATTATTTTTATCCGATTTTTCTCGGTTAATTTGTTTATAAAAGTCAAATTTTTATATATGTATTATATATAATATAGATATATATTAATATATATTCATAAAATTATATTTTATTTCACCTAATTTCAAAATATTATTAACCATTTCTTCTTTTTTACTTGAAATATATATTTATTTAGATGTTATCGTAAATATGATGATGGTTATCGTGTTGACTTGATTGTAATTAAAATTATATCTTCAATAGTTTAAAATGTCCGTCCTATGTAGCGAATACAGACACATACATACGCATTTTCTCCGTCTTCAGCATTTTATTTCTTCCAATTATAGATTCGGCATTTCAAGTCCCAATTGATATAACAATACAATTATAATTGTTGGAGTCGTGTACAGATATCTTATTGTGCGTAGATACGTCTTGAGTGTCGACGCTGAACTGTATTTCTTTTGATTGTTTTGGCCCCCTGAAGTCCCAACACAAAGTTAAAAAATTATATTTAGTTTGTTAGAGAAAACATATGTAATAAAATGTTAAGAGTTTCTTAAAAACAAACAAACAAGTTTATATTTATATAAAGAAGTGTTTTATATTTGTTATATTTTTAACTATTTGCATCCATTTTCCATTGTGCTTGGACCGACGAATACTAAACACATTGACTAAGTTAATTGAAATTAACAAATAAAGAATAAATTACCAAGAGCCCTATTAATACTTGGGAGCGGAGTGGCTCAGATGTAGAGCGCTGTGTTTCTACGGTTGAGACTTATCCGAGAAACAATACAGTCTCTACCACATACTGAACCTTAAACTCTTCGTGAGCTGTGCAGTTTTTTTCTATTAATTTTAGCTCAATTTTTATAACACCCGTTAAATGTATGTATCACTTATGGTTCAATATTTATTATCTTTCTAGATTAAATTTTTCTTTCAAATAAATCTCTTAACAGTAGTGTAAATTAGTCAGGGGGTGCAGTCTACGAATCACAAAAAATAAGGATGAATTATACCATTGTCCCTTCGTATCGTCCTAAGATTTAGGCCATCTTTAGGGCAGAGGGATGAAGAGTCCAACTTTAATTTCCTAACACAAACATAAAAATAATAACAGCCGTGTAAACAAGCATATATGGGCAACCATCAGTTGGAGTTGGACTTTTTATCTGTTTGCCCTGAAGATGGTCTAAATCTTAGGCCAAAACGTTGGTACAAGCAAATAAGTCATTCTTATTTTGTGAAATTCATTGACCCCCCTTGGCCATTTTCTACTATTCTAATAATTATCCACTCAACCACTTCAATTAAAATTTAAATCTCTTAACCATTATAATCTGGTTAAAACTGGGGGTTTCGCAAAATAAGTTATAATTATAAGTCGTGGTGGTCCTATATTAGACAATCAATACTATTTTATTCCCACTAAAGAATGTGAAAAAAATGCAACTGCCATAATGTATAGGCTCTGCGGTAGATCACGGAAAAAAAACTCTAATTGATAGTCATTTAATATTCCCTCTGATTATATCAGCCTCGTACTGTTCATTTATCTTATTTTCGGTTTATTTTTTTTCTTATCTAAGGGTCTATGAATATTTCCAAGACTACGTGATGCCTCGCCGGAGCGGAGAACATGCCTCATTTAGGCCCAAGAGAAGAAGAGAGAGGAGAGAGCGAGAGGGAAGGAAAGATGAGAGAGGGAGAGAGAAAAAGAGCGCCTTAGTCACGTTCCTGTCAAGTAATTACTTACAAGAGTCCGAATCCGAGGGTTCTCTACAGTAAGGAATGAAGCTCATATACAAACGAACCTACTACTGAGCCTTGAGGAAATCCTAGGATGTTAATAGTTGGCATTTCCTTGCACGGCCTGGAATTGGTCTCGGCGGTGTAGTCTCTTTGATCTTCCAGGGTGTAGTATCTTCCAAGGGTTAAAGTCTTTTAAAGAATAATTACAAAAAATATATATTTTTCTCAATGGCTTTTAGGAGACTTATATAATTTTAGTTAACATCCATAAATGTCATGGCTAATTATATGTTTACCATGCACCAGAAGCACCAGAAGGGTTCTTGTGATTAAATGGGCTGTATTTATTGACAATAAGTATATATATATATATATATATATATATATATATATTGTTACGGTCAGAGCGGAAAGTAGGACCGGCTTCTGATCTGCCTAGAGCGGATTAGGCAAACAATGGGATTAAGCGGAGGGGATTATAGAATGGCGTAGAACCTTCTAGATCGGTCTAGGTGGTCCTCGTCCGTGTTCCGAGTAATGCCCCACCACGACCTACCTTGCCTATATAAAAAGGACAGCGTTTTCGGCCGCGGCAGTAGTAATAAGACGAGTCTGTAATAAGCCAGTGAGTAGCAGTCGTTAACTAGTGGTAGTGTGTGTGAGTTAGTTAGTATTAGTATCAGTCTGTAATAAGTGCTTAGTGAGCAACAGTGACAATTAGTGACCGTGTAATAAGTGTAATAAACTGTGTGGCAGTTTGTCATATTTGAAGAGTCTTACGGTCGGTGGACTTTAGTTAGCGAACTGTAAGTGTTAATTTGTAATTGTAAACTATAGTGTAATATTATTGTATTTGTACAAATTTATAAAAATAGTTTAGTTACTTAGTATAAACAATATCTTATATTATTTGTATATTATCTTAGAAATTAGATAACATTTAGTAGAATATTATTATTGTATATTGATATTAGTTTAATAATTTAACTGTTTTAAATAACCTCATTGTATTCTTGTTAATTTGTTAATAAATATTAGATTCTTGAATTAAGTAATAGTTTAGTCCATTTTACACCCAGTAGCCCGTAACAAATTGGTGTCAGAAGTGGGATATCTTGTGTAATTGTTATTATTTTGTAATTATTGGGCTACTGTATGAAAAATGGCTTCTCAAAGCTTTAAATTAATGGATTTAAAAGTTGCAGATTTAAAACGAGAATTAGAAGAACGTGATCTGGATTCTTCCGGAAATAAAAGTGTACTGCAACATCGCTTACGTCAATTTTTTGTAGAGTTAGGGGAAAATCCAGATGACGTTCTGTTTGAAACTGATTTAAGCAAGTTGTCTGCAACTTTTAAAAATGAATTAGGTGCTGTTAAAAATGAGCTAGGTAATGAGTTAAGCAATGTAGAAAATAAGCTTGGTAAGGAATTAGGTACTGTTAAAAATGAGTTAGGCAATGTAAAAAATGAACTAGGTAATGAGTTAAGCACTGTTAAAAATGATCTAGGTACTGTAAAAAATGATTTAATGGATACATTAGAGTCTAAGTTAGGCACATTAGAGACTAAGTTAATGGAAAATGTAGATAATAAGCTAGCTAATGTAGATAATAAGTTAGCTAATGTAGATAATAAGTTAGCCGATGTAAATAATAAAGTAGCTGATGTAGAATCTAGGCTAGGAGAAAAAGTGAACGAAATTAGGCTAAGAATGGAAGCTCTCGAGGGACGTAAGAGCAACCCACCGACGAACGACACCGACCGTTCCTCCGAGGGCAGCCATGGTAATAGCATTCTAACCGCCTATGCTGGGGCGCCACCAACTCACAACACCATTCCAGTATTCGACGGAAAGACGCCGTGGGAGGACTACATGACTCTCTTAGAGACAGCGGCTTCAATCCACGGGTGGTCGCAGGAGACCCAAGCTTCAGCGTTGTGCCTGGGCTTGCGTGGAGACGCTTTGAGAGTGCTGCAGGGAATGCCCATGTCGGAGCGGTCTAACTACGGGAAACTGATTAGAAGACTGGAAATGCGTTTCGGACACCGCCACATGGACCAGCTATATCGCTCACAGTTAAGAAACAGGGTCCAGAAGGACGACGAGACGCTGCAGGAGTTTGAAGCGGATATTGCCCGGCTGGTGAGGAACGCCTACCCATCGGTCACTGACTATGTCTACGAGAGTTTGGCTGTCGACAAATTCCTGGATGGACTTCGGGACCCAGAGACACAACAAGCGGTGAAGCTCGCCCGGCCGAAAACGTTGGGAGACGCATTATCTCAGGCCATGGAGTTTGAAGCTGTCAGACAGTCTGTACGGGGCCATGCGCGAATTCGAGCAGCAGAAGCGGAACCTAATGTGGTCCCTAGCATCGAGGACATAGTGACCAAAGTGTTGGATGCTCTCAGGACCCATAAGAAGGAGATACGCTGTTGGGGCTGCGGCCAGCTTGGACACCCTAGAAGCAAGTGTCCAACCCGTAACGTCAAAGCCCCCAGGAAGGCCATCAGAGTTGCGTCAATAGGAAGCAGGACAAACAGCTTCTACGTTGATGGGATGGTGAACGGGCAGCTGCGAAACCTTCTAGTGGATACCGGCGCGAGCATGACAATCTTGAACTCCAAGACACTTCCAGCTGAGAAGATCTTACCAACAACTTGGGCATTACGGACTGCAACGGGACAGCCAGCCAAGGTCTACGGGGAGACAGATGCCACCTTCCACATCGGGGATCAACATCTGCAGCACCGCGCTCTCGTGGCAGAGATCGATGAAGATGTTATATTGGGCATGGACTTCATGATCGCATACGGGATCAAGCTGGATATGTCGAGAGGTGTGATGACGCTGGGAGACGAGGAAGTCATACTTCGGCAGGAAAAGGACTTCTGCGCACGAGTGCTGCTACCAGAAGACACCACTTTACCGGCACGGAGCCAAATCGTGACGCATGGGACGGTCGAAGGCCATCTACCCGCGGGTCAATGTGCACTACTCGAACCTGGAAGGCACGAAGAACAAGAGTTTGGACGCGGCGTACTGGTTGCTAGGTCTCTCATCAAGATCGGACCTACCACTCCAATTCGGCTAATGAACCTGAACAGCTTCCAGGTAACGCTGAAGAAAGGAACACCGGTCGGGGAGTGTACCACCGCTACCTCAGTGGTTCGTCAGCTGCAACGTCATCCCACCGAGCTTCGAGGACTCCCAGAGGAACTTAAAGGATTTTTGGATGAATCATGTCGCGACCTTTCGCCCCAACAGAGCGAGGAAGTGAAGAATATGATTATCCGATGGCATGACGTCTTCGAGATCGGACCAGGACCACGGGGCAGAACGGATATCGTCCAGCACAAGATTGACACTGGGGATGCGAAGCCCATCCGACAGGTTCCGCGGAGGCTGCCGTTAGCCAAACGGGAGGACGCCGAGGAGATTATAAAGGAGATGGCGGCTGACAGTGTCATTGAGCCTTCGAGTAGCCCCTGGATGTCTCCTGTTGTATTGGTAAAGAAGAAAGACGGCACAACGAGGTTCTGCGTAGACTACCGTCTTCTGAACAACGTCACCAAGAAGGACAGTTATCCGCTTCCCAGGATTGACGATACGCTGGACACCCTGGAGGGGTGTAAACTCTTCTCTACCTTGGATCTCCGCAGTGGATATTGGCAGGTTGGATTGGCACCTGAAGATAAAGAGAAAACGGCGTTTTCAATTGGCACTGGGCTCTGGCAGTTTACAGTAATGCCGTTCGGGCTTTGCAATGCTCCTGCCACATTCGAGAGGCTGATGGAAAATGTGTTAAGAGGTCTCTCTTGGGAGGTATGCCTGGTGTACCTAGATGACATCATTGTGCTGGGAAAGTCCTTCGATCACCATCTGAAGAATCTGGAGAAGGTCTTCGAACGACTGCGTGCAGCAAACCTAAAGTTGAACCCGAAGAAGTGTAATCTCTTCCGAAGGCAAGTCAACTACCTGGGGCATATTGTGTCAGACAACGGAGTTGCTGTTGACCCAGAGAAGATAGCAGCGATCACCGACTGGCCAGTATCTCGAGATAAGCACCAGGTGAGGAGTTTCCTCGGGCTCTGCACCTATTACCGGAGGTACGTGAAAGGATTCGCTAACATCGCAAAACCTCTTACCAGACTTACCGAGGAGAAAAGGACTTTCCATTGGGATCACGAGTGTCAGGCATCCTTCGAGGAGCTGAAGAGCAAATTGAGTAGTGCTCCTATTCTGAGCTATCCACGTCCCGAGGGCAAGTTCATACTTGACACAGATGCCAGCAACATCGCCATTGGAAGTGTCCTCTCTCAGCTCCAAGACGGAGAAGAAAGGGTGATTGGATATTTCAGCAAGGCACTCTCAGCTCCGGAGCGCAACTACTGTGTCACAAGGAAAGAGCTTCTGGCAGTAGTAAAATCCATAGAGCACTTCCATAAATATCTATACGGAAGAAGGTTCCTGCTGAGAACGGACCACGCGGCTCTAATGTGGCTGCTGCGATTCAAATCACCGGAGGGACAAGTGGCGAGGTGGATCGAGCGCCTTCAAGAGTACGATTTCGAATCTGCTCATCGTTCTGGAACGAGCCACAGGAATGCGGATGCGCTGTCAAGAAGACCATGTGAAGATGAAGAATGCAGGCATTGTTCCCGACAAGAAGAGAAGCAGGTAACAGTATTGAGGACAACGGTTGTTATCGACAGTTGGCAGGACGCAGAGGTGTCAAAGGCGCAAGACGAGGACCCGGACTTGAAACAAATAAAGAAATGGAAGATATCGGGGCGAGGAAGACCGACCTGGCAGGATGTGGCTCCAATGTCGAAGAATGTAAAAACGTACTGGGCCCAATGGAACTCCATTGTAGTGGACAACGGGCTGCTGAAACGGGCATTGGAGAACGCGGAAGGAGATCAGCGTAGGCTACAGCTCATCGTTCCAAGGAATAAAGTGCCCGAAGTGCTTAGGGAACTACATGACGGTGTAACTGGCGGCCATCTTGGAGTTCACCGGACATTGGAAAAAGTTCGTGAACGTTTTTACTGGGCAAACCTTAAGGACGATGTGTTGGACTGGTGCAGGCGTTGTGCGGCTTGTGCGGCTTCTAACGGGCCAACAAGAAGAAAGAGGGCCCCTATGAAGAAGTACAACGTGGGAGCACCGTTCGAGAGGATAGCGATTGACATCGCTGGCCCTTTCCCTGTGACGGACGAAGGCAACCGATATATTCTCGTGGCCATGGACTATTTTTCTAAGTGGGTGGAAGCGTATGCCCTTCCGAATCAAGAGGCAGTCACGGTTGCAGACGTACTTGTGAAGCAGCTCGTCAGCCGGTTTGGAGTACCCATGGAACTTCACGCTGACCAGGGAAGAAACTTTGAGTCTGCAGTCTTCTCCGGGATGTGCGAAGCACTGGGAATACGGAAAACCAGGACGACACCTCTTCACCCTCAATCGGATGGCGTGGTGGAGCGCATGAACAGGACAATGGGTCGATATTTGTCTAAAGTGGTTTCCGACCATCAGCGAGACTGGGACCAGTATCTTCACTTGTTCTTGTTAGCCTACCGGAGTTCAGTCCATGAAGCAACGGGGCAGACCCCCGCAAATGTGGTGTTCGGCCGAGAACTTCGTTTGCCTTGTGATCTGAAATTCGGGTTCAAGCCAGGCGAGGAAGTTAACGGAGAGGAATACGTCACGAATCTACGGAAACGGATGGATAATATCCACGAGAAGGTTCGTGCAAACATCCAGGGAGCCAGTGACAGAATGAAGGAGCGTTACGACATCAGGGCAGAGAAAGGTGGATTCCAACCTGGAGATTTGGTCTGGCTACATGATCCTCGAAGAAGGCGAGGCTACTCACCTAAACTTCAGAACTCCTGGGATGGCCCGTTTGAGATCATCAATAGGATAAACGACGTCATCTATAGGATCAGAAAGCAGCCAAAAGGAAAACCCAGGGTAGTCCATTTTAATAGACTGGCCCCATACAAAGGAGACCATGGCCCGACAAAAGACCAGCAAGTCAGGTACCTCAACAACGTGGAGGCCAGTAAGGTATCAGTTGCACAACCTAAGGTACAAGGTTCCCGTGGAGTAACTCAGGCAGTATACAGAGATATCTTCTCGTTACCCGCGGACTATTCTCTGGCCCATTGTGTCGCCGAAGATCTGAGGACTTCCCGAGGGATTGCAACAGTCTTCAGGAAGAAGTTTGCTGGAACTGAGGAACTGGAACGCCAAGGACCACGCGTCGGGAAAGCACTCCACCATACGCACGAAGGACGACACCTGTTCTACTTAGTTACCAAGTGTGCTACTGATCAGAAGCCCACATATGACGCACTGCGGCGAAGCCTCGACGACCTGCGGAGTAAGCTTCTGAGACTGCGTGTCACCAAGCTCGCGATCCCTAAGTTGGGCTGTGGATATGACGGCCTGGAGTGGAAGGTTGTCAGGAACATGCTTGAACAGATATTCGCCAACTCTGGAGTCGCCATATTGGTGTGCACGTTCAACCCCTGGAAAGGAAATGCGTCTCCATCGAGGGAAGCTCATGACCGCCCGATTTCTCCGGACTATGCTCTGGGGCAGAGCACTTTTAAGGAGGGGGCAGTGTTACGGTCAGAGCGGAAAGTAGGACCGGCTTCTGATCTGCCTAGAGCTGATTAGGCAAACAATGGGATTAAGCGGAGGGGATTATAGAATGGCGTAGAACCTTCTAGATCGGTCTAGGTGGTCCTCGTCCGTGTTCCGAGTAATGCCCCACCACGACCTACCTTGCCTATATAAAAAGGACAGCGTTTTCGGCCGCGGCAGTAGTAATAAGACGAGTCTGTAATAAGCCAGTGAGTAGCAGTCGTTAACTAGTGGTAGTGTGTGTGAGTTAGTTAGTATTAGTATCAGTCTGTAATAAGTGCTTAGTGAGCAACAGTGACAATTAGTGACCGTGTAATAAGTGTAATAAACTGTGTGGCAGTTTGTCATATTTGAAGAGTCTTACGGTCGGTGGACTTTAGTTAGCGAACTGTAAGTGTTAATTTGTAATTGTAAACTATAGTGTAATATTATTGTATTTGTACAAATTTATATAAATAGTTTAGTTACTTAGTATAAACAATATCTTATATTATTTGTATATTATCTTAGAAATTAGATAACATTTAGTAGAATATTATTATTGTATATTGATATTAGTTTAATAATTTAACTGTTTTAAATAACCTCATTGTATTCTTGTTAATTTGTTAATAAATATTAGATTCTTGAATTAAGTAATAGTTTAGTCCATTTTACACCCAGTAGCCCGTAACAATATATATATGTAGAGAGAGAGGGAGAGAGAGAGAGAGAGAGAGAGAGAGAGAGACGGGGAGAGAGAGAGAGAGAGAGAAATTTCTTATAACTTGATTCTTTATTGTTATAATTATTCCATACAAACTGCAAAAAGTAAATAATAGATAGATACAGTAATCAAATTATATTTAAAATGTACCAAAATCAAATCCATGCTTTATTTTCAAAACATTATTGAAGAGGAGACGCCAGATTTCTTCCATGTTAGGATTTTTCCAATGGCTTTCGCAATCGCAAAGCTGGAAGTTTCACTTTGATTATATCTTTATCCTGTTCTTTAAAAGCTTTAGGTGCTGCAGAATACGCGTGATAAATTTTCCTCGTAAATGTACTCAAATTTTCTTTGTCATTCTGTTTGCCTCTGCCAACTTCAAGGGTTGGAGTAGAGCGATAGCCTGCATAAAGAAGGGTTGTGGAGAAAAAGAAAATGTTTTACAATAAAAAAACACCTGTGACAACGTTACGTTACTGATATTACCCGTAGATAAGACGAATACAAATGCACCATTAGAAGTCACATACGTACCGAAGACATATAAAATGTAATACACTGTCGGTAATAAAACCCGAAGTACGCATGAAATGATGGACAACGATACCGTGTCGGTATCGTCTAGGAATACTCTAAAGTGTAAAGTGATGTTTGATCTTCTCGATAAAGGTTTCAATGAATTTCTGTGCATTGATTTAGGTGACTTATTAACCATCATGCCTTTCAATCTTCTTCAGAACTTAGTACTTAATGGTGGTAGGAGAGTGAGGATTGAATTTTGCCTACAAAATTTGGGTTGACAATTTTTTTTTCCACCCACTCTAATACTTGTAGCCAATACCGCTCTTAGGGAGACCAGTAATGTTTGCATGCTGACTGAAATATTGGTTTGCATTTAACTATTTGTTCGCTATTAAGGATTTATTTTTGACTTCCACCACCCAGACCATTTTCTTTTCTTTAGATAAATATAATCGATGAAAATACAGAATAAGCGGGAAAAGGAATATAAGTGGTGAAAGCTTGTTGTGAAATATTAATGAGGTAGTTTTGACGGCTTCTTTAGCCTGTTATTACGCCCGCTTAATTCCATTAGAACGAATTTACCGAGTTGGGGCATAAGGCGAGTTTAAATTGACAACCAAATTATACTTGAAATGAAATCTTGATAGCATTTATTCTTCCCTAATGAAAGTTGATTCGACGCTATCCGTCTCCCGGCATTTTATTCCTTGCCTTCTTCTTCGGTCTTCTGTCTTAATAAAACTTCATAAGGCTCTCCCGATTTCGCGACTTCTTCTCGACACTGTGACAAAAAGAAAAACGAAAGGAAGGAAGTAAAAAAGATAAAATAAGAGAGAGAAAAACTAGAATAAAGCGGGGAAGAAATGAAAATACCTTTGTACAAGATAAGGTAAAACGAGATTATTTTTTTCTTTTCAGGCACGAGCTTAATTGAGATCCCTTAGTCTTTGCTGACTAATCTGCCTCTAACTTTTTCTCTCTCTGTTTTCTGTGTATTTCGCATTTAAAGTATTACCCGGTAGCGGAGGAAAGCGGCGGTTTTTATCTGAAAATCTATTGGGCTTCTGACTTATTGCGGGGCAATCCCTGGGATTAAGGTTTAGCTTATTCTTATCTATTTACGACTTTACTAAATTAATTTTTCCGTTTTTTATTTATTTATTTTGTTTTGCTTTATTTCTTTATATAAAAGAGCTTCTTTTTGTCGCTCTCTCCCTCTGTTAACGTTATTACTCCCGCATTTTACGGTGAGTGAACTGTTCAACTCAGTTTGTAGAATGTTTTCAAACACTATGTTCAAGGTTCGAATCCGGCTGTGACACATAAGTTATTTGATCTATTAACAGCCATACTTCTACAATACGATATACAAATCTACCTGGATCTCAGCTATTCCTGTTGCTCTTAATTCGGATGGCCTCGGGTACCAATCACACGCTGGCGTTGAGAACGTACAGGCTTTACCGTTCCCTGAACCTAAGACCCCTGATGGGTTCTCATGGTATATATTTAAGTTTTGAGATTACACAATGGACATGTTTCAATATTATTTCAAACTGATACAGGCTACGAAAATTAGCAAATGGATATTTTGTATTTGAATGTTATTGATGCTGAGGTTTTGAACGTGATCTTGTGGTTTGTGACCGTCCTGTTAGTGTGTGTTCTGAAAAGTCGGTTTCAACAGTATTCCAGGCTGTCAAAAAATGAACGTGCCTCCGTTTGATGGAGTCTGTAACTGTTGGTATGTCGAGAGTGTTGTGTAGTAAGCCCGTTTTTGTTTTGTTAATGTCGTGTGTTTTACGATTCCTTTCAGTACGCCATTCAGGAACTGTTAAAGTTTCTACACTGTTGCAGGCGTTATGTTTCCTAACAACGTTGCTCCGTATAGAAGTGCCGGTCTTAGGATCCACTTGTAAATCCTGAATTTGAGGCGGAGGGATTAGTTTGGAGTTGTAAGCAGGTGGTCAAATTTGTAAGAGTTGGTCCTAACCTGAATTTCTTCCTGCAGTGGTGAGGTAGTTTCTGGTGCCAGCCAAGGGTGGCACTTTACATATACATATATTATATACATAATTTAAGAGTAAAATGGAAAAAATAAAATAATATAATCGAAATGAATATATCACAATAAAACTTGATTTACACTAGATTGCTATGCAAGTTAATGTTGTTCCCGGAATTACTGTTTTCTTCATTTAATCAGGGCTAAGCCGCCCTTTGAAAGTGAAACATTGTTTCTGAAAGAAAGGAAAATTCGAAAGCATTTATCGAAGGGAAAGGGGTCTGCTGAGTAAGGGAAAAGCTCTGTGAAGGGCAGGAATGAATAGAAAATCAAAGAGGAAAGGGCCAGAGGAAAATTGGGCATCTCGTGAAAAAATATGAAATACTGGTTACATCGTTCTTTAGATCAATATTAGATTATTTTTTTGTTTGGAACCTACATAATAACACTAAGAAATTAGTTATTTATTTTTCTCCACCATAATAAGCCCATGTTAGCTGTGAAACTATACATATTCTCTTCGACTTTGACTATGGGGAATAAACATTTAATGCCCTGAAACTTAAAAAAACATTCTGAAATCAAGAGGTGATCTACTCCAGAACATTAAATGTCAATAAAGTTTTTAGTTTTAATTACGAAACTAAAATTTTGTGTTCACCTCTTTTATTAAATTATTCTCGAAATAACTCTGAAAGGTATGGTTTAAATTAACAGTGAAAAACTATATTATGGTGTATACAATTATACAATAATATAATATATAATTTATTAATGATTGTATCTAAATTATATGTACAATAGATGAAGTATATAAATTTCGTTGTGCCTCTTATAAAAAGCATCATTTAAAAATATATTAAGCTGATTTATCTTTATTTTCTTAAATTTTGACTTCGGCCTTCTTCGAAATAAGTTTAAAATCTCTATTTCATTATTATTGCTATTTTTATACACAATATTCAATAGGAAGTCACAATTTTGTGAAGATTGACGACTTTTTAAATCATAACAAACATTAGTTCTGATTTTTTTTTCCTGTGGAAACAGATTAACTAGAACGAAATGATTGAAAAAAATAAGTCTTAACAACATATATTTTGATTTAATTTCTCTAGATTTTCCGAGAACTATTTTTTTGTTTTTACTTTTTGTTACATAAGGACAAAAAAAAAATAACAGTCTCATCAAATAAAAATTAATAAATAACCGTCTCATTAAAAAATAAATAGAAACTGTTACCGATACTGTTTATCGTTGAAAAATTAAATTTAAAAAAATAATGAAACAACCAAATTTTGTATTATTTTTTTATGTAATCTTTTAGTACAGACATGATAGAGGTGGACATAGGACAACATGGAATGATGTGTACAGGTCAGTGTTGCTACCCTCAGAAGACAACTCCGTTGGGGAATGCGACAGCAGGCAAGCAAAAACTAGGACACTGAATCACCGGCGATGAACACGGCAAAAACGTGTAGAATGATTATTGTCTTTTTTGCTACAAGTTTTTACTAAACTTTGTTGATCTAACGTACATGGATGAGTATTGCGCTTCTTAATGGCGTATTATAATTATCATTTATTCGTTTCGTTCATCCAAGTACCGTATGTTATTATTTAAGTTAGGTTTGATTTTTTTTTCCTTCACAATCATTGAAGTCTCTTTAAATACTGAATTTATTAATACTGAGTCATTTTTCATGCAATTTGAGAGAGGCCATGTTTCGATGTCGTTTTGAGTCTTTTTCACGTTTGCCTCTCGTAGACTTCGCAGAATACGAAACAGTGATTATTAGGGAAAAAAAACAAGTAAATTAAATAGTAGGATAGGTAAATATAAGGCAAATAGTAAGGATTCAGTAGTTATAAGGAAGAAGATGTGAATGCTAGACATTCTGCATAAAACATTAGAGTTTAAACCTCTATCTAAAAATAGCAATATTTTCATTTTTTTTTTTATGGTGATTATTTAAATATTTTGTCCGCGGCACTTTAGAGATGCGGAGGACCCGGGTTCGAATCCCGGTCAGGACAAAGCTTTTCTCTTCAAATTAAAAATATTTATAAAATAGCTATGCATTAAACTATCCTGAGACCATTAGTTACTTATGACAGTGAATATTGGGTATTGAGAGACGAAAGAAAAGAGAAAACTCAATGTCTGGGAAAGGAAAATACTCCGGATGATATGTGGGCCAATAAGTGAGAACGGTACCTGGCGATCAGGGAAGAATAGTGAGCTTCGCACAATTTATGGAAAATCGGACCTGTTATCTTTTCTGAGAAAATCCCGCCTTAAATGGTTGGGGCACGTGGAATGGATGCCAAGACGCCTGCTATATGGAAGAATTGGTATTATTGGAATTGGAAAACGGTGAAGAAGAAGACCACTAATGAGATGGTTGGATGATGTCGAAGAAGACCTCAAGTTGCTTGGAATAAGGAGATGGAGTGAGCGAGCATAGGAGAGAAATGGCTGGCTTGAGATCCTTGAGGAATCCCAGGTCCTTGTAGGAGCGTAGCGCCCATCAGTAAGTAAGCAAGTAAGATATAAGTTAATTAAATTTGATTATGCTGAAATTACTAAAACTATGCCTAAGTTAAAGTAAATAAATTTTGATTTACTTTAAAAAAATAATTATTATTATTATTTGGATAATAATATGCTCAATACAGAACAACGCATTATTCCTATTTGATTTTTTGTTAATATTTATCTATGTTTTTTCAATAAGTTGTTTTAAATCATGAAGGTTTTCCCAAAGCTTAAACGTGATGTTCTTTGTAGGAAAACAAACACGGTCCATTTTCTCCATGAAAGGATTTACAAAACAGTTCCTATACGCCATTGTTGCCCGTGTAAGATACAAGGCTCTGAAAAGAATTTATGATAGACATCGATTCTCCCCCTTTTCCCTTCCCTTGTACACAGACGGAATAAATGTTTAAATCCTCATAAATCTTAAACTTGGTTCTCTTATGAATGTACGCCTTTTGTATTTTGAATGATTATCCTATTTTTTAAAATTAAATTTAAATTTTCTGAATCTTATGTATCCTATATGTATGAATTAGTTATGAAACATTTTAAGGGAGTAGAGTAGCTAAGTGTGTAGAGATTTGAGTTGCTGTGCTGAAGATCCCTGGCACGAAACCGGCTGTGGCAGATAACTTAGTTCACAGTCGTGTTTCAACAAAATGATAACTGGATACCCTCCTGACGCTGACCCATAACAGATACTGGACTCAATAATTCGTTCATACAAACGTATGTTTTAAAAGTATGAAACTAGTACCTCTAAGGTTTATTGGTAGATGACTTTTTAAGACTTTTAGGAAGGGTTTAGGAGAGATTTGAGCATATCCATTTTACTTAATCATTATAAATATACAAATTGTATATACTCATATTTTTGTAAATCTACATACATATAAATACATATACATATAAATATTAAATTAAAATATACATACTTATGTATGTATTACTTTAACAATACCTACATATGTGCGTGTCTATAGCTCCATAACCAACAACTATTTTAGTCCATAAGTACAAACTTGTTTTAACATTAATTACGATAATTGTCCATAGTGATCTATTGGCTCGACAATATCCTATAAGTAATAATTATCATAAGAAATTAATTTGTTTGATCCTTATCGATTAATTAATTGCTAAATTATTCTTCAATCTAGAAGTAGCTAAAATATTCATCAACTTCCTCCACGAGCGTTCGACAGTCCAATTGGTTATACATTTTATTGATGGATTGAATTTGTCAGGGGGTGCAGTCAAAGATAACACCAAATAATCAGAATTTACTTTTTAATTGTGCCCATGTTTCTATTTCGGCCATCTTCAGGGCGACCAAATAGTGGATGCCGAGTCTGGGGTGACTCTCAAACTTACAACTGTCAACCTTTGAGTTTGAAGTTGGGTATTTTCATGCCTCAGTCTTTCATTTTAAGGGAGTTCAGTACTTTCCCTTGATTTAATGATGTTAAGATATTATACACGCTAAAGTTTTCTTAAAGATAAAGAAGATAAAGAAGCCATGGAAGACGTTCTGCCCTTGATGTTTTCCGAGGTTCGGCGAAAGAAAATTCTAGAACAACTGTTCGAGAACCGGCAGAGAATCCCGAGGTCAGGAAATCGACAATGATGACCGACCATCTCAAGGCGATTGGGTCGGTGAAATTGCCCTCTCGAAACCTCTGAAACCACCGTTGAACAGTGCACTCATGTATACTGTTTTCGCCCCAGACTTCCTTGACATTTCTGGCCGTCCCCGCTGAGTTTGGATACATAAATCAAAATCATGGTGAAAATCAGACTTTAACATCTTAGTAAAGACTTAATTATTTTCAAGTAAACAAATATTTTCATTCAAAAGAGGATTAATAAATATTTACATTTATAATAGTCAAATATCCAAGAAACGACAACAGTTTGCTATTTTGAGAGGTATTGTAAAGAGATCATAAAATCCTCCATTATTTTTCCGAAAACCCAATGTATTAAATTTAAAATACCGGACTACCGAATCAGTTCTGTTAGATTATTACTTATTGCTCATAAGTAATAAACAAGTAATGAATAAGTATAGCAGAACCCTGAATAAGTATAAGCATTAAATTGAGGGTTTTATGACTTCAAACGAAAACTAACTAAGTATTAGCAAAGTTGTGTTGAGTGCTCTTCAACTTAACAACTTGATCACGTCAATCTGACCCTTTTGACCTTCTCCGATCGGAGTGGGATTAATTTATTTATTTCACTAGAATAAAAACCTAGGATTTTTTAAATTATAAATAGAGACTATCGAGACCCAATCCATGAATATTTTGGAAACATTACTTTACCCGGTATGGAAAAAAATACAAAAGTTTACTTTTTTTTTAAATTATAAACTAAAAATTTCTAAGTAATTATAAACATATTTTAGCTTTTATCCATGAATTGTTTATGGAATAATTTAATGGAGCGGGGTACCTGAGTGTATAGGGGGCTCAGTTGTTGCGCCGAAAATCCTCGGATTGACTGTTACAGATGAATTATGTAATCTTTTAACAGGGCTCCAACAGGCTCTACAATATGAAAACCCTTAAATGGGGAAAATACATGGCATTTAATAATGGTCACTGTCAAAAGTAGTTTCCTTATCGTGAACTGAATCCAAGAGCCTTCATGTGTTGTACTGGTATAGATTTATGTTTTACTGGTATACATTTTGAGTATCTACATCTTTTTTAGTACGCTAATTAAAATACATGAATTTCTTTTCTGAAATTCAACGTTAGGTTAGAAAAAAAAACAACTTTCTTATATGGTTTTAATTTTGAAATCCGTTGGTTGTAGAAGTTGGTTCCGCAGCAGAAACCAAAAAAAAAATAACACATCTGCCTATACCTGTGTTAATTGATAGGATTAAATGCTAAAATACTTGAGTTTCTTCTTGTAACTGAGAGGTGAAGTATTCCTCCCCCCCAAAAAAATACATTTATTATATTTATTACCATTACAAATAAACTACATTTTATTTTAATGATTTAACACAACGGCAAAAAAAATTGTATTTAGGATAAAGAGGAAAATGGTTAACTGGAAGATCGTAACGAAGGATACAATTTTCTGGGGGTGCAGTCATTAATAACACTAAATAAGGTTAACTTATTTATTATAAGTGCCGACGTTTTGGCCTACAATCCATCTTTAGGGCTAAGAAGGAAAAACAGAAAAAATTATTTAGGTATTCATTTTTATAAATTTTATATTCGTTTTTGTTATTTCTCTTTTTAATTTATAGTTTTATTTTAATTTTGATACAATTCTACAAAATTATTTACGACCGGATAGGCCGCCGAGAATACACCTCCGCCCAGCCCAACCTCTTGACCCATCTTAATTCAGGATCTACAATGCCGGCGTTAAAATTCATAGGCGTTTAATTCCCCACAGTCGGACAAAACAAGGAGGGAACTTATACAGAAGAGGGTACTCCACCATCCAAACAACAAACAAAGTCAATAAGCTTTTCTCTTAAAGTGTTGACATTTCAATATTTATAGCCAAATTATATCGAGAAAAAAATGTACTTCTTTACAGTAAAATTTTATAGCGCAATTACATAAAAAAGGTTCCACTACAATCCTTGAAGGCTCCTAGGTTGAGTACATGGTAGAGACTGTACTATTTCTAGCTCTACTATTGTGCAGAGAGGTGATTTTCCCTAATTACGCTCTACCGCAAGGTTTTTCATCCAATCCAAAAGGCTACCAACTTTATAGAGGATGGATGAGCCTATGGAAGGTCTGTAGATCTCACAGAGTCCATCAGGGCTACTAACAGATTGGTATTAACAAAATTAAATACTAAAAAATGGTCAACGTTTTCTCATTTGCTATCGTTTCTAACATTGTTTCCACATGTAGGAAACTGTTATTAACATTATACTAATTTACTTCGATCTTGTGAGGGGGTATACAATTAATCAGAAATTATTTAAAATACATAAAACTATTTAAATACTATCATTAAACAAAAGGGACGAAAGAATAAATAGACACAGTCATTGGTAAAAACAAAAATCGATATAGCACTTACTATTATTACAGTAATAGCAATAATTAAAATGAAATGGTCTATTTTATGCTTTGGGTTTAGCATTCCATTTCACAATTCTCCGATAACACAGGTTTGCAAAAAAGGTTTTTTATTATATTGAATTAGTTAACTGATCTTTATGTAGTTTTTGCGCTGATTTTAAAAATGACATTGGTTTTTTTCTATCACGAAAGGCTTGCCTACAAAATAAATTTGAAGTTTTGGGAAAAATTACAAAAAACGAAAAATTTTGGATTTGTTTTTATTATTTTAACATGAAGTAAAACCAAAAAATAAAAACAACGATACCTAGCTAAAATGAGCATACAAGTGATGCTCATGTGTTGTAAAGTTATTATAAGTCTTTGTAAAAACGTTTTATTTTTCCATCAAAGCTTCTTTCGGCTGTGTTCTTGTTAATTTTCCCTTTTTAACATCCAACAGAAGTCTGCCATCATGTTGACATTCCATCGAACTTGGTGTCTGCGCTCCATTTCTTTTATATCTTGATGGAAACGTTATCCTTGTTCCTCACTTACAGCCCCAAGATTTTCTGGAAAGTAGTGCAGATGTGAGTGAATGAAACTTTGACTCAGGTTGCAGCCCTACATTTTGTAGTTTTGTAACAATTAAGCAACCAAATTTTTGTAGTTTGGGTCTTTTTTGTTCCTAAGAAAACCTGGTTTAATGAATTCCAGGTATTTTTTTTCTTCCTTTTCATTTTTAGTGACAAAGCTTTCATCTTTTAAAAGTTTTCTGATGTCAGGCCCAACAAAGACTCCCTCCTTAGCATCGGATATACCAGGAAACTGTTCACAAAGATACTTGAAACACTCTCCTTCATTGGGTAATACTTTCACAAACTGTTTCATTAGCCCCAATTTGATATGAACTGGTGGAAATAAGATCTTTTTATGATCTACTAAACTTTGTCTTTAAACATTTTTAACTCCAGAAATAAGAGCCTTTCTGATTGGTTACGTCTGGTTGACATAGTGTTGTTTCCTGTCACGGCTATCCCATTCACAGGGGAAAATGGAAACTTTGTGTAACCACTTTGTTGACCTAGTAACATGGAAATAACTTTCAAATTCCCAAAAATGGTCCATATATGGTCAGAGTAGCCGAGCTTATTAAGAACAATCTGAAGATTTCCGTAGCATTCTTTCAAATGGACTGAGTGTCCAACAGGCACAGAAGCATATCGGTTACTATTGTGAAGAAGTACAGCTTTCAAACTCTATTTTGATGAATCGATGAAAACCATTCCTCTGGTTCATACGTGGTTTTGAACATGTCCATGATTCCAGGTACATTGTTGCAGAAATCTAGGTCACCCATGTGTGTAAAAAAAAAAGGGCTAATTCCTTTTCTCTAAATCGGTACATAGAAAATGGAACACCGGAGGCTAATATATGTCTTTCATTAAGTCTAGACCCTAAAATTTTTAGGTGAAATTTGTGACTTGTGATGGAATTTTTCACTACTTTTTCCGTAATCAGCACAAAAAATACTGTTACAACCACTAGTAAAATATGCTACAATTTTTTCAACGCAGACCTAATAAGAAGACTGTGTAATTCCTTCTTGTTGTTTAACCAGAATTTAGTTATATACTATAATATCTTTGTTCAAATATTATTTCCAGTTCAGTTATTTCTAGTCTAATATCATTTAAAGTCTAGGTGATAACGTATATATGACGTGTGATCAGTGCACAACCTTTAATCGATTTCTTTTACATTAACATTTTAAAATCGAATTATACAAATAAGATTTGGACCGTGGAATTAGTTTTCCAAGACATACAAATAAAATCGTTTAAATATAAAATGGGAAATTTAAATAATAAAGTTTGCGTCAATGTTTGTTCATTTGTTCTGAGTCATTAAAATAAGAAGTGAATATTTTTCAAGACAAACAATAGTATTCAAACAATTAATCAAGTAAGGAAGAAAATAGTTGACTGTAGGTACTATAATAGGATGTAATTAGTTGGGGGTGCAGTCAAGAAAACACGCAAAAATAGGTGAAACTATTGTATTTTATGTGCCGACGTTTCGACCTACTGTGTAGGCCATCTTCAGGGCTATGAGAAAACAGACAAAAACAGAATAGACTGTAAAAATACATAAAATAGAGATAAAGAAAAAATAACAAAATGTAGAGATATAAAAAATTAAGCGAGAAAAAAGTGAAGGATATATAGTGAAAGGATATATGAATAAAGATGATTACATAGTAGATGTATAGAAAGGTGAATAATGCAAAACAAAATACAAAGAGAGGAATGAAGTTAAACAGAAAAAAATTAAATGAAAAAGATATAAATATAATGAGTATGGACAACTTAGTATAATAAAGATAGAAATGTATTGCAGAGAAAACAAAGGTATGAAAATAGACTCATGGGGAGTACCATAAGTGAAATGAAAAAACATGAATTAAAAATATGATACCTAAGAATAAATAGAGAAGAATATTGTAGAAAGTAAAGAATAGGAATCTAATGTATGACAGGCCGAGAAGTGAAATATAAATATAAATTTAAAATATAAGTATCAGATGTTATATAAAGGTATACATGTTATATAAAAGTATACACTATACATTATCTAACAGATGTTATATAAAGGTATACAATAGGAATGATGTTATATTATATAAATAAAGATGAAAGTATACAAGGAACTATACATGAGAGATATAAGATATCAGTAAGTGAATGGATCATCAATCAAGTAGTTCGTTAATCAAGTAGTTGAAATAATTTTATTTATACATTTTAATTATAATTTATTTCATATACATCGCAAAAATGCGATAACGCGGGGACTTGGGATCAGTGAAAAGAAAGGATAAGACCACGACCGGAAAGCGTGCTTGATTGGGCCAGGATAGCTCAAATGGTAGAGTTCCAAGCTAGCGATCTGGACGACCTGGGTTCGAGTCTCGGCCCAGGACATATCATTTCTTTTCAAATTAAAATACTTAAAAATTAATAACAAATATAATACAATTAATTGTAATAATTATAATGTCGTAAGTCAACAAGATCCAAATTAAAATAATGTTCAAAGAACATTCTTCCCCTCGTATACATCGCAAAAATGCGAGAACGCAGGGGCTTGGGATCAGTGAAAAGAAAGGATATGACCACGACCGGAAAGGGTGTATAATTTATTTCATATGATAGTAATTCAAGTTATTATTAAATAGAAAATTAAACACTCACCTAAACTTTAATCTATTTAAATTAGTTTATTTTGCATTAGCCATAACTATAAGGATTTAATAAGATATTATAAGAATATTAGGTAATTAAGAAAATGTTATGATTCAAGAAGTTTAAATTTATTCCAAATTACAACTGAGTTAAAATGTTTATTCCCCACTCCTTCCGCTCCAGGCTTCTTTATTAACTTTTTGTTCAGAATAGAATTCATTTGAATTTATATTTACTACTTAAGGTGCGGTATTCATGAAAATGTTAAATTGGTTTTGAATTTTTCATTAGCACTACGTTTGAAAATAGTTCTGTAAAGCCCTATTAATCTTAATACCTTTTCTTCTAAGCCCCAAGCCCTAATGAAATGAAGTCTGAATTGAAAAGGGTCCAAGGGATTATGGTATATCATCACCCCTTCTGCAACTTCACAGGGGTCGTATTATGTCACAGAAACACGTCATCCGCTTGGATCACTTTAATCATAATTTCATTTTAACATTTTTACGCCATTTGTCGCGGATTAGTTGGATTAAGGGTCTTTTGGAAGCTGTTGAATAAGATTATTGTATATTTATATTTAATGAAGAGCCTCGCCCTTTAGGGTCTAGGTTGAATAAAGTTTTTGATTAAAGTTCAATAAATGTTCTCCTACCAGAATGTTGTCGTGTGTCTGGATGTGATGTAGCTTAAAAAAATCTTTACCGAATAATATTATATTCACAAGACATATTTTTGTGTTTGTTAGACTATAGTGAAATAAATAAAAAGTATGATTATTTTCATGAACTTAAATAAAAAAATGGATTGCAGTAGTATTGTCTACATTACACTACACAACTTGTTGAAATATTTATATTCAGTTAGGGGAGGGGAGTGGCCCAATGGTAGAGCACTGAATTGCCTGGCAGACTTTTATTTAATCTGTCAGCGCCCGAAGATGACAGTTTCAAATCCAATAGAATCTAAATCTAGGACTATCCTGGGGCTCACCTAGCTTCTATAAAGTGGGTAACCAAAAAAAGGGGGGAATCTGGCGGTTGAACGTGATATAGGAACAAAACAGTCCCTTACAACCATTGTCTAAGAAACAGTACTGTCTCTACTTTGTACTGAACCCCAGAACATTCACGGGTTGTGGTGATACACTTTTTTTTTAAATCTTTATTTATATAATATTATTGGTGCGCCTAGTAGAGATGTAATATACGAAATGCACATTAGTGGAGAGTGGAAAAATGTCTATGTTTGGTGAAATAAATAAAAAATACAAATATTGTCATGAACTCATAATATAAAATCGATGTTGCTGGAATATGTTTGGCAGTTACGTTGAAAATGTTTATATTCATTATTTCATGTTGTATTTGTTGGGAGATCAACGTTATATTAGAAAATTACATATCTATATTTATTACTCAGGTCCTACAAGGACTGTAGCGCCCATTAGTAATCAAGTAAGCAATATTTATTACATATTTATATTTATACTCATATTACATATATAAAATTTTTGTATAAATAATAAATAAAAAAATTTCTATAAAAATGTCGAAACCTATTTTAATTTAAACTAAGGTTTTTAAATGTCTAATTTTTAAAGATATTTTCTTAAAGACTTAAAATACCTTGATTAGTAAGTTATTACGACTAAAAACACTTAAATAAAACTTAATGCTACTATACGTTTCCTCGTAAAGGAGGTATACTAAAGTAGTGAGCTTTGAATGCTTTTTCTACTTAACCTATGAAAGATAGAAAAAAAATGTTTCATAAATTTTTTCCATGTTTTGTATTGTACATTTCAGAAAAATAAAAATAAATGGAGGTCAAGAGGAAACTACATTTTTTGAAGGTCGGTATTGACCAGTTAATGTAAAAACCAAAAACTGTTTTTTTATTTCTTCAAACTAGGTGTGAATAACTACAACTTTTACCTGAATCGTTTTTCTGATTATATATATATATATATATATATATATATATATATATATATATATATATATATATATATATATATATATATATATATATGTCCCATTCAAGCAACAGAAGTCCACTAATTCCACTTTGAGTTTAGAAAATTGTATCAAAACGGTATAGATAAGACATAATGTATAACAATAGATAAGAAATGGTAAAATTATTAATTCTTCCGGCTTTGGGGCACACTAACGCAATGCCAACAATAATAAACGTCATATAACCAAAAGATGAATGGATTCAAAGTATTAATATTGACCGTCATGGCACATACCAGCCATGATAATTTCAACATGATTAATGTGTTTAATTCAACCTGGAGGGGTGTTGTTTACAACGGCTAGGGACGACCCACGGCGAGACATCCTCCCCGACGGACGGCAGGGCGAGGGGTACGGACTAATTCCCAATAGAAAGCAAACAGTACGCGTGTCCCAAGGCAAACACCTCCGTGGCACTAAGTAATCCCCTCTGTTTGCAGGCTCTGGAAGCCTCTTCTCCAATTAAACAGCAATAATTAACTACTCGGTCATTGTGAGTGGTGTAAGCAATACCGTTTGTCTCCCAAGGGCTTGTCCACCCCTAGGATCGATTTTACATTGTCCAAAATATAATAATCCTCTACCGTATCAATAAAAAAAACATGTAGGTAACTAAAGATGCATCAAAAGTTATTTTATTATTATTTTAGTGTTAAATAAAAAAAAAATAAGCCTACGCGGGACGCCTGGTAGATGTGAAACATAGAAGCTGGATGTTATTGGGAAAGAATTAATTATTTAAGTGTAAGAAAAGGATGTAGTGGAAGGGAATACAGACTTTTTTTAGATTTATGTATAAAAATAATATTATTTTCATTAAAAAATTCACATAAAAGGCCATTATAATCCAAATAAAATTACAATTCAGTATTATCAGTTTTTCTGTAATATTAACAGTCGATGATGTTTCTGATAGTTTTAAAGTTACAAAAGACCGATGGTAACTATAATAAACAATTTAAGTGTTACTTTTAACGTTATGGGGGTGTCTTTTAAATACTGCATCTATTGTTGTCCCATATCTTGTTGTAAATTCCCTTGGATTATTATTGATATACAACTGAAAATCTTGTTGAAGAAACGTAATCAATGGTGCTGACTCATCTTTTGCGAAATTTACATTAAAGTCTCCAGCTAAAATCATGAGAAATTAATCTAAATTTTCGTTTAACATTGAACCACTTATACAGTACGGATGTAAACTACGGTATAAAAATGAGATATCTTTAATTTTTTGACTCATTCAGGTCCCAGGAAGATGACCTACATCTTAGGCCGAAACGTTGGCCCGTAAAATAGGGTTTTGCTCATATTTTGTTATATCTGATTGCACTCCCTGACCAATTCAATCCATTATTCATTTCTTTCATTGTTTTTTTATTTAACGTCACTTTATGCTGCTATGGCTAATCGGAAGATGCTACAGTGGGGGGACTATGCTACTGGGGGGCGATCCTATTGTACGTGTGATTGTACTACAAGTTGCTCAAATCGTGTATCTGTAATTTATAAGTATTCTGTAGTTCAGATTGTATTATTTTTTTCAATGTAATGTAAGCGTAAAAAGCAAGGAGCGGAGTGGCTCAGTGGTAAAGTTGCCATGCCGAAAATCCTGGATCAAATCCCGCTGCAGGCAAGACTTTTATTTAATCTATTAGCGGCCGGAGATGGATCATATGGGATCTAGAATCCACCTGGGGCTCACCCAGCCTATATAAAGGGGTTACCCAAAATAAGGGGGGAATTCTGGCGGTTGAGCGAGATCTAGGACAAATCACCTCCTTGTACTGGTACAGGTATGCAGGAAAAAAATATTAAACTCTTTCTCCTATTATTACTTTTATTCCCATTGTTATTATGTTTACATTATAGTGCAATAAAATATTACACGGTCATTAAAAACGTTTTAGTTAATAAAAAGATAATAGAAATGGATATTATTGTTTAAAAAAAATGTGACTATTTCCACTTCAATCAGATAAGTGTGATGAAAAGTGCGAAGACGTGATGGACGAATGTTATCAATTGCCGTTATCTATTATGAACTTTATAAAAATGGTGGTTCGCGTGCTATGTCACTCTTCCCCGATAATGGAGTGCGGTGTAATACTCTCCGTCATCTGGGCTAATTCTAATTTATATCTATCCCCCCCTCACAATTTTTTTCATTTCTTTCTTCAATTATCTAAATTATTTCCGACAGAAATATTTTTAAAAATCGGAATTTAATTTTTTTTTAAGGCTTTTAATTAAAGAAGAAATACCGGGTCTAATATAGAAGATTCTTTTTTTTTCTTGGTTTGAACTTTTCATTTTGATATTACTGTGTTTCTCTGATAAAGTGGCTCAGTGCATCATAAGTATTCCATATTTCTTTGTCTTGTTCCCGTCTTGTATTTGTTTTATTTATTTTATATATATATATATATATATATATATATATATATATATATATATATATATATATATATATATTAGAACAGACTCTCAAAGATATTTTGCACAAGATGGTTTCATACTCTTTCAAGTTTCCACGGCCACTATTTATACAAAAAACTTCATTTGTTTCTTCTGGTTTAGACCGTGTCGGTGAATTTTCTGCCAACGTTTCGCCAGACATGCTGCTGACTTCCTCAAGGCTTAATTGAGACTGAAGATGGTTTCAGTTTAGGTCGGAATAAAAAAACCATTAATAACTTGGGGTGATTCTTAAAGTTGAAGTAGTCTAATAATAAATTGATTTATAGCCGTACTCAAATCAGTCTCCTCACTCTTCTCAAAACATTAATATTCATGAGGAATTTTCTCACATTTAATATATATTTTTATTGTTATCTTTTAATATCATTTCTATTATCAGAAAATCTAGTTCATAGTGCTTTTTAAGTTACTGGACTCTAGATTTTTTTTAATTATCAGAAACCCATTCATAATTTTTCACATTCCAGTCACTCAAATAAATCATTTTTATAACATTCATGTTATTCAATTTAATCAATAATGTAACAAAAATTAGCTCAACTTTGTTAATCATATAATACTTTTGAAATGTTGGACATAAAACAGCAGAAAATTTTTAAATTTATATATTCCTGACAATTAATGGAAAAATACTTATAATAATAGTGGCAGGATGTTAAACTGCTCATCATTACATACGTCAAATAATTTATTCTTCAATATTTTTAATGATTAGAGAAACCACGTTAAGTGATAATATATTTTTAGAACATAAAAAAGTAGTGAGTTTTATTTATGGAAAATAATTTTAACCCTTGATTTAATCGTAATTGTTGCTATTATGTCTTGAAGTAAAATAAAATATAACTTAACTCATTTACATTGATAATGAATAATATATTTAAAAAATAAAAAGAGTAGGATAACTATCTAATTTTAAAAAAGGTTTAAAGGAAAATGTAATTATTCTATTATAACTACACAAACAATGTTCCGTGATTGGAATAGTTTTTTTTTTGTTAAAGGATGACCTATATCTGGCAAATGTTCATAATAATGTTTATTTAGAAAGTATTTTGTGGGTCATCTCATATATTTGCAATAAAGTTGTAATGAATATACTTTAGCTGTAATAATGACTATCAACCAATATTTAATAATATTTATTTGAAAATAAAGGGAAGTTTATTTATTATATGTACAGTCTCTGTAATATTAATAGTTGACAATATAGTGTATATTAAGTTTTTTAGACTTGATAGTGTACTAGTGGTTCCCTGAATTTTCAGTTTTTTATCATAAACTTAATTAAATAATGTTGTGTTTTGATAATCATGGAGACCAATTTTCTCTGCGTATCATTTTTTGAGTCATTTATTATATACCACTTTGTCTATATTCAATATTTCCTAGTATCTCTTAGAGTATGAGTGTGTTGCTTTCGGTGATTAATGTGCTTAAAAGGGGGAGTTAGAGTGGGAATTCAAGCTTTCAAGTATACTTATGAATATTCCGATCTAGACAGCTGGATTTTTTTTCTTTTTTTACAATCGTTTTTACGGTCGCCATCGGTTCAAGATTAAGTATTCATATTACGCAGAATTTAAAAAAAAATAATTAAAAAGGTGAATGTAGAGTTATAGGACATTGATCACCAATTCTGTACCCCGGAGGTAAAGGACACCATGTATTTTTATTTTTTTTATTTATTTAGTACAGCCTATTTTTCGTATTTTTTAAAGTTGTTTTTTTTTTTAAATTTATTTATTGATATTTACAACTGTATTACAATAATATATTAAGTAAATAGGCTATGTGATACATAATGACATGAGTTAGTGGCAAGTAGAGAAACTACCCACTGGTAGTACTCAAATCACTAGTTCAACTAAGAAGGTCACGGGGCCATCTTCTTTTCAGACGCCTCGGAGGATTATCGGGAATTGAAGAGTAAGCTAGGTTTGAAACTAGAGGGTTCGGGCCAAATCAGCAACAAATGGGACATTAAGGTCGTTATGGATGCCTTTATTCTTAACAAAATAAGGAGCGTTGAGGATTTTACAAAGGGTTTTGGATTGTAGGAATCGGATACGAGAGGAATTCGATGGCTTAGTGGAGCCCCAAAGCTCTACTCCGTAAGTCCAAATAGGTCGTATGATGGTCATGTAGATGAGTCTTTTGTAGTTAACATTACGTCCGGCAGCTATTTCCAAATCGATACCTTAATCTTCAGCAATTAATATTATTTTCTTATGCTGACTTAAATGAAAGGGTGCGTGAGAAATGGGTTTCGCCCGCATCTCTTAGCTTTATATAACACTATATAACTCAATTAATACTCATCAAATGCCTTGGTATGTCATTTCACAATGAAAAATCATTCACGGTATACAAATGTTTAAATTAATACAGGCGGATACTTTTTGTTATTTCATTAAACATCCCATCATTAGTCGAGTACATTTGAATAAATCAGATTCGATTTATTAATGAAACCTTTTTTTTTTTTTAATTTATTTATTACTGTATTACAATAATACATCAAGTAAATAGGCTAAGCAATACATAATGACACGTGAAAATGACAAGTATAGAAACTACCCACTGGTAGTACTCAAATCGCAAGTTCAACTAATAAGTCACGGGGCCATCTTCTTTTCAGACGCCTCGGAGGATTATCGGGAATTGAAAAGGAAGCTAGGTTCGAAACTAGAGGGTTTGTGTGGAAATGAAGTTTGTTATGAAAGGATAGATAGCGGGTTCGGGCCCAATCAGCAACAAATGGGACATTAAGGTCGCTATGGATGACTTTATTCTTAACAAAATAAGGAGCATTAAGGATTTTACGAAGGATTTTGGATTGTAGGAATTGGATACGAGAGGAATTCGATGGCTTAGTGGAGCCCCAAAGCTCTACTCCGTAAGTCCAAATAGGTCGTTTGATGGTCATGTAGATGAGTCTTTTGTAGTTAATTGAGAGCTTAGAGCGTTTGTCTAGTAAGTGTTGAAGTAGCCTAAAACGTCGAGCGGTTTCTTGTCTTTTCAGTCTAGGATTCCAGGTTAATCGTTTGTCGAGATGCAACCCTAAATATCGGACATGTTCTATAGGCACCAGTGGGATATTATTATAGGATACTGAAGGGCAGGAAGATATTGGTTTACGTAAGGTAAAAGTGATTTTATGTGACTTTTGAGAATTTATTTTAATTCTCCAGTTTTGACACCATTCTTCATGATCAGTGATATGGGATTGGAGGCTTTGGGATGGAATAACTGGATTGGTGTTGACTGATAATACACATGTATCATCAGCTTACGTGGTAAGGATAGTATTGGGATGAGTTGGGATGTCTGCTGTATAAAGGATTGGGCCAAGGATACTACCTTGAGAATTTTGAAGTTTTAAAATTTATTTCTTCATTACTTAAAGACAATTGTTTACATTTTTGTTGGTATTGCTGAGTGATTGGAGGTAGTGATAAAACTATTTATTTATAAAAATTTACTGAAAACATTCTCCATTTTGTGGACATGGTGTCCTTTACTTTTGAAGTGTAAAATTCTATCATTCATAAGTAATATATATAGAAATTAAAAAAGACCGATGTAGGATCTTGGGAATTTATTTCACCTAGATCACACTCAACCACTAAATTTTTCTCCCAACTAAGGTTATCTACTTTAAAGAAGTGATTAAACCTCAGGAGGGTCTGCCGATACCACAGGTTGCGTCTAGGAGTGTTAACACATTGAATATATTATTTTCCACTGTCGGATTGAAAAAAATTGTATTTTGCCACGTGTAAAATAACGGATTAAAACCTGTTTTGGTAGCAATGGTGAAATAAAACTGTCAGTTATTATATATTCACTATACTACTATGAGATAGAAATCTTGGGAAAATTAGTATGAATGATTTATTTGTGTGTAATTACATTTTGCAGGCTTTATTAATAAATTCATATTATAATTTATATATATAAGTATTATCAGTATAAGCTATAAAACGCCGATAAATATCAAATTAAATTATGTTATATGTAATCCATGATTAATGTTTCAAGTTTCCTCTTAGGACCATGATCGATGATTTTTATTCTGAATAAGGGTTTAATATTTTATTTCAGTTAGCCGTAAAATGATGCTACGTAACCGTATTGCGTCACTCAGTCCGTGACGTAATTGATAACGTCTAATCGGAGCCGATAACTAATTCATGATAATGACCGGAGGGTTGCCTACCCCAACTTTGGATAAAAAAAAAATTGCCCTCGTTTTAATGTGATGGGACTTATAAAAAATTACTGAGCCGGCAGCATAGTTAATCCCCTATCTTTTAGTTCCTAGAACCTGATGTCGATTTTTTGGTTTATGTATTATTATTTATATCCTCGTTTATATAAAACATGAGTATATTGTGTATATATATATATATATATATATATATATATATATATATATATATATATATATATATATATATATATATATATATACATATATTTACACATAATTTTATTTTTGTGTTAAATACGTTTATTATTTCTCGTTACATGTGTCCAACTGGTAAATAATTGTGATTAAGAACACTGTATTTACAGGTTGTTGCACGTAAATGGTTTTCGATAACTACTAGTTTTGTTTAATATATGGTATTATTCTTGTTTTTTTTAAGGAATTTGCAGGGTGAAGCGGGAACCCCTGTTATTTACAGTCACAACGATGTTTCAATATTTCTTAATTTTTACAATGCTAATTTTTTAGTGATGTTTTATTACCTTATAATAATATTTAAAATAAGCCTATATAGCAACGTTCCATTATTATAACCTTTTTTAAACTGTTATGATGCTCTTAAAAATAAAAGAAAATAAATCATTTTGTAGAGCAATCAAATTCTATACTGACCATATTATAACATATTTTTTATTATACATATTTTAATGAATCGCCAGTGATAGCAATTTTATTTTCAGTTAAGCCATATTAATTGAATTCTAATCTATAGAAGTTTTTTTTCCAAATGTTTACTCTCTTTAAACCATTATAATTATTTATTTTAGTACTGTGGAGTGCACTATGGAATACATCGCTTTATCTTTAAGACTAGCTTATGAGTATTGGAAATAGCAATTGGGGAGTTTCGAAAATTTCGCAACAAAAATTATAGTTAAAAAAAACCTAATAATTACGCTTTTGTATATCAAACTAAAAACTAGATTATATATAATAGTTTAAGGAACTAAAAGAAACGGCTTATTAAAAAAACAAATTAGAAATTAGAAAATAGATTAAGTTTAATATAACAATGATGGCAAAAAAAACTCATTTTATCGTAAACAAATCGTGGGATGCTTTTTAATATATTTTCATTATGACTACTTTAACCAATATCATTCAATAAAATATTTACAACAATTAACATCATACAACCCACGCTGTTTGACTATAAATCGATTTTTTTTTGTTCGGAGCTGTTAAAATTGAGCTGTTATATTTGAAAGTTGTATAAGTCCACGTGGAACTAAAAAAATCGTTGATAATTTTAAATGGTTTTCACGATTATTATTTTATAACAAAATTTAAAAGGTATACAGGGTTTAAAACCCTCTCTTTGCCAAGTGCTAAGTTATAAAAACATTTGCCGTTTGCTCATATTTTATAAGTAATTCAAACAGAGACCTTAAGAAATCGCGAATATAAACAAAATTGGACTTTTACTACTTTCAAATATAACGGCTCAGTTGTTTTCTACATTATACTTTTGTTTTTCATTAAGGGCTCTACCAAACCATCGAATTCCTCTCGTATTGAATCCTTGCAATCCAAAATCCTTCACAAAATCCTAAACGGTCCTTATTTTGCCACAAACAAAACCATCCATAATGATCTTAACGTTCCATATGTTACCGATTTAGCCCATTCCAGATACCATTTATTACAGATAATAAACTCCAGGCCCACCCAAACCCACTAGTTTCCATCCTTGCATCCAATTCCATCCCGGACAATCCTCCTAGGCGTCTGAAGAGAAGATGACCTTCTATTATAGAAATGTTATTAGAGTGCTGCAAGTGGGTAGTGCCTCTACATATCCTTTCATGTGTTTATTTATTCAAATAGCCCTTGTACCAGATGTATATATCACAGTTGTACAATTCAATAAACTAATTAAAAAAGTTTTTCATTAAAGCGTGGTTTTAAAACTGTTATTTGAGGCGTTTGATTTCAAAATGGAGGACATTTTTTTTTTTTAGTTTTAATGGTGTACCAGAAATTGTTTATTAGATGTAGTTGTTTCAAAACCGTCTTCCATTTCCATCAAATGTGTTTACATCCTTATGTAATGAAATTAAAATATTTGATGTATGAAAAATCGATGTATCTATATGTTTTATTTAATTATATTGATTACAGTGATTTTTTTTAAATGTCTATTTTATTTATTTTTTATCTACCATAAAGTAACCAGATATCGATATTTTCTAATCAAAGTCTGGTATACTATATCCTACATATTTTTTATATTAAATAAGATAGCTTTGCATAAGGACTTAAAAATACAAACGGTAGACGAACACATACGAACCTGCTACAAACGCTTTCAAGAAAAACTATACGGACACCCAAACCCATTGATACAACAAATAACCACGACTCTCATGCCTGAGAACACTAGGGGGAGACCAAAAAGGACGTGGATGAGGGATCTATTACAGTAGGAAATTAAAGCAAGCCAATGGAGAGGTGGGCACGGTTCTTCGTCATGTCATTCTGTATTATTTTCCAGTCAGCAAATCCGATGATTGTTAATTACTTGTATTTGACAAACGCCTCTTTTATTTAATAAAACCCTGAATGTCATCTTCATTCATCTCAAATGGTTTTCCACTAACATCTCAATAATTAATTGCACTTATAGTTATCGTGCGTTATATTATGCGCGTATTTATGTGCGATGTTCTCTCTTGTGCTGATATGAAATTGAAACCTTCTGTATAAGGGTCCTTTTCCATCAGCAGCATACCCTTCCTGGCAAAGGCAGCAGTAAACCTTATACGTGGAAGCTTAAGGGCATGAAGTGCCTGGGGGTACACGTGTCCTCCAAGATATTCCAGAATTAACCTCTTGCGACGGTGTGGATGAGGAGCTTTACGATTCCCTTCAGTCAATATTGTTCACTATCGACCCTCCCAGCTCCGTTTCGGGTATTAACCGCCAACTACCATTAAATATAGAGGGGAGTTCTATACCCAGGGGGCCTAGACGCCTATTCCCTCCGAAATGCGAGACAGTTTATCTCCGGCCAGGTCCTAACTTATGCCAGATAGAGAAACTTAACCTCAAGTCCGCAGGTGGCACACTTAGCCCAAGTCCTCGGCCCTTATCGACAATTAATTGTCAACTTCAGGGCGGCGGAGTCGCAGTTGGCTCATCTTCAATTATCTTTGAATGTCTCCAAGTGATAACGCGCGTCTCTTCTTGTACAATAGCGTAGTGATTTAAGATTCGCTGTTTCTGTTACAGATTTTGGGGAAGCCCGTCCCTTTTCTGGTTTTGATAACACAAAATATATACATATAGTATACTTGTGATTCTCGAGCTTTAGTCAGTTCTTTCAACTTCTTTTTGGTGACGTTTCGAGACTATGTTGGTCTCATAATCATGCACTAACGTTGAAAAAATGAGTTTTTAGAGAATACATTCAATGACACGCTAGTATGAATATAAATTACTACATAAAATACACATGGCAGATGTTAACCCATTTACGCTCGGGTTTTTTTCACAAAAATGTAACCAAAAACATCAGATTTTTTATTTTGTATTTATAAAGTTTATATTGTTTAAAAAAAAATAGAACAAAAAATAGTTTTATTGTGTCAATATTACATATATAAAATATATATTAAATAACTAATAAAAATTAGTAACTTAATTTTGTATGGTATATATAAAAACATGGCTCCAAACATTATTTTATTATAAATTGAAAAAGTCATTTTCATTTTATTTTATTATAATATATATATATAATTATAATCATTCATTTATTATTTCAAAAAACACCTACAGAAAATTCTAAAAAGTTTTATAAACTATAAGAAAAAAAACTATATGCAGTAGCCAGTATGAATGACAAGTAGCGACTGGCATGGATGATTTATCGTATGTAATACGAAAATGTCGAAACCTGTGAGCAGCACTCGGGTTTGTGCGTTAGAGTATGTCGACCACACACGAGCCCTGTTCGTTCTAAAACATTAGCCGGTTAATACATAAATGGTACTTAAAAATTGAAGAAGAATGGGCATTAATACATTAATCAGCCAATTACCTTTTTAAATATAGTAAAGAGTTGTAGTGAACTGCTGATCCTAATATATCCAACATTACTCATTGATCATATATATAAAAATCTCATGTCACGATGTTTGTCCGGACTAATCTCCGAAACTACTAGACCAAATTTGCATCCGAAAAAAACGAATGGGAAAACTTTTGGTGGCCGAAAAACCTCGAAATTTTCGGAGATATTTGTAATTTTCGGCCTGCATCTCCTAATCGGTAATTATTTAAAGATCTACCCAATTTTAAGTAGATTAAATTTGCTACAATTTGAGCCCAATCGCAGCTCTGTAGGTCTAATAGATTCTGTGTTCAGTCCCTATCAACGCATGTTTAAACAATCGTTTTCATGGGGAAATGTTGAAACACTTCGATTGACCCTAAACATGCGAGTGTAATTACAAAATGATCCATCAGCACAAATATTTTCAAAACGATTGCTGGATATTGGAATCGGTGAAATAGAACTGCATCCAAATACACAATCTATCAAATTGCAAGAAAATTTCAGCACTGTTGTTCAGACAAAAAATAAGTTTAATTAAGAGTGTCTTTCCGAATGTACTAAGTAATTACATGGACCACAATTAACTTAGTAGTCGTGTTATTTTGGCACCGAAAAATGCTGATGTTAACAAAATTAACTTTCAAATACAACAGTTGTTACCAGGTGATCTTATGTCCTTTAAATCAATGGCTACGATAGTTGATGAAAATCAAGCCGTAAATTATCCAACTGAATTTATAAATTCTCTCGATAAACCAGGAATGCCACCACAACCTTCGGGTGAAGATCGGTTCACCTATTATTCTTCTGCGTAATTCGAATTCACCTATAACATGCCAATGTATGATCAACCATTGTACACGTTTGATCATCAAAAATATCACCGGAAACTATATTGAAGCTGCCATGTTGACTGGAATCCTTAAAGGATAAATCGTCCTGATGCCACGTATTCTAATGATACCATCAGAACCCATAATACCGTTCAAAAGACTTCAATTTGCTATACGCTTGGCTTTTGCTACGACCATCAACAATTCTCGTGGACAGCCAATGTCCATTTGTTTTTTGGGCCTAGAAAATCCATGTTTCTCCAGTGAGCAATTATATGTTGCATGCTCACGTATTGGTAAACCATCTAATCTAATTGTATTAGCAAAGGACAGATTAAAAAAAATATATTGTGCATTGATTAGCGCTTAATTAAATTGAAATAAATATCTATAATTTAAAATAATATTATTACCCATAATTAAAAATCATCCATGATATACCTCATTCATTAAACTACTGATAAAATATTTTATCAGTTAATAATTATGTATATTATTTATTTATTATATACTATAGTTGGATTTAAGATGAATAAAATGTGATATCGCAAATCTATAATTAATTTCTTTCATTCATTCATTGTTTCTTTAAAATTCAAATGTTAACGTAATATTTAGATTGAATAAATTTTCTTTGACTATTGGTCACTTCTTTCTCCGACGGATTCGATTTTTTTTAACTTAAATAGTAATATTTAATATAATATAAATAATATTTAAAGTAAATAGTATAGTATAGTAGCATTTAACGCTTAAATATGACGTCAGATAGGATCTAGTTAACAATATTTTAAATGTCGAATGCCAACGTCACTTTTCTGTGTTAAAATTCATAGGGTATTTAGCCTCATTTGAAATTTTATAAATGAATGCTTGTGATTTAACCCGGCATGAACTATTTATTAGGACATATTTGCGATTATATTAGTATTAAAACAATATGTGTCAATGGATAATTTAAGAATAATGGTGTAATTATGTGCATTAATAATAATAAGAAATTCGAAATTAATTACTTAGAATAAGGGTTTCAAATCTGGCTGTGGTAGATTTTATTTAATTTGTTAACAGTTGGGATGAATACTTTGTGGTTCAATCCCCCCTCGGGATCTCCCAGCCTTTATAGCCAAAATAAAGGGGAAAAGTGGTTGAGCGTGATTTAGTGTCAATCACCTCCCTGCTCAACCGTTCTCCAAGAAACAGTACACTTTCTACCATGTGCTGAGCAAGTCTCTTCATGATTTGTAGTTGTACAGGTAGCAGTAATTTTTTTTTTTTACAATAATATCCTCAAGTTTAATGGAAAATGTGTTAATTGAATTATATCATTGAAACAATAATATTACTGGTATCCATTGATATCACAAAACCTAATTATGAGCCCTTTTACAGGAGCTCGACTAGGACTGGATTACATGTTAGCTGTCACATTTGTAGCTTTGTACGGGGCATATCTTTGCTATTCCGCCATTTCCAATAGTTCAAAGCGTGTTAATTCCATAAAGTGTCCATTAGTGCTTTTACAATAAATTTAAATTTGCTTTTATGCTCTGACACAATTCATACACTGTGTGGAATTAATATGTTATATAAAACCATCATACAGTTGCTTTTATGATAAACTATGCCTTTTCTAAAATAGATAATTAGTTAAAAATAATTAGAATTATCTGAGCTCATTTGGTAAAATCATTAAGCATTTTCTAGTAAATTTTATAGATTTTCTATATGTGTAATTTTTAATTTGCCCTTATTGTTTTCATAACATGGTTCATAACATCATTTCACATTTCAATACTTACTTCTCAATAATTGTTTACTGATCCTTGTATGACGAACGAGAGATTATGAAATCTAAATAAGTTCCTTCCGATATATGATATCGGATATCATATCTAATATCTAACCACACATGGACTAATAAAACCTCCATATAAAAATTTGATTGGTAATTGATGAAAATTTAAAATATTACATTTTGGGAAGAACGGAGATGTAATTGTGATAACAAGAGTGGGTTGTTATTTCGTGGAAAGTAACAATAGACTTAATTAATTAATTGGAAAGTAACTAGAAAATGTTTTTGTGACATTTTTTTTTTTTTAGTACGCTGTTACATTTTTTTATCGTGTACGGATTTATTTCGGATATAGTTGACGTGTAATAATTGTTTTCATTTAATTTACGTTGACCCCTATGCATTACATGCTCGTTCAACTAGCGTGATTCCACGCTGACATTCTGTCGTGCTCTGGGGAACAACATTCAACTGATAAAATTTACAATTTATCGGTATTACATTTTCCTTTTTTTTTAAACACGCGACTGTGCTTTTCGCGAAATAAACTGTGGTAATTATATGTGACAATAAATGAAGTATCAGCCTGGGCATGAATAATTGACGACCAATTAATTCTGAATTTTAATTTTTCCTGAAAATAGTCTCACTGGTTTGATTTTTATCAGTCTTAATCATTTACTGTATGTGACATTAATTGATTTGGTAACCTGAAACCTAATCTGTTACGTTGACGAATATAATGGAAATACAACGTATGAATATAATGTGTCATAGACAAGCAAATTAACTAATAAAAATAATTAGTATAATAGGGGGGTTGTAACACGATCCAGGAAAGAACTGTTGAATTTTTTATTGAAAATCCAGGTTTATATTTCATCAAGTGTCGTGCTGTGCTGATTTTGATGATGTGCCTACTGACGTTTACCACTCGGCTCAGCGCTTATTAATTTTTTAACGATTCGGTCATTACTGACCCAAACAACGTCACAAGTCGATCTCAATCATGGATGCTATCAATTCAATCATATTACCAGGCTGCATCGATTTTGTTAAGAAATTCGAGCACATCCCAAAAAAGGTAGAAACGGCTTAAAATATTACACATTAATTATTATTTATAAGTAAAAGGGATAAAAATGTCTAGATTTTCAGTCATAAATAATAACAATTATTTAATTTAAAAAATATTATTTTTATACTCTATACTATTTTAGATTTTACCACTTAATAATTAATCAGTTATGAACAAATCTTTAAACATAAATAATGAACAGTCGAAGACAATATTACGCAACACAAAATATCCACCTCTAGTGTTAAATTACACGCCCGTGTTATAAACCATATTTGAAAATTGCTATTTGCTTTTTACTTTAAGAGCGGCGGGAGTATTCCATAATTCATGGAAGTCGACGTATTCGCTTTTAAAGGCTTTAAAACTCATTACTTTTCACGCTTAACGAAGTGTATTCACTTTTCTATATCACATTTCCTTGGGGCTCTTTTGATAAAGAAAACCCCGTACGTCCCTGTCTTGGCTCACAACATGATAGCCTTGTTGTTGTATGCATTATTAAACCCAACTCGTATTCATTTTTATAACGCTAGCGGCGAATTTAACGTGCGTTATAAATTCAAATTAATTAACTATGATGTAAAAATCGTCAAATCATGAAAGATTTCGTAATATGTCTATAAAAGCGACATTTCAATTCATTGATAATATTACCATTCTGAAATACAGTCTATGTAGTATTACCACTTGCAAATTTCTCTATGCTTTTGCGAAGTTGCACTAAAGTTAATTCGAGTAATCCTCCCCTTCACGTTTCGCGCAACCGGGAATGGCTTTTACAGAAATTCTCTGTTGACTGTTTTGTTGTGTCCATCCCTCGAGGTTATGATTCAATATAATCAGTAGCGCGCACGCCTTACACTTGCAAAAACATGACGGCACGCGGATGGACTTGCCTCTGGGATCCTGGCCGCAAATTGGAGGGGTGTTTTTTCTTTCCCTTCTGTTGCCTCCCCTTGGTCATGGAGGGTGTAATAGGGGTGTTTTTTTCATTGACGTTCATAATAAATAACAAATTATCGTCGACTGTCCCTTACTCTTTCCATGGTTTGTAAATAAATGGATGAAGTTGTCAATTTTTAGCTGAGGGATCGGATTACTCCTCAATAATGATATTTCTTGATTTATTCGAATAAAACCGACGTTCCCTAGTTTATATCATTCTGAATTTATGTCCAGTCTTTGGGTTTTTACATCTTAATTATAGCCATGTGTCATTAGTCTATCTTAGAAACCTTTTTTCCCTAGCATTTTCAAGGCTGGGGGTTGTAGTTTGTCAAATCAACTTTTCAAAATGGCACACATTCAGTAATTAAGTTTTCGAAAAGTATTAGTTTTTAAAGTAGTTATTTACAGGCAACCTAAAATAAAATATAATGTTTCTCCTTACCTTTTTCTTTTCTTTTTCATTTAATGTTTCTCCTTACCTTTTTCTTTTCTTTTTCATTTAATATTGGAAATATTTACAAATCATGTAACTCAATATTTGCTATTTTAGTAGTTATCGCTTGGAAGTTTTTTGTTTATTTTTTTCTTTCATTGTATATTATGATTCTGTATAGATACATTTAAATTCGTCCAATGATAATTGTTTTTAAGTTTGAGACTGGTCTATTTGGTACAGCATATACTTTTTGAAAGTTGTAGCAAATTATATAAGAAATAAATATTTATTAAAAAAAAATATATGTAATATAGTTAGATGAGATTTTATTGTACTCCGTGTACATTAAGATGATATAATTATTCTCCTCTCTCAATCTTAGTATTCTCATTTTACAAATGTTTGTATATTTCAATGATTTTAGTATAGCTTAACGAATTTCTTCTTTTTTCATCGCTTATCTCGACCGTCCGGTGCTACCCAATGCTATGTTACGTTGCTATTCAAGGTTATGTTTCGTTGATCTACAAGAAAAGATATATTTGTCACACAGTTGAAGTAATACACTCTGTACTTCAATACACTCTGAAGTAATACATCTCTGTTTCGATGATTTATTTTATTTCTTCAGCTGGGCCTTTAGACCTAAATTTTACAATCTTGGTCAGAATGGGTTTGTCTTTATCAGTCTGAATATTTACAACAATAATACATTCATTATAAGTTTCAATAAGCTTGGCAAAATGTTCAGAAGTCATTGTCATTTTTTGGTGAACCAAAGGTTTAAATATGCGAAGGTATTAAAGAACTTAATATATGATATTCAGTATATATAATAAGATAAGATAGTAATAAGATAGACAGAGAATATATGATATTAGGGATAATGATTATTTATTACCTTTCAATCATAAAAACGTTCATTAGGCCTATTTTCGACACTGAAGAGAACATTTTTATTTATAAACTTGTCATTATTTAATTTGTGAACCATTGTATCAATTAATAATATAAAACTATAAAAGAGTCGTAGTATTATAAAAAAGAAACATTATGTATTACTATTTTGGTTCTATTTCAAAATATGTTCTACAAACATTGCATTTTACCTTCACCCATGTCAACTGCACATTTCCGCTCTGCATTAGGTCCAAGTTGGAGTCCATTCTGTTAATATTTAAGGCCTTGGTCATTGTGGGGGATAATGTGTGCTTGAATTGTAAATACCCGGAAGATTAAAGTGGCCTGCTGGATGTCCACTGTTTCTACTTGATTGTACCTGCCATTAGCTTCACAATCTCCTACTAAATTTAAAACTACTACTGGACTAACCATACAGCATGATAAAGCCATCATCTAAGGATTGGTCATTCTAATAATATATCTTATTGTGAATATAAGTATTTTACTTTTGTATCTGGTACTTAAATGATATTACAAAAATCGTAGGATAAATTTATTTCTTAAAAAATATTTTAGAATGAAATATAAATCCACGTGATCAATGTAACACGTGATATCATCAAAATGTATTTATTTTTAGAAATTATGATATTAGGTTCAGAATGGGGGATGATAAGTTGCTCAGTGACATCCCACTAAAAGTATATTAAAACTTTTTTTTCGTTCATCTTTAGGCATTAAATAACTAATTCATGTTAAATGTGGATAATGATTATAAAAAAAATAAATTATAATTACTTATATTAATAAAATAGAGCCAAAACTCAAAAAGAAATACTAACATTTATTAGAATGCAAAGCCTTATGTTTCAAAATTCTGGAGCAAAACAAACACTTACCAGTCGACGTTTCGCCTATTCAGGCAGTATCAAGACACAAAAAGAATTAGATAAATCACATCTCGAGAAGAAAGTGCAATACGTCCCACAATTAACAGCCCTAACAGGCTCATAACCTGAGACAGCACCTCCACACCAAGACGTTCAACATACAATTGACCAGTTACAGTTACAGTCAGGGCATTAAAATGTTGGTTACACTTAATTGATGGAATTTTTAAGTCATATTTATCGAGGTCAGAGTTATCATTCTAATATGGCTGAAACATGTTGAGAATGGCAGTAGAGTGTGTTAATTTAGTTTTTATTCACATATCTAACCTCATTGCTGTTTTATATTTAACCTTTCAATTTGTTCTTCTTTGTTGTAAATACTACCACTGTTTGCTTACTTAAGGAGAAATTTCCTAAAAAAGAGAGTTAGGATGCCTACGGTTCTCTCCGGTTTTCTTCCAGCCAATGCACTTGTAATAAAATCGCCCGGCAGTTCTTCCTTAAGAGCCGATGCTATTCCTGATGGGCAGTTTCCTTTCCCCAGCTCCTCCCTTCACGACCCATCAACATGACAGTTAGTTGACAATCGACTCCGAACGTGGACGGAAATGGAAGAGGATTAGATGCCTGCACATGAGGACACATAGTCATTAGGTAATGCGGCTCGTGCTTGGGCACCATTACCTCTCTCGCTTGTATAAATCCATCCTGGCCAACTCATTACCGAGTCCATGCGAGCGGAGGATTTGTCAATTACACTCGTGTGCGTTGGTTGCATATACTCCCGCCCTTTTATTAATCCAGTTTACTGATAGGATGAGCTCCTGACTCATCAGCTGATCTCATTCCCATTCCGTATATATATCCTTCAATTATATTTCAACTGATAATAAGGTTTCTTCAAGAATTTATGAACACTTTGACGTGAATGTCTTTAATCTTCTTCTATCGCGTGTGCTTTAGATGCAGACGAAGTTTATAACAGTCCTATATTCTTATATACCAAGGTCGATAATTTTTGAAACTAAAAAAAATAATAGTAGGATGAAACCCTTCCTTTTCCAATGGGTTTCAAACTGAAGCGACAAGGTTCAGTATAATTACCAAATATTTTATATCAAATCATTAATGATTTATTAATCCGTAAATAATTTATTACAATCTGATTTTTTTTAGTCTTCTTTTAATAATAAATGGTGTGATTTCTTTCGCTAGGTGATGCAGTTATTTTATTTAAATTATTTTTTGAGTTAAAATTTACTTGCTACACAAATGCTCATAGAATTTAACAATTTGCATGGCCACCAATATTCCATTTTTCGGTCTCTCATTCAGCGATCCAAATGTTTGCACAAAACTTAGTTATATAGCCCTCTTTGGCTTACCTGCGGAACAGATGCATTTAATCTATCTTTTGTTTCGAATATTTTGGGCAAAAAATTAGGAATTGTCTTACCCATTATAGTATATTTTTACTTCTCATTGCAGCTTATGTACCAACATTACTATGCTGATTTACAAAATGGGTTATAGATAATTAATCTAATATGTTTTGTTATCATAATCAAGGCTTCAATTGTCTTCTTATTAATAATTTAGTCCATTAAATGTTTAGTCTCCATTTAAAATTAGTTTTAAATTTTTCCATCAAAACTTTCATTCAGTCTTGGTTTTCATTTATATAAATATATTTTAACACAAAAACCAAAACTTAAATAAAATTGTAAATTTTTATTTCAAAGACTTAAGGGTTTTTTGTTTAGTATTTTCCCTCTCATCTCTTAATGGGTTTTTATGTTTCTTTTGAGCTGATTCTCTTTAATATTAAATATATAAATTTGAAAGTGAATTTTATTTAAACCTTCTAAATTGTAAAAGGTTTAAATATCGCTAACTGTGCGGAGCGCTAGGTTGGTGTGCTCATGGTCCCAGGTTAAAATCCAGCTGTGGCAGATGAATGATTAAATCGGTTAATTTTGTTGGGCATAGATTGGTTATGTGGGGTCTACTAGCCCTTCTAGGACTATCCCAACCTCTATGAAGTGGGATTATCAAATCACTCTACTGTACTAACGTTTTCTACTTTTGTTTTAAGTACTGATCCAATGACCTATCATGGTTTGTGATAAAAAAAAAATTATATTTCTATTTATTTTTTATAAAACATTTTTAAAACGCCGAGATAGATATCAACGTATTCATAAAGTGGAAGACTTCCAATTTTCAATTTTTATAAACTTTCAGTTCCATCTTTTTCTAATTTCTGATTTTTTGAATGATTCTTTTCTTTATTCTATTTAGCACTGATCTGCATATCTCCATTTGTAATTAGTAATAAAATTGAAATGTTGGAAACCATTTTCTAGTGTGGCAAAAGGTCCTGGGTGTTATCTTTACACCACCCATTTGTAATATTATTGTGTTGATTATTACGTCTGTCCTCTTAATCTTGGCGCGATCGGAAATTCATTTGGCCAATATGACGTGAGATTTCATCACTGTTGTCAATTTCGAATTATTGGGCAGTTTATATCTTTCATTTTTAGTTCTATTCCATCATACTGGTACAATATGTAATGGAGACAAGATATTTGGCAGTGGAGTATTACGTATAAGATGGGTAAATGTTTTTTATACAATGCTGCTTTACAAGAATATGTATAAACTATACAAACATGATTAATATTTTTGTAATTTAATTAATGTTTATTCTTTTTGTTTCAGGTAAGTTCTTTTTTGAGCCATATTCATTCTCATGTAAGTACTTTTTCTATAATTGTTAGAATACTTTTTATTATTTTCAGTATTGTTTGTACGATACCTATTATTACAAATGAATACGGCTGACTGTGCGGCGATGGATGAATCATCGGAACTGCTATAAGCCGTTGATGAATAGTTCTGTAACGGATCAGTAGTCGAAATCATTACGTCTCTGACGAACTTAAGAGTCATCGTGTAGGTATTAATATTGGCTGACAACTAGACGTAACATTATAAGACTAAGAAGGAACACTGGGTGAGCCGTATAACTCTTAGGCCTAAGTTATAAACGTCCCTGGTGCAATACAACAGTGGCAATGGATATTTAGGTCGGAAATAGAATCATCTCTAGCGTTCCATCGGACCGTAATCAACTAGAACACGAGTGCACATTTTGAGTCCGTTTCCTGGAGATGAGATAAAATCATGTTTCCTTCTTGTTCGTTCGGCGTCAGGTCCAATTTCCCCTCTTACTGCTAGTCCACGCTACAAGTACTTAACCAACTTCTCTGTTTTTGTCTTGTATCTGGCGAAGTTGTTTGTTATTCTTTTACAACGTTATTCCATTTATAAGAGTGTAGGGAACTTTTCTTTTATAACCAAAAGCACATCGATGCCATTCAGTTAACGATGGGTTTAGTGATTGATACGAAGGAGCAACTTTTGGGTATGATTATGAACCATCCATCCTCTTAACACGCCATTGCTGTTCAGTTAGACGTGTAACGGATTACCTGCATTGGCTGTTTACCTGGAATTATTGAATTACCTGCGTTTTACCGAGATACTAGAAATCTCTCAACGGTATGTAACACCCGTCTATTTAAGTATAATTGTTTCTAAAAATGAAAATACTGAGCTTATCTATAGTTAAACTTGAATAGAATACAACAAAAATCAGAAGGATTTTTAAAAAAATTAATACCTTTTAGCAAAATAAATTAATTCCGTCTCCATTCATTAATGTAACCTTATAATATCATTTATATATTGCATAAAACTATTTAAAAACTTATAAATAATTATTCGAGTTTAACGGATTATTCTAATTTCCAATTTAATCTTTTTAGTGAGGGTAGTAAGCCATGTATTTGTTGTCCAATCCATATGATAGATATGATATGTCTCTAAACTGTCATATTCATCGTTTATCTTAAGCAACGTGTAAGTTAGCATATAAAATTTGGGTGTATGTTATTCTTGAAGCAATTATAATTTTACTTGAATAGTAAAAATATTAGTTGGCCTTATATATATGCGGAAGAAAATGGCCCGGATGGAGGTTAAGGCAAATTCACTTAAATATGAAGAATTGTTTAATTTAAAGCCAACGTTTCGACCCATATTGCTGGTCTTCTTCAGGGGTTATAATGGGCTTAAGTGTTGGCAGATCAACTGCTGTCACTGCCACTATTAGCGCTGAAGAAGAGCTGCAATGTTGGTCGAAACGTCGGTTTTAAAATAAATAGTTATTTCTATTTAAGAGAATTTTCTGACCTTCACCCGGACTATTTTCATCCTCAATTATAAATTTTGATATCAATTTTATTTATCTGAATTTGTAGAGCTATTTTGGTGGAGATACTCCTTTTTTCTATAAATCCCCCTTTTCCTGGCTTAGAATATTGGAGCAATTTTTACTCTATCGGATATCGCGTGAATTACCATAAATGACGCACTGCCTTGCTTGATGCCTATCAAAATACTTTATGAGCTGGCCGGAACCACTTAGATCTGGATACTGATAACATAATATCACGGTCTTTTTTTTATTGCACGGCATCTTTATTTAGTCCATTGAGCAATAAAAGAAAAATATACCAGCATGCGATTTAAAAGATTAATTTATGTTTGCAACACGCGTTAGGATCATTACTGGACTATGTTAGCGCTGTTAAAAATACATGTTCATTTTTTGATGCCATTTTTATCTAGACATAAAAACAGAGAAATTTATTTTACTCATTGATAGTTACAATAAATCTGAGGTCTACTGGTTACCATAACCACCCACTATGTACAAGATGGCGGGTTCGCATCCCAACAGCCTTAAGATTTTTGAATGGGAGAAAATATTTATGCCGTCCTTCGGATGGGACGTAAAATGAGAGTCTCCAAACAGTGCGATCTCAGGTATTCGTTAAAGATTCCTATCCTAATTAGACGTGGATATGTAAAATTTAGGACTCCCTTAGTAGCATCTTCCGATTCGCCATAGCAGCATATAGTTAAATGAATAGGCAAACAATTGATACATAATCCGAAAACAGCTTTGGTTATAGAGTCGTTCAATAAACCTTATTCATTCTATACCTATAACTATTCGTAATCATTCTTACTTTAAAATATTTTGTCATACTATTCAACAACTTAAATTAATTAAAAGAGGTTTTAAATCAAATGACTTCATTTTTTCTCCATCTTTCATTTAATATGACAGTTTAAATTATATGATTCATTGTTTATTCATTAATTTGTTATCTCCAAGTGATTCTGTCAGATATAGTAAGAATTATTTTGGGAATTACCTGAAATAGGTTTATAAAATAGGTAATATAAACGTTTTCAATTCAAATGTTATTTTTATTGTCGCTGTTATAACGTAACAGTGATTACTGAAAGTAATTGGCGGGTATAGAATGAAAAAGACCCCAGTTATTATTCAATAAATATCTTTTTTAAAAGGTTTAACTTCAAAAGAAAGATATAATAAACAACCTTGGCAGCAATTGGTATTAATTTATTAAAATATTTGTTTACTGTCATTATTAAATTTATTTTCATCCAAACTAAATTAACCACATCAATAAATTAATTTCATTAATAAATTAGTTACCAATTAATAAACCGCTAATAATTGTGAAAACAATTAATTTATTATTAATACTTGATGTTTTTCCAGATTAACTCTAATCACTTCGGCTGAATTATGTATTAATGACATAATGCTTGTTAATTATGAATTATTCAATTTACATTTTGACTTTTTGTTGTGTTTTTTTAATCTCACATCTTTTATTTTCCCCTGCAAATCGAATCTATATCTTTTTGCATTTTACTCAGTTTAACTCTATTTCTTAACTAAAAAAACACAACATAAACACATAAAGGCGTTACGAGAGAGGCTTCATTATTTTATGTGAACTATAAATGGCCTGAAAGAATGTTCTTTCTTGGTCATGTTCAAAATAAATAAAAAAATTGTTGACTCCCCAGTTATGTTTCTTCACTATTACACACATAGGTATATACTTGTCTTTAGAATATAAACTAATCATGACAATAGAAGCATTTACTTGATACGGCGTTTCTGTGAAAACTATCTGCATTTATATAATGGTGACATCGGACGATTTTGCATTTCAATGTATCGATTGGATCAACGTACACATGGTGATAACACTGTTGCGTGTTCTCTCATATTTCGATGATGGTTTAGATTACCCTAAACTACTCCTATCTCACTCGCTCTCGCCTATCCTTTACATGTGAGCATTGGATGATTTGCAGGTATAGCTTGTAATTTCAAGTTCTGATCCAATCGTAAAATGGCTAGAAATAAATGCAAGGCCAACTTGATCACATATCAGTTCGTATATCGAGCCATGATTTCACAAAATTGTTTAATTGGTAATTAGTCATAGAAAAAATAATAAACATTTCTACTTTATTTCGATATTATTAAACATAGGGGGCAATAAAGTTAGAATTCTAAAAGAGCTGAAAAAAAAGCTTCGGAATTTCAACCATAAAAAAAAAAAACTCGCTGATGACCAGTAAAGCTTGTGGGTTATTAAAATATCAGTCTTTCATATTAAAGCTCTCTTTAACGATTCGCTGACCAATATTCAGAAATATCCCAATGTAGGTTTTAAATATTTTATATATTAATTCATAAAATCATGATGATTTTTAAATGGATTGATACTTATGACGGAATTTATGGGATATTAAATTAAAATAATATTATGAAAGGGTCAGAGGATGCAAGTCAATGATCACAAAATATAAGGAAGACTTATTTTATTTTTCCAAGGAGCGGAGTGGCTCAGTGGTAGAGCACTGAGTTGCCATGCCGGAGCTCCTGGTTCAAATCCCACTGCGGGCCAAGACTTTTATTTAGTCTGTTTGCAGCGGGAGATGGATCATATAGGATCTAAGTCCCTCCTGGGGCTCACCCAGCCTCTGTAAAATGTTATAAAAGTAGGGTACCCAAAATAAGGGGGGAAAATCTGGCGGTTGAGCGTGACCCAGGAAAAGTCACCTCCTTGCAGAATCGTTGTCCATGAAACAGTAGATCTCTACCATATACTGAACCCCAGACCCGTTCACGGGTTGTAGTTGTACAGTTTTTTATTTTATTTTATTGTGCCAACGTTTCGGTCTAAGATGTAGGCCGCCTTCAGGGCGTCCGGTGGGGGGGGGGGAGCTATATGAGTACCAACTATGTCGAATTTCAACTCGAACGTTGCCACAACAAGATAAGTCTTCTTTGTTTTGTGTAATCATTGATTGCACCCCCTGGACATTTCATACCATTATTAGAATCATCCAGTCAACTATTTACCACTTAAATTTAAATTAACATAAATATAGCTAATATAAATAAGGTGCTTTATGGCTATAGGTTGTTTCGGATATAAATTTAGTAATTTCAAAAATTAAGTTAGGGCCTGAATTCATATTTAATTTATTGAGGTTCACTGAAAAATAGGTCCAAACTTCTTGTCTTGTTCTTCGACGTTATTATATACTTTTTTTAGATTTTTACTTCACCAAAATCCTGTCACTATTCTAAAAATTTACATCCAAACGGGGTATTTTTTAAAATGTATTTTTTGATGTTCTTTAAAACGTTAACTCTTACGTTGTGTAACGTCAGTTTGAGTAAGAAATTTGATGTTTTGAGTCTTTGTCTAACTTTCAGTATTGGCTTTCCGGAAAAAATAAAATACAGTCATTTGGGTCGTATATTTATATGCTTTAATCATATAATTTTAATACTTGGACCTTCATCATTTTGTTGAATATTAGCCCTTGGTATTAGACTCGTTTAGCAGGAATTTGGTTATTTCTAAAACTTGGTGAACTTATATCTGGTTTATTTCATTGTTCTTCCTCATTAGAAAGCAGGGATTAATCAGAACACTACAACCCATGAATGGTTTTGGATTCAGCTCTTGGTAAAGAATGTGCTGTTACAAGGGATTGAAGGGAGAATATTCGTACGATAACATGCTCAACCGCCAGGGTTTTCCCCCCATTAAGGTTACCCACTTTATAGAGACTGAGTGAGCCCAGGAGGATCTTCATATCCCACAGGGCACATCCCCTTGAATTAGAGCTTTTTCTCAGGGCTGTTAAAATATTAAATAAATTATCTGACACAGTCAGATTTCGACTAGGACTTTCAGCATGGCAACTGAGCGCTCTATCACTGGAGTTACCCCGCCCCCAATAGGAGTTAAAGTGTATACAATTCCATGTATATAAAATGGCATGCATAAAAAAAAAAAATAAAAAAAAATAATAGAATGCAACGTAATGTTAGCGCCTAATAATAAAATAAAACAAAATACTGAAGTAAGATGTATTAAGTGATAAATGTCGGCACATAATAAATAAGTACTCACTTATTTAGTGTTTTATTTGACTGCACCCCAACTATTTCCTACCTTACTAAGATGTATTTAATTTGATACCTACAAAGGTATCTAATAGGTAGTTGGTTTCCATTCCAGTGAGTAATAACCGGTTAAAATATGAGTCAATGTTAACTTGCTTTTTCGGATTAATATTTTTTTGGAAATTAGTATAGATAATTCTGACTGTTCGGTTAAATCCTCTTTGACCATGTCTTCGAAGCATTACGTATCTGGAAGAAATCAATTGTTAATTTTATTGAAGGTGTTTTCAAGGAGTTGACGATCCTGGTTAGAGTCATTTGCTGGAATAGATCCATTACTCATGATAACCAGACCACAATGGCCTGAATCACATTTCCTCCATAAGCCGGGCTAGTTGTTTAACCATGACCGAAAATGGTGGCAGCTGTCCTCGGTATAGCATCTGTCCAATTAATCTTCAACACCCCGGTCGTAATAAAATAGGGTTTAGCGATCGCTTCAACAGGATACGTGACGATCAATCGAAATGGAAGGCATCATCATCCAGATATTAAACTTAATCAAGGCCGTTGAAAAAGTATATTTATAAATTTAATATAGTGAGAGGAATTCAAATTAAATCGAACATTTTATTAGTTAATTTAGTCAGTTCATTCTGTCAGGAATTTGCATTTTGCTCGTTTAATATATCTCGATAATTTTTTTTTTTTAATAGCTCTTACAGACACCAATAAATCTTATGATCTGTAGTTACCCAACTTTTTCAACCCAGTCATTGTCTATTCATTTGACACCTCAGAATTTGGAAATAAAAATCAGTCCTATATTTTGTTTATACTTTGAAATCTATCTGCATTATAAGCGGACAAGTGCTGGTGCTAGAATCATCTAGCAAAAAGTAAATTTTATTTCGTCACAATACTGTCAAAACTTTGTTAATATGAAAAAGTAAATAACAATTTTATTTTATGCTGCTAAAGCTGACTAGACGATGCTACTGTTGAAGCCCTAAACTTTGCACATCCAGTCATAATTATGATAGAGGTCTTTAACAGGTACCACACCACTTTATATCATCTCCGAAGGACAGCATCATAAAGGATTTATTTTTACTCCCCATTGAAAAATCATTAGGTCACCTTTCGGGCTGTGCACCCACGACTTCGGATATAGAAGTTTATTGTGCAAACCATTACACCATAGGTGATCCATAGTTTTTCTTTACATATATTCGTTATTGGATAAGTGTGAGAAAAATATAAGAGGTTCAGTATCATAACATTGTGATTTTTTTTTACGATTTATCAATCAATCTACCCAATTTCTTAATTTTTTCATAGACCTCATTACATATCTAATATCCTTAAATACGCCGTCCTTCGGAAGGGACGTTAAACGGGGGTCGCATGCCTGTATGATGTCAGGTACTCGTTAAAAATCCCTACCCTAATTAAACCTGGATAGGCAAAATTTAGAGCTCCCAATGTAGCATCTTCCGATTATCCATAGCGGCATAAAGAGACGTTAAATAAACAACTAACTGACTAACTCTAATATACTGACACAGCAATTGTGGGCGAAATTTTAGTTTGATTTCTTTTATTTTTTTAACTAGAAATTATTCCTAAGTTTTCATGCTCATGACAATGTGTAACGTGTACATCGATCCAGATATTTTTATTTGTTTGACCGGGAAAGTTTCCTGAGAGAAAATGTTAAATACTCGTAGGTATGTCTGAGAATGATTTTTGTTTAACTTAATTTACAGTTTTTAGTTAATAAATTCTGCCGCCCGAAATCGTACAGCGTTCATAACTATACATTGCTCCATGTGAAGTGTCGCAGAACATTGCTGCATGAAGTAGAGGTCCTACTATGTGTCAATTTTGGTTTTATAACGCTTTGAGACACCTCACCTGTGTATAAAATAGGATTCCCTGTGAGCAATAGCCTTCATAGTGCGCTTTATCTAAAATTCGTGTTACTAAAGCCAACTTTGGAGTTCTATAGGCTAAGGTATATAGAAAAAAACCCGGGAAAGTGCGTTTGAAACCAATGTGTATAGTTTCCAAGATTTAAAAACGCCGTTTCAAAAGAAAATACTGGTGCTGCACATGACTGCGTTCTTCTTGCTGGCTGTCTGCTGAGGGTTCTACCCCATACTAATGTTGAGATACACGCTGAAATATGTAGAGCACATGTGCTTAGCTCACTTCCAGTGCCTGTTCTTAGTAGGCTATTGTGTTCTAGTTATAGTCCAAGTCAGATAATTAGTGGCTATGCCCCTGTTGCAAGGAGTTAAGGGAGTAGTTTTACATTGAACAGTGATTATCGTAACAGTTGTATGTCTGGTTGATGATCTTTCTTATAATGGACACTAAATTACTGATTTATTACAAAGAATTCTCATTAATGGATTCTAAAGAGTAGAACTGTCTATTCCAGTTTAAAGACAATATTATTACTAGTGTAACCACCCATAGTTGCACTACAATATCTGCTCTTTCGTCTGGCCTCCTGATATGTATTTCTTTTGGGTAGACTTAGCAAGGCCTAAGGTGCTGAAGAAAGCGGCCAGAAATCGGGCTGGAAGAGTGAATACCTGAGGCAGCGGTAATCTAGCCGTAGGGAACCCCAAGGGTTCGCCCTCCTGGGGATTATAGGACAAGCCGTGAAATAGGGCACCAGAGGCTTCAATAAGCTGTTTCTAAGGAACAACATGGGCCATAGTCGCGACCCTCGTACGCGACACCTTGTACGAGTATGTACTCGTATTTCAAAACGGCCTATCACGCATTAATATTTTTTAGAAGAGAACGCCCTTTCTCTAATAATAAATCCATTTCTCCTACATATCTTTGTTTATTTATGATTTAAAGGAAAATATCAAATCAATAATTCACAGAGGCTAACTGATATCCAATCCAACTTTGTCTGTTCATTAATTTGTATTTCTAATATAATAATAACTGACTATTCATGACGACCGAACGCATTGTTAATTTTTTTTGTTTTCAAATTTGATGGACATGTTTTAACTCGGAAAAAGCGTCGCATGCGAATTCATTTTTATGTTTTAATTCTATTTTAACTGTGGTGATTTCAGTGCAAAGTGTAGAGGCAGGCAAAGTAGTTCATTTTACTGTATCGTTCCTTTTGAGATAGTTCAGTCTAATGAACTAGTTCAATGAACTAGTTCAAATGAACTACATAGTTCATTTTTCAAAAGAAATGTACTAAACTAAGAGAGGAATTGAGCTATAGAAAATGGGGGAGAAACTGAGAGGTCTAATGAACTAGAAAGGTTCTAGAAAAAATAAAAACACTTCTATATTATTTCTACATTTATTTTACATTTTTGAAATATTTACTTTGAGTACGTTTATTTTCTATATCTTATTCTACAATTGTTTTAGATTATTTACACTTATTATTTTACATTACATTGAATAAAAAGAATATCTGAAGAATACGTTAATTCAAGTAGTTTTTTATATCTTCTTTTTAATTATTCGATGTAAAATTTGTAATTCATTGGTAATTTAAACAAGCAAATAAACTGAATTTTCACTTGATCCAAACTATTACTGACCATACTATTACAGATTACACATATAGCAACTCGTACAAAACACGATTTAACCCGAAAATGAGCGACGTCGTAACGATGAACTAGTTCACTTAGTTCAGTAGTTCGTCTTTCGATCGTATGTCAGACGCCGACGGTCCCCTGTCCGAGTCTGGTAGCTGGTGAGTGGTGTGGACTAAAAAGAACTACAGTTCACCAAAACAAAGAGGCTATTTATAGTTCATTTTCCGGATCTAGTTCAATGAACTAGTTCGTTCACGTACTTCTCATCTCTGAGTAGTACTCTGGTACAGTGTAATAAAATAATCTTAATTCATAGATTTAATAGGCGTAGGCTTGTGCAAGATATCTCCTCAACTCTTTACTTTCTACATAACTATACTCTATTATCTGTTCCACTTATCATCTTTTCGTACAATATTTTAGAGCTAGTATACGACCATATAAGAGGAATGAATGTTTACAATGTAATATATAATATAGACATAATATCCTGTTGTATAATAATACCTTTACCTTATAAATATGAGGAAGACAATGGTCCGAGTGGAGGTAAAAAAAATTTTTTTTTATAATATTATTTGTTGACCTTCACCCGGACCATTTTCTTCATATCCTGTGTTAAAACCCCATATTTAGCTAAATAAGTTAAGTATGGTTATAACCGAAAATGTCTTTATTGATGAATCATATATCTATACATCCGTTGAATAAATGGTTGAGTTGAATTTTGTCCAAAATGGTGTTAGTGTACTGAGGGAATCGAGATCCTTCTCTCAGTGCATAAGTGGCTAAGTAAAACCTTTGCTTGAAATGGATTTGTTGCGTGTATTATAACACCATTCTAAACCACGAGAATGCCACGATACCACTTCAATTAACTCATTCTGGACAAAATTTGATTTAAAAACTTATTCTTCGGAGCTGAGATATACATCTGATATATATATATAAAATTCATTCACAGTCTTTATCTTAATCTTACTCACTTTGATTGTTTATGGAAAAGAAAAATGTTTACCAGATCAGGATTTAATTATAATGACGTCACTTTATGGAATTTTAATTAATTTTAAATAAGAATTTAAATTTACTTTAATTAATTTTAAGTTAGTTTTTTCTATTGGCTTTTCTACTGATAAAAAGTAAAGGTTGATATTTATTTTTTTTGTGAGTTCTAAAGAAAATATAAATATAAATTAAAAAAAGAAATTTACAGATGTTGAATTAATAGATCTTATCGAAGAAAAAACATTCTATTGCTACCTTTCAGTGCATTCACTCAAATCCAATTCACCCTAATACATAAATTGACTTACTTTTAACCTTTCACCGAATTTCCTGAGTAAGTGCTTGATTATAATTATAATTATGATTATAATCCATTAACCTATTTTCTTCGTTGTGCGGCGCACAGTGGAACGAATCACGCATTTGTTGGACATTGGACCAATTCTCTAATAACTAAATTTGTCCTTTATTTTGATCTTAAATTATACTTTATACTTCTTCTCAACAAAATCCATAGATAAATTAATTGTGAAATTAAATCTTATATGAAAAATTCTGAATTGAAATATAAATTTTTCTAAAAACATATTTTTAAAGCAATCCACTGTTTGAGGTAATGCATTAAATTAATCGTGCACCTACTGGAAAAAAACTCATCCATAATCAGATATTTTAGGCAAATAAAACTTGGGATTATTTTAAACGTCTGGGATTTTTCGGTGAAAATTGGGGGATAAAACTAAAATAATCAATTGCCAAAATCGCTCAAAATCGCCCAAAAAACTACCTTCCCAGTAAATAACTAGAATGTTTGAAGTTTTTTTTCCATTAGTCGGATTCTGCTACTAGGTGCTATTTTCCGAGAAAATGATTTTTTTCTTTTTTTTTTTTTCTTTTCCGGGCCTTGAGAATTAATTTAAAATAATTTCTGTTGATATTGGCGTCTACTTTTCGCAAGTTTTCATTTGTTTATCAATGTTTGTTTACATTCATTTATCCGAATCCTTATCTAACATAATAGTATTAACAATGAAACTTAGTTTGTGTGTGGTATTTGAACGACATATGTGTAATGGTGCACATAGGTGCAATAGTCCCTACAACAAATCGTCAAGTTTTTAAATTTGTATTTATTTGTTTTTTAAATTTTTATTTCGTTATTTAAATAAAAAAATTTTATATAGGCACCTACATTTAATATAATTTTGATGTATCAATTATACCTAGTGAATTAACTAACAAAAGTAATTATCAATTATTATATTCATTTTGTTTAATAATTAAATTATTTGGTTTGTTACTTTTTCCTTTGTATAACTTTATTTAATACCTATGTATCTGTCTTTCCATAGAATACTGTATTGTACCCATTCTAGTAGTATATAGGTAAAATGTTAGATAATAAATTATGGAACATCGAAATATCAAATCTAGAATTTTTACACGTTTCCCCTAAAATGTTTGATCCTGTTTATCATATAATTAAATAGTCCATTCAAAAAGCTTTAACACCGTGGCAATAGCCTTATTCTACGAGAACCAGAAGCGGAGATATTAATGAATGTCCAGCCCTCCCTAACGCTCGTTCCACTGTGCGGCGGTCAGGTATCTATCCTTCAACTTCGTTTATTCTGTATCATTATTGTTTATGCGGTTTTCTGATTGCAATGATATAATAATGAAAACTCTTATCTGTCTATCGAAGTAGTTTTCAGTAGATGGTAGATTCTCGGCAGGGCGAGCTGGATGTTGAGACGACAGAGGATTTTCGTCGGCAGGGCGAGCGAAGATGGTGAAACAATAGAGGTTGAGATGATCGACTGGGTCAATTCGAATTGGTCGAATCTATGACGAAGTTTAAACTAATTACACCTGCAGGTGGGCAGCAAATTAGTATCTTCTTCAAATTCACACAAAACAATTTTGGGCTCCTATAGAGCATACGATGTGCACGGCTAAGGGCTCGCGTCAACACTGTCTTCAAATTCACAAAAACAACTTTGGGCTCCTCTAGAGCATACGATGTGCACGGCTAAGGGCACGCGTCCACTGTCTTAAAATTCACAAAAACAACTTTGGGCTCCTAGAGAGCATACGATGTGCACGGCTAAGGGCTCGCGTCAACACTGTCTTAAAATTCACAAAACACAACTTTGGGCTCGTCTAGAGCATACGATGTGCACGGCTAAGGGCTCGCGTCGACACTCACTGGTCTGTCTCGCCGGGGCGAACAAAAGCCGCTCGACTCTCTTTTGTTTTTCTCTCTTCACTTTTATAACATATGTTTTCACACTTTTTACAAATATTATACTTATAACTAAACAAATAAAATTACCTTTTAAAGTTAAATTATTCTAAACAATTATGAAATTAAACGTTTAAATTATTATATTATATAAAAATGTGAAAAATAAGAAAATATAATGTTCTTTCTTTTAAGAATAAATGATTTAATTTTTTATGATTAAAACTAAAAATACTTTATAAGGTTACAACTTCATCTGGCCTTAACAATTATTAAAACTCTAATTATCAGAACATCGAATCTCATCTACAGTTTAAATAAGATACTGTACATATCTCGCCTGAATAAATCATCATTGAATTCACAAAGATATTATTAGAAATATGCTCATGACGTTTCCTGATATCTCGTAAAATACATACCTCATTTATAAACATCAATGACGGAGAGATAAAAGCATTATAAGATAACAAGCAATGCAGGAAATAATGGAAATAACTACATTTACACATTATCGATAGCCCACATCAGCATAAATCGGGAGCATGTGCGCTGTTGGTCCCTTTGAACGAAATGACATTTAATGGAGCTGACATAATTCAGGGCAGAGGCGAAGCGTGACACCAGGTGCTTGCGGTTTTATTGCCCTGTCCCCGGGTCTCCGAGCTCCCTCGACCACTTCACCCTCCACAATAAAGGAATTCTTGGAGTATCCTTCTCCTATTTGTACAAAAAAAAAAAAAAAAGAACAATGCACCAAACAAAACAAAAAACCTCTATACATGTAATATTCAACATGGAGAGCGAACGTAATGGTATAAAATCTATTTAAGATTTACTTATATGTGTTTTTTTTTAAGTTTGAAATTTTTTTTATGCCATTGCTTAAAAAAAAAAAAAAAAAAGTGACAGGAAATGTATTTTTCTTTTTAATTAGACAAAATAAGAGAAAATAGTTACATCGAAAAGGCAAGGTACAACATGTACACTTTTACATGTTTTAAGAATAAACTAGAAATCCAGATTCAAAATTATTTAGTTATAATTTCTTGTGTTATGTATGTATTTAGTTATGATTTCTTGTACAGTTTTGAGGTGTATTTATTGTAGTCCATGTAGTGTTTGTTTTATGTTTATACGATATTTTAATTTAAAAACTAAACAGATGGATATATCTACAGTCCCGGTGAATTAATGCTAAGTCGAGTTTTCTTCTAACCGAGTTTCTTGTCCTTAAAAAATAGTTTATTTGTAAGTTATTGTTGATTTTTTTTTCCGTCTGCCTGTTGTGTCCCCTCAGAAAAAATTCTGGATCCGCCCTTGAGTACGATTCTGCTTCCCTCAATACAGATAACTCTTTCTGAACCAAATTCGACTGAACCACTCATTTAAGATTAGTGTATATTTGTATGTAATATGATTGTTTAACTTAAAAAGACATTATATATTTATTTACCTTGGTTATGCCGTCCTTCGAAAGGGACGTTAAACGGGGATCCCGAGCATGTAAGATGTTACTCGTTAGAAATCCCTGATTAAACCTGGATACCCAAAATTTAGAACTCCCACTGTAGTATTGCCCGATGAGCCATAGTAGCATAATGTGATGTTAGATAAACAATCTGACTTGAGGTAAAATTTGTGTTAATTGCTTAGGTTTGAGCCTGGATTTTAAATTTAATTATAATTTTATATTGCTCGTATTATGAAAACCCCTTAATAATTACTATAACAAATAAAATGTTAAGAGAAAATTAAACATTAGGAGTCAATGATGCCTGTATACCGTGCTATCCACCCTCGCTGCTGTTGGAATGCCGGCACACATGGTCTCGACTCTAATCACAGACAGTTGCCTTCACGTCGGAGTGCCGGGGTTTAGACAATGGGCCACTGATGGGAAGATGCGGGCTCTTCTTTTCCACAATTGTGGATAGCGGTTTCATCAAGCTCACGTCTTTGTAATTCAACTTGAGCTATCCCTTCAAGATTGCCCTTGCCCACAGAAATGTTAATTAGAATCGATTTCCTCCAAGTACCAATAAGGTCCGTTAGCTATACCCATCTTAACTGTCATTACCGGTCGAATCGTCTTGCCATTATTAAATAGTTAGAGGAAAATAATTTGTTGATTCTCTCGGAAACACGTCCAGTTAATTTGACAATCTTGCTTCTTTTGATGTTTATTCACGTAATTCTATTAACATAATATACTAGCGCTATTCTCAATTTACAACAAATGCAAGGTAGGAGTGTTGTACCTTCTGCTTATTCCGGATTCAAATCCGGTTGTGGCAGATAAATTATTTAGTTGTTTAATTATAATTTAACAGCTCGAACGGACACTGATGGATTTGCAGATTCTCCTGGGGCTCACCCAGTCTCTATAAATTTGGAAAAAAAACCTTGTGGTCGAGTCTGATTTCGGATAAACCACCTCCCTCTACAAATGTAACAGTAAAGCCTTAATGCGCTTAACCCAATAACCTCATAGGTTGCAGTGCAGGTTGAGGTCGTTCCATATATTTATATAAAATTTTCAAACCAACTAAAACAAAGTAATAAAAATTAATAATAATAATCCATATGTTTATGTTTTATATAGAATTAATTATTGATAATTTGATAATAAATATTTAATGCTTCGTAATAATAATTAATAATTAACACTTTTTTAAAATGATCTTCCATGTTCCAATTAATTGTTATTTGCTTTATTTTATTTTATTTTTCGACGTTTAAGATTATTTTAAAGGAAAATATTGATTAAAAACAGATTTTTAAATTGTGTTTTATACTACCTACGGTTACAGTGGTTGTTAAAGAATTCTTTAACAATTTAATATTGTTGTTTGTGTGGTTGTGTGTTTGGTACTCCTCAAAAGGTTGTAGATACAGAAAACGTTGAAATAATCAATATGACTTTTTTAAAGATCTAGTTATCTTATAAAATATTATACTTATAAATATAAGTTATCTAAGGCATTAATTTTAAGGTCTACACACAAAATAATAACAATAAATTCTGTACATGGATGATACAATACCGGATACAAAAAATTAATCCAGAAACATTTATTATCCAATACAAGATTCCAAATTGAAATCAAATATACAGTTAGAGTAAATCGAAATATGAAAGCGAGATCGAAAATGGTTCCTTATCGCTCACAATACTTTCATTGTCAGTTTTTGCTTGTTTGACATTGTTGTTATCTACTCAATAGAATTTGTCCGAATAAGATTTATTTTGACAAATTAATTTAATTGTTGCATTTAGATTATTTATAAAATTAGAGCTTAAAAGTGGTGTACAGGATCATCAAAAGCGAGACGTTCACGATCAAAAGCGGATAACTACCATATTTCAATAATTGTATTTTTCGTTGTTCAGTCAATAGTTTGCCGCCTTATTTCTCACGGTCTTAGCCCGGTTTTGAACCTGCAATTTCGGGAATATTAAATACTGCTTGACTAAATTAGCCAAACATGTGAAAAAATGAATTTTTTAAGTTTGGGAGTTAAGCCCACTTTTGATCCTGAACGACTTAATTGCTTACACGAGAATACTTTAGGAAATTCATTAAAACAATTTAGGCACGACGAGTACTAGGCTAATTACTGTTTCTGAAGCTCTCAGTTTTTAAATGGGCTCATCAGTCATGTTTCATCAAATCGTTATATTACTTATGTAAAATTGCATTGTAACAAAATAATTATTTTATGTAATAGTTTTATTTGCTTAGTAAAAATAGAGAAAAAATTGCGTGAATAAGAGATATACGGGAGAAGGGAATCGCTAAGATTGTGAGAGGAGCGCTTCGATATAAGATGCCTGGCCATATTGTTGCCGAGCCTGGGGGGCCCAAGCAGCGCCCTATTTTATTGCATCCTCCGCGCAATTTAACAACTTTCTTCTTTCCTCTTGTCTATTTATTTATTTTTCCTCTTATGCTTCTCTCCGTATTTATATGTTTCCTTTATGTATTTGTTTTCTTTAGTACGGATAAATTAATACGAATAATATTGAAGAAATGGTCAATACACATAAACAAAATAAGTTTAACTTTTAATTTGTAGCAAGGTTTCGGACTAAGCTCTAGGTCAGCATCAAGGCTGAGATTAAAATAAAATAAAAAAACAGAAAACCAAAATAAACAATACAATACCAAAGGAGATATACAAGAACTAAATACAAGGGTTTAACATAATTATTATGTATGTATGTCCTACTCTGTTATTATTATTTTCTTCCTTCCTTCGTTCTTCATTTTTATCCTTCTTTCCCCACATATGATTTAACAATTAATTTTATCGTTTTAATATATATCTCTCAAAGAGGTCCATGTTTTTTTTATAGTACCTATTTCAAACTCAATTTTGCTTTCACCCATAACATGGCATCAATATATTTTGTTATAAAATAATTTTTCATGCAATTTTACTTTCTTTTATTATCTTTATTATATATCACTAATTAATTAATTTATTTAATTTATTAACTTTATTATCAATGTTTTATAGTATTTTTAATAGTATCTACCTCAAACTCATTTTGTCTTCCACTAATATCATGGTAATCATTATATTTTTTGTCAAAATCATTCCTCTTGTAATTTTACTATGGTTTATTATCTTGTAGATCTCTTTTCGTTTTTATAATTTCTCATTAATTATTTAACAATTTATCTTTTTCTCTTTTTAGTTTGTTCTTGTTATGTTTTCTTTTGGTTCTGCATTGTTTATATATTTTTTCTGTTTCATTTTATTCTCAACCCTGATGATGGCCTGAAACTTGTACCAAAGCGTTGGCACAAACAAAATAATAATGAAAGATAAGTTAAGATCATTTCACACTCTTCTAAGATATATCTAGTCAGCCATTTACACATCATTATGAAAAATATTGAAGGAGAAAAGAATGGGTAAATTTTGGAATTTCAGTCATCAAATATGATGACGAAGATGTAATTAATGCATTGCATTCAATAAGAAGAGATTATAAAAAGAAATTCTGGAGAGTGAGCCGAAAATATCAAAAATTCGATCAAATATCTTGTAGGTATTGTGTAACAATTTTCTACCACTTTTTTATTTCATTTTTATGTTCTATAAATCGTCCCTTGACATTTTTTATATTCAATTAACTTTAACTATAACGATATTAACAGATCGTTAAATACCCAACAATCACTCACTCTGTTTGAAGCAGCCGCAAAGTTCAACATACAAAACGGCTCAGTATTATTTGATACAAGTGAAACATGATAGTTACAGACCTCACGCTTTGAACACGAGTTTCTAGAACTATTTCCCAGAAGCTGCAGCTAGCTCCGAACACAGGTTTACGGATCGTGTAGTGTTTGATAAAGTTGGGAAATAACTCAGCTATTGGTCTGATGTGAACAGAGGCAGCTCTATTGAAATATGCGGATCTTATGGCATTCCAAACCACCTTTTGATGCGGAGATGTCTGACGTAGCAATTTCTCTGTAGGGTCGGGTCACCAGCTGGAGGACTTTAATCAGGCCTTCTGGGTTCCAATGGATACCAACTAGTCGAGGATCCCCCACCGACGAGCACATTCATCCAAGCCATTAAGCAAAGTGTAAGGCTCGGAGTGATGAAACAAAGAATTTTCGGTCGCTTCTCAATATTACTCCAAGATATTTATTAGAGATACCTAGCAAATTTAATTCAAAAACTCGTATTAGTTCCGCAGGTTGTCACTTCGACTTAAGTCACAACAAGTTTTAACATTTCATTCGTTTCTTTTTGAATATTCTCTGAAGTAAAACTAATTCTATTATATACCATTACACATTATATTTATACCATTCTCTTAAATAACGCTACTAATAAATACTTCCTTTGTTTAATATCTTACTATCCAATAAAGATATTTATTAATCAATTTTAATTTTCTAAATAGAAGGAAATTAAAACTGTAAGAACGGGACAAAGGTTTAAGAGTAAAAGAAGAAGTGACTTAAGAAGGGAAACCGATCTTAAAAGACTAAGTTATTTGTTATCTTTTCCACATGCTTCTAGGACAATACAACAATTTTTTAAAGTTATTTTTTACGTAGTTAAGTCCATGATTCATAATTTGCAGCTCACAATGTTCGAATTATTTGCGAGAATATGTACGTTGTGTTTGTGATAAATAATTATTTTTTTATCATTTCTTTTTTTAGCGTTATTTAAGAGATTGGTATAATGAAACATTATTTGACATAAAAAAGAAAGAAAAATTTAATAAAATTTACCTTGTATTTAAAAAATCAAGAGTTCTATACTCTTATTAAAATAAATATAGTTAAATAAATAAGCTTATTTAATTTTGTTCTCGATTATTTCAAGTACTCATAATAAATATTCATTATACATATTGAAGAGTGTTAACATTTATCGACCTTACGAATATATGTTTTATTTATAAATATGATTATGCAATATTTCATCTATTTTGCTTTTTATTTATATGATTTGCTTATTTGTTTTATAATTAAAAAAAATTGAATCGATGTAACAGGCAGTATCTATAATCAGAGCTATGTTCAAGAAATATTAGCAAAGTGTCGGGTATATATCGTTAAATTAAATATCAACAAATTATTTATAGCTGTTATTTCAAAAGATTAATTTTTAGTATGAATTTTTTTTTTCTTTTAAAAATTTTATTATGCTTACTTTTCAATACATCATAAAATAATTAATGAATGTTTTCGTCATTTTATAAATATGACCATAGGATTTAAAACTTCTGAAATAATCAATATTGATTTCAATGACCAGATCATTTTCAAATGTGTTTTACAATAGATAGTACGTTCCAAGAATAAACACATTCATATAGTCATTCTGTTACGAGGAATCCAGTCTATTTATTGTAATGTCGTTGCCGGTTTCGTTCTAAATATATCTGTGAACATTATTAAGATGAGAGTTTTATTCATTTTGGTAAGCAGATTCTCTGAATTCTTTATATCTTGAGATATATTTAAAAAAATGATAAAGCAGAATGTAAATGCTCCTACAGATTTACAAAAAATATTAAAAGTACGTCAAACACGTAGGGATCTTGATTATCCCAACACACTGTTGTCAAATATGTTACGCATTTTTTTTATCCATTAGGTAACATTTTGTATGTGATGAAAACGTGGTATTTCATTGAAGATAATTTATAATTTCAGCACTAATTTCATCGATGACAGATTTGTATTATAATATTAAATTTAATATCAATTAAAACAAAATTAAATAAATAATCTCGTGAATAATATATTCATATGTGCATAACTTGAAAAGTATTTTTCATTTATTATACAAATGGTCATTTCATAGATTTTCAATCTAGAGATTGAAAAACAACATCGATTCACTTTTCCTATTGATAGGTTTGTTTATTAGCAGTTTTTTAATTATTACATAAACTAGCATTATATATTTTCACACACAAAAAAACGATGATAGATTTCGATTAGAAATAACTCTAAAATATCTAATTTTAAGTAAAAAACTTATTTAAATAATACAACTCTTTAAAATTGGTCCATTATTAGTAAAGATACGGGGTATTGAAATTATTAAGTTTTATTTATCCGACCTATACAGTAGCCGGATCACCTGCAAGGCAAATGTCTTATCCTGGTTAAGAAACATAATGTATGTTATGGATACTTTTTTTTTGAGCCCAAAAAGCAACATATTTTTTGTCATTGGTTTGAATGCGTGTCATTGCCATGATTAACTGCTAAAATGGTGAACTGACTCTATTTTTATATCTTATATTTAATGGGAACAAATATAGCGTGTAAAATTAAACACAGATCCAGTACATAACATAAATATTTTACATGTGTATTGAAGTGGGGTTATTTTAATTTCAGGCTCATTGTTATGTTGTTTTATCAGACTGGAACAATAAGAATTCGTAATGGATACGACATATATAACGAGGTCATCTAGATTCTCGTATTTCAATTCAAGCTATGTTTTGTTAAATGATTAATATTTTTTTATTTAAACAAAAACAAAATATTTATGAAAAATATTGAATTTTATACTTAAATAAATAAGAGTTGGCTATCACCAGATGCTCAAAATTCTCCCTAAGAGAAGTCGAATTTACCCAATGAAAGATTTTTACCGAAAAAAAAGTTTTTCATCAATTTTCTTGAATTAATAAATCCTGTAATGCATTATGTATAGATATCGACATTGGGACGAGTGGTTACTTTTTTTATTGTTTTTTAAAGTAGTCATCAAGGATCTGGTATGGAAAACTTTCAAGGTTCTTTGGGAAAACACTTTTCTTCGTTTTTTTTGTTTTATATTCAAATAATAAATGGTGTATACATATATTTGAGTCCGTAGATTGATTGTCCCCGTGTACTTTTTTTTCATTTGATTTAAAATCAAATCATGCACAACTAATGTATTGTATATGTAGTTTTTAGTTTGAGATAGCTAACCACGAAAAATACTGAATTCAAATATATTTTGTCTGGTACCGTTTACTCAATAAATCCGTACTATGACTGTTAGACTTGAATAATATTAGTTCACCTTTTATGTATATATAATCGCCCAAAGTGTTCATAGGCGGTATTGTTTTGACAGCGACGATATATATATATATAGTATCAAAAAATCATACTCCGCCATGTTGCTGACCTTAAGAAGTGCCTTCCTTATTGTGTAATTCAACCTGTAGATTGCGTTATCGTTACTAACTCATTTTCATAAAAAGTTTTCGATAGGCGGTATTGTTTTGATAGGGGAAATGGTCCGAGTGGAGGTCAAAAACAAATTTCTCTTAAATAGGGAGAAATAGTTATTGGAAAGCCAACGTTTCGGCCCACATGACTTAACAGCATAAACACTTGAGCAGAGAAGACCTGCTATGTGGGTCGAAACGTTGGCTTTCCAATAAACAGTTCTCCCTGTTTAAGAGAAATTTGTTTTTGACCTTCACTCGGACCATTATCTTACTCTTATTACTGTTAGTGTTGTACTGAATTGGGCTTAGACCGTGTTACGAACTATACTGCATCTAAAGAAACAATTCAATTTCATGATGATTCGGCTGAGATTACTTCCACCGGGAATTTTTTTTCTCAACCTTAATGGAGCCCAAATAATCGACATTAGGCATCCCAGAGGAGAGCTTCTAGATCCCAAAGGGTCAACTCTCGGCTGTTAACGAAATAAATAATTTATCTGCGAGTTGCCAACTCTTGACCCAGTGCCGAGGAACAGCACTCTACGAACTCAGCTACCTAGTTCTTACTGATAAAACTCAGTTAAATTTAAAAAAAAAGAAAGAAAATTTTAATATTACTAATATAATCTTTATATTTCTGCTGAAAGAAATTGTTCACTTCGGTGATATATTTCGCCTAAGTACGTCCAAAGAACGTCTACAAACAGGTCTAGGTTTATGAATGTTGAGAGCATCCCCCGGAAGATGGCCTACACCTTAGACGGAACCGTTGGACTGCACCTCCTGACCATTTCAATCCATTATTAGAACTTTTCCACTCGACTATTTCCACTTATAAATTTCTTTACGTAAAGTAGACCATATTATAGAGCGAACCTCCGAGTAGATGCTTAGTATCTTGGAAGACCTTAATCCTGTTTCCGATTAAGATAAATTGATAAGTGTATTCATTCCTTCTCCAAGTCTGTATAGTTTTCTTCCGGTAGGACCATTGGTCCCTTATATACGATGACCAAGAGTTCGTAGCTACTACAAGATTGGGATTTATAAGAAGGCTACACTTTTGGCATCTCAATTGCTACTGGATGGATTCACGTGTATATGTACGATCCTGAGTTATGAAAGAAGGTATTAAAATAAATGATTTGATGATGATAAATAATTTTAAACTGCATTGGGATAAAATAACATAAAATTTATACGTGACAATTATTTTGTCTAAATCTTATTAATTGTTATTTTATTATTATTAATTATTTTGTTTGCATTGAATAGCGGTTCAATAAGAGGTAAATCTAATGATGAGAATTAATCTTAAGAGGCCAGTAAGCAAATGTATATTTTGAGATAAAAATGAACACAATGTTTTCACAAGCATTTGGAAGGCGACTGACGTTGAACCAAGGTTGTAAACATATTGTGAAGATAACTCAGCATAGACTGCATAGCGTGAACATTCCATGTCGACATTCCACAATGTCAAAACCGTCTCTTTGTTCAAGTAATTAAAGTGAAGTTAATCTGGAAGCAGGAACCGGTTGACAGGTAAATTAAGATATGTCAGAATTCCAGCCTCACTTTAAGTAGTAGGTACATTATCCTTATATGAATTGGGAGTTTTCATTTACCAGAGTAATTATTAATAATTTATCTTAATAGTCATAAAGATTCAGAGAGTTAAATGTCATTTAGTCCTATATAATTACAATAATAAAGCAATTAAAGAATGCCGGAGTAATGTAGTTGTTTTCTTAGGTTAATTTTATTTAAACTAACTAGGCGAATATAGCAAATGAAATCGGGAAATAATCTATTATCCTAATCAATAGGTTTAATGCATTGGTAAATTACAAACATGTAAAAACTATTTGCGAAATACGCAAACATATAAAGCGTTTCGTAATCATGATAATTAATCCCTTAAAATGCTGCTAAGTAAGGAGGGTATTCCTAGGTGAATTTTCGATATGCATTCTCACAACTCGCGCAAAAGTTTCTACAATTCAATTCGGGATCAAATAAAACTGTGGCAGATAAACAATTTATTCAGTAAACAACCATAGATGGAGTATGGATGATCACTAACCATATTTGGCCTCACTGAGTAAATTTCAAAAATAAGTGGATATCTAAATATTTTTATTTGAAAAAAAAGATATGTCCAGGACCGGGACTCGAATACATCCTTTCCAATAAAAATATTTAAAAATTAATAAAATCAATAACTAATAAAATAAAATTAATTATAACAATATATAATGACGTAAGTCAACAAGATCCAAATTAAATAAATGTTCAAAGAACATTCTTCCCCTATTATACATTGCAAATTGCGAGAACGCGGGGATATGGAATTAGCTAAAAGAACGTATATGGCCATGACCGGGGAGCGAGCCTGGTTGAGCCAGGATAGCTCAATTAGTAGAGTTCCAGCCTAGCGATCTGGATGACCCGGGTTCGAGTCCCGGGCTTGGACATAACAAAAATATTTAAAAATTAATAAAATCATTAACTAATAAAATAAGTGGATATCCTTAATTTTGAAAAATAAAAAAATTGGAGGTTGTCGGAAAAAAAATCACATCTATGCACTATTGGCTTAGAAACAGTACAGTATCTACTTTTGTACTGAAGGTTCTATATGGAATATAGTTGTACATTTATTTTTCCATTTATATCTAGAGGTAGGACTATGTTGGACGATGTGAAGGCATTGGTCAGAAAAAAAAACATGTAATACTACATACAACCCATGAAGGGTATTGGGTTCAGCACGAGCACAGCAGTACAGCATAGACTGTACTGTTTATTGGACAATGGCTGTCCTAGATCATGGTAAAATGAAAGATCTTCCTACGTACTTTGGGTATCGAATTTATAGCGGCTGGGTGAGCCCCAGGATGGTTCCCAGATCCTATAGGATCCATCCCCAGCTATTAACAGATTAAATAAAACTCTGAAATGGATTTGAATCCGTGACCTTTGGCTTGCCAACTCAGCGCTCCCTGGATGATTGTTCAGTGTAGAGGAAAATTCTCGAAAAGGCCAAGATCCTCCACAGCCTAGTGTGAAGAATTTATATCATATATTACACTATTTTTTAATTTTATTAATTTCTATCTTGTGAATTTTTTAAATATTTGTTTATATTATTTAAATAAATGGGGCAACGTAAAGGAATATTTTGAGGTTAATTATGAGTGCTGTATCTGCTACGGATCCAACAATGAGTGCATTTCTGTGGTTTATTTGTATTCACTGTAATGAATACTGCAAATACATAAAACATCAGAGTAAATACTTCCTTTCAACAACTCAATTCTTACATAAATGCTGCATAAATATGTATTATTTAAAATATTTCCAAGAACTCAATCCTTAACTTACACCATTAATCTCCGATAACGGAAATTTTATTTTTTTTATCCTGCATTACGTTCTCAGAAGCGATAAATATGAAATAATATTATTTTTATCATTATTTATAGTTGTAAATAAACCTGGCATATAATTAAAGAAGTCGGCCGCTATGACATGTTTCGTAATCTTTGAAGCCATGAAACATTTCATGCCTTGTCATTGTTACTCAGGGCTCGTTCAAGGAACGTGAGCCCTACCTCATTAGTAGCGAAAAGAAAGCAATTAGTAACCTTTGGGACCTCAGATCGTTATCACATCTTCCCTTCCGATGAGCCCTTGATAAGCCAGGCCGCTCTCAGGCCTCTATTGTCTTAACCGCTTTTTTCTCTTATCTTTATCGATCTTCACTAATGTAATGTTGATTGATTTACAAAAAAATAAATAAATAAAATATGAATCCCTAAACTAAGGCAGCAATCTATTAGAATTCACTTGACAACCGTGTTAATTTAAAAATCATCCAATCCTTTAATTTAATTACTATTCATAGGCATACAATCCTTAACAATGTAAGTTTAATGGCTAATTAAAAAAAAACAGTATGAGAAATTTTTCAAAAGTAATTATTCATGGAAATTTACTACTGTGTTATAACAATACAACAAGTAAATTGCAGGAATGATACATTATGAAATGCATAAAGACAAGTAGAAAAACTGGGAGTACTCGAATAAAACATTCAACTTATAAGGTCAGGAGGACATCTTCTTTTAGGACGCCTCGGAGGATTATCGGGAATTGAAAAGTTTGCTAGGTTTTAAACTAGTAGGTTTGAGTGGGAACAAAGTTCGCCATGAAAAGATTGATATTTATACGGGCCAAATCAGTAACAAATGCGACATTGTGGAATACTGTCCTCGTATCGAAGTAATGAACATTGATAATTTTACGTAGGATTTTGGATTGAATACGAGAGGAATTTGAGAAGAAGGTGGCTTAGTGGAGCCCCAAAACTCTACCCTGCAAATCCAGATCAGTCTAATGACTGTCGTTCATATGAGTCTTTTGTAATTAATTGGGAGCTTAGAGCGTTTGTCTATTAAATGTTGAACGGTGAGCTGTATCAGTAAATTATTAGGCCTCCAAGTTAAACTTTTGTCAAGTTAAAGTCGTAAGTAAAGAACTTAGGAATAGTAGTGGGGAGTAGTGAACTAAGGAATCACTGGGATGTTAATAAACGTTACAGGAGGACAGGAAATGATTCATTTATGACGGATGGTTGATGTGATTTGGCGGGATTTGTGAGAATTTATTTTAATCCTCCAGTTTTTACACCATTTTCAAAGTCAATGATATGTGATTGAAGAGTATGCTATGGTATGCTATAGCTGGAGTGATAATATACATATGTCATCGGCATACGTGGTAAAGAATGTATTAGGATGGGTTGGGAAGTCAGCTGTGTACTTGATTTTCTATTCATAGGAATACCTGGGGAATACCTGCAGGTTGAGAAAACCAGTAGAGTATTCATTATTATGGTTTAATTTGAATGACCAGATGGAGCTAGGATTAGATAATGAGAAAGTATGTAGGAGGTAGGAATCTAAGTAATAGTACCCGGGGAAGAAAAATTAAATTAAAAATCTAATGTACAAAATACACGAATAAACTGAATGAAAATACAAAACATATGCTAGGAATGAAGTATCTATAACTTTAAAATAAATTCGTATAAGTTAATCTCGTTTAAATAATTAAATATTTCGCTAATATCATTGCAGTAGTTGGTTAGAAATATTGACATACATGTATCTAGCAATTGCCTGCAATCAGTCAGTAAGTGTTTAGTAGCATATGTAGGCTACATTGTGCAGAGATTGGTTTAGGTGTTCAAGTCATCAAATATTGACGTGTGACATGTGTGTGTCTGATTCTCGTCTGTGTGACTTCTTGTCTGTATTTCGAATATCTGCTATAACTAACTTCACTGAGAAAGTCATCTGTACTTGAGATTTGAAAGGTTCATACCGGTCATTGTTAAGGCAACCTATATAGTCAGATGGAGGAATCATATTTTCCCATATAGGCATATTTTCCTATTTATCACCTTCTTTTCACCCGATAGTTATACCGTTTCTGAAGTAAATAACTGTACTTCGTTACCCTTTTATTTTTGAAAATGCGAAAAGAAAACTACACAAGTAGTTGTACTAGTAATTATATCCACTATCGTTGTACAAGATGTTTACAAGCAGTTAACATTTCAGTGTTTATAGGCATGATGGTTTTGAAATGAAATGCAGGTGTTTTTTTAAAGTTAGCCTTTCGTGTGTTTAAAGCCATTCTTAAGGTTCTGGAATATAGGATTCATTTTATTCGGTATCATTTAGTTTTGTTACGCAATATACTTAGTAGATTATAGGTACACATCGATTACAGTTGGCTGAACTTTTGTTCAAACCGTAACCAAGTTACATATAAAAAATAAATTTGAATGAGTATGGAAGTCAATATTTTAACTTTGATCTATTGGGTTATCCGGAGAATATTGCAGGTTTTTCTCTTTCTCGATCGCCTTAATATAGTCATTGACGGTTGATTTGCTGGCTTCGAGTTTTCCTGCCAGTTGTTCTAGAATTTTCTTCCTACAAACCACGGAGACATCATCACCAAGGGCAGAACGTGTGCCTTTTTTGTCTTCAAGGCTCACTTCTCCGCTTTGAAATCTCTGAATCCTTCTCCCCAGACTTCGTTAAAATTTTTGGCCGTTTGGCCCACGTTCCTTCCGAGTTTGAACTGGTTGTTAGGGCGCCGTAAGGGTAACAGGGATTGCACCCTTGGACATCTTTCCCTATAGAAAGTAATCTCTGATAGGCTGCTGCCTTAATCTGACTCAGATAATTTTTCTTTACAGAAAATTACCTACCAGGTTAAATCTTGAATTGTATAATCAAATATATAAATGGACGTCAGATATAATACCAAATGCTAGTTTTTTGAAACTTTTATATTGAAGGAAAAAAACAACAAAAAAACAAAACAAGAAATACATCAAATTACTTTTAAAAAAAATGAAAATACATTAAGATTTCGTTATATACAATACACCATATGATACTTTAAAAAAAATGAATTTATACAATAATTAAGTTTAATTGCGCAATTAAAATGAAATAAAAATGTCTATAATACCCTGGTCAGGCGGGTTTCTTGATAGAAGTTCCCTCCTGGTTTAAACGCAATGAACACACTGATAAACAACTATATGATTGGTGTAAACTGCACCGCGCGGGTCGCTATTGAACAAAGAAGTTGACTGCTGTAAGTTAGGTCCGTGAGGTACGCTAGACAAGACAACAATGACGACTGTTGTAGGGTAGGTCCATAAGGTACGCTAGCCGAGACAACAATGATGACTAGTGACTTTTTTTCTAATAAAAATAAAGAAAGTCTCACAGCTGTTTTCGATTAAATCACTCTTAAATTCAAACAAATATTACGTTGAAGTATTTTTACAGCTGATTTATTTTAATTGAAATTAAATTAATAGAAAATACAAAATAATTGAAACTAAACAAAATTATCAAATATGAACATGTTATTTTAAAAAAACTGAGCGGCCGTAACACTGGTAAAAAGCGCAAATCACGCTTTTTCATCTAAGTAAAGTCTAAATTATTTCGAAACGGAAAAATGTTCCAGAAGTAAACAAACATAATCAGTTTGCTATTTTGAGTGGTATTATGAATATAAAAAACGGCATTATAAAGCAAATGGTGCCAGAGGCCCAGGTCGTACAATTTATAAAATCCTGCATTATTTTTCCAGAGAACCCAATAATTTGTCAGTCATCGATACATAGATTCGTTTGGGTTTTCTTCAATTTTCTATTGTACAAAAAAATATATTTACCGCTATTCTTTCAAAAAGTAAGTCATACAACAATCGATGTATTTCAATTGAATATGCCGTAGGTTTTCCATATTTTTGTTCTACTTATGCCTTCTGAATATTTTATATCCTCTCTTCAGACAGACTACTAGCGTGATGGTGCTACGGTCTTAAGTGTCCTTTATTAATAATAATCTAGCCTGGACAATTTTCGAAACTTCGATTAAATATTGAGCTGGAAACGTGTCTACGTCCAACAAACATAAACACCTTACTATTTGGTGGGGTATTTTAAAGAAAGCATGAAATCCTGCGTTATTATCCGGACAACCCAATACCTGCGGATAAACCAATATTTTTTTTTTAAATTATTTTATTGATTTGTACAACTGTAATATATACATCTAGTACAATGGCTAAATGAATAAATAAACGCATGAAAGGACACGAAGAGGTGCTACCCACTGGCAGCACTCTCATAACATTTCTATACTAGAAGGCCCCGAGGCCATCTTCTCTTCAGACGGCTGGGAGGATTGTCCGGGATGGAATTGGATGCAAGGATGGAAACTAGTGGGTTTAGATGGGCCTGGAGTTTATTATGGAATGATAGGTATCTGGAATGGGCTAAATCGGTAACATATGGAACGTTAAGGTCATTATGGATGGTTTTATTTGTGACAAAATAAGGAGCGTTTAGGATTTTGCGAAGGATTTTGAATTGCAAGGATTGAATACGAGAGGAATTCGATGGTTTGGTTGAGCCCCATAGATAACCTAATATGAACTTCATATCTAATTATAATGCGTGTATATATCTGAATACAGGGACAAGCACAATATTCTCGAACATGAGTTGCTTTAACAAGTTGTAGCTTGATGGGATTAAAAGTCTGGGGATAGGCTACTCGATATCCATCACAAAGTCCCCTTGAGGTCCCCCACCGAAGGGGCCCAACTAACCGGATTATGCTGGCGATATGACGGAGGTAATACTTCCGAAGGGGGCAGTTAAAAAAGGATAAATTTCGTTAGCGGGGGAATGATGATCACGGGAACCGGAAAAAATACAAGGGGTGTGGGGGCGCCTGACCACGTGCGTCTAGAACGTAACCACTCACCCTCTTTGTAGCTTTTTTCTCGTTTCTGATCGACAAGAAGGTATTTTGTTTTATATTTAATCGATTTTATCTTCCGATCTCCTGTGGGACGTCAAAAGAAGCTTAGTCAGAGAGGGAAAGCTTAGTCATGCGAAGGAGGAATGCGAAGGATCGAGTCGAAAAAATTTCAGAAATATATCCTACTTCTGGTCAAAGCTATTTTGAAACCACCAAAAAAGCTGTTAAATTTTATTTTGGTGGTTAAAAAAAAATTTTGTTCAGATAAAATTTAGTTACTTGTGATTTAGAAGTTCGATATGGACTATAATAATAATAATGGACTATGTATGTCGTAAACAGTGATAATTCTGATATTAATAAAAACTTCTAACTCATATTAATGCAAATTGAAATATACAAATTTTATTAGTAAAGTGCCAATACTTGACCCCTCTAGCCTCGTTTTCCTTCTAGAAAACATCTCCATTTCATTTTCTTTTCAAAATCGATTTATATATCTTCTAATATTGCCATATATTTTTAAACTGTCAGTAAAACCCTAATCTTATTTAGCACAGAAGTAAAAAATAACAGATCAAAAACTGGGAAAATATGGCTTTATTCGTGACTCAACGACTTCTTTAAATTACCTCTGCATAATCGTTGACCAATATACATTACTGCCTCTACCATGTACCCTTCATGGGTTGTAGTCGTTTAGGTGAAAATAAAAAACTGGCACTGTGCCAATGTTCAACGCTGGTATCGTTTTCGACCATAGGGTAGCAACCGTTAATTATAAATGTTTTGTATTTTCTTATTTGTTCCTAATCGATTTATATGTTTATTTGTTATGTCAAAATATATATAAGTAACGGCAATGAGTTTCCTGATCTTGTGCATTTCAGTTGTAGCAGATTCTAGAAAAATTAGCACCTCACCAGTTAGAATCGTTCTGTTCTCTGGGAAGGGCGAGTGGTAATACCCGCCAGGAAGCCATCACTTGTCAGTCGAAATTAGCCTGGATTCGTTCCCTGCGGTGGCACTCACAGTCGGAGGAGTTGACGATGCCAGGGAATGCCAGCCTACCAGCTTCAACCATCCTACCAGCCTACCAGCAGCATCCATCCGCACCAGATTTCAATCCATATCCTTGGGGCATAGCTGTCTCGCCGCGGTTTCTCTCAACGTCATAATGTAGGCATCCTGAGTGCCCCCTAAACCCCGCTAAGCCAGATCTTCTACATCCTCCCTGGAGGGCTTTCTGCCGAATGGGAGTAGGCGGAGATCGTCCGAAGAGAGATGGAGTGCTTTCACTCCGGTTTTGGCTTACCATTCTTTCGATGTGATTATTTTTGTTACTCCCTGCTTTTAGTAAAATGAAGGAGGTCTGCCAATGCATTGCTTATTTTTATGATTATTTCTCTTCCCATTCTGTGGTTAAGTACTGTATTGTAATTACGGCACAATAGAAAAAAGGAACTTCTATTTTTTTATGAAAATCATCGGATTATTTATTTATTACAAACGATATCATCAAATACGCTTATGAAGTACATGCTTATTGCGTCTCAAAAATATAGGTTTAGTACAGACAATTGCTTCAAAATAATTTCGGAATTTATTCAAAAATAAATTCAGATGTGGTTATATACGCGATAAACTTATTAAGTTAAAAACTCTTATGCCACGGCCAATATTTTTAATCCATTCATCACATGTGTCTTCTGGTTTCGAGCGTGTAGTCAGATTCCTTGCCTACGTTTCGCTGGCCATACTGCAATCTTCCTCAGGGCTTAATCTGAATCTGAGAGTTTCATTTTGAGGTTATGGTATGCCATAATCGTTATTTTTATTTCTGTCATGAAGATCCCTGAATGGGCGAAATATTGACAGGTATTTTTGTTTCCTTTTTTTAATAAATTGTAATTAATTTTTTTAATTGCCCAGTAATTTCTTAATTTAATTATAAATAAATATGAATCCTGAGTTTATTGAAGTTTCAAAATTTATATGTGAGCTGTGTTTTTAGGAGTTTCGAAATGTTTCTCAGATTCCCACTGATTTGTTTGAATAACCAAATATAATATATGACCTTGGTGATGACAAACCAAAACATTGGGAAAAATACCCTATTTTAGAAAAAAGAAAATTAAAAATAGGTATTTTATTGTTTCCGGTTTTAGTGTAGAGACTTTTTGGTTGGAATTTTTCCACTTATGTATCATATTGTATTTTATGTATTTTTTGAGCTTTTGCTCTTCAATATTAATATAAATTTGCCTTTCTAAATGTGATATTGTTATATTTTTGAAAGAAAAATATGAATCGACTACTGTAATCATCCCTCACTATCTAAAGAGAAAAAAAATCGATTGAAGGGGGAAAAGGGGGTGAGTCAGTGACCAGTGGGCAGGCGTGTAAAAGAAGCAGATATAATTAGGAATCCTAATGCCACAGGACACGGAACAGTTTAGACCTTGCCTCTGATACTATCTTTAATTGCTTAATTAATTCTGGCAAAGTGAATTGGTACTTTATATTCTATGGCATGTGTAGTTTGTTGTAATATTTTACTGTCATTAATCTGATTCGAAGATAAACGTATTAAAAGAATAATAATGTGACAGTAGATTAGTAAATGATTTATTGTTTAATTTTTTAAAAAATTATCTACTCCATCTCGATCGGCTTAGATATGACATCTTAAACAGTTTTATTATAATTTACAAAAAATTCTAAGTAATATATTTAACTTTTCTATGTGCATAACAAAACCATGTGAAAGGACTTTTCCCAAAATAAATTATGATTTCATAAATATTATTGCTATTATTATAAAATAATAATCAATAATAGATTTGTTCTTATGTTGACTATATCTCAGAAAAAATCTCCTCATTCTTCTGATCATTTTTTTAGAATTATGCATTTTCGTTAAGTGCAGATTCCCGATAAAAGTTCATATGAGGTTTTCATAATCAAAACTGGATAATTCCAAATTTAAAAACTTTACTTTTTTTTTTACAAATTTTCTCTAGTTTAGTTAAACAATGCTTTATGCTCTCGGAGCTTTAGGTTCAAGACGGAACTATGACCAAGAGAAATAAGTCGGCAAAGTCTCTGCTAGGCTAAATTAGTTGAATAAACTAGTAAAAATAAGAAAAAATAAAATATTTGAAATTTTGGAGTTATCCGATTTTGACCCTGAACACCCCATGTTAAACCGTTTTAGTTAACATAACAATATATATTACATTTTCAGCATGAAAAAAAATCGCTGGATTTATTTTAAAAGCAATTGTTTCACTATATAAGACTCCAGCCTTAATCTATTCACAGTCACTCCAGACTCCATTAATAGTCTATCCATAGTCCATAGTCACCAGTAGAAAAGTCTTTCAATTATTTTCATTCGTATTGTATGGTATTTTGGTATTTTTTCAGGGATTGTTACATTTTCGAAATTTCCCATCCTTGAATTGAATTCGGTGAATGGCTTTGAGGTGTTGCAGTTGTAACCTTGAAGATCATATCAATTTCTAATCATGGAAAAATCGCATGCGATTATTAAGAAATTAAGAAAAAGTACATTAGGCATTTTATTTGTTCATAGTTTTGTTGTATGTAAATAGGGAAATATTGTCCATAAGTATGTTTGTATATAATGGTCACATTAATTTTCCGAGATATTTTTCCATTATAGTTATTCCAGTTTAAAACTATTGTTTATGTCATAATTCTCTTATTTTTTTTAATTGTCCCCGTTATTCCTTCTAGTAAACTACAATACCTACACGATAATTAAACGTTTTGCCTTGAATAATACGTAACATCGGTCCCAAGATGAAGAGAACAGAGGAAGCGGTAGGGAATGGGAGGTTGGTCAAAGCCGCCAGCAACAAGTATACTTCCACTTCATTCTCAGTTTATAACACTGCTCTCTTTCTTCCAATTACTCTGTTCACTCCATGTTTTACATCCACTCTCTCTGTCTTCGCTTTACTTCATTATTCTGATTGCTATTTCTTTCTCGTTTAGTAATTGGTATTCCTTCTTTTCGGCTTTTATTTTCATGTTTGACTGCACCATTCCTAGAAACAAGAATAAAAATAAAATTGATTTCGTCTTTTACAATTATGATCATGTTCAAATGAAACTACAATGAATATATATCAACTTAACCGTCCTATATGAATTCATCCTCAAGATTTAATTTTTCTTTCTAGAGTAAGTACAGAATATCAAATAATTAAGAATTTGAAGTTTTTTAAAACGTAAACAGTTTTTAGAATTTTTCTGGTAGGGTTTTTTTTTTTTACCATATTAGTTGTACTTTAGTAGCATTTTCTTATATATACAATTTGTGTCTGTATCCGAGTCAGATATAGTACTACATTCTCAAAAATTACTCACACAATATACACTTATATAATTACATAGGATATTTTTCGTTTGTTGGTTGGAAATGTAATGAACATAAATTACTCCAATTTGAAATATATTAATAGGAATAGTGCTCCCAGAAATTTAAGATAACTATAATCATCTTATTTATTATAAGATATAATAAATATCTTTTATACATCATAAAGTTTGAGAGAAATTTGTATTTTGTACCTCCAAAATACAAGATCCAATGGACTTGTATATTTGTAATTATATATTAGAATTTTAAATATAGATAAAATGTTTGTTAATATATTTTTATTTTACGTAGAAATACTAGAACATGGACTTATTGTTTGGTTGCTTTTCAAATGTTTCTATCCATATAACTGAAAATAAGAGAAGTATATTACAAAATAACCTTTTAAAAGTAAGACCATAAAATAAAATCAAGACATAATTCGTCCTACCAACTCAAAATTCGTGATATTAACCATCATATATATATATATATATATATATATATATATATATATATATATATATCATAATCATCACATGGCGCTATGGTCCCTGGAGGACCTTGGTCTCCTTGACAATTTTCCTCCACTTTAAACGAGCTTAAGGTCACCTTCCACATCGTCCAGCCATCGCATTCTAGGGCCTTCCTTTTCCTCTTTCTCCATCTGGACGTCCCTCCAGAATCAGCTTTGGGAGCCTTTTTTTGTCCATTCTGTGAACGTGCCCCAACCATCTCAATCTTGCTTTTTTAATAGAAGAAACTAGGTCAGGTTCTCCATAAAGGTCCTTAAGTTCTTGGTTCCTTTTCATGCGGAAACAATTTCCTTCCTTGGTTGGGCCGTACACTCTTCTAAGAATCTTTCTCTCCCATGTATTCGATAATCTCTGGTGCTGTTTGGCTAGAGTCCACGCCTCCCCACCATAGACGACGACAGGACGATGTATCGTCTTATATACCCATAATTTGAGATTACGGGGTATAGCTCTATTTCGGAACACGTTTCTGAGGGACCAATAGCATCTGTTACCGTTTTCAATCCTCGCCTTTATTTCATGTTCCAGTCTGTTATTTTCTGTAATAATGGTGCCAAGATATTTAAATGTCTTAAACTGGATGATAGTTCCCTGGATGATAGCGTGTATTTTGTTTTATCTTTATTTATAATGAGCCCTGCCTTCCTAGCTGCCTCTTCACATTCCCAGAATGCTTCCAAGAGCACGTTTTCATTTCTTGCTGTGGTGACCACATCATCAGCATATGCGAGGTGTTGGGTCATATTGTTATAAATACAGCCCTCTCTCCTTGCTTTCGTTATCATTATTATTTTCTGCAGCAACAAATTAAACAGCAGTGGAGATATAGGGCCTCTTTGTTTAACTCCTTTTTTAATAGGCAAGTCTCTGGAAATTTTTCCTTGGACCTTAACCACACCGCTACTATTCTGCAGTGTCATCCTTATCAATCTGATAAGTTGATAATAATTATATATATATATATATATATATATATATATATATATATATATATATATATGTGTGTGTGTGTGTGTTACAGCAACATATCTTCTAAACTTTGAGATCTATTTCTTATCATACTGTAAAAGAAAAACATATAATGTGTCTTCCGAATGTATGAACAAATGGTCTCCAGATTAGAAATTAGAAATATTCTAAAAAAAGGTAGAGCCATGTTAGCAACATTTTCTTCACTTTATTCAGAAATTTCAACATATTAAAAATAACTCAACCAGTCATTAGTCAACAAACAATTTATTGTTATCCGAATAGTTGCTATGCCATTAGGTAAATTAATGCTACAAAATCTGTTCCACTCGTACTTGAGGAAGGTACTCTGACGACCTTTTTAAAGCGTAATTTTTCTCCTTAAATTCATTTTGATTTATAAGTTTAGTTTTAACCTATTTAAATGATTTTATTTGGCATTTTAAATTATTATAAAATTATAAAATTTAAAAAAACAACAAAATTAAAAAAAATATATAATAACGTAATCTGTTTGATAGTTATTTTTATAATGCGGTTTGATATAATGATATTTTTTTACGTCCACTGATGGCCTGAAGATACCTGGAGTCCTGCACCATTCAACACCAGGACCTGGAAGGAAGTTAGTAGTGCTGCTCCATTCCCACAATTATCGACGCTGTCAGGGCAGAAAATTGTGCTTTCTATCTTGATATTAGATTGTAATGAACTGAGGAGAGATCTAGTATGGGACGAATTGTGATGGCTTTGTCTGGTCAGGCTCTAACACTAATGGTCCAGTTCCTGGCGGTCAAGTGAGTTATATGTATTTCTTCCGGTACAGATGATGATACATTTCATTGTAAAAAACAAGTAATTAACATTGCATATGATCTTGTTTCAATTATTGTTATTTCCATATTTTTCCCATTTAAATTGTTCTATTAAATATAATTTTGGGTTAGCGGAACATATCCATTTACACAAGATCCGAACAATATAACTCATAGAAAAATTTTAAATGTTTTTGGTTTATTTCGAATCTCACAATACACAACGAGATGTAAAATCTTACTTTCATAACTAATAAATCATATTTTACTCGTCGAGACTTCAAGACAAACCACTTTATGTTCCGCTCTCTTCAAATTGGTTACCTTGACAACCTATAAAAAGATTAAAAAGACAATGGCTTGGAGACCAGCTGAGTAACCATTAATTAATCATCATAACGTACTATTTTCATTATCATCTCGGTTTTCCTGTGGGTTATAGATACGACAATAACACAAAAGAAAGTGTATTTTCCTTCATTTTTTTCTTTACTTTTCCTCTACTATATGATTAATATAATTAATTTGTGGTTAGTTATTTATCATATTGACATTTAAAGTAATTTCAGTGGTTCAATGTTTTTTCACAACCCCTTTTTCTGTATTGAAAAAATAATAATGTATGCAAAAATGGAAATGTTACTAAGAACAATCTTGTAAGTCACAAAAATGATACAAAAAAATAAACCTTCCAATATTTCGCCAATTCATCATTAGGATAGAAGTTCATATTTCTTTCTTTACAATGTTTATATATATTAAAAATCATTATTATTAGCTGTTTTAACTTATCTTTTCATTTCATAGTTGTCTTGGTTTTTTCTTTTTTCTCAAGTGTGTATTAGTGTGGAATTTATGGTCTATGTATTTTTAAGCATATGATTAGCTACATTTTGTTCTTATTCTGACTAACTTGTAGAAATATTGGACGCATCTTGTGTAGTATATTAATTTATCGAAACCAGTGTTACCTTCAGGAAGAGTAAATTAATTAATTTGAGAAATATCGGTTTTCTTGTTTTCTGTTAGTTCGAGTTATAAAGATTTTTTTTTTATTGTTCGTTCATGTCCTAACATTTTCTTTATATTTCTTATTGAGGTTTAGATTTTATATACTTATGCAGATACATTAAAACAAAATTTAGTCATTGCTCAGTAGTTTTTTCTCCCGAATTAGCTTTGAGATTTTTAAAAAGAAGATTTCCTTCCCCTTTGTAGCAATGATATTTTTTTTTTAATGTCCAGAAATATACCTTTCTCCCTTTTTACAGCCTTGCGAGATAAAAATAACCCCTAATAAGGATTACACGGCTCAGATAAATCTAAGGTGGTAGATGTCTAAACTTGACAGTATGAGATCAAAATATACTAAAAGAACGCCTGGATTGCAGTGTAACCATTATCTACGAATAGCACTGAATTTCCGGCAACGTATCTCACCTGTAAGTCTGGAGAGTGTCGTGAAAACGTTTTTGTAGGCATCTTATGTATAAAGGGTAAAGATTTTGAACATCAATTTTTTTTTTTTCCTAATGAGTTTGCCCTTTTGTTTATTTTTTAAAAATCATTTTTCACTTTAAATTAAGTAAATTTAAATTTAATAATAAAACTCCCTGATCATTGTAATATTTATTCGAAATTTTTCAGAAAGACTTTTTTAAATGGTAATTTAATTCATTCTTCCTAGCTTAAAAATGTAAATCTTGGGCTCGAGTCAGTTTCGATATTCAAAGCTATTTATAGATTATTTATAATTATTAATAAATAATTATAAGATAATAAATCATCTAAAACTAATTAATTATGAAATTTATCAAAAACATATTTCATTGTCCTTATGGTTTCAACAGTGATATAAGAATATTTAGAATTAATTAGTGATCTAGATGAAAACTCGTCTTTATTTTTCATCCATGTTAAGTATGATCCTAACAATCAGGTGAAAAAAATTACACAAAAAACAAAAATAGTTCTTCCAACAATTTTTATTTATAATATACATTCATTGTCTGTCATATATCTGATGATTTTAACATTTTAAGGTTAAACATCCATGATTATATGATACTGTTTTATTGTTTCTGAAATTTGTTTCCTAAGATCCAAAACTGTTATAATAAATGATATAAAATTATATTATTAAATGTATATAGTATATTTCGGTACTTTAAAACGGGCTTCTATGCTAATTAATACATATTTATATCCTATCTAAACATTTTCATATTGTTTTTTTTTTGTAGACTTAAAAATGGCATACTACTTGGATTATTATTTTATATATGGATTATTACTTTAATATGATACGACACCTCCGATAGCAAGAAAATAAACCTTAATGCTCATGACGCACCAGTAATCTTTTGACATTAAAAAAACACAATTAAAACCTTTGTTGTTGCCGGTCCCTGAAGAAGGAAAGTTGTTTATTACCTCTTTTATGTCGTAGTTAGAGGAACATATCACCTCAACTTTAATTAGAGAAGTCTCCCTTCAATAAAACGAAGTTTTCGCCTACAAAAGAAATGCTGTTTTTCAACTTACGTTATATTTTTTCAATCTTTTGTGATTTGGATATATTTTTCTTTATTTTAAACATAATATTTATTTTATTTTTGTCATTTTATAATTTTGCATTACTTTGTTTATCAGCTACTTCATGTCCGCTTTTACGGTATGTATGTAAGGCACTGTACAAACAGTTAACTTTCTTTCCTTATTTAACATAATAGATAATTCATTTATATATTATTTTCATTCCATAAATATATTTTGAAAATAAGTAAATATTCACTTCTATATCAATAATGTGGGAACTATTTCAATGAAAACCATGGGAATATTCGATTTAAGTGTAATGTTTTTATCAGCTGCAAGAAACATTATCACCGCGTTAGGCTACACCTACATTGGATCCGATTCGGTGCGACGTGATTCTATCACGACTTGGGGTGTATACATTATACATATTTTACTATACATTATAGTAAAATATAAATGTATTAAAAATAATTAATAAATAATATTAATTTTATAAATTTAAAGAACCAAATGTTATAACTCTCGATATATTTCAGTCATTTGGTTTGTTAGCGACGTCTCATCGTATAACACCGGATCTAATGTAAGTGTAGTCTTAGGGGAAGGTTGTTGTAACGAACGGACAATTCGCTGTTGGTTTAAGAAATTTTCAACTGCTGAGACAGATTAATAATTTATTTCTCATTTCTTCTAATCAGATGTTAAACAATCACATACGCATCGTGTTGTGGGGCTATTGACGTAATGGAACAAAAACTAATAAAAAAACAACATGTCGTTTGTTCATTTAATGTCACTTTTTGCTTCTCTGGCTAATCGGACGATGCTACATTGAGAGGTCTAAATTTTGCCTATCCAGGTTTAATTAGGATTTTAACGAGTACCTGACATCGTACAGGCTCGGAACCCCCGTCTAACATCCTTTCCGAAGGATGACGTAAGTAAGGGTTTTTTACTCCCTTTGAACCCGCGATCTTTGGCCCTTATGTTTCACGACAGACAGTGAAGTAACTAAAGCTAACGAACTGTTATTAAAATGTATAGAAATGGGGATATGAAATGTTTTGATTTCATAAAGTTGTTTTACTAACTTTTTTTATTTAATAACCCTTCCTCTGCAAATGGACATTTCATATGAAACGATCCAATAAAATCCCTGTTTTTCAGTAAAAAAAAATATCTTAATTAATATTAGGGAGAACCGTTTATTGGAAAGCCGACGTTTTAACCCATATCGCACGTCTTCTTCACACTTGACAGTAGACTCAATATAATTGGGTATAACTAATATTATTCTATTATAGTATAATTGAATAATATTGGTTGACCATTTGTTGAATGAAAACTCAGAAAATAGTGGGAACTGCTTATTGGAAAGCAAACGGTTCGACCGAAATTGCAGGTCTTCTTCAGGTTTAAAAATACAAACAAATTAAAAAGAAACATGGTAAATAATAAAAATACATATGGGCATCAAGTGGTATAAGTGTCTGTACGATGTCAGGTACTCGTTAAAAATCCCTACCCTAATTAAACCTGGGTAGGCAAAATTTAGAGCTCCCACTGTAGCATCGTCCGATTAGCCATAGCAGCATAAAGTGACGTTAAATGAACAAACAACAAGTGGTACAAGTGATAAAAAATTAAGATGGGTGACCCTAAGATAATTATAAAAGCAAATGTTAATGGAATAATTATTGGATTATATAGTTCAACAATAGATGACAGAGATCATTTTCTTCCTCTTAAAAAAATAGAAAATTACTTAATTGAATATTTAACATAATATACATCGTTTCTAACCCCAAACAGTAATAAGGACAGGGTATTTTTATATAGTACTGATAAAAATAGGAGGGGTACTGGTGTTTGGTCAACTGGACTGTTATAATAATAAATGGGATTAAAAATTCCTCAAATAATATTATAATTCGATGCTCTTGATTAGGGATTTAGATAAGTTGAAAAAAATATCTTATTAAATTCTTCTGAATAGAGGATCTGAAATTGGGGATGCTGATCCGGGGATGGAAGATGGGGATGAGGGGTTGATATAAGTCTCATCTAAGATTTTGGATTAAATAAGGGACGGACGGATGACTATTAAAGAGGTTTTGCCTTATCGTGAGGAAACAGTCCCCGGCCCGGTCCGACTGTACTAATTATCTCTTACAACTCGCCTGTTTATTGTGTTGTCCATAATCCCTTAAGACCCCATTATAATAACGCCTGATAATAATATTATTATTCGCAATTATAGTCTACTTCAATTATTTCCTAATTAGAGGCGGCTAATAGTATCTGTTCAATGATATTTGGTATTAATTGCTTTGTCGGTATTAGATCGGATAGTACGCAAAATTAGTTATAAGGAATTATTTTGGAATAGAGGTTTTAATGTATTAAACATATATAGAAGAGCAAACGATCATAAGAGTCGTGAAATACTTGTTATCAAAAATTAAATCAGAACACAAAAATACCTGTCAATGTTTAATTTATCTTTGTAGCTTTGGCTCTTTAATGTTAATAAATTTAGTGGAACAGCCGAATATGTCTTGATAATACCATTTCCCTCTTGCTCTTTTAGTTTCATTTTTTATATGGTTTCTGGTATTCTGTTTTTAGGTTATTTATTATTTTTTCCCTTAGTGGTTTTGGAAGTTTGGTGTGTGTGTTTTGCATTTTCTATTTTGCATTTTATCAGCCATTTTATGTAACCTTTACTAGCTGTTGTTTAGTAACCTTCATTTTGACTCAGTATTTGCATCTTAACCTAGAAATGGTGGGATGTTACCTGTGGTTGGTTTATTGTTGTATTTTGAAGTTAGGATGTGCTTTATCGTTTTGTCTTTTCTATTATTCCCTTTCCGTCCTGAAGATTCCTGAATAGGTGAAATATCGACAGGTGTTTTGTTTCCTGTTTTTAGTTTAGAGACTTAAGCCTTTCAATTGTTCCAGTACTAGCTTAAATCATTTATAAATATGTTTTCTGAGTTTATTGCGGTTTCAAAATTGATATGAGTTGAGTGTTTTTAGGAGTTTCAAAATTTTTCTTAGACTACCATCGGTTTGATATCGATTTATTAAAAAGTACGACTTTAGTGCTGGTAAAACTCAATTCAATTACAAAAAAAAAAAAAAAATCATCCTGTGGGGTTTGAGTTAATTACCAATCTATTATAGTCTTAGTTAACAAATATATAAATCATTATTGTATTTAAACTTGCGAAAAAGTGTACAACATGTAAAAAAAATTTACCTACACCATATTTTAATTTGCACATGCACAGGTTGTTTGATGAAAGATGCCTAAGGACGCTCCTACATTAGATCCGATCCGATCCTTACCCAGTCTCTTCAGACCTTTAGAAACGAACCAAATACCTCAAATAGATAGAAAATGCCTTTGTTTCGACGAGGCGAAATCGGATCCATTGTAGCCACTTGCTATTTATTTAAAGTATTTGGTTGTTTGTTTGTTCATTTAACGCTGGGATGGCTAATCGGACGATATTACAGTGGAAGCTCTAATTTTTTGCCTATCCAGGTTTTAATAGGAAAGGGATTTTTAACGAGTACTTGACATCGTGCAGGCTCGGGACCCCCGTTAAGTGTCCCTTCCGAAGGACGGCATAACGCTGTAGCGGCATTTAATCTCTTAAAAAAATATCCTAGTGCCACCTGCGGGGCTACGAACCCGCGATCTTGGGTTTAGTTGATTGTTATGCTAACAACTAGACCACAGGTCATGAAGTATTTGGTTGGGGAGTCGTAACTGTCAGAACGGTGGATCCTTCAATCATCAAGTTAAATACGAGTCTACTAATTGACGCGGATCAATTATCATATTACGGCTGCAAAAGTGCCATCTAGAGAAGAACTTGAAAAGAATACCTGATAGCAGTTAGCTCGTGAGGTAGCGAATAGTAACTTATAATACCCAATAGAATTAGAGAGATGTAAAGATGTATCTTCATCTCCTATATCCCCCTCCCCCTCCCACCATCTCTCACTTTCTCTCTCTATCTCTCTCTCTCACTCTCTCTCACTCTATCTCTCTCTCTCACTCTCACTCTCTCTTTTTCTCTCTCTCTCTCTGTCTTTCGGTCAATCCATCTTTCTCTCAGTTTATAATTACCTGATCCTTATCTACTCAATTCACACTTCGTTGAATTGATCATCAGCGATGCTTCCTTTGATATCCCAACAGTTTCGTTCTGTTCAAGCCGATATGGTCGAATCTTTCATTGCGTTGTGGGGTTAAGTCGGCAGTTTATCTTTAGGGCTAATTGCTGGAAAATTTACTTACTGTTATACCTTGCTATCAAGTGCGTTTGTATTCAAAGGTATTTTATTGATTCGATTAATAACTGGCATGAATTGAAAACCGATCCCGATGGTATATGAATAATAATTTACACATTAATAATAGTGCTCTAATTAAATTTTCAATATTTTTATTTTGAAGAGAAAAGATATACCCTCGGCCATATGTAATATTTATTTTCTCTTTAAAATAAAAATATTTAAAATTAAAACAACTAACTAATACATCAAAATAATTACATTTTCGTTGCAGTAATATAAAAAAGAATCCAGCAAATAAAAGCTGATACCATAATTCCACTGACAACTGTCCTGCATCATAAAAAAAATAATAAAGGCCTCTTACTACGAATTAATCTAATTAATTATAATAAGACTATTAATTATAATAATGCCTTTTAAGACTGTGTACAATAACAATAATAGAAAACCCTGCTTAACAGTGAAGTAGTGAGGGCCACCTTCTCCTTAAACCCTCCTCCACTAGTTCAGAACACATCAAATAGTTACTAAAAGTTAAAATCAATACAAATATCTTCTATGTAATTGTAATATGGACAACACATGATTTCCTTTTACAATTATTGAACTAAAGATCATAACGGTCATATTGATATATCTGAAAGAATAATATTCGCAAATAAAATATAGTAATAGCGTAGAAGAAATCAAATCACTTGTTGTCAAGTGGTTTCGCAATAGGTAGGTGAAAAGTAGGTGATATATATATATACGTTAAATTTATTAATTACCCTCTTTAATTATTTAAAGTTTTTATCCTCACTGTATTAGTATAAACTACAAGCTAAGGTAATTATAAATAAGATCAGTATATGTTTAAGTAGGCAGATGTTTTTATTAATTGTAATTATCATATACTTTTAATTGTTATTAATTAAAATATTCTGGATTTATAATGATTATATATTTTTTCAGGTATTCTTTTGGTTCAAACTTCCTCATAATCCTTTCTCAGTAAGTAAGTTATTTTATATTTCTGGGTATCGTATGGATATTATTTTCGCTATCAATAATACAAGGTAAATCGTATTAAAGATAAGATAGACCTACGAAGAATAAAGGCTTCACCCCAGAGGCACCATAGAGAACTTAGCGATCGTCCTACGCCGTTGCACATATCAGAAAGAAGCGATTAAATTTTACGGCCTCATCAGCAGACTCCCACAGACCAGACTAACCTACGGAACTCTTAGATACATTTAGCGACTCCCTGGACTACACAAGTCAATATTGACCTGGAAAAAGCCCAAGTATACTCAGAGGATATGACGGTCTAAAAAGTTATTAGTGATATCTGAGAAGACAGGACCCACAGACCAGAGTTCAAAGTGACCGAAGAAAGGAAGATGGCCTTTAGTGAACGAATGAAGGAGTACAGAAACACATTAATTTATTCCCAAGATTCCTATCGGAACTTCCACGGAAATTAAATTTCAATATTATTTTAAAAAAATATTTATTTACATTTACGACTTTATAATAATAATACATTAAGTAAATATATATAATGACACGATATAAAGGCAAGTATAGAAACAATCCACTCGTATTACTTGAATAACAAATTAAATTGAAGAGGTCACGAGAGCATCTTTTTTTCAGACGCCTAGGAGGATTATCAGGATTCGGAGAGGTTGTCAGGCTTGACACTAGAGGGTTCGAGTGGGAATTTGAAAAAAATGGGACATTAAGGTCAATATGGATGATTTTGGTCGTAACAAAGTATGGAGCTTTAAGGGGTTTACTTAGGATTGGATAAGAAAGGATTAGGATGGCATCATAGAGCCCCAAAGTTATTCCGTAAGTCCAAATGGGTTTTGTCAAAACCGTCATTCCAAAGTGTCATGTCTTTTGTAGTTAGTTGGGAACTTATAACGTTTGTATAGGTAGTGTTAAAGTAGTGACAATGACTATTGTCCAAAAGGGCATTAAGGTGATTATGTATGACTTTATCCGTAAAAAAGTAAGGAGCATTGAGAAATTTATATAGAGTTTTGGATTTTAACTATTAATAAGAGAGGAATTCGATGGCTTATTTGAGCTCCAAAGCTCAACTCAGTAAGTCCAAATGGGTCTTAAAACAGTATATGAAACTTTTAGAGTTAATTGGTAGCGCAGAACGTTTGTCTTGTAAGAGCCTGAAGAGTATTTACTGTTACGATATTTGAATGTTTTAAATACGATGTATTTATAGTTTTATTTTATCTATTGGTTACAATTGTAATTATCTTCTCATTACTACTTCTTGTTGATAGGATAAGCGATACATAGACCAAGGTTTGATGGATGTGGGCAAACTGATGGCGGTATAGCAGCCCATTCCGGGCGGAACCAATAGATGTTAGAAGCGATGCGCCTTTGAGTGAAGCACCATGAGCCGAAAGCCTATGGAGCCTTCCATTTGGCTAATAGCTGGCAAGCTCCTCTCCTGGCGCTATTATATTCACGCGTGACCTCGCCCCAATAACATATTCCTCGTCGCTCGGGATTGCACAGAGTTCAGTTTCAGTGGCTTTAGTCCCTGCTCAACTTGGGCAGCGAGCGGTATTTGGAACCAGGAGTTTCGGCATGGCAATTCAGTGCTCTAGCATTGAGCCACTCTTCACTGAAAAAAATAAAAAATGTATGTGCCAAAATGATTCTCAAATTAATTCCCATTTTTATTATTAATGTCAGAAAATATGACTTTATGTATGAGCCATGAATCATCATTATCAAGTTTGTATAACTCTTCACAACACCATCAGTATGTAGATCTAGTCTATAAACCCCTATTATATTTTTTAAGAAAGAAAAGGGAACCTGAGGATTCATTTTAATAAATTAAGAAATCTGCCAAGCCTATGGGTAGCTGCTGTATCGCCCTAGAATCAATCCGATATAGTTTCCGCAGAGCAAAACCTCCTGATGAATAAAAAATTATCTGAAAACCCCTACATACTGGTATCTAGTATATATGATAATCGATAAATACAATGAACAGTAATAATTTCTAAACGAGGTTTGTTAAACATTCTGTATCCCTCAATCACTTGTTTCACCTCATTAACCTCTTTTTCACTGAAGCCTTTCTGTTTTTTATTGTTAAAAAAAATATTCACTAAACTAAAATCTTGTTAATATTGAACTAAAGTTAGTTGTTTTAATTTTAAATATTTTTATTTTGAAGAGAAAAGATATGCCCCCGCCCGGGACTCGAACCCGGGTCCTCTGCCTTACCGTGACAGGACTCTACCAAGTAAGCTACCGGATTTGATACAAGCCGGGGACAAATAACAATTTTCAATGACATTGACATTTTCAAATGACAATTTTCTCTTAAAAATAAAAATATTTAAAATTAAAACAAACACCTAATAAATTATAAAAAAATTATAAATAGTAATATGACCTGTGTCAACAAGTTCCTAAAATTAAAGTAATGTTCAAAGAACATTTGTTCTCTTGTATACATCGCAAAACTTTAACGTGAAAACGAGAACATGGGAACATGGGATCAGATATGAGAAAAGATTTGTCCCCGGCTGGTATCAACTCCGGTAGCTTAGTTGGTACCGGGTCGTCTAGGACCCGGGTTCGAATCCCGGCCGGGAGCATACCATTGCTCTTTAAATTAAAAAATATTAAAAAAAAAAGTATTTTTATTTAAAATTGATTGTTTCATAGTTTAAAGAACAATTTAAGAATGTAGTTTAATGCCTTAGAATTGCTGGAAATTATTCATTTTACCCTAAAGTAAAAATTATCCATAAAGAATTATTTATACCTTATATTAATGTATTCATCAACAAACTGCGTAAACAATTCTTTTTAAAGTCTAAAAACAATAAAAACCTCTTATAAAAAATATTGGGCACTATACAAATAATTGTACAAAACCGTATGTACATCAAAGAACAAAACATTTTTTACTGTAGGATACCAATTTCTTTTATATTATTATTATTGTTTCTATATATATATATATATATATATATATATATATATATATATATATATATATGTGTGTGTGTGTGTGTGTGTGTGTGTGTGTGTGCATAAGTTATTAAGAATGTGTTTATTTTGTTATTATTAATTTTTTTTCTCTTTTGACAATTTTTTCTATCATTGTATATTATAGAAAAATTTAAATTTGTGCAATTGTTTTTAATTTGAGTCTGGTCTATTTGGTACAGCATTTAATTTTTGTGAATTGTAGCAAATTATATAAGAAATTATATTACAAAAAAAAAAAAAATGTAGTTTGAAAACCCATCCTATTTTCTTTAATTTTTTAATATTATTTAGTACAGAATATTAAATCAAAGCAGTGGAATCGGAAAAAAGAAGTCATTATTAGACCCTATGTTCTCATAACAATAATAGTATAGCCTTAATAAAGAAAATATGGTCTAGGTAAAAGTTATGCAGTATACTACATTTCATTGTCAACAATAGATCTGGAATAAGTAATTATCACCGAGACTTACTCTGGATATCGATACCAACCAAGCCCTGTTAACAAACCCGTTCTGAGCCGACTACTATCGAAACCCAAATCCGGAAGATCCCTCCTTACCGAACACCAAAATCCCTCAGGGTAATCTTCCCAGCTATTGCTCTGCCTGTAGTATGTTTAACCTATTATTAACATTTTAACGATTGATTCGTCTATGAATTCAACAACTTTACAACACTTTTTTGCCGATATTACCTTCGTTTTTAAAAAAAAATAAAAGCTAAAATATAAAACTTTTTTATAAATTTATATTTGTATATTCATATCAGTTGTGAGATTTATGAGAAGTCGTGATGGAGGTAAATGTAATGAATAAAAAGGTAATCAATATAAGCTTTAGTAATTAATAACGAGATGGCTGGTTCAGGTTTAGTATGGATGTTAATTATAGTATACTTGATATTTTACGGGCTTACAGGTACAAGACAAGTCTAAGTTACACGCTCTCATGGATTCTGACCCTCATTATCTCAGGATACAGCAGTACGTTGAGGAAATGCTCTGCTATCTGTTCTCCTTTGTTCGTTTTTTGTTTTGTTTTTTCCATTTAATAGATTTTCCCACAACAATTATACTCACTTTCGAGTCTGTTACCATTTCCTCTACGTAACAGGTTCTACTAACTTAGTGGCTACTTTTTTTTTCCATATCAGTCGTAAGTTATACCTGGTATCAGTTCCGCAGGTTGTCACTACGAGTTGTAACACGAGTTATAACTTTTGATTCATTGATTAATGAATGTATATGATAACTATTACTGACTTGAGGTTATTGAACCGACCTACACATACTATTAAGGTTATATCGTATATATGATTATATAACCTAAACAGTGTGTGAAAGTCGGTTCTTTAATCTATATATTCGAGTTATTGTTCTTGATGCAATGATTACCAAAATAGACAGTTTTCCCATAATTAAACTCTTCTTTTTATGACAAAACTCAGGATTGTTTTTATTTTAGAGAATATTAAAAAGGATAGGAATGAAAAGTTAAAACTCGTTGTGATTTAACTCGAAGCGACAACCTGCGGAACTGATACCTTCTGCCTTAAAAAAAAATGCCAGTGAGTACTCAACTAAGAGTTTGTTTGATGCTATTTCAGCGTAATTTGTATTATTATTCCAAATGAAGTTGTTTTTTTATTATTTCAAAATATAGTTTGAGGGGGAATAAAATTTTTCGTGAAAGAACTGATCGGGTTCGAGCCAAATCTGCAAGAAATCATTATGAATAACTTTATTTGTAACGAAGTAGGGAGTATTTTACGAAGCATTTTTTATTGTCAGGATTAAAATCGAGAGGAATTTGATGGCTTAGTGGAGCCTCAAAGTTCTACTCTGTAAGTTCAGCACTTATTAAATATGTTTAAAATCAAAACATAGGTTTTTTATAAGTTTAAATGAAGTTGCCAATGGTAATTTATGTCAACAGTTAAGATCTGGAAAGCTAAAAAGAGAAAATCTTTTAAAATAACATAATTGCAGGAAATACAAAACCATTTAATCTATTATATTATTCATTGAATGGATGTTACGTTATGTCCTTTCATGCAAGGCCGCAACGCTAAATGGATCGTTTTTAAATAATATCATGATATAATAATAATTTAATATTTCGATAATAATGAGACCAAAATAAAAAGCTTCAGCTTATTATTGAGTTTTGTTTGGAAGTGTAGAAGCAATGAGATTCAAGATTTTTTTTTTAATGATAACGTTAAGTTTGGTTATAGATAGTTATACGTTTTTTATAGCTTTGAAACTATTATCATAACGCGTATATTTCGCATAGTACATACATAGATGCAGTATGTATTTTTCTCACTTGCTTGTAATTTATGGCAGTTTAAAATCCCGAGCTCATAAACACTTGTCGAGGGCGGAATATATGGCAGAAATATATTAAAAGTGTAAGGGATTGATGCATGGCCCAGAAATGAGGAAGCTTTTGTACAATATATCATGTATAAATTACTGTCAGAAAGGTAAGATGGATCGGAGCGTATCGGCCTGGGTAAACCCTCCTCCGATACCAGTCCCTGCTCAATCTCACTTGATTTTTCAAGAATTCTTAGCAGTTTATAATTTTTTCTGATGTCAAAAACACCTGGGTAAATGTGATTTTTATTTAAATTTAATTAATAAATTAGTAAAGCTCTAAATATCTCTGAATCATTGTCCAAACAGTCTTGTTAAACTAAGTCTAATCCTAGATGTCTATCAAAATTCTGTTAAAAAATGTTTAACCTTTTTTCATTTCTTTCATTATTGTAACAACATCTAGAACTTATTGGTTTAAGGCCTTATAGCTTTTCCTTTATTTTATCTGTTTCGTTTCGTTATTTTGGATAATAGTCATTGTCACTAATTCAACACTACCTAGACAAAAGCTCTAAGCTCTCAACCAACTACAAGAGACATGACTATTATAAGACCTACTTGGAGTCACCAAGTAGAACTTTAGGGCTCCACTAAGCCATCGAATTTGTCTCGTATCTAATCCTTACAGTCCAAAACCCTTTGTGAAATATTCAATGCTCCTTTCTATATTACGAATAAAGTCATCCATAAATGCCCCATTAATAGCTGATTTGTCCCGAACCCGATCCTTTTAAGACAAACTTTATTCACTCTCAAACCCACTAGTTTCAAGTCTTCATGTAAAAATGAACTACTCCACTACTCCACTACTCAATGGTAATGCTGTTTTGTACTTTTGTATTTTTGATGTATTGATCCTTGGATGAACACTATTCTTGGCCACCCACACCTAGTTCATTTTCTGTCATCTTGTACTACCAAGAGAATGTATCTTTTCTACTCTAGCTACTTCTTCAATTCCTGGATGATCTCGTGACTTTCCAAGTGGAATTTGTTATTTTTGTACAACTAGTGAATAGTTTTTCTACTTGCCTTTGTCTTATTATCTCGTATTATTCATCAAATTTACTTGTATTATTATTTTTAAAAACACTAATATGGAAAATAATAAGAACTTTCTTATTATCATTTTCCTCCTCTTTCTAAAATTAAATTTGCATTTAGTACTTGTAAAATCTATTTACTAACTTATATGAGACGTATGTAAAGTATTTTAATAGTTTTACAACTACCTGCTAAACTAGTATAAATGTCATCAGCGGAGTTATATCTTACTCGATACTGTTATTTCATCAGAATTGTTACCTACAACTTCTTACTTATTTATATTATGTGATAATGTTTTTAAAAATTTTATAAAGATAACTTTCAATAAGAAATGAGTCTGATGTGCTCTGATGTGAGTTTTCGTGTTAATATTCTACATCTGAACGGTCATTAAAAAAATTCCCGCTCTTCCAATAAACCGGTGTGACTAAACCGCTAAAAGCAAGTCCAACCCTCCGAGCAAACTGTCACATTTTTTTAAATATTCATGTTATCTGCTGGTATTTCTCCTAGTTTAATTTAATATTCTAATATTAGTTGGATGAATCTTCGAAATTTGGAACAAGCAAAATTTACTACTTTAAAATATTGTCAATATTTCACTACTCAATGGTAATGCTGTTTTGTACTTTTGTATTTTTTATGATAATACAAAAATAATCATATAATAATATATTCAAAAATATATTCCGAAGAGCGAGAGTCTCTTAGATATTACTATTATAATAAGCTGTATGCAATGGTTTTAATTCTGTAAAAAAATAAATTAACGACATAACTGTATTTAAAAGTTATATTACATTAATTTTATTTCAGGATGTAAAAATTATCCTATAACTTAGAAAATGTTAGTATGGATTCAGAAATAAAAAATTACTATTGGCTTTTTCGTTAAAATTATTATATTAAATTACGATTAAAAGGTCAAGTTTAATTGTATTAAATTAAAGCCTTATTTATTAAAGTATTTTTTTGAGGATAAATCACAGAGTTTTTCTTCAGGTCAAATTTGTTTTTAGGCCTTTAAATCTTAAACAAAAGAAGACAATTATATGTTGGGAGATATCCTATTTTTAATACAAAATAGTAAGCGATGAATCAAGTACATCTAATAATAAAACAAATATTGAGGTCTCGTTAGAGGCCATAATTATAAAACTGTTTATTTGTATGCAATGAAGAACATTAAATGAACCGAAAGAATATAAAAATCGGATGAATTGATGAGAAACAGAGCTTCAATTCAAATGTGACTTGTGACCTAACATTTTAGAACCTCCTCTGAACTGAAATTGCAATTTTTGTTTCCATATTTTAATATAAAGTATTTTCATGCGTTGACCTTAAACCTATTTACTAATTTTCAGATAAAATATATAAAGTTAGATACCCAATTATTGGTCTGTAATTTTCAACTACTTTGGCCTGAAATGATTTTTCCTTTATAATTTATATTTTTAGATTAATTTGTCTTGTAAAAGATAACTACCAGTTCTTCAGTTGTCCAAGAGACAGTACAGTCTCCGCCATGTACTAAACCCCATGCCCTTCAAGGGTTGTAGTGGTACAAAATTTGTTTTCTGACTGCCGTAATATTTGTTCCTAAATCAAAAGGGATCAACAAAAAAAAAGAACAAAAATATGGCTGGATTTACGTTGAAAAAAAAAAGTTAATATGTAAATATAAGTATGAGAAAAATCAGAAGGTGGGAGACCCATCAGTTTATTCAAGCAAGTAGCTTCCATCTCCGGGGCAGGCCGGGGAGCCTCGGGGCACAATATTTTACAACTGATACAAATATAGCTGCCTGTTTTAGGTCGAGTATATATCCGACTTCATTATAATGTTTATCAAAAATGATGTTATTCATGCCCAGGGCTTTTAATTGAGATAGGGTGAGAGAGCGTTGAGGGCAAACTCAATTAAAAACAGAAGTGAAAGTATGTATTTGAAAGTTCTTTTTATTTGGCTATCACTGCCCTTATTTGAATATTCTCCCTCTCAACTTAATTTTAGCCTGATGTTTACCGCGCTCAGAAGTCTCACTCTACCATCAGGTAGCTGGATATTAAGTCTAACTTATTTAACGTGGAAATGAATTACTTATTTTTTACTCATATGTTGTTCGTAAAATGGACCATATTTTCCTTCACAACCTTATATTTATTTAATTATGAATTTTTCTCGATACAAGGATTATAAATAAATAAATGTATTTATAAGTAAGGTAAAACCTTCAATGGAAGAAAAAAAAAATCTTTCTTTCTTCTATCAAGTTTATTTAGAGTAATTAAATTACTATAACACTCGATTTACAGGGAGCGGAGTGACTCAGTGGTAGAGCACTGAGTTGCCATGCCAAAATTTTAGTCTGTTGTCAGCCGGAAATGGACCCTATGGGTACAATACTACCCTATTGTTCATGAAACAGTAACAATCTCTCAACCATGTGCTGAACCCCAGACGTCCACGGGTATTTGAGGTGCAGTTTTTAAATTTGTTTTATACTCGATGTATAGTTAATTTGCCCTTTTTTTAAACATAACCTCCTTGTTAATTTCCATTTAATTAGATTTTTATGTTTTTATATGATAATAAAAAAATAACTTAAAAAATAAATTTTGGGACTTCAGTGCTATATATTATTTTACCTCATATCATAATAAAAAAAAAACCTGTACCACTATAACCCATGGAGGCTATAAATAATACAATCCTAGATCACGCTCAACCGCCAGATTTCCCCCCTTATTTTGGGTACCCACTTTATAGCGTCTGAGTGAGCCCCAGGAGGATCCCATAAGATCCATCTCCTGCCGCAAACAGATTTAATTATTTTGTGATTTTTATAATTTATTTAAATATGTTATGAGATTTTTTTATTTATTATAAAAGTTATTTATTTTAACCAAATTAGTGAATAATGAAACGAATAAAAATATTCTTTAAAAAGTTTAATTAAATTAGACCAATCACAAAATTATTAATTTTATCTAAAGAATACGATCCTATAATTATTCATAATATAATATAATGACAGAATATAAATATACTTTTTTTAAATACATATATATATATAATATATAAATATACTATTCTAATAATAATAAATAAAAATTAGAATGAATAATAATTAGATGATAATGGTCATTTATTAATTTAATTTTTGTAACTTTTATTGTATACTCGAGCAGTCAATATTTCTCTCATAGAAGGGGCAAATAATTTCACAATTACAAAATATTTTTATCTTTAAATATTTTTATTTTTAAGAGAAAATTATAAAAAAAATAAAAATATTTTTATCTTTATTTGATTTTCGGGAACAATTACATTGATTTATAATGTTATTTTTTATTGTTCTTTGTCGTTACTCTAAAGGGACTTATCCCAGAATAAATAAATACATCATTATTATTATTAAATCTGTTTAAAGTTTCTAAACTTAATGTTTCAGGTTAATCATTTATGTCTCATGCACAAATGAGCCGTTCACTACACAATTTGACTAACTCCACTTTGTGAAAAATCTTAAATTTAAGAATAAAAGCACTTGGTTAGTCATAACTTTTTATATTAATAAAATATTTCCTAAACAATAAAGGTTAACACCATTAAACGACAAAATGTTTTTGACCACTGAATAATAAATAATTTTTGTCAGAGGTCATTTTGGCATTAACTCCGGACTATAATGCAAATCGTTGCAATAATGCCATTTAAATGCACTAGCATGCGCTGAATTGTGAATTTTATATAGTTGGAAAGGTCTGAACCACACCTTATCCAATTTAAATGTGACTTTAATGAAGACTCAAAATTTAATGCAATCCGTGGCAGATAGACCACAAAGTTTGAAAAATGTTGATCAGCCTTCATTATATCCTAAAGGTAGATCTGTAACAAGGGAAAAAGGAGAGATATGATGGATCTGCTAAAATTCATTCCTCCTGTTAAACCTGATTACTTAAAAAACTTCCGAAGTAATCAAAATGACGAGTCCTTACATACTTGTCATCATTTATACTGCTGATGAATTAATCACAAATAATAACATAATACGTTATTACAAAACTGTTAATATTAATTTTTATGAAAAATTCGTAATAAAAATATCTGATAACTAACTTTTTCTATGATAAGAAAATTAAAAATCTAAACGCTGAATTTAAATATATTACTTTTTCACTTGCCAAATCGATTAACTACACTGGTCACATCAAAATTGTAACATTTCGGACGATAGCTTTTTGGCTAGTCTTTCTTATTAATTTTATATTCTTTTAGACGAAAGCTAGATCTTTATTTATGCATTCTACAATATTTATTTGAATTTATATTATAAATGGAATTTTAAAATTTAATCCAAACTATTTTCTCGCATTTCTCCAATTTTTTTTTTATTGAGATAATTAATTGTGCATTAAACTGCTCAAATATAGAATTTCTAAATTCAAATTAAAAAAAAACAATCATTTAGGGAGGAACTGAATCCGTTACAAGAGCTCTCACCCATCGAGGCTAGGAAAGTAAAAGATAACTAGAGTTGTTATTACTGTTTTAACTCTAGTAAAGAAGTTTTATAGCATGCTTTGAGTAGATATTATTATGAAAATCATTTTTATTTTTATTTATAATATCACTGTTTTAGACCGAATAAATCGTTTTGAATTAAATTGATATAGTTTTGTAATTTATTTTAGCATCTTACGTGACATTCTGAAACCACTAAAATTATATATTTAATATAAACACATACTTAATTTTTCCAATATTTTTATTTTCAATTATATGAAGAGTATTTTCGTCTCTGTTTGGTACATCCTTTGCTTCAGGTATCGCTCATATGAATGGTTTCATGGCGTGCACAATTAACTAAAAAAAAAAAAAGAGTATACGAAAGAATGTTCAAGGGCCCTTTTTTAAAAACTTTTTCTCATTTTTCGATTCGAAAAGGAAATACAAGCGGCTTACTTCACACGCAGTCGGGAAGGCTTGCATGTGTATTCTTTCCCACGAGGACCAAAGGAAAATAGCGCGATTGTATTTTCTGTAACAGAGTCAAGGTCTAAAGAAAGTATCAAAACAGAATGTGGCATCGGTCAATGGTAACAAATATTCAATATAATAAATGAATTTAAACCATGTTTATCTTTAAATAAGACCATAATGATTTGTACTCTTAATAAATTTAATCATTCAATTAAGGTAATCTACCTTACTTATGTTTTTTAAAGTTCAATGTATAATGATTGATTATAGTTTAATTTTTTTCTCAAAAATATTCCGTTTTTCTTGGAGATATTCACTTTATTTTTAACGACAACAATTTACTAGTCTTGGTGCTTTAAATGATAATTAGAAAATGTATAAATAAAAATGTTACATGTGATCAACCTAAATATTCTGATTTATATATTTTTTTTTTACCATATCACTTTTTTGATTAACTTAAGAAATATTTATCGAATTCAATAAAACATTTTTTTTTCACAGAATAAACCACAATATACATGAAAAAAATATTTTTAATGAATGTTAGAAATAATATAATATAATAAATTTATGGGCAGTTATGACGGTGGTTGAAAATCCCCAACAAACGGGCAATTTTCATAATGTTCTTTTACTAAATCTATTTTGTTCAAAGTTAATTGCTTTTATTAATTAGTCCAAACTAGTTGAGCTTGAGATAGGTTTGTTATTAGAATATTACATACATGACAAATAAATAATTTTTATTTGAGGAACTGAGATAAAAGTGACAACTTGATTATATTTTATTCTGATTTAAAAAATTGTGTTGATTCTTGAATAATATTATTTGACATTGTGTCTATGTTCTTACCATATAAATACCTTGACTCGGCAGACTTCTCTCTTCATATTTTTGATATTGACGAATATTTCTTTTAAGACTCCTTATATGGATCAGAAATACATCATCGCATTCGATTCATAAGATCATTTTTTAAAATTTACTATATACCTACATTTATTACATTATTTAGGTTTTACGCAGAACCTAGGTCCTTTTGAATTGCACGAGATTAACTTTAACATATAAAATTGTGATTAAATTCCAGTCAGCTCAGCAAAGTCAATCGGCCATTGTTGGAGTGAATCTGTGTGATAATAGAGATGATTAGAGTATGATAATTAACCATATCTACCAAAGTCGAATACAAAAGGGGCATTGAAGCTATTGTTGATATTAGGTCAGATAGCAGATAGCCAAGGTAAAGATTTAATAAATTTATTGTAACCCTTGGTTCGCCGATAATGCAAATTGTAATATTCGTACGTGAGTGAAGAGTATTAAATTATGTGCATACAAATATACTTCTTTCGCACACTAATAAATGATTATTGCTTAGAAACAAAATTTGTTACATTTAATGTGTACAGTGACATATTTGGCATAGAATCACATTTTTTTAATTGTTATTACTTACCACTACTTGCATTTCTTCACTCGTTAGCCCTAAAACTTAGCTAAAACTTTAGCCATTCAACTTAGACTGAAATTTCGGTAACTGAAATTTAAAAAAGGAAATTTCATTATAGATTACTTTTTTTATTTGTGACCATAAAGCTAACCCATACATAAACCATGATACACCTGCTTTAGGATTAGGTGAGCAATATGCTCATTAAAACGAAAAATCGGCATTAAACATTAAATTTGATCAGAAAGCTGGTTTTGAAATGTAGAGAAAAAAATATTTTCTTTTGTTTTATTTATTATCCAAGTTTAGAATAGAGACAACAATTTAAAATTCTTTAAATTGAAATCTTAATTAAATAAATTAAGATTAAGAGGAAATGGACAGTAATTTAGCGCCTTCTGATCTCCAATAAGGTTACATTTTGGGCAACAATGTACAGCTGAAAAAATATATGTTATAAAATAGGTAATAAATGATTAATCACCCCAAACGGTTTGTCGAACTCTAGCAATGTGGCTTCAGGCTAAAGTAGAATACAACGGTCTACTTCATCGGCAACATATCAATTTCAAAAAGCTTTATGATTACATCGTCCGACAAATGATATTTAATGTTTTGATTGAACGGGGAATGAAGTATTTGGTGAATCTAGTTAGTATTGAATGACCGAAAAATTCATAGTTAAAATGGGTATTTTTTTTGTTGTAGAAGTTCGGGGATGACTCGGGTTGAAAACAAGATGATTCACTTTACTTCACGTTCACTCTTTAATATATTATGCATTAGTGTATGTTAAATTTGAAAATGTTATTTTAAAAGTTTGAATATATATAATAAACAATTCGTGTTTGTGGTACTACTGGGTGGAAATAATGTAATAAAATATGATGTGGAAATAATGTAATAAAATATGATACTAATGTTGATGGAAGAGAAGTGAAGAGATAGACTTTGAATACAATTATAACCTAGATTAAATCTGTGGATAGGAGCAGAAACAATGACAATTTTGAGATAGAATTGTAAGATTGGATATGATTAAACACGTAGAAGAATTAAATCATTATGTAGTTTGAAATTGATTGACATTTAAGTGGAAATAAAAGTGAGAACTTAGGCGGTGAGTGCTTGGGATAAACCGAGGCGTACCTGAAAAGATTGTGAAGTGGCTGAAATTGAGAATTTGAAGATGTTTTAACAATGATTGGTGGTTTCAGCATCGATCATTCGGGTTCAACGTGGTTTTTATTGTTTCCTATATTAGTGTTTTAAATTCTTGCTTAACTTTTCTCTTCTTATTCCAAACACGTGGACATTTCTTGAAAAGTACCTTCCCATAATTGATTTTCAGAAAAGAGAACAATGTTTAGGTAACCCTCTCGATTTTTTCGGGGGAGATCTCTAGGTAATGGAGAGATATCTTTTATAGACATACCCTGAGGACACGATAGTCATTGAAGACCTAGCCATTTAGGTATGGTCCGTTACTCCTAACGGGAGTTATTGGAGCATGGGTACCTCCTATTGAATATGAGCAAACGTCCAATGGTAGACATTCTTCCTGAGTATCGCGGTCATTTTCCCAATACCCTGCCGTTTATGTACGATTGATCTTTATTGCAAGAGGCTTTGTTCTGCGACCTCTCTGTACCAGGACATGAGCAAATTCTACAAGGACATGTCCCAAGAACCCTTAGGGTTGTTTAAAAGCTCAATTGACCCGTGAGTAATGTGAAATTAGGGTTAGTGAATGATAAATGCATTGTTGAGTTATGTCAATTAAGATCAAATTTTAGAACAAAACAGCTGGGACCAAAGCATCAATGGTCTTGGCAACCCTAATCGATTGATATCAATATGTATTTGAATAAAATACATACTGGTATCAATTTATTTATCTTATTATAGCACCAATTAAGACAATATTTAAATATCCTTTTAATTTTAGTTTCTCAAATTAATAAACTCCTTGAAAATAATAAAATAATTTACACTGATTAATAATTACAGTGATAGATTTAAAAATCAATGTATTAATTCATGATAAAATTATACAAGTATGTCCGTAGCCATATTTAGATTCTTATTCCCATTCACATTTTCAACATTTAGGATTTTAAGGTAATGGTGATAGATAATATCACTAAGGAAAAAAAAAAATGAATTTGTTTAAAACAATAATGTTTTTGAACAAAATGCATAATATTACCTACGGGAAAGATTAAAGTATTATTGAAAGCGATGCTTAAGTCACAAATTGTTGAATGTTCATCCTTCCGTTATTACTTAACTTTTATGACTTTCTACTAAACTTGCAAGTAATATTCCAAAATTAATTAAAATTCAGGGGACATATGAGATTGTCTAGTATGGAAACCCGTCAAATTGTGTATAAAACCCAACAGTGATTACTAGCGTTAGTCAACTCAACGAATCGAATGTGGAATTAGACAATTTGTCAGAAAATGAATCTGATTCTTAAAATGTTGAAGTACTAAGGGATGTAGTAAAGTATGAAAATAATATACAGACTTTGAAATTTCAATTGCATAAAAAAAAAATATTGAAATTAGCAGTCATGAGGAATGCATATAGAAGTGAAAACTGTGTGTGTAAAACTTTTTTTTTTAATTTCTCAACAATTATGGTCTGAATTGTTTAAATTTCATAATTTTTAAATTGAAATTATTAACGTTAGTCTGGTGTTCACATCCATTGGCACTGGTAGCAATAAGTAAATGCATTTTTTGCATGCATGCATTGCAGAACCCAAGAGTTTTCCCATACCTAAACTCGGTGAACGGAACTAAAGAAGTTTTCACTTAAAAAATTACTTTAATTTAAAATTTAATTTAATTAAATAATTACAAATTAATTTAATGTTGTTTAATGTTACTCTAAATCTTCCATAACCATCTCTGAAGGCATCTTAACAGGAGATAAATTCATCGTAGCAATGCTACTGGTTCATAGTTTACAGGTTGGTTGGTTTATTTACAAGTTAATGCAACATTTTATTAATCTCAAAAGACTTAAGTGAACAAGTTAGTCTGAATAAAATATGCATATTTAAACATCTGCTCGCCATAATACCACGAGTTTCTATACAGTCCAGACAACCTGCAAATACTGAAGCCTAAGAAACTGCTCCCCCCTCCCCACAGTGGAGCCTTTGTGGGGACAGGCTGGGATGAGCTGATGTTTATTTTGACAGTCCTCAACCGTCATCCCATTGTCAACGCCGGTTTTTTGCTCCCGATCGTAAATACCGGTCTCACGAACCGTTCCTAGTGATTGCCTCAATTCCCTTTTACTGGCCATTATTTGTAATTTTCTTGTACTGTTCGCTCACAGCTATTGTAGCTAAGCGGAAAAATATATTGGCCTTTGCTGTTGGGATTGTTATAACAGTTCAATTACATTTTAACACGCCATTGGTAACGTTTCTAGTCCTTTTTGCAAAAGGATCCTTAGTTTATCTTGAATAATATTAGTTGACCTTAATATACATGAGGAAGAAAATGGTCCTGGTGGAGGTGTATTTTTGTAATATTCATTTAACTAATTATGCATTTATATCCATAACACTATGTTAACTAATGTATAACATAACACAACTAAACAGGCAGGGTTTCTGCTATGTTGCGGACTATTGTTCTGTTGAAAAACTTTTTAAAACAATACACACTAGTTATGTCTACTTTTAGAAGAGTGTAGCGTGGAAATTAATATTTTAGTTGACATGTAATAAACAATAAAAGTGCCAAATTTGATAATGTCATGACATGGATAGCAACTGTAGCTTCCTGATTAAAATTGTTACTTTTAGAGATAGAGCACGAAGGCTCGATGCCGATACCACCATTCTCTGCTTACAAACATTCGTCACGGACCACGACACAAACCCAATTCCGCCAGATCACTCTCAACGCAACCCTCCCATCTATGCTTCGGTCTATCCCTCAGACGGTTCCCAGTCAGCAAAGGGCTTATTCAATTTTTAAGAATTCATTCGTTCCTAAGCCTATCTTAATATTCGTGACGCTATGACTTCAATAATATTAATCGCGTACGTGCTTCGCAATCCGAGTTGTGTAATCTCCTAAATTTTCCAGTGGTCTCATTCTGTTTTTGGTCTAAATATTCTACACTACACTTTATTTTCGAATACTTTAAATATTACAAACGTGATAAGCTCAATGTTCGTTGTCTGTTAGTTCTATAAAACTTGGGTTGATGAATTGTACTGATCGACTAGAAATGCTTTCCCAAGAATATCTTGCCCGGAGAGGCCTCTTTGCATTTTTTAAAATCAGCTACCTGTTTTTCCCCTTGGGAGGAGGATATCAAAACAAATTACTTATTAAATTTGCCACACTTAGTTAAGGGTGAGTTGCCCCTCGAGTAATAAATTCTGGCTTGGGAGGTGTAGATTCGGTAAGGGCTTTATGGGGCGACTGGTTGGGATATTAGTTGGTTCCTGTCAGTTTAAAACCTCGTTCGGCTCCTGGCATCTCTCTCCTCCCGTCTTCCTCATTGTTCTTGTTTATTACCTTTATTGCCCATCAAAATTTATTTTTAAAAGAAATTATACCGAGAAATATATTATATGATTATAATGGAAAAATTCGTTAATAGCTTAGTTGAAGTAGTGTATTTTATCTTCTCTGTGTATCGCTCAAAGTTACCGCTGGTAGAAAGATGAAAGAGATGGTTAAGTAGTCTTGACTATTGGTTAAAACTATATATTTTTATGTTATTGATACATTTTGAAGTAAAAAAAAAATATTTTTAAAATTGTACCACTAAAACCCATGAAGGTTCTTGCGCTCAGTGCGCGGTAGAGACTGTATTGTTTTAGAACTTGGGTAGTGCAGGGAAGAGTACTGTCTAAGCCGCGTATCCACTATTTTCGCGATTCAACGGTGCTCCCCGCTCCGCGTACCTTCCTAATGGAGACGTGATATGTAACATGGCCGAACTAAGAAGTGCTCCGCAATGTTCAGGTGAATATCGAAGGAATAACATTTCGTCAGAGTTTGTGGCAAGTGCAGTCTAAATTTTAATTTTAATTTCCGCAAATGTCTTCCTCCAATTTCAAAAATCTTTTTGAAATGTGATCCTGTCCATCTAATTATTTCCGAATAAATAGAAAATATACCGAGTACTGATAAAGTTTAAAATTAACATGGGTTGCAGTGGTACAGATTTTTTTTTATAGTAAAATTTGAATAATTTTCAAGTTTTGAGCAATAAATAATGAGATAATAATGGAAGCAGATAGAAGAATCCGAAGGCTGCTTTTGTAAACAACCGGTACCTTTCCCTGCTGTTTACGAACTTACGTCCACGCATCACCACAGCATCCAAACCCATAATATAAGTTAGATAATTTATACATACGATTAATTGCTCATAAAAAAATTAAATAACCAAATAAAAGTGTGAACTTTTGATGGGTAAACTATTTACTTATACGTTAGAAATTCATTAGAAATAAGTAACTTTAAAAAATACACAGTGATAGGAAACAAATCTAAAAAATAAGAGAATAATTTTATGAGACGCGAGGGGATGGTTGACTGGATGATAGACGTAAGGAAGAAAATAGTTGGGGGTGAAGTCAAATAAAAACACTAAATAAGTGGTTACTTATTTAATTATGTGCCGACGTTTATGAGAATAATTTTAATTTGATGGGATTTTGTTTACAACTTCCGATATTATGTAAATTACAAGAATCAAAATTGTAAGTAAGATTCTTGGAAGGAAATTGGATTTGCGAGGAAAATGCCTGTTGATGTGTGTAAAAATAAAATTATAATTTGACTGTCTGGATATCGGAAATGTAAAAACCCCATTTGGGGGCGTTAGAACTTGGTAACACAACGTTACATTTTCTCTTTTTTCCTTTTATCTTCCCAATACCTTTTCATTAGCTCGCTTTGTTATTTTTGTTCTCTCAGCTGTCCATTTTATCCTGTTTTCTTTCTTTTAAGTTTCAGAAGATTTTTTTTTCTTTTTAATTATGTTTCTAAATTTGGACACTAGAATACCTTTTTCCTTCATCACTAGTATGTTAAAAATACTCCAGAATTTCTTTCGGTTGTTTTTTTCCGTTTTATAAATATTTTAAAAATTTATTGCCTAAGCCTAACATCACACATACTATGCAAATGTCTATAGAACATTAATCGAATTTTCCTCAACAATAAATAATAGTTTCTGTTTTTTTCGTAAATATGAACAGCTGGTCACTTGATTTTTTTTTTTTATAACCCGTTTCAAGTATTTAAATTTTTTTTTCAGTCGATATGGTTCTTTGTATAAGCATTTTGATCATTATTTTTATATTTACTTTAAAATCCTGTTTATATATTGTTACAGTTTGATTTACTTGTAAGAATATGTGCATATATTTGCTAATTTTTTTAAATTTATTTGTACTATTATTTTCCGTATACTGTGTAATTTTAATTTTTTATTCATTTGTACTATTATTTTCCGTATACTGTGTAATTTTAATTGTTTATCATTATTATTTTTACTTTATTTTATTTATCTATTAATGCCGCCCATTTTATTAATTTTTGTTCTTTACGAGGTATAAATGGACTATTCTCGCACACCTAGTACTTTTCGCTCGCTAGTGTGGCAGATTGAATTTTTTTATTTTTCAATAAATTAATTGAATATAAAAATTAGGAACCCCACACTGCGTCAGTGGTAAACGGGGATAAGATTATGATGATGACGATGATGAATTTAATAACTTTGAACTTCAAATTTACAGTATTTGGTAAATTTTACTGGCGATTTAAAAGTTATATATATATATATATATATATATATATATATATATATATATATATATAAATGAAAAATTTGAATATGTTAGTGTTTGTTGTAGTGATAGAATGTTAATATGATAAAAATTTCTCCTCAACTCAGAAATGAACAAGAATACGGATTATTTACCCCATTTTCGGAATGTCTGCAATCATAAATTTCAATCAGAGCCGCTAGATACTGCGGATGCCATCTTGATACGCCCCGTTACACTTTATCACCTTCAACGGTTCGGTTATTAACAATTTCTTGATGCTCAATTATCGAAAGCGACCGTGAATGTTGCCAATCGCCGGCTAGCAATTAAGGGATGAATAAGTTACAGAGCTTTTCTCTATCAGTCTGGTGATAACCTATTTCACTATGTATCTCCATTACCGATATAACAGTATAATGTTATTTATTTTAGAACTTCGATAATTATCTCATTGAAAATCAAATTCATAACTTTCAATAGCGTAATCAAATAATTACCTTCGTAATGAGTAAAAAAAAATTACATTTCAATGTGTTGAATTTAAGATGCTAAGTCGGTACTTAATCAAACCTCCTATAAAAGAAAAATTAAATGAAATCTAGATCGGACCATGATTTAATTTAACTGAGGTTGAGTTGTTTTTTAATACTTTTCACTGTTTTGGTTTGCTATGATAAACCATGATAAACCATTGTGGAATTAAATTATTAATTGTGGAATAATATTTTGGGTCTTCATGATCCATCTTTAACACCCGCAATAGCTATTCTTGTAAGAAATTTTAAATATCAATATGATAATATTAATGGATTAAATAAATTATTTAATAAAGGTCCCTTCAACACTGAGGATTAAGAAGTATGTTCTTTTTTATTTTCTAAAAATAATCTGTAAGATCATATGCATTCATTATTTTAACATATAATATTTTTTATATATGATAATAACATATGCTATAATATGACAACGTGCTAGTTCGGTGCTAACTTAATTTTATGAATATAATTTACAATCGAAGTTATGAACTCCAACGTTCCTTTCTCGGCCGCTCCACCACAGTTCCGTCATTCATCCGTCATGCTCCCTCACTACAGTCATTTAAATCCTTGCTTTTACAATCTCTATTGGCTTCCCAAAAAGATGCTCTCTAGGCAGGTTAGTCAAGTGTTTAGAATCCAATATATTGAATAATTTATTGTTCAAGTTTAGTTGTTTTTATTTTGTTTTTTAAGAAGATGTACATTATGTAAATAAATTATTGCATGCAACTCATGCATTTAAAAGTTATTGTTGCTTTATCGATTCTTGTCTTAATTGCTTAATATCGTGTCAGGATTCGTACTTTTTATTTTGTTATTATTATTGTTTGTTTTTTATCGTTTACTTTTTATGCTCTTTATGATTTCTATTATCTAGCCTTCTGGCCATATGTTTCTTTTTCTGTTTATGTTTGTTATTCTAAAAGGACTTTACTTTTCTATTCTATTCTATTCTATATATACTATTTATTTATTTATTTGGATAGATAGATAGAGAGTGAGATATAGATAGATGCAGGAAAAAAAAGTTCTTACATAAAGTAATTGTTCGAACATCAGTGGAAAATTCCAAATAATAAACTTTAAGTATCAAAAATTAGAGAAAACTATAATACTTGTAACGGGAGTGAAATATAGTGAAGGTTATAAACAGCCGGGTGACCAATGAGGTTTTGTGTGAAATTGATTTGCCACTGCCTCAACCATTTAATTTATTTTATTGTATTCGATTGTTATTACGTGACCAACATTAACATTTATTTTTAGTTCACTATACATAGTTTTTATTTATACTATATACGATACCTGCTATATACGATAAAAAAGGTGACGCTCTCATTGCTTTATATTTCAGACTTGTACCAAACGGAAATAAAGAGTTATTACTTGAAATTTAACTCTTTAAATACTTATCGGATTTTTCACCAAATTAGGCTTCCTAAAGGCAGGATTATAATAAAATAAAACATATTTAACAAGAAAAAATGAGCCACATCCTAAACTCCAAATTTTTAAAATACAAAACAATTATTTCAGAATCTGAAACACTCCTTATGTGGTGTTTTAATCGCGTTAATTATGAGTAAGGTCCTGTCAATTGAAATATGCATCGTAACATTTCTTGGTATGTAGGTACGCTGAAGTGGTGGCACAAGAAGTGTAAAGATACCACGGTGATATTACAATGATGTTTCATACTTCGCAAATTTAAACTTCCTCTCCTACTTTTATTTTCGAGTAATTAGTTGGTTTATTTTTGGTATTCAATTATTTATTTATCTTCATATGTACACCCCCTTGTAAATGTGTTTTGGTTTGGTTCTCACAGGCATTACATACCTGCTTCAGAATATGGTAAAGGGTGACTAAATGTCCCTGAGCACAGTGTTATGTCAACAGGTGAATTGGTGATTGACAGGGCTCTGCTCAAAGCTTTGATCTTGCCCTGATCAAACAGGGCAATCTCAAGATTCTCAGTCGCTCGGAAGTCGAATTCGGCATTATGTTCCATGCACTTAGAGTCAATTAATCCGGGTTTCGGGTATAGTAAAGGACCCCAATATATATTGAAGGGTCAGTGAATCATAGTAATAGAAACGTTATATTTCTATGGGGAGGAAAATGGTTCCAATATATAAGAGAAGTAATTTCTTAAATAGGGTTGAAATATTCATTTGAAGGCAAACGTTTCGACCCACATTGCAAATCTTCTTTTGGGATTTTATGTTAAAAAAATTGTTTTTTTCGACTTTCTTCTTTGAGCTCATTATTAGCCCTGAAGAAAACCTTCAGGCTTTCAAATAAATTGTTCAACCCTATTTACGAAATTATTCCTCTGCCTTCGACAAGACCAGTTTCTTTCCAATTTATTATCAACTAATATTTTTCGAGGTGGTATTTTTATGTATAATTTCCTCTGTTTTTTTAATTGTAATACTACTTTAAAAACAAACTTTGAAATCCTTTCTCACGTCGAAAGAAATCCCTGAGTGTTTTAATGATTATTAATTATAATCGAGGGTGACTTGAATGGAACGCTAGTGAAATAGCGAGTGAGGAAAATCTACGAAAAATGCTTGAAATTTATTAAATTATGATAAACACAAGAAAAAGGTTGCATTTTATTAAATTTAAATTGAGGCTTATCCGTGACTTTGTTTAGACCTTTTTATTCCCTTCTGGATGGACAAATTTAAGTTCTAAATCCCAGCTCTTTTTATTGCAATAAGAGGATAAACAATCAACCTGTTACATTTCTACCCATTGTAAGCTTCTTTCTTTCTTTATTTATTGGATAGGATATTGTTCAGACCGTTTTCCCATCTTTTTTAAAGTTTTTCAATTGACCATCTCAATTGTGTGATATTGAAACAGTAATATTGTCTGGTTCCGAATGCAGCATGATAGTGTAACATTTTTTAAATTTAATTTATTGATATTTACAACTAAAATAATATTACAACAAATAAATCTGCTGATATGTACAATATGACGTGAAAAACTATCCGTCGGTAGCACTCCAAAGTGTAACATTAAAAATTTGAATCTTATTTTTTAAAATGAGGTGGATACAACTATGTATTCTGTATTTCTATTGCTTTTCATGCACAATAATTTTTAAAAAGTAATTAATTTTATTTATATTCTATAAAAATAAAATAAAAAAAACGTTTTTTAACGATATTCTAGTTTATTTATTTCAGAATTCAAGAAAATTTGTACTAGAGTAGATAACTGAATAAAAAAATAAAAATTAATCCGGACTATTTGTACACAAGTATGTTTTAATTATTATTAACATTGTTTCCGGCAAATGATTATAAATAAACTAAACTGTGAGCCGTTTATTTATATTTTATAGTATTAACAACTCATATAAACCAATAACTCGACTAGTGGCCAATATAAAGAGAAGATTTTTATTTTAAGCATTTATTTTATTTAATAGAGGAATTATATATTTTGTAAGAAAATAGGAATTGGATGGATTTGCCGACTCGTAAATTCAGTTAAGACTTAAAGCCCTGTATAATAGGCCTCTCTAGTAAATTTCCTTAGGCTATCCAATTATTTACAAAGCCAGTAAATAAAATAAGTGCAATCTCGTTGGTAAATTATTAGCTACGTTTTCCCTTTATTTTAGTTGTGGATTTATCACGATGGAAAAATATCTCGGGATCTGCCGCTGTAAGGAAACCTCTTCTGTCACACAATTCTTCCAACCCCTACAGAAATATTTGAAGAGGAACATTTTCTGTCCTTCCCTTTCATTTTTTCTTCGTCCTTTCTATTTGTGCTTTCTACTAGACTTTATTAGTTTTTTTTTCTCTTGTTCTCTCTTATATTTTTCCTTACTTAGCCTCAAGCAGGTCAGCCGTTTCGAGTTTTGTATTAATATTTATTGAGCGTATTGGTCTTGTTTCAGCGTGAGTATTTTTGCATATAAAACAAAAAGACACGAGGGAAATCGTCTTATTACACCGGTAACGTTAAATGGATAATGTAATATAATATACCGGAACTGTAATGATATGAACTAATACCGTTTTAGACAGTACCTGTATAATTTCTAAACATTATAAAAAAACATTCACTAACATGAGCTACTGTTTAATGATGATACTTCAAGTATGCACTATATGATGATATGATTTACTGTACTACAATAATTTTTATTTTTTTTGTTGAATAATGGATCTAAAAAATCAGAAGCATTTCATTGAATTTTAACAGGTATAATATATTTTTGAGCCTCAGATAGCAAATGGTTATGACACTTAATCAAGGAATATATTGGTTTATTAATAGTAAAAAAACACATGTATATATATATATATATATATATATATATATATATTTTTTTTTTTTTGGTAGGTGCTATGGATTATGAAGATCTTAAACCGAGCTACCCGTTGATGGGAGCCATGGTTTCCATGGTTTTCCAACGGTAGGTTTTCCATAGCTCCCTAACCAGTTCCCTTTCGGCTGATTCCCCAATATTGAGGCCTGTCGATTGAGTCAGCAGGCGCACGAAGACCTACATATCTTTCCTCGAAGCATACCGAACCTCCGGGCGGCTATATGGCATGCCCGGTCTTGACAGTGAGCTGCCTCTAGTAGACTGATAGACCTCACGTACCCGAGAAAAATATTGACTCATACAAAAAAATAAAACAGCAAATTTTGAAATATACAAATTAATCGTGGATGGTTTATTGAAAATATAATAAAAAATCTGGTTTAAGTATAAGTTTTATGCAGTTAAAAAAAAATGAATTGTATTTATCAGGTAATAGTATCCTGTCTGTCATTGATAAAGTGGGAATTGTACATTTTTTTTTTAATTGATTCAAAACACATTTATTAGATTTTATTTTAATGGTTTTATTATTCCAGATTTCTATAAATATATATTACAAATATATAAAATAATATATTTTAAAGTTGCCTCCCATAAGGGTTCTCTCTTACCCCTAATGATTCCTAACCGCTTTCCATTACATACTTGACTAAATACCTTTCTACTGAGACATGATTTTTATTTCATTGCAATAATTAGTCTCTACATTTTTATCAGTATCCGGTGGCTTCCTAATATCCCAGGAAGTAATTTTTAATAATTGGTGAAGTATTGATGGTGCTAGATGGCAATTTATGTAATTCGGGATAATTTAAATCACCACATTTGTTTTGACACTTTATATTTTTTCTCTATTCACGATTAAAAAGTTATCAAGTCGAGTAAAAGGGAGTACAGAAGACTCAAAACAGAAATATATTCAGTAACTGCTATTATTATTGACCTTCTCCAACATTTGAAAAAAAAATGGGACAAATATGAAAAACTTTGAATCAAATTTAATTATAAATAGAAATTAACAAAAGATACATAAATAAAAAGGATGTAGAAAATGTAACGAGTCCTAAAATCCCGTGTTTGATTTGTTGCTTCTAACAGGCATAACTACCGTTACTTTAATTGTTCATGAAAGGAATAATGCATTATAATAGATAGTCTTTTGAAAAAATGTTTAAATTATACTAAACACTTGTTAGTTCATACTGACTAGGTAATAAACAGTGAGTTAGGATAATAAAGACAGAACTGGAGAATACTCCTAGTCAATATATAAATATATGAAGTGTATATAATGTAACATCATGCATAATCCATCATTGAAATTTTATAAACCTACAATAAAAAATAAATCAGAATTGTATTTTATAAATTTATAAATATTTTAACTTCAATTATTAATAACTGCAGGGCGTATATACTTTTTCGAAATTAGTGACTCTTGTAAGGTCTAAAAGTATAGATGATACTAGACTGTGGATTAAATATTTTATTAATGAATAGTTTAATAAGAATTATTTAGATAATTTGAAACATTTAGTTGTATTTATTTTCTAGTTAGACTTATGGCTACGAGAGCTTGTTTGCGTAAGTTTTGTTTTATTTTCAAACGATAAGGTCGTTGCAAACTCAACGTGAGCAAAATCAATATCTCCAAATTATGCTGATTCGGGATTACGCTTTATTTTAACGTGTAGTTATCGGTTCCCTTAACGACATAAAAAAATCAAATGAATACATTTGGTCCTTAATTACTGAGCCAAAATATAACCGATTTAGTTAATACATTAGATACCATTCATGTGTAGCCCAAATTTCAACTCAGCGTTGAAATAATAGAAAAAATAGAAAAGCGCGTAAATCTGTTTGAATATGAGATTCTGAGTTTTTTTTTGCAACCATAATACTTTAATTTCCTTCAGTTAAGAAAATACATTTTAAAAGTAATAAGAAAAAATTATATATACATAAATAAATAATAAAAAATCCTAAATAAGAGGATGGTTTCATGCAGTTTCAAATGCCTACCATTTAAAATGAAATGCATACGAAGAGTGCATGAATATGCTCATAAATAATTTTGTATAAATTAATGTCACTCAAATATAATATAATGATAAAGATAATATTTAAAAAGTATATGAATCATTTCTTTATGAAGATACTGATTTTTTTCACAGGGCTTACTTAACGATGTTAATATAACAGTTCTGCTCAATATTTGAATTGCCATTTTCTTTTCTAAATAAAACCTATTTAATATCCAGCTAAAACCTATTATCCAGCCTAGCGCAAAAATAATAGTATAGTAGCACATTCTTCTAAAGAATCCGGTTGCAATCATTTTTGATTAATAGGAACATAACCTCGTATCCACCTCAACCATTTCCGTTAAAATATCTAAAAAAATGAGAGAGAAATATTGTTTCAGTTATCATCTGGAAATGACAAGGTGACTAATGAACTTTCCTAACCGATAGCAACATTAGAAAAAAAAAGTTTTACTTTTCTTCGTTAACTTTTCACTAAGAAGATCAAAGATTAAACAACTGAAAGATTAAACAATTTATATTTAATTATATTTTAACGACTGATGAGGAATGGAATCATAAATTTTCCATATAAAAATATTCACATCAACCACATTCTACTATATTCCAATAAAAAGAGTCTATTGGTTTCTTATGGAGGTGGTTTAGCGAAGGCTCTCCCACTCTTCGTCCCAAATTATTTTAATTTTGTAGGATATAGCTTTTAGCAATTCCGACATAATATGAAATCTAAAAAGGGAACGTCACCGCTTTTTGCTCCTGCTTTAGCCCCCGCATCTATTCTTTCTTTTTTTTATATATTGTTATCAAAAGTTTCATGTTACTAAAAGAATACCAGAACAAGATGGTGAATGTTCCTTCCGATCGACCCAGGAAGTGACAGAAGTAGGCTTCGACGGGAGGAGGTAACCAACCGTGGCTGCCCAGAAGCCCGCCAAGTCCACCCTCTCTTCGGATATAAAAGACCCGAAACCCGGTTAAGTACTCGCCCTCGAAGGGGAGGAGTCCGATATTAATTTGAGGGTGACGTTATTAAGAGAGTAGTAAGCCATCGCCCTAACGCGGGCCTGGGATGCTTGGCGAATATCTACACGGCTCTAAGTTCTTTAGTCCCTTCATCCATCACTACTGAAAGCGGCGAGATGCCTATGAATGTAATGCATGGAATTAGTATAAGTTATATTTTAATTTAATATATGAGAGGAAATGGGGTTATTCAATCGATGTATTAGAAAACGCAAATTAATATGCGACAGCGAGATTGGTTATAGACACTTTTAACATTTTAATTTTTCAAGAAAATAGGGTAGATATGTGTAAATGTTCATTGTCTCTGTGGATATTTCATCGATGAGATTTACCTTTTATTTTTATAAGGAGAACATCAAAGCTTAAGAATTGGTTATGTGTTGTTCTAATACAAGACTTCTTATGGAAACACATTGTAAATAATTAACTGTGAGGTTCAGAATCAAAAGCGAATAACTCAGAATTAAAAAAAAAAATAAAATACAGTTTCACTAGTTTAGATAAGTAATTTTGTCTAGCACGACACTTGTCCGCCTTATTTATCATGGTTTTAGTCCGGTTCTTAACTTGAAATTTTGGGAGTATAAAACAGTATTTGACTAAACACGCAAAATATGTGAAAAAGGCAATTTTTGAAATCTGGAGCTATCCGGTTTTGATACTATGCGGCTCAACTTTCAACATCGGGAAACATATGAAACATTTTTAATGCTTTAGTCTTTTACTCCATTCATCACATTAAATATTTTGATAATCAAAACATTTTCTACCCTCTTTTTTCTTAAATCTATTGATTCATTCTGTAAACAAAGATCACACTATTGATAACTTTTCTGAACCTTGCTGACTCACTTTAATTTTATTCTATTTCGAAACTGGCTCCACAAGATGTTTGCTTTGAGAATATTAATTTTTTTTTCAATTATCGAGGAATTCTTTACCACATATTTTAAATAATAAAATATAAATATATCCATTTTAATATTCTCTGATTAATATTGTTAATTGCTCCAGGATAACTTATCAAAGCCCACCGGAATAAATAATTACCTAATCAACTTCTCTTTCATTACATTTTTCATGATTTCAACATTTATTCATTAATCATGTATCAACCAATATTATATTTCTGGGATTTAATGATGTAGATTCCTAGCTTTCATTTTGAGTGTCTTTGTGGGATATGATGGGGATAGCTCACTGCTCAATGGGCTGAGTTGCTTGCTGAGAATCCTGGGTTCAAATCAGGTTGTGGCTGATGACTTATTTCATATGATAAAAGCCAGTGACAGTTTGGGATTTGCAAATCTTCCTGTGGCTTTATAAATTCGATGATCTCTAACAAATCACCTCCCTTAGAAACAGTTAGGTCTCTACTATGTACTGAACCTAAGACTTTTCATGGCCGGTAGTGGCACTGGTTTTGTTAATTTTATTTTTTTGTTGGACGAAATATTATTTATCCTTTCGGTTAGGACTGAAGTTGGGTTTCCTTAGGATGTAGGTGTCCGGAGTTGTCCTGAAACTATAAATGTTCCTTTATTGCATTTGCCATTTATTTAATTTTGCAACTGTCATCGCCTTTATCCGATTCTATGATAGTGATCATAAATTAAAATATATTAAAGCGTGGGTGACAATGGAAGAATAGCTTGGCTTGTAAGTTATATAATAGAAAATTAAACAAGAGTTGCATGGAACCCGACTCTATACTAAAAATAAAAGTAACCACTACCTTGTGATTAGACAGTCACAAAAACAGTCGACTATTCTAAACTTTTTTCCTATCCATCATTTTTTGCACTAATTTTAAGAGCGCACTCCAGTAGTTATTTAAAGTGTTTTTCAAATACTATTATGTACTCTTTAAATGTTTAAACAAGCCTTATAAGTAACAACCGACCAACTTCTTCATTCCCTTTTTTTCTTTTTTTCTCTGATTGCTTTTCCGGTAATGAGTATTGATCTATTACTGTTTTGGATTCAGGAGCGCTTTCTCAATTTACAGCGGGTGCAAACAAGTTGCTAGTTAAAGGAGATGTTGGAGGAGACTGATTGGCTGGCGAGTATGTTTGTGCCCTGGCAATGGCCCAATGTCAATACTACCTCTACACGGCCCATATTGAACCTTTGTCGCTCGTGACTCGACTTTGCCGTGTCCTGAAGCCGTTCCGTCTATGTTGTGGAAGAAGTATGGAAAGGGAAGAAGTGAAATTCATTATTGTTCCTGAGCTTGTATAGAAAGCTTCCTGTATAATATATAAATGAACAAAAGAATGATATTTTACTTCTACGTATAATCATCGTATTACTGCTTCAATAAAAAAAAAAATGTACCACTAATAACCGTGAAAAGTCTTTGGATCAGCAAATGGTAGAGAATGTACTGTTTTTAAGATAACGGTTGTTCAGAGTGTTGATTTGTCAGTGATCACGTTCAACCCCCAGGTTCTCTTCCACTTTATAAAGGCTGGATGAGCCCTAGGAGGTTCCTCAAATCCAGCAACGCCTGTTAATAGATTGAATAATATATCTGCTACAGCTGGATTTTAATCCGGAATCTTCGGTATAGCAACTCGAGGATTTACCCTCTGAGCTACTCTATAATTGATATAAGATTATTCAAGTATACCCTGGACACTTATAAATTTCACGTAAGCTACCATCTTGGATTTTTATGACTGTTATTTGGTTGTACATTTTATTAGTTTAGGAACAAATTTCTTTCTGAACCAAGAAAAGTTAAAAAAAAAAAAAGTGGAAATTTTCTATTGTTAATTCTAATTAAAAATAACAATAAAATTGTTAATAAATACCAATTTTGCCTACTATTAAACTAAATATGTCTTAAAACTTAAACACTAGAATTTATAAAACTATAATCCTTCCAACTGTTGTATATGGATGAAAAATGTTACCGTTAACTTTGATCGATGAGCAATGTCATAAGTAGGGCCCGGATTTATATGCAACAAAAACCATCAAAATATGCCATATGATATGCCATAAAAAGTACCAAAATATGTAGTAAAAAGTATAATAACATGCAATATAAAATGCTAACGAAGCGTGAAAATAGGTAATAATGATAAAATATTGGTCCATAAATACACAAAAAAACAAAATATTTTTATTTATATTTAATGACAATATTTACAATTTAAATTTTTCATATTTCCAGTTTTTAAAATTTATAATAACTAATTATTTTAAATACAGGAGAAATTGTTCAAATTTTTCTCAGCTCTATCATCAGAAGCACCAACACCTTTAAAACTTTGAGCACAGATATTGTAATTGACTATAATGTCCATCTCGACAGTACTTTTAGAAAAACTTGATCTTTAATCGGTCAACAAATATGTATTTGCATATGGAAAATGACCTCTCTAGATCTACCGATGTCAATGGGGCATTTTTAAACTTTGACAAAACTATTGGGTCATTTATGTAATCAACAATTAGTGATTCGTCACCGTTTAATATTTTGGTAATGTTAACTAGAATTTCTAAGCCAGAGTTTTTTGTTAATACATCTTCCAATTTATTTTGCAAGGTAAAGCCAACTTCACCTGGTATGGCACTAACTTTTTTTCTGAATATTTGAACTGATTTAAGTCCATCATCAAGAAACAAGCTTTGTTCTTCAAATATTTTTATTAGATCAACCCAAAACCTTAAATTAGCTTCAATGAAAGCCAATTCGTTCAGAGTTGTGGGCTTATTGAGAATTAGATTAAATTTTTGCACGCTTTGAGGGTCATCAATTAATTGTATTTCTCCACTACTTCTTTATAAATTCGGGCCCTAGTCATAAGATATTCGAAATCAAGGTATCGTGTAGAATATTCCGTCTGGAGAACATTAAATAATATACAGCCGGGAATTGCAGATCTATCCAAATGTTAATTGAAGTGTTATAGAATACCGTAGGCTTGTAAAGCTGTGGACTGAAATTCCTAAAAATATAACTTACGAAAAACCGATTAAACTTCTATCGATTGACCGAGACGTAAGTGGAATGGTTGCTTTCAGGGTATCATACGGGATTCGGTGGCAATTCATTTGTAAGCTGCCATTGCTGGTATCGGCATCGAGCCTTTGTGTTATCTAACCCCTTTAGTGTTATTATTATTACACTAAATATAAATTTAATACTAGATATTCTACATTATTATGTTACTTTGTTTTTTCTTAAGATCATTGAAGTATTGAAGTTCAACCGATCATGACCCGTGATGAGCCATTAACCATAATAATAAAGAAATGCAGTCTTCATCTACAATAAATATTATTTTTATTAATATTATTATTCATGTATCTCATGAAGATGATTGGTCAATATTCTCCATACATGAGAAATAATATTGACCCAACTTCAATAATATTCACATAATTTTGATCTCAGTCAGTTTTATTGATGTAGAGATGATTGTTACAATGTATAAATTGAATCAGAAAATGACTTATTGACTCAATAATAATATTTAATTTTTAAAAGCTCATTCAATGTCACTGCCACATCAAAGCGTGTTCGAAATGAATTCTCAGGTAGCTTTATTTGGAATATATGAATCTAGAATTTCATAATAAAGAAGGTTAATAAATGGTTTTACTTTAATCCTTTTTTTTTTAGAAACAAGATCCCTCGTTAGGGATAAAAAAATAATGGAGTAAATAAAACTAATTGCACTTAATAAATGAAAAAACTATTGAAAATTCTTTTTTCGTCTACTTTTACCACGGAAAATAGATTTTTATAAAGTTTAATGGTTTTTAAATTTTTCTTCTTTCCAAAAAATATAAAATTAATATGATTTGAAGTGTATGTTTTTTGTGAATCCCATGTACATATAAGCATCTTCCACTCAATGTTTTAGATATTATTAATAATAATAGAATATTAATAATTACCATTAAAATAAGTTAAAGATATTCTGGATTTATTATTTTAATAATTTAAATTAAAAATTAATAAAAAAAAATAGTAATTTTGAATTTTACAGTAAATATTGTTTTGTTAATTTGTTTAGAAATATATTTTAGTTTTTCTTATACTGTAATAATTGTTTTCTGCTAATTTTAGGAGCTATAAATGTCTATGACGCTAAAAGAATGAATTCTCGTATTTCTCAAACAAAGAGATATTTCTGGGATTGGTTCTTTTTTACAGGAAAAAAAATCTAAAGATAAAAAAGTCCGAAGAAAAAGGGAGAAAATAGGGTAAGGTAAAAAAAGAAAGAAAAATAGAAGGAAAGTGAAAAGTGAGAGAGAATGAGAGAGGGGGAGGAATCAATCAACCTCAAAAAAACCCTCATGCCCGGCTAAACCTTGATAGAACCAAAATGGCGGCTCTCACATATGTCTCCAATGGACCTTATTGGTACAGGTAGCCTGGAGTACACAATGAGCCCGCCATGGTGGGGGAAACCAGGTGCGCCATAGCCTCCAGTTCGGGTTACAGCAAGATGTCGGTGAATTAATGAGTTCCTTCCCAATAAAGAGGAACAAAGGAGTCTTTATTCGGCTGTTGGGTCTCTTCCATTCAGTAACCTTATCTCAATGGCCGCCTCTCGACAAAGACCACGATATCATTTCCCCGCTCACACGGTCCTACAACTGATTTAATTTTTGTCCCCTCTGTCCTGAAGCAGGTACCCGACTGTGCAATGGCCTTGAAATATATTTCGAACCTCCCCAGTATGTCTATACGAAACAGAAATCCTATACACAGTAATGCTTTTGGACGAATTCGCTGATAAACAGCATAAAAAAAGCTTTCGATATTGTAAATAGGTGCACTAATTGTAAATTATAAACTAACTTATAAAAATAATGTAGTAGACAATAAGGTACTTGAAACTTAGTTAAAAAACTTGAAAAGTAACTTTTCAGGACAAGTCTCCTTAGAAAAACATGAACTAAAAAAAGAAACGTAATATATATCTGGCCAGAAGGCTACTTAATACCGGTCATGAAGTATAAGTGCCAAAAATTTAAATAGAAAAAATACAAATCATAACTAAATACTAAGCAACTGAAGATAATAAATAAATTAATAACAACCAATGAATACATGAGCTAGGATGTAATAATTTCTTCAAATAATTTACATCATCTTTAAGAAAAATTGTATTTATTTATTTATAAAATTTAGGTCAAACGATTCCAACTTGTCAGTTGTTTTCATCCTCAATCAGTCAACAAAGCTATAAAATGTCATACAGCTCATATACGAGTATATCAGCATTCTATGTTTGTAGAAAGCAAAATTTGTTATTTCGAAATTTACAATATAAAATTATGATATAGACTAATGACTTTTATTTAGAATAAAGAGTGAAGGAAGTGCTTTAAAAAACTTAATAAATTTTCCTCCAATCTTTATCCTTGAAAATCCTATTTTTCGCCGCGGTCAGAATAAAACAGTGAGCTAAAGAGGGAACTCGCCGATATAGTTTAACCAAATGCTTATACAGCCAATTTTAAAATGTATTTGATATCAAATTGTTATGAATGATTTTTTTATATTATTGTAAAAAAATAATTTATGTAAATATACACAGAAATAATGTAATAATCATGATGTATGATCGGTTGTAAGCCCATGGTTCACCACGGTCGAAGGAAAGATGTCATACATGAAGTTTGTGTCGAATTTTTTCAGATTATGACTGGTTACTTGTATAACGATGTTGTAAATTATTTCTTATTAAATGCTTGGTGGTATGATGAATTATTTTGTATGTAAGGTTTACATAATTATTGCTAAGCAAATCCATTAAAATGTAAACCAACGAATTTATCAAATTTATAAATTTATTTATATTTACCAGAAAATAATATATATTCTCAAGATAACACTCGTTCACCCGATATTTTAAAAATTAATTATCCCTATATTTCATAAATATTTTTTGGGAATTCAGTGACCTTAGATATAAAAACATTAACGATAAAATAATCAGCCTGGTAACAATGGCTGTTCGTCCCAGTTAGCCCTAGTTTAGGATTGGTATCGTTTATTATTTTATTTTCGTGATTATTTCCTCGTGATGATATAAACTATTCAGTAAGACTCTTATTGTTATTCTGTTATTGTTTAATGAACCTGCGATCATAGCCTACTTTTCACACTTCCATAACACCTCAAGAAAGTTGATTTACACCTCATATTTTATTTATCCCGAAGTTTGCTGTTTAGGCACTTACTTACGGATCAGCTGAGTCCTGATTAAATGATTAAGTGATCCGTTATTCATCCAGTTCAAAAAGTTCATCCAGTTCTTTGAGTTAGTCATTTCATCATTTGTTAATAAATTCTCGATGTGACTGGCTAGATTCCAGTCGATTCAGATATCATCATCCGAATTTTTCCTGCAATGTTTCTTTTTTTTTTTGGTTAGGAATTTTAAAGCAGCTCAATGGAAACTCAAAATAAAAACTAAGAAATAAAATTATATATTCACAGAATGTATACCGTCCCAACTTTTATATTTTTAAAAAAATAATAATTTGCGTCTATTTTTTAAAATTGTCAGCTCTATAGTAGAACAAGTAAAAATCACAACCTTGTTATAAAAACTTGATAGAAAGTAAAATAAAGATGCATTCAAAAATGTAATGATTTCAATTTTCTATTTATTCAGGAGAGCCAATTTTCCATTTTCAGTTTTTTCGTTACTTGTAAAAACAGCTTCATGACAATTTACAATTGTTATTGGCATTGATAAGTAATTCGAAGTTTTGATCATAGTATTTATTTATGACTATTTAGCTAAAATATTACCTGGTTTTTGGACGTGATGCCCTCTACCTCCGGGGAACAGAATTGTTTACGATGTTATATAGATTTAAGCCAAGTCTTAATTACCTATGCAGAATTATTTTCCATTTATTTCTCAACGAAGTTAAAGCAGTCCTAATTAATATTTTTAATTTCGATGGACTGTCATCGCATTCTTGTCACTGCCATTGATAAGATTAGACAAAATACCTCAGAGGGGATGGATATTACAACTGAGGCTCAAAGAGAGGGTAGTAAGGAAGCCAGCCTTCCTGAGGAAGGGCCCAACAAAAAGGGCGTATTTCGGGGCGCTACTAATTAGATAGGAGCTCCCTCCCCTGAAATGTGTTTCTTGGATCCAAGTCTCGAATCTAAATGGTACATTAGCGTACTGCTCCCAAAACGGGGTAGGAATAGTAAACTTATTGTTTTCACTTGTAAGCTATGAAAATAACCTGTTTAGGTTTCATTAAAAGTACCCTTGGGTCATTAATCCCACAATTTTATTAAACGCGCCTACCCTGAATACAAAAATGTTTAATATGCTGAATCATAAAAAAAAAATAATATACTCTGGCTAAAAATTAAAAATAAAATTTTGTATTCAAATGAAGACAAACCGTTACAGGATCGTGACGTGTTTTTTTTTTAGTGATTTCTTTTGTAATTTTGTAAGTGCAATGGTTAGAAAAAAGTAAAGTCAGATAGGCTTGCCTACAATAATTAAATAAGCCACTCAGTTATGTAAAAAAAATATATTGTCCAATTGAAATGGAAGAAAATATTAAAAAAAGAAAAATTATATAAATAAGGGAAGCTGCTTTATAAGAGATTTTTAAATTAATACTTCTATTGATAAAAAGGCGGTGACCTTATTAACACATTTTTCTCATTTCCCGAACACATTAACAGAGTTACTTTTTAGTATCTTCATTTCAAAAACAAATGTATAAAATAATGCTATATTTATGTCAAAGTATATGTTGTAGAACCGATATGTGTCATTATAATTAGAAAAACACGTAGCTGATTTATTATTTAGTTCAAACCACAAATATACAATGCATTTTTTTATTCACAGGCTACTAGTGTTCAATATTTTTAATTCAATGTTAGGTATATTGTATATATTCTCTAACATAGTGCTAACTAACTACTGAGTGTTAACACCTAAAACGATTCGGTCAATCTATTATCTGCAAATTATCTGATCGTTTCTCATCTACAAATAATTTACGGTACGCGACATAACACCTATTAAATTTATTAAATAGTACACATTTAAATTATTAATTATAATTATAAATATATCCTATCTATTATGCAATTTATGTTTATGATTACTTAAATATAGTAAAAATATATTTAAATTATAAAAACTAAAAATGTTCTTAGAAAAACAAATAAAAGCACATTTCAATAATTTAATTTTTATAAACCTTCTTTAAATTTTGCACAATTAAAGTCGGGAATTAATAACATTAATTCCATTCTAATAAATTTGGGTAACTTTGTTTTATACACACAATTCATCATTTTCAATAGTAATTTTACGTATAAATCATATATTTGTATTTATAAATATTTTTTTAAAAATAAAACCTGAATATTCTCAAATATTTATAATTTTCTGAGTTCGATCGTTTATCGCTCCCAACTCGATCAAGTTGAGTAACTGCGGAAATGAGTTCCTAGTTCCACTAAGTTTAATTACGAGTGTCCCACAAATTTCAATCACGCAAAAAGGCTATTTAATATAATTATTAATAATATCCTCTTGTTAGTACTTTCAACATCAATATGCAATATTAAATATACGTAAACAGGTATTTAAATATGATAAAATTTTAGCATTTACATTAAGATTACTTAATAAAATCCTATCGTTTTATAACAAACATCCAGATATGAATGAATAAATATGAGCAAATACTCGAAAAAAATACTTAAAATAATTAATAGAATATAATCGGAATACTAAAAAAAAAAACCGAAGATCTAAGCCTGGGGAATCGATAACCATTTATTTAATACTATATTAGTATATTGGTGACTATTTAGCAATTTTTCAGTATTTTAGGGGCTTAAGGCTTTGTGTCTTGGACTTTTCTGATTCCTTTTTAATATTTATTTATTAGTTTTAGCTCACTTTTATTGATTTATTTGATAAATAGCCGTTTTTCACTGTTTTGTTCAATGGTTCGATTATATTTAAATTTTATTCACGGCATAAAATCAGTCAATAGTAAAATTTTCATTGAACCAATAGTTATGCTACACTGGATAGTTATAGGTACATTATGATTGACTTTATTAAATTTATAATTGCATTTTATTCCACTTGTTGTTTAAAGGCTCAAAACCAATAGGTCATCAAGGCTCATGGTTCGCTTTATAAAATGTCTGAATATATTATTGGTCAGCAATACACATACGCGAAAGCACTCACAAACAAACACACACTTTCAAACTGGACGACGTATTTAATTTTTTTCTGTCGTGACCTATGATTTAGATAGAAGGTGATGTGATTTCAGAAACTTAAAACCATAGGCGTCGGCACATAGTTAGTGCCTACGATATATTTGGTGCTAGCCCTACTTTTTTAATTGTTGATTGGTAATAATTACATTCTTGAAAAATGTGTTTAATTGTTAGAATGGCGTTACAATATTGCCTTGAATTATGAATATTACAATATTGAATAATATGTGAATGAGTGAGGCGACTTTGGCTTACTCTTAAGCGCGCCTTAAGAACATATTATCCCCAAGATTGCGGATTCGCAGACCGGCAGGTGGCCCAAGGAGTCAAAATCTTTGGTTATGTGCCTGTGCGGTGCCAGATACTCGTTAAATATCCCTACCAAAATTATACCTAAATAGACAAAATTTAGGACTCCCACTGTAGCGCTGTCCGAGTAGCCATAGCAGCACAAAGTGACGACAAACGAATAAACAACAATATATGGTTATGTTGCAACATGTTCTGAATACGCATTTAGTGGTCCACAGTCGATTATCGGATAAGGTAGTGAGAACGAGGATTTGCGACCTATCGAAGAAATCGGTGACCATAAGAGATATCAATAAATACTGGGGACAAAAGCGGCAATATAAATGCAACAAGAGCTTCACAAATGTTCAGTAAAGTGACAAAACGGTAAGCCTCTATTGTGGAGGTGGCCTCAACGGTATGGCGCTGGTTTTACCTTAACTGGAATTTAGAGGCTCCGTAACCAAGAGGTTAAGCTTATTTGCAAGAAGTGGGTTACCTCCTAAAGTCCCAAGGGTTTGTTGGCTACTTATTTACAGCGGCGATTCCAGTGACGTGAATAGGAAGCGTGGAAGTTATATATTATTGTTAGGATCAATTCTATCCATAACAGAGTTACTTCTCATTCGAGGAAGAATTATAATTCTGTGTGCAATAAGTCCCAAATGAATTATGCGGACAGAACTCTCTATTCTCACTCCTCTAAAGTAAACTCGCGACGCTAGGGAAATGATTTTGCGTTCAATGATTTTATTTATTGGCTTGTTCGGAAAATAATTCAGGATTTTATGTTTTCTTTAAAATATCCCCCTATATAATAAACTGCTTATGTTTGTTGGACTTTTGACTTTTATGAATGTTAAAACTTATTGATCCTGTTTCGAAAAAAAAAATGTCTGTTTACCTCTGTGACATTTTGCTACTTGGAAACAATTTAATCATTAATAAGATGTCAACACGTGATTTTCCCATAATTTTGATTTATATGCCAATATTGAGGTTTTAATTTTCATTGCAAATCACAATTCTGGAAAGAAAAGGATCGGTGTTGTTTCGGCAAAGAAGTGTAGCACACATTTCATACTGCTGATCTTTTTGATGGTTAATGTTTGAGGAACCCTACTTTTAGGCTATTTCATCTTACCAATCGCATTAATATGGTCATTTGCTGACTTGGAGTTTCCCTGCCAGTTCTTGAAGAGTTGTTCTGGAATTTTCTCCCAGCAAAGATCGGAGAACATCGTCATTAATGGCTGGACTTCTTCCACGCCTTTCTTTGTCTTCAACGCTGGAAAGTCTCCCTCTCGAAATATCTGGAACCACTGTTGAGCAGTTCAAGAACTTATATTGCCTTCGCCCCAGACTATGTTTATATTTCTGGCCGTTGGCACAGGGTTTGAACTCGTAAAACAAAATTATGGGAAAATAATGCTTTAACATGTTAGTAAATATTGGATTATTTCCAAGTCGCAAAATGTTACAGAGACAATCCAACATTTTTGTTCGAAAGAGGATTAATTTATAGAAGTCAAAAGTCCAACAAACATAAACAGTTTATTTATAATTTATTTTATTTTATTTTTTTATTAATTGTTATAACTTTTAAATATTTTTATTTTGAAGAGAGAAGATTTGTCCAGGGCCGGGATTCGTACACGGGTCTACCACTTTTATTAATTGTTATAATTTTTAAATATTTACTTTTTTTATCCCTTTTTTATTACCTATTTTAATATCCACCTTAGGACTGGATTAGGTGGGAGACCCGGGTTCAAATCCTGGCCCTGGACAAATCTTTTCTCTTCAAAATAAAAGTATATAAACAGTTTATTATTTGGAGTGGTAAGAAGACATATATTCCTGCATTATTTTCCTGAGAACCCAATATAATATTAATATACCCCAATTTAAACTCTTACGTCCATCAAGTAGCAGTCGGTATCTGATTAATCAATGCGTTTGCCATTTAAGGAATAACTCTAGGTGAAAAATGTAATTATAAGGTAAATTAATTCAGAAAAACCACATGACAAATCTACAGTTATTTAAATTAACCACAGTTAGTAGGTTGATCAACCTAGAAATCGTTGTACGCGAATTTTTCAGAAGTTTTTATTTTGATTAGACTACATATGGAAAAGTGGTAGAACTAATATTAACACAAATCTATCCATTTCACCAGAAATCTTGCTGGATGGTTTTCACAGAGTTAAAAATAATCTTCCCACTTATTGTCGGCTTCGCCTGCGCTGAACGTTCATTGGTGTCCTCAAGAGAAAAAAGTCTTTTATGGAAGGTCTGCGACTAAAAAACGGGTACCGCCTCCTCCAGAGCTCACTTCCTCCTTGCCAGTTGTCAGGACGTCCCGTGTCAAAATACAGCTTGCTCACGGTCCACAATAGCTCAGCTTCCGTGCGTCAAAACATTGTCAAAGCTCCGTTCAGCACTTCTTTTAACCCCTATTGAAAAATAAGCTGCACCGTTTAATGTCATGATATCAGCTTTATATATTTTTTTTTACTGTAAATATATATTTTTATACGTATGGATTTCACCTGGAATTCATTTCAAATAAAGTAAATTATGAACTAATGATAAATAAGAGTTCATGTAAATTTTAGGTATTAGGTATAACAGGAAGTTCTAAAATTCCTTAAGGTAAATTAAAATGTAAAATTAAAGAAATTTAACAGAATAGATACGATATTAATTACAATTAATTATGATAAAATAACTATAATAATTTATGGCAAGTTGTTAAAAAAAAACTTAATTAAACCAAATAACAAGGAGCGATATAAATAGGTCCTCCTAGATTAAATTAGTTATTAGTTAATTTAATTTCAAAGTTAATTGAATTCTATATAATATATAACTGATATGCTTGTGTAAATTGTCCTAGCTTTAAGTCCTACAGTTTGAAAAACATAATACTTACGCTAAAACATTTAATTGTTATTGAATTAAAAGCATAGCAATAAAATATAGCCTTACGAGATAGAGCCTGTACGATTCCAGGTACTTAAAGTTGGATAGGCAAAATTTAGGACTCCCACAGTAGCATCGTCCAATTAGCCATAACAGTACAAAGTGACGTTAAATGAATAAACAAGAATCTTGGTTTCTATATCTCCTTCCATCGAATCACTTGGCAAGCCCATATTAGTAAAATTTACTAGAAATATAAAATTCAATTTTAATATTATTTTTGTTCTTCAATTAATGTTTCAATCTAGAATACGGCAAATCCACCATCGTTAGTGTTCTAGAATTTCCATTGCACGAATGGCTGTCAGTGTCAACTCCCGCTTTTCCAAACAAGTCAATATTTTACTGTTTCACCTGCCTGACTTTTCACGTCCGTGTGTGGATAATTGCCGTAACCCTACCTCTCACTCCCCCTATTTCCCTCCAAAAAACGTATTGTTTTGTCTGTTCTCCTGCCATTTGGTTAGAAGCGTTTTATCATTCCACTTTTTGAATTCTGGCTTCGTCGTTCAATGACGGAAATGAATTTAGTTATTTTTTAATATCCATTAATATTTACTAGAGAGAATATTATAGTAAATATTTTTTTTTAAATAAATTTAATTTATTGATATTTACAACTATAATATTATGTAAATAATTGAAAATTATAGATATCAAATAGACGAGAAATTTATTGCAAGCTGGAATAATTTGAATCGATTAGGGAGAACCAAATAGGTTAATTGATCTAGTACGTGTATGTATGAAAGTTGGGCTGTTTTTCCCAATACCCTTATGATGGCCTTAAAGTAAGAACGAAAATATATCCACTCAAAAATTTCCACATCAATTTAAGTAAAGTTCATATACGTAATGGGAGCACCCTGCAGATGAGCTTCTTTCAGGACTAAATCATTCCGTTTATCTTTCCCAATTTTATTTATAATTTAGTCTCGCCGTTTCAGGCAACTGCAACACTTATGATGCAGGTCAACCGTAAAGACCTCAATGTCCCATTAGTTACCGATTTGGCCTAGAGCCGATTCCAGTCTTTTCATGACAAACTTTATTCCAACTCAAACCCACTGGTTTCAAATTTCTTCAAATCCAGATATTCTTGAAAAGAAGTATTGATAGTCTGAAAAGAAGATGGCTTCGTGACCTTGTATGTAGAATTTGTTAGTTGAGTACTACCCCTGGGTAGTTTCTCTACTTGTCTCTGTTCATGCCATTATGTATCATTGCTGCCATTATATTTACTTTTTGTATCGTTATAACACAATTTTAAATTTCTATAAATACATTTTTTTTATTATTTCCATTTACATCTTTGCGGTTACTTTCCGTAGTCTTTTACTTTTACATAATTAGTTGAGAGATGCAGAAGCTAATAAATCAAATACTAGACATTTTTCTAGTCTACAAGACATTTAATTCAAAGTCCTTCGAAATATTATCGACATCAGAATAAAAATAGATTAGTTTGTTTTAACTTTTTTTTTTGTATTTATTTAAACTCATTTATCGAAAACATGGAAAAGCATTTATGGATGGATCGTTTATAGCCTAGTATGTATTGTAGCCTTTCCCCTAGTGGCGTATGAAGACTAAAGGTTAGCGGGCTACAACGAGTTTACATTTACCCCGTTTCCAGGCTACTAGCTCGCACGGTTGAGCTGAACAGAATAAAGGTCACAAAAACACACTTCTTCATTTTGGTCAAATATTTAGTCGTAAACCGAGAGGTCAATAAAATACCAGAATATCCTGACGATTGAACTATTCTTTCTTCTGATGGAATTGTATTTTTTTTCAATTGATAAAGGTTCTAAATGGTTCAAGCAGCCTACGTTTCCTAAATATACTGTAATAACTTCGTAAATTAATAAAATGAATTTATGTATCCCTTTTTGTTATTACCATTAGGTAAATAGAAATTCATTTAATTAAAATAAATAAAAGGCTTAACGAACCCGAAGGCTCGATGCCGATACCACCAAACTATGTTTACGAACGTACGTCCACGGAGCACCACCCAAAACCAAATCCGCTATACGCAATCCCCCAACCTACGCCTCGTTCTACCCCTCAGACGCTTCCCAGTCGGTACAGCGCCTATTAAGATCTTGGGAATTCGTTTGTTATTAAGCCCAGCAACTTTACATGCCCATCTTAATCTTCGCGACGCTATCACCTGAATAATATTTACCGGATCCATGCTTCGCAATTCCGCGTTATGTAATCTCCTTTATTCCCCAGTGGTCTCATCTTTTTTTTGACCGAATATTCTACGCAACACCTTATTTTCGAATACCTGAAGAAGCTGTTCATCATTCAGGGTTAATGGCCAAGTTTCACATCCATAGAGAAGAGATGGGACGATAATTGTTTTATAAATTCTGATTTTTAGATTTAGGGAATAAAGACGCGAGCTTAGTAATTTCGAAGCCGAATAGTAACAAGCATTTCCCGCCTTTAGTCGCACCTTTATTTCCTCTTGAATTTCGTTTTTTCCAGTTACCATCGACCCTGAGTACTTAAACATCTCCACATGTTCGAACATATTTCCTCCTACAACAATATCACTAAAATTTCGCCCTTTCCTTCTACTGATCATATACTTAGTCTTATCCGAATTTATTTCCAGCCCTATTTCCTTAACAGCATTTATTAGCGTTTGTGTATTTAGCTTTATAGTTTCCCAACAGTACCAAATCGTCCGCAAACCCAAGCACGGTTATTTTACTATCCTATATTTTACTATACACTCTTTCGTTGTGTATCACCTTTTAAATAAGGTACTCGAGTGTTAAATTAAAAAGTACAGGTGATAGCGAATCACCTTGTTTTAAATCTGAACGAACCTCAAACTTCTCCGTAAAATTGTTACCAATTCTAACCTTGTCGAAAGTTTCACTAATACACATCCTTACCAGATTTACTAATTTCTTTGGTAAACCCAGTTCAATCAATACGTTATACATTATCTGACGGTCGATAGAATCATGAGCTTTTTTAAAATCGATATAAAGCTGATGAACAACACCATTGTATTCTAATTTTTTCTCTAGTATTTGCCGTAAGGAAAATATTTGATCGATAGTTGAACGGTTTCATCTAAAACCGCACTGATAATCCCCGATAATTTCCTCGGCGTATTCCGTTACTCTACTAGTTAGGATTATGAGAATGAGAAGAGTGATTCCGCTGTAGTTATTGCAGCCCTTTTTTGTCTACTTGTCTTTATCCATGCCATTATGTATCATCCCTACCATTAGATTTACTTTTTGTATGATTATAACACAATTTAAATTTCTATAAATACATTTTTTTTTTAATTATTTCCATTTACGTCTTTGCGGTTACTTTCCGTACGAGTCTTTTACATTATTAGTTGAGAGATGTAGAAGCTAATAAATGAAATACTAGACATTTTTCTAGTCTACGAGACATTTAATTCAAAGTACTCCGAAATATTATCGACATCAGAATAAAAATATATAAGTTTGTTTTAACTTTTTTTTTTGTATTTATTTAAACTCATTTATCGAAAACATGAAAAAGCATTTATGGATGGATCGTTTATAGCCTAGTATGTATTGTAGCCTTTCCCCTAGTGGCGTATGAAGTCTTTGCGGTTACTTTCCGTACTAGTATTTGACATAATTAGATGAGATATGTCAAATGATGAGATGTAACAAATACTTTTGTGTAATGACATTTACATTATTAACGTTATTTATTCAATTAAAAATAAAATAAAATAACATCCCGAACATTTTCTTATTCTACTAAAACTGATTAAGTCAAAAGCCATTATTTTAATATAATAATGGCATATTATAATTATAATTTAATATTATAATGATAAGGTCACTATGGTAACAACTGTGATATAAAAACCGGGAAGGTTACTCTGAGTTTTTTAGTAAATAGTTTAAAGAAGAAGATTTTGTAATTAGAGTCTGAAATATTTACCTTAAATGTCGTTTCTTATTATACAGGTAAGCCTGTATAATAAAATCATTTAGTGAAAATATTGTTATAACAAATATTATTTTTTTATTGTTATTCAACACACCGTATTTAGTGTTTGATTCTATCTACATTATAAACAATTCTTCGTTTTAATTATTGAACTTTAAAACTGTATTATAACAAAACAAGTGAATGGCAGGAATGGTACATATTGGCACGAATAAAGACAAGTAGAGAAACTTCCTATTGGTTCTACTCAAATAACAAGTTCAACTTCTAAACCGACATTTAAAGCTATTATTGGACTCACTAATTAAAAAAAATTCTTCTTTAAGCTATTCAATAAAAAACGAAACTCCATAGTGACCTTATCAGTAACATTCGAATGAAGCAGGTTTGGTGAAAGTCTTTTACTCACTCACACACACACACAGATATATGGAGTTTTGAGTTTCAACATCTCCGTTAAACTTCCTTTTGGTTTCCTTTTGAACCTATACAATTCTCATAATCACATCTTAACAGTGAAAAAGGAAGCTTATGGTGAATATTAAATAACTGCTCATCCTAATTCACACCATCTGAAATAGAACAATTCAACATTATACATTTCAGCAAATCACTAGTCTCTAACAATATTTACATAACACACGGTATTATTGAACAATCATTCTGGTTGATATAGGTGGCAATATTATTTCTAAATCATTTTGTAAATTACTATTTATGTACGAGTCGTAAATTCGTACATGTTATATGATCGATCCTTTTTTTATTCATTTTTTTTATTTTAGTTTTCTCGTGAACTCATGAACTCATTGGGTCAATGGACAGTTAAATCCTCTTCAGTATCAAGTTTATCTTCATTGAAATTATACTATTAGCCACAAGATCATGTAAAAAAATATATCTGTTTCCTCTAAACGATTTCCATGTTGAAATTAATTTAAATTAGCATAATTGCATAATCAATATTTCTTCCTTCTAATTTGTTTATTTGAGCTTATTTATCCTATTAAATATACAAAATAATTAAGAGGATTGAATATTATTTTATATTCAACCCATTCAATTTTCATAAGAGTCTTAAAAACTGAGAATAAATTTTATTTAATAATTTGAGTTAGAAAGTTATCGATGCCTATCTCAGGTTATTAATAAAAAAAAATCATTTTGTGTAAATATTTTTTTATTTTGTTGTTTCTGAAAATATCCAAATCCTTATGGGTTATTTGTTTATTTCTGGAGCTTTGCTGATACTTTTATATTGAATCATTACTATTATTATTATTTCTTCATATGAGGTGCCTTAGGATTAAAAGGTTTCATTCGTGAGAAATTCTTCACAATCGCTAAATAAACCAATGCTTTATGCTTCCGAAACTTTAGGTTCACAATCGGACTAAATCCATGAGAAATAAAGCGGCGAAGTGTCGTGTTAGGCAAATTTGATTGTCTAACCTATCGCAAAATGTAAATAAACCATTTTTGAAATTATTTTTTGATGATGAACGGTTCCTATATCACATGTTTTAAAAATTTCAAATATTGCATGTACAAATATATCACCAAAGCTGTGTGAGGAGCCCCTTTTTAGACCCAGTTGTCTCTTTTCCGGAAAGCCTCCTTCACCCCGTCTTCCCACTTTTGTCTTGGCCTTCCTCTCTCTCTCTCTTGCCCTCTACTATTGCATTGTATGCACATTTTGCTGTGCGGCTTGGCTCCATACGTAACAGATGTCCAAACCATCTGAGCCAGTTCAGTGACTGGAACTGTCTCGAGATGTGTCCTTATTGTTTTATTACGGACTCGATCTCTTCTGGTCTTCCCTTCAACCTTCCCAAGAAACCTCATTTCGGTAGTCTGAAGCCTTGATTTACGGTTGGTTGTTAGACTCCATAACTCTAAGGAGTATGTCAAGATCGGAATAAAGGTAGACTTGAAGATTCTTTGTCACCACGTGGTGGCCTCTTTTCACGGCTTTGAATATTCTGCTTGCTCCTCCAATACGCCCTGTTATTCCACTATTGATGTAGCCACTCTCCTGCAGGTGCGCTTCTAGATATTTGAAATAAGTTACTTGTTCAATTATTTCGCCGTTAATTCTGATTACTCTTATAGCTCTGCTGGGCTTCCTTCCGATCCTCATTACTTTTGTCTTAGCCGAGTTGATACTCAGGTTTATAAACTTTAGCTCTTCTTGGAGTATCCTAATATTGTGCTGAAGATCTTTGTCATGATCTGCTAACACAATGAGAACATCGGCAAACGCCAGTAGTGACAGATTTAGAGGCATCCGTTTGCTGTGTAAGGCTTTTAGCTTGCTATACATTAGAAGAAGTAATTACCTACATAATATGGATATTGGACTTAACTAGGCTAGAGGAAGGTTTGTTTCTTCTCCCGGAAGTGCAATTGAATGCTATTTGCAATTCAATGAGAACAGTTGCCTCAGAGTTGCCGGAAAATTCGGGACTTGAACTGAATAAGTCCCATTTAGACCCTACTTATTCTCTTAGCGTAGTTCTTCCGATGACCTTGTAACACAGGTAATGCTTAATTAAATTGTATTTATTATCTATAATGAACGCATATCTATGGTCTTGGGTTTTATTTCATAGCAAGTTATCGCGGAGATCTCCCTTCTCACAAGTCAAATAAAAATTTAATATCTTAAATTCAAAAATAACTAAAATATTATTGATAATTTTATTTCTGGTTAATTATATTGCTTCTGCAAGGACACGGCTAATGTGACTCAGCTGACATCAAAGACCATTTGATAGGTCAGGTGGGTTTTTCGTAGGTTGCGAAATTAAAGGACTAAGCGAAAGCATTGATGGGAAGGGCCAATAGGTAATGAAGAAGAAGCCTCAGAAACTCCTTAAGTGTTTTCCACAATTTTCTCAAAGTGAACCCATTCACAGTTTTCACTGTAGACCACGAGTCAACCCTTAGCCATGATTAAATACTGACCCTCTGGTCTCACTGCGTTCCACTTAACTTAATAGCATCCTACAGTTAATTAGCTTTATTATGTAATTTTAACAAGTATTAGGAATTATAATAATTATTCAGACTCTGAAGGCACGACCTCGGTTTGACCCTTTTTTTATTTATTTTGTTTTATAAGTAAAAAAAAAAAATCGATATACTTTTACTGATTCATCAAAATTATTATAAGTATGTAGTGATTCGAGATTAGTATAAGAAATGGAGTCTAATGCATGTACAACAACTCATGAAAGGTCTTGGGTTCAGTAATGGACTGTTTTAAGGACTATGGTTGAACATAAATGTGATTGGTCCTAGAGACTCGACCACCAGGTTCATTCCCCAATTTATAGTACCCACTTTATAGAGGCTGGATGAGCCCCATGAAGGTCTGCAGATAACACAGGATAAATAGATTGAATAAATTATCTGTCACATCCGGATTTGAGCTCGGGACCTTCAGCACGGCGACTCAGTGTTCAACTACTGAGCTAACCTTCTCTGTATACCACCAAATACAATTTTGATAAAAATAATAACTATTATAATTTAATAGTAGTGACTTCATAGCACCTTTGTAAATAAATAACTGAAATAACTGATTACATATGGTATAGTTTAGTTGACTTCCGGGTAAAACACGGTTTGTTATAAATCAACCACGAGAGTGCGCTAATATGAGCACAACTGTTAAGCAATCAAGTTTAAATTCTTAATTATGTCGGATTTTCGACCTTGTGCTTTTCCAACAGGTAGCCTTACTATTATTAATTATTTTACCTTGTGTTTTATTAATCTAACAATAATAAATTTATTATATTTATAGTAGGCATGTATATATATATATATCTACATCATTATTTTTTTTTATCCTTCATCGTTACGAAGCAGAGTGAGATAGGACCTCTTGGACTAAAGTGTCCTGTTGCGTATCCATTGATCATCCCTTACCGAGGCACCTGGCCCTGCAGCGAGGTGTCACTGTACGAGGGTCCTCAGCACAATGGCTGTTTTGTCACATCGCATTCTCCGCTAAAAGCTTTATTAGGGGAGTCTCGCCTCGTTCAATTCAGCCATTGTCACCGTTTCTTATTCTGACAGATACCGAACTATCGTCTATTTCTCGCTTGGTTAATTCTGCGGGTTTTTTCCTATCAGATGATGTCTCGGTATGGCATGAAAGATTTAATACCACGTACAAGAAAATTGAATTGAATATAAAAATTAAAATAGGCGGTTTTTAGGGATTGTCGATAGAAGTGAAAACTTCTGACTTAGGAACAACTTCAATCAATTATAGTCTGAATTATTTAAATTATTAACATTAATCTGGTTTCCACACACACACATATATATATATTGACACTCCGAACAATAATTATTTACATTTTTTAGGGGAAATGAACAGTTCGACGAGTAATTGATATTTTAAGTTATTACTAGTATCAATTGGACAACTATTAAATTTTTTTTAAGATATCTAAAAATCCATTTGTTGCATCCCATTCTCTTGAATCCCATATCTCAAACCTTCAAGAATGGTGTCAAAATTGGAGAATTAAAATAAATCCTAACAAATCCCACCAAATTACCTTCACCCTTCGTCGTAAGCCTACGAATTCCTGCCCTACTGTATCCTTTAATAATATTCCACTGAACCCTGTGGAACAGATACGTTACCCAGGACTCCATCTGGACAAACGTCTCACTTGGAATCGTCATACAAGACTGAAATGACAAGAAACTGCTCGACGTTTTCGCCTACTTCAACATTTACTTGACAAACACTCTAAGCTCCCAATTAATTTCAAAAGACTCATTTACATGACAGTTATCAGACCTATTTGGACATACGGAGTTGAGCTTTGGGGCTTTCCTAAACCATCCAATTCATCTCGTATCCAGTCCTTACAATCCAAAATCCTTCATAAAATCCTCAATGCTCCTTATTATGTCACAAACAAACTCATCCATCGTGATCTTAATATCCCATATGTTACTGATTTGGCCCAAACTAGATACCTATCCTCCCATGACAAGCTCCATACACACTTGAATCCGCTAGTCTCTCAACTTGCTTCCCATATTATTTCTGATAACCCTCCGAGGCGACTGAAAAGAAGATGACCTCAAGACCATCTACTATAGAACTTTATTGGAGTACTACTGATGGCTAGTTTCTCCACAAGTGTTTTCATGTCATATTGTACATATTAGCACATTTACTTGTTATAATAGCATTATAGTTGTAAATATCCATAAATTAAATAAATAAATAAAAAGATACCTAAATATAATTATTGTTATATCCATGGAATTCTAATTTTTAAACTAAAGTTGATTGTCAAAAGAAATTGTGTTGGCCGCTAGTTGTCGCTAGTCTTGAGGATGTTGCTGACGTGAACCCCAAGTTTACCCTCTACCAAAAGTTGCTAAACGCAGCTTAAGATTTTTTCACCGCAAAAATACTCACAGGAAACTCATAATTATTCAGAATTTTATAGATCATACGTTACGTACATTATGATTTATATGATTAAATAATGATTGGAGATCTCGATTCGATGTCACGTAAGGTTATAGCTGGCCAAATGCCATTACAGGTAGTCCCTGTATTACGTTACTTAAATTTCAAATCGATTACTTCTGCTATAATATAATTAGAGCGAATGACGTTTGACATCCCGCATCGATAGTCATTAATCATTGCTCGCTCCATGCGATCCATATTTACTGCGGTTGAATTTTTCAAAAGTTGTTTATTGCGTGCAGACTGGGTTAGTGGGGCCCTTGAATGGTCGTGAATTTTTTATGATCGTATTCAATTTTTATTTCTTATCAATTCTCTGATATATCGATAATTTGTTGAAATATGTATTTCACCTGTAGCTTGCTGAAATGTATATAATCGTTTAATGACAGGGAATTTACATTGATGAATGTTTTAGTAGCGGTTGGTATATTGAAGTTAGTTATTCATTCGTAACTGTTTAGGTTTCTTGTCAAGTGAAAAGTTTAATTATTTAAGCATACGAGAATGCAAATTATACTGCCATTAGTAGAAGCATATGTCACCGTTATAAAGTATTTCATTGGGCATAGCAACGTATTGGTACAACCCTTATCGCTTCTTCAGAAGAACGACATAACTAAAAACTTTTTTTTTATTGAGATAATCCTTCAGGAACGACATATCTGATATTCCCTTCCCAACATATTTTTTGTTTTTTTACTAAAGTCATATTTTGATTTTTGTTATGATAGAACATGAAGTTTTATGGGACATAAAGTATATACATATACTAAAATCAAAAAAGTTTAAAGCTCTTCAAAATTTTCAATTGATTTTTACATTTTTTTACGTTGTTGTTTCCATCATTTCGAACTTTAAATTTTATTGTAAGTGCATTTGAATATTCCATGTTTGTTTGAGTCTTATTGAGTATCTTGAGTCTCACAAAGAATTAAAAAAAACATTACATTTTTTACGTAACTACAAGGTATCTGCTGGTATTTTTAAATTATTTTTATGTGGATTTAAGACTATAACAAATATACAATATTCAAACTTTGTGAATAATAATGAGCCATATCTCACAATATAGTAACTATCGGTATCACTCAGTTATTCAAATGTCACGAGGCCACATTCATTTTTTAAATAAGCCTCAGAGGTTATCAGAAATCGATTTGGAAGGTACATCGATATCAGAGTAATTGAGTGGGACCATAGAATATAATCCTGTTTTAAGCTGATTATGTTGCATATAATATATAATATCGTATATCAGTAGGTTGTATAATAGTCGAAGTATCGATCAGTTACATTTCGCTCTGTACCATTGGATGAAATCGTAGGTTATGGATTAATTTAGCAGGTAAATTTGAATGTTAATGGGGCGATGTATATTTTAACGAGTTTAAATTTAACGTTGACATCATTTATCTATATGTGGTTTAAGATAACATTGTTATATTGTTTGGTTTTATTTTTTTTAATTACCCATTTGATCAAAATCAAAATTGTAACATAGGGTTTGCCAACTATCATAATAGAATTTGTGGTTGTATAAAAATACACAGAGATAAAGAGTTTTGATATCGTTGTATATTTTTTTACATAAAGCCAGTTTCTTGGTATTCTTTATTTGGCAACATTTTAAAGCCTACTGGTAAATTTTTGATTGGCGGTGACTTTAATTCCACAATAGGGAGTTTAATATCTATTAGGCTCATGAAATACAAATAGGATGTTAAAAATGATATGCGATTTGTAATGTAATTATTTTCTATTGATTAGACCTGCCAACATTTGATTTACTCATCTACCGCCTTTAATCAAATTAAACAAAGATAAATATAAATATTTTCATTGGATTTTACAACATAATGTCAATTCATACAAATCGTTCATGATCATTTAATTGCTCCGTTTGATTTCCAGAAACAATGAAACGATATTAAGTGGCCTATTTTCGCTTTACTAAAAATACAGACAATTGTTCCCGAACATGTATTTACTGTCTCGACAATTCAGTCTTTAGTGTCGAATTATTTAAATAAAATGTATACCTATATATATATTTAAATTATAATCCTCCACAACAAACTTTCCAGATTCCGAAAAGCATACTCCCCGCATGCGTTACAAAAAGCATAATATAACATGCTAAAGACCATTGTAAAGGAGAGGAGATGTTAAAAAAAAATCGGAAATTTATAGTTTTTATTTATTTTTTTAAGATATTGAGAGTCTATGTGTTGAATCTATGAAAAACTACAAAACATTTTATATGGTACAGAAAATCTTCAAAAAAACTATATAAACAACCCTGTTAGTGCAATGGAAACGCATATGTGTTCGACGTTTAAAAAAAATTAAAACCATATAACCATCAATAAAAAAAAAAAGTCCGTCCAAACGAATAGTCTACTGTCAGGCTACAAAAGTTATTATGGAATAAAAATAAAAAATAACATCTTCGTTATTTTGCATCTGTAGTATTAATTTGATACTCTTTTCAATATGTACAAAATAATAATAATATTGTTAAAATTGAAGCTACAAAAGTTTGATCATAATTCATTGATATTTTAATTTGATGTTGATGCGTATAAATCAATATTTATCTATTTTCCAATCTACAAAGAATTTATGCAATTTATTTTAAAATGTATGCAAAGAATTTAGTGTTACTTGAAATTGAGGAATTTAGTGATGAGATCCTCAGTATCTGCGAAATTATGAAATAATAGTAAAAACAATTTAATCTACGAAGGTGCTTAAAATAAGGTGGGGTCAAGATCTGAAAGCGGTTACGGTGGGAACGATGCTGGCACCGTCAGAAAATTCTTCAATACTCAAAATTAATCATAAAATCAACAATACCCTTGATCATGGTCCGGATTTGTGTACTAATCTTGTATAAGGGGAGAAATACAAACTAAAACTGATAATAAGAATAATAACACGTCTCATATATTGCACTTGTATGCATTTCTATATAGCACATTAACAGTCCTTGCATTTCTCTTTGATTTATTAAAACTCCCTGTACTTAAACTAGAAAGATTGGCCGCTAACATTTTCCGGTTGACTTTTTGTAATATTTGTTTTAGTTAGTTTTTTATTTTAATACATTTTTCTCGTCGAAAACAAATACTCTACTGTTCCTTTTCCGGTAGTCCCAATTTACTAATTACTTTCGAAGATTCTTTCCTTGGGCTTTCTACTCGATTTATTAAAATTTTTTGTTGATATATATATTCGAAAAAAGGGAAATTTCCGTCTCCTTGACTGGAGGAAGAACCATCATCCAAGTTTCAATACTTTTCCTCGAAAGTTTACTAAGAAATTAATGAATATTGATGCGAGTTGGAGTGTGCTCCCTAGACATTAGGATCCTGATCGCGACGTATTATCCTGCTGGTTCCCACGAGCTGCGAGGGCATCGCCTCCACCCGTTTGATGTAGTGGAGGAGGCTAATGCTGGAGTGATGGCAGCAACAAAACGCTCTTAACGATCGTTTAATTCCTCCCTCCTCACTCTAATGCACAGTCCTATCTCAGCCTTACTCGACTTCTTGAATGTGCACGTTTCCAACCTCGTCTGTTATCCGATACCCATTACGGTAGTATGGGTATTTCGGTAGCTATTTTTAGTTTAAAGTGGGTACTTATACAAAAAAATACCATTTTGTACTAAAAAAAACTCACATAGATAGAAGGTTTGAACATAAACAATGTTAATATATTATACATTTTCAAACCTGTACCCAAGAAGGGCTTTGGGTTCAGTAGGCAATAACGGTTGTGCAGGGAGGTTGTTAGGCAGTTTACACGCTCAATCGCCAGTTTTTCTCCAGTTGATATAGGATAAGTGAACTCTAGGAGCTCCATCTAGGACTGTTAATCGATTAAATAATTTATATATCTCTATTCCTCATACATTTTCAAAACAGGACTAAAAGTTTCAGTTCAAGACGCTTATAATAGTTGTTTTTCTTTATTCACTCATATCTTCTCGTATTCTTTATTTATTGATTTGCTATATTACCCCAGCTAATAAATTTTACTTCATTTTTTTTTTATATGGTGAAAACATATCTGTCGTGCCATTTTTGTTACCCTGTTACTCATGTTTTTTAGTGTGTTTTCACTATCATGCGGCCACACTATAGAAAGTTAATTGCTCGATAAATCTAACAATAATTCATAATAGTGATACAGCTTATTATGATTTGTTCTGAAGAAATCATAGATAACAGATGATGGTATTTGACTATGAGAAAAGTTAATTAAAAATAATTTTTGACGGAATGTCCTCTAACATAACACTTCTTGTCATGCGCATGATGTGCAGTTAAAGAATTTTTATGTACAACTTAAGTATTGTTTTGAAATTCACAAAAATGCTTAGAAACCTATTTGCTAATCATTTTAGACAGACATTTTTATTTATTAACAAGCAATAATAAATAATAGTAAGCAGACAATTCCACGTCGCTTATAATAGTTAAGCAGGACTTTGGAATTCTCAATTCGTTCTTTCTTTTTTAATTTTACTTAAAATAATTTTTTTTTGCCCAGACGCGGAATTATATGTTATTTAATTTATTTTCTAATTATATAACTTATCCTGGTTAAGAATTTTTCAAAATCATTTTTAATAGCGTTTATTTCGTAATTACTAGAACTGCTTCGTAGTAAATTTCACTTTACCTTGATTCTCATTTTACATAAATTTATCATTTAATTTTATTAAATGTTTGATGAAAATGCAACACTTCAAGGAAATTGTGATATCATTTGGACAATATAACAGTAATAATAATGAAAGGCTGAAGCAGTTAACAGGCACAAAGTAGAATGCCCTCGTTTCAGTAACCGTTTAAAATTTAACCTCTGTTAAATGTCTTAAAAAGGAAAACAGTTCTCGGAAATTGAGGATTTTTTCCTCTTGCTATAATAGTCCAAGTTGTGGCAACTAATTGCTATCGCAAGTACATATCATGTCAAAGTTTGGAAAGCATTAATAATTGATTGGTTAGACTAGCGGAAAAAGTGAAAATGTCAATGTTTGAAATTTGGAGTTAACTACTTTTGATCCTGAACGCCTCATATATAAGATTATAAGATATAGATTAATGTAGCTTACTATACCTAAGCTAACAATAGTAATTGGTGTAAACGTCACTTTATGGATAATCGGATGATTCCACTGTCGGACACCTTTATTTTGTTTATCCACGTGTAATTAGGATAGAGGTCCTTAACGAGTATCTCAAACCGCACAGACTCGACCCACCTTTATATCCCCCTTGCGAAGGACGCCATTAACCAAGGATTTTTATTCCCTTTAAAAACTCCTAGGGCCACCTTCAGGGCTGCAAACCGGCGATCTTAGGCATGAACACTATCATCATATATAATATGATATAACACTATACCATAGGTTGTCATAACCAATTATTCACCGTGTGAGCTTACTTAAAGTACCCACAGTATCTGATGTAAACTGTACTCTATATCGTCCTATCGTACCTTTCATGAGAGTGCTATAACTGCAATCATGGAGTATCCTCCAACATATTTAACCATATCATTATGCATCCTTTTTCAGCTTTATGAGTTTTGTATCAATTATTAATCCTAAAGCAGAAGCTGTAAATAGGAAAAGAAAAAGTGTCTATTTTTTCACATTCGATATAAAACAAACATTTAAGATGAATCTTGTGGTTTCATAGAAGGATAGGTTTTTTTCAATGCCATACTAAATATATTTTTTTAATTGCCAGCTTGGATGAACCATAATTTTACCTTAAGCTTTCTAAATGGTTTGAACCCATCAGTATTAAGATAATATTTCCTTACATATATATTTTGAGAGAAACTGTATGTCATTACTATTCAGTTAGATTCGATTCACAACCCATTTCTGGCTTTCTTTCAATGACAACTCCTTCTTCCACTCCTGATAAATCACCTATCCCCATATTGCTACAAGTAGCGATCCAGAAGAAACACCAGGATTGAGCAGTCAATAGGTTCATTTGGAAGGAGGTAGAGAAGGAAGGAGCTATAGACCTTTGAATATTGCCAGTCGCGCAGGTGCGACAAACTCGGGCAATTATGAACTTTGTAACCCCAACACACGCCCTCAGTATAATCCCAAACTCTTGGCCATAAAGCAAACAGGACGGAAAAGGATAGGATCCTCGCATTACCATTTTCATTAGTATCCATAAATTACCATTCCCGTTCCGCTTTATTGGGATATTAACAGTCCGACGTCCCCCCGAAATGACTTTGCAACACCTCAACTGCACAACTGAGTAGCTCGACTCTTCTCGTTATTTAACAGTAAATATGAGACATACTTTTATGCCATTGAATGATCCTTTAACTCTTATATTTATTTTAGCGCAGAAGTAAAAATGAAAACAATTCTTAAAAAATGACATAAAATAGAATATTACCTTACAACTGAATGTACGCACAGTACGTATCATTTAGTATATTGGTGATAATTTTACTTCTAATTAACGAAGAACGTTTTTTTCTGTTATCTTTTTAAAGAACCTTCAGAGTTCTTTTCAATTGTGCCATACCACTACAACCTACGATCTAGTGGTTAGCATAACAAGCTATTATGCTCAAGATGCGGCTTCGTAGCCCGGCAGGTGGCCTTAGGATTTTTTTAAATGGATTAAAAAATCCGTAGTTATACCGTCCTTTGGAAGGGACGTAAAATGAGGATCCCAAGACTGTATGATGATAGGTAATCTTTAAAAATCAATATCATAATCCTACCTAGATAGGAAAAATTTCCTATTCCAACCATGTAGCATCGTCCGACTAGCCATATCAGGATAGAATGACGTTAAATGAAAAAACAAACAACTACAACTTATGAAGGGTCTTGGGTTCACTAGGAGGCAGAGGCTACAGAGATTCTAGGACAACAGTTGTTCAGGGATGTGATTTATCCGAGATAACGGTTCAACCTCAAGGTTGTCCCCTTATTATTAAGGGTACCCACTTTAAAGATGCCTGGTGAGGGTCTCTAGATATCACAAAATCCCCCGGCTGTTGGCAGATTAAATAAATCATCTGCTACAGCCGGATTTGAGCTCGTGAACCTCTGCACGGTAATCAGCGCTCTTTTAGTGAGCTACCCCACTATGCTCAACATGGTGCTTACAATTATAGAATTATTATTTAGGTTTAATAATTGTATAGCAAGCAGAATTGTATCTTAGCTGAATTGTATCTCAAATTCAGATAAATAACTGATATTAACCTTGTGTGCTATTATCTTGACTATGATTTATATATAGTCTATAGAGAATATGATTTATTAGAAAAGGAATTTTTCATTGCAATATTTCACTATATAGTTTAATTATATTTTGATTCTTCTGTGATAAGATAAAAATTAATTTTGATGTAAACAGCAAATGAAATAATATATAAAACGGTTTATGCAAAAATGATTTAAAAACATTAATATGTAATATGTTTAGCATAGAAATATGTAACAGCATTATTATGTTCCGTAAAAGTACTGTCATAGATTTTTTAAACACTCTGGGAAATTATTAAATATTTATGTGCTTGTAACTTGGGATTGGATCTGATATAATATATAACTTTAAATATAAGTACCTCTTTTAAAAATAACGGATTAGTGAGTATTAAGAAATAGCGAAAAATGCAGCTTAAAGTATCATATTTTACGGTCGTTAAATCAAACTTTGAAGTGAGAAACATATGATAATTCGTAATGAAACTACCTACATTATCTTTATTAGGTTAATAATTTATATTGTTTATAATTAATAGGTATTTTAAGTGTTTATTAAATATTTTAATTAGTTAAATGAAGTACCACAATCTAATATCCCTGGATTATATCGCTGTCTGCTGAATACTAAGTTTTTGATTGATGATAGTCAATTTATTATGCGATAGAAAGACTTAAATTAAATTTCTGTTTTACGTACAGAAAATCTGCTGTTTGTTAATTTATTTTATTGGCAAGTGTCTATATATATTTATAAGTGTATAAAGAGAAAAAAGTTGTATATTAATAATTAAATAATAATTAGTGAGAAGCGAGGGATGGTTGACTGGATGATAGATGTAAGGAAGAAAATAGTTGGGGGTGAAAATAGTTTTCTTCCTTAAATAATAATTGTATAATAATAATATGGTTAACAATGAAGGGGATGATCTGGTTGGTGAACTAGAACGAAAATGAATAGTTAATTTTCTTTAATTGTATTGCTATTCGTACATTCTTGAAGAACGATAAAGAATATATATAAAAGAACAATAATATAATATTGGTGAAAATAATTACTAAGCGTGCAATTATATTCTGGTCTATTTCCGATTGCTGAACTTTATGATCATTGTGTTAAAAATAAACTGTACGAGGAAGTCATAGAAAACAGCCGGTCCCTTAACGAACTATGAAGACTCACTAAGTTACAAAGTGCTGTTAACGGCTTATTCAGATAGGGCCGGACTTAGATCTCGAATGGTCCAGATGCTACAACACTATCTAAATTATTTACAACTTTTTATTGGTCAATTTCTGCCCTTAGGTCTTAATATTAGTTCCCTTCTTCAGTTTTATTAGATCCGATATTGCTTTAGTATTTATGTTCTTGGTATTTTGTTTGTTGTATCGATTAAATTCTCAATATATCTTTGTTTTATTTTGCACCATGCTATTTAACGTATTTACAAAATATATTTTACCAACTTGAGATTCATCTTATTAAAAACAAAAAATTAATATGAAGATATTAATTGTAAAATTTACTAAATACTATTCTATAGAAACAAAAATAATGAAACAAATCACTATTAGAGTTATCGTAAATGGATGAAAATTCTGTCGTCTTAATCTTAATCAAATACGCCTTAAATCTTACATCTTAAATTTTACATCTTAATCTTAATCAAATACGTTAACAATCAGCCCTCTTGATCAAATTTTATACAAAACCATCAAATGTGAAATTGAGTTGCCATAAAGTTCCCTAATTAAGGGTGCGTATTAGTTTGAGAAAGTTCTCAAAATAATTAAGTATTAGTAATAAAGTTAAACGTCATCTTATTGTTCTTAAACGTCATATTATATTTAAAATTTAAATATTTCTATTATTATTACATTAAAAATCAGAGAAACTATGGTTATCTCAGCTACTGATTAAATATTTCTTAAGCAGCTTTGATTTCATTTTCACAAAAATCAGATGACGTCAATCCAATACGTCAATTCCAAAAAAGTTACTTCGGCATTTATTACGATTAATTGTTTTTTACTTTTAAATTTATTTACATTTACTGTTTATTCGTAATCTATTGAATAAATAAAGATGACTATAATGATAATAGATATACCGCGAATTTTATTAGTATGTATATTTTGACGCAAAACAAAAAACTCTCCAACTTTACAAGTCTTCTAAAAGTGCTATTAATCTACTGTAATTCAGAATTATGGTTGAAATATTAAAGCATAAATAAATATTAAAAGATTCCATGGTAATTTAATCCCTAATCATAAAATAATCTTTACTGTTCGTCTGTCTGTAGGATAATGGATTTTGATTTGTTTTAATTTAACAGTATTAGTTAATAAATATAATATATATATATATATATTGTATATTTAACCCGGGAGAAATGTTGCTGTGAAGAATTCCCTCACTCGGATCATTATTTATGTATTATTATAAGTTATTAATATCGAACGAATCATCCATTGAGGTTTTATTTATATGAACCTAAATAGACATGCATTAGACAGGCATGTTCAAAACTGTCATGTTCTCCCAACGGGCTTAGAGTGATGACTTGCAAGTCCCAAATTTATTCCAAGATCAGTGCGGGAATATGGAAGCGCGGGGACTACTTCACGGCTGTACCCTTTAAGTTCCAATAATTCTATTCACTGCGGCTTTTCCATCCCAGACACAATCTTACTATGTTTTTATTTGTACTAACATGTTTTTACTGCAGCTGATTTTATTAATTTTTTTTGCGGAGTGGTAGAGCACTGAGTTGCCATGCCGGGAATCCTGGTTCAAATCCCCCTGCAGGCAGTACTTTTATTTAGTCTGTTTTCAGTGGGAGATGGATCATATGGGATCTAGAATCCCCCTGGGGCCCACCTAGCCTGTATAAAATATTATAAAAATAGGGTACTTAAAATAAGGGGGGGGAAACCAGGCGGTTGAGCGTGACCTAGGACAAGTCACCTCTTTGCAGAACTGTTATTCATGAAACACTAAAGTCTCTACCATGTACTGAAATGTGTTTTTATTGATTTTTATTTGTTAATGAAGGGTTAAATATTGTTGTAAATTTTATTTGTTATTTTCCTAATAATATTTATATGCAATTTATTACTGGTCATGTGTCCTGAATAAATTAAATAGAAATAATGAATGAAATGCTCATGGGGACACCTCTTCTGTAACATAAGACATCTCTCCCGGGTTAAAAGTAAAAAAAATTGGTAATGTAATATTTCATCCAAATCTGAGATATGTTGTTTCCTTATGTATATAAAAGAATGATTTGTATAGGAAGCTAGATAATGTAGTTCTGAGTTATAGAAATATAATGAGTTTGTTTTCCAGATATCGCTACGATAATTTTTTCTTCGTTAAGAAGAAAAGAAAAAAAGCCATGATTCGTTTATAGTTATGATACTGAAAGCGGAGGAAGAGGAAGGAATGAAAGAAACTTTCGTTCGATGACCGGCGAAAACAGGAAGCGATGGAGATTTTTCACAGAGAGTGGGCGACAGATTAACTACCATTTTTTCCCCTTTTACTTTTTTCTATTGGCCCCGATGTGGTGGAGGGGAGGGCTATGGAAAGAGCCAATGGGAATCCATTTATAAAAAATAGGTGGATCGGTGGCTGCTGGTGGTCGATTAGAGAAGACCGCCAGATGAAGAGTCTATCTACGTATTGCGGGCACATCTGCGCTCAAGAGATACGATTAAACACAGAACGATAAGTATTGTACCGCTCTTCCTCTCTCACTTTCCCACTCCTCCTTTCTATCTTCCTCCAAATAAATCTAGCTGAATTACACCTCAGACAAAAAGTAATGGCCATTTTAGTTTTATTATACCTGGGTCCGCCTTGGGGTTGAGAACAATGAAAACTGGGGTTCCCTTTTTGCTAGCTACGGGCAATTTTGATTCCTCCTCTACTTTAGGGCTCATTTAGCAATGTTCTAAATCGCCCCTCCCCCCTCCGGCTTTCTCTTTTTGCCCGTTCCTTCATTGTCTTATGTCCTTTTCCGACTTCTTTGTTTTATTCCTAGCTTGTTATTTATATACTTTGGGTAAACATGAAAAGGGTTTCCCGTTCCTTTTGTACGACTTAAATTAATTGAATTTATTGGAAATGTAAACGCTGGTTTTAACGTTTTATTTTATTTGATAATTTAAATGTCACGGGTAATTACGGATCGGTGCCTGGGGCCTGCCTCCCTTTGTTCCAGCTGAACATTAGATGAAAGCTTAGCATTAATTACTGACGATACATTGTGAAAATTAAATTTTAGAAAATATTAATTAAGAATAATCGCGCCTGAATAATAAGATACTGAAACAAAAACAAAAAAAAGTTTCTTTTTATCCAATTTCAGCATTTTTATCTCCTGAAATATTTATTTTAAACTGAAAGATCACTAATACACTGTATATTAAAAAATATAAAGCTCACCAACACAAAAGTAAAAGTAAAGTCAAATAAACCAAAAAGTCACTAACGTCGCGACTAAAGTTTAAATCGGAATTTTGTCTTTTCTACAATCATGTTAACTAATAAATTTAAGGTTGTAATTAAAAAAAAAACATTTAAGCTGGCAACATTTTCTTTTATGAATGGATTATTATTGTATATACATATAAATACAATATGAATCAGCGTTTTGCGCATATTTTTTTGCCTGACATATCTTGTTTTCGAATATTTTGAAATAAGTTTATTGGCGGTTTATATTTTGGGCTGTTGCCTAAATACCCATCACTTTACGTTATTTTAATATACTATAATAAGAAGTAGTTTATATTAAATAAATTATTTTTATTATAGCTATTGAAATTCTTCAAGTAAACTATAGTGATATAGCATAATTGTTATTTGAGAATAAAACAATGAAATATAATCATCGTATTTATACTTCAATAAATTTCTAAATATTATTTTAATGTCAATCTTATAATCTATGTTAATCTAAATTATATATTTACAGCTGCATTAACGATACAACAAGCAAATGCTTATTATAAAAGAAAAATATTAAACTTCAATGTACCTAAATTACTTCGTTTTTTTTCTATTAATTTATTATCCTTGCGTGAACCATCTTATTTATTTTAACTGATTAACAGTACTATGAATATTAACATTACTATCGTATAAAAAACACGAAATTTTATATTTAAAATGTAATAATAAGAATTTTAAATCTTTAGCCACTTAGGGTACAGTACTACCCTAGATAGGTGTTTTGTTGAATAATGGACTAGATAGAATAAATCTCTTACAATAATAAACAATTGTTAGTAGTCTATCTCCAAATAGTTCTTGTTAATTATGACATATAAGTAATAATTGTACAATTAAATATACACCTTATTAAAATTTTAAATAATTGGAACAATGATTAAAAGATTCCTGAAACGGTTATTATAACAAGGCAGTTTCGTAGGTATTGATTAATTATAATTAAAAAAAATAAAATAGTTCGATCCATAACCATAAAGGGGAGTTAAAACTCAACAGGTACGGTTGATGATTAAATGGCTGCCTTTAATTAGCTAAAACAGAGCTGTATGATTAAAGAAAAGAGTTAGTCATCAGCTCCCGATGGGGGTTGAGTTGGAACCCCAGGGGATAGTGGGCGGGCGGCGGCCTCCGGGAATCATTTTAAAATATATTTGTACAGCAAACAAGGTTAGTAATTGCTCGCTCCTGTTCCCTCAATATGCCCACACCTCGTTCTTAATTGCCTCATTCCCATCTTATTTTTATTTTTGTTTTCGTTTTGTAAACTCATAATGATAGAAAAATATGAGATGTATAAATGAAATAGAATTGCCTCGCTCAAATACCATTATGATAACATATGTTGGACGGAAAATAAAGACAAATCGTGAATCGGTTATATTAATCCTACTACGAATGGTCGATAAACTACACAATAGCAATTAAAAATTAAAACAATTAATTTCTGGTGTTGTGTTGTTCTAAGTAGAATCGGGTTTACACAAATTCTGCTTACAAATGATAGTAAGAACAAGGATTTTCCTAGCAGAAATGGCCTTGTAAGTTTATATTAGTGAGATCATCTTTAATCAGTAACTACTGATTTTCTATTTATTACACCTTTACGGACACGTTTCTACCAAATTTAAGCTACTCATTAAATCATTCTAAAATAGAGGGTTTTAAGATGTTGAAGGTGACTGAGTATATCGGACGTAATAGAAGGAATACTTGTGGGACGAAACATGGCTTCATGTTAAAAAATTTTCAATACGAAAATAACATCCTGCACATAGAATGAGGTTAAAATTTCTTACACGATCGACCCTAGGCTGTAGAAAATACGTACATACCTCTCCTTCAAAAGAACAACGACATAACTCAAAAATTGGCATTTTTGGCAAGCCTTCAGTAGCGATTGTAAAGATTGAAGTTTTATAATTCAGGAACGACATATCTGGTATTACATTTCCAACATATTTTTTAAATTAATTAAATCATCGTATTATGTATGAACATGAATTTTCAATGCGAATAATGACATAAGTTAAAATAAAAAAAGTTTCAAGCTTTTGAAATTTTGTTAATGGCTAATAAAATTAACTTAATACCACCATCTCAATATGAATGTTGTTGTCTCAATATGAATTTAACGTCACTTTTATGCTACTATTGCTAATCGACGGTGCTACAGTTCTAAATATGCCTATCCAGGTTTAAATAGGATAGGGATTTTTTACGAGTACCTGGCATCTTACAACGCGGGACCCACCATCTTGGGCTTAGTAGGTTGTTATGCATACCACAGGTCGCCCCAATAGGAATGGTTTGCTTTACCAATAGTCAAATGTTTATGTTTGTGTTTATATAATATTACCAATATTAGCACTATTGACAAAATTGGGTTTTTTGATTTATGGCGTTGTTCTTTTGAAGGAGCATTATGAAAGGGGCTTTGGAATTGGCTGACATTATTATTATTGTCAATGAGAAATATACAGAATTATACTATATAAAAGACAAATCGAAACTCAGGGGTTAAAAACCTGACACCGGACCATTTGCAGGATTCCGAAACCACAGATGACATTGAGAGTGATAATACCATCTACAGAAGACCTGGTGTCATTAGTGGACGGAGGTCTCACCGCATCTGGTTCTATTTGCCCATCTGTCCTCTGTTCTCTGCGCCCGATGCGGGTATTAAAGACTCCTCTCCCCTAGCGAATCTTTTTTTGTTTTCTCTATTTGCTCGGCGCCGATATGAATCTTCAATGGTCAATTGTATCTCTTCAGGTCTTCCTATTGACATGTCATTCTGTGTAAATTCACGGAAACTTGAGTTCACTGCACCCCTATTAATCTCGACAGATGCGCATAAAAAGTTTTTATCAGTTACCATTTGGAACGTTGGGGTAACATAAATCTATGCTTCATGGGATTATATATAGCCTTTGTGAAAACTGTGGATTCCTATTTTATTTTTATTTCCTTAAACAAATTTTTTTATTATAACTAGTCCTATATGCGGGCCACCCACATTTTCAAAATTTTAACGTACAACTGTTCACTTTGTTGTGCTACAGTTAACTTTGTAGTAGACATACCCGGATATTATTTGAGAAATGGAACTTAACGTTAGTATTTATGTTGTATACTCCTTGTTTTAGTTCTAAGAATTGAATCGGTGATTTGAGAAACACCTCATATCCAAAAAAGTAAACTTTCGCAAAATCAAAAAAAAACTCAGCTGGTCCATAATTTAACATCATAAATTTAAAAAAAAAATTGTATATGTTTCTACAGGGGTTTGGTAAGCTAATTCTACCAAACTAAAATTTTATTATTTTCATTTTGATATTAAAAAAAATTAGAAACGTTGTTGGAGACGTGTTCTTTCTCCAATGACTGACTAAACGATATGTTTTCAGGTATGAAATAAAATGTAAAACAATTAAAATTATTAATAAAAATCATGATTTTATTTTTTATATAATTTCTACTCATTTTCCATTTATCTAGCCTTCACCAACAATTTAATATGTCTAACTTAATTCTGGCCTAACATGGACATGAGGTGTTTCTCAAACGACTGATTCAATTGTTTTGAGATACTGAGTATTTCGCATTTAATAAAATAATTAATTATTTCGGTGTGCTAACGCTTCAATAAGGTTCATTGTTTGTAACTTTGGTGTTAATGATTCTACTCCATACGACAGCACCGACCATGTAAAGCACTAACCATTCTTTCCCTTACTTCCAAGTTGGGGGTAAAAAGTGATTTCATTTTCGTATAAGTGACTTTACTCATAGCTATCCTGCGTTTAATCCATATGTCTGTATCCAGTTGATCTGTTATGATGGTCCCCAAAGAGAAGAATAGGTGAACCCTTTCAATTGGCATTCCAATCTAATACTGTCGGTTACATCTACCAATTAGGAAATAAGTTTTGTTGGTATTTAATTTTATTTCCATTTCTTCTTGGGAAATTATTATTTCCCTTTCTACTTCGTGAATACGATAATGCATGATCTGAAAACCTTCAACGCTGTCTGATAGAAATGCTGTATAATGCAAATATCTTAGAACATTGATTAACCTTTTAGAGCTTTTTAATAGTATCTCTGAATAAATATTGAATAATGTCGGGACAAAATTCAATCCTGTTTCACTCTAGTAGAGATAATTCTCAAGATTTGATTCCAATACAGATACTTAATGACACCTTTATCTTATGTATCAATTGAAAAATATATTTATGTGCTTATATTTATTTATATATGGCACAATTATGTGGAGATAAGACAGGCAACCAAATTATACCTATTTCAACTGAACGAAAGAAAATTCCTCTTTTATAAATTTCCTTTTTTTTGGTGTGATGAAAACCAAGGGATTCCTAACTGAGAGGCTAAGAAAGAAGGTGGCAAATTATTCGATAGAACCTGCAGCGGGAGGTAATCCATCTTCATTTGACACAGATATCGGAAAACCATTCGTCAAAATAGGACGAAATGAGGTTTTTACAGAAGAAGAGTTTCTTGGACATGGCCCTTATAGAGGTTATTTCGAGGAACAATTAGATCTACAAGAGTTCATGGGGGATAAAACAGTGGTTATTGACACCCCTTTTTACTCGAGTTTCAACATAACAAATAAAAGACCCTAGAAAGACAAACTTTAAGCAAATTGTGGAAATAAAGAAAGTATAGTAGGGGAGAGAATAATAATATTCAATGTTTAGTGCAAGTAAGCTGGTTCAGGGACCCAAATCAAATCAATAATGATTTACACAAAGTCATGTGTTTGTATCTTCAAGATAAAAAATGTATTTTGTTATTTTTATCAATTACAACATCGTTCCAAAATTAATGGTAGTTTTCAATTATCGGATTTTATACTTTCTTTTATGAACATTCTAAAATTTCAAAGTTTGAAATTCTAGGATCTTTTGGTAGCGTTGTTATTTATTTTCGGTACATTTCTCTTTTCCATGAATAAAAATCTAAAAAGCTGTGTGTTTATTTGTATGAAATAATATAGATGGTTGGTTAATATGATGGTTGTAAGAATAAAAACAAAATAAATTTGACTGATCACAAAATAATATTTTTTTTTATGAATATACAAATTGATTAAAGTATAACCATCATCCCCTTTTGCCTGGAGTTGGAACGATAACCAATGATTTTTTATACATGTCATAAACTCTGTAATTTTTTAATTCAATCACATGCTTAAGACGCAGTTTTCAGTATTTGCTTAAATATCCTTATCATCTGATCGCTCAGTAAACTCCCTTTGGAAGGATATGGTTTTGATTATGATTTGTTCACTTATGCCTTTCTTAGTCTAAGAAATGTATGGTACGTTATGAACATGTAAACATTGCGGCAACAAAATTTTTAACGCTTTCATCAAAATGTTAACTTCACGTATTAGGAGGGTGTGAGGTAGCTTAGTAGTTGAGACCTGAGTTGCTATGCGGAAGGCCTGGGTCTCAAATCCGGCCGTGGTAGATAACTTAATTAATTACATGTTAACAGCCCGGAATGGATCCTAGGGGATCTGACTCACCCAGCTTCTACAATGGGGCGAAAAACTGGTGATTGAGCTTAATCTTGGACAAATCACCTCACTGCACAACAGTTATCTTAGAAACAGTACAGAACCCAAGTACCTTCATGAGTTATAGTGGTACAGGTTTTTTTTTAAGTATTAGGTCTTTAGTTTCTGGAACACTTTTATTTTTTTTTAACGGGGGAGAGGAGTGTTATACAAGATGTATCGTCGTGAGCCTACATGCTGTGATTTCCATCACTATTTCTTTTTCTTAAATTTTATCTTAAAACAGGACACAGTAAAAAGGAATGGATAGGATATAAACAATATTAGAAAAATAAAATATAAAGCATATAATAATATTTTACACTTGATCACCAAATAAAAATCAGCCGCACTGAAAACAAATGTTGGAACATTAATAGGTCTTCTGGGAGTGAAACGCAACAGTGAATGAAGATATTGGAACGTAAAGAGTTATGTCGTGAGGAAATACCTGCATTTTCATATTACCCCAGAGATCTTGAAACAAACTGGAGACTTGCAATCCATATCTCTTTGACCAGAGTGTCAATATTACCATTTTGGCTAAGTAGGTCTGTCAATTGCATGTCTATTCAGATCCAGCTATACACAATATCATTAGAATAGGATGATTTGTTCGATTTTTATAATTAAATAATGGTCCGTGTGAGGAAAATGCTCACGGGGACAACTTTCCAAGGTAATTGGCTTTTACGGGTTAAGATAACTTGCATGATATAAATCGTATCAAAATCGTATGGTGAGATTACGAAATATTTCATTGAAGATTTGCTAGTTCTTGCTGACATTTTGTATCTTATTGACGCTAATGTTTCACACTACATATGATAAAGCTCTGAGGATTACTCCGTGACGGGTGAAATTCCCGACTGAGGGAGTCACCGATAAATGCAAAGTTCTATCCTATCGGATACCGAACGAATCGTAATTAGAAAAAAAAAAGAAGGGGAGGGAGTGAGGGTGGAATAGGGAGCTACAAGTCACGGTTAGAATTAATAACTGTCGGATTTGCATAAGGATTCAATAATCAGTACTCCTTGGAGTGGAGAACAAATTTGAATAGTATCATGAATAGTGGGGCCGATATTATCATAGGAAGCCTCTAAAGAAAGGTCTTTGAGAAGGGGCGTTACGGTTACTTATCCAATTGAACTATTGTTTAGTTCAATATAGGTTCCTAGTATTGCTATCTAGAGGGCGGTGACGGTCAATAAGGGATGAATTACCATGGAAGAAGACGGGTATGTCAGTGTTAAGTTTTAAAATAGTATGGAAAGCCTCATCTCTAGAATGGGTCATTATTTTTTTTTAAATTTAATTTATTGATATTTACAAATATAATATTATTATAACAAGTAAATCTGCTGATCTGTACATTATGACATGAAAAACACTGGGTCATTATTTAAGTATAAATATTATACAAATAGCCCTATTCCATTGAGATTTTGTCTAGCTGGACCTGAATAGAAGTGCAGTGGATAGACTGCTTAAAAATGACATATTCACTCTAAGGACTGAAGAGATATGACTTGAAAGGCTCAGTTTGTCACTAGACCTGGAATAAGTAAAAGTGGGGTTTTCCTCATTGCTACATTCTTTAAATGCCAATATTTTTATTCACTGTTGCGTCTCCCTCGCAGAGACAATGTTAACGTTCCAAAACTCAGTCCTTTATGATCCTTCAAATGGAAACCTGTTTGTTCTTTCAATTCAATATTATGCTATTACTATACTATTCCCCACATTCACTAATTCACTCTGGAACAATATCCCTTCTTCCAATCGTCTCTGGAATAACCTTCCCATCTTTATACTACTTACTATAAATCAAATTATCGTTAGTTCCAAAAAAAAAAAAAAAAAATAGTTCATTTTTACGATCAAAATCTGTAGACAGATGGATGAAAGAAACGTCTTAATGATTTTGACCTCCTCTTTTCGCACATTGAGATAAAAAAAAAGTTGGCGCTAAAACACATGAAGTTGATTAAATAATTTATCTTACACAGTTAGATTTGAATCGGGGACCTTCAGGATAGCAACTGAGCACTCTACACACTAAGATAACCTACTCCTTACTACTGGTTAACTTAGTGAAAATATTTAATAAGTTAAATCATTTCAAATAGTAATTAATAGAAAGAAACAATGTTTCGTTTTTTCTTTAATATATAAAAAAAAAATGTAATGAGGAGCTTACGGATAGGGAGTGTTAGAAGAAACTATGGACGATAGTAAATTTATTTGTTATTTTTTTCCTTTTTTATAATTATTTAACTCACTAATTTCCTTTTTTTTAAGCTTTTATTTAAGCAAATTCTTTATTTACAATTCAATTTAATTATTTTAATATGTTTCAATAAATTTATTTGATAAATTAATTAAATAATATATTTCGTTTAATTATAAAATTATTTTAATACAAATTACACATGAAATGATACAATATATCTCATTGTGTTCTTTGTGTTTTACCCTTGTATCATATTTCATTTTCTGTATTCTAATTGGACTTGTCCCAGAATAATTAAATAATAATTATTATTAATATCATTATTAATCCTAATGATTCAGGTTAAATCCGCCCACGCATGATTACATATGAGATAAAACAATTCCTCCTAATTCATCAACACACAAACCTCATTGAAAACAAACGGGAATACAATCAGTATCTCCCTCAATATTACCTTTGAAATTCATAAAGGGGCTTACTTTTGTGTAGTCATGTTTCGGCTCTTTTATTTATTTATGCTAATTTTATTCCAATATATGAACTCACATTGATCGTACAAAATTATTATTTCATGAAGTACACTTACATATATAATGGAATTATCATCGGATTGAATTTCACTGCTTTAAACACACATTCTTAATGTAACCCACCTGAGGTCCAAATAATTGTTTAATAACTAAACAAAATTTACTTTTTTATAAATATTTCTAATTTCAATAGCGGCCTTTTTTTCACTGCATTGTTAATTCAATGTCTTACAGATAGATTGCTCATATAAATCTATTTCGTCTACAATTCCAACCTAAAAACTATAAAAATTATTCATTTTTAAATGAATACTGTAATCAAAGGTAATTATGTATTTTTTTAAATACGATAACATTACAACCCATGAAGGATCTTGGGTTGGGTAAGTAGTAGATTATAATTCGTAGACAATAATTTTTCATGAACTGCGGTTGTGCAGGGAGGTGCTTTGTTCTAGATCACGCTCAACCGCCAGATTTCCCTCCCCCATTTTGGGTACCCATGTCATAGAGGCTGGGTAAGCCCCAGGGGTTCCATAAATATAAGCTGCCATAGCCGGACTTGAACCGTCGCCACTCAGCGCTCTTTTGTTTATCTTCATGAACTTTCCTTCATCGGCAAGATCTCAGGTTATTGTCCTGAAATCGGAGAGAATCATAATTAATAAATGAAAGAGCTAGAGGTACTAACTATATATGATATGCCAAAGCAAATTGTGTGGGATCATCAGGGTTGAATCAGTATCCATAAGAGAGATGTATCAGAAAACATTGTAAGCCTAATTTTCTGTAATGTTTTTTTATTTAATTTTTAGATAACTGATATAGAATAAATCCATCGGAAATTATTTTTTAAAAACCTAATAAAATCAAAACTTTGGTAAGCTATCTAGAATTGCTATCAACATGTTGGGTAAATTTTTGACTTTTGGAATAGAATCTATTTTGGACCAACTTGGAATTTTGGAAATAACCCGAAGAAGGAAAATGGATGAAAATACTAAAATTGTAAAAAGGTAGACAAACATTTTCAAATCTATTTTAGTTAATCAGATTTTCGAACTCATGAACATTTAAGTTGATAACATTGTCAATAGATATTGCTATTTCATTACGTCATCGATTTGTAATTTAGAATTATAAAAGCGATTTTGCAGCATGATTTATATCTTTTCCACAGATTATTAAATCTGTATAAGGACAGAATGAAATATCGTAACTCCAATCCTGTAAAAGTATTCATACAATTACGATATTGGCTCTTCGAAAGTTCAAAGCTCCTTTTTCGTGAATTTATGTGGATAATATTCGGGGAGTCCTCAAGCCGCGGTGGATGATGTATGGCGGAATTTTTAATGAAAACCAGGGCACACTTATTCCTCCCTGCCTCGCGGGACAATTTATAAAACGGAGCTCTAAGAGTTAGGTAGAAGTTGGCTAGGTATTAATTCTTATTTATGAGCTGTGGCAAAAGCTTTTCTTCTACCCAGATAAATTTTATTTTTATATGTAAATCTTTTGTAAGGGCGGGGGAAGAATATTTCCCTGGAAGGGCAAAGGGTAGGAGGGCAATTCTTGGTGATGAATGGGATTCGATGGTCTAATGGTTTGGCATGGGAATTGGGATGATTCAGTCGGCGGAGCTCACCGCTCGGTTTTTCCATTCTTTTAGAGTAATGGAATTAATGCAATTTAAAGTGCCCATATCCAATATTCCCATATAGTCAGCTAATGGCATTATGGATATTCAGAAGGCTCAATATTGCTTCATAGATATTTATTTAACAGTTAGGACATCTCGTTGATGAATGAGATATATCCAATGAGGGCTAATTTTTCTTAAATTTCACTAATTTTGAAGATAAAATAAATTAAAAAAATGTGTGAATAGGATCAATATTTATTTCGTTTACAATTTACCTGCTATACCCATTTTGTTTAGGAAATAAATAAAACTCTCAATTTCGAGGAAGAAATGTGTTTTTATTAGTACAAATCCCCTAGGTAGAAAGATAACTACCATTTATTACTATAGTAATATTACTATTTAATAAAATAAAATAAAATATATGTACATGTACTCTGCGCCGTAGATTCTATAGAGCTTCAGAGTACACCTATTAAACTAGACATATGTGCTAACTCTAATAAATTATTCTTCTATAAACTTTTTCTAGTAGTATTCCAACAAGACAAAACGTGCACTAAACTATATATTCAATAAACTTGTATCATAAATTAAATTAGTAGTTCATCGAATTAACAAGACACATGTGTACACTCCAAAATATTTAATCAACTTCAACTGTAACTGGAAATAGTAGTTAACCGATTAAGCGAGACAAATATGGGCAAATCCCATCTAATCATTTGTCTTAATAAAGTACAACACATTTATATATGTATATTTATAATGCTATGTTTTATAGTATTAAACATATTTTAAATATTCTAATTGATATTGGGTTGCCAGAGTGATCATTTAAAATAATTACTCAAATTATTATTTCTAATTTTAGGCTTAATTGGAGTCTTTTCAAGATGTCATTTGTGTGTTTTACCAATTTACTAATTATTTTAACCATCAATATATTATTCATAAGTATATAGTGCATCTGGGATAAATAAGCACCAAAATAATTCGAATAAATATACTCTATTAATACAATTTTAATAAGATTAATGACTTTATATATATATATATATTGAGAGGTACAGTAAATGATTCAGATGTAATAGAATATTGCCATTAATTATATACGGGACTTAAATTACAGAGTACACCTACTATATATAATAAGTTGGAGGGAAAATAAATCCATTACTTTCTTGTTTGATGGCAGTAGTGATCGATATCTCGTAACGTATCGATCAAACGATTGCAAGTTTATGCTCGTTGTGAAGGTGACATTTCACACTAAAAAAATCTTTGGCTGTGTTATGTTTGTTTCATTCAGTTGTGAGTTACAGGGTGTTAACAATGGCAAGTCAACATAGAGAAAAATCGGTACATTTTACAGTTTTTCTTTGATATAGAAATAATCGAAGTTGACCGGCACGTTAGTAGTTATAGCATTGCCCTGGAGCTAAAGATCGTCCATAAAACAGTTTTGAACCATTTGCCGAAAGCTGGATTAAAAAAGAAGATCGATGTTTGGGTACCACGCCAATGAACACCAAAAAACATGATGTAACGAATTTCCATCTGAGAAGCCTTGGCCAAACGGAAATAAATCGACCCATTTCTTAAGCGAATGTTGACCGGGGATGAGAAATGGGTGAGATACGACAATATTGAGTGAAAACGATTGTGGTCAAAGTGTGGTGAAGCAGCTCAAACGGTGGCCAAACCAGGACTGAAGGCCAGGAAGGTTCTACTGTGTATTTGGTGGGACTTGAAAGAAATAATTTTTTATGAGTTGCTTCCGTATGTCCAAACACTAAATTCCGATCTCTACTGTGGACCGTTTGAAGTTAGCGATTGACCAGAATTGGCCAACACCCAAGGCCACACACGTCTGTAGTGACTCGCCAGATACTTCGGGACCTTGTTTTGGAAGTTTTAATGCATCCACCATATAGTCCGGACCTAGCACCAAGCGATTTTCTCGCATTGCATAACTTACTGAGTGGTAAGAAATTGGGATCAAGAGAAGATTGTGAGAATCTATTACTATAGTTTTTCGCCAACAAGGACCAATACTTGTTGGAGAGGCATTATGAAGCTGCCTTTAAAATGGCAACAAATTATACAACAAAGTGTTCGTATACTGTGTGTGTATATATATATATATATATATATATGTAAAACAAGGATATATGCAAAATAATACGTACTCTGTGTTGTAGTTTGATTAACACATTAAACTGAGACGGTTATTCCTATGGTTTTACACGTCTGGTGGAATCCTTTTTACGACCCCTCCGGTCCAGATTACTACCTGTTATACTTTATTACAGCTGACTCGTATGCTTCTAGCTTACCTTAAGAACTTAAAGTAACTACTTTCTTGCTTGGTACTTGTTACGTAACATGCTTGCATGCATAATTGATAGGGGCAGAGAATTTTTATTCGCGTTAATAAGAAGGAATATATTTATTCATACTTTTGCCATTTCGTATTGAAGTTTTTTATTGAGTTTTCTTATATTCTTTTTACAACACCACTGAACTTCAAATTTTATTGTCTAGTAGATTCTACCTTTTTAATTATCTATGTATTTCATGCATATATTTAATAAATCTTGCAAAGGTGGTGTATTAATAATAAGTGTTTAAATTAGCAATGTTTATTTTTCTTATTAGGATATTTATTTTTCTCCAATCGAATCATTTGGCAGAGTTTTCAGTTAGGGGAAGTATTTCTAAATTTTCATTTCATTATCTTTTAATTGCTTGTTACTATAAAAAGCTGGATTCTTGTACAATATAACTTTTCGAAAGTTTGGTAGGATTTGGCATAATCTTAAACCATGTCTGCCTCAAAAATAAATCTCATTTTATTATTTTGTAAAGACAATACGTTTCTGTTATTGTTATAAAAATTAATTTAGTTTAAACTTTTAGTTTTCTTTTCTTGAATTAATAACCTACCATCGCTTTCGAGGGAGCGACAATATAGACACACCCTTCTTTCAATTGTCGCCAGGACTCGAAATTACTGTCATTGACTTCGAAAAGATCACTTAGATTAAGTACAGTACTTACCTGTTAGTAGTACGTGGTTCCTGGTCATGATTTCGTATCACGTTGTTATTAAGCATTGTTACTGAGGTATGCCTCACCATAAATCATAGAACTGATGATATCTTAACATTGTTCAGGTTGTTAAGTTTAAGTGTTTGTTAAACCGGGAAACTGTATTTTGCATGTTATTACACATTCTATTCGATTGCGCATAATAGATTCAAACCAGAATATATAATAGAATATGTTGTAATTTTATAATCAACGACTCGAAAAACAAAGGTCCCAGTTCTCTCACGAAATGAAGAAGAAATTATTGAGATGCTGTGTAACGGGAAGAAAGTAAAGGTAGAAAATGAGTTCGACTACCCGGGGACTATTATAGATTGGTTCGAGCGATATATAATAGGACTACCAGATCAACAATAGCATATTATAACAACAATAAAGCGCTAGGAACATTAGTGGTTAGAGAACAATAAAAGGAGTCCTCATTAAAGACAATCATGGAAACAGACAAGATTGTACATTGCACCTGATTCATATTATATGTGATTTTGTCCTACAAACGTTTTTTAATTTTTAAATGTCCGTGTTTTTTTAAGAAACTATTTGTCTTTCTAATCTCTTGTCTTGTTGATAATTTTGCTCAACATTTATTTATTTAACACGGTTTTTAATTTTAATGTTAATTCATTCTCATTACAACAAAATATTTAATTTTCTTGTCTCTGATTTTTTCCCATATTAGGTATGAACTTATTCTGTGATCTGCGTTTTTTAGTATTTCATTTTAATTTTATTCAATCAACATTATTATTTTTATTTTATTGGTGGTTTAGAGTAGCGGATATTTGTGTTTTCAACAGAGCTCTTCAATATCTTTCTATTAATTTTGATATATCATTATTCCGATTTTATATCCTATATTTAATTGTATTCTCCTCATCGTACTAAATATTTAGTTATTTAGTTTTCTCTCCAATTTTGGGTCCATATTACTTTTTTAATTATTCTGCCATCTGCATTTTTTCACCTGTGATAGTTTTAATGGATTTGATGGATGATTACAATTAATTATAGCTATAAGAACAATTTTTTCATTATTTAAAATTATTCTTATTCCATGCCCTCTAAATATCATAAAACTGTTATTACTATTTACCTCATCATAGGTAAAATTACCCATAAAAATCTTGAAATGCCAAATATTTTATAATTGGATTGAAGAATTCATATCAAATATAAATTTTGACTTACAGAAAATCTTTTTGTAAAGTTATATCGTGTTCAAAGTTTTATAGACTTAATAACCGTGATAAATTATATTTTTTACAACCTGATATAAAGTTATTGCTAAATGAACATATTTTTATATATATTTTTTCCTTCAGGAAACTGTATTTAGCATATTATTGCACAATCTATTCACTGGTGCTTAATAGATTCAAAACAGAATATGTAGACTGAAATTCCGATTCATATCATGATAATAATATGCGTAAAAATTTCATGCTGCGCAATATAGTTTTAATAACCTTGTTAAAATATAAATTTTATATCACCTGAAATAATGTTATAACTAAGTGAATATATTTTATATAGATTTTCCCTTAAGAAAAACTATTTGATCACGAGCCATACACGTGCTATACATACCCTCACTTCAAAGAATCCTAGATATTCAAAGAATCCTAGAAATAATCTTTTCCCAAGATCTGCGAAGAAGTTTTGCCGAGGACATTTCAAGAAGCTCCCACCCGCCTCGCCTCCGCTCCAGCGAATCCTTTAGAAAACTTTGATAACTCCGCAACTTAACCAACTGAGTGAAGTAGCGGCTCATTTGACCTTCCCAGTTTTCATTAATAAATCATAAGAGCTAACAGACACAACCCGATTGATTTATTATCAATGTTATAAACTGCGATAAACTCCTATATATATTTCTGGGTAATATTTTTTATTCGTTACATATGTCCTTTCTTAAAAATAATACATCACGTACCATCGATACGAGGGATGCTTACGCTCATTAATTTTTATTGTATGGTAGTTAAATCCAATTTTAAATGCATTCGAATGTATTGTATTAAGAACTCAAAAATATTCGAACCGTGCGTTCAATGGAAATGCATGTTTTGAGATTGTCTTAGTCCGAATGACGCAAATGTGAATAATTGTTTGTTATAAATATATTACAAAAACCAAAGGAATGGAAATTATTTAACATAGGTTAGAAACAAACTTTAAATTCCATAACACCTGACTATCACCAAAACTTGGAGTTTACATAAAAAAAGAGACATACTTATATAGAATTCGATAAGGAGCGATTTCAAGTGAGTTCCTTATAGTCCCCTCCCCAAAATAAAAATAAAAATGCACTTAAAATAACAGTTTTGGAAAGCTGCATATTTTGAAAAATTCTATTTAAATTAGCATAATAAGTCTTAAAACCTAATGGTAAAAAATCTAGAAACGTAAGCTCATGTGATGTCTGTCAGGTATTGACTGTATTATTTTTCTTGTATTACAACTCCTTTTCAAACCAAAAACTGCGATAATGATAACACGATTCCACTTCTTTCAATACAACTCTCTACTAACAATACAGTTACAGTTCAACGTAACCATAAAATCACTGTAGTTTTATATTTAATGGGAAAACAGAAGCTTGATGCCAAATGTATTTCAAATGGAAAAGTCAGTAAAACTTATGAGGTGCAGATATAACTTTCATCAATGTCTATCTTTAAATTTTTTTAAAAAAGTTAAAAATATGACGTCTTCAAATTCTGTAATTCTGTAAATATGCTTTAAGGGAGTATAGTTTAGAAATTATGTGATGAAAATTCACACAAAATATCTATAGAATGCAAGATTTGAACAAATATTCTGGAGGAAAATTAATTAATTAATTATTTTTTTATATGAAATCCATATGTCTTATTTGTTTTTTATGTCGTATATTGCTTTTAAAATATCATACTTTTACGAAATTGACCATCATATAACTGATAAGTTCCTTGGGTTTTTATTTTTTTCTGAAAAACTTTATCCAGCGAAGTACGGAGGACAGCTCACTGATAGCCCAATATATCTGCCCCCCTTCCAGAAAGGCCCCTAATATTTCTCCTCCGACCAGCTACTGCCCTTTGCATGACTTCCTTCTCGTATTGCTTGCAAGCGAGATAAAACCCGCGGCAGTTACTAGTCTTGTAATGCTCCACATTTACCATTGCTTATCTGCTTATTACGGCTATGGAGCAGGAAAAACTGTAGAGAGATTATGTTTTTTAGGGTAATATAGTTTTGCACCCAAGGTCATTTCTATTAGAAAAGACGTAAAACGATGCAGAATCGATGGTTTCACATGATAATATCTCAACTCTTCGTTTCTTTTCTTATTTCAAAACCTGTACCAGGCCATGAAGTGTCTTGGGTTCAGTACGTTGTAGAGACTGTACTGTTTCTAGGTCAACAGATGTGGAGGGAGAGGATTTGACCGAGATCACGCTCCATCACCATGTTTTCCTTCTCTATTAAGTGTATCCACTACATAAAGGCGCGGAACAACAGCAATAACGGTTATTGTAATGCATTTAGACAAACGTGGAGGTTTATATTGATCTTGGCAAAATTACCTCCTCGTACAACCGTTAGGGGCAATAGTACATGTCATGTAGTGAAATTTGAAACATGCCCAGATGTTGTCTATGCTTTATTTTTGGTTTTTAGTTGTTATTTATAAATTATTATATGGTATTTTATAAGTGTTTCACCATAATAATATATGGTTAAGTACTGACTAACTCCGAGGTAGAGGTTTATCTGATCTTTGGCATGAATGCCTTAAATAGTAGGATATATTGAAACATATTCACATTGAGATCGTGTTAAAAAGGACAAGATAATATGGAAATCTTAGAAATAGTTTTCATAAAATCAAACTATGCATAAACTCAACCAATATCGCATTCAGCTGATTGTGACAGCAAACCAAAGTTAAAATGTGCTGTAATTGACTCTGGGGTTAATGGAGTTAAAATATCAGGTGGCTTTCACCTCTCATATAAAATGTATGTGCGGTAATGGAAAATTAGCTATTTACATACTCTCTGTTTTAGTTGTTAAAAGCTTAATTTCATTACTTTTTTATATTTTATGAGTATGTATTAACTTTTGCAGCACCTAGGGATTTGTAATTACTACATCAACAAACTGCAATAAAACCGAAGTTGAAATTGTACCAATTGTATATATAATCATGCATATAATATTTTAAGGTATTTAGAAAAAAATGTGATTCAATAATAAGCCTCCGAAATGACATTATTATTTTCATCTATCTGACACGGGTGAACAAATTGAAAGCTTGGTATAGTCGCAGTATGTTGTAGTATTGTAGAATGACTGTATCAGGTTATCTGGAACGTGTAAAACTGTTTAAAACAGCCCAGCTATAAATAAGAAATGTACTCAAGACCGTACGATTCATCTAGTCGGTTGCAACAGGTAACCAAAAACATGCAATTTATGCAGTAAATTTTCTTAATTACGATTAAAAAACAAATAAATAAAAATCAAATAACCAACCTTTTATTTGATCTAAATGGAGTAATTTTCAAAGATATGTGGGATGGATATTAAAAAAAATCTGTTTCAGGAAAACACTACAGAAGTTTTATTGAATATTAATTGCGGCCTGTGCTCACTCCCACGGTACGCTTTTTCCGTTTTTAATCCATGCGATGACCATTCCAGAAAACGAAAGGTTATTATTCGTATCGTGGTAAACAGATTACAATATTCCCAGATAAACTTTCTTTCTTTCTTTTTACCGACTCTTGTGGGAGTTTACTTAGTAACCTGTCGCGTTATTCTGACTTGACCTGTTATGAAGACCTCATTTCCGCTTTACATTTTGTATATTATTATTTAGGTTAATCAAAGCATACAGGAAAAAATTGTAAAACTTATATATTATTAATACCTTCTTGTATAAGTTATGTCAAGTGAAGAATCTACCCATCGCTAAAGGGATATTGTCACATTGTCAGCGATATATTAACTACATCAAATAAATAGAGTTTTAAGTTTGATGTTAAACAATAGATGTCATTAAATTCATTTCATTTCTGTGCCTGTGAAAACTTGACGCTTTCAGTTCAAACTTCTTTAATTATATTACTTTACATTTCAAGTTTTCCTGTTGTATAATTCTCCAATCTTATCATTCCCATTTAATTTATCAACTTTGAATTAAACATCTTTTTAAATTTTATTTATTTATTTTTTATAATAATCAGTGAATCTCATTAAAAAATTAGAATACCAAAAATATCCATCCACTTGTTCCTTTCACATGTAGCTTTGTAGCCGGCTCAGATAAAGAGAATGTTTTTATACATAGTGGCTGCTAATTAAAAACAATTTCATGATTAATTATTTCTATAAGAGATGATCAACATAATTCTTTGAAAATATATTTGAGATAATAGACATGTTATATTATGGCATAATTCTTCCATGTATATGTTTTTGTTTTATAAGTTAAGATCATTATTAATTTTTTTAAGTCGAAACTTAAAGACTATAAAATATGCTTAATCGGCAATTAGGCCACATATATAGATTACTAGATTGAATATCTGGCATTTTATAAATTTTGGCCCTTTATCACAGGAGTTGTTTATAAGACAAAGTTTTACAATTTTTTTGGATGGTGATATTAGTCTCATGCTATTTCTAATTATAATAACAAAACACGAATGGATGACAAGTTTCTGTGCCACAGGGGTTCAGGACTCCGGACAAGTATTTAGTAAGTATGAATTACAACAAAATCTTACAATTTTGATATCCCAAATCGTCAGGGAAAGACAAATAACATTTTAATGTTATTATTTTGATTTTCCAATTCCTAAGAAAAATAATAATGAAAAAAATACGATGTATGCTATAATAAACCTGTCAAAACAATCTAGAACTTCCGCATATTTTTGTATTTTTCATTTTATATATATTTGCATCATAATATTTTTCAGTAATATAGGTTATATCAAATGCCGTATAATGACTTTCTATTCTAACTTATATACATATTTAGAGAGGTGTGTAATTCGGTGTGTTAGGCGCTGTGTTGCTAAGTTAATGGTTCCCGGTTCAAATCTCGCGGTAAAATAAATTATTTAATTTATTAACAGCTACCGATGGACCTGTGAGGTTTTCAGACCTTCCTGAGTGTCACCTCATTAAAGTGAGTACCCTTAATTGGGGGAAAACCCTGCGGCTGAGAGCGATCTTCCCAAAATCACCTCCCTCCACAATGGTTTACTTTTTTGCATTATAACTAGCTTTTTTTATAAACATTTAATAAATTAGTTTTTTCTATACCAAAATAAATTAAATTACATTATATTATAAAAAATGTTTACAAACCTAATTTTCCTATAAAGAGATAGCAAAAAAAGTGTTTTCGGGGATGAGGTAAAATGCCCTTGCTCGGTCGTAGCCGGAAATGAACCTGTTGAGGCACCGCGGTTCGTTTTTTCTTTTCCACTTGGACAAAGATTACTTTCTGTTGCCGTGTTCAGAATTCGCCTGAGATAAGCCTTTGTAATTAGTATTTTCTATTGTTTCTCTTCTCTCTCTCCTTCTTTCTCTTTATTTAGGTTCAGAGCATTCACCAAAGACTTGTTTTCGCTAGAAATAACAGCGCTAAGTATTCCCAACCAAGAAAACCTCCCCTAAACTATCCCGAATATTCAGATACTTAAAGAAAAAGTTAGTTGACTTACCATCATTTAGGGAATATTAGTGGTTTATAAATCTTCCTTGTATTTTTGAATTAAGGAACGGCATTACTATGCCGATAGAATTGATACATACATCTCTTTTAAAAATAATTTGGAAATTTATTAAAGAAATATTTTATTAATTAAAATTCAGATCTAGACAAAGAAATATAAACTTCGTAAAATTCTGTCAAATATAAATCTAAACTCCAGCCCCATCCAAACCCACTAGTTTCCATCCTTGCATCCAATTCCATCCCGGACAATCCTCCTAGACGTCTGAAGAGAAGATGGCCTCGGGACCTTCTAGAATAGAAATGTAATTAGAGTGCTGCCAATGGGTAGTGCCTCTACATGTCCTTTCATGTATTTATCTATTCATACAGCCCTTGTACTAGATGTATATATTATAGTTGTACAATTCAATAAAAAAAAAAAAAATATATATATATATATAAATCTATGCGTATGATATAAGTATGTACAGATGTATATATTGTATAATTTAAGTAAATAATTAGATTAAAAAGTATATTATATATTCGTCTCTTTTAAACAAATGTTTTAATTTTATATACTTTGTAATTTATATAAATTACGTAATTATTAATAATTAAAAAATATATAATTTTTAATAGGCATGACTTTAAATAATTGAGGATTCTCGAAATGGGAATAAAAATTTCTTGATTATGCCGTCCTTCGGAAGGGATATAAATGGAGGTCCAAGCTTGCACGATGTCAGGTAGGGTACATTGGGTACGTTTGTGCCAGGGTACGGTAGTGACAGTCTCTAAAACCGCGAAACTATACGGAATATGGCGAAGAGTATTGCGTAAGTCAGCGCCCGACATTAACCTAAGCAGGAGCTTATATTGCTTTTCAACAGTCAAAAGTAAGTTTCTTTGTTTGATTTCTTTTAATAATTACTGTTTTTTAAAAAGAGATCGATTGCCTTGAATTTTTTTCTTGTTATAAGTTGAATATTAGTAGTTAACTACGAGTGATTACTTTTTATGTAGATTGCTTGGTTGATTCATGGCGATTTTTTGTTTTCGCAATTTTGCGTTGGGTACGCTTTGTACCGTACGGTTGTGACATATATTTATCCGTTTTTGTTTTTTTTGCTTTTAGACGCCCGGAAACGCTTGCGGAAGACCGAACGAGCGCAAGCTGATATAAATAATTATAAAAATGCTTATGAATAAGTTAAACCTAGGATTTCTTTATAGGCTATGTTGCTCATAATAAAGTTTTTTCTATGGAGCAAGAACAGCAGTTATCAAAGCACATCACACGATGCGCGGATATATATTTCGGTCTTTCTGCAAAAGAGGTACGGAAGCTGGTATTTAACCTGACAACTAAGTACAACATAAAGTGACCTGCTACTTGGGATGAGAATCAGATGGCTGGTGAGGAATGGTTTCGTTCATTCATGAATAGAAACCCGTCCCTGTCTGTACACGCAGCGCAGCTACAAGCCTTTCAAGAGCTACAAGTTTTAAGAACAAAAGTTATGTCATATTTTAGTTCACTTGCTATATGAATGTTAACTTTGTTTAAAAGAAGTTATGTTTTGTTATGGAACATGTTTCTAGCAATAAAAGTAACTATAAACCATTTTACTGAATGTTTATGCCTGTCACTACCGACCCCAACCACTGTCACTACCGTCCTCGGGGTGTGGTCGGTTGTGACACTTTCCTTTTTTTTTTCTTTTTTTTTTTCATCCTATGACTAAAACAGCGTATTTAAGGACAATATATTAGTATTTTTACGTAGGCAAATAAACAAATTACAATTCGTGTTACTTTTTCCCCAGCTAACTGATAAATTAATAAACCGAAATTGTCACAACTGTACCCAGTCTACCCTACTCGTTAAATATCTCAATCGTAATTATACCTGGATAGGCAACATTTAGGAGTATCTCATTAGCAATCTCCGATTACCCTTAGAAGCGTGAAGTGAAGTTAAATGAATAAACAAATAGGCACTTGAGAAATTAATCTATCTTTTTTAAATAAAATAATAAATAAATATGGAAACATTTTATTCGTATACTATTTGCCTCATGCAAGGAAAAACTGAGTCAACCATTGAAAAGTTTTCGAAAATTGGACAAAAACCACTTGTAGGTAATAATTGATGTTATTGTGATGTGTACCTGCTATAGTATTTTCACTACAAGAACCGATTGCATGAGATAAATGATCCGCTAAATAGTTATATAAAATATATAAAAACAATAGCGAATTAAAGTAAGTAAAAATGAATTAAAAATATGGAACTTGAGATAATTATCAATGAAAACAAACTATGGTACGAACTTCACTTTGGAAAGTTATGCATACGCGATCATCGTTGTTGGCGACTGAACCAATGAATAACTCGTTCGTAGAGCTGGTTGAAACGCAAGTAGGTTGGTTATACAAGTTTTGATACATATGTGGGTTATGGAGCAACTCAGTCAAGATTGGATATAATAAGGAATGGAAGGAATGGTTGGTGATATACTAATTGGTATCAGTTCCGCAGCTTGTCGCTTCGAGGTTAAATCACCACAAGTTTTAACTTTTCATTCGTTTCCTTTATAATATTCTCCCAAAATACTAGTAATCGTGAGCTTTATTCGTATTGTGGATAGAAGTGTGTAATTATGGGAAATGTGTATATTATAATATACGTTTATGTAATATCATTCAGAGGGTTTAGGACGGGCTGAAGGAATTAATAACAGATTAGAAGGATCGCGAAAGGCCCAGCCCCCACTACCCTTGCGTTTAGAATGTTCCGCAGGGATATTGATGCCGGCCGCTTCAGTGTCAGTGTCAGCCACAGTCAGTGGCATTGTGATGAACTAGTCAGTGATAAGTGATAAGTGAGTATAATAAACTGTTTCTGTTTATTACTGTTTGTCAGTTTGTCATATTTGGAGAGTTTTACGGTCGGTGGACTTTAATTAGAGGACTGTAAGTGTTAATTTGTAGTTATAAACTCTAGTTTAGTTTTATTGTATTTGTACAAATTTATGTAAATAGTTAAGTTAATTAGTATTAACAATATGTTATAATCTTTAGAATACTGTTATTGTAAATTTATATGAGTATATTTATATTAATAATTGAATTGTTTAGTAATTCCATTGTATTATTTTTGTCAATTTGTTAATAAATATTAGTAACTTGAATTTAGTAGTAGTTTAATTCATTTTACACCAATTACCCAGTAACAATAATATATACGTAATATGAACGTTTCAACAAATTTATCATCTGTACTTCTAAATGTACAGATCCATTCCATGAAAATCATTATTATGATAATTTTCGAGAATATTAAAAAAGAAATCAATGAAAAGTTTAGACTTATTGTGGTTCAACTCGAAGCGACAATCTGCAGTTAGGAATGCGGGTATGAAGCTTGCTGGAGAAATTGGCTCCTTGACTATAGATTGAATCACACGCAAAAAAAGAATGACGAATCGACTTTTCCTCAATCTGCGGAATTGAAGCCCTGCAGGAGTACACCATCCTCCGAGTCATCCTCTGAGCAGAGATTAATGGTCGATGGAGGGTATGAGTGCGAGCGGAATCAAGACAAATGGCAAGGCGATTGTTGGACGTGGCTGAGGCAAATATACTCAAAGCCCCCTGCCATCTTTCCCTGCATCAATCTTCCACTAACAATATAAGCGGTTATATCTGCTCCTCAATGAGTTAGTTAGCTCTCTGCTCTCCACAGCCAATTATTTCAGTGAGTTGCCGTTTCTCTCCCTTCCTCGTTCTCTACATGAGCTTTGTGCGCATGTTGCATCACCGTGGTATCCCTAGCAGCAGGATGCATCTGCCAAAGACAGCATGACTTCCCAGATTTTTCTTTGATGGGTAGGAAGTGGGAAGTAGAATTTTTTTTTGTAACGTTTAATCAAGCTTAAAGTGAAATCGTTAATATATCGTCCCTTCAAAAGAACAATGTACTTACTCAAAAAACCTAATTTTTCATAAGAAGTTGCATGTGATTTAAAAAAAAAAGGGTATTGGTAAAGCAAAACATTTATATAGTAATGATGATATTGAAAATCTTTTACTGACCATTAAACAATTTTTAACAGCGTGAGACTGTTTTGTTTTTGTCTTTATGATACTCAACTCATATTATGACTTTATTAAAAAAAAAAATGTTGGAAATGAAATTTCAGATGTGTCGTTCCTGAATTTAAAAGCTCCAACCAATACAATTGCTGAAGGCTAAACTAAAAAACGCCATTTTTTGAGTTATGTCGTTGTTCTTGTGACGGAGCGATATTTAGAAGCATTCATATTTAAATAAAATTACATGGAAGGTTTCTTCTTGCCCATTATCACAATCAACTTCTCGAGCCATACTTTCCTCCATCTTTTTCTCCTTTAAATAAATTAAATTAAGTTCTTTAAACAAATTAATCTTTATTCATAGGTTTGTAACCCATAGTCAAGTTATAAGATTGTTTTATAATAGTGAGCATAAAAAGTGTTTTATGATAGTGAACATAAAAGTTCCTTTAAAGCCCCTCTTATTTGATATGTATGTCCAATGCCTTTAAAACAGTGTAAGATAGTATAAAATGCAGGGAGAATACAGAGCAGTAAATTCATTTTTCAAGACTCTTCAGGTCCCAGTTGTCAACTCAACCATGCTTGTGGCATTATACTCGTGTTGTACCAAATACTTTGCGCAGACAAAACGTTTAAAAGGATCCTAGAAGGATAAACATCAACCGACCGATATTTTTGAAATACTGATGCCTTCATGTTGATGCTTTCAATGTCAGCCTGTTATGAATGTTTTAAAATACTTGCAGGCTTTTATTAGGTCTTATTATAAAGTATTAATGAAATTAATTAATTATTATATCGATTTCATTAGGTATTATATCCATTAATTATTATATCCATTTCATTATGTATTATATCCATAGAGTAATACCTTTTTGAACTGCTCTTGTTGAATCATTTTGGTATGCATAAGTATTATTTTTCTGAGGTGGGTGCTTCTCGATATTCATCTCAAACGTATTTATTTTGTTCAACCATTCATATGAATTCAATGTCGGGATAATACAGTTTTAAATACGATTGTTTTTCGTTTCATGCTTGTTTAAATACGAATTCATAATGTTTCAATCCGTCCATACATACTTTTTAAAAGAAACAGTACCGCACCGTAGAACAAAATGAATGGAATTCGTAAAAAAACAAACAAAAAAAACCTGTCAGAATTAAAAGCTATACTTCCTCCACAATAAACAGAACAAACAATACTGTCAGGCAATCACAAAAAAAAAAAAAATGTGAAAGCCAATCCGGCACAAATGTTTTGATTTCCAGCTCAATAGAAAATTTTCCCCACACTTATTCAATCCCTCCGTCCCTGGAAGCTAAGTGAGAACTGTCCTTCATTTTTAGGAGCCGTTTTTCCATTTTCCTCCTGAAGATAGGGCTGATGTCCCTTATTGGGAAACATTTTCCGAAGCGAGTTGCCATCTGATGAGGTAACATTAGTGACTCGAGGATACATTGTCGTCAGTGCCTCGCGTTTTCCAATTTCCATTTACATCAACAATCGTTGAAAGAATGAGAAATGGATACCTTTTTGTCAGATTAGTAAGAGAGGCCTTGAAATTTATGGTACGATTTCTGATACTTTTTTGGGAGGGGATACAATGACTGGTCATTTCTATATTTATAACAACTAGACTTGTAGCATTGATGCTGGCAATTATTCAACCCTGTTAGAACTAACTAATATGAATTATATTATTTTCATAACATCTACAAAAGAATAACAACGAAAAAAACCGAACATAAGTTATATTGTTACATAATATTCTGTTAAATGATAGCTATTACGATATATTATATCATAAACTATATCATGCAGTTTAAGGGATCACAATTTAAAATTCGCATCCTGAAATAATATTTCCAAAATGTATTAATATAAAAAAATCCAAAGAAAATGAAACGAGGAGAATTCTTTCCCTAATATCCCATTAAATACCTTCCCTAATGCCCCATCATGTGTTAGCTAGATAACTAGAACCAAGCAACAATTAGAACGTAAAACTAGAAATGAAATAAGTCAACAAGATCCAAAATTAAATAAATGTTCAAAGATCATTCTTCCCCTCGTATACATCGCAAATTGCGAAAACGCGGGGACATCGGATCAGTGAAAAGGAAGGATATGGCCATGACCGGGGAGCGAGCTTGATTGAGCCCAGGATAGCTCAATTGGTAGAGTTCCAGACTATCGATCTGGGTGACCCGGGTTCGAGTCCCGGTCCAGGGCATATCTTTTCTTTTCAAATACAAATTAATAAAATCAATAACTAATAAAATAAAATAAATTATAATAATATATAATGACGCCAGTCAACAAGATCCAAAATTAAATAAATGTTCAAAGCTCAATTGGTGGAGTTCCAGACTAGCGATCTGGGTGACCCGGGTTCCAGTCCTGGTCCTGGACATACCCTCTCTTTTCAAATAAAAATATTTAAAACTTAAATATTTCTAAATCCCCTAACTCTAGTATGACATGTTATATATATTATATTTTTTAAATTATTATAATTGTATTTTTAGAGTTTAATTTGGATTTGATTATTCCATGGTGCTTAATTTTAAATAAAACGTTCACAAACCTAAAACTAGAAATTTAGCAATAATTCGTTTTTCAGTTATATTATTCAATATTAATATAAGTTCTGAAGTCACTTTCAACGTGTTTATTTCAATCACTATTTTCCAATAAACTATTTATTTATAAAGCCCTTTTTCACACACAATAAATTAGTTTATTAATAATTCATTAATACTGGAATCTGAAAACTATTATATTTTTCTGAAATATTACTGAGAAATTTATAAACTTATTTTTCTCTTTTTCAGGTAAGAAAATGTTACTTCTCCTAGAACGAGTAGAGATAAGGTGAGTTTAGGACTAATTTTGATTTCAAAATGAAGTGAAATAAAATGGAATTGAGTTGAGCTTAAAGTTAACTGTGCCTTACTTCATTTGATTTGCATCAATTAGGCTATTATTAATTGCACCGTTACATTTGTACCATTGAATCCATATTCCGACTCGACTTGCACTCAATTCCCTACAAATCTGTTAAAAATGTTAACATAAAACCTCACTGGAGTACAGCGTATGTCCGTCCACAAATGGACAGATAAGAACGACATTTTGTTTTTAGCATTGTAACAAGTATTACTACAACAGAACCGATGTATATTGAAAACTAGTCTTGTAATTGATACTTTTTCAGTAAGTAAATTAATAATTATTAACCACTTTTACAAAGTTTGATTACAACGAAGAAAATTATGCTTATTAAGAAATAGAATAAATAAAGTATTATTATATTTTTTTATTCAAAAATATCGGTATATACATTGTAATGATATGAAATCAATACAATATTTGAAAATATGAATGCTAGTATATATATATTGGGCATAGTAGGTTTTTATGCTTACAACAGGTGACCACCAAGAGACCGATTTTTACAAATTATTACTTTAGATTGTAATATTTTCATATCTTAATTATAATATTATTCCGATTTTTTAAAATTTATTTCTCTAACATTCTTTTTAAATATATATACATATTTCTTCTGTGATAAGGTTTCATTTTCCAAAATCACTTTATCTTATGGGGAAAATTGTTCGATGTGTATAACCAGGAGAGACTGATTCTCCTGGTTATACACATCGAACAAAATCTACAGTGGAAAATCTGAGCCAATAAAGGGACCAAAGTCGAAAAATTTTATTTGAGTCGGACTGAAAACGGTGACCCACAATCCGTCCATTTTAAAACGGGATTTTTTTCTCAACAAGAGGGAGATGGGAGTGAAATGATTTCCTCTTTCAGTGTAGATTAGGGCAGGATTGTTTCTGAAGGACTTCTTACCAAGATGATTTCATATTTTCCCTTTTCCTTGAATTTTTATCCTGGAGTTGTGATAAATTTTTGGTCCGTCAAGTACTCTGGCCACGAGCAGATGGCTTATTGTTTGAAATGCACAGTTGTGCATAATTGTACCAGAAATTACTTTTATTTACAAAGCCATTTGTACTGAATGCAATTTACAAGATAGCATAAATCTGTAATAGCATAAATGATGTTTTTGTTGAAAGCATAGAATTTTTAAAAAAATCTTATTCTATTATTTTTCATTTGCAAAAATAAACAATTTAATTTCGGACCGTGTAGTTAGTATCTTTTATTTAAAAACGTGTTTTGCTTAACCCATAAGTTCTGCTTCATATGTTTAAATAGATCTTAGTATATAATAAATCTGATATTAAAACACAGTTTTTATACGTGAGTTCATATTCAATCATACGAATGTAATCGTTCATACATGTTTAAACTTCGGCTTAAAAATAAACAGTTCTCCCTACATAAGAAAATTTTCTTGAACTTTTCTCTTCCTCATAATCCTTAATACTTAATAAATAAGTCTATTTGATAGCACATTTTAGTTTATCTTACAGACATTAATATTTTAATATTGTCTGGGGTTTTTAGATAATTTTTTAAGACAATTTCACTGTTATTATTTTGCTTAATATATATGTTGTTATCTATTCTACTGACTGTATAGATTCAGGTCACATCGCTTAAGTCAGGTAACCCAGTCATTTGCATTCCCTTGATGTGCGTATTCATTAACCAGAGATGACTTGATGATAAAATTCGTATGCATTTATGTCATACATATGGAATAAGTATTCATAGGGATGCATAGAGACTTCCTATTTATCCAGAAAAATATATAAATGATATAAATTATTTATCGCTTATAGATTATAAGTATGTTTAGCTAACAAAACCAATATTAGTAAACGAACAAAAATAATAATTTTTATTATGTTCTGAAATATGAACGGAAATATTTAAGTTACATGATTACAAATTCCAATGCAGTATATATTTTAGAGTATCATAATATAATATATTGACGTCTAAATATACTTAGATAATAATGATCTTAATAGTTTTTGTTTATTTATAAAAACAAAATGACCGAAGCGATATTAAAAATGTCTACTAAAATGTGGCTTGCTCAAACAAACTTCATTATTATACACTGTAAAATAAATATTTTCGAAATTAACAAGAATGTATGATAGCTCATATGTTTAAATTTTTCATATAATGTATTATTAATAACTAAAATTTATGTTAATATCAGTGCTTTTGAATTAAGTTTATACTTTTCTGAGGCTTTGTACACACTTATCCAACAGATAAACTTAAGCCTGTAATATTTAATCTCAGAAAGATTATCTTTTCCCAATTTAAAAAAAAATATTAGCATCAAACAATAAGTGGAGTTATAAAAAAATCTAAATCTAAAAAATAAAAAAATCTCTAATTTTTTTAAAACTTGTGTTTAATAGATCCTCCGTGACCAATAATTTCGTTTACATCATATTAGTTTTTTATTTGATTTTATTGAGTATTTATTAAATGTATGTATATGTTTTAGAATTTTTTGTTTTGAAATACCTTAATCCATTTATAAATTCATCTAACGGAGAATTTTCATTTATTTTTATCCCTTTTATCTGTCATCATTGTTTCAGAGGGCAACTTATAAGGCACGTGCCTTGTGATTATTTTTCCTTTTACTGTTTTTCCAGGGACAAGGATAAAATAAATAAAAATAAATTCTTCTTCTTAACCTTAAAATAGCTCAGGATTTATCTTAATTAAGGTAATAGTTATTTATTTGTTAAGTGATGAAAGTGGCACTTAATCACACCTGAGTGTGGTAATTAAACCAGAGTTTTATAAGCACTTTTCTCACTTGTTAAATATTACATTTTTCCTGCAACCATTTAAAAATTAAGAAATTAAAGATGAAACTTTAGATTTGATAAAACTACGCCAGCGCTAGTGGGTAATACTAATGCTAGATCTCCGAATTTCTGATGTGTGAAGGTTCTAATACATTTAAGGTTATATTAAATATTTCTATATAATCGCTTCAAAATAAATAAAATCTATCTTGAATTAAATGTAAAATAGTTCTAAAATTATTTATTATAACATTTTAGGAATATAAAATGAATAATATTATAATGCCGCCATTTTACATTTAAAATAACAGGGTGCTGATTGTCAAATTCGATATAGGTGGCTGTTACTTTCCCTCACTAGTGGGGGAAAGTGGGACTTTGCACACCAGTTTTAGTTGAGTAATGGTTGCAGGAAAAGTACATTCCTTCCTTGAGTATAATTTTTCTTTTGACGATCAGTTTACATTATTTTTATATTTAATATCCTCAAGAGTTATTTAATGGTTTATAATTGGTTACGAATAAATTATCCTGTAATTTTAAGAAAGTTGCCGATCCAACAACAAAAGGTTACTTCTTTTATTAATTCCCATTTAAAGATTTTGGATAAAAATGAAAATTATGGTTGAGCTATATTTAGTTTGATAAATTACTTTATTCAAATCTCAGTAGGACCGTGGTTATTTACTTAGCTAAATGTTTACCTATAGTCAAGATCCATAAGCAGTCATGATCCAAAAATTATTAAGACGTTTTGGAAATTAAAGATTTAATGTTTCTAGCGTTGGAAGACCTTTGTTCGCTTAGGATATTTTTAGGACATAAGAAATAAGGGAACGTTTAAATTATAGTTTAAAATACAAAAAAAAAAACTTGTATTCATTACATGTTAAATAATGAAAATAAGAAGCAATATCGAGGGATTTTCATTGAAAAAAATAGTCTTCAGTATGTGGTAGAGACTGTACTGTTTTTTGGGAGTTGTGCAGGGAGGTGATTTGACCCAGATCACGATCAACCGCCAGTTCCCCCCTATTTCGTTTACCCACCACAGAGGCTGGGTGAGCCCCAGGAGGGTCCTAGTCTCATAGGGTACATCTCTGGTTGCTTAACAGATTAAAAAAAGGATGCCAAGCTGCGGGATTTGAACCCGAAATCTTCGGTACAGTAACTCAGCGCTCTACCACTGACTCACCCCGATGATTTTCATTGCAACAATAAATAAATAAAATTACTTATTTCGCAGAAGTTAATGGGGTAACATGGATGGAAAATCCCGGCAAAGTAGCGTTTTGTTCCTGATATCTAGACTGGAACGAACACAAAAGATAAACTTCGAAAGATATTGCTACTCTTAACAGCCTGGCAAATAAATCCGACAGCCACGAAAGCATTTAGCCCGGGATAAAGGAAGTCTTCGAGATGCCCTTAAAATTGTAAGGTATAATATAAGTGAGGATTAGGGTTAGACCTTAGGATGGGGGAGTTGACCTGGGCGGCGATAAGTCAGGGGTCGGCCTCCGCTGGTGTTTAATAAGCCGAGAAATGGCCAACTTCTTGCCAAGAAATTAATAGCCTTTCCAGGTAGGAAGAATACTAGAAGACCTCCGCTCCGGATCTGCATTGCAAATATCCATGAGGCATTGTCTTCGGGTAGAGCTAGCAAGTTACCTGGCAGGTGGGACCACCCAACGTACTCGTTCGATTGAATTATAATCAGGGGCGTTTAAAGGGCATCACTCGTAGCAGACATGAATTTTTCAAAGAATATATCAATTTTAAAAGCTTTAGAAAGAAGATCGTTCACCCCTTTTTTTTAGAACAAAGTATTACTCTGGTTAGCCTTTCTTAAGAATCACAATAACTCCAAAACCCCATTCATATATTAAGATAACTATATTAAAAATACAAATAATGCTAATTAAAAGAAGGGATTATAGGAAATTTTAATTAAACTGAAGTAAATTTATTTGACCTCTCTTAGGACCAAGCCATTTCTCTTTCTTCCTTTTTGTTTAGAGTATAGATACATACTTTAAAACCGAATAACTTTTGACATTTTGTCGGGTTGTTTTCTTAACGTACCACTTAAATCCCTACAGAATCAATGCTTTTTCATGACTTGTAGACTAAGTGGATGTATAATACCTTCAAATGAACAAAGACATGAGTCAAAAGTTGGAATTTTTGAGTTAAGCCTTTAGTAGCAATTTTATTGGATGAAGCTTTTCAATTCAAGAAGGACATATCGGATATTGCAATTCCAACACTTTTTTTTCAAGAAAGCCATATCTTGAGTGGCATCATGACTAAATTTTGAGGTTATATGGGAATGATGACATAAATTAAAATAAAAAAATATTTCAAGCCCATAGTTAATAGATATGCTTTAATTTACCATTACTCAAATTTTTATTTTTTTAACTCACAAAGAACTTTCAAATACTTCTATTGAAAAATTAGACTTTTTGAGTTATAACTTTGTTCTTTTTTTAAGGAGCCAAATGGTTCGCCATTACTCGCTCAGACAGCTATAATATGATTGTTTCAACTATTTTTTCGAAAGGTATCCATGGATGACCATAGCATGATGTGGGTAAATATTACATCTTCCTTCCGTTCTAATTTTAAATTTTCTTTGGTCGTTTCACGAATCATCGTAGCAGACTTAGTATTTTATCACCAGTGTTAAAGCTAATATCCTGTCTCATATTTGTTTTAGCGGTCAGGAAAGATTCATATCGCCTCCGCAATATGAATCTTTACTCCTTTAACCTTTAGATTTGGTTAAAAAAATAATCATTCTTGAACTACTGAAATAATTTTCAGCATATTCATCAATAGGAGTTTTAAAAAAGATTAATTTTGGTACAGTACAGAAAAGCGTGTGAATATGAACTGTTATTTATCAGTATTTTTAAACACATATAATGTATGGAATATTTTCCTCTTGAATGTCTACAGCGTTCAAATATATTCAGTTTGGCTGACCTGTGGTAATCCGAAGTGACTCTTCAGACAGATGTAAGGAGAAGGAGTTCAGACAAGAGTTGAAAGAAGTTGGAAACCGGAGCCGGGCGAGGTCAAGGAGTTTTAGAACTGGGCGAGTCCAACTTCTTCTTCAGAGTTGTACACCCCCTTTGAGGGTTATACTTACTAGTTTGACAGGACGGGGGTGGAACTGGATCATATGAAAAAGGGCAAGTTCCATCTGTAGATGAACCCTTTTTTGAAAGATTTCGCCTCCTTCCAAGTCCGTTGCCAAGTTTAGATTATCTCTTTGTGTCGGAAGTATTCGAAGCAAGAAGTCAAAAGCTGATGGGGTGGGTTCTCAGAGTTATATTTCTCAGGATCCAACATTTTCACATTTATTTCGTACCCGGTCCCGTTAAAAGTTGGTCGTATCTGATTACCTAACATGTTTCGGATTACTACTGGTTGATGTGGTTTCAGTAGTTCTAACAGTCATAAAAATTTATTTATAATCATTGAGAGGAAATGGCATATCTTATTTATTTTTAATTTTAATATAATCCAAATATTGTAAACAATTCTGAATTCACAAATAAAGTCCAACTAAAACTCATTAGCCTAGATCTCTCTTGAAACCTATCTATGTCATTGTGGAAAACATGTGATCGAATAATTGAAGAGATGACTGGATAAATATGTTATGTTATAGATTTAAATTTTCAAGATGAAAATCAATGACAATAGTTATTTTCATGGTTTTCTTTGCACAAAGTGTAAAGATTTCCACACTTTACCATTTCGACATGTAGGGAAAAATATTGGCTCAGTATCTAATTATGTTTAGTTGAACTCATTATCTACCAAAGCTAACCATATTTAGATGTATTTCTTACCAGTGCCTGTTTCATTAAATCTTGTATTCGCTTACGCAAACACATTTTCCACAGACGCACATGTAGTTCCAAAAGAGTTCAGCCGATTTGAATAGATGTTGACGGAGAGACTAATATAAAAAGAATCATTAGTAATTTTATCATATTACATCTTCTACTTTAGCTTAGTTTCTTCAGTTGATGATTTCATCTTCTACTTTCGCATAAACTATATTTATTTAATTACATTTCTGTTCAATATTTCTAATATCCCAATAAAATATTATGATCAAATGCCTTGCACTTTCTAATTTACTCCTGTTTCTTAAAGAAGGAAAAATACCAATACCAATACCAATACCAAAAAAAAAATAGATTACCTACATTTTTACTTCTCTAGTGTTCTGTCTTAAAGACTACGTGCAGAAGATTTTAAACTATCAAAACCCTGTCTAGGCGTTGTTGAATCAATCAAAATTTAAATATTGCCCTTGAAAATTGACAATTATACTTTAATTGCCTTGTTACAATAAAGTTGAATAAAGATTCCAATAGAGTTTTTATACAGCATTTTTAGATATAAAGCTGTAATTGTATTTTAGACCGAATGTAATAACTACTCTATTTTGTGTGCATGACTAATATTAGCATGTGAAATCATTGAATTTATTAAATACTATCTTTCCCCTATTATCAGAAAAGTAATATTTCACACCGGAAGTAATACATTTAAATATGTTTTTGTATTTTCGGCTATTCAAGATAAGGACTGGAGCATGCTAAAAAACCTCGTATTCATCATACCATTTCAATCTTATGATTACGTGTGTGATTTAATGAATTTTATTTTTTGCTTATCGGATGACTGGAGATTTACATAATACAGGATTTTTTATTACATCCTCTCTCTATAGTAATTATGTAACTGATTTATAAAAGTTTTAAAATACTTGTATCAGGATTTCTAGTTTAAACTAATATATTATTATTTCCCTTTACATGATGATTTATAAATAATACCTCAAACAGCCACAAAAAAAGTGTGTTTCTGTCATGTTTATATTAGATAGTTTTGGTGTGAATCACGTCTTGAATATTTGAACTTCGGAGGTTTTGCCTGTAATACGTAAGCATGCATAGCATAAATGTTGGGCTCGAAATTGTTCATTTTATTGTTTTCCTTTACTACACCACTCCTTCAAAAGAAAAATATCATAACTCAAAGAAACTAATTTTCTAATTAACTATTTTTTTTAAAACTTGAAACTTTTTTGATTTTAATTTGTGTCACATTCCCCGTAAAACTTCAAACTAAAAATAAGTTAAATTATAATACAACTTATAATATGACTTTAAAAAAAAAAGTCTTGTTGGAAATGGTATTTCAGTTATTTGGTTCTTGAATTAAAAAAAAAATGTCTAATGAATTGTAAAAACTATTACCTGATGTAATTAAGGTGTTACCAATCAGGGGACATATCATTATAATTTCCATATTAATTTATTCAGGTGATGTTCATTTACGGCGCTGAAAAGGGTCCGTTGGCGTGTTGTAATATTTCCGTGGTGCCTGTACAGGTTGTAGGGCTTAAAGCGCAGAATGAATCATTAGGGCGCAGAGTGCAGTTAATCAGAATGCGGTGCCCTTAACTGTGTTTCGTGGCCAACAAATCAGCCCCTGCTACGATGATAGCTGTAGAGATTAATAAATAATTTCATAAAGCTTTTATTAGAGTTCTAATAAATATCGTACATTGTAATGGAAATCATCAATTAATATAACAACATTTATATAATATACAGCTTTGGGGCTCTACTAAACCATCCAATTCATCTCGTATCCAATCCTTGCAATCCAAAATCCTTCGTAAAATCCTCAATGCTCCTTATTATGTCACAAACAAACTCATCCATCATGATCTTAATATCCCATATGTTACTGATTTGGCCCAAACTAGATACCTATCCTTCCATAACAAGCTCCATACGCACTTGAATCCGCTAGTCTCTCAGCTTGCTTCCCATACTATTCCTGATAACCCTCCGAGGCGCCTGAAAAGAAGATGGCCTCGAGATCATCTACTATAGAACTTTATTGGAGTGCTATCGATGGGTAGTTTCTCCACAAGTGTTTTCATGTCATATTATACATTTTTGCACATTTACTTGATATAATACCATTATAGTTGTAAATATCATTGAATTAAATAAAAAAAAAAAAAAATAATAATATACAGGCATTATAATATTAAGATAATATAATATATATATAAAAGTTAAATATCAAAATAACAGCAGGCAATGAATAGGTCAAACTACTGCTGTGAAATATAAATATAATTTTAATGATAACTGTTCACATTTAAGCATCACTTACGTTAAATACATGAGGAGATTAATATGAAAAATCAGCTAGTGCCAGTTTAATAATTTTCATTAATATACATCGATCTTTATCAATAGACAAAAATTAAAATGGTTTTCAATATTATAACATTTTGATAAAACCAAAAACATTTGTTTAATTATTGACCCAATAATCCTTCTCTTCTTCTCTCTCGTTTATTCACAAGTATTGTAAGACAAATGAGTCTAATTAAGTAGGTTAACCTATTTTAAATAATTAAATATGAAAGTTATTAAAAATTTATTTTATGAACTTTCCAAGTTCTAACCTTATTCATAATATTATATTGTTTTATTGTCTAGTTCGATCTGGGACAGTGTATACTTTTTTTTTTTACTTTTGCAGGTTTTTTCACACAATGGGTTGCCTGGTTAAGTCAGAGCTTCCCTCCACTTTTCTCTATTCCACCAGTCATTCTATTCAAGTCCCCTGCCGGCCATTTCCTTCTCCACGCAGTCTTTCCACCGGGTTCGGGGTCTTCCTCTTCTTCGTCCCCCTGGCTGTTCCCACAGCAAAAGTCTCTTCCGCCACCTACGTTCTGGCATCCGCTGATGCAGAGAAAAGGAATCATATTTCCCTTCCCGTGTGTCCTGGGCGCCTTCAGTACTCTCCATGATTCGCGTATCTTATTGTAGCCCAGGGTATTATCAATCCTCCTCCAACAGGCTTCCCAAGCTTAGTTCTTGCTTTCTGCGACAGTGCGCTTTACCTGTGTGTTAAGGGTTCGGCATTATCTCCAATCTTCTTGACTTCCGCTACATAACCATTTATTGAAGATACATTTTTTTTTTGCTTACCATTTCTTCTATTTCCATGTTCCACCATTCTTTTGGAGGGTTAGCTTTTATCTCCCCTAAGGCATCACTAGCTGCATCTTAATGTGCTCATATAGTTCTACAGCATTACTCTCCAAATTTTCAGACATTTTGGCTTCCAGGCGGCGTTTGTGGAGATTGCTTATGCTTTCATTATTGAGCAGGTGAAGCTTATAGTTGCGTACATCTAAGTGGATTTGGCTTGTTTGGATGCCATCTGCTTTCTTTTCCACAGTGCTATGCATTTGGTTCTTAACAAAAAGTGGTCACTAACATATTCCATGCCACAGGACTCTTACATCGGCTACTAGTAGGAGGCTATGCTGCTTGGTGACACAGTAATCCAAGATGGCTGCACTTATTTAGAGGCGGTGCATACTCGCCTCGAAACTTCGTCGTCATTGGGCTCCTAGGGTACTTGTGAGAGTTGCCGCGCCACCAACCACTCTCCCCCACCTTTTTTTTCTAATTACGAAAAGTGGTGAAACCTAGGTAGTTACATTACCACAAACATAATCATGTTTATATATTTTTTTTTAAATAATCAAAATGCTCTGAAAAAATATGTACACCTTTCATTCATTTTCATACACATTAAGTGATATTTTCGTTGATGGTTTCAATAAGACATATTTATGCTCATTACCAAGAATATTTTTCTTGTTATAAAGTAATAACGTGTCGTTTCTTTATGATATAAATTAAAAATATAAATTTTATAATCAACAATTTCCACACTAAATTTAACAATTTTAATTACAGTATATGTCGCTAATTAAATTTAATACTTTCCTTATTTAATTTCAAACTGCTCTTAATTCTTAATAGTTAAATCTTTATTAGAATTAATTTAAGAGTGGCGTAATTATAAAGAATAATTAAATTCATAATTGGCACTTAACTTTACAATGTTCTTAGTCCATATCTAGAATTAGACTTAAGTATCCTAGAATAATTGTCAGCTGGATCACGAAAGTCGCTAAGATTACAAGTTGTTAAGGAAGTGGTTAACTTATCGGATTCAGTTATCACGATAACCGTAATATCACTTCGGCTTGAGGGCTTGGCGTGTCGCAGCCTTCTCTGACTTAGACGGATGTCGTGCTTTAATGTCTGTTTCAAATATTTCAGTAGAGGCGGTATATTTAAACAAGCTAAGGCAACAAAATGAATTTTTAACAGTATAGAATTGAATACAAAAATTCAGACATTGATTTCTGAGTCAATAAACTCTTACTTGATAAACCGACTGCCAATTTTTCAAGCAAGTCTTGTAATTTGAAGTATCGTACCACTTGAGGTCCTAATGTTGGTCATTTTTGATCTTTATGATATGAATGAATGTTAAAATTCATTGGAACGTCATTGAAATATTCATTTCAATAATATCTTGTACATTATAATATATAATATATAATAGCCTTTGTAAGTAATCATTTATTATTGATTTGATTTTTTTTTAATCTGCCTTTAATAATAAGTACGACATCTGGTATTGTTATTCTTCTTTATTATTTTTTAGCTTAAAGAAAAAAAATGTTTGTATATACTTCCTAAAAACGACCCATTTATATTTCTTGATTATTGTAAGATAATAAAATACAGCTGATGGAATATCCAAAATAATCATGATTTTTCATTTTTTCGTTGTTTTTTAATTGAATAACCTTTTGTTATAATGCAAGGTTGACACTTAATGACTAGAATTAAAATTAAGAAGTACTATACTAACCAAATACAACTTCCTTAGGTATATATTTTTACACCAAGTTACACTGTGATTTGCTTAAGGAAAACAAATAAATTGGTTCTTTGAATGAATAATTCCCATGTGCGAGAATGTCAGAGCTACTTGTTTATAGGAAAGCTTATAAGTTTTTTTAAAACTTAGAGGTATGGTATTATGTATTTAATGAGATTGTATTACATAATAATTTATAATATAATATTATTCAGTTTTAAATCGATGCTTGCTTTTCCTTAATATAATTTATTTTTATTAATAATTTATTTTAAAAAAATTAATAATTTATTTTTTAAAAATTAATAATTTATTAAATTTATAATTTATTTTAAGTAATACAATTAATACTTTATTAAATTACGAGCATTTATTAAATGTTTGTTTTTATATTCCATTATTGTTTTGCTTTTACTCCTTACTATTAAATGATATCATAACAATCAACCCCCAAAATAAGGATATGGATAAATACAAAATAAAAAAATTAAACTCCAATTATCAGAAACTACAAACAATATAAATTATGGCTCTGCTAAAAAATTAAAAGAAAAAAAAACCTTATTGGGGGATATTTGCTGTTAGATGCTTGTTTATTTCAACGGGAGTCATTTGTTTTTCTGGTAATTGAATTTAAATTTAATTTAATGTAAATGGTAAACATCTAATTCATTTAAATTAATTTGATTATGAAATTGGTTATTAAAAAAAATAAAATAACAATGAAAACCAAACTTCTTGTTATGCGATATGTATATACATACAAGTATATACAATGAATCGAATTCATGCGTAACATGAAGCGATTGGAATTAGTATTGGTGTGATGAGAACTCCATCTCTAGCCCAAGTCGCAATTAATTAAAAATAGTAATTAGCGCGTTGGAATGGAATCCGGACTTCTCTGAACCCAGCATTCTGCACTTTCTTCACACATCACACAGCTTCCTAAGCCTCGTAGTTGGTGATATTATTATCAACTGTGGATATCTATTATGTCCCAATAAATTTATGAGTTGTTATGATTTATTTAGAATAATAGAAATCTTATAGAACGATTCCCTCATTGAGTGACAAACTGATAACATTAGCCGAAGCGTTGGCAATGCTGGTAGCTTAGACTGCTAGGTCATTAAAAACGGTTTTACCGCGTAGGGTTATTAGTATTAGAGGGAGCTGAAGAAGCTGCTCTTTACCATCCCTTGATGGGCATATAATTGAAGAAGAGCGGTAGATACTGAAAAGTAACCTTTTAAAAAGTCGTAAAGGCAGCTCAGTAGAAATTAGAGTTCCTAACTGCTCATTAGTACTGCACTTGGATACCTGACCCATCCACGGATATTTTTTTATCATTTCCTGATTGTTAAAGTGTTTATCTATTTTCTTTTTTAACGATAAACTCTTCCAGAAGCTACAGTAATTATATGCCAACCATAGAACTCCTGCTGCAGTAGTATTTATTCCGATTACTGGCGGGTATGTCGCTAATGGATCATTAAGAATAAATATGAACTGTTCGTTTTTATTATTTAAACAATACAAATTGGAATTTTGTTTACAGATTGTATTGAGCTGTTATTCATCCTCTCTTTATTGATAAATTTACTACTATTGAACTATAGATAAAAACCAAATAATAAAGAGAGCCGTCGACGCTAATAGATGTTATTTTGGGCTGAGGAAGCATCTAAGGAGCTCACTACTAACACGGAAAACAAAAGTCATGCTGTATAAGACCCTGATTAGACCAGTCCTGACCTACGCCTGCAGAGTTTTCGGAGCTATTTGTGTAAATGGTCAATGGATAAGGCGAACCAACCGAAAAGATTCCGAGATGTTTGGGGATCCCGACATCATTACTTGGATGCAAATTAATAGATTAAGGTGGCCCGGCCATGTGGCCAGAATGAGTGAGGATGTTCCCGCGAAGAAGCTGCTTGAGGGAAATTTGGAACGTGCCAGAGGAAGAGGGAGACCAAGGCTCCGATGGGAAGATGGAGTGGCACAGGATACCAGACGCATCTTAAACGTCCGTAACTGGAGGGGAGCTGCATTAGATAGAGCCGCTTGGCGAAGGCTCCTTGAGGAGGCTAAGACCCACATAGGGCTGTAGAGCCATCAGTATTGCTGAACTATAAATGTTTATTATGCCGTGGAGTTTAAACATGGAGACTCTGCAGTCCACCCTTTAAGAAACATTACCACGGGGTTACGGGGAAGGGTATTGTAACGAACGGACCACTCGTCGTTTGTTTGAGACATTTCCCAACCAAAATATTATTTGATTATTTGTTTCTCTGTGGTGGTTAATGGCAGGAATAATTATCTTTTCTACTCAAAGAGGAAACCATCATATCCTCATCGTACTGCAGTGATATTGACATAATGCAAAAAAAACTTATTAAAAATCAATCTGCACTGGTTAATCGGAAGTAAGTTATACCCTTACAAGACATGGCAAGACCTCATGTTTTACAACTTAGAAGAGCTAGGTTACGAAGTCCTCCCATAACCACTTTATTAGCCAGATTTATCTCCGACAGATTTACATCTGTTCATAAATCTTTCTAAAAATTTCTTTGAAAATGATTATCAAGTAAAAAACTTTTTTTCAGTGTTTGTTTATATAATCACAAAACCACACATTTTTCAGTTCTGGGATTGAAAGTGAAGATAAAACCAATAAAATTTTTATTTCGCATATAAAAGGAAAGACTCCTCACACTTCATAGGCGCTACATAAGGATAAAATATGATTATATATGGAAAGAAGTGTGTGCAGTATTCAATATTCTATTTTAATTTTTATAACATTTAGAATGTTATTGTAATAGTTGAGTATAGACATAGTGTTTTAAATTATATATTTAAAATATTTGGTGCGGTCTTTAAATTACATGTGAAACATGAAACAAATACACCTTTTTTAAAGTTAGTTTTCAATAGAGTGTAGAGTGAATAGTTAGTGTCTCCTTCGAACAATATAACTAACATTATAAATTATTTTTAAAAATACATGTAAGCTATAAAGTACAAAAATCAATTAGGTGTATGCATTTTTCAAGCTCTCCATTACCACCTGTAGCTATGTAAGTTGGAGATTATGTATACTAGAATGTAATAATTTTTTATAGGAGAACATTATAAAGCTTATTTTCGGAAAACAGTTCTCAATATGGGAGAATATTTCTTCATTATCAAGTTTTTCCCTTGTTTATATTTAACTGTTTTATTAGTATCATCAATTTGGTATGGTTATATTTTCAAAATGAACAAATGTAATGAAATTTTAAACGAAAACGTTTTGAAGATTCGGGATTTAATCCATATTATATTATTACTTCAATAAGGGAAAAAAACTGCATTGAACACTCCCTGTTATGTGGTTGGCACGTGATGTTAATCTTAAATACGTAATTTCAGTTTTGTACAATTTTCGTTTTTGAAATATATATTTCTATCTTTACCTACTCATCTCAACTCTCACTCAAGAAGTTGATCGGAATTTCTTACCGTCATAATATAAAATCTTGTTATATAAAAGCTCTTATTGGTACAAGCATACCTTTCAACTAATTATTATTCCTTGTTTGCAAAGAGATTCTTAAAAAATATTACTCAATATTGGGCGCGGTTTCCAGCGATCTTCACCGAGGCTCCTTTCTCAAATCATTCTCTCTCTCTCTCTCTCTCTCTCTCTCTATATATATATATATATATATATATATATATATATATATATATATATATATATATATATATATATATTCATTTATTCAATTTCGCTAATCGGCCAACTATGGAGCACGATAAGCCTCACTTTACATTCTGGTATTTCTTCAATTTTCGTTTGCTCCACATCGTCTTCATGAGCTCACTGTGTTTAGCACGACTTTCTTCTATCCATTTAGCACCAGCTGCCCGTTTCTCATCTGGGAAAGTCCCAAAAGTTTTTATAGCTTCTTTAAAACGATTTCGGTCATTTACATCTTCCTCTCGTATGACCATTTGTTTAAGATCTTTCTTGACGTTGATGTACCACGGCATTGTTGTTTTGGGTTTTATCTCAAAGATACTGAAGATACGTTCCATACGTCCACTGCGAGTCAATCATCTGTCGTGTATGACCGTATAAGCGAACTCTGCGTTTACGCATTGTTCTCTATCTTACAATACATTTCTTGCTTGGATTTTCTGATGTAGATGCCATTTTTGTAGTTCGGGCCAAGTATGCTGTGTAAGATTTTTCTTTCTTTTCTCTCCAAATCTGCGAACTAGCATTTCTCAGACCGAATAAGGCATTCAGAAGCATACAGTGGTACTGGTATGATGACAATATTGTAGTGTTGGATTTTTGTATTCATGGAAAAATACTTTTTGTTGTAACATATTGCGGATGGTTTGGAAAGCAACTTCCATTTTCCTGACTCTTGTTGCTATGGCCTCTTTGTCAAGCCCATTTTGCTGAATCCATTCCCCAAGGTATTTAAATGTATTAACCCAGTTTATCATTCCATATTTGGTGTTTAGTTTTGCCGCGCCATCTTTGATGTTTGACATTATTTCTGTCTTTTGAAAAGAAATTTGTAATCCTGTTTCTTCTGCTACTTCCTTCAACATATTGATGTGTTCTGTTGCATTTTCGAAATTTTCCGTCATCAGGGCTATATCATCAACAAATGCTAAGCAATCTTTCTTTTAATGTCTGTCGCCACTCCAGTATTACCTTCTCGCTATATAATATATATATCATCTTTGGATATTAATTAGGATCACCATACAATTCCATCAATTCTGCATTGCTTCTGATTCTCCACATCTGCTCTTCTTTGACAGGTCTAAGGTCTTTCTGAGGTCTTTTCTCTCCCAATCCAGAAAAGCTCTTCTGTTTTCCTTGGACAGTCAATTTGCCGTACATTACTACTGGCCTAACTATTTTTTAAAATAACAAAAGCATTGTTTACTGGAAAGACTTTTTCATCGGATAACTTTTTGCGGGGCATAGAAAGATCTTGTTCCTGCCAACATTCTGCCCTTAAATTTAACTTTTAAATCGTTGCTCTCCGCCACTACTCCTTCCAGGTACTTGAATGTACTACATCTGTAAAACGTGTATCCACCCAAGTGAAAAATGTAATAAATTATTTTTATTTCTGGAATTCATATTGAATTATGAATTATACAAATAAATAGAAATTAGTGAGTATCTAATAATATTTGTGTTGTGGTACTGTAAAGCTGCACATCGACCTCTTTTACTGAAAAGGTGTAGTAATCGAAATTAAACGTTAAAGGGGGAAAGAGATCTGTTCCAACAGAAAAAAAAAACGCGTACACAACAAATTGCCGGACCTCCCAGCGTAAGTCAAATTTAGTGTTCATTTAAACCGAAATGAAGACCATTAGGGGCCTTGGATGCGATAGGGAGGCGTATTTCACTCGCGAATATCAGTTTCAAAACTCAATTACCTTGGCTATAGATTTAATACCGCTTCAGTCCTGCTCTTCCTACCTCAAAACGTTATCTCGCCATTAAATTTCTAAATTTTCGTTTCCCTCGACCGAGGGGTGGATAGTGAATTATCATTTTGGAGTTATTGTTGCTTGAATTACTTAACTTGGGCTCGTATATTTTACCTTTGCGGGAAATGCTGCGTCCGTTTGTATGGAAGTTTTCCAATATGGTTTATAAAAATTTCTATTTATATTCATTGACTTTCCCCAACGGGCGAAACCTTATGGGCGCAACTTACGGCTTATATTTAGTTGATAGCATCACATATATGGGTGATTCCATTCTAACAGTTTATTAATGTTTATGTATTTATATAATTGTTTTATGAATATGATCCTCATGAACATATTTCGTCACTTCTTTCTTTTAATATAACATGAAGTTCTGAGAAAAATTAAGATTAAGAAAATAGTCAGTAAAAATTCTCTTAAATAAAGAGAACTATTTATTTTAAAACCAACGTTTTGGCCCACATTGCAGGATATGGATATTCAAATATACAAGATACATACAAATAAAAATGACGCACAGTAAAGAATAAGAATACATATTTGAGTGATCAAAATAAAATTGGGGAACTCTTTAGATAAATAAAAAACGAAAGTAATAAGTAATAAAGACGGATACTTTAATTTAAAAGAGTTATACAAATTAATCAAAAGATGTATTTGAAAAAGTATTAGAGTAATATAATAATAATTATAACTAATACCATTTTATATACCATTCATTTGATCAATTTTATTACTCTCTTTATTAATTATTTTGTAATACTCTATAATAATAAAGTATGTTTTTTGTTGAAAAACTGAGAAATTTATGATTTGTGTATATCATTAACTAATTGAAAGATAATCAATTATGAAAACTAATAATTTATTTTAATACCAAACGTTTATATAAATGTAAACAACATATTACATTGCTGATATATTTGAAAATCAGTATTCGTTACTTCCTAGCTATAGCCAGTATAGCATGCCTTAAAATCATCGACCCACAATTTTTCATTTTTTTTTTAGTCTTCTGCTGAGTAAAAAGTGTTAACCGATATTGTACAAGCATTTTAATGTGAATCAGGGTTGCTCTTTCAGCCAGCTATGTATTGTTTAATATGCGTTGATTTGAAACACATGTAGTTACAAGTTACACTTTTTATTTTGTTGGCAAATTGGATTTTTTCCGTTTTCTGTAGCAATTGCATTGGTTAAAGCTTTTAAGTTCATAAACGACATATCTGATATTCCATATCCAAATTATTTTTTTAAGAATGACATATTTTGAGTTTTATTATGTTTGAACTTGATGTTTAAGGGAACAATAATATAAGTTAAAATAAAATAAAAACCAAATTTTTATTTTTTTACTTCACGTGGAACTTTCAATACCTCTATTGAAAAATTATTATTTTTTAGTTATGACATTGTTCTTTTGAAGAAGCGATATGATCTTAATATTCTCCTTTCCGAATGGGTGCTTTATTACTGAAGTACTAATTATGTTATTAAATGGTACATTTAAATAATAATAAAATATCAAGCGTTCAGTATTCGCTATTTAGGCCCTGTTTTGTCCGGACAATGAAGAAAGCAATATAAAAATTCGACAAAAAGAAATTGAATTATTCTTAATATAACTTATTAAAATTATTAATCTATTTTAAAGTCTAACGTTTATGTATAAATGGACATTAAATATTTGAAAAAAAAACGGAAGTGTACTTTACTTGCTCGGTTTGTACAGGAATCTTGATAAAAATCATCTACCCAGATTTTTTGTTTAGCAATTTTTATTTTTTATTTTTAGTCTTCTGCAATAAGTAATAAGTGATAATTTAGAGATACTTGATGTGGTGCAAGCAGATTTTAATTTGAATCGGGATCGCTCTTCGAGTCACCAATTTATTGTTTGATTGGTTGTTCCAAATTTGAGGCGTAAAACCGATTGTCATCAACGCCTGTGTTTAGTATTTATATAATCGTTTTTAGTAACACTATTTATAAACCGGACTAAAGAAAAAAAAGAATAATTAAATAAAAATAAATGAAAAAACGTATAAAGAATGAAAAATAAGAGAAAATAAAAATTAGGAGATAACTGTTTTAGTTATTCTCAATTAATCCTTCTTTTGAAAGAAAGGCGATGATCTTATTAGCGCACTTTTCTTCATTTCCCAATACTCTGGATACATTGGCAGTCCTATTTTATGCATCTCACTTTTGTAAAAGGTACAGCCTTCGAAGACATGTTGTTAAGCTCTCGTTGCACTTCTCGCATGTTAGCGGGTGTTCTTTAGTGATTAGGTGAGCGTGGGTAAGCCTTGTATGTCCTATCTTAAGTCGTGTAAGGACCACTTCCTCTCTTCCGATGCTACGACAGGAGCTCCTCCATGGTTTAACATCAGTTTTTATTTGTCTCAATTTATTTAGAGGGTTATTGTCCCATAAGGCCTTCCACTCTTGGTGTACGTTCTGTCTTAGTGGTCGCGCTAGCTTGGATGGGGTCAAGGTAGCTTTACCACGACCTGGAAGAGCAAGAGCTTCTTTTGCTGCTCTATCAGCCAGTTCACTACCTGTATAACCTACATGTGACGGTGACCAAATAAAATTGATCGATATTCCGACATCATATAGCTGTTTTGTATTGTTTAAAATACATTATATCCCAGGGGTGGTCTGGGTACATGTTACTCTCATGCCTTTTAAGTCACTCATAGAGTCTGATACAAGTACCAAATTTATTGTTTATTTATTAGTTGTTATTCTTTATTGTTTGTCTTAATAATTTCATAATACGCTGTGCTCATGGGGTAATAATTATGTGATTAAACAGTACATTTAAATATCAATTTAAATAATAAGAAATTTATGAAGCTTTCAGTTCTCGCTATTTAAGCACTGTTTTGTCCTGACAGAGAAGAAGGTATTATAACAATTCGACAAAAGGGTTTAGACTTTAAGAGGTCCGCCTAATGGATTCTCCGACATAGGATTACTCTCTCACATCTAATAATATGGCCCCTGTTTACAGTGTAGTGAAAACTAATTACGCTCACCAACTTTGAAAGTTTGTTTAACTTGGGCCTTTTGTAAGGCTTTTGCATACACTGCTTTATCTCTCACAGGTGAGGGCGTGCCTTTATGTTGGATGGAGGCATCAAAACCGTTCCCCCTCGGACGGAGAGTTTTATAATTAAAGCATCAACTCCACCTGCCTCAGATTTGATTATGTTATCAAAATCTGGCCGCTCCCGTTGTCGTTAGCGTCGTATAACAATGAGCAGCTCCGGGTTTATGAATTTTAAACAGAAAATATTCTGTTCGTCTCGGGAGATCAGAACACTTTTTTTCTCTTTCCGTGCTAGGAAAAATAACTGCACTTCCAAACATTAATTTGAAATTTCTTATACATATTTAATATTATTTTAAAGATCCTGTACCACAAAAACTCGTGAAGTGGCCAGACACCCCAGGGTTCAGTTCATGATTGAGACTGTACTGTTTCTTGGACAACGGGTTTGCACGGCGGTGATTTGTCCTATGGATCACGCACAACCGCCAGATTTCCCCCTTTGGGTGATCACCAATTTACAGAGGCCGGGTGAGCCCCAGGAGGGTCCTATATCGTTAAACTCTTATGGATTTCTTTACGACTGGTTGTCATATGTTCAGTTTGATTAGTTTATTTATTTTTTAGTGCTTTTGTGACTTGATTAATAAACTTTGTTTACGGCAAGAAGGAGGGTTATCCTTTGCGCTGACAACCTTTTACAAATTTTAAAGACCTCATTACAAAATTTTATTAGATTATGACAGAATTTTGATATCTTCACTAGGTACGGTAGATCATTACAAGAGCTGTTATTAAGGAGGTAACCTAAATCATAAGTATTGATAAGTTATTTTCCTCACTGCCGGCCTTCATGCTTATCTTGGGTTTCTAAGGAAGCGACATTTGAGATAAGGATTTCTTTTGTTACGAAAAGAGATCTAAGTTAGGGTATGCTTCATTTTATGGCACATATTGGAATTAAAAAACTAAGTAGTTGGAATTTAAAATACAAAACGTCTACCAATCAGATCTTTCATATCCGATTGGTACTGGAAGATTATAGGAGGCGCGATCGTTGTGTAACCTGGTCGAAACTCGATTCCACCTCATTTACATATCACACCGGTCGAGCCAGCTTATGATTGCTCTATCATAACCGTAATGACTCGCTCTCTGATAATCAACGAATTACAATCACTCGGTTAATCAAATAGACAAATAAGCTGAGGTGATAAATTACATCTTCCTCATGTCGAGATCACAGTCACGTAGAACCACGCTTATTATTGTAATTTTAAAAATTACACTCTGGATCGGATCTGATAGCGATGAGGGGTGCTAATGATCGGTTAAATTATCCTCGACGGAGATATCTTGGGGAAATGATTTATAATTTTATTAGTCCAGAATAATATTAAATTGCATAATTTTGTAATTATTATCTTCTTTATTGTCATCAAAAATTGATATATAAATCAAATTTTATTTCCCTATAAAAACATGTAGTTTACACAAGTGTAATTAAATACAAAAAAAATTTAAATACCATATTTAGTATTAATTATGAATGAGCTTCAAATCAGACAAATATTATTCCATTTAGACCTGGTTAATTGCCACAAATTTATAAAAAATATTTATATTATACCCAAACAACATTTTGGTTGGGTAAAAAGTTAGTTTTTTCTCAACAGATGGCTTTCAAGTCACCTCTCCACTCTCCTGTTATACTTATTCAACTAAGCAATAATATAGCGTGTCCTCATTTCGATGAGGCAAAGATCTATCACTAACTTTATATATTTCAACTAAAGCCTCCTTTTGTGTTTCAAAAAAATTTAGGTGTGAATTCCTTCCGGATTATAAATTTTTATATAATGAATATACATAATAAATTATGAGTACATCCAACAGCGCCTAAGTATCGCTGGAAGCCTTATTAAAATCTGCCACGATTTAGTCACCTTTCTCTTACAGTCGCAATGATTATAAAACGACGTCTTAGCAATGCAATGTTATTTGAGATCTAATAGATTGTTAAAGTTTCTTGATAAGATCTGGGACAACACAGAAATCTGAACAAGCTCTAATCACACTGCCTGTTCTCCAACATTTCAATGTGAACAGTAATTCCACACTAGCAACCAAAGCTCTGCTCCGACGTGTTTTCAACTTTTGGAATTATATTTCATTCTGTTTCTTAATTAGCCTAATTCATTAGAAGAATTTCTCATCTCGCCATACCCGGGTCTGATTTATGCCTGTAATGATAATATCTGAAGCAGAAGTGCTTTAAGAAATGAAGGTACTTAGAGACTTGGCATATAACCGACTACCTATGGCCGGTTATCTTGAAACAGTGATTAGCTCTTATCAGTAGGATTAATCATTGCCTTAAAAATTGTACAGCTGTTTTAGCAAGTAGTTAATCAAGAAGGCCCATTCAAACAAGTATCGTACATCCTAAGTTTACATGTAACTAATTAATATAAAATCTAATAAGCCTAAATTCTGATACTAATTATAATAAGGAAAGTACAGGTATCGAGCTTGAAATGATCAATATAATGGAAATGGTAGTGGGCTTTTAGTGAAATTAGGATGATTTCCATTTAAGAGTTTTTTAAATACATAAATATACATATTTTAATGCGAAGATATAAAAATGAGTTCGACCCATTACTAACAAGATTAAAAGCGGGCTTTTTCAAATATCTCCTAATTCTCTTGTGTTCCTCTTTAACGAAATGAACCCACCGCGTTCCTTGACAATCTTTTATCAGAGCCATTGTAGTTAGTAGAGTGCTCCTTTTTGATCTTGGCCTTTCAAAGGGTTTATATTTAATTTCTTTAATGCTATTTGTTCAATTCGTTCGCTAAGTTGTCCATTTACTCTAACCGTTCATCCCTCCACGAGGGGTTAGAATGAATTTATTTCCATACCCATTTGTGAAAACCTTTTGTGGTTTAATTTTTATCTCCCATCCTTTTGATTATTTTAAGGTTTGGCTTTTCCTTGAAGTTATTATTAGCTCAAAAAATCAGATCAACTTCTTTTCTAGAATAATATTTTTATCTCCTGCTAGTACTTTAATTTACCTAATATAAGATTTAAATGTTGAAAATAAATCATTTGGTAATTGTATTAATGAGGAAGAGAAAAAATATTTACTCATCAAAAACATATATGAAAAAGTCACAAGATTTTTTGTAATTATTCCGCAGGTTGTCGGATCGAGTGAATTCGCACCAAGTTTTAACTTTTCATTTGTTTCTTTTATAACATTTTTCAAAAATACAAGTTACCATGAGCTTTGATATGGAAAAGAGAATGATGGGATACGAGTAAACTTCAGTTATAATTTCATCTAAAAATTAATGTTTCAACAAACATACATCATCTTGAAATTTTTTGAAAAATGTTGAAACTTTTATTTTTTGATGAAATGATTACCGAAATATACTCCTTAGCCATAAGTACGTTCTCTTTTCCATAATAAAGCTCACGACAACTTGTATCTATGGAATATATTAAAAATAAAACGAATAAAACATGTTGTAACTCGAACTCGAAGCGACAATCTGCGGAACAGATACCTGATTTTTATTTCAGTAACACTAGGGTGTACTAGTATTATTTTATTAATACCAGTACCCCCTACTATAAATTACTATAAGAATAATAAAAATAAAACAACTAATAACCCACTTTATAAGTTCTCACATTTTAACTATAGTTTTTTGAAGTATAGAAATCGAGGGAATTTCGACAATGCCTACAGATGAAACTTATTGATTCTTCTATTAAAAATCTTCTGTTTCCTCTAGTGTCATTACTTAATGTAACCTTCATAGTTTTTTTCTCTCAGAATTAGGACTGAGGTATATTGCGAGAGAACTTTAGTAAATTAACAACTTAGCACTTAAGAAGTTTAAAATTAGATATTGTGTTAACTTCATTGTTAAAATCGTGGGGGTAAATGCACACTTGCCTCCCCACCCTAATGTTTAGGCAACCATAACTCTGTTAATAGATTTATATTGAGTCATTTCTTAATAAAACAATTATACTTTTTATCATTACTTTTATAATAAGAATGAGTTGGTTTACAAACTTTTTTTAACTGTATTATATGTATTTTGTGGTTAAATTTAAAAATTTCTGCAAGCATGATCTTGTTTAAACTAACATTTTTTCGTTGTTGATACATTTATAATTATTGTTACAATTTACTTGACCTAATTGTATAATAAAGAACAGTGAAAATTAAAACAAGAAATAAATGAATATTTAAATATAAAAAACGGGAAATCACATCTTTAAAAATAGCTCATTTTTTAATTTTATATATTAATTAATTTTATATTATTTTTAACTTTCCTTGTTACCAAGAGGAAAAACTGAAGTTATATGTCTTATTTCTCTAGGCAAATGCGTCATTTACACAAAATGGACATGATATGGATTTTTTAGTTGACTAATTTCCTTCTTATCTGATTGGAATCAAATCATAAACCTATATGAGGTGTGTTATCATATCACTCTATTTCCATGTGAATTACTTGAAATAAGTAATTGACATGGAAGTAATTGACATGGATTACTTAAAATAAGTAATAACTTCTAAGTTTATTGTAAATGGCCTCATTAAATCCAAACTTGATTTACTTTTAGTCCCTTATCAGGACCCCAATGTTTTCAGTCCGATTCAGCAAATTTAAATTTCTGTTTCCCAGACCAAATGCGTAAATAAAATATAAAGAATGTACAAATTTTGTTATTTGAATGTTTGCTTTGGGTATATTTCTCCTACACTAATACAAACTCTATAATACTATCTACTTTTTCCTCTTCATTATAACATAGTACATCAGCTAATACGAGTAGAACCGTGGAGGAATTCGGCAGCAACCTTAAGTTAGCATCTTAGTTGAATACATCTTAGGTTCATAGAAAAATCTGATCAAGTTATAAATTTGTCCGCGCATAATCTGTTGTTTGGAAATATGGTTAATAAATATGTAAATTATTTACTTTTCGTAGTCTCCATATGTGTTGTATTGTTTGCTGTTTTCACTATTAACCATACATATACCATATATGCCAGAATACTGGCATGGTATTCACAGGATTTTTTTTCCGAAGGGGTTATAGAACGAGGTTCGTGGAGGTAATTGAACAGATCAATTATGAAGAACTCCAGGCCTTATGTCGTACTACCTCTAAGCTGGGGCTTGTATTGTAGGTAATCATATAAATGCAAACTTTTGTTAATATTTTACATAATTTCCTTGTTTTAATAATCTCTATTTATTTAATTGCAGGTAAAATAAACAGCATCTTAAGAGTATCTATCAATGCCTAGGGTGAAATGTAAGTACTTCAATTCACAAATTCCGAAAAAAAAAATTATTTTACTGTAAATTATTAGAAAATAATATATGTAATACCATGTTTCTTAACTATAAAATATTATAATATATAGAGAAATATATAGAATAAATATATATCATATTTTATAATATTGTAGTAAAACGGTTACTAATTAGACCGGTTACTAATTAGACGTAACGGATACACCACGCTTCTTATTCCCAGAATTATTTCTCCCAGTATTATACAGAATTGTTTTTCTCCAAACCTAAAATATTCTACTTTTTCCTATCCCTTATTATTCTATCCACGCGATTCTAACCTCAAAATTCCTAGAATAACTTAAAGATAATAAAAACAGAATAAAGATAATAAAAAAATGAAACCGGGAAGGTTTTATACATTGTGCGATGATCCAATGAGTGAGTCTCCCCGGGCAAGATCAGGTAGTGTGCACTGCTCACTCTTGGGTATCTGTCACTCCTGTTTCTACAATGCAATTGTGCTTAATACATACTAATAATAATAATGTCTATATAAGATTTCTTTCAATCATACAAAAAGTTTTTAGTGATCACCGTTTAATATTTTATTTTAGACACGAGGTAGAATAAAACAAATAACCCGTGAAAATTGAGTTTAACTGATGAAGAGCACATAATTTGTAAAATGTGGTTGGTGCGACTTTAGGAGAAAGAGATTACCACTTAGTAGTGTATATAATATAGGGATCACCTTATTTAATCATTTTTACAACCACTAATCATTGTATTACTGTGTGGCAAAGTACAAAGAATGTAATACTCTTATTGATTGTCTCCGCTTTTAGTTTGTAAACATTTAGAGTTTTTAAAACTATTTTACACAATTTATGTAAAGTAGTTCCATGTATTCCAACGTCATTTGTATACAAGGAACAATGAATGCTAGGCAGGATTGCGGTACCGAACATCTTTGTCGACTAACTAATTGGATTATAGTTTTACTAATTGTTTACAATATAAATACACATATGTTCCCTGACAATATTATTTTCCAGAGGTGTTGTTATCGTCACAAAGTGGTAAAATGCACATCATGATCGATACTTTTATGGAGCCGTTATAGTGGCTAACGCAGAAAACAGCAATTTGACTGTGAATACAATGATTTGGTTAAGTGCTATTGAATGGATTGTCCAAGGGAGAATGCACTAAGGGGATTGATCATCGATTCTAATCTCTTTTCCAGTGGGTCGGGTTGGCATCTCAGTCTTATAACATTCCCTGCGGGGGTGTTCTTATTACATTAAAACCAGCAGCTTATGTGGTACCTTAGTGTCTCGTTAGGATATTATAATTGGGAATTTTAGTATAAGAAATATTGGGTTTTTATTATTACAAAAATTCTTTTTTTTTTTTTTTAATTATTTTATTGAATTGTACAACTGTAATATATACATCTAGTACAAGGGCTGTATGAATTAATAAATACATGAAAGGACATGTAGAGGCACTACCCATTGGCAGCACTCTAATTACATTTCTATTATAGAAGGTCCCGTGGCCATCTTCTCTTCAGACGCATAGGAGGATTGTCCGGGATGGAATTGGATGCAAGGATGGAAATTAGTGGGTTTGGATGGGCCTGGAGTTTATTATGGAATTATAGGTATCTGGACTGGGCTAAATTGGTAGCATATGGAACGTTCAGGTCATTATGGATGGTTTTATTTCTGACAAAATAAGGAGCGTTTAGGATTTAGCGAAGGATTTTGGATTGCAAGGATTGAATACGAGAGGAATTTGATGGTTTGGTGGAGCCCCATAGATCAATTCCGTAAGTCCATATAGGTCTTATAACAGCCACATAAATAAGTCTTTTGTAATTGATCTGAACCTTTGAGCGTTTGTCTAGTATATGTTGAAGTAGTCGGAAGCCTCTAGCTGTTTCTTCTCTTTTCAGTCTTGTGTGAGGGTTCCAAGTAAGACTTTTGTCTAGGTTGAGTCCTAGGTAGCGGATCTGTGCAACAGGGATAAATGGAGTACTATTAAAGGATACAGTTCGACAGGAAGTCATGGGTTTTCGGCGAAGGATAAAGGTAATTTGATGGGACTTGTTGGAATTGATTTTAATTCTCCAATTCCGACACTATTCTTCGAGGCTTGATAAATGTGATTGAAGGGATTGGGATGCAATATATGGGTCGTTATTAACTGATAACACACATGTGTCATCAGCAAAGGTGGAGATGAAGGTGTTAGGATGGGTTGGGATGTCAGCTGTATATACTGTGTAGAGGATTGGACCGAGGATGGTACCTTGAGGAACACCAGCAGACTGAGAATAGAGAGAAGATTAGGAACCATTATGATTTACTTTAAATGTTCTGCCAGCTAGAAAGGAGCGAATGATTAAAAAGTATGTAGGAGGAAGGAAATGCCGGATTTTGTAAAGGAGACCTGGGTGCCAGACTCGATCAAAAGCCTGTTCTACATCGAGGAAGGCTCCCGTGCAGTACAATCTACGCTCCAATGCAGAGGAGACAACATCCACCACACGATGACATTGCTGGATAGTAGAGTGGGATCCAAACTGGTGGTCTGGGATTATGTGGTTACTATCTAGGATGGGATACAGACGTTTTAGTATGAGCTTTTCGAGGATCTTGGCCATTATGGGTAAGAGGGAGATAGGACGATAGGAGGATGGGAGTTCTGTAGGCTTTTTGGATTTTGGGATCATTACTAAAATTCATAGTTAAATTCTGTTATTTTCTATCCTTATGTTTACAACTTGTAATCCTTCCTTTTTTTATTATATTTACTATCACTACAATTAAACAAATATTGATTTGTATGGGATCAAATATAACCATACAAATACGATATTTTCTTGTAACTTTTTTTATCAGTTTAAATTTGGAAATTGGGCAGCTCAAGCTGCAAGAAATATTACCTACGCGTTCGAGGAGTAGTGTTGTAACAAATGGACCATTTACCCATGCCTAACCAAAGTTGGATCCAAAAAAAAAAGTTGGTTCTGTTTGGTGGTCAGAGGCAGGAATAATTAATTTCTACTTTCTACCCTGAGGTAAAACCATCACTTCAACATCTTACTGCAGGGATATTATTATTGCATTAACCATAATGTATCAAAACTTATAAAAAAACAACCTGCATTGGTTAATCGGAAGGGATGTATACTCTTACACGACAATGCCAAGAGAGTAATAAAATATTATTTTTAAACCAGATAGTATTTTTGTTTTAATTCTCCCGTGGTTCTAATATTTCTCACCAATCTGATATTTTACAATTGATAATCGTTTTTTTTTAAATACCATCATGGCATTATCTAATAATTGTATATTATTATATTAGTAAGTGCATATACATACACAGTAACCTACAATATAGTTTTTTATTCAGTTTCACCCAACTTTGGGGTACTCCGGATCAATCATATGTGAATGTTCTTTCTCTCCGCCCAGTATCGCTTCTTGCTCTCCGATTCCCTACTCCTTTCCTCATCGGAGGTTTAGTAGGTCCGCTTAGTCCTCTCCTCAAGACTCATCCTCCAGTCTCGGGTTATCCTTTTGTCAGGTTAATAATATACCTAAGCATATCCTACGTAACCCCAAGTTCTCCAATGTACCTCTCAGCTTCCTTGAACCACCACTGTTTAGTTTTTCTATTTCTGAGGAGTTCAAATGTTCTTTTCGTTACTCTACTTTCCAAGGATGTGTCTATAGAAATCCACTATTATTTCCTCATTTTGTCACGTATTCTTAATGTTGCTTTTCGTGTTGGCTATGTATGTTCGCGTCTCATTTCGTGTACGAGCTGTTTTATATTTATATTCAGGATAATGAAATGTATGTGGTAGTATCTCTCCCTTTTTCTGAAGCTTAATCTTAATTGAGCTTTAGATTAACCTCACACAGACACACACACACATACATGTACTATTTTTCATTATATTATTATTACATATTTTATCACTATACTTCATGGAAAAAGTTACATAATAAAAGTGTTGAACACTCACCATAATCACAATATTCGTAACATCGTCCTCTCGCCGTTATGACTCACAAGGTAATTACGCGGCAGAGCCAGTGCGGCTGACATTGAAGTGGAACAGCAGAAATTAATAGCGGCTCTCCCTCTAAGTGGAATCCTCCCACAATAGTAAGAAGGCCAATTTTCGATTTGGCTTTTCAGTTCCATTCGGGTTAAGGAATCTTCTTGGTTGACTTTGGTGCCGGTTGTTAATTCCTCTTTTATTGGTAATCTTCAATTTGATCCTACGTCTTTACTGGATGAAATTCGGAATTTTATCTGATCATCGTTTTAAAATTATTACTTTGGTGGTTAATATAATCCCACATATCGGTCACTATCCAATATTTTTCATAAAATTCATAAAAAACTATATAAAATGAATTTCATTCAGAACAAATGAGCATTTATAGCAATTAGTTAATTGAAACTCATAATTGGTCATATTACATTTGGGAAGTTTAATATGACGGAGCGGGATAGGGTTACTGATCTCTAAGTCATGATTTCCAGTCCGGTTAGATATTTTACTAATACCTCCAGTGGGTCACCAGCCACTTTAAAGACGGTACCCTCCTCTCAGTATAGACGTTGAGAGAAAACTTAGGCCTACGAAGAGTACATTCTCTGCCTTATACTGACCTCAACTCTCTAGTGGGATGAATACACAACGACTACATCACACTACAGTGTTGATCTAACGCCACTTCATGCTACATTGGCTAATCAGATGACTTTTTAGATATAGTTTTAAATTTTTGTTACAAATGTAATCAGGATAGGGATCTGTTTGTTTTTTTCCTGGGGTTTAGGGGGCGTAGAACATCTAGGTCATCAACGCCCGTTGGTTATTAAGCTTTAGGTCTTGCTATGGTAACCCACCTACCCGGGCCCGTGAAAGAACGAAGCGAGAAGTGCGCCCAGGCCCGAACCTAAGGACCTAGAAGTCCAAAAGGCGCCCAGGTCCCACAAGTCAAGTTGTGGTTATATTGTTATTTAGGACACGCGGATTGGTCAGAGGATGTGGATAAAAACCATGTTAACCACCTAACTATGCTAAGGACATTAGTACAATCCACTAATGAGGATAGGGATCTGTGTTTTAGTAGTTCAGGTTTTAATTTTGAAATAATAGAAAAAAAATGAATTTTTATTTTTGTATTACATAACGTGGTAAATAGATTTGCATTAATAACTCTTGCCTGTAAGCGCAGTTGGTTGCATATTTACAAGTGAGCACTTTTGGAAATGAACCTTTCATCACTGTTTTTACTATTGAAAATAAATTTCTATAACTATTAGTGTAATTACAAGTGTCAAAATATGATTAGCTAAATTTTTAATTAATTTTAAATTTGGCTCCTAAATTTCAGGTTACCTTAGAGGTACTCTCGAAATTCCACTTTAGCATCCTCCGTGCAGTTTCGAAATGACGGTCAATTCCAGATTTTATACGATACCATAATTCGGTAATTCATGGATATACATTAAGTATGTACCAAACAATTTTTTAAAAGAAATGCATATACTTTTTACTGTTGCTAGAACTGGTATTCCAATCACTATACACAATACACAATACACATTAGTGCAATGAGATGCGTAATATCTTACATTATCAAAGGTAGCTAGCTATATTTACTAAAATGATGGGAATAACAAGTCAGAACTATTTTTAGTGACATATCTTTTCATTAGTTATTGACTATGTTTTTGTCAGGTACCTCCTACCTACATTACTTTAGTACCGACTTAAATATACCTTACCTACAGTAAAACCATCCCAGGCGATAACTAAGTTTTTAAAAAGGGCTTTCGTCCTCATAAATATTAATAATCATATATAATTTCCTATTTAACATATTATTAAAAAAATGTTTTAAATATTTCAATAAATAAAGTAATGAGATTGATATTTAATTTTTATAAATTATTTTTCCTTTTAAAAATTCATTTAAATAAAAATCTCTCTTCAATGATTGTGGATTTTTTTCTTTTATTGAGGCCTTTCATCCTGAAAATATTCATTTGATTAAAACCGACCCGTTTCTATTTTTTAGAAAAAAAAAAACCCTAAGCCCCAGAAAAAAAACAATAACCATTCTGGTCTTTGTAATTACTTTCTCGTTTCAAAAGTACTTAGCATTCATATCTAGAAACACTTTTTTTTTTCCTTTTCATATAAAATATTATAAATCTTGCAATTTTTTATTCGTAAAGTCATTTTAAATGAATGCTATATCGATCTTTGTACATGAAAATTAAAATCTAATAATAATATTAAAAGGGTCTAGATGGAAAAATTCATCGATACAGAACTCTTTTTAACTAAAATTTTACTTTAATAAATTTATAATTATTTGTATTCATATTATAAGAACAAAAACGTACATTCCGGTAATTATTAAATTGTCTATAATAGAATTTCCTTTTTAGTGATTGCGAGAAAATACGATCTTTACGCCCATAAATTAGGAAAAAAAAGGCTTTAACAGTGATCTCATCCAAATCACCTCCACACCCAACCGTTGCTCAGGACCACTATAAGCTCTCTATCAAGTACCTTTGAGCGGTAAAATTTTTTTGGGAATAGAAATTCTCTTATAAAAGCGAAGGTTTACTTTCTTCAATCTGTAGAACCATAAATCATCCTTAAAATTAGACTTTACTGATCTAAAAAAATCATATCGCTCCTTCAAAAGAATAATGTCATTGCTCAACAAACCCAATTTTTCAATGAAAGTACTTGAAAATTCTATGTGAGATAAAAAAATAAATAAAAAATTGGGTTCTGGTAAAGCAAAGCATTCCGACTATAATGATGGTTTAAATTTTTTATATTGGCCATTAGAACATTTTTAACAGCTTGAAACTTTTTTTGTATTTTAACTTATGTTTTTATTCCCATGCGACTTCAGATTCAAATATGATAACAATCAAAATATGAATTTATTTGAAAATTTTAAACTAAATTTAAATAAATAAAGCAAATAATATAATAGAAAATGGGTAAAGTTGATATTAGTATGTAACAAGAGCAAAGGTAAGGGTACACCTACATTGGATCCTATTCGGCGCGACGTGATCTTATTCTATCACATACGATGCTGGGGTGAGCAAACAAATGACTGAAATTTCCCAGAGTGCCTATAGTGAATCAGTTACGGCTAAAGTCTATTCTTGTTAATCAGATAGTAAACTAGCCACTGCCTTCCGAATAAAAATGTATTAATTTTATTCTTTTATTTCTTATATTATATATATATTATAGTAAAATATAAATGTATTAAAAGTGATTAATAAATAATCTTAATTTTATAAATTTAAAGAACCAAATGTTATAACAATGAGATAATATTACTATATTAGAATATTTTTGTCTTGCTGTTTGACTATAAATAAATAATTTAGTAGTTTTTCAATTTCATAAAATAGAATTTATATTTTTTAGATATTCATGTTTTATTATATAATGAGTTAATTTATTAATGGAATAGTAGTGATATTTTTAAATCTATTTGGTTTGTAATTAAATTAACGATTGCAATTAAATTCATAAATAGGAGCGGTTATACTTGAAACCTCCCCATAATATCAAATCTCAACTAGTGTTTACTTAACTACTGTATTTTTGCTTAATTCTGGATCTTTAATTGATCTCCTACTGGCTCCTAACTTTTTTCAAAGGATTTGATGTGAAAACATTGAACAAGGTAAGTGTAATTATTTTTATAATAATGTTTGTGTGTAGTATAACATATAAAAATTTGTTTCACCTAAACTCACTTTTCTTCATTAAAAATTTTCATTAAATATGTTTATTCAATATGTATTTTTGGTAGGAGTCACAGAGTGACAAGAACCATTAATTAATCTTTCTCATCCTTTCTTTATGAGAATAATTGAAAATAGTTGAAGTGATAAGTGATTTCTATTGTTAAACTTTGATATACATTCAGAATAATTGTTTGTAAGATAACCCCATATCATATAATTAAGCATGAATCAATTAGCCAGTAAATTAACTATTAAAATCAGGTGGAAATTAGGATTACTAATAATAACACCCATATTAAACAATTACAGTTGAAAAAATCCATTATGGAACTAGAAATAGTATTAATTTTAATTTGTATTTCACCGAAGAACAATTCCACAACAGTGTTTAGAATAAATTTGCCTCAGATTAAATAAATAAGTTTAGACTGAACAGAAATAATAAATATAAATATTTAGCTTCTTTTGAAAAATGCTACAAATGTAAAAAGTTCAACTTTTTTTAGGTACCTAATAGATTTATTATGGAATACTTTAAATTAATTTTTATTTATTATTAAATCAATGTGTATCTGAAAACATTATTTTTTCCAGAAACAGAAAGGAAATATATTGTCCAATGAGGAAGTGGCCTTGTTCAAATTTCAATTTTATTCAAATTCATGTTAGCAGACACTCCTACAAGTGAACATATATGGCGAAGATGATATTGTTTTTTGGATTGTGTATATCAAGTATCAGAAGAAATTTGGTTTATACCTTTGTGTATACTTTTCTTAATGGATGTCAATGATAATCAAGAAAGATCTTACAATTTGGGAGTAAATACTGTATAATTAATAGTGGATATTCAAGGCATCTTAAGCCAATATATATTTGAAAACACTCCAATCTAAATCTTCAGAGGATCTTCCTTAATCACCTCAATTATTATATAAAATTGTAATATTAAAAATTATATATTATTGCTATGTATTATTTTATCATATTAATATGTTAGTATCTTAATCGACAATTATTATTTATAAAATTTGTAGTGTGTAATTCTTTTTAACTTGTATTTTGAAATATTTAATTATGTTATTCATTTATTTTTCCACTTAATTCTAATATTGTTGTTAAAAATGTGTATCCTAAATTTTATTCTTTTAATTCTATAAGTAAATACTGATGTATGTTATTGAATAAATGATTTATTTTCTTTTATGAATGATTTATTTTCTTCCTAAACAATATGCTGGTGTCCTCTTTTATTTTTCAAAACATAATTTAAATATATGATGATCTTTGCATGATGTTTTGGCCAATATTGCAGATCTTCATCAGGTTTAAATTACCAAGATACAAATATTAAATGTAAAATATGATAATTAATAAATGATATAAATCATATTAAAAAATATTTAGGTAAAAATATTAATATAATCATTATAATAAGATGATTATTATATTATATTATCACCTTAATGTTTTTTAAGTAGTATTTGTATCATTACTGCTATTAATGTATATTTTTTGTATTATATTATTTGTTTCTACCTTGTGTAAATAAGCCCTAATGAAGACCTGCAATGTTGGTCGAAAACATTGATAAGCTAATAAATGTATCAATTGCTTACTATTCGAGACTTGATTTTTGACCTTCAATCAACATACCTTTAATTGTGAATGTGTAAGTGATGTAAATATAATAAACTTTCATTTTATAATATTAAATTGGACCATCGATAGAACATTGGACATTATGAATATAAGGAAAAAATATAATGCTATTGGGAATCTATGCCGTAGCCCATATGATAACTATTAGTTCTTAAAAAACGTTTTATCAAGAGGTTCTTGATTTTACTTTCAGGTACTTGTTTGTTATGGTATCACCACTTTAGAATTTAATAGAATTCATTGAATTTCATGATTATAAAACACATATGAAGTAAACTGGTAATTATATGGTTTTTACACAGTGAGTACTAGAGTGGTGGTACCATACCATAATATATAAGTACCTGCTTTCAATTCCTACTAGACTTTTAGGTTAATAAAATAAATTGGTAATGCAAATAATCTGAAGCGTTTTTAAAAAGATCAATAACTCCTTCCAATATGAAATTCATTGCCGATAAAACAAATAGCAGTAAATACCAGATAATAAACTATGAATTTAAAACCCCTATTAATTGCTATTATCATAACATTATACTTTCCAATTACTATAACTCTATAAGAAATATACATAATGTTTGCATTAATGTATGTATTTGACAATTTGTTACAATATTTACTTAAATGGGTTCAAAATATTAATCGAAACAAATCTTTATTCATATCAATTGGATAATAATGGCAATAATAAAAGACTTATAGGAGTAATACCAGTAACTTTTATATGACATGATTGAATAGAACAATCAAGGATTGTAGAAATAGAACAAACAGAAAACAATCAAACTTACATTTTTTAATATTTCTTTATTTCCATGCTCACATAGCTAATTTATAAATAAACAATTTTCTAAAACTGGAATCTTGAGAATACTCAATGTAGTTATAATGGTATTGAACTTTCATTAAAAAAATCACTGTTTATTGAACTTATAGATGATGAGATAATGATGTAATATCAAAATGAATTTGTAATATACATTCAATAAAGCTAAAATTATTCTGATAATTATGAGGGTGCAATGTATTTGATAAACTTGATCAGTTAAATACATATTTTATTTCATACAGCCTGCACTGAATCTGGTGTAAATCTATTCTATTCAAACCTATAATGAAACTAGCCTTTTGAATATAATGGTATCAATTTTATTCTTTTATTTCTTGTTTTCTATATTAATTATTGTAAAATATAATTATATTAAAAATAATCTTTTATAAATTTAAAGAACCAAATGTTATGAAAATGAGTTATATTAGAATATTTTTGTCTTGCTGTTTCACTATAAATTAATAATTTAGTTGTTTTTCAATTTAAAAAAAAATAGAAATTATTGTTTATTATTATTATTTCATAGATCCCGCAATGGAGGCTCCTTTCGAACTAATTCTATGAGTAATCTTTGTTTATTTTGTTGTTCATCTTTGCAAAGGAGTATAAAAAATCAGAAAAGCCCTTGCTAAATGTTTAACAAATAAATTTAACATTTAAGATGATAATTTTATCAAAAGTTATTGTTTCCAATTTTCTTTGACGAATTAAAATTGTATGTAGGTATATTTTTTATGGACATTTCTGATAGATATAATTTTATTTAACGGAACAATAACCTTCGCTACTATATTTAATGGATCATGAAGTTTAGTAATAAAATATTTTAATGAGAATTGACAATATTTAATTTTGATTTATGACGGATATTTATATAATAGTTAATTATCAAATTACAATGTATATTTTTTAATAAACATTTTAGACAATAAAGGTTAAGTTGGCACACATGCTAACGGCTGGCTTATCGAATTGAAAACTAATGATTTCGAAATGTTAAAATCACACTTGATCGTACAACATCGCGCCTGATCCAATATAGGCACTTTCGTATAAATAAACTATTTCGTTTCCACGAGCGACTAAATCCCTGGGATTGGTCGGATAAATATGGATTGATTAAGGCCGGATCCAATGTAGGCGCTCTCGATATATTTCAGTCATTTGGTTTCCTAGCGACGTCTCATCGAATCGCACCGGATCCAATGTAGGTGTTGCCTAAGGTGTCCCATAAAGGAGGATCGATAAACGGCTGTTATTACATACTAAATAAAATATTTGTGACAGCAAGATTCAAACCTATCCCGTCGTTTTGGATTTTGTGGGAGTCCAGTGTTATGTTCAAAACATTATTTTCCTCTATCTTCGACATTTTTCAGACTATAAACGTTATTTTACCGTAAAAAATAAAGGTATGTGGTAGTTTTATTACCATATTTCATATAAAATATTTGTATATAAACGATATGAGAAACATCCATCTTTGATCCTTTCTAGCGAATCTATTCAGCGATGCTGGGCCATTGAAGGAACAACCCTTCTGCTTTTGATACAATATTTATGGAGCTGTTCCCAAGTAAAAGAACTACTCCATAGGTTTTTGTTTCTCGAGCACTTCTCTTTTGCTATAACTTCAAGTGTTTGCCTGCTTATATGAGTATTAGAATTGTATGGACGTGGATGGGATAACTACTTCTTTGGTACTTACAACGATATTATTAGGTCCAGTTTTAAAAAACATTGCAGTAAATCAAATTAAAAACGCTACATGTAGCGCTGTGGATTATTATTTCCTAAAGACTGAAAGGCATGTATGTAAACAGGAAAAATAAATCAGTGATATATTTGGTATTTAATTTAAAATATATTAATACTAAATGAACTTACAATTAGATGTTGATACTAACATAGCTTAGTTAGCATCTACACTTAAATTTAATCAGCCATCTTGCTGCACCCAGAATATAGTCAGACTACAGACAAAAAAAGATTCCTAGCTTCAGATCCTCTACTCCTCTCAGTCAAGAATTTCTCGTCTGGAGTACCAGCCTCTGTATAATTAGAAAAAAACAGTTCATTATCTAGGTTGATTCCCGCTTGCGTAAACATATTCTGTACACTGCTGAACTCCAGCGGACTTCAACTGACTTCTTTCGATCATGAGTATATATATTTCTTAAAACATCCCGAAAAAACATATGTTTTCGTCTGCAAAAACTGCACTTGGAAACTTGAAGCATTTTGGAAACGCCTACATCACTGATTTTTAAATTTTAAATGTTTTCCTTAATAATACAATGGATCTTAATTTACTCTCTAATTCTCATTGATATAATTATAAAATCTGTTTCTCTAGTATGTTCTCAATTAACTGTCACTTTGCCTACCAAATAGATCGGATTTTAAAGGTTTTTGTCTTTTGATTTGGAAGATATATATATATTTTTTCCCACTGGGATTTAAAGTAGTACTTTTCTGATTATCAGTATTTTCAATCATTTTATTCCGATAGTTTTACTATGGCAAGCTTAAAATGGAAATAAGATTATAGGATCTTATACAAACGGAAACTCCGCACTGGGCCTTACCAAACTTAAAGACAGATGTTAGTTGGGTCCTCTGTTAGGTAAAGAGGAACGCCTAGGCTTGATTCCGGGGCTGGAGAACTTCGCAGAGAAGTGAGGGATAAGTCTCTAAGTTGACGGCCTTCTGGACAGTTAGTTCCAACTTAGTCCTAGACATGGCTCTTTACTCTTAATTAACGCTTGTGGTTATCAGCTCAAACCACGCCTCTTCTCGGTTAAGAAGTGAATTCAACTTTAGTATGCCTTTGGATTATATTGTTATACATCTGATTTTGCTATAGTTTAAAAACTTTGAGAAGTACAATATGTTTCGTCGTCATCCATATGAAACATTATGTTGTACTTCTTCGACCGGATTATCTTTAGCCTGCTTTAAATATTTTAATAAATAAGTCAAAATAGTCCTCAGCTTTAAATTATTAAGTTATTTTATTTTCTATTATGTGAAGAGATTTTCATGATTTTTTTTTTCTCGCAGTAATACTAGTGGTTATATTATTTAAAATAAAGTAACATAAGTGAATTTTACTCAAGCCATAAAGTTAAATTAAAAAATATGTATCTGTTATTTATCTCAGACTTTTATATTTATATTTCGACAAGATCCCTGCCTATATAACAAAAGGTTCATTTTTTATATTTCATATCATAATTTGAATATTACATACAATATACTTATACCATTTTACAGTCATTAAAAATTCTAAAAAATAAATGTAGTTGAAGTCATTTGTGGCTGATGATGCTACTCTAATTATAAAGTTGTTAAGTCCATGCATTAATCAGATAATTTAAAAGCTTACGTTTAAAAACTAGCAATAATCGTTTCCTAAAAAAATTAAATTTGTAAGGAAATTCATTCATTCCCTCATGTCTTCAATACTTAATAGTACTTTTATGACATTACTGGTAAGGGCCACCAAATATTATAATTATTATAAATATCTTTATTAGTATAAGTATGTAGGTATTTATAAATAAATTATACTTCTTAAAATTGAGTTTAGAATTTAAAATTATAAAATTGATTTTAAATAAATTAGAATCAGTTACTCATTATAATAAAAGTCTCCCGATCACTGCTAAGAGTAATAAAGAAAACAAAATTGAAAGAAATGGTTTGGTGCTAATTAGTGAGTTTTAGCATAATTACTTGAATCAGATTTCCATCGTTCGGTATAATTATAATTTCTTTGCCAATATTGGCAGTTAAAAAAAAGAAAGAATAGATATTTGAATAACTCTTGACTTTTTCTTAAATAATGAAAATGGCTGGGTTTTTTTTGTCAGTTTTATTTTTTCATGTATAATTAAATATGTTTTTAATTCATCAACCAAAAACAATTGAAAATTTATTCGTGTCTTTCAATTTATGTCTTTTCTTCTAAAAACTATAGTTTATTCTTTAGTAGAACAGTAAGTTCTTAAATATCCTACACCCTGTTCGTGTTAAACGTTACATCACATGGTTCTGTTTCACTTTCCCTTAATCTATTTTACTTGGTGTGGTACTAATCCATAGTGTGGTTGATTTGAATTTGTATATATGAGTAACTATTCTGTAGGTAGATCTTTTGTTGGAATTTGATTTTCTTGATGCCATGTTGTTTTTTTTTTAATACTATATTGAATAATTGAATACAAAATTAGATAATTAACACTTTTATAGTCCACTTTAATTTTCTCTTTTCCATTCTTGCCGAACTTTTCTTTTAACAATTTTCTGTATAATCCCAATGAGGGCATTACACAGCCATCTCCATTTACCACTTTCCTGTAGATTGACGCTTAGAAGTAGTCCATTACACCCTACTTCCCCCGCGGGTATTTCAATGGCCTCTTGGAAATTACCGTAACAGCTTCCTTGTCGGCGAGCTTGTCTTCATTTAACACTCTTATAGTTGGACTAAAACCAAGGAATAACAAATATGAGTTTCTAAATTAAACTTTAGAAGTCCTTTGGAAGGACTATCTTGGAAAATCTGGAACCTTCCGAAGAAAACTACTCACTCAATTACTGAAAATGGAAAATCCTGTTGAATAAATCGATTTGATTTAAAAAGTTTACAGTAGGTTAAAAAAACAAAACAAGTACAGCCTTAAATAAACAAGAAAACATTGCTGTGCATTGTCACTGGAAAAAAATTGTTTAATTTGTTCACACGTTATCGCTTTTTTTTTTTTTTCCGATTAAAAGGACCATTACTTACAAAAGAACAACTAGTTCATAATTTTGCAAGAGAGACAAAAAAAAGATCTTGTCCCGGACCAAACAAAATATAAGAGTTGCAAGTCTGCGCTATCTTGGACACAAGTGTCCTTTCTGTCGTAAACGATGTCTACTGTCTATGGTAAAAGTAAAAAGTTTTAAAGACAAAAATATCAAAAGTTGGAGGGGTCACCTGTGGTGTAGTGGTTAGCGTGAGATCGCTAACAAACTACTAAGCATAAGATCGCGACTTCGTAGCCCGGCAGATGGCTTTAGGATTTTTTAAAGGGAGTAATTAATCCTTAGTTACGCCGTCCTTCGGAAGGGACGTTAAACAGGGGTCCCCTATCCTAATTAAACCAGGGTAGCCAAAATTTAGAGCTCCCACTGTAGCATCGTCCGACTAGCCGTGGCAGCATAAAGTAACGTTAAATTAACAACTAACTAACCTTTCTATATAGCATTGCTTCTTCAAAAGGACAATGTTTTTGGAACTCAAAAATTCCAATTATTGATGTAACCTTCAGTAGCAATTGTATTAGTAGAAGCTATTTAATTCAGGAAATGCGTATCTGATATTCCATTTCCATGATATAATATGATGACGTTTTTTTTTTTAAATTAAGTCATATTTTAAGTCGAATCATGTTTTAATCTGAAGTTTTAAGGGAATAATGACATAAGTTAAAATAAAAGAAGTTTCAGCTCTTAAAAATACTATCATTATAATTGGAATACTTAGCTTTACCATTAACCAAATTTTTATTTTTTTTTAACTCATCTGGTTTAATTTTGGCAATGCATGGAACTTATGACGTTGTTATTTTCATGGAGTGCTATGCATTGTAGTTGTAGTTGTTTATTTATCGTCACTTTATGCTGCTATGGCTAATCGGACGATGCTACAGCGGGAGCTCTAAATTTTGCCTACCCTGGTTTAATTAGGATAGGGATTTTTAACGAGTACCAGACATTGTACAGGCTCGGGACCCCCGTTTAACGTCCCTTCCGAAGGACGGCGTAACTAAGGATTTTTTACTCCCTTAAAAAAATCCTAGGGCCACCTGCCGGGCTAGTAGTATGTTACGCTAACCACTAGTCCACAGGTGACCGTGGTATTCATTGTTTAAAATTAAAAAAAAAAATTCCCGTATTGGCCTATTAAGGATCAGATCAGCTGAAATGTCTTCTTTTTTTGTAATTAGCCTTGATATTTTTGCAGTTGATAATTCTTCAGTCTATTTCTTTCACTTCTTCTGCTCTTAGTTTCATTCTCAGACTGTTGCATTCTCGAATATACTCGCAAGCAATCTCCATTTCATGTAAATCTTTTTCTACATCTTCGAACCATGCTGGTTTGGTCTTCTTTTTTTCAAAATTGGATAAAAAACTAGGGCTATATTCGTACCTAGTTGCCATAAAATGCAATTCTTCCTTTCATCATGATATCCGATAAAAGTATAGAATATCAATGTAATTAAACCTATTTTTAAATTTTGAATTATGCATCTGAAAAATAAATGCAAATACTGATTTATTTTCCAGTTAACATAAGGGAAAATAAATCAGTACTAAAACAGTACATTTGTACAAATTAATAGAAAACAAAACAATTAAAAGAGAACCTGTCTAAGGGATTTTCTAGAATAAATAGAAATAAGGAGGAAGAAAATGACGGGACAAATTGTTGCAAAACGGGCTACAATATAGGAGAGATCCTTTAGCCCGAGATCTGCTAAAGCCCGACTGGCTGTGATATTGACGTGAAAATGAATTGACTTCGTGAGGAGACTCGGCGATGGCTTGCCTCTCTTAGTCCTACTGTCGAGTCTCATATCTTTCATTCAATTTATCTCTCTGGAGGGCCGGGGTAGGTGAGATTTATATGTATTCTTGTATATATTAAAAAATAAATAAATATACGAACATTATATATAAAATTTCTTTTTTTTTTTTCCAAACCGAAGGCATTTCTAAGAATGTTTTCCAGCGTTAAGCACAATTGAGGAAATTGATAAGCCTTGGTTTAAACCTAAACGCATCCTGTGGATATTTTAAAAGAGTGTAAAAAATCCTTATATTTATTCTTTCCTTTGCAAAATACGTATAATGGGATCTCGAGCAAGGATCCTTCACGCTGTACAGTTACAAGGGTTTTTTAAACTGTAACGTTTTAAAACAGCTTGCCTGTCGAAAATGGTTTGTAAAGAGCTTGTTCTATAATATCCAGTTACATAGCTAAGATGCTATATATGTTGCTATAAACATTGTAATGAAAATAAAATATATTTCTTAAAATAAAAATGCTATTATTAACTGGATTGATTAACTGAAAATATTTAAAGTAACAATTTCTCGGCATTTTAGATTATTAAAATTTATTAACTATTACCAATATTTGTTTTATTATTGAAAAACGATCACTATCCTAATTATACCTGGATAGGAAAAATTTAGGGCTCCGACTGTGTAGTATCGTCGGATTAGCCATAACTACATAAAGTAACGCCAAATGAATAAAGAACAAACCTGAACGTATCTCGAACATTTGAATTTTAAATAGATATTCAGTTTTAACAAATAATTTTTAGGTACTCCTACGATAAAAAATTATAACTCATCTGATTTTCAAGAAACGTAGGCATTTTTTAAATTGATGCAAAACTAGAGAACCTTCTTCTCAATATTTATCGTAAGAAAATGTTTGGCCAAAATCAATATCAATATTCCGATTGGATCTGGATAAATAATACCCAATTATTCATTCTGCGCCTTCCGTAATCAAATCAAAGCTCATTCATTGATTGAAAGATTATAATTTAATTATTTCAGTCTATTTTCGGTCCTTATTCAATTTTGTTTTTAATTTTATTTTTTCTATATTGTTCTATTTATTAAAACTAAGAAATGTATTTACAGATTTACGTCTTGACTGTATCATTTTCTCAGGTTATTATAATTTGGATAAACAATTTTAAAAAATTCCAAATTATCAAACCATATTTACTAGTACTACCGTTTTTTCCCCCCTATTTGATTGCCAGATTAAAACAGTTACCCAATCCTTTTACAACATAAGCTTTTATTTTTCTATTTATTTCACATTCAATTTTTAAAATCAAGTCTATATTGGCACGGCAAATAGTATCATCTTCAACTAATTTTGCCGTTTTTTAAGTATTTATAAGTATTTCTCTCGATCCTTTATAAAAATCATTCTTTCTTTCTTTTTATAAAGGTCTCCAGTTAGGCTCAGCTTATTCCACTGCACTAAACTGAATTTGTTTTTGCCTCTTGTCTGCTACTTGTATCCTACTAGTAGAAAGAGTAAAGTAGAAACAAACTGTTATTTGACTGACCCGGTTCCTTCGCAATAACAGTATTACTGAACTGTTACATGGTTAAAGTATCATGTACTAGGATTCTCAACAGTTACAACGGTTATTTTCAACTGTAACATCTTAAAACAGTTTGGCCTGTCGAAAACTGTTGTAATAAAGTAGCCCGCTTGTGCTTTGACATCCAGCTAATTAGCTATGCTATAAATGTTGCTTTTAGCTTTCCATGAAAATAAAATAAAATATTGTTAATTACATAGATTAGCATTAAAATAAAAAAATTTTTTACTATTACCTATATATGTTTTATTATTATCAATAATAAACCTTTGTAAGACTTTCCATCATTGGAAGAAGTTTCAAATATTTTTTAACTATTAACTTCAGGGCCTAAGTACTGTTTAGTGTTTAACCCAAGAGGTTGTTTTATACTGTTTTTAATTTTTAAATGTTGACTTAATAATAAGACTTTTAAATTCTCATATTAAAAAAAAAATAAAAATTGAATCACTATAATCACTACATTTTGCTGAGTGATTCATGCCATGTAGAGTTAGGGAAATAGTCATAATTGTGTTCAATTAAAATTTTTAATTTTTGTTCCTACACTCCGCTTCAGTTAATAAGGTGAAATTATGCTTAGTATATTTCTATTTTTTTTTAACTGGCCAAGAAACGAGCACTAAGATATAATGTAGTAAGAAGCCATGCCTATGGCATTCATGTTTTTTTGGTGGTTGAACATAGTACAACATCGTAGAGCTTGAGTTTTAGCCCTGTTAGTCTATTATTTACTTAAGATTATAGTCTTAGACACACCCATGAAAGTGTCTTATTGCATAATCATTACGATGCAAAAATTAAACCAATAAAGTATAAGATAACAAACGAACATAACTTTTATTATTGAAATAAAACTTTTATACTGCAATATTTTATTTTATTTGTATTTATTAATTCTATATATGTCAAATATACAATATATATGTAATAATAAAAGTCTAGGACTTTTAAGAACATAAAACGTTTTAAATTTATGTATGTGAAGGTACTTAGTAATTTGTTGTGGATTCGATCCAACAAATTTGCTACTGCCGCATATTGCTGTACTATTCGAATACAGTCATTTTTTTAAATTTCTTTTTATTACTTTTTTTCTGTATAACCACATAGTTTTTCCTTGACGTCCGCCTCAACAGTTGGAGGCGGTGTCGTCTTACCACGAGGTGTTAACTGTTTTTGCCCCCGACACGTCGGGCTTCGGCCAATGCTTTAGTCTCGTATCGGCTTTCTCATTCCACGCTAAGGGATAATTCCTTCTGATAGATCCGACACTTCACAGGTATTTATTTTTTATTAGAGCAGTCACTAAATTTTTTCTTCTTGTCGATGTGTATTTTTATTTCATCATTAGTTTTTTATATACCAACCACCCTGGTAGAATTACGGTTGAATTATCTTTTTAGACGATCTTTAAACGATAAAATGTTATATATTCAACAATAGTTATAATTTAAATTATAATATTATATTATTATGTCGGAAATATTTGTATCTAAATACATTTTCAAATCTCTCAGTACAATCTTGAGTGCTGTCATAAAAGCGAGTACTCAGCTGATTTCAGAAATGGTCGTTTAAAGAATGTTTTGCCGGTTTCATTAATGTATATCTGGGACAAGTTCTTATATTTATTCGGCATACTATATGTTTTTCATCTTATCTATTGTTATTTTTCTCCTTGTTACACAGCCAGCTAATGTCATAAAAATAGTTTAAGGAATGATGAGTAATTAAATAGTTTATATAAATAAATTTAGAATATACAATATATTGTCTTAATACAAACTTTCCAGTCAAAATTAATGCGAACAAAGTGGAAGAATCTGTGTGCATCACAAACGATGTACCTAACGTTTGAGCCACTGTTTCTTAATTGTATACTATGGTTTATGGGTTGGTCCATAGAGTAAATAAAGATTATTATCATTAATTTATAATATTAATACATTAGTGGAAAAATTCCAACTAAAAACCTTAAGTCTCTATACAAAACAGGAAATTAAAAATACCTGTCCAATATTTCGCCTATTCAGGCATCCTCAGGGCAGAAAAAGAATAATAGCAAACCAAAAGATGAATAATGCACCCAAAAAACACACATCCCACCACCTCCAAGGCTCAAATGCAACTACTGAATCATAGGGAAGGTTACTAGATCCCCAGCTGGCTAAGATTAGATAAAAACAGCTGATAAATACACCAGATTTGAAACATCAATATACATTCACCAAACCCCAAAAAACCCAACAGGAAAACAAAATAAAATAAATAATAGTAACAAACAACACAAGAACAGAAGACAAACAACTATATGAAAAAATGAAAGTAAAAGTTCAAGAAAAAAGAGAATTTATAAAAAAAACACAAGTGGACTTATGGTTATTTTTTTTTTTTTTTTTTTTTATTTATTTTTTTTTTTTTATAAATTCTCTTTTTTCTTGAACTTTTACTTTCATTTTTTCATATAGTTGTTTGTCTTCTGTTCTTGTGTTGTTTGTTACTATTATTTATTTTATTTTGTTTTCCTGTTGGGTTTTTTGGGGTTTGGTGAATGTATATTGATGTTTCAAATCTGGTGTATTTATCAAATCTTAGCCAGCTGGGGATCTAGTAACCTTCCCTATGATTCAGTAGTTGCATTTGAGCCTTGGAGGTGGTGGGACGTGTGTTTTTTGGGTGCATTATTCATCTTTTGGTTTGCTATTATTCTTTTTCTGCCCTGAGGATGCCTGAATAGGCGAAATATTGGACAGGTATTTTTAATTTCCTGTTTTGTATAGAGACTTAAGGTTTTTAGTTGGAATTTTTCCACTAATGTATTAACATTTGTTTGATGTCTCTGTTGACCGTTCCCTTTTTCAATATTAATTTATAATTTAAAGGCAATATATCACTTTAACATAACACTGTAATGTACAAAATATAACAATCTCCTGACTGTATGTATTTCTCTTAAGCTGCTCACTTAGGAGAAGCTTGGATTCATGCACAAATTAATACACTCCTAATTGGTCCCGAGAATTCTCGAGAGAGCTCCATACAGCTCACTTCCTCTACCACTTCAAGAAATCGACGGCATAAAAAATTAGTGCATGTCTTCCATACATTTTAAACATTGGCCATAAAATGAACTGTGTTAATAAATAAATAAAAAATTGTATTTAAATTATAGATAATAATTAATATTTTCCAAAGTTTGTTAACTTTTTATTAAGAAATATATTTCTTATATCAAAATATGGGAGTGTGGTAGCTCAATGAGCTGAGCTGTGCTGTGCCGAAGGTCCCTGAGTCAAATCCAGCTCTGTTAGATAAATTATTTAAATTCCTAACAGCCACAGATAGTCCTTGTGGGATCTTGAGACCCTCCCTACCCAGATTCTATAAAGTGGGTACCCTTAATTGGGGGAAAGCCTTGCGGTTGAGAGTGATTTCCAACAAATCACTTATCTGTACAACCATTAGCCAAGGAATAGAGCAGCTTCTTTTCATCGGTTTGTAGTGTTTTAAATTAATTATTGTATCTGTGTTTTCTAATGGATTATTATTAATTATATAACCCAGGCCTGCTTTATTAGAAAAGGTTCCCGAAAAAAATCTAAATGCGATTTAGTGGATTCTTTTATAAAAATAATTATTTTATTTTATTGTACATGTATTATATAAGGATGTGAGGATGTGACACTGTACTATATAAAATGTCATTGATGAACGTGGTCATAAGTCCGTTTGGATCCTAAGAAAAGTGTTTATTCTTTTAATGATTATTATTTCATTTAGATATTAGATAATCTAGATTAATAATTGTATATGGCGTTCTTATCATTTCTTACTTGCAAAATATTGTGTAATAATTTATAAAATAATTTATGAAGCGATTGAAGGGTGTAAGAGATGAATGATCCATTCAGAAAATTCGATATTTAAAGGAATTTTTCAAAGGAATAAAAAAAAAAAGATAAAACCTGACGTTAATAAATTAAATGAACCCACTGCGCGTTAAAGTGGATTATAAAGTTTAATCCGATGGCAAGAATCAATCGTCGGGTACTTATTAAGCAAGTTAGATATAATAGGCGGGGATTTTAATAAAAGTTGCCCAATGCATCCCCCAAAGCGGGATCTCTCCATTAAGTCTACTTCCGCGGATTATTTGACGGGCCATCTCCCTTTTGTTATGGCAGTTTATTTTCTCCAGTAAAACACCTGGACAGGATCCCCAACTGAATGGGTTAATCCATTGAGAAACCCCGCCTCTTTTTAAGACTTTTCAATTAGTCGAAAAGATCTGGCGCTCTCTATTGGCTCATTTTGTAATTACTTTGCCTCGAGGGGTGCACGGATTATCGCAAGGGCCTGTGGCGGATTATAGGGCTTATGGGTAATTAGCCCTTCGTTCCTTTCTTTTATTAAAACTCATTTTCTGTTCATTTATTAATACTGTTCATTTCTATGGGGGCATTTTCTCTTTCTACAGCCGTTTGTATTCTTAACCGATTTGCATGTTTCCTATAATAAAATTCACTGTCAATTAATTCATTTTTTTATTATTTATTCAGTACAACACATTAATGTATTTATGTTTTTTTAATGCAATTTGATAAAATCTTAGGATTCGAATCCCAATGCTGGCAGACTTTTATTTAATCAGGCAGAAGCCGGAGATGGGCCATATTAGACCGTCGTGGGCTGACCCAGCTTTAAAAAGTGGGTACCCAAAATAGGGGTGAAATTCTGGCATGAGATCTATGACAAACCACCTCCCAGTTCAACCGTAGTCCATGAAACAGTCTCTATCACTTACTGAACCCAAGAACCTTTATGGGTTGTAGAGGTACAGGTTGATAAAATCATGTTAGTTTACAGACTGAAGTCCTGATTCCACTTTCCACTCATTTAATATAATCTTTCATTTAAAAAATAATAATTTAATTGAAATTTTCAACTGTATTATAACAATATAACAAGTAAATGGCAAGAATGATCCATAGAGGCATGGAAAAATACCAGTATAGAAACTACGGTGTAAGTATAACCGTGGGAGTACTCAAATAACAATTTCATCTTAGAAGGTCACTAGGCCATCTTCTTTTCAGACGCCTGGGAGGATTATCAGGAAGTGACGAAGTACCTAGGTTTGAGTAGGAATGATTTTTTTCATGAAAACTCAACACATAGCTAAAGAGTGGTATCGGATTCGGGCCAAATCGATAACAAATGGGACATTGAGGTCATTATGGATGACTTTATTCAGAACAAAGTAAGGCGCATCAAGGATTTTGAATTGTAAGGATTGTATACGAGAGGAATTCGATGGCTTAGTGGAGCCCCAAAGCTCTACTCTGTAAGCCCAGATGGGTCTAATGATTGTCATGTATATGAGTCTTTTATATTATTTGGGAGGTTAGAGCGTTAGGCTGGTATGTGTTGCAGTAGCGTAAAAAGCTATGATTATATAAATGAGCTACGGTGAAAAAATTATGGATGAAAAGGAGAACCCGGACGAGCGGCGATATTTTAGCAATTTGACGGGAATTCCGCCAATTCTTTTCATAATGATAGTACGCGATTTTATAATGAAAGAAAATAAGGTATGTTGAAGAAATGTAGGAACAATTGAAGTCATACAAAATTAAATAGTGCTGAGTAAAAATAAAAAGAAGATATAAGTGATATGATGAATTTACTTCAGGTTGGTGAGGTTAAGGATTTGGATAAAGGAAAGTTTTCGAAAAATTTCCCATTTTTATTTATGTGCAGAAGAAAGCCAAATGGACTTCACACTTCTAAAAGTTTTCTGTCAGGTTTTTATAGACTTAAATAATGATTGAGGGAATTTTATACCTGTATTGCTATTCTAAAGGGAGTTGTCCCAGAATAAATAAAGACTTTATTGTATATATATATATATATATATATATATATATATATATATATATATATATATATATATATATATATATATATTCTCACATTCTCACAGATTTCTCTGGCGCAAAATTCTCATCCCGGAATTCAAATTCAAGGGAAGTGTAAATGTTTTATTGATTCAAGAATTTTCTCACAAATCTCCAGGTGTCCAACAGAACTGCCTTTTGTGCCAATTTTATTTTGTCCAAATAATATTATTATTTTTATTATTAAACCAAGTGCCCTACCTATTCTTTTGTATCTCAGAGAACCCAGAGGGATAAAACGAAACATCGCTACATCATTCAATTTATATTTATAGTTTTGGCATATCAGGGGCAGTTGGTTGATTTATAGGGATGGCATATTGGTTGAGAAGGCCATCGGGAACTAACCGACTGTGGCGAATAACACATCACAAGTATCGGGCTTCGAAACCAGAGAGGGAACTGCCTTTTATCTGAGTCTGTCAACAGTATCGTATTGATAACGCGTTTGTTGTTATGAATCGAATAAGTCGACTGTGAATGGGAATGTCGAACGGATACGATGCTAGAAGAAATTCGTTAATTAATAAATATCTGACCAAAGTTAGTAAAAAGTATAAAGAAAATACACACTTTCTTTTTATTACCAACATAGCAGTCATTAATAAAGTTCCTTTTATGATCTCTTATGGAAGCGGATTATATGGCCATATATGACAGTAATTAAGTGCGTAGTTATTTTCATTTCACGTGTTATTATTAATAATTACTAATTAACAAAGAAGATAAGCATTTTATTTTCATTACCTATACTAAAATGAGGTATTATATGGTAGCCTTCTATAGGCTTATGGTATATTTGACAGCGAAATTTTAATGACATATAATCCATGATGAGCTTTGATTTGTGTGTATAAATATAGATAGGTATAACTTTACATTATATTATTTTATTAAAAGTGATGAACCCAAAGGTCCGATACTGATACAATAGCTGTTTACAAATTTCCGCCATGGTTTATATGGATTATCGCCCTAAACCCAGTAAGATCACCCTTAACCCGGGAGAGGTGTCCCCGTGAGCATTTCCCTCACACATATCATTATTTAAGTATAAATATCGGACAAATCATCCAATTCCATTGAGATTATGTCTAGCTGGACCGGAATAGACATGCATTAGACAGAAATGCTCAAAACGGTTCTAATCACACTACGGTCTGATGATTATGACTTGCCAGTCTCAAGTTTATTTCAAGGAATAAGAAAAGCGGGGTTTCCCTCACGCCTACCCTCTTTACGTTCCAAAGTTTGTTTTATTTGATGCTGATTTTTATTCATTAATAAAAAGTAAAATATTGTTTTACATATATTTAATTTTTCTGACATGATTTATATTCTATTTATTCCTTAATCCTATGTCCCGAATAATTTCAACTAAAAACAATATTAAACAATATTAAAACAATAACAATTAAAAATAAATAGTGATGGAAATCACAATGTGAGGGAAATACTCATGGTGCCACTGTTGTAACACAAATGAAGGACACCTCTCAGGGATTAACGTTTATCTCTCACTTACTCCTCGGTCTGCCCCTCATTTACCAATCGATTCACTGCTTATTAAGATTCTTATATCTTAAAGTATGTTAACGAAAAAATGAAAGCCATTAGCACATGGTTTGCATTCAGGCAGAGGTCCTCAAGATGAAAACAAGCTTTCATCTAAATTGGAAAGTACGACAATTTTATGTAGTTTAAATTTTATTTCACTATTTTTTACGAATGTTTTATAATGACTTTTTTATAAAAAAAAAAAAACTCTTCCTCTCTCCACTACTTTAGAGGAATGGAACGAAAGAAATTGCATAGGAAAAGTCCCATAATTGGCCGGTTGGAGGTATTGTCCTGTTGCCAATTATAATTTCGCCAGTGACTGCAAAGAAACGCCATTGTAGTTGTGAGAGAAAAGAGCAGTAAATAGCGGAGAGGGCAGAACGCTTTGTAGAGGCAAGCCAGTGAGTGGCTACATGTTACGGCAATTGCTTCACTTACACTCAGGTCCAGATTGTTCCGCAATTATTACTTCCGAGAATATCTTGTTACCTCATTTCAAAGCGTTTCCATTGTCACTGCGTTCTCGATGGTATTGGAATTAATGCAGCATTCAAATTTATAGACATTTCCTTATTCTACTCCACCTGAAGCATGTCTACTCGTGGGGATCTATGAGTTTTTTTGTAATGTTTCAGTAACCGTTGTAAGCATCTTGCTCATACGGTTTGTGAAAATTGCAAAACCTCCATTTCGGAGGTTTGAGCGGAATGGCTCAGTGATAGAGCACTGAGTTGCCATGCCGAAGGTCCTGGGCTCGAATCCGGCTGTGACAGTTTTTATTGCATCTTTTAACAGCCGGGGATGGATCCTTTGGGAAGGACCTAGGGTTTGCCCAGCCTCTATAATGTAGTTACATAAAAAAGGGGCATAGCCTGGGGTTCGAGCGTGATATATTATGGGAAATAAGTTTCCTGCCCAGCGTTTTCCTAGAAACAGTTGAGTTTCTACCACGTACGGAGCCCAAGACTCTTTATTTGTTGCAGTAGTATAGCTTTCACTATATGTTGTATAACAACCCTGGTAAACTAAGGAAAGAGATCACACTCATGGAATTTCTTTCTCCCCAGGATATAAACAGAATGTACCCAAAAGAGCCAAGAGCCGGTATCCATAGGAACATTATTGAAAAGGATATTCCAACTGCCTTCGTTTCTTAGAATTATCAGGCTGAACAAGTAGCCATCAGTGAAGCATCGGGACTGTTTAGGACACTAAATACACCTGAGAACTACAAAATCGTATTACTTTCTAATGCATAAGTGTTAAGTAGCATTGGTGCGTCAGTGTTGGAGTATCCTGAGAAAACTTACCAAGTATAAGAAAATTTTAATGCAATGGATTTCTAGTCACTGCGGACTTGCTAGAAACGAGAGGGCTGACTGGCCAAGGAGGATGATTAGTGTCTAGGGTTCAATTGTGCTCTCAACCACGAAGAAGTAAAAACTCTAAACAAAGCTACTACCAACCTGCGATAGATCAAAAGACACACACAAACAGGACCCAGTAGATTCCATCCACAAACTTAATCAGCGAGACCAGATCCTCATCTTCCGAAGGGGGCTCAACAGGCTCAGAGCTCAACAAATTACACATTGGCTCCGGTTCCTTCTGTGAGTTTTCTCTTATCAAAGAAAGTTGGTGTGGCCACCACCGACGGAAAAGCTTTATGGAGATGCTCAGAAGGATCACTGTATTCCTTATTTTAACCCCTCAACTAGCCATCTAAGGCAGAACGATGAAGAAGAAAAAGAAAATGATGTAATACAGTTTGGCGACAATTCCAAATTATGTGTAATGCGATGTTTAGCTGTGTACTTTTTTCTATGCACGTTTATTCCCTCCTGCACAATTTTATAATAAAGTCTAATCTTTTTTAAATATTTTTATTTTGAAGAGAAAAGATTTGCCCCCCGCCGGGATTCGAACCTGGATTTCCACCTCACCGTAGCAACGCTCTAACCATTTGTGCCACCGGGGTCGCTCCCTACCTAGGACAAATCTGTTCTCTTCACCGATCCCATATCCACCGCGTTCTCGCAATTTTGCGATGTATACACGAGGAAGAATGCTCATTGAACATTACTTTTAATTTTAGGACCTTTTTTGACATACATCATTATATTATTTATAATTTATTATATTTTTTTTTGTATCAGTTCCCCACACGTTTTACCTGAGAACCGCTATTGTACAGTATGTTATAGTTCATAACGTAAATACCATTTACTAACTTTGTATCTGTTTTTACGCTAGCTATCTATCTATCTATATATATATATATATAATTGACGTTAAATGGAATTATAAATGACCAATTAAGTTACTAGGAAATAATTTCTAAATGTAGTAACGCTATACTCGTACCACACATAGTACAAACCCATTATAGGAGAGTAAATAAATTGTATTATAACTGTAAATGTTCTCAACTTTGTTAAATCATTTTGGTAAAGGTTCTTTGAATTCAGAAGACTCTTTCTTTAGACGAGGCAGATTTCTTAGAAGCTTTAATTTTATTTTGTCAGTCTTTATCCACACTCCAAAATTAAATACTAGGTACAATAGGAAATGGAAATTTTTTTTTCGGTGAATGGAAGTGGAAAGAAATTTTTTTCATTGCGTTAACGATGGGCATTTAGAAATTTTAAAGTTTAGAACACTAAAATCATTTATGGCTTTACGACACGGGTCGTGTATTTATAGTCCCTAGTTCGATAATCAAATTTCACTATTGTTTATTAACTGTTGTATAATAATGAAATTTTGTTTAAAAAAAAAACTTAATGAACGTTTTTTTATTACTTTCTTATTTATACACATAAAAAATATAAACAACTAGTGAATTTGGCCGGATATAGCATCTTTATTATTTTTGTTAATTTCGATGTGCCATGGCTTGAAGAAGGAGTATGATGTGAGGAATATTTGGTAGCTGTATATTTCCAGTTCTAGGATTACATTAGTTCTGAACCACTTAGAGCAATAATCGACTGTATACCAATTCTGTAAAAAAAATATAAACGTTTACGTTTAGTGCTCATGTGAACATTAGAAGAACAAACAACCACATTAATGAGGCAGAGGCTCCATGGAACAATTACATACTTTGTTTTAACTACATCTGTAGTAAAAAAAAGAATATAATATAAAGTATTCATAAAAGGGGAAATATTTAAAAATATTGAAGAAGGACCTTAGGCATTATAAATTAATATTAGGCATTAGGAATAGGCATTCATTGTCGGCCACTATGTTGGGCAGTACCAGCAGTCAAATATCAACTTATGATTAAATCGTTTTTAGTGAATCCCAAACGATCCAAATCTGAATTCCCAAAAGAGATCTACAATTGAATCCCCTTCGTCTAATAAAAGATAAAAACATTGCTTAGATCCCTCCTAACGGCCCAACGTCAAAAGAATCGTCTATACTAAGCCCACTCATTTCCATCAACATTTAGGGCTGTATCAACTAACCTGCCAAAGTTGTGATAATAGCAGAACTTACTGCATAATGTAAAAGTATCAAATAGAAACAATAAATTTGAATATTGAAACGTGTCTACCGTTTTTAGAAAATAATTAGATACAGAAGACGTTAAAGCATTGAAAAGCCAAGAAGTTAATTCAAGAAATTTAAGAAGAGCATCATTCTCGCTGTAGTAGAAGCAGTGCTGAACAAAATAAAAATAAAAAGAGAATTATATTTACTGGGAAAACATGTAAAGCGTTTTGGAATTATAAAAGGATTTAAAAAAATAAATAGTCACAGTTTCATTGGATATATAACTAAGTGGTATGAATAAACTATCGATAATAGTCGAATAAACTGTCGATAATTTTTTTCCTTTTTTTGTAGAGAGGTTTGTTACCGAAATATGAGACGGATTCTAATTATAATAACCTATTCTAGGTTTCCCCAAATAAGGGGGGGGGAAATCTGGTGGTTGAACGTGATCTAGGGAACAGATCACCTCTCTGCACAACCGTTTTCCTTGAAACAGTAGAGTATCTACCCTGTTCTGAGCCCGAGACCAGTTCACCCGTTGTAGTGGTACAGGTTTGTTTATTCTAGGTTTCATTAAAAACATACTACACAGGACAGGTATTATAGCTAAAACAAGTCCTGCAGTATGTTCCTAAAACTTCTCGTTGCCAACTATACTTTGTCCCGCATCGAGGACTGATGGTAATTATCCCCATATGGACTGGAACAGACTCGGAGCGAATTTATTTGACCACTAAACCGACCATGAGAGAAAGAGCCATTTATTATTTCGGAAAGCAGTCCATTTGGTTGCGGTCTGTACCGTGTTGTACAGAGGAGAGCGAGCCAGGACGTGTGCGGTCCTCAATGATCCCTACGCCATCGCAATTAGTTCAAGTGGAAAATAGCCTCTGCCTCTTAGACTTTTAATGTTTAACCTCGTTGCTCGAAATTGGCAAGAAGCTCAACCAGATCAGGTTTATTTATTTGATTATCAATACAACAAAAAAACAGAATTAATAATACGTAATGACACAATAGAAGGCAAGCAGAGAAACTACCCACTAGTAATATTCAAATAACAAATTCAACTTAGAAGTTCATGAGGCCATGTTCTTTTCAGACGCCTCGGAAGATTATCACGAATTAAAGAGGTTTCTATGTTCGAAACTAGTGGAGTTGAGTGAGAGTAAATTTTGTTATGAAAGGATTGATATTGGGTTTGGGCCAGAGACGACTCTGTTCGTTACAGAGTAAAGAGTATTGACGATTTTATGAAGGATTTTGGATTGTAAAAATTGGATACGAGAGTGATTCGATGGCTTAGTGGTGCTCCAAAGCTATATTCCGTACGTCCAAATGGGTCTTATGGTAGTAATGTAAATTAGTATTTTTTAATTAATTGAGAGCTTAGAGCGTTTCTCTAGTTTATGATCAAGTGGCCTGAAACGGAGTATTTATAGTTATTAAAACTTTAAATTGTATTACAAAAAACCGTTGAGGTTTTTCGAGAAGATATTCAAATGGAATTTCGAGGAAAATAGAAGTCAAAGGAAATATTCCAAGAGATAGATATGCATTTCGAGTGCAACAAAAAATTGTTATATATACCTAAGCTCGAATTTGCGCGGAAATTCAGGATACATATTTCATGGCGGCCTTTTTTTTAATGTAATATTCTTTGTTTTACAGGAAACGTTCGAAAAAAAACTAATTCCAGTTAAAAAAATATTCTAATAGCATTACCATAAAATAAACAAAATACCTTTTTAGAAAGTTTTCCTTGACTTAATCCACTTTAGCGGGCCTTTGTCTTGGTGGAAGGGATTATCCAATAGTTGAAAATTTTACTTTTATATTAAAATCCCTCTTCACTTGTGATTTATTTCTCTGTTTAATGGACTATACATAGCCCAGTTCGAGGAAAAGTCAATGAAGTTGAGTTTTCTTTTTAGGATTGGTCTCGAATTAGTTTAAGGAAAACTTGTGCTGTTGCATCATGCTTCCTGGGCACGTGTTTTAGGATATAGTTATTTAAATAAACTAAACTAGTAAATCAAAAAAAGAGTACCTTTTTTAAAAACAATAAACAATTCCAATAGAGGAAAAGGCCAGAATAGAGGACGACGCTTCTCAAAAAGGACGGCTTAGGTGAGCAGGTGAGATGACACAGGACAGTGAAGAGTGGAAGCGATGCCTTAATGCGGCCAAGACCCGTACTGGGTTGTAGAGCCTGTGTTTATTGATTGATGGATGGTTTTTAAAACAGGAAACACATCGGCGTATGTTTTTACTAAATTATTCTCAACAATCTTCATTAAGATTAAAGATACTTAGGACCATCACAATATGCTATGAGGGGACCTTAACTCTACATGTACTAGATGGAATTGTAATTTCTAAATCCAATGAAAATAACTTAGAAGGACTTCTATGAAGAGAACTTGGCTCAGTACATGCCATCTCCTGACAAAATCCACCTCTAATGAATTTACAAGCGCATCATCCAAACCCTGACGCACTCTTACCTCATTCATTAATTAAATTTACATTGTCTCCTTGCTCTCAAATGGAACCTATGGAACATTAAATTGTTAATATGGTGATGGTGCTTGGTGAGGTGATGGTCCAATGGTAATTCCCATGTAACAAACCAGTGATGATCCTATTAGAGAAAATGTGTAATTCCGTAAAGGAAATAATGGAAACCATAATAATAATTGCCGATTAGTCTCTCCTGTGTAAACAAATAGCAAGTTTTTGGAATATTTTGGGATCTATAATCTATGGAAATCGATACAGACAAGGCTCTCCAACTTACAGTGAAAAAGTTCTTGCTTAGGCAGAGAATGTACTTGGAGGGGTTAAGTAGGGAACAAATGTAGAATGATAAGGTAGAAAAATATGTTAGGTTTATTTGATAGACAAAGGGCATTGTATACTTTTTGAATGCCACGAAGGGACCCAATAAATAAAAAAAAATAGAACATGTTGTGTGTCACGATGATGTCTGAATTGACGAAACAGCGACTAGTTAGTATTTTTGCAGTAACTTGGTGATTTAAGACTTTGTTTTTTCGTTTTTCAAATTGATTCTAGTGATTATATTATGTAACTTTTTGTTCTTATTACTTATTATAATAAGTAATAATTATTGATATAGTATCAATAATTATTGATAACTCTTTCTTATTTTAAGTAGTATAATATAGTAGGTTTTTTTCCTTCGGTTCTTGAGATTCAGTAAGTACTTGGTAAACTATATTTTAGCTAACGTAGCCAAAAATTAATTTAACGAGAACAAACTGAATCTCTAGAACCGAAGGAAAAAAACTTACACGTGTATAGTAGATCAAAATGATAGCGACTCAAAATAAAAAGGAATTTTACTCATAACAAAGATTTGTATTTATGATTTGATTGGGCCATGCTGAATCATTTATTGTTATCATTTTAAAGAAGAATCACATAATTTATAGAGAACTTTTCTAACGATATTATTCTTCTAGCAGGAAAAATCAAGGAAAGAGAGAGAAAAAAAGAAAACAATACAAAAACTGTCCTTATAAGTAAAAGAAAAGAGAAAAGATAGGTATAAAAAAGTAGGGAGAAACCACTTCTTGATATATTCATTGTTATACTTAGGGCTCTGCTTTGAAATCGTAATGAGCTCGGCTAAATATGACTTTTCCCTTCTGTTTTCCCGTTTCCCTTCACTCTCACCCAGCCATGGTCCTTTCTACTCTTTTAAGAAAAACATTTATACAGCGTAGAATTTCGTTCTCAGGCCCCAGGCGTGGGAAACGCGGGGAATATCCCTCTTATTATATATACGGTTTTATTTTTTTTTATGTCATAAAAAATAATAAAATGTTTCAATCGACGTAAAATATTTCAAAATGTAAATCTTACTTTTATCATCACTCTAATTTTTATAAAATACCAATTCATTTTGAAATTGATTCGTGTCTGTTTAATATTATTATTAAGATAATCTATGGGTAACCAACACCTTGGTTGATGTGACCTATTAATAATTTTCTGAACCTTATTATTTAAAATAAACGAAACAAATAATTTATTTTTTGGTGATGTTTAACTCAATTATGTTGATGGTTGTCATTTAGTCTGAGAAATAGTGTATTTACAGATCCTTAATGTTCGTTTGGGAGCGGAGTGGCTCAGTGGTTGAGTACTGAGTTGCCATGCCGGAAATCCTGGTTCAAATCCCGCTGCGGGGAGTTACTTTTATTTAGTCTGTTTGCAGCCGGAGATGGATCATATAGGATCTAGGACCCTCCTGGGGCTCACCCAGCCTCTATAAAATATTATAAAAATAGGGTACCCATAATAAGGGGGAAAACCTGGCGGTTGAGCGTGACCTAGGACAAGTCACCTCCTTGCAGAACCGTTGTCCATGAAACAGTACAGTCTCAACCATGTACTGAACCCCCAGACTCGCTCACGGGTCGTAGTGGTACAGGAAAAAAAAAAAAAAAAGGTTCGTTTAGATATAAATGTGTTCTTTATTTCCATTCTTCCAAGCAACTTTAACATTACGTGAGGACATCATATTTATGTATTTTAACGCTAATAAATAAAATATAAATAGTGAATTAACAAAAGTTTCGATTATTAATTTTTGTATTAATAATCATGAAGTATCAAGTATTACTATCGATTCCTCTTGCTTAGGCTATCGAATTTCAAAGCCACAACAGCATTCGATACAGCCCACTTCAACGTGACCCATTGAAGACAATCCAGTCTGATATTCACCGCATGTCATTGTTCTTACAGATCATATTATTGTCTTTTCTCGCTTGAATGTGAATTGTTTGTTGCCTTTATAAGTTGTTTGCCCATATACGATGGAAATAAAGTGTTTTTTTTTGTTTAGTTTAAATTAAACCCCAATAAAATCTTTGACTTAGATCGGATGTTTATAATAGGATCGGATCTTGGGACAGTCTGTGTTTTCTACTTATTTGTTTTTACAATTTTACTTTCACAACGTTACTTTTGCAACGTTTTTACCTATTAATTTTGAAATGAAAATTATATTATACTCTTCCTATTCCCAGTAATTGGAAAAATTATCCTTTTTTGTACTTTTTTTCTGATTTTTCGGGCTTATTATTATTGTTAACTCAAAATTTACCTATTTATTTAGTTTCTTTTATTGATTAACCTGTACCCCTACAACCCGTGAACGGGTCCTGGGCTTCAGTACATGGTATAGACTGTACTGTTTCATGGACAACGGTTCTGCAAGGAGGTGACTTGTTCTAGATCACGCTCTACCGCCAGCTTTTTCCCCCTTATTTTGGGTATCCTATTTTTATAATATTTTATAGAGGCTGGGTGAGTCCCAGTAGGGTCCTAGATCCCATATGATCCACCTCCCACTGCAAACAGATTAAATAAATGTACTGCCTGCAGGGGGATTTGAACCAGGATTTCCGGCATGACAACTCAGTGCTCTACCACTGAGCCTTATTGATTATCACCCCTCCTAAAAATTGACTATAAAATACAATTCCATCTGAATATCTTCGAATCTTGCAATATCTTCAGTACTGTCATTAATTTAAACCTAGCTTTATAAACAAATTTAACTAAAACTTCTCACTGCCTAGAACACCCCACACAATTTCCCTTATCCTTCCTCTGTCCAGATTAATTAGTCGACTCCAGTATTTAACCTAGAGTATTTAATTTAGCTTCAACATAAAACACAAGAAGCCACTTGCAGGGCAATAAATAAACACTTCATTGCTCCGTTTAAAGTTTAAAATGGGGATAATGTTTTGGCCAAACTGCTGCTGAATAAATTATCAACTATTAAAGGTAAAAAAGCTACCAAGTTTAAAAATGAGATCGGGTGTTTGTTTGGATGCATAGCTTTTGTATTCCTTTTCATCCTGAAAATCCCAGTATCAGGATCCGTCATTTATCTTAGGTCATATAGTTAATGATAAGTTAATTGATTTTGCCCATATAAATTTGTTTTTAGTTTAAATTAAGATTTGGGATAGAGGAGCAGAGTGGATCAGTGTTAGAAGGCTGAATTACCTAGCCGAAGGTCCTGGGTTCAAATCCCGCTGCTTGGCTAACATTTATCTAGAACACTCGTGAGACTTCCCCAGCCTCTATAAAGTGAGTACCCAAAATAAGGGGGCAATCTGGCCGCTGAACATGATCTAGAATGAATCAAGTCCCTGCACTGTCGTCCAAAAACATTATAGTCTCTGTCATCTACCGAACCCCAGAAACTTCATGCATTGTAGTGGTGCAGGTTAAGTGCTGAATTAATTTGTACAGCTGAATATTTATGCACATAAATAATTTCTGATTGCAATGCATAACAAACATACCGGAACTAATGCCGGTTTACTTTGGTGTTACTTGTTAATAGGTTTTGTATTTTATCATCATTATGGCAGTTTTATCTTTAATGAATTTAATTGAATTTAATGAATTTTCACTAAATATAAAAATATGTTTGTGAGCAGTGAATCTGGTGTAGGAACCAAATAATAGAGAGACTAAATACATTAAATTGTCACTTTCAAAAAACATATAATATATGATTAAGAAAGTTCTCAATTCAAGAGACCCTTTTCTGTTTAGAATTCGGGGGAGGATACTTGTAAATATTTCTCCTATCTTGCTAGTGGGCTCTGTTTGCAATTCCAATGTTAATGAAGTCTTAAATGCTTATTCACTTAATGGAGGGAAAAAGGATTTAATTTCTGCGCTAGGAGGTAAATTGTCTCCGCTAAATACACCCAGTTTCACAAAATATATTATAATGGACCTCATGCAATTAACAGGAATTGCGTCTAATTAACGTCTGTTCATCAATCATTTATGGTAATTCGTAATCGTAAACATAGCAGTGATATTTCTTCCAAGCTACTTGCTCTATGGTAGGTTTAATTTATTTAATTCATATTGAGGGGGGGGTTGTATAATTAATTATTAATGTTAGCGAGGAGATAGTTGACTGGAAGATCTGAGTAAGGAAGGAAATAGTTGGGGGTCCAGTCAAATTAAACACTAAAAAAAGGATACTTATTTTATTTTGTGCCAAACTTTCGACCCACTTTGTGGGTCATCTTCAGGGCTAAGAAAGAAAGCAGACAAAACAACGAAACTATAAAAAAACATTACATTACCAATAATATGATAATATAAAAATAAATGTAGAGTAATAGAAAATTAAAACAATTTTCGTCTGATTTTGTTCTATTTCTTTTGATTCTGTCCTCTACTTGATACACATATTTTATTCATATTTACGCTTCAACTCACATTGAACATATAAAAGAAGCGTTAGATGTCCCCCTCCAAATGTCCCTCCCACCCAAAGCATTCCATCCTACAGAAATATCCAACATTATACACAGATTACCTTCCCGCAAAGCTCCTGGGCACGACCTCATCACAATTCATATCTTAAAACACCTTCCTAGAAAAGCCATTCTATTCCTTACCTATATATATAATGCTGTACTCCGCTCCACATATTTTCCTGACCTCTGGAAACTATCCATTGTAAAAATGATACCCAAGCCTAAAAAAAAAACCAGAATACCCTTCCTCTTACCGTCCTATCGCTCTTCTACCTTGTATGGGTAAAATCGTTGAAAAACTCATCCTCAAACGATTGCACCCCATCCTTGATGCAAATCACATAATTCCAGATCACCAGTTTGGATTCCGAGCATCCCACTCCACTATTCAGCAATGTCATCGTGTGGTGGATGTAGTCTCCTCTGCATTAGAACGTGGATCATATTGTTCGGGCGTCTTTCTTGACGTGGAACAGGCCTTCGACCGAGTCTGGTATCCGGGATTGCTCTATAAACTCCGTAAATTTCTACCGCCTACCTACTTTCTCATCCTTCAATCCTATCTCACAAACAGAACTTTCCAAGTAAACCATAATAATGTCTATTCATCCCTCTTTTCCCAATCTGCTGGTGTTCCTCAAGGTAGTATCCTTGGCCCAATCCTTTATACAGTTTATACAGCTGACATCCCAACTCATCCTAATACTATCCTTACCACATATGCTGATGATACATGTGTATTATCAGTCAACACCAATCCAGTTATTGTATCCCAAAGCCTCCAATCCCATATCACTGATCTTGAAGAATGGTGCCAGAACTGGAGAATTAAAATAAATTCTCAAAAATCCCATCAAATCACTTTTACCTTACGTCGTAAACCAATGACTTCCTGCCCTTCAGTATCCTTTAATAATATCCCACTTGTGCCTGTAGAACAGATCCGATACTTAGGGTTGCATCTCGACAAACGATTAACCTGGAATCCTCATACAAGACTGAAAAGGCAAGAAACCGCTCGACGTTTCAGGCTACTTCAACACTTACTAGACAAACGCTCTAAGCTCCCAGTTAATTACAAAAGACTCATCTACATGACCATCATACGACCTATTTGGACTTACGGAGTAGAGCTTTGGGGCTCCACTAAGCCATCAAATTCTTCTCGTATCCAATCCCTACAATCCAAAATCCTTCGTAAAATCCTCAACGCTCCTTATTTTGTTAAGAATATAGTCATCCATAACGACCTTAATGTCCCATTTGTTGCTGATTTGGCCCGAACCCGGTATCTATCCTTTCATAACAAACTTCATTTCCACTCAAACCCTCTAGTTTCAAACTTAGCTTCCTCTTCAATTCCCGATAATCCTCCGAGGCGTCTGAGAAGAAGATGGCCACGTGACCTTCTTAGTTGAACATGCGATTTGAGTACTACCAGTGGGTAGTTTCTCTACTTGTCATTATATCATGTCATTATGTATCAATCAGCCAATTTACTTGTTATATTATTGTAATATAGTTGTAAATATCAATAAATAAATAATAAAAAAAAAAAAAAAAAAATATTTACGCTTATAAAGTACACGAATATTTTCTAAAAAATTAATTACAGTTCAACTTTATGGATGTACTGAATATTAGTCTGAAATATCAAACAACTGCGATTTGTGTGCGTAGGGCCGACCAAAATGTAGGTGTGATTAAATATTGAAAGTATAAGGAGGTTCTTTTTGAATCGAACACATGTTTTCAATTTAAATAATAAATTTAGTTTTCATAAGACTTTGAAAAATTATATTTTGAACAGTTTTATTATTTAATATAATTACATATTATTTTTTTGTTAAATAGTATAAGAATCTAATTTGCAAAAAGTAATATTTGTTACGATTATAAATTTAAAATGCAATTAAAAAATAGCGATTTTAAAGTTAAAAAAATCTCAGGAATCTGGAAGAGACTGTACAGGAAAATTAAACGGCGTATGGATCAAAAAAGAATATCTACAACATAAAGTGCATCTCCTGGAATGCCCAACTAAGACAGTTTAACATTGTTGTATAAACTCTACTAGAAAGTGGAATGAATCTCGACTATGCGGAAGAGGAGACCGACATTCCTCGGAGATCAGTATAAAATAAATAAGCAATGAATGACCAATCAAATTTTTGAAAAAAGACATAGAGACTACGGCACTGTACTACGGAAGTAACGAAAGATTTAGAAAAGTTTAACAGTACAGAGTCTCACATGCAAAGGAAATGATTTTGGAAGCAGATTGAAAGGTCTGGAATGATTTCAGGATGAAGAAATACCACAGAACTTCCATTCTTCTTGACAGATGATAAAAAATTAAGTTCTAGGAAACGCATGAAGGAATATTGGATACAGAAAAAACTCCAGTAGGGCAAAGGAAAATAAATTATCATATAATAAACCCAAGAGCTTCAAACCAGATAGCCGACCTTTATAACATAGCCGGCAGCAATGGTAATACAAATACAATAGACAAGTTAAAATTAAATAAACTACTTAGTCAGATGCATAATTCGGTTGTTTTTTGTTTTTTTTTATTGTGGAGAAAAATAGGACTTGAAGCCTATAAGTACCGTTGTAAAGCCATTAGTCATTCATCCAACGATGCAGTTGCAGTTGAACGCAATAAAATATTTACTGTTATTACAGCCATCCCGCAAAAGCGGACTGGAGATAGTCATCCATTTTAAAACGTCGGTAGTAATCAAACCCCAATGCTAATTGCCCCCCCCCCAGAGAGAGAGCATTAAACTTTTGGATAATATAAAGTATTATAATTGGGAGGTGGGGTTAGGTCCCGAGGGAGGATGGTAAGTGGCTGTAAAAGGGGACAATGTTGCCTGAGTGCCGGCCCGCTTTCATAAAACTGTTACGATCGTCAGGATGGCAGCTTATATTAAAAAAATAAAAGCCAGGATCGCACCATAAACGGGGTTAACAAGGACTCCAACCTTGGTACATTATTTAACATCGTAGCATCGCTTCCCGTAGCTTCCCCTACAGCCGCCTTAACGCTCCATTCCGCCATCTGATGGACCCTTACCTCTCTTAGGAACAAAGGGTAATTTTCCTATTGGAGGATATGATAGCCATAAGGATTTAGCGTTACCGGGCTTGAATGATGATAGTTATTTTCGTAGATTTGGAATAACAGAAAATGGCCAATGTCTCGTGGAGAAATATTAGGTTCCCTGTAAAATAATACAGGAGTTTATGTTTTCTTTAAATTACCGTATTACGATGAACGTAGTTTAAACAATGGACTTTAAATTGTAGCATTCTATAATGATTTTAATATGCAATCTAAAATAAAATAAATAAAGAAAACGACTTATATCAGATTAAATACGGTAACCACCTTTCGGACCCTTTTCAAGGTACTAAGTGATTGAAGCAAGGGTGTAGAATATCACCCACTCTCTTCAAGATATACCTTCACGAGGCAGTGAAACTTTGGAACAAGCAATGTGGACATGTTGGGCCGTTCATTGATGGCGAACAGCTACTATCCTTATTCTTCGCTGACGTCCAGGTCGTGTTTGCAAGGCGGAAGGTCTACCTTGAAATGATGGTGTAAACCCTAAGATCTGCTACGAAACGGTGGGCTTAAAAATTAACTTAGAGAAGACCGAGTATTGGGGATCCTGATACAAATGCGCTTCTGGTGGACATGGAAGCCTGTAAGAAAGTAAGTATATTTATGTACCTGAGATCTTTTTTGGATACTACCGGGTCGTCGGAGTATGACGTCAGGAAAAAGGTGGAGCAAGCCCGAAAAGCTACTAGAATGCTACATTCGGTCCTATGGAACACAGAGATGTCTAAGGAAAATAAACGCCGTATTTTCACAGCCATTGTCGAATCTATCCTGGCTTATTCTTCGGAAACCTGGACTATGAGCTCCCGTCTGTACTCAAAGGTGCAGGCGGTTGATATAGATTTCTTGAGGAGGTGTCTCTGTGTCACCAGGCTGGATAGACTAAGAAACGAAGAGATTCGACAGAGGAAGGATGGGAATATATGAACAAATGAAAGAATCGGGACACGCCGCCTAAGATGGTGCGGCCATGTGATGAGAATGGCATTTGAATGTTGGCCGAACCGAGTGCTGGACTGGGTTCCACCTGGGAGGAGAGGACGCTGACTGCCAAGAGGCAAGTGGAGGGAGTCCAGCAAGAGATGGCCGGTAGGGGTCTCCAGGAAGATGATAGGGTGGATCGAGAGGTGTGGAGGTCTGCTCTGACAGGTTGAGGCAACCCATGTTGGAACGCCTATAATAATAATAATAATAAAATAATATTTATATTCACGAGGAGTTTTTAATAACCTAATATCCGTTCCACAAATTTCTCGTCAGTTACGTCTTGAGGTTTATCGCTTTTAATGCTAAATGTTAAAAATGAACATTTAATAAAGAATTTGGGCATTGTTCTCTGGTTATGTTTAAATAATTATAGTGGTGTCACTACAATTACTGAAATGTATAGCTAATGTTGCTGGTAAAAACAGTTATTTTATGAATTCGTTCACTATTAGAATGAAAGTAGTTGAGATCTTGATTTTTTTTTAGATAACCTACGGTTATCACGTGAGACCATTATGTTGTACATGATATGCCATTAACTTAAAATATTGTTTGGAAATATCATATATGTATCATTTAAATATCGGAATGGGTTTACTATGGGAGTTGTATGATGCGTGGTATGTTTATGAGTTAGACTCGGAGGTTGTTTTGATTTCCCGTGCGGCATCCCACAAGGTTTTCCCATGAGATCGTCCCTCTATTTGTCGCCGCCACAATCTGCATGTAGAACGTTCGGTCTTCTTTCAATCTTGATAGATGAGTTGACCAAGTTCTCAAGTACAAAATAGATAACCAAATAGTTCCGAAAGTAAGTTAAATTTAAGGAGCAAGGAACTGTGGAACAAGGAATTGTTGAATTTTTTTTTTGTTGAATTATTATTTGACACGTACGTGTCTTTTATGTTTTATTTTTTTAATGGTTAGTACAATTTATAAATTATTATGTGTAGGTACTTAGGTAGGCAGGCCAGTTGAAAATAGAAACTATGCTCACCTTAATTTTACTCATTTATTCTCTAACCGGAATAAATGAGTGAAATTAATAACGGAATAAATCATTGAAACTAACAATGATGTATCTTGTTACAGTTAAAATAAATGTTTTGTTATCAATGTAATACTTCTTTTTTCACATACCTATTCAATTTATTGTTTATTGTGCAAGGGAGGCGAGAAATGCTTCCATTTGAATAAGACAGAGCCCTGGTACAAAAAAGGTGAGGAACTCTTGCATTAGAATACACTCTAAAGAGTTATTTGTTTCTAATTAATTGTAGGTACTGATTTTCGAAATCAGTATTATTTTAAAAAAAGTACTAAATACGTTATTCAATGTAGTGATTAACCATTATACATTTACTTATATGTATAATAAAAAACCTAAGGTATTTTTAAGCCACCCATCATCATATAATTTTCTAGTGAACTATCTTTACGTGTGGATTGATAAATTTTCTCAGTTTAGTTTATATTTGGCCAAGAAGTAGCTAACATCTTTCTTTACTAATATTATTGTTTTTGCGGCTAATATAGAAAATATCGGGGTTTTTTTCCACGTAGATGAAATAATACAACTTGGTTTTATGGATTTTTTAAAAATTGTAAACTTCATTTGGATTTTTGGACCTTATTCTTTCAAAACTTGTTTCAATAAATATATATAATTTTAATGTTTCTGAAATATTAATTATTAATGTTGTGTCAGATAGCGTCCCAATATCTGGTTCATATTAAATAAACTATGAATTTCTTGGTTAATTTATATATACTTATGTGTTAGTATATATCGTCGGCTTAGTTACATCAGAACTTTTCTACCAAATTTACGTCTTTGTGACATGTGTAAAAACTAGTTTTCATGTTCTAGTTTAGAGTCACAGGATCTTATGCCTGCGTTGGCTGGATATAGGCTTTTTTGTTTTCACTATTGTTTATCTTCACTCATAAATCACCATTTCTGAAAAATGACAGTTTGTATACACGTTTTTGTATATAATATATATCAAATATACTCATGTTTACCTCGTACCTACTTACGAGAGATAACATGATGTCGAGAGTGGGAATTCGGCTGTATATTGCAGGTGAGGGAGTGTGTGCCTCAAGATTTGCATAAGGGGAGTCTTATATACATAATGACTAACAAAGTTATAAACAAACTAAATGTCATTCACGACTGCTCTGGTGACACGAAAACTGGGCTTTTGAATATTCACTGATTCCCTTTGAGGCCAGGTCCCGAAATGTTTCTGGGCAGAGGATTCTGTCGAGCTCAGGCACTCGAAAATCTCTTTCTTGTTTAGCATAATTATATCTCATCTTTATTACGTCCTCACGAAACGAGAGTAATTAAGAGAAAAGAGAATTATTTCAAACTTGAGATCCTCCAGATTATGCAGATTATCTCAACACCTACACAGTTTAATTAAAAAATGTATTTATATATTAGCAGTTATAAAGGAATAACAAAAACTATAAATAACTTGGGTACATATCCAGCTATTAATTATGGAACTCATTTAGTTTATAATTTAAAGCACAAAAGGAAAAAAAAAATGTTAAGGCATTGAATGCGGCGTAGATTATGAAAACATTCGTTGTAACAAATAAATGGAAAAATATGAAGCATTTGAACAATACATATTACTTTAATTTTCTAAATCACTATTAACTAAAACTGTTATAACTGTGGCAATCCATATTCACAATTTAATCTATTAATTTTGTTTATGTTTCCACAGTACTGGAATATAGGTTAAACCAAAATATCACATACTAACATTGGAACAAAAGTACTTTAAGGCAAGGAAGTCTTCTTCTTCTTCTCCTCCTCCTCCTCGTTCTTCTTCTGCCTCCTTGGTGCCTTTCGGCGTGGAGGGGTCTCGTCAATCCATTTACGCCAACTATCACGGTCCTTCGTCAACGCTTTCATTGCATTCACTTGCTTGTCTCTTTTTTCTCCTACCTTGCTGATCTCGTCCAACCAAGTTTTTCGAGGTATACCCCTTGGTCATTTCTTAGTTGGCCTTGCTTTAAAAAACTTCCGGGGTTCCCTCTCCCCCTTCATCTTCATCACATTACCGCACCATTGGAGCGTTTCCTCTCCAGGGTTTCTAACAATGGTGGGTCCCATACTTCTTCTCTGACCCGTAAGGCCAGGAACTGCTTTAGTAAATAACAATCAGCCACAAATCCATTCATAATGGTAACAATATTACAGTTCGATCAAGCAGGCTCTGCGAGTGTTTGAGCATCTAATAGCCCGAAGAATTTATGGAGAAGTCAGGTTGATGGAGAATGGAGAATAAGGATAAATGCTGAAATCAATGCCATTCTCGGGAACGAGGACATCGTCAAGTTTATCAAGTCCCGGAGAATTAGTTGGCTAGGGCATTTACAACGTATGAATGATTATCAAATGCCAAAAAATAGGATCCATGCCAAAAGAAGGAAAGGGCGACCTCGTAAACGCTGGCTTCAGCATGTGGAAAACGATCTAATAAAGATGAACATAAGAGGCTGGAGAACAAAAGCTTTGAATCGACAGGACTGGAGGAGGGTTGCTGAGGAGGCCAAGGTCCTTCCTGGAATAAAGAGCTGCTAAAAAAAAAATAAAAAATACAGTTCGATCCTTAGTAGCCGTCTAGCTAACAAATTTTAATAATTAAAAGGCTGCATCTAACTAGGCGAAAGGCAGAAGTGTCTATGCTTGGTGTTTATACTCCCAGGGCAGCCTGTCCAGGAAAGTCGAAACTCTCAAGAAAAACTGCATGGATAGAAGGAAGTGCCGTCATTTCAATAGGGAAAGAGTAATAGGAAACACGGATCAGCCTTTATCGATCTCTATTCTTTACTCGCGTGTTTCCTCGGATAGGCACCTAACTTGAAAAGAGATGAATAAATTTAATACGACAGCTATCACACCTCATTCGCCACTTTCTCAAGTCACCTCAGCCCTCCCCTACATCTAAATCTACAAATATCCAAGACAAGTCGTTTGTCTAACGTTTGCCATTCAAGTCATTTGTATAGCGCGCCGCAACCCCGCTGCCTCTGTCAAAGTACTCGGCATAGCTATCGGAATTCCATCCGACGGGTGAGATATCATTATTCAAAGCTTCCAGAGCAGAACTATATATAAATGTCCTGGAGATTGTTTTTTAATTATTTAATGGGCTGAAGGCGTTCTCCAATATTCCGTATATATCATCCTCACTTCTGGACTTGAACAGTGGCAAGGTACCACCCCCGGAAAGCTTGACGATGTCTTTATGGTTCTCTTATTGTTTAGTCTGATATGACTTTTTATAGGCAGCTGCAGATATCTAGTTTATCTTCGGAATGAAGACACGGTAATCTACCCACTGATGAAGTTACCTCAACCTAAGGAAGATACCGTCATATTCCATTGTCACATAAAACCATGACGGAATAACTTTAGGTTAAGCTGAGTTATATTTATATTTAATAAACCGTATACTTAGTGAAATCAGTTAGCTCAGTGTGTACAGTGCCGATATGTTATGTTAAGGGTTCCAGGCTCAAACCAGGCTGTGTCAGACAAGTTATATAATTTGATAGCAGCCACGGGTCTGTTCTGTGATATCTATATACCGTCTTTGGGCTCACTCAGCCCCTACAAAGTGGGTAGTCCATATTAGGTGGAAACCTGGCATTTATTCGTGAGCTATCCGATCTAAATCGCTCCTTCAAAAGAAAAACATCATTTCTAAAAAACCTAATTTTTCAATAGAAGTATTGAAAGCTCCATGTAAGTTTAATAAAATAAAAATTTGAGTATTGGTAAATCAAAGCATTCATTTCAACTTTTTTTTATTTTAACTTATGTCATAAAAGTTCAAGTTCAAGCATGATACAACTCAAAACATGACTTTATTTAAAAAAATGTTAAATAAGGAATATCAGATAAGTCGTTCCTAAATTAAAAAGCTTCAGCGCATACAATTTCTACAGTAGGCTTGACACAAATTTTGAGTTATTTCGATGATCTTTTGAAGGAGTGATACGTAACTAAAGTATTTTTTTCTTTATTTATGATGCTTAACTGCAGAAGATAAGTGGAAATGAGGTGCATCCATAAAATCTTTATAAATTGTATTAGTTATTCAATATTAAAAGATGTCTCTGAAGAAATTACTCAATGCTAGTAAATAATGCCGAAGTAATAATGTTTAAAATAATCGAAACTTTCTATATTAAGGTAACTGAAACAGAACTGCAGGTGCGCATAGAGAATGGCGCTCTTTTGTACACGATAGAGCATGAAAGAATCAAAGGAATTGGGAACACTAGCGTCTCAAATACTCTTTTTAGGAACCCGAGGGTAGCTAAGTGGGCATTTTAATGCCCTCACAACTAACATGTTCGAGTTAACTAATTAATTTTTTACCATCGGAGAGCCGCCGGTCTCGGTACCGTAATGATTGTGACTAATTGATCGGTCACGGCGGTCACAATTAGTCTACAGCCAGTCATACAGATGTTCCCGACCGCTTCCTCCTGGTCTTGATGATACGACCAGGCGCCCGCATCCTCTGCCATAGCCAATGTAGCCGACGATATGACTCATTAAATAACGGGTTTTATAAATATGAATGACTACGATTTCCTCCTTCGAAAAAGTCGGAAAGTATATTTAACCCCGGATAGGTTTACTTCATTTAAGTTAAACTAGAGAAGTCATCGTGAACAATTTCTTATGATTCTCATCACAATTTCTTTTTAAGTTATGATTATTCAGGATATAGGACCAAGGAATAATAATATAAATATCGTTACAATTAATAATATGACACTTTATTAATTATTATTTATTTCACGTTTTATTTACAAACAAAATCCAGTCGCTTTGAAAACAACAAATAGAAAAAAAACAAAAAACAAATACCCCACTTTTCCATATTAACGCACATATCTTGACACAAACTTGAGACTTTCAAGTGATATCTCCCAGCCTATAGTGTGAATATGACAGTATTGAGCATGTATGCCCACTACAGGGATGGGATAGAATGATTTGTTAAATATTTATACCTAAACAATGATCCGTGTGAGGTAATCCCCAAATTGGGTAAAGGTTTTCCGGGTTAATACGTAAAATGAATAATCGAGACCGATGGCGAGCCGAACGTCTTCATTCTCTTTTCTGCCCTGAAGAAGTCAGCAGCATGTCTGGCGAAACGTTGGCGAAAAAGTTAGCGACACGGTTTAAACCAGAAGACACCACTGAAGTATTTTGTAAAAATGAAATATATTTAAATTGTATTCTCCTGAAATTATTGCGAATTCTCTTTCCTTATCAGAACTATATTGCTTGTAGTTAAAATTTTATAGTTATATTAAAGTAAAATAAGCGAAATGGCACATTTATTCATCAAGCAAGATTTTTTTTCAATAAAAATTTCGAAATATCTGAATGTATGACATGTTTAAATATAATGGTATCGATTACGATAAATCTTAAGATTTGATAATTTCTAAATTAAGAATTGATAATTATTAAAAATTGAATTTACTTTATTAATTAAAAGATGGTGGGCTTCACTGAGAAAGCACTGATGAAAATAACCAAGGGTCATTTTCTGTAGACATCCTTTGAGGAAAGTAAAAGCTTCTTGTGAGCAAAGGGTCTCCAATGTATGGCCGCCTTTCAAAAGCACGTCTTCCAATGGTGACCTGAATTCTTGAAATTGGAGATATTTTTGTCTTTCATGGATACTTTTCCTTTCAATAAATATATGTGTGTATATAAATATATACATAGGTGTGTGCATTTCTACATATATAAATTATTTACTGAACCACACAATGAGACAAATTTTTCACTTCAACAACCTATTTTAGAATGGTAGACTCGATGTATCCTAACTGACAGTAGCAACAAAAATAATGTTATCACCAATCCATTATAAAATATAATGCCGGTGAAAAAACAAAACTTTAAATTTAATCATAAGGTTTTTACAGATTATTTTAAAAAACTCTTAAATTTGGTTTAGTTTTTTTAATATTTATGAGTAAAGAGGTTAATAGACATAAGTGAAATAATGTTTTTAGATAATCTACAATGAAGGTATATTGTTTACTTTTTCCCATAACCTAAAGAAGTCAGAAGTACTTAAATAAATAAAGAAAACGGTAACATGTTAAACATGTGGTAAAATAATTTTATTTATACAATAAAATTATTGTGGTAGTACTAATGAAAGGCTTAGTGAAGTTTAAAGACTCAATCCGATACCGACAATCGTTAAGAAATTATTTATTTTATTTTTTTTTATTTTTTTATTTTTTATAATCGAGCCACTACCGATTACGTCTGTTTCAACTATTCGTTTCTTTTCTTCCATATCTGCTTCATTCTTTCCCCATATTTTTGCTTTCTTCACTGCCTCCAGCTTGCACCAGCTATTCGTTTTGGTGTTTCTGGAAAACCCTGAGCATTCTGAAGTTGCTTCCTAAGTGAAGAGCGTCCATAAATTCCACTCGATGAGACCTCGACTCTTCGATATCCTTTTCAGTTTTCTTATTCCACATATTAGTCATTTTCAGCTTTTTGTTTTACGCGAATACCCTTTTTATCATTCTGTTCTGGTTCATTCTTTGTAGATGGTCATAAAACTGAATTCTACGTTTTCTAATTGCATCTGTAATTTTCTGTAGCAGGAAATCTATAAACTATCGTTGTGGTGTCGTCTGTAATAGCTCTATAGACATATCGGTCTCTTCTTAAATCAGTCCCAAAATTTTACTCATTATTTTTCTCTCCGTGATTTCTATATCACACATTTTCTTGTTCTCGACCAAACATTCTGCTTCATACAGTGCCTCTGGGTTGATTTTGGTTGAGTTGTGTCTAAGCTTAGCATTAATGGATTTGGAATTCTTGTCGCAAATTGATTTGATGAGGAAAAAGCCTGATATTATCTTGTTTACTCTTAATTTAATGGCTTCCTTTTCTGAAGTACATTATTTTATCTAAACAGATGATTTTTTTAGTTTTTCAAATTTACCACATAATTTATTAGGTTTCTTAGTAGCTGTCTTAACGTTTTTCATAAAATTAGTTTCCTCACTGTTTTGTAGCTGAATTTTTTGAATTGTTTTTAGCTGAATAGATTTATTGAATCTAATCACCGGAAAACGCTAAACATTCTACAGAGTAAGAAAATATCTTAACTTTTTATGGGATATGGTACATTCCCAATCTGGTATAGTGAACTGTATTTTAGTGGTAATGATTGTAGTGGAAATAAAATACATTATGAATTGTAACTTATAATAATAACAAAAAGAAGTATATAATATTGATTACTGATTTAGATATTGATCTGGTTGGCTGTGTTCCTCTTGCTTTGCTGACTGCCTGCTGTGTATTCTACACCTTAGGGATGTGATAACCTAATTTAATGCTTGTATTATCATAACTCATTATAGTTTAATGTTTATTATATTCTGAAACATTTAAATCGGTTGAGGCTAAAATGTTATGGGCCGCTCATAAAACAATAACATGCTACAGGCGGACGGGCAGTTCTACATCAGTGAGACGGTATCGTTTCCTGCGAGACATCCGAGCTTTGCAATCCCTCCCCTCGATTGTTCAAAGCCTAACTTTTGAGCGGTTAATTAAATTCTCGCCATTATTTGTTAGTATTTCCCTCCTCAATATCGTTTTGTCCGCCCTGTTCCCGAGCTTCTCCCTCGCCACGGCTACCGCCTCCAGTGTAATCGAATCGGGGGAGATCTTCAAACGATATCAAAACAAATAAACGACGGAGAATATTCAATCTCTCTTCGGAACCATCTCCTCCCTAGTCCCGAAGCCACTTCTGTAATTCACTTTCCTCTGAATTATAGCCGCAACTCCTCCCCCACCCCCACCCCTATCATTTCTCGATCCTGGTCTTGGTAATTTTTGTGAGTGGCTGATAAACAGGGTATTGTTTTTCCATTAGAAAAAAAAAACGAACTAAAACATGGGTATATCTGTTTCTTTTTCTAGAATATAGTGGAAAATTGTTCATATATCCTAAATGTTCTCCTTTCTGAACATTTTGAAGGTAAAATTAAAGAAAGAAACGTTAAGTTCCTCAGCTAGTTGTATATGTATATATATATATATATATATATATATATATCTAACCAGATAGATTTTCACCAAATGAATCTTAGTAAAGGTTAGTAGTAATGATTGTAGTGGAATTACATTATAAATTCCAACTTATAATAATAACAAACAGAAGAATATAATATTGAAGACTGATTTAGATGATGATCTGGTTGGCTGTCTTCCTTCTTACTTTGCTAACTCCCTGCTGTGTATTCTACACCATAGTGATGTGATAACCTAATTAAATGCTTGTATTGTCGTCACTCATTAGATATAATGTTTATTCTGCTCTGAAATATTTAAATGGATTGAAGATTAAATGCTATGGACCGCTCATAAAAAATGCTACAGAGGACGGGCAGTTCCACCAGTTGGTAATTTTTGTGAGTGGCTGATAAACAGGGTCAAATTAAAGAAAGAAACGTAATGTTCCTTTAATAGTTGTATATGTATATATATATATATATATATATATATATATATATATATATATATATATATATATATATATGTATATATATATATATATATATACATGTATATATGTGTGTATGTATCCAACCAGTTAGATTTTCACCAAATGAATCATCATTAAAGTAGGAAAAGATATCAAATAAATGCAGGCCTAGCTAGGATATCGTGCCTTAAAATGAAAGAAAACGTACGAGCTGTGTAGACAACTGGATTAATTACACTGTAAGGAATCTGCTATGTCTAAGCCAAAGGTTGTGATTTGGTGTTAGCGAGGAGATTTGGTCAACATCACCAAGCACCAGGTGGTGACCCAAATTAAGGATATACACTAAGGAGATGCTGAATTAGTATCATGAGGGTAGATACCTTAAAGTCAGATCACAACTGACTGAATGACCTTTCGGCCTCAGACGTTACTAACATGGGACCTTAGAGATCTTAATTATTATCTTAATAATTATTACCTTAATCAGTTAATAATAATTATTACTGTTATCAGTGTTAATTGAATCACTGAGCTTAATATTACATAAACACCTCTTTCTCTCTCTCTCTCTCTCTCTCTCCTTCGTTCCTGTAGTTCATGCTAAAGACACCTTTGATCTGTTTTAAATTTAAAATACAATTTAAATTATTGCTACCAATCGAGGGCTTAATTGATCAGATAATATTTTCGAATATTGTCGAGAAAAATATTGAACATTGATCTTTCTTATTTTATATTTGCCGTGGTAAAGAATATGTGTTACAAGCTGTGTTTCGTACTAAGTTTAGCTTTTGGGAATGATAATCTTAGAGATTATGTTGATAGGACCATTTAAACTCAGGTATAGTGCAGGTAAAGTCTATTTTTTGAAAGTGTTTACTAACTTCAATATGTAGCAATCGATTTGGAATATATATAATGTACGTCGATGATCAACCGTACCGATACAGTTAGTTAAAATTGTATATTTTTGAGGGAGAAAATAGTTTGAAGGTTTGATCACATTCTTAAATTCTATTTATTTTTTTAAATTTTTATTAGACTAGTGATCTAACGAGACCTGCAAATATCATCATGAATGTATTAGCAATTTTAAAAGCTTCAAGGAATAAGCGCTCTAAGGACAAAATTGATAATTACGATATTCGTGAAGTTGATCATCGATGCATCCGTTAACCAACAGTAGCGTTGGAAGAAAACTTCAACTATGAAGGATCATAATAGATTTACAACTCGTTTTCAATAAACATGTTTAATGTAGAACGTCATTTAATTTTTGGTTCTTTAAGTTTCTGATACACATTTCCTTCAGCTCGTCACATAAATAACAGAGATGACTTTTCTTCACTCATTGCATTGCTAGTTGAGGTCATTTTGTCATATCCTGTCATCGTAAAGTGGTCCTGATTAGGCCTGAGAGAAAGACAAATATAATGACGTCAGTTTTCTTTTAGTCTAATTACCGTTAATTGTCGACGATTGGTCGAGGAGCCAAGCCTATGAATTCTGCCTTAGTTGAACTCTACTTGACCCTGAAGTTTTGAAAAGCTATATAACTCTAATCCAGTGAAATATATGGAGAAAAACCTGGATTACAGATAATAATATGGCATTACTATGTATTTCAATAAAAAAGGAAATTATTTTAAAATAAAATAAACGATATAAAATCCATTCACGAACCTAGGGGTCAGATATAAGTAGATACATAATTCTGAAACTACATTTTCAATATGGTCTACATTCCAAAGTATGTCTTACATTCTGATTAAGTAGACTAAAAATACAAATCTTTTGTTAAAACTTTAAACCTGTCACAGATCAAATGAGAATCACAAAATCGTAAAGGTTATAAAGGTTAAATTCAAATGGGAAAGATTATTTTTGAAATAAAAAATATGACGTATGATTAATAAAAGGTTGAAGCTCATTTGAAACGTTATATTTTCTTCAATATTTAACGTCTACTTAAATTTCATATTTTGAACTTTCCCCTACCTAATTGGTTGATATCCTCATGATTTATTATTTATTTACCATTAGTGAGTAATATATTTATTAAAAGTTCCTTTCTTTCTTATACTTTATGAAAATGTGTTTATTTAGTTGTATATAATTAGTAATATAACCATTACTGTTAATATTTTCTCTCAAAATGATATTATTTTTTATATTATTTTGTGTTTTTAATTATTTTTTTAAATATTTTTATTTTGAAGAGATAAGAGACTCTACTTTATTGTAATATAATCACCAACAAAAGAACAATACATACGAAATATTTATTATTTTTTCATTATGTATCAGTTATCCTTAAACGTGTTAAATTTATTACATCTCTAGAATTTATTAATCGATCTCTTTACCATTTTCCATACAACTACCAATACGGCCAAAAAACTATTATTTTATTTTTTTCATGTGTAATAAAACTATAATTCTATATTGTCAAAAGCAATGGCGGTGGAAATACCAGTATAAACTTATTGTATACTTTCTTGAATCTAATAACGTATTGCTATAAACATATAAATGATTATAATTAACAACTGAAAACTTTAATTTGTGTTACAATTATTGTCGATCGACTAAATCGTAATAATTTTTAGATTTCAGATTTTTTGAGGAGAGAGACATGATTTGCAATACGATAAGATTTGTTACTTAATGTTTTTTTTTTAAATTCTTCTTAAAACTATTTTTTGTAATAATTATGTGTATATTTTTCAAAATATTAAGTTTGCATATATTTGTTGCAGGTTAGTGAATTTGAAACATTCAGCCGTTGGCGGTTCTTGAACCCATAGTTGTGTAAGTGACTTTGTTTATTTTGTGTAAGATAATAGTTATGTAATAATTATAATAAATACATGTTTAGGAACAATATGTGTGATCCATAAAGTTTTATATATATTTAAAACCTTGTAGTTCTTTAGCTTCACCATTCATAAGTTTTGTTTATCCATCTTCTGCTTTAATTTCTTCACAGAAAACTTTCCCTTATGCTTATCCGCCACGTGTTTCTAACTAACACCTCGGAGTATATTGGTTCGGCTCACTATGACATGATTCGTGGTACGTTGACTCCGACCCTAAAGCCGAATCCTGATCCGTAAAGTCGTTTCGTCTTGGAAACAATCGTTCAGCCGGTCCAGCTCCACACCTTCCGGTAAATGCCAAGACTGGAAGGAGTCGCCTAGCCGTGGAAAACGTGAAACAGCTCAGAGTGCTCCGTTAGTCACGACATAGAGAACTATTCTAAAGGTTAGACTAGATTATGCAAAAGTAATTTGCTCGTGACAGTCCGGAGGAGCAGGTGGCCATCTCCTCACGGCGTGACCTCGAAGGCGCAAGAGCATGGCTTGTTATTCGAAGAAGAGTTCTGCTGGAAGGAAACCCAAGACCTTGCCAATAAGATTGGCCTCTTGAGGAATACCGTAAAGTAACTTTGAAATCAATCGATTTATTTTAAATAATGATGTGTGTCGGTGTTCAGTGACTATTTCGGTATGTTTAATGATATGCATTTTTATTTAGCTTATACTTAAACATATCAAGAATGAAATAGTTGTTCACAAATATCAGTAACCCTTAAAAAGAAAAAGTACAGAAAGTAGAACAGAGAGATGGCATGCCATGTGGTAAGAAACCATCCTAATAAACTTAAAAGTAATTAAAGAACAGTAAGAACATGGTTTACATCACATTACTCACTCACATGGTTACATTACTCACTCACATGGTTACATTACTCACTCATTCAGTTATTATTAAAAAACTGCCACCTCTCTCATTTTAAGGCCATTCTAACTACAAACCATATTTTTGAAGAGCTTGGGTGTTATGTAACAACATTAAATAAAATAGGACTAGCCCCAAATTTATCGAAGACACTTAGTGGCAACGAAGCTACCATCTCGTTGGTCTTTCAGTTTTTAAAGCACATAGGGTGGGTGCCCGCGCGTATTTTTGTGAATGTTTTTGCGTGTGTATTATTTATCGACAATAAATAACATAATTTTATAAAGTGAACCAGAGGTATTAATGACCCTTGAATTTTTACGCAACTAAACACCAACAAACAATACCAACACAAGGGATTGAAGGGGAGGAAGAAAGAGCACAGAATACGTAGAAATATTTATTAACTTAAGTACATAACTTATAAACAATATTCTTTTAAAAAATATTGCTTACACTTTTTGAACATTATTGTTTTATCATTACGGTTTGAAACGTAGCAAAGTGTGTCAATTAAAGACAGGAAATGCTTGACATTACTCGCCATTACTAAGCTCGCGTCTTTTGTCGCAAAAACTAAAAGTCAGAATTTATAAAACCATATTATCCTTCCAACTCTTCTTTAATGATGCTAAACTTGACAACTAACGCTGAAGGATGAATAACGTCTCAAGGCGTTCGAAAATAGGGTCTTGCTTAGAATATTCGCTCCAAAAAAGGATGAGACCTCTGGAAAATATAAGGGATTGCATAACGCGTAATTGCAAAGCATACACCCGGTTAATATTATTCATGTGATAGAGTCAAGAAGATTAAGATGGGGTTGTAAAGTTGTTGGGCTTGGTAACGAACAAATTCCTAAGACCTTGATCAGCGCTGTGCCGACTGGATAGGGGGGTAGACCGAGGCGTAGGTGGGAAGATTGTTTTGAGAGTGATCTGACGGATTTGGGTTTGGGTAATGGTCCGTGGACATAAGTTTTTAAGCAGAAATTGGTCATATTTGCATTGACCTTTCGGGTTTGCTAAGTCTTATTATTATTAATATTATAACAAAGTCTAAATCGAAAATCAACATCACAAAAGCATAAATGTAAATTTTCATAAATTCTCCTAAATATTCTGCTGTTCACCAAAATAGTCCTGACGTTTCTAAATCATGACTTGGACAAAAAATAACTAATTATTTTTAATATGTAAAAAAATAAAATAAAACCAAAGCATAAATATACTCAGTACGTACTTTTTATTTAAGTTCCACGGGTATGCATTTCTGGTTGCCAGCTGACCTGACTAAATACTAATCAGCACCAACACAATCCATCTCACTCAATTTGTTGCCGCCGACAACTGCAACAAACAGTGAAATAATTGATATTTAATCGATCTGTAATCGATGCCGCCATTTAAATGGCAATTTAGCCGAAGGATTGAGGACGCCTATAGGAGGGACCAACAGGTAATTCAATTTGGAATGCGTCTCACCTGCCCCTCATTATACACTCCGGGAATACAAACGCAGTTTTAATTCTGCTTCATTTGCAATTAGATGGCGGCCTTAGTTCCGGACCGGTGGAGGGGGTCTCCGCCATTCCAAGTCCCGTCTTGGGAGGCACTCGGAAAAATTTAAATTGTACTTTTATCTTTTGTTTTCTTCCTATTCTCTTTTGTTTGCGGAAATCTTTAAGGCCTTTTTTAGGTTGTTAAATTCTGTATTCCAGTTTGCAATTTTCACTAGAATCGGTTATAAAATGTTTCCTTTTACTCACTAGTGCACACGAGGGAATCAGAAGTAATTATTAATCATAATTCAACTAACCTATGCCGAAAAAAATTTTCTTCCATGTGTCATGTTGTAGGATTTATTTGTAATGATGTTTATAACAGTACTTCCAAGATTTCCGTTGCCACTGTTAACGAAATCCAGGTTTTCGGTTTAATTGGAAGGTGCTTATTCCAGCAATATTGTTAAAAAAGAAAACGGTATATTTGTGGAAAAACAAACTGATTGTTAGTTATGGTTAAAATACTACAGGGTGGGAGGTAGAGCATACAGTTAGCCCATAGGTTGCTACAGCTTCCAATTGGTAAGATGTTTTCAATCCCCCCTCTCTATTATTAATTATTATTATTATTATTATTTTAATGGCTCTACGGTTTCGAGATCCCAGATCTTCTCCAGCACAGCCAAATAATCTCCATGGTCCTGCTATATTTCCCATTCATTTACACCCAGCTATTTGAAGCCCTCCTTCAGGCGGTCCAGACTCTATTAGTGATGGAAATCTAAATGATTAAGAGGAGGTGAGAATCAGAATCGAAGCAGGAGGCAGAGTCTATTTCTCCATCTAAAGGTTAATCGAAAACAGACTTGTCAGCCTAAACACCAAGCTATAAAAGTCGCAAATAAGACCTGGCGGAGAGAAATGGATCCTTAACAATAAAAACATCAACTTGCTAGATAGGTTTAAAATTGGAGAATCCTCAGGTGAATCCGAGGAGCTGTATGTGTGAATGGTCAATAGCAACTGGAGAAAAAAGCAACTTGTCCAGCTACACCAATAAATAAGTATATCTTCGTTTATCTAGACACAGAGATTAAAATGACTGGGGCGTGTAATGAGGATGTGATGAAAGAGCGGCCAGCAAAGTATAAGGGAAATTTTATAAAGGAAGGCTGTACGGTAGGATCTGCGACATAACGACGCATTGCTCTACGCTTGTCTTATGCAATACGTCATGAGCATGTCGGTAATGCGAACCCATTTTTCCACTACCGAAAACCGTAGCTGAAGAATTAATCACTAAAAAAAATAAAAATAGTAAAAATAAAGATAGAAATGCATTAAGTTCCTTTCCATTACAATAAATCATGGTTTAAATTCATGAAGAAAATCATATTATTTAAGTGTTCGTGCTCAGTTATTGAAATACAAATTCAGTTTCAGAGGGTTGTGTTGAACAGAGGTCATTTTAAGTCTTCATTTCGATTCGTAAACCAATTGCTATAGTTAAATTCAGACACGTTTCTGTACCAATACTAACATTCGTCGTTTGATCTTTTCCAGTTTTAAGGGTGGAAAAAGGGACCCAGACCCTCTCATAGGCCGGAAATAAGAAGAATTCAAGCTCCCCCTATTCCTTATGTAAGCATTTCCCGATGGTAGTGTACTCGTATAACGACCATCGGGTTTTGGTCGCGGTCCGGTCAGGAGTCAGCGAGGGGGCGAGACCCGTGTATTTGTTCAGGCCTCGACAAAGGTCCTAACAGGATTACGCAAATTGGATGTTCGTTCCTCCCATTCGCGGAGTGTTTGCCGACCCGGAGCGGTTTAGCCCTCCGGTAAAATATGTAGGAGCTTTTCACGCATCAGAAAAACAACAACAAAAATTCCTCTCCTCTCCGGTAGTAATCTTAGTCAGGGTAACTTGAATGGAATACCTGAGTTGGATGTCTTGGATCGGAAACATCGGGAATGCTTTGCTAGGATTCACTATTTATAAATTAAAAGCAGGTAAAACTCTACACAACCCTCTCCTTTCCAGAGTGTTGATATTATTGTACATATGTACGGGAGAATGTTCTACCTGGGTCATGTATAGGGACGACCTCCTATCGGATATTGCAGTTGGTTATCAGCGGGAAAAGGTCAATGTGTTGTAAGAATAATCCGAATTTCTTAGCTTAAAAACCTGTGAGATTGGACTGGCATACGAAATGCAGGAGAAGTTTTGCTTATGACTGTGGACCGCAAAGCCTTCGCTACCCTGATCGCCGAAGTCGGATGATTATGGATATTTATGAAAAATATAAATTAAGTTTTGGAATTCACAAAGAGGCATAGTTTAATTATGTTGGTATGTTCTGTCTGTCACTGACAATGCTTACATATAAAGAGAACACGGGAAAAGCGAGGTATTTTTTTCTGAATGAATCGGTATCTTTATTTTTATTAAATTATATGCGGATCGTGTCCTGTCAATCTGACAATGAAGAGGATGTTTAAGGGGCATAAAGCCAAACTCATAGAAGCCACTTACCTCGTTTTTCTCCAGGCACGGATTAACTAGCTTTTCCCATTCACGAACATAATTTTTACAGCCGTTAGTAGCCGTTTGAGCTGTTATTATCTGAAACCCATGTTCACAACTTGTTCTTTCTCTGAAGTCTGCATATGGGTGTGTTAGTTTGAGCAGAATTATGTTTTTTTCTTAGCTCTGTACGACGAAAACTTTTCAGACATAATATACACTTCAAGTACTATCCAGTTGAAAAAGATCCTTTTTCCAACGTGATAGTCCCATACTTCAAAACCTAATGACCCCCCCCCCTGTTTTAGTGACTTAATTTTTTTTTTTTTTCATTTAACGTCACTTTGTTCTGCTATGGTTAATCAGACAATGCTATAAGAAGTTCTAAATTATGTTTATACGGGTATGATTAGAATGTGGTCTTTATGAAGTACCTGGCATTACACAGGCTCAGAACCGCCATTTTCTGCCCCCTCCCTAAAGTTTTTTTACTTGTTTAAAAAACCCTAAGCCATCTTCCGCACGGTGAACCAATGATCACCGATATAGTAGGTTATTTTTTTATTTTTCCACGAGGTATTGTAATTTTAAAACCAATGTACTCAATAAACTTGGTATAAGGGCCTCCTAAAAAAGTTTAGGTCAAATAAAATCATTTTTCGACTTTTAGCTGAGGCTATTTTCAGATATTTAGTGAAACAAGGGAATAATAAAACTTGTATAAATTTCCAAGCCACACAAATTTATACAAGTTTTATTATTCCCTTGTTTCACTAAAATTAGTCTTCAAATAAATAGTTTCAATGGTCACTCTTCGGAATTGTGTTGGAGGTGCAGGAACTCGAATAAATATTTCTATTTATTTTGTTGCTTTGAAATGGTCTAGGGTGTCTAAAACTCGTGATCGATTTTCAATTTAAATTTAGACTTACCCCTTTGATTCTAAAGAAGATCAATTTCCATATCTGGTTTTTCATCTCTACAATCAGAATTAATGCAGGCTTTTTGGGTGGTCAAAATGAAAATATCTCTTAACCATAGGATCAATCACTTACAGCAATATTAATTCTAACTTATATTTTACAAATATTAAGCACGTATGACTTAATAACGAGGTGAACAAATAAAATAACAGATAAATAAATTGATTTAATGGATGCGTCTTGATCAATGATTTTGTTGAATTGATTTAAAAATTTGTTCATGTTTCTACCTTAGGAACTACACAAATACTATATATTATTGGTTTTACATGATAAAGATTTTTTTTAAATCTAGCTTGTAATATATTCTGATTGCTATTGATGTAAATTGATATACTTTTTCATTCTGTACAAAGCTTTAACCAAATATCTAATAGATTATAACTAAATATCTAAAGATATAATATTGATATTATAATTACATTAATCGATATAATTCAATTAATGTTAAATGAATAACAATGGATTAAGTCGTTTACGTGGGCTCAGTTTAGATTTTGTTGTGTATTGAATACCAAAGACTAAATTGTATTTCAATTACATTCCTGAATAACAGTAATAAATTGGTTATAATTCATCTCACAAAAGTTTTTGTTTTTAGTGTTTGAAATTGAATCCTCGTGAAAGAAATATTAAATCTTGGCAAAACAGGAAAATGAGTAAAAATCAATAAATTTAATAAAGAGTTATATTTTATATTGACTCAATAAGTTATTTTGGAAATTCCAATCAAGCACTTATTTTATCCTACGGAAAATATTTTATGTTTTTTAATATTGTTGTTTATTATCACAAACTGAAATAATTATTTATTTAAGTATTGCATCATGTCACACATTTAAATAATAAAGGTATGAACAGTAAATGTGGTCATATAAATATTTTAATAAAGAAAAAAAAACTTTTAAAATTTTTCAAATGAAATAAAACCCATTTCTTAACCGGTATATAGTTCATTGCAACTTTTGTTTTTTAGTAATATCACTTGAGAGAGATTTTTAGGTAAATATTCACAGTGCGAGAACCACTTTAAAACATTTTCTAATTAATACCGATAATTAAAGTTCCCTTTAATTAATATACATATGCGATAGAACATTCTTTTGTTTACTCTATCAGCTGCATAAATACCCATTCCCACTCTCTGAAAATAGAGTGTCAAACCCTACATTGGCTTGTTTTTATTAATTTTAATTTCTATGATATTTTATTTAATATATTCAAAACAAATAAAAAAATTCCTGTTGCTATATTTAATCGATTTTACTGAGGATAAGCGGCAGTAATCATTAGAAACTGTGCTGTAACTACAGATTTTAACGAGGCCACTTAGTAACCAGTTAAACTGAGATCAAGTCCGTAACTTTATGCGGGTTGTTGTTGAGCTTATTATATTGTGCCTAAACTGCTTAGTTCACCTACATTGCTTGATTATTAATTAAAAAAATAATATAATATTAATAATCTTATGGTCATCATGAACGTATCAAAAACGTCGTCTTTGATTTTAATACAAATTACTGTCTATTGTAATTCTATTTCAATCCGTTATCTAGTTCAACGGATAAAATTTTTGTTGAGTTTAAAAACATTCCTGCATATGGGATCACCTCTTGTGAAGTGGTTAGCATAACAATCTATTATGCCAAAGATCGCCGGTTGGCAGCCCGGCAGGTGGATATATTTGATGTATGGATATAAGGTAGCCTTTAAGTTTTTAAAGGGAGTAAAAACCCTAAGTCCTCCATCGGAGGAGATTTAAAATGGCTCATTGAATAAACAGTATATCATATGCTCAGATTTCTCGCAGCTGAAAAATTCGTCAAGCTAATGTGTGAATTATTGGTACTGTGATTTGGTACTGAATAACATTCTTTTATATTTTCTCAGTCACCATTTCTCTTTTGGAATATATAGATACAGGTTTTAAAAGGGGGCTCCTTCTTCAAGATTAAATATGTAGTTCTTGAGAAAAACGTTTGGCCCTAGATTTGCCCAATAATTTATATCACATTAGTTATTGATCCTATGGCAACCCTGTTTGAGTGAAAAGGTAGATAAAGTGCTGGACCCCATTAAGTTAGTGTAATGTTCCACATTTCAAGTTAACAAACTTGCACTTGTGTCAAAGCAAGTTGTCGTTTGGTGATGAGCTGTTGAGCGTACTTTTGAGTCTCCCTTACTCCCAGCCTTAAAAAGAATTGAGGATAGAATCGCAGGTTTTTAAATTAAAAAAAATAACTGAAAGAAAATTCACCATAGTTACCATACTAGGTGTTTTTGTTTTTTTGAATAAACCTACGCGCATATATTATATATATATGCCTTGCGAGATAAGTGGACATTACTAACTACTAATGACGATTCTTGGCTTCTTGCCTTCCGATTCTTTCTCTATTGCACCTCACGAGTGATGATCATTACAATTTAAGTCCTTGTTTAGGTTTTTTGTTTTATTTTTTTATCTCAGATCAATACTCTTGCATATCTTTCTGAAATATTACAAAGCTTTCGATTGTATACGTCTAAACATGATGATATGGTAACATGATGATATTCATATAAATATGAATGAGGTCTGTATATGGCACTTATCAGTTGTAGCTTTTCTCCGATTGAGCAAGACTTGCTCGTTAGAAAATGACTTGAAAAAGTTGAAAAGACCCTGCATTGGTTGAATAGAAGCAGGTCCTTAGGGATCTGTATTGGCCATTATGGTCAGGCTCTGCTCCAGGTTTCTAACCCACTTGTGACTTCACAGGGCCTTTCATTAACGTACAATTTACCCTATTCTTCAGTTGGAAACTAGTTCCGTGCAGTTGTAATGAATCTTTTGGGCCGGGGAGTATGAGCTTACAAAAAGCTACAAGCACGATATGAGCTCTCCCTATCTGAACATCTAGATGTTTGTCATGAATGCTAAGTTCACTTATGAAGAAGACAATGGTCCAAAAGGAGTTCAAAAATAATTCCTTAAACAGTGATAAATTATTTATTACTAACTTACTTTTCGATCCATATTCCAGGCCCTCTTCATATTTGAATATACAAAACACAAGAATATTTAAAACAAAAATAAATGGAAAAAAATATAATTTTAATTTTATAAATACTATATTTTATTCTAATTGTTACAGTTTTAAATATTTTTTTATTCTGTTTATTTCGCCATAAAAAAGGTGGTTTGACACAACGTGGTTTGAAAGGTCGATTTCTAATAAACAGTTTATCACCATCAAAGGAATTAGATTTTTAACTTCATCCACACCATTTTCGTCTCTAGATTTATCTGGTCAACTAATAATCTTTGAAGATAAATTCACTTATGTACTGATAATTTTTTTTAATTTTTGGACCATACAATCCATATATATGCACCAAGCTATTTCTGTTCATCTATTCCCACATTAGCATAGAATAACTTTTATATTCCTTATATAAGGCTTCTTTTCATAAATTGAAAGTGGGCTATCTTAAAAATTTTATTTCGTTCAAGCAATCTGTTCTCAATAATATATTCACAACGAAACTAAATTTATTAGCCTATATATTTACTAATTATACTCTTCCATTAAATGCAATAACCTTAATTAATACAATATAATATCGAATTATTTAATACAATACGCTGCGTGTCCGCAGTACAGCTATACTCAATAAAATTAGATAAAGACGACCAATAATTAATGATCATATTCTTACTCATGACTTATTCATTTATCATTTATAAAATTTAATATTTATTACTTACTCTCTTACATTCCTTGCCAACATTTCGCTAGACGTCTATCTTCCTCTTAGCTTAATCTGAGCATCGGGTTAAAGAATAAAAGCCTTGTAAAAAAAATTGGCTCACTTTTTTGTGAGAATTTGAGGAACGGCTTAAAATGTGCTGTATTAACGTAGTTTTTTTCACCCTCTAAGACTTCCCAAATTATGCATAGGTATATTTTGAAAAAAATCAACGCCAATTCCAAACAAGATTGTGAATATTTTTGATGGATTAGGAATTTATAAAATTCTTTTTCTCCTTTTTTTAGATATTAAAATTTGAAACTTTTTTACAATTCTTGAAGAATATATTGATTTTTGCAGAATAAGCTTAGAACAAATGAAACATTTGGCTGTAGCTGATGATGAATAAAAATTTAGTAAATATTTTCTAACAAAAATATTGATTATTAATATTATCATCGTACATCATTGACTTATCTGGATTTGCTTTTGTTTTTACTATGTGTATCTGTTCCAATTTTCTTATTATTAACCAATTAATTAATGATTTATATTTAATATTTTTTTCCTTTATGAAAAAAATATTTTATTGGCGGTTAAATTGGAATCTAAAAATCTCTTCTTAAGCCCAACCAAATGTACAGAAGTAGACGTAAAATTTTTACCAATATTTTTTCATTAGTTACAACTCTGATTTGAGTTTTTTACTATATATCAGTGAAAATTGTCCAGAATAAAAAATATTATTTTTTTTTAGTTATGTATTGCGGAACAAATGAAGTCCATCCCTTGTCAGATTAAGTCGGAAGTGCTTTGTGCAGGTTGACACCATCTGACCTCTGGTATATCCTGCTCTTCATTCAGGGGCCATAACATTTGATTCTGCCTTTTAAAAGAAATATTTCCTGGAAGACGTAGATGTGACCATACGACAGTAGAAGTGGGATATCACTTTCATCGTTGACAGGTGTCCTAGGCAGGCACTATTCAGAGGAACTCTGGAGAACATTGGAACACTACCTCGGGACCAAGGATCTACCTGGAAAAGATTATCTGCTTTTTCAAACGACAGGACAATTTGGACTCTCTGATTACTTTTCAATTGAAGTACTTTACAGACAACAAAGGACCTATCCTAAACCGGTTTAAGTTTTTTCCTAGCATGCTGTTTTTTTTATATATACACACTTATATATATATTCGTGATTCTCGAGTTCAAGTAACTTCTTAAATTTTTTTTGGCGACGTTTCGAGACAAGGTTGGCCTCATACTAATGCCCAAACAGTGTAAAAATGAGCTTATAGCGAATACACTAAATAGCACACTAAACTAAATATATTTTTATTTTGAAGAGAAAAGGTTTGCCGGGATTCGAATCCTGGTCGTCTGCGTCTATAGGGCAGTGCTCTAAACCACTGAGCTACCAGAGGTCGTATCCGAGCCAGAAAAATAAATTCTCTTCACTGATCCTACATCCCCGTGTTCTCGCAACTATAGTAATGTTCAATGAACATTCTTCCCCGTGTATACATCGTAAAAATTGCGAGAACACGGGGATATAGGATTGGTAAAGAGAATGTATTTGTCTGGCTTAGATACAACACCTGGTAGCTCAGTGGTTTAGGGCACTGCACAAGGGATGCAGACGACCCGGGTTCAAATCCCGGCCAGGACAAATCTTTTCTCTTCAAAATAAAAATATTTAAAATAATCACCATCAAAAGAACAATAAATAAAAATTGACACGTGTAAGATTTGAATTAGATAAGTTGTACTTATAATTATATACATCGATCCTGGAAGTTTAGCTTAGAGCTCTGGTGAAACGCCAAATTGGAGAAGAGCAAGCGGGATTCAGACCAGGACGACAAACACAGGATCATATCTTCTCACTAAGAAATATCCTCCAGAAATCCTGAGACCGTGACAAGAATATGTACATTGCATTTCTGGATCTCAAATCGGCTTTCGGCTCAGTCCCAAGAGAAGAGATATGGCCTGCCCTCAGAAACAAGAACATACCAAGGAATTTGGTAGAGGCTATAAAATCTACTTATCACGAGCCTAAAGGAATCATTAGGCTCAATGGATTGGAGTCTGGCCATTATGGTATAGCAAGAGGGGTCAAACAAGGAGACAGTTTGAGCTCTTTGTTGTTCCTCCTATTCATTGATGAGGTAGCATCCATCTGTAGGAGAAGAACTGAGAGAGCATTTCTGGGGCGAAGAAGTCTGTATCCGGTTGTAGTCCAGTTTCTCCTCTATGCGGACGATGTAGTGCTGATTGATGACTCAGTCGAAAAGCTGCAACAAGCGGTGACGGAATGGTGTGAAGAACTCCAACAAAAAGGAATGATGATCAATGCCACCAAAGTATGATCCTTCAAGTGGGTAGGTCGCCGGAAGAAGTTCACATATACTGCGATGAAGAGGAAATAGAAGTGGTGACTGACTTTACTTATCTCGGCCCAGTAATAGACAGGATTGGAATGCTGGACGCGGAAATATCCAATATGATTAATAAGGAAAATACAGTCTACTACCAGATTTGTAATACTGTTCTAGGAAAGCGGGAGCTAGGAAGGAACGTCAAACTCGACATCTTCAAGTCAGTGTACCTGCCGATACTGCTGTATGGAGCTGAAAGCTGGGTATTGACGGAGAGACCGGAAAGCAGAGTTAACGCTTCGGAAATGAGGTACTTGCGAAGAGTGGCGGGAAAGACTGTGCTCGCAACGAGAGGATTCGTCAGGAACTGCAGATTGCCCCACTAAAAGAGCTCCTGGAAATCCGACAACTGAAATGGTTCGGCCCCGTGGTCAGGATGAATGATCACCGGGACCCTCTCAAGACGATGGACCACATGCCGGATGGAAAAAGACCTCGAGGACGCCCAAGGATGTCTTATCTCGAGAACATCGAACGCCTCAGCAAAAAAAAATGGAAAAGATCTCCGACAGGCCAGAAACCTAGCAAGAGACCGAGATAGATTCGGCTCCTGGCTGGAGGCTCCCCTACCCTGAACGGCATTATAGGGGGGAGCGAAAGAAGAAGAAGTACTTATAAGGTTTTGAAGAATTGACATTAAATCAAAAGATTTTCAAAAACTTGTAAGTATAACTTATCTAATTAACATCTTACACTTATCAATTTATATTTATTTTTGTGTGATATTTAATTTATTTACTAAAAGCTCATTTTTTTCACAGTTACGACATGAGTATGAGACCAAATAAGTCTCTAAACGTTGCCAAAAGAAATTTAAGAAATGAATGGAACTCGAGAATCGAGAATATATTGTTACGGGCTACTGGGTGTAAAATGGACTAAACTATTACTTAATTCAAGAATCTAATATTTATTAACCAATTAAAAAGAATACAATGAGATTATTAAAAACAACTAAATTATTAAACTAATATCAATTTACAATAACAATATTCTACTAAATGTTATCTATTTCTAAAATAATATACAAACAATATAAGATATTGGTAATACTAAATAACTAAACTATTTATATATAAATTTGTACAAATACAATAATATTACACTATAGTTTACAATTACAAATTAACACTTACAGTTCGCTAACTAAAGTCCACCGACCGTAAGACTCTCCAAATATGACAAACTGCCACACAGTTTATTACACTTATTACACGGCCACTAATTGTCACTGTTGCTCACTAAGCACTTATTACAGACTAACTAACTCACACACACTGCCACTAGCCACTAACGACTGCTACTCACTGGCTTATTACTGACTCGTCTTATTACTGACTGCCTTATTACTGACTGCTTATTACTGACTGGTTTAGCCGAAAACAGCTGGCGGCTTTATATAGGTAAGGTAGGTCGGGGGTGGGGCATTACTCGGAACAAGATCGAGAACCTTCCAGGCCCGATCCAGTAGGCTCTACGCCATTCTATAATCCCTTCCGCTTAATCCCATTGTTTGCCTAATCCTCTCAGCCGGTTCTCCTTCCTGCTCTGACCGTAACAATATGTTTTCTATAACAGTCAAGATAAGTAGAAACCGATATTATAAATATATATATATATATATATATATATATATATATATATATATATATATATATATATATATATATATATACATAGTTTACATATATATATACTAATAAATGAGATTTACTTTCATGTCTTGAGATTCAATCAATTCGTTTAACTTCTTTTTGGCGACTTCAATATATTATATTGATCCTTATATATTATATATTATATTATATATCGCAATCTCAAAGCCAATTGGATAAAATCTATTATATTCTTTATAGAAGTGCAAATAAAAGAAATGACCCAAACAGCATTGGAAAAGAATTATAGTTTTTACTCTTCAAGTAAAAGCCTTCATTGAAAGTTTTCATTATATTATATTCGGGCAAAATCTAGGTAATGGAGAGTTTAAAATAATCATTAGTAACCTCGAATTGTTTAACAATATTATCCTGATAGATGAATAATTCTAGGCTAGAGTGGCTTTAGAAGAAAGGAATTCACAAAAAGAACACTTGCCGTACCAGTGTAACAGTGATTTCTGGCTAGTTGGTTTTCATTTTACTTGTTTGTGGTTTTATCTTGAAGATAGCCTTTCCGCGTATTTTTTCTTTAACTGGACAATACGGCGTACTTCCTCATTTCATCACTTATTGCAGTTTTGTTTAACGGATATTTTACAACTGGGAAGTCACATACTTCCCATGCTGTTTCCAGGATACAGGCCATGAAGAGACACCATTCTTGTTCTGCATCACCTTGTTTACTTAAAGCCCTTACTTTATATTCCTAGTTTTTGAGTGTAGGAAATTCTCTTTCCTGAATTATTAAAAGCTCGTATATTTAACGCTTTGCAGCTCTCCAGTACAATTTGCTGCCTCTGGTGTATTTTGGTAATGACTGTTAAAAGAAGATAATTGCAACCGATTTCTGTATCTGTTAACTAATCCCTTTTACTTCAGTCATAGTTGAAAAATTCGATAACATTGCTTCTTTCTAAGGTCAAAAACAATATCTTATGAATTATTTTATACAGAAAGGATATTGTCGACGAGTATAATATTGTCTATACAGAAGTAAGTTGGTTTGATCCGTTTCCACCAAGACCGAGATGGTCATAGATTGGTGGAAGCAATAGATGAATTTCAATCAGTTCTTGAGCTAAGGTCTTCACTCATCCCTATGCACTTGGTTTTGTTGAGCACATGTAGTTCCGAGGAGATAACTTCCATATCCATGATTCCTGCATCCTCTGTTTAGCCAAACCAACGTTCCCTAAGGCCAACACATAATTCGCAGATTTATCCCAGATAAGATATACTCTATTTGTTTATGTATTTTCACAACTATACCTATTCCCTCTTTCGCAAAGTTTCTTTGAAGAACTTCGGCATATATAAGAGTATAATTGATGACCAGTCGTATTTCTCAGCGTACTTTCTTAATTCCCTCACTAATTTCGAGTATGTCCAAAATGGGAAATATAAATCTTCATTTCCAGAACAACCTCAACCTCTGTTTATGTCAATGTCAAGAAATTTGTGTTTCCAAATCGTAAACCCCTATGTGCGCCAGGTCGTTTCCATGAGATCTATCCACAACCGAGGTTTGTTGACTTTTCAAAGACTTTACTACCATGCGGGTTACTACCATAGTGTAGGACTAACGTGGAGACTAACCATGGAGGTCCCGTATCGTCATGACAACCGGCCTCCTTAAGCATTTGTATCGCTTCACGAAAAAGGTATGCCTCTTTGCATTGGATTTTTCCTAACCTGGAGGGCCAGTTGCTGATTGACATTAAAGATCAGTTCGATAAAGTTTCTACGCTCAGATTTTTTATGTATGTATATAATAAATTAATCAGTATTACACTTAAACATAATAGAAAAAACATTTAATATACACTTTCTCATACAGGAATCCTGTTTTTAATTTTTAGATTAAAAAAACAAAAACTGTTTCAACTTAGGTTTTGATTAAAACGAGTAATGTTTAAATATTAGCTTATTCTAACTCCTGAACTGATTAAATTCCTCCTCTTTTCACTCTCTCTATAACAAAAATAAACACAATAACGATAATAAAAAGAAGCTATCAGCTGAAGAAATCGGTCAACATCAATATTTGTTGAAAGTCCTTTTCAAAGCTGCCTTCATTTTCGAAAGGTAAAAGAGAAGATTTTTTTAAGGCTACATAAACACTCGATTTTTCTTCTTTTTTTTTTCTTTTCCGGACAGTAAGAATTAAGTCCCTCCGGAACTACACTCCACCTGAGCACTTACCTTTAATGATTTAATCTGTTTAAAGCACATTAACCCTCCCCTTGAATAAAACTGGCTAAACCAGACTTTTTATTTCATTACGTGAGGCTCCCTTGGCTCTTCCATTACTAGGATTAGGGCAGGATAAAAATTAGCTGTGATTATAATCTCCTTTATACTAATTAAATCTCTAAATAAATGATAATATATTTTTCCTGAGAGTTTTTACCTGCTGATTGGTTTTAGGTTGATAATTTATAATCATAAAATACGGTCAAAGTAATCATATATACAAATGACATATATCCTGTAGGAGGGATAATATGGATATTCATATACAAATATTATAAAATTGAGGAAACTAACACGGAAATCGGGAATAAAATCAGGCTGGATTTAGCTCTCGTGAGGGATACATGGATATGCTCGTGAATTTAAGGATATGCTTGAAAGTATTGCAGGGGAGTACTAACTAATGTACATTAAACAGTCTAAAGCATTAAGGTTAAAGAAAATAAAACTTCCAGGAATTTGAAACAAAAATTTTCTGGATCAGTCATGTCCGGAAATGCTAGTTAATGTCATAAGATTTGTCCAGTGTATTTAATTTTGGACCTGGAAATCGAAAATCCTAATTATTAGATATGGCATCAACTTCTAGTATTATATCTTCCCTTCAACCTACTCCTTGTCCTTTCTTCACTCCCATTTCTCCCTTCACCTCATGGCATGCATCACTAGTTGTAATAACATCCATTATTATTATTTATTTATAATTTATCATCATTTAAATACTTATTCATTTCTTCAACATAAACATCATATTTTTGTATTCATATTTATTACTTTCCACACATAAATTATATAACTTTTGAAATTTGTACCTGATATTTAACGTCATTTTACATACATTACTTTCGAATAATTCCTTCTATATTTATATATTTACATTATATTTATATTAATATTTATTCATATTACATAACTTTTTTTCACACCTTTTATATAATTACCTTTACTACTAAGTTTTCCATACTTGTATGTCGCGCCATTTTCACGTTTGTAACTTTTTCTGTATTTTTTTCTGTGTGTTACTTTTATTGATTCTCCACTAACTTATTTTTTTATATGTTATTATTATCCATTATCTCAATTGTCATTTAGTTTTCCTTCTATATCTTTTATAATCTATCCAATGTTATATTTTTCCACTTTTCTTTGCTTTATATATTATTCTATTCTTAGTACTGCAATGTTCTTATAGTCATTTTTCTGTAGATGACCTACATTGTAGGCCGAAACGTCGGCACTTATAATAAATAAGTTTGCCTTATTTATTGTTATTTATGACTGCACCCCCCGAATAATTCTATCCTTCACTTCGGTGCAGGATTTTATTTCTTTACTTATTTTTTGTTGGGTTGGTAATGATCATTTACTGAATACCTTATGTGTATAAAAATATACAGGAGGTAATGATTGCAGATAAACTTTAGATTACTCTGGAATCGATTTAATTCAAAGAATACAGAAAAGACGAATTTAAATATATTATTATGTATCGTTAAATTCTGAAGATGGAACTTAATACGGGAAAAAATGTGTTGCATTTGATTGTCTTTGTACAATAAAATTTTTTTTAAAAATAGTGTCAGGGATACTTGACATAGAATACATAGCTATAAAGCTACTTAAAATAGAATATATAAGTAACTGATTTTTAAAAAATAATTGTTTGACTATAATACTTGTATAACTTTCAGTCCAAAATTATTATCTATTTTTTAATTTAATTGTTAAGATTTTATAATTTATTAAGAACTAGCTAATCCTCCCAAAATACGTTTTATATTAAAGTGCTGCCATAAAACGTTTAATAAAGTACAATGAGAAACTTCAGCATAAGAAAAAAGGGAATAAAGAAAGGGGAGATGGGGAAAAATGCTCGTACCACATGGGGAATTTATCACTTGTAATGTTTAATAACGGTTGTCCAAGGCAGGGCGTAATGCCTTTAGGTAATAAAGTGCCTCCAATTTCCTGCATAACTTTACTGCCCTAACGTAAGGATAGATGAAGCAGCTGACTTAATGGGCCCAAGATTTAGCAGGCTGTTATTGCCGAGAATTATGGAGAATTTATAGCGGCTAATGAGTGGTTAATGTGTCGGCAATTAATAAACCGGGCTTGTTCCGTAGGGGAACCACTTAAGGGAAAGCTCTTTACTGGTAAATGAAAACTAACCTAAATAAATTCATTAATTAAATTATATATTTTACTGTATTTGAACATGCTACAGAAGAAATACAAGCATTTTATACGTAAAAAGAAATAAATAAGTAATTTCACTGAAATATTTTTACTGTTACTTTAAATCGAAATCAACGGTATATTGATCCTTCATAAGAACAACGACATAACTCGAAATTTAGGATTTTAAAGTTTAGCCTTTAGTAACAAATGTATTGGTTGAGGGTTTTAAATTCAGGAACAATATATCTCATATTCTATTTCCATCATGTTTTTTTCTTTAATGAAGCCATATTTTGACTTATATCAATTTTGAACCAGAAGTTAAATGGAAACTTGATTTGATATTTTTAGTACTTTGACCAGAGTTTTATTTAATCCTCAATTACTGACTCATGGTCCCTGGGAGCTTTTGGTTTGAGCAACCTGGAAATAGTAGGACCTATTTTGTGACTAGGTGGTCCTTGAAACCAGGTGTCAGTTCTAGCGTATGGAAAAACTATGTCAGTACTTGAGAGTTAAGTTATGTTTTTAGTATATTTAATATTTTCATAATTGCTTAATTATTTGTCAATTAATTTTTCAACATTTAATTACTAAGACGGTTGACAGAAGGTCCCTGAGATCGTTCCAGGAGAGCTGATAGCTATAAGAGATTACTTACCATTGTGAGGTAGCGGTGGGACACAAAGAGGCTGAGTTAACAACCGTTTCCCCCCACCCCTGGGCCGCCAGCCAATCAAATAGCGGCCTTCTCTTGTCCAAGATGTCATTGGCCCCCGAGAGGTTAACTGCTCCGTTTAGCCAGAGCACCTGGGCCCCGTGCTCCTGGTCTTTGTTCACCAATAGCTCTAAGTCTTTGTAAATACATAAATAATTCCCCTTTCTGTTTAAATTACTACTCCAAACCTATTATAAATACAATGGGTCTCTATTTTCAATTATAGAATATAACGGCATTACTTATTTAAGCTGGGTACCGTTTTGTGATAGCTTCGATTACTTATAATAAATTTATAATTTGTTATACACAATAACGCTGTAATTATAAAATTATTTTTAAATATTCCCTAATTATATATATATATTAACTTTATGCTCATGCCTCATGCCTTTAAGACATAAAAGACAATGTTTTAAACAAATTATATTACAAATCTTGATAAACAAAATAAAATAATAATTAAACAAATCTAAGATGAATAACGATCATATTAAAAACTAAATTAAATTATAAATACGGTTTAGATCTTTTCGTCAAATCCTTCACCACCGTTTTGCTAGAGATGCTGGTAACTTCATTATGCTTGGGCCTAATCTTAGACTGAATATGTCTATCTAAGTATATGCCCCCTCTCTGGACCGGAACAGATAGATGGATGTCTTCAGTCTCAGATTATGCCCTGAAGAAGGTAGCAGGATGTCTAAGGAAAAGTTTATCGAAGCACTAAGAAATGAATAGTAGATATAATACTATTAATAAAAAAAAAACACTTAAAAAACTATTTTTTCGTTTAATTTAAAATCCTAGTGTGACTATTAAGAATCTTGGATTTGTCCGTCTCTCTCTACTTGGTATTAAACCATATAAGATATCGTGTCGTGTTATAATTTTCTGTCAGTTGTGTTAGTAAATAGTTATTCATAGAAAACCAAAAATCTAATTCAGAATAGATGTTAAATTTTCATTTAGCCTAGAATAGATAGGGTATGAGGATGTTAATATAATTTTACGGACAATTTTTTATAATTTTTCCATAATCAAAGTGTAAAACTGTTGTTATTAGTACTCTAATTTTATTTTATATAATCAGTTTTTATCTATAATTTATTTCTACATTAACCGATATTAACTTTGATCAAATTAACAAAAAATAAAAATGTTTCAATAAGTTTGATGAAAGCAGTTGCAAGACTGGCATTGCTTCCGGGGGCAGCCAACCGTACTCCAGACATCTCCTGGACATTCCGGTACAATACTCCGGTAGAAACGTACCGTTTGTCCCACCCACGAGCAGATGTTTCCTTTTGTACTTTCCATTACATTGTAAAGACTGCTTATTATAGGTTATGGTCCCAGTTTCTGTACCCAACAAGCATTGTGTGGGTGGTGACTTGGGGGTCCAGCCACAATAGAATGGATATTTTGTTTTTAATTTTATAATATAAAGTCGATATTTTTGCATGAAAAAAAACTGAATCGTTCATTTTTAAAAAGCTTAACTCTAAATCGAATCGGTCAAATCTAAATCAGAACTGTGAATTTATCAACCTTCTGGAAGGTAAAATTATGGTTAATTCTTTTCTATTCTATTTATTTTGGCAAACAATTTGAAAAATTGATCGACCATATTATAGAAATAAACATATTTCTGTAAAAATGTGAATTTGTAGAATTATTCAGTTCCATTGTTTAAAAGATCATAATTTATATGAAATATCGTTGTATCATTAAACTGCTAACGTGAGGCATTCCTGTCAAATTTTCGATGGGCACTTTTCAACAGTCATAATCGTTTCAGAACCCTTTCAGATAATACGCTTTTTACAGCTGTTAGTTTGTACGTTCATATGTCTACAGAACAAGATACATACATTCATATGTCTTGCTCAGCTGAGCCGAATCACTTATGTTTGCATTGTCCTTCTATTCCTGTCATCAAATCTTTAAGAGATTTAAAATTTAAGAGATTTTGATATTGACTGCTCATTTGCAGAATAACTTTTTTTTCTATTAACCGTCTATACAAAATATGTACTTTCATTATTTTCTTGTTTTAATTATTTAACAACAATTATATTTTTTACCTGACGATGGCTAAAACTATGTTATATTGTATTTAAATACGAAATAATAAAAAAAAACATATAATCATAGATATCTTTAAAGACTATGTCTAAAACAGTCCGTTTCTATTAAATATTTTTAAATTGATAATATTATACATTTTTCTTCCGTAAGTAGGTACTTATTGGTGTTTGTATACTTCTTCTTATAAATGCCAATAAAATAAAGGACTCGTTGGGGTGACTGGATGAGATTATGGGAATTTTTGGCATCACCAGTTCCCATGGTGCATAATGGAAATATTGACGCATGGATATAATAATGGTGAGAGTCCGAGTATAAACAGTTTGAATTAAAGAGCTTCCGCGGAATAGGCGATTGAGGGCGAGCCAGAACGACTCAAACTAAAATTAGCGGACAAACAAACTTAACACATAAATGTTTTCGCATAATGGGAGGGTTGGCCTAGTTAGCAGCTCTTGGTAAATTTTTCATGACCCTAACTCTTTTGCCTTGTAATTCATTATTTGAGGGCTCTATCATGGAGGTTTATTATTTATTTACTATATTAGAAATCTATCCGTCCGTGGGATTTTAAAATATATCAGGGGCTCACCCAGCCTTTACGCCTATGGTGCTTATACCAAAGTTACCTACCTGCACAATGGTTGGCTTAGAAACATACAGTCTCTTCCACGTTTACTACAAGACCTTTGGGTAGTTTTTTTTTCTTTACTTTGAACAAAATTTTAGATTCTTTGATATTTTTTAAAACAAAACGACAGAAAACTTCTTTTTACTTCCAGCTTCTTCAATATTAACTATATTGTCCTTAAAAATAACTTTATCTATATTTTTTTTTTTTGCGGTTCTTATTTGCTCCAAAAAAGATCTATACAACCATTTTTGGACTAGGTCGTATCGTAATTTTTTGTTGTATTTGTACTACGGATTTATTTTTTACTTTTATCCTCTCCACTTATTCGTATAATTATCTATTTATCTATTCCTCCAACTCATCCATTTATCAACCCTTCTACGTGTTATCTGAAAATTATAATTTTTTTTTAGTCATTCACATTATTAGCCATTCGATAAAAACAGCGAAAAATATATTGAGCTCCTAGTAAGCTTTAGTTTTTTTGATTTCTACATTTGTTTTTATTTAACCGCAAAAGGATAATATTATTTATAAGATCTTAACTAATTCGAAAAAACTAAAATTATTTCTTAAATTTGTCATGGTAATCATAATGTTATTTTAGCAGTAAAACAACATTTAGGGTTTAAATGCTCGCCTAATATCATTTATCATTCGTTTTTATTTTCAGTCTATTTTAAATTGTATCAAATAATAATACATTATACATTTTGATTTTTCCTAAGAGGATGACCTCAGGGTTTTGCTATTGTTTTGTTTGAGGTCCATTTAAAGAATATTTTATTCAAAAGCTTTTGTCATTTTTTATTAATCCTCTCATTCATAAGTTTCGGTTCGTGTTTTGTATTTTTTTAGTTGTTTTTTTTTAATTCAGAGGAGATAATTACGTATAATTTTATTATCTTCTACTTGTATCTAATATTTTTCAGATTTTGCTATATTTTAAAACTTTCAAATACAATGTTTACTCTGTAAGCGAACGAGAAAATGTATTTAGCTAAATGATATGAAATTCTGAGGGAGATAGAAATTGGGTATAAAATGTGCAATTAAAAGGAGTTAATTGCTTGATAGCTCCTAATGAGTGGAATCGCTCACTTTGGAAATTAATTGTCTAGGGAAATTAGCAGTTCCCCCTCCACATTTCGCTTCGCTCTTTTGATGGATGTCACGTTTTCCAGTATTTATCGGTCTTAGCTTTTACGTATCAAATGTTTAATTGTGCAAAATAATTATTTAAATTAAGTTACATACAACTTCAGAGTTTTCATAAAAGTGATTCTAGTTTATGTTATTTACTTTTTCTTTTCTTTTTTTTTTTTTTTGTGAAAACTTCTTTAGCCGAGTTTAGTAGGGGAAACTTATGGGCTCACGTCAGCAGCATGTAGGACATGATCGTGTTGAATTGCGCGGGACTGGAGACATCTATCGGCCTGTGTTTGAGTTATACAATTTATTTTTATCAACTTTCGTTTAAAGGTTATAATTTCATCGATATGAGAATAATTATATTATATTATATTAATTTTTTTAGTAATTGTTTTAATTTTTAAATATTTTAATTTTTGAGAAAAAATTGAGAAAAATAATAAAGATATAAAATAATAATAATAATGTTAGATAAACATTATTTACTAACCGGTCCTTTAATATTTGTGCAATAATATATAGTTCATACTAATAATAACTTAAAATATCAATAACTAGTTTAATATTTCGCTAAAATACTTCATTTGTTATAGTTACATGTCTTGTTTCATGAAATGATGGAAGTAGAAATAGAAAAATTGTTTCCTAGTTACGTTTATTTCTAAATTTAGGGTGTAGATTGGATAAGGGCTGCTTATTTTTTTTAATATCTGCTAAAAATTGCAATCGTATACTTGGCGAATTTCTTTGGACTTTAAATTAAAACTTAAAAGTACCTTTCAATTATGTTGATATCGAAACCGTTTTCTAAATATTTAAAAAACTTTAGAAAAATAGCATTTATCTAATTAATTTATGTATAATTTTATAGCATATGTTGTATAGAATGATAACATATTTTTTAATTATGACCCCAGTATCTATTTAAACAGTAGTTGCCGAACCTTCTACTTGTTCCAGAAATAAATAATACAGTGGACCACCAATGATGTAGTCACCATAGCAACATTCTATGCCCAGGATTAACGGTTCGCAGCCCGACGGGTGGCCTTAGAACTTAAAGGAGTAAAAACTCCTTAGTTTTGCCGTACTTTCGAAGGGGTCATGAAATGGCAGTCCCGTGCCAGTACAGTGTCAGGTACTCATTAAAAATCGCTACCCTAATTATACCTGGATAGGTAAATTTAGGACTCCCACTGAAGTATCATCTGTTCAGCCATAGTAGCTTAAAGTGGCGTTAAATAAATAAAGAAACAAACAAGTGAATAATGTGACAGTTTTGTCTCAGGTAAGTAAAAATAAATAAATAAGGTCTACGCACAATCGATTATTAATTGTAGCCATACATCAGAGTTATCGGCATCGAATCTTTGGCCCTTCTAATCCTCATTGGTATTACGCATCCATTTATTATTTTAGTAAAGGCGATGTAGAAATCTATATCGAGGGTGCACTAAATCGCAACTCTATGAATACCTTAGGACCCAGTGATGTTGCCAATTTATGATACAAGTTGACAATCTTGCCCATCCAAGTTGAAGATATAACGCGATTTATGGGCCCTCCTTGCTCCTATCGTTAGCGTTGGTCGCAGCCCATTATCTCCAATACCTCCCTCATCCGTATCTGTAATTCACTTTAGCCGCACGTATCTCTATCTGAGTTAAACAGTAGTGTTATTATTTACATACAATTCACTCTATAGATGTTATAGTAGCTTAATAAGATATCATCAAATAAATCATAGAAATCAATACACCCAGAATCGATCGGCAGATAATCTATAGAATGTGTGAGAAAATGTAAGCCCAATAAATTGTCGTCCAGATTACAGATAATAATATATATGAATGTTATGCCCCCCCCCCCCCCAAAGGCCAATTTAATCTTCAATTGGAATACTGGAAGGAGAATCGCCGATTTCCAGTGGAAGACCACGATAACGATAAATAAAAAGAGTTGAGGAAACCATGCACAGTCGTGGTATGAGCTAGGAACATGCAAGGCAGAAGGAAATGGAAAGAGGGTTGACTAAGATGGTTAGTTGAAGGAAACCACAAACTGAGACAACCCTTAATAATAGACAAATATTTTTTTTAAAAATACATATTAAACTTTTAATATTGCCAGCTCCAAACAACTACCTGCATAGCGTTTTGAAAATTTAATGTCGGTGTACATTAATGTGAAACTAAATGTAAAAAATTAATCTGTCATCGGCAAATTTCTGTATTTGTGGAAATGTATAATTAAAATTATTATCTAATGAACAGCTATAGAAACTAATGCACCAATTTGACATCAATTCGTGTTAAAAAAAAAAAAAATTGAAGAAAATAATGAATATGAAAATTTAAAAAATCCCAATCTGAGAAAAATATTAACAGATAATCAAAACTAACCTGAATATGTACCCATAAAAGTACACCAAAACCAAAACATCTACGGTATTTTCTAAACATTTTAGATATGAGGTAGGTGATTGGCTTTTTAAGGTTTATGATTTGGTATGTTAGTTCCGATTTATATATTGTATGTACTTACCACAAAATCTTTTTTAAGCAGCGGTTCTGCCAAGTCAGATACCTTCAATGCTTTTCATGGTTCATACAATCGACAAATCGCTACCTTAGTATTACAAAGCTGTATGATACACATATATGGAAATGAGAAAAACGATATCAAAGATTCCGAGTATCTTTTTATTTTTGTTCTTTGAATGATACCCGGTCGCGATTTTTTGACGTTTTGAAGATCTATGTATAGTTCGACCCACGGAACCATTTGTTATCAAAATCTCCGATTTTTCAAATTTGTAATACTAACGTAGCGAAATGTTAGCTACACCGCCGGAGTTTCGATTCCAAGCACATTAGAATGTTATTATTATTGAGAATTGAACCCTTAAATGTTATTAATTAGTTTGACATTCATTTCATTTCAAACATGTTACATTTCAAGGCAGAGGGGTAGCTCAATACGTAAGGTGCTGATCTCATAGTTCCAAGTTGACGACCAGCTGGGTTAAATCAATTATTTTAATTATTTCTTCTGGTGATAGCTGTGAATTGACTCTGTGGATGTGGAGATCCTCCATTGGCTGATCTAGACTCTGTAAATTGTTAATAAGTTAGACTTACCTCGAGAAAAACGTTGGTCGAAAGGATAACAGTTTGGTTGAAATCAGTTCAGTACTTGCTGTTAAGGCCAGATGAAGTAGTAACCTTATAAAGTATTATTAGTTTTAATCATAAAAAATTAAATCATTTTTTCGTAAAAGAAAGAACATTGTCTTTACTTATTTTTCACATTTTTATTTAATATCATAATTTAAACGTTTAATTTCATAATTGTTTAGAATAATTTAATTTAAAAGGTAATTTTATTTGGTTTAGATATAAGTGTAATATTTGTAATAAGTGTGAAAACATATGTTATAAAAGTGAAGAGAGAAAAACAAAAGAGAGTCGAGCGGCTTTTGTTCGACCGGCTAGACCGAGCAAGACAGTGAGTTGACGCGAGCCCTTAGCCGTGCACATCGTATGATCTTTGAAGCCCTAAGTTGTTTTTTGTGAATTTGAGACAGTGTTGACGCGAGCCCTTAGCCGTGCACATCGTATGCTCTTTATGAGCCCAAAGTTGTTTTTGTGAATTTTAAGACAGTGTTGACGCGAGCCCTTAGCCGTGCACATCGTATGCTCTAGAGGAGCCCAAAGTGGTGTTTTGTGTGAATTTGAAGAAGATACTAATTTGCTGCCCACCTGCAGGTGTAATTAGTTTAAACTAAGTCATCGATTCGACCAATTCGAATTGACCCAGTCGATCATCTCAACCTCTATTGTTTCACCATCTTCGCTCGCCCTGCCGACGAAAATCCTCTGTCGTCTCAACATCCAGCTCGCCCTGCCGAGAATCTACCATCTACTGAAACTACTTCGACAGACAGATAAGAGTTTTCATTATTATATCATTGCAATCAGAAAACCGCATAAACATTCATTATTTTGTAATAGATTTTATTTGTAATTTAATAGAGTTAAATTTACTATCGTAAGATTAAATAATATTTGTTTTCTTTTTGTTATTAATTAGTTGTTGATAATTTAGTTAATATTAGTAACTTCATTTCTCATTATAAAAGCGTTTAAATTGTTCTTTAATTTAATTAATTGTTTTTCATTCTCAAAATTATTAGTTATTTAATTTATGAAAATTGATTTATATTATTAGTTTAATAAAAGGTTACATTCAAAATGACATGCGATCTGGTATAATTGAATCAGAAATTTATTTTCCTTATCCATTTCGGAGCTCTCATCGAAAGGTCCAATAACTATTTCGAGGTTGCTCAAACATAAAAATTGGTCCTCCGGCGGCCGGATCGCATGTCATAACTGGCACCGCCTTTAAATTGATATTATAATTTCTCTATCTTCTTTTACATTTTATTTTATTTGTTCTAATATTTACTCTTTATAGGCCTTTTTCGTTTTGTATCAAACTAAATAATGGCCCCTAAATCAGACCTAAGCAAAAACGAAACTAAATTATTCGATCTTGAATACGAGCTTAATTATTTATCTCGAGACATATTAGAAACGCGAACTATTGGGTCCAATATCACTACCCGACCTCAAGATGGAAATTTATTAACAGCGCGATTATCACGGTTGGATAACACCTTTCGTACATTTTTAGAAAAAATTAAAGAGGCCCACTCACTTGCCAAAATTCTTGAAGATGAATCGATTGATCGTTTCGACACTCTTCGCCTAGAAACTACAAACTATTATTACGAAGCGTTGTCTTTTGAGATCGCTGCGGAGGGTGAAGTTGCCGGCAACCAATCCGGAAGTGGTGACCACAGTCAGCACAGTGCCGAATCTCACATTAAATTGCCAACCATTAACCTGCCCTCTTTTAGTGGTCTTATTTCAAATTGGGTGTCCTTCAAGGACACGTATTTATCATTAATTCACAATAATGCGAATTTGAGCAATATTCAAAAGTTTCATTATCTGAAGTCAGCCTTAAAGGGTCAGGCACTTCAAACCATTTCGACAATAGAATTAACCTCCGAAGGTTACGAACAGGCGTGGGATGCTTTACAAAAGAAATACGATAATAAGCGGATCCACTACCTAGTCAATATGTTCAATTACAAACCTGGTACCGAATTCGATTTACGTTCCTTGGAAAAGTTCTCCGAAGTTGTTTTGGAAAGTGCAGTTGCTTTCCGAAAATTGAATCTTCCGGACAATTCCGGATTCATATTGTTTACCTATTGCTTGAGGCTCCTCGATGCGAAAACTCGCGAGCGATTTGAAACAGACTTCGGATCCAAATCTGAAGTCCCAACTTTCGATGATTTCTCTTCATTTATTCACCGACAATACTTTCAGCTTCAAGCAGATTCATTAACCTCGAATTTCGGTCACAATTCTCAAAGCTCATCAGTTAGTAGGCCCCAAAATACTTCCAAGCATGTTTTAATGTCGACGGATAGTTCTAGCCCAGAAATGATTTGTCCTCTGTGTCAGGAAAAACACCGTTTATATAGATGCCCCCGTTTTCGCTCCCTAGAGCCCAATGAACGTTTTAATAAAATAAAGCAGCTTAAGGTTTGTTCTAATTGCTTGTCGCCAAACCATTATGTTGGTAAATGCACCTCTCCTAGGTCATGCTACTACTGTAAAAAACGGCATCACTCCCTATTGCATTTTCCTACATCAACAAGTAGGTCGATAGGTGGGTCCCATTGTCATTCTTCAGACCGCATTCACTATCCAGAGAACAACGGTAAGCTAAAAACGAGTGCGTTAACCGAAGGAAAATTAGATATCAAAACCGAAAATAACGAATCTCTGAACGGCTCGGTTTTATCCTCGTCATCTAAAACCGATGTCTCCACCCTTTTGGGGACAGCAATGGCTAGAATAGAAGACAGTAATGGACAGTTGGTCCCAATTCGTATTTTAATCGATAGTGGGTCACAAAGATCATTTATTTCTTCGGCTTGCGTACGAAGATTAGGACTTGGGACAAGACTTAATTCTCAGTCTATGAGGGGTTTTGCGGATAGTCCGATACAAGGAGGGAAGTACGAAACTTCGTGTTTTATAGTGCCTAGAGATCGTAAACAGCCTCGGCTTAAAAGCAACGCTGTAATCATTTCCAAGATTACAGAAAAGGTACCCGTCTGTCCAGTACCGGCCTATATAAATGACCACTTCAAACAATACCCATTGGCGGATAACTCATTTGGGAAACCAGGTCCAATCGATTTCCTATTAGGAGCCGATTTGTTCGGACATATCTTAATGGGTAAATGCGTGAGACGGGACGGATATCCTAGCGCTTTCAAAACTATTTTCGGGTGGGTCATCATGGGACCTATACGCTCTCATTCCACCGTACAAGATACATCCATTTCGCTCTTGTCATCTTGCGACCAATCGCAAGAGAGAGCATTGGACAAAACAACTGAAACACTTCAGGAAATCGAAACGATTGCTCCAGTTGTCGAACCAAATCCTCCAACTGTTAAGGGAGAGAGACCTTTTAGTTCAACTCACCCTCGGAAGTACCGCGGGCCTTACAAGGTCCAATCACCATTAAAAGAGTTTTCTCCACCAGATCTGAGTTGCTCTTATTACACTGCATTACCTCGGTTCCCAAAATTAGCGCACCGGATTAACAAAATTCCCTCATTGACAGAAAACTATTCCAAATTGGCCGACAACTACCATGTTTTGTCAACCGTTGGTAAGGGTCGATATTTTACATCATCATTGTGTATTTGAAGACAACTTCGATTGGTATTCGACGCATCTTCGCCTATGGAGGTTGGATCTCTAAATGACCATTTCCTGATTGAGCCTAAGTTTCAATTGGATATTAGGCACGCGTCCCTTAATTTCAGGCGCTTTCGATTTGTTCCGCCCTCGGAGTTATGTCAAAGGGTTTTTCAGGTAGTAATGGATCACAATGCCCTACCTTACCACCAATTTCTATTTTGCAACACTACTTCTCAACCGATTGAGGAGTATCAATTGAATAGATTCCGGCCTTCCGGAATAAATTTCGTCCAGGTAGTAGTGCATTCAAATGTCCTACCTAACCAACAATTTTTATATCGTTGCGGTACTTCTCAACCCATTGAGAAGTCTCATTTGAATAGACTCCGGCCTTCCGGAATAAATTGCGCCCAATGCGCCCAGCAGCATTATTTCGATACGGATTCCCCATCCGTTACAATGCATGTCCGTTCCTCATCGCCATCCATAGATCTCCAAGGGATCCTCAGGGTGGGCGGTCACTTTAGCAACAGTCCGTTGCCCAGCAATGCAAGACTAGTAACATTTCTGACTGTAATAAAACCAGCATTACTTCCTCAGTTCCGATACTACATTGAACATTGAGCTGATCAGTTAATTTACCATTACTCTAGAATGTATCTCCACCCCACTCCGCAACTTTTGCATTCACACCAGGAACGACTTGACTGGGTTGTTTGGGATGTTTCAGCTTGTAGAACTATTCGGCATAAAATTGTCCGCAAAGGTACATATAGTAAGAACCGATATCGTTCGGAGAATTTCGTTCCTCCAATTGCCAATCTCCCTCCGTCGAGATTTGATCAAGGATGTCCGTATGCCATTAATAGCGTAGAATATTGTGGTCGTTTTCTTTTAAAATCGTTATAGCAACCCAATGGCAATAGGCAAAATTCTGATATTTGTATGTTCATAATTGAGCAGCGGAGCAGTACAAAAATTTGGAGCTTCACTCACAAACACATTAATATATTGCTTCCCAATCGATCAAATATCTTGTTTCCGGACTAGGGTTGTCAATTAAACTTCTCTGCATCGATGGTTCCGTGGGAACTAACATTTACCTGGAAGATCTCTAAATATCTTTCTTTTGAATTTTTGTGTACAGACAAAAATTGGTGGGCGGTGTGTTAAGGCCAGATGAAGTAGTAACCTTATAAAGTATTATTAGTTTTAATCATAAAAAATTAAATCATTTTTTCGTAAAAGAAAGAACATTGTCTTTACTTATTTTTCACATTTTTATTTAATATCATAATTTAAACGTTTAATTTCATAATTGTTTAGAATAATTTAATTTAAAAGGTAATTTTATTTGGTTTAGATATAAGTGTAATATTTGTAATAAGTGTGAAAACATATGTTATAAAAGTGAAGAGAGAAAAACAAAAGAGAGTCGAGCGGCTTTTGTTCGACCGGCTAGACCGAGCAAGACAGTGAGTTGACGCGAGCCCTTAGCCATGCACATCGTATGATCTTTGAAGCCCTAAGTTGTTTTTTGTGAATTTGAGACAGTGTTGACGCGAGCCCTTAGCCGTGCACATCGTATGCTCTTTATGAGCCCAAAGTTGTTTTTGTGAATTTTAAGACAGTGTTGACGCGAGCCCTTAGCCGTGCACATCGTATGCTCTAGAGGAGCCCAAAGTGGTGTTTTGTGTGAATTTGAAGAAGATACTAATTTGCTGCCCACCTGCAGGTGTAATTAGTTTAAACTAAGTCATCGATTCGACCAATTCGAATTGACCCAGTCGATCATCTCAACCTCTATTGTTTCACCATCTTCGCTCGCCCTGCCGACGAAAATCCTCTGTCGTCTCAACATCCAGCTCGCCCTGCCGAGAATCTACCATCTACTGAAACTACTTCGACAGACAGATAAGGGTTTTCATTATTATATCATTGCAATCAGAAAACCGCATAAACATTCATTATTTTGTAATAGATTTTATTTGTAATTTAATAGAGTTAAATTTACTATCGTAAGATTAAATAATATTTGTTTTCTTTTTGTTATTAATTAGTTGTTGATAATTTAGTTAATATTAGTAACTTCATTTCTCATTATAAAAGCGTTTAAATTGTTCTTTAATTTAATTAATTGTTTTTCATTCTCAAAATTATTAGTTATTTAATTTATGAAAATTGATTTATATTATTAGTTTAATAAAAGGTTACATTCAAAATGACATGCGATCTGGTATAATTGAATCAGAAATTTATTTTCCTTATCCATTTCGGAGCTCTCATCGAAAGGTCCAATAACTATTTCGAGGTTGCTCAAACACTTGCCTTGTACAAAAAACAATTCGCTTCACGGATTGTAGTGGTACAGGTTTCTATAAAAAAAAAACATTCTTTTAAAAACCTAGAAAATATTAAAAATGAATAGTTTGAAACAATGAAATGTCATAAAATTTGATCAGAAATAACTTCAAACTTGGTCAAACTTCCAATAAATAAATATACATTTCAATAGTCATAGCTGTGTCAGTTCATTAGGAATTGCAATTTTTTATCGATGGATCATTTTTTGAGAATTTAAAAATTTTAATTTGTTAAACATTCGTAATATTTCAAAGTCTGTTATTCGAATGAGCAAATTGGTTGTACATGAAAAACATTATGACATTTTTCCTTGTTTTGAGAAATTTCCTTGTCAGACAATTGCATTGCCCATTTGTTCTGAGGCAATGGTGCCATTCGTTTTAGATCCCTTTCTTTTGGATTTTAGTTATTATTTATAGTCTATTTATATTATTCTAGATAAACATATCTACTATACTTAAATAAAAACTATATTAAAGCAATTCAGACAGTTAAATTGCTAAAATACTATTCGTGATTTACTTTAATTTTTTATTATCTGTAAATGATGTTCTCAGAGAGTTATTAAAACAAAAAATTTAATTATTTATTTATTTATTTTCTAAAAACAACAAGTTCCTGTCTTTTCTCCCTACCTCAGACCATGAACAAGCATACTTTTCTCAACGTCTATTAGCATTTTTCGTAGTCTTCCCCCACGGTTGCTTCTTTCAGTTTTCCTATTGGAAATTAAATTGGGAAACTTTCCCCCCTTCATTTTTCTGATATAACTATACAATTCCAATCTCTTATTTTATATACTTTAAAGACGTTTTGTTGGGTTAGCATTCGCTCTCTGATTTCAACATTAGTCCTTCTTTCTAGTCTAGACGTCTTAGCACCTCTTATCCAAAGGTCCATCTCAATAAGAGGTAATTTTTTTCCCCGTAGTAGAGTAAGTAGAGTTTATCGTTGAAGCTATTAAGTAAATCATTTCGGCAAAGAGGAAATTGGGATGAAATGAAGGTTGACAAACACTTGTATTTCCTTAAGTAAGCTGCCTACAACACAACCTTCGGCCGAGGTGGAGTGCCTGCCGATGGAGTAATTGAGTTGTCGGTCATCCCCTTTCCATAATCACCGGAGCTAATTTGGATCAGGACGCTTTGAGGGCAGCCCGGGCCCTGGCAGGTTGTTGTGGGCGTAGCCAGCAGATGCTATCTCTCCAAGAGGCTAATGAACATCTCGTAATTATCAAGATCTGCCGTCAGTGGTGGCCGCCTGGATTAGGTGTGTGTCACGAAGGGGCTTATCTCGGCATCGGGGCGGTCCGTCTCAAGGCATCGTAAATTAACCCCGGAGCGAGGGTGCCTTTGTAAAAATGAGTCATTGGGAGATTAGGCCTGAGTCGGGGGCTCCCTTCTCAGCTTAGAGAGATGTGTGCTCAAGAAGAGATCCTTTCATGGTTGTAGTGTTTGAAATAATTTATCTCGAGTAATATTAGTTGACTTTTTTAAATGGGGAAGAAAATGGTCGAGTCGAGGCCAGGGAAATAATTTCGTAAATAAAATTGAACTAAATTTGAAGGCTAACGTTTCGATCCACATTGATGGCCTTCTTCAGGGCTATATACATGATACAAACAATTTAAATGATACATTAAAATTGTAAAGAAAAAAATATTAATTCGGTTCGGAATCTTATAATTGATAAATATTTAAGGTATCGTAACCTGACTCACTTCGTAGCATAGGAGGAGCTGAATTGATTCATGTACGACTTAAGATAGGATATACAAGGGTTACTCATACTCGCCTATTCACTTAAGAAAATCCACTAACGTGTGAGAAGTGCAATAAGAGCTTAACAATAGTCCATATCTTCGAAAGCTTACAAAAGAGTGATGCATTAAGTAGTGGGTCCTGCCAATGTATCGATGGTTTTGAAAAATGAGGAGAAATGAGTTAATAATGTCATCACCATTCAATGAAAAGAAGGACTGAATAAAAATATCTGATATCTCCTTTTTTATTTTCTCTTACGTTTCTTATATGTTTTTATATAAATATTTTGTTTTGGACGTATATTAGTGTATCCAAGTTTCATGTACAGTAATTAATCGGCGCCAAAACTCGGATTTATTGCTCCTAAACTGCGACAACAGAGCGTTGGAAATGTGCATTCGAGCAAACGCGGCACTCAACGTGCGGTGCAGACAGCTTTCGCATATCTAAATTTTGATGTAATATGTAACAAACACGTTCTTTTGACATGTTCATAACCTCTGCTATCTGTCTCACTTTAATTTGGCGGTCGTATAGCACCATTTGGTGAACTTTGGCGATGTCCGGCACTTTATAAATTTGTACCAAATTGAATTTAGGCGTTTATGACCTTACGCCACGATTAGATTTTACGCCTCGGATATAACAGGTAGTTCCATTACTGTCGCTGTGAGCGATATTATCGAACTATATTTTGCAGAATCAGTACGAGATCTTAACTGTACGACCTCGTAAACTTGATAGAGCTCAACTGTTGAAAACCAATTTCTACCAGCACATGCAGCGTAAAACGATTCCCTTCTCATCCCGGGACTCCATACCAAACATTCTATGTTTTCCTGACGGCTAATGAAATAGTTTTTAGCAATATTAATTTGAAAAAGTTTCTGTTGCGACTACAATGCACTAGCAATTATGAACGGACGCAGCAAATAGAAAAGTGAACTGCCGCAGAAAATGGGATTAGAAACCTTAATTTGCCGTGTTAATCTGGGGTCGGATATCGCTAATTGAATGTCAGCAACTGAACCTAACCTGATGAAATGTTAATTAGGACAGGAATGAGCCGGTTTTTATTTAGTGTTAACTTCAGTATAATTATCACGTGCAATTATAATTGCGAAATTTGCGAAATTTCATGATCTGCGTGCGAGCGAGTTATGTGCGAATTTATGAAGCGTTATAATTTGTTTAGGTTTATTTCTTTCTATAAGCACTTGTTCATCTATTATCATTTTATGATCATAAATGTAGACATGCGTATCTAATCACTAAAGAAATTCCACCAACTCGTGAGAAATGTAATAAGAGCTTAACATATCTTTGAGGGTTGTGCATTTTACAAAAGAACAAAATATAAAATCAATGATTTTGGAAAACAAGAAAAATACGTATTTAAGGTCATCACCTTCCTTTCAAAAGTAGGATTAATTAAACATGTCTGATACAGTTATCTCCTCCTTTTTATTTTTGTTATTAATATTTTTCTTTATATATTTTTTTTTTTATTCAATTTTTAAATTCACGTTCCAGTTTATTTTAATCCCTTTCTTATTTTCATTACATTCATTTCAATATATTTCATAAGAAACCTATATAGGTTTCTACAAATCTTGACTGTTATGGGAATATGATGTTTAGGTTCTTGAGTTTCAGTCAGTTTCTTCCAACTTCTTATGGCGACGTTTCGAGACTAGGTTAGTCTCATATTCATGACAGTGAAAAAATGAGCTTTTAGTAAAAACATTAAATAGCAGACTAAAATAAATACAGATGACACGTGTAAGTGTTAATGGATAGGGTGTACTTACAATTTCCAAAGAATTGATCAGTTTATCATCAATCAGTTATTTAGCAATATATCATAGAATGTTTATATTGCAAAAGCTATGATCAACGAATAACTAATCAATGTTTATGGAACAGCAGTTTTATTTAATTGTTGAATCATATTAGTCTATTTATTATTATATCACCAAGAATTAATTAAATTAGCATAACACGAGCTTAGACCTTGAACATCCGTTTTTTTTTTACAGCGCGATTTATATATTTCTCTATAGTTATCATTTCTTTTATATTTCGTTTGAAGCTATTTTTCTCTTGGTTTATCACTTTAGGTGCATCAAATTTAAATTTATGTTGAGTATTTCTAAAATGTGTAGTGAGGGCGAAACGTCACCTTAAGAAGTTGAAAGAAACTGACTGAAACTCAAGAACCTAAACATCATATATATATATATATATATATATATATATTTATATATATATATATATATATATATATATATATATATATATATATATATATATATATATATATATATATATACCAAATTGAATTTTGTAGGCGTTGATGAGCAATATGTTTTACGCCTCAAATTTCAAACAACTATAGAAAATAGACTAAGAATAAGAATTTTGGGGGTTTTTAAACAATTTCCTTTCGAAAAACTCATCATTTTCTTATTTAGAGCCTGACATTCTGCTGCACAAAATGCTTCTGGACGAAGTTTTAACTTAATGTTGATGGATATTGATATTTTATTACACATTCATAGCTCCTTTCTTTGAAATATTCTATCAAATTACTTCTCCCCCGAATTTAACTTTATCTCTTCTGCAGTGTTACTATATATTGTTTCCATTTTGATGGAGCTCTTTTATTGTATGACGAGGTTGAAGGTTTTCTACTTTTTGGACTTTTCGGCTGTTATCATTGAATCTCCAAAGAAAGATCAATCATCTGGGGATGCTAGTCACTGTATCCCTATAAAAAAGATTCAAGATGTTTCCTTTTATAGAATAATCTAATTTTTCAGGAAGTTCCTATTCCATTAGTGATACTGTGCATTCTCTGATGACTTTCTCTTTAGCGTAGTTTAATAATAATGGTGAAATTTCATCAACCATCAACCTGTCTTACTTTAGATTGGATCTTTAAAGGCTTGGAGGATTAGCCCCATGAATTTCACTTTGCAGTGGGTTTTATTTAGATTTTGCTGAATACACACTTTATTTTGTTGTCTAATCTTAATTGATTGAGATTTTGAAAAGGACTCTTCTATCAATTGAATCATAAGCCTTCGCAATTTCACAGTCTCTTGATCGCTTCTTCATTTACGTCATCACTTGAGGTTAAAGATTAGTTATATACTTGTTCTGTGTTTTCTAAAACCACATTGATATTCTCTAATTAGGGGATCAATCTTTTTCTGTTCATTAACAGTGTTTTGAAAAATTCGGTATGTTATATGGCAGAATGGTAACACCACTGTAGTTATTTGGGTACGTTTTGTCACCCTACTCGATGAGACAGCACTCATCCTGTTGTCCAGTCTTCAGGAAACCCCTGATTAGGGTTACCATATCAAAAAATGAAAATTCCGGAAAAAATTCCTCTTTATGAAACAAATTCGGGACATTCTTTTAAATATAATGTTAATGTCGTTTTGTAAGAAAACGAGCTAATTCTAGTATTTTTTTGTGAGAGTATGTAGTATGTGTATAATATTATAATTTTAATATTAAAAATTGACCATGGGGGATAGGTAATCCTCAAGAAAACATATATATATATATATATATATATATATATATATATATATATATATATATATATATATATATATATATATATATACATATATATATATATATATATATATATATATATATATATACATATATATATATATATATATAAAATTTCGACATTAAAAATGCATTTTATGAGATTTGTGACTTATAACTGTTTTAGGTTATATATGATTGTTAATTGATGCAGAAGATTTTTTTTAGAAAGATTAAAAAGGACGAAACGTCCTTCGAAACGTCTGATAATTTTAATAAATTAAGAATATATACAGACTGGATAATGTTTTTCCCCCATTTTTTATGGAAATTGAAGATTTATAGTGCAGTATTTTCTATCGTTTTTTTTCTTTTAAATATGTGAAATGTTCTATAAAACAATTATGAACGATCCGGAAGTGTTAAAATGTATTTCTCGGAGCACAAAATATAAGAACGATGATCTTAATAGTAATGTAAAATTTATTTTTAATAAAAATCTTGAGTTTATTTGATTTTTTTATTTATTTATTTACCTTAATTGTAGAAAATCCGGAAGGTTTAGAATTCCCCCCCGCATTCCGGACTTAGACCGATATTTCAGGACATGTCCGGAAAACTCCGGACGTATGGCAACCCTATCCCCGATTCCCGAAAATGTTGGATGATTTCTGTCAGTTTCTGCTTACATTTTTTTTCAAGCTATATTTTTTTAGTTGGATATTTTAAACTTAATTTTAATAAAATAGTCTGGTTGAGATTAATCTAACTTTGAAATACCTCAAAACTAACTTATTTCTAAAAGCAATTTGTGTTGGTATAAATCTTTGACCTTAATCCGTTCTTAAGACTAAGCTCGTGTTTGGTGCGAACTAGAGCAACTGTATTTACATTATTGGGTATTAGATTCTTAGTTCACTTGAGGTAAACCTATTTCCCATTCTCGCTATTGTTCTACTTTAAACTTAAACAGTGGCAACCCTTGTTGTATTATTTATGTTTAAATATCTACATTGTTTATTTGTTTGGGATTAATTAGGTATTTATAGCCATCGATATGAATTATTTTTACACCAGTATTTTAATTAATATATTTTAATGTTTCAACAATAAATGTAACTAAAGCTGTTCTGTTAGTTTCCAGATATTCTACCTCATGTCTTTGCAGAAATATTACATCTTATAACTATACTACATATTATTCACATAATTTATTTCTGTTAATAATTGTACTGACATAAATAAAGATGTAAAATTGAAAAAAAAAATGAATATATATAAATATTTATAAGCGATATAAAACACGTTCAACTCAAATAACTAAATTAAGTTAATTTACGAACGAAATTAAAAAAAATAATAATAACAAGTAAGATTATTACTATTATTGAAAGTTATTATCTATTAAATTATATTTATTCTGCTACTAAATTAAATATTTTCTCCTTATTGCTTTCGAAAGCCATCTTCAAAGCCCTGATATATTATTCTATAAGAAATAATACAGTCCAGTCAACGAATGATTCTAGAAGGAAAGTCAAAAAGCGGAAAGAACAACTAGTATAGGTTGTTTGGGGTTGTTAGTAGTACATATAACATACTAAAAGTCCTTGAACTTGAGAGCTCAACAGGGGGGAGGTAAAATGTAACTTGTTTTGTATTTTCTCCTCTATCTCAGTCGAGGTTAGCCCTACAAAGAAATATACAGGTACTAGATTAAAGATGATAAAATTCTCTACAATTTTGATCCTTTTAATTGTTTTGCTATCTGTAACCGTTAACAAGATATGCTCTCTACAAGAACGATAATTTTCTAAAAAAACATTTTTCGCAACACATTTTTCCCCAACTTATATATCCATTGCCTTATACATTTATCCCACAGAAAATTCATCAAAAAGAAAGTTGTAGACAGTTAAATTTCATTCAAAATTGGATTTTGGTTCAACATTTTTTAAAAATTAAATCGAATGTTAAAGCCATGAACTAGCGCTTATTAAAGAATGTTTTGTCATTATGTATCATTCATTCTATTTACTTTATCATTCATTCTATTTACTGTATTATTAAAGATACTGTTGACAATTTTAATGAATAAAATAATTTTTTAAAATCATATAAAACAACTAAGAGAAATAAAGAAATAAATAAGAGGCTGGATAAAGTTGACTTGTAGGGCCATAGGTTTGATTAATAGATTAGGTCGGCTACGGGGCAGCTTAAAGTATGGGCTTTGATTTTCATCTAGATCGGAAATTAGAAACAGAAATATGGCGACTGTAGTATCAGATAGCGCTCGGGTTTACAATATACACGGTCTATCGTTGTCTGTTTTCACTAGCGATTGTTTTTTCTTTTACAGAGTTTATTGTTATTGCACCGTAGAATGTCGGTATCTCTTCCGTCATCTTCCCCGGTATATATTGTTTCATTCAACTGTCACTATTTGAACATGAGTGATTGAAGTTTTATTTAGATAGAGTGGCTATTCTGAAAAAATAGGGATAACAACTCCATATATTAATTTATATATCGATATCTACTTTTCTAGACTGTTATAAATAATTGTTACTTATGGTTCTCGAGATTCATTCAATTCTTATAACTTCGTTTTGGTAACGTTTCACGTCTATGTTGCTCTTATAATCATGCCTAAACAGTGAAAAAAATGATTTTTAGTGAATTATATTAAATAACACACTAGCCTGAATGTAAAATTGACTCGTGTAAGATGATAATATATAAATGGTTCTCACAAATTTTGTTGAAACGATTCAACAATTAAAATAACATTGCTAGTCATAATAAAACATACTTATTTCGTACTCTTTACAATATTTACATATACCGGCAAGTATTGAAAAGTTATTAGGCACCGTTTATGTATTAACATCTGACATGTAACAATTTTATGTTTAGACTAGTGTGTTGTTATTTAATATGATTCACTAAAAGCTCATTTTTTATTGAATTATGAGACCTACATAGTCACGAAACGTCCCCAAAAGGAAGTTGAAAGAATTAAATGTATTTCAAGAAATATCAGTAAAACTTATACATATTTATATTTGTGTATATGTATATGTATATATCTGTATATATATATATATGTATATATATGTATATATCCATAAAACTATATATTGCGTATAGAGTCGATAATTGAGTAGTTTTGTAAGTAATCGGGTTATTTTTAATAAAATTTAATATTATGTTTTCGTTTGTATAATTACTCATTTTTTATTTCTTTTATTATCTACAAATTTTTTCAATTAACTATTATTTCAACTTACCCAATGATTTATTTTCATCTATAAATTTACTTTATTCTTCTCTTCTGTTTCTCTAAGGCTATAAATAAAGCCCATATTTCATTCTAAAGGTATTGGTCCTGGTATAGATAAGTAATTTATTATTATTTAATTAAATATAAATGTTCAGAATACCTGAAAAAATTACAATTAATAGAAAAGCGTTGCTCCTATTATTGCATGGACAGAAGTTTAATAGTCATAGAAGCAACCATCTTAGAACTCCAAATTAACGATAAATAAATCAATATTGCTCCAATCCATATCCAACTCCAATATTAAAAATGTATAATAATAAATATTAGAAAAAATTTCTATGTCAATCTTATAGCTAACTCAAATCAGTACGTATAGTTAGGTCAATAATAAAAATTCTTAAAAAGGTAGAGTCTATAAAACGTATTTAGTTTCTATTAGGTTATTGTTCTGTTAACAATTTCTAAATATATTATATCTTTACTGATTTATCCAAGTATAATCTTATCGATTGAATCGATACTGAATAATTTTTACTCCTAATTTTATCATAATATTGGACCAAATCGAACATGCCATATTTACCAAATTTGGAAATATGAAATGTTGGAATGTCATTAAACCAATTAAACCAAATTAGAATGTCATTAAACCAATATGTGACCATCCAGGTACATCACCACAGTCCCTCAACATCGTGCAATACCGTGTACTTGTATACAATCCGATATATACAAATTATGTATGTTATTCCGATACAAACCATTCATCAATACCGGATTAGGGGTAATGGGCATTATATCCGTGACATATATTGAACTGCTAAGATAATATCTGTTTGCATATGGACCCTGTTATAAGCCCTTGAGAAGACCCGCAATATAGTTCGAAAAGTTGGCTTTAAAATAAATTGTTCTAATTTTAAGATTTTATCTGACCTTCACATGCACCATTTTCTTTCTCATATGTATTTTTCACTTTCTTTATATAAAAAAAAACATTCGGTAGTGAGGAAGCAATAGATCACTTATCAATGTATAAGCAATGAGAAAATTAAAACATACCTGTTTAGCATAAGTTAATTAAAATGTTAACATTTGAAATGTATAACAGTAGATTTCAGAACATCCTTCAGATATTGAAAGCCGTTGGAAGTTGGTGGAGAGCTCTAAAATCTTAAGCAGCAATAAACAAGAACTTAAGGGTAAAAGAAGCGAAACAATTGATTAATTTTTTTTATTAATTAGAATGTAAACAAAATAAAAACAAAACTTTGGAGAATGGTGAAGAAGGCCTCAGGTGTGTTATTAAGTAAGAGACTGTACCGCAAATAATTAAAATGTAAACATCGTAAAATATTATATCAAAAAGAAATGTTAAATAGCTAATTAAATGTAAATTGGCATGTATTGAATGCTAAATAAAGATAGCATTGCAATAGCAAATGAATCTTTTGCATTTATTAAAAGCTCTAAATACATCTCTAACAAAATTTTGAAGGAAAATCGAATAGGAAAGTAATTGTTGGGACCCCTAATTGTTGGGAAATGTTTAAATCAATAAATGTAATGAAATGTTATATATTTAATAGTGTATATTATTCATTACGAAATATAAATCGTTTGTATGAGAATAATACACAATTCATAGTAGTCGATGAACTACCGATAACTAGAGCATTCGATCCATTGTTATAATTATCCAGTATCCATAATTATAAATAGCAAATTAGAGATTATTGTTGTTACGAATTTTGTTTACATTGTTAACAATTGATTACACAAAAGCCAATGTTAATTAAAAGCTTTAATAATAATTAACATAATAATAAGGGGAATAAAAATAAGAATACGGCTTTGCCCAAAGGCTCCATTACGATACCATCAACCTCTTCTTACAAATTTCCGTCCACGGTCCTCCACCCTCATTCACTAGGTCATTAACGCAATAGTTGACTGAGGCTTCGGTCTACCCGTCGGAATTGTACCAGTACTTGTTAGTAATTCGTTCGTTACTAAGCTCAACAGGATGACAATCCTCAAGCGACGATTAAACGATACGATAGTATTGGGGGGTCCATGGTTAGCATTTCCGCGTTGTACAATCTCCTAAATGCTCAAATCGTACCCCTCTTTTTCAGGGCCGTATACCTCACTTTATTTATATTATTAAAAATTAACGGCCACATTTCACAATCCTAAAGTACTGTTGGAAGAAGGATAGTTTTATGTATTGGTGAAGCAATTGTAATAATATTATTAATGATGCCCTTAAGATTCTGAAGAGGTCCTTAAAGATAGGCCTTGTTCAGAAATTAGAAAAAGACAGAAAATAAAGAAACAGGTCTTTCTTGCCAAGTTCCCAGACAGAGTTTCTACTATGTTGATTATAATCTACAAACTTTAAAAAAAAAGTAGGTAACACCTTGTAATACAAATTATAAAGTTATTAAGTTTGATTTTATGAAGTTAATACATTTGTATATTTCCAAAATGAACCACATTAAAATTTAATATTTAGTCCATGCAGTCCGTTAGTTTAAAATTCTTCAATTTTCAGATAAAGGTATTGGCCGAGATTATGTGAAATGTATCAAACCACGAGGACAAATGTAAACACGCACTGGGTTGATTCATACTGGCGATGTGTCTTCCGTTATCAATTGTATTGATCGTATGCAGCATCCTCGATTATATAGGGCCGACATTACTGTCTGGTGCAAAACATTTTCGGGCTTTTAATAGATTTTTTTAATTAAAAGAAATTGATCACTATAAATAATGATCATTTTATTACCTTTTATCACAATCATGAAGCAGTAATAATACAGGTTATCTTGTGAATTATAATAAAAGGCAGTGAATCCGAATGATTGATAGCGATAACCCAAATCATTCATTGATAACGCGATCCTCCCACCTTCGTCTTGGTCTAGCCCAAGTACACTTATAAGTCAGCTCAGCATTTATTTACTTTCTAGAGATTCATTACTTATCAAACCCAACAAAATTATTTTCTCCTATATCTGTATCTTTATAACGCGACATATTCTACCTCTAAACGTATATTTCGTCTAATCTTTATTTATTCAGAGCCTTATTCTTTATAGGCTTAAATCGATTCTTGGTTACCGGTTTTATGTCAGTTTTACAGTCTCAGCATCAAGACATAACAGGACCAAATCAATGTCTGCTAATGTAGGACATTATATTTTAACACGCTTTCATCAGCTTCGCCTTTATGCACGAATGTGTTCGCCTTTATGTGTACCAATTTTTCAACTCGATTTTCCGCCACTTCAAAACATCGAATTAAATTGAAACCCTGCACACTTATAAAGGACAGATGACAATACAATAATATAAGAAGTTTGTCTCATTATCCTAACCAGGATCTTCAGAATAAACGATTTTTCACATACGAAGACATGGTAGTGTCTTGTGTTTGGCAGTAACGTAATTAACTAAAAGTAGGCATATAAAAAATCATTTAAAATGCGCTTTAATAGAAAATAAACTAAAATGTCAAATATAATTTATTTAAAACTAGGAATTGACTGATGCATAAAAATTCATTATTTCAATTTAAAAAATCGGGGTGCTTTTAAAGATATTTTCACGACTCTAATTTTACCAAGATCAGTCACAAAATTATTTACGACCATTAACATCAAGTTCCCCTCGCCTTTTTTTTTACTTTATAGTGCGTTTTTTCGTTCATCTTTCTATTTTAAACTTATTTTCGACTGTTTAGTCTTTAAAACCATTATTTATTTATATAATTTACATTTTTAACTATTGTTTTCAGTTATTTCGAATATGGTAATAAGATCAATATAAGTTTTGAAAGAGTCGACAGCCCGGACGAAATGGATGCTTAAATTAGACGCAATCTGTTGAGGACAACGAAAAGCCGACTTTAAAGAGGAGGAACAAACATGGAAGGCGCTCAAGAATTAAAGACAGAAGTGGACTAAAAACGACAGAGAGAGAGAGAGAGAGAGAGATAGAGAGAGAGAGAGAGAGAGAGTGGGGGGGGGTGTAGGGGGCGCGTGTAATAAACTTAATTGGAGTCCCTTGTCTATGCCGGCCTAATGAATAGTAAGAACCTTCTCCCTCTCTCTCCTAAATCCCTGGTGCTTCTCCTTTACCTGGCTGAAACTTTCCTCTTTCTGTTTGTACTCCGCTAAATAACTTTTTTTTTTTCTTTCAAAGGAGCTATATGACTAGGTCTCTTTAAGAAGTAAACTAATACATCAAATTGAATTGCTGAAGGATCGTACACTGGGTTTCGGTTTATTAGAAACAGATTAAACGATTTAAATTGCTTAACACTAACGAAGACATGAAATTCGAAAAATACATATGGCGATACTAATACATATATGGTATTTTATTAGTTATTGATTTTTAAATATTTTTATTTGAAAAGAAAAGATATGTCCAGGACAGGGACACGAACGCGGCTCGTCCAGATTGCTAGTCTGGATCTCTACCAATTGAGCTATCTTGGCTGTATCAGGCTCGCTCCCCAGTCATGGGGCTCGGTCCCGGTCCTGAACAGATCTTTTCTTTTCAAATAAAAATATTTAAAAATTAATAATATCAATAACTAATAAAATAACATAAATTATAATAATTATAATGACGTAAGTCAACAAAATCCAAATTAAATAAATGTTCAAAGAACATTCTTCCCCTCGTATACATTGCAAATTGCGAGAACGTGGGGACATGGGATCAGAGAAAAGAAAGGATATGACCATGACCGGGGAGCTTGCCTGATACAGCCAGGATAGCTCAATTGGTAGAGTTCCAGACTAGCGATCTGGGCGACCCGGGTTCGAGTCCCGGTCCTGGACATATCTTTTCTATTCAAATAAAAATATTTAAAAAGGTGATCCTAATAGTAAAGTTAATAATACTTATATAAATGAGATGGTATCATTAGATTGTCAGGATAATGTAGGGAAGCGGGATAGCTCAGTGGAGGAGTGCTGAGGTCAAGGGTTCAAAGCCGGCAAGGCAGATACTTTATTTCATCTGATAACATCCGAGAATGGACCCTGTGGGATCTGGAGACTCTTCCGGGACTTATGCAGCCACTATAGAGTGGGTACCCTAAATAGAGGTATTTAAACCCATTATAGTTTCGTAGTTTGTCGATAAAAGAATTTACGATTATCTGACTGGTGAACTATTTCTATTTTATCATTAACCAAACAAACTCCCCAGAAAGAGACAAAAAGCAACCTTGTTTAAAGATTATAAAAATTTGTAGTCGTTTGTGTAGTGTTGGTGAACAACGTTGGTGTCTCTATTTGATAAGTCTATTTGGACTGTTGGTGTGAGGTATGCTGCACTTTGTCTTGTTTGGTCTGATTTATCGCTAAATATGTCCTGATGATGCCTGAATCAGCAAAACGTCGACTGATTGTTGTTTTTTTTTAATGTTTTAAAGACGTAAGACTTTCTTTTGGGATTTTCCCCATTGCATCCTATTTATAGAATATTAAACCATTGTATGAAATTTTATTTATCTGTACAAGGGATAAGTAGCGCAGCTGCACCCTACTGACTGACTGATAAGTGACCTATAATAGTCGTCTCATTTGAAGGGTGCGTAACTAACTTATGGGCTCTATCTGGATAACACAGTCCCGCCCCTAACAACTGGTGCCCTCAGATAGGGGCGCATCATCCCAGATATCTATCAAGGGAGTGACGTGTGACGAGGACTTATCTGCCCTATAAAAATCCGCTTCCCTCTCATAGCTTTCGAAACCGCTTGATGACATAAGCGCTATCTATATACATTGGAAGAAACTACAGCTGAGAAATGGCACTTTGAGATGTGATGAACTTATTTATTTGCATTTAACACAATTCTATGCTTAGCATAATATTAGTATACCTTGGTTCTCCTGGTCTAGCCAGTATTTATAGGGCCAGAATCTATCTGGATCTTATTTGAGCACTTTTTTTTATTATAATATCCTGATTTTACTGGTTTATTAATTAAAACTTCCTTGGTTCTAACTGTGTTAGTAAGTTATTTATATTATAAACATCACTGTTTTTTCTCAACTACGCAATAGTACGAAAAAGTCTTCTAATAACTATATAAACGAATTGTTAAAGAGCATTCTTCTCATGTATAATTAAGATATTTAGGCCAACGGCCATACCACGTTGAACACACCGGTTCCCGTCCGATCACCGAAGTTAAGCAACGTCGGGCGTGGTTAGTACTTGGATGGGTGACCGCCTGGGAAGACCGCGTGCTGTTGGCATCAAAGAAAATACTAATTAATTAATTAAAGATATCGGGCTGTATAGGACTTCAAAGGAAGTCTTTAGCCAACATAAAAAAAAAAAAAAAAAAAAAAGATATTTATGCTATATATAAATAACATTATTATTATTAATTTAGCTCAACAACTCACAACCTTATCTTGGCTTGTCCAGCAGCACTCGCCAAGTAACTCGGATTCTGTGCTGCAGCCATCAAACTCCTTACTCTTTCGTTCACCTGCGACACATTGCAACTTCCAAGTCTGCGTCACCCGAATAACTGTTTCCTTATTATTCCCACCTTAACCTGCCAGCTTTAATGATTGCGACAAATTCAGGCTCGTTTTAGAGCCTATAGATTTCTCTATTTCTTTGCCTTCACCATTGGCCGTTCTCAAAGGTGGGCCCGTAAGTTCGGCAGAGGATTTTTCCTTTCAATAGTAATGATTTCTCTTTCACCTGCCTTTGCAGTAGTCCATGTCTGAGAACCATAAGTCAAATCAGTGTGGATGAGTGTTTATCAGACGATGACTTTGGTGCGCTGCGAGGCAATTCAGCTAGATGGGTGTATTTTTCTATACACCTTTCTGTATATACTAACAACGATTCGCTGAAATCATTCTTTTCTGCATCTCCGCCAAGATCATATTGCACGTAATGTAACGAAAATCATGTATCCCTACGATACTTGTCCTATATAATCACTATATTGTGTCTTTATGTAACCTTAAACAACTTAATTGTCTTTTGTGGTGACCTATTCAAAGATCTAAGTAATGACCACAATTACTTTGGCACTTTAAAGTAGTAGGCTAACTAACATAGTTTACTAATTTCACAATGACGTTTTGTGATTAATTGACTGTATTATTATATAAACGAAAATAATTGATTATTTGAAATTAAATGTGTATCGTACGCCTTGTTTTATTTTGGAAAGTAAATTATTCAGGCGAGCATGTTTTCTGCAAGAAAGTTTGCTATCCCATGCGGCTCCAAATATTTCAGTCGCCTGGTTATAAATAAAAACAGTAACAGGCAGAATTGACTCTATATTATTTTATTATAGGGAAGGTAAGTTTTTACACGGGGAGAAGGGCGAATAATAGTGATGTAAGTATTTGGGCTATTCGTAAATGAAAATTATATGTATATATATATACTAGTTTGATTTGGGATGTTTTTATATATACTTCATTTGGTACTCTCGTCATAATATTCAATGGCAATTACGAAACACTTTAACCTTGATTACGATTCCATTTATCTGAGTTCGGCAACTTAACCTCTAAATCGTATAAATAAGTGTTGTACTTCGTCTGGTTTATACAATAATTAAGCGATAGAAGGTGTTTCAATTCACGAAAACGTAATACCAATTTAAGTCATTAGAGGCTTAATAGATTTTTTTTATTATTCGCATCAAAGGATTTAGCATTTCTCGTCAATCTTTCCTCAGGACTAAGCGGACTTAAAATCTGGAATTTGATAGAATCGTACTTTTATAATTATTTATAATTATTTTTATAATTATAACTTCGACAAGTCGCCATCGAAATAAGTCAGTGGAAATTAGATTTTCTCATGCTTAAGATAAACTTGTGGAATAAATTTAATGAGAATGGTGAGGAAACAAATTGGTCTTGAGCAATTCCTGAAAATTTGAATGAAATCAGATTTAAGTACAGACATCCAAATTTCTTGACCTTAAAAAAACGAGTGACATGTTTTGATTCCGAAGAAAAAAACAAAGTCACATTCAACATGTCACATGTTCACAAAGTCACATTCTAAACTTTTAAGTAACATGCCACCACACTACTCTCTTGCCTGCAATTGATACTGATTTGATTTTTTACTATTTCGTTATTCCATATCTTATAAATTGAAGTGAGGTTAATTACACAGCAAGTAAATGATTGATAAATTTGCTTATTGTCTTGTTATAAAGCGTTTATGTTTATTGATTTAATGCCACTTCATGCTGATATGGGTAATAGGACGGCGCACAGTGTTTCGATTAGTAGGAGCTAGCTGGACAAAATTGTTTTTCGGGATTTTTGCATTCATAAAAAATAGTTTTTAATTAATTACAAGTGAATTTATGAGGATTCCTAGGATAATAATTAGAAAAATTAAAATAATGCATAATTAAGACAATATACAATAATAAAACTGATATAGATCCGTATTTATTCTGGGATAAGTTCTTTTAGAATTGTGATATGGAAAATAAAATATAAACTATAATTTCTTAGATTAGAATACAATTACACAAGAAGGTACCGAAAGGTAACAGAAGGTTTTGTTAATATAGAAGCCATAGTTTTCACGACCTATTTGTAATTCATATAATAAAGGAGGTTCTGAAAAAAAAAATACAATTACAATTTAATTAATAAATGAAAATAAAAAATTAATGAATATAAATTAGGAGTTAGCTCGCAATAACGAATTAAATGAATGAAAAAAATATAAATATGATAACAATAAATATAAAGAAATAAAACTATTAATATTTACATTTATACAAGTTTTATGCAAAACAAAACAATAATAAAATAATTTAAGAAATAAAAGAAAAAAAAACTATAATTATTTTAAAAATAAGTGTGTGTGTATAAATATACTCCCTTACATACATATATATACCATTGAATGAATGAATAACGGAAGAAAATGTAATTATAAAACATCAAATCATTAATGTGTAATATTTGTTTGGTTTGTACTTAGCTCATGATGAACAGTGAGTTTTTCTTTGAAGTGAAAGCTTGTAGCTCTTAAGTATTTATTTTGCTAATGATTAAAGTTTGATAATGGATATATCAGGGCGGAACGTCAGCCCACAATAAAATAAATTTCATTTCATTTTGATGTCATTAATGGTGATTGTAATATCTTTTTTATTTATATATATATTTATATATTTGTGTCGGTGTGTATAAATAATGTGGTAATACAATGTAAAGATTTTAATTACTTCATATCAACCCCCCACCCAAAAACAGGGTCTTTTCTACTTTATGAGTGTCAGTTACTTTTTAGTAACTTCTGTCAATTACGTCATTTTTAATTAACTGAATACACCATATGACTATTATATATATATATATATATATATATATATATATATATATATATATATATATATATATATTAATATATACTACTACTGCTCATTCATCCATCCAAAAATTTTTAATAAAAAAAATATGCTAAATAAGATATATAATAAATTGGAACAATTGCTTGCCATAATCATTTTTATTTAATTTTCAGAGTCCTCTGTAATGTTTTCGAAATATATTTTGGTCGAAAGAAACTCTAAGAGATAAGAGTTTCTTTCTTCCTTTGGGTGCATCAACCATTCTTCAATAAAATAAAGTACTCTAAAAAAATGTACTCGAGTGTGCTGGCTAAAATGTGTCTTATTATTCACAGGAGGAGAGGAAAGGTGGAGCTATTAAATGTAGAAAAATTAGCCCGGGTACAAGTGGTTAAAAGGCATCTTCATCACTTCAAAGTTTCAAAATAAGGAAAAATTGTTCGGCCAATAGAAAAAAAATTAAAATAGTTTGATTATCAGAAGAATTTCTTATTTCGAAAAAATAGCACTTACCAGTATAATTAATATCCATGTTCAACGATTGGTTCGATAAAAGTAATTGAACAACAAATTTTTTAATGAAGGAAATTTATATTTTCTTATAATATAAAGAATTTATAATATTGTAAATTTATATTTATCACTCCACTCCCAGACTAATTATATCCTTCATTACGATCTTCCAGTCAACTATTTTCCTCTTTATAATAATTAAAATGATGCCTTGAATTTCACTGATTTATTCTATTGCTATGATTACTTTGGGCCCTAACCCTCAAGCTGTGATGTGTGTCAGACTTGATCAAATATTAGATTACCATGTTTTGAACTATTGTTTACAATATTCCAATACCATATTTCAGATTTCTTAACATGACTTTTGTTCTAGCACAGTATCGAAACACTGTGGGCTACTTTGATTTTCCCGCCATTTATCAGAAATTTTGGAGGAATAGTTAGCCAATCTTATTTTAATTTTCCTTTCAGAGTCCTCTGCAAGGTTTCTAAAATTTAATTTGGTCGAAAAGAACTATATAATAAAAAAAATAAGGCTTTTTCTACCATTCTTCAAAAAAATCCTTTCTTGAAAATAATTACTCTAAAATTAAAAAATAAATGTTGTACTCAAGTGTGCAGGTTATAATGCATCTTATTATTAATGGGAGAGAAGCAGCTATGAATTATATAAAATTTAGCCCGGATACAAATGGATGGAAGTCATTTTCATCACTTAAAAGTTTCTAAATGAGGAAAAATCCTTCATGCATTTAAAAAAAAAAAATTGATACATTTTGGTTGTCAGAAGATTTTTTTAATTGGAAAAAAATAGCACCTATGAGTACATATATTATCGATATTCAACAATTTATTCATATAAAATTATTAAAACTTTAATTTTGTGCGGTTGAAATGAAGCTTTGAATACAACTGTTTTAGGCTATTTCTTTGGATTCATTACTTCGGACTCTATTACTGACGAGATGAAGTGTGCCAGGCATAAAAGAATATTGGATTTCTAGGTTTTGAACAATTGCAATATTCCAATAAAAATTTTTTTTTTTTTTCAAATCATGGCCTAAACATTAGGCAGAAAATTTGGTATAAAATAACAGTCATTTCCTGCACCCCTTAACCATTTTTAACATTGATCAAGATACAAACAGCAATTTCCTCTTCAAAGATAACAAAATCATTTATTACGTGTATGTCATTTGTGTAACTTATATCTATTGTTGATTGAACCATTATACAGCTATAAGTATATACAACTTAGCTGGTGATACATTACACTTATAAAGGGAGGAGGGAATAGGTTGACCGCTTTGACACGTGTATATAGCGCACTTGAAAAGGTAGTTTGTTATCCCCCACTTCATATCGTGCAATGCAAATGAGCTCGGAGATAAGCACCAGTTTCGTGATCTGTCCCCCGGCCTCCGACCGCTACATAAATCTTACACGCGCGTACTCTTTTCTGATACACACATTGAGTCACCTCCCTCTGCAATGCCCAACCGTTACCCGGCAACATTGTAATCCGCCACGATCAGGTGTGTTCTGGAAACATTCGTGTAATAAATAATTCAGCCACACTATTCATATTATTTATACTCATGATATATTTTATATGATTAATGATGATTCAATGTTTGTTTTTGTTTTGTAGATAATTTTCAAAGGAAAACAGGAAAAAGGACCATCTTCCAGAAAAAAGGTATTAAATTAGGCTGTGTGGTTTTCTTGATTTATTAAGAGTTTGGTTTGCGCTCTATACAGCTTGTGTTTTGACTTAGATGAAGCTATTGATCAAGCTATCCAGCTACTACTTCTATCTAATGAAATGTCATTAATCATAAAAATTATTTTTAAAGAAATATACTCGAGAATATATAATAAATAATTATTTTAGATTAAAAAAAAACAAATTGAACTAAAAATATATATAGTATATACATGCAGCCCCGGTGAATATGTGGTCTGAATTTTTTTTAAAGGGAGACCTACGTGGAAGCGGAATCGTGTAATTTTTGGTTTGAACTGGTTTTAATGCCTGACATAGCCACTTTTCCACTACGAAAATAACACGATACGAGTTCCCTAAGTGCAAGAAACTCAATTTGACTAAGCCACTTATTCACCGGGCTGTAGATATATAAACGTCTATATAATTATCAGTTAATTACTCTAATTTAAAAAAATGTTAATTACAAAAACAATACAACATAGTCTAAAAATGCTACTCTTGTTCTGCTTGTTTTTTTTTCTACAGGTAGCAGATTGTTCGATTCATCATACTAAAATTTAAAATTTCATAAACATAATGATAAGAATAGATAAATAAACAAAATTATCACAGAGCAGCAATGATAGGAGATTAAGCTAAGTTCGGAGTACTGTTGCATCAAATATATTAAATTTCTAAAATCGTACTTAAAAAATCGTAAAACAAAGAATGGAATACTTCGTGTCATTCTCCAATTAACCAGTATCTGCTTATTCAGAGAAAAGAAATATTTTGCAAATTGTTTATGTATATAACAGTGTATAATAACTTTCCTTGGCGATATCTATCCTTACATATCGACAGGTTGTATATAGTTTTTTATGTTACTGGTAATCAGATTACAAATAAATATAGTACTTAAGACTAAGCCACTATATAAGCCGCCTCAATCCTCTGCAGACATGCATGGCAAACATGGAAGCGACTCTAATGACTATCAGTTTGTAGATTGTATGCCTAGAACCTAATGAATCTGAGGAAAGCCTGTGTTTTTGCATGATAGCTTTGAGTGAATATGGCTAATAGTTTGCGAAAAACTTTTTCGAGAATATTTCTTCAGTGAGTTCTTCTTTTAGCTTATCTGTATTATCTATTGTTATGGATGAATATTTGAAATAATATGATTTCTATAAAATATATTAGTTTTATTGGTTTCAGCCTTTTACATCAATTCTATCAACTTTTATATACATTTCTTCAAGTAAGGCAAACTGTAATAATCGCCATAAAAAAAAAAAAATTATTATGCCATTAACGTCATTTTATGGTACTATGACTTATCAGACAATGGTACAGTGGGAGTTATAAAAAATTGGTAAAATTTTCTAATTAGGATAGATTTATTTAACGAGTACATAACACCTCATAGGCACCGCAATTTTATGCCTCCTTCTGAAGAAAGCAAAACCAACAATTTTTTACTCCCTTTGATATGACCGCCTGCCAGACCTTCATCTAACCACTTTACCCCAGGTAATCTTGATGTTTTGTGACTTAATGTAATAAAAATAAAGTAATTGTTTATTAAAATCCGTTTTTTTATTAATTTTTTTTTAATTTTACAGGAAAAATATTATATTTACATATTCAAATTTTAAGTTAATTAGATTATCTTTAAAATATTGTTAATGTAAATTGTGAATGACAGAAGCTCTAATACACCAACTGCACAGATATGCATTTATGCGTTTACTTTCAGATGGCAATAATAATAGTAATGAATCGTTAATAATAATAAGACTTAGCGAACCCGAAAGTTCGATGCCGATTCCACCAATCTCTGTTACTAACTTTCGTTCATAGGCCACTACCCAAACCCAAATCCCCCAGATCAATCTTAACACAAATACAATTGTTAATAGAAAAAAACAAAAACGGTTTGAATGATAAAAAATTCCATCTGGAAAAAAATTATTGAAAAAATAAGAAATAAATACGAACAATTATTAAGTTTCTTCCAGAATATAATTCGTGCTTTATCCGCATGCATACTCTTTGCATTTAGACCTTATGTTTTTGCACATTATTCAGGGAGAGAAATATAATTTAAATCAACTGATGGCTGATTTCTAAAAACATGAATATCTTCAATGTAATTCGTTTTCATTTAATTGGGAAAATACTGCGTTAGTGGCTCATTATTATCATTATTATTCCAATGCTGATTCTCTACTGATAAGGGATAATTACGTTAATTGAAAATAAATTGAATTACAAAAATAATTTGGATACTCGAATTTTGTTATTCTCTTTATTTCCAGATCGGCTATTCCTAGCCTTACATGGTTTTTTTAATAATGAATTTTAAGATTTAACACATAGTGAAAGGGTGGGTTTCGTCTCATGCAAGAGACCCCCCTAACTGTACATTATCAGATTATTTACAGAGAAGATGTAAATATATAATAGTGTTTTTTCATATAAAAGAATGATAGTAGTTTGAATATAAAACATGTAAATAAGTAAACAAAATTAAAATGAATGTAATAATAAACAGAGCTATAGTACTATAAAAGGGAATACTAAAAGAAAACATGATTATATTACATTTTGTTTAAACGATTGGTGAGAAACGGTATCTATTGAGATCACATCAGAATATCTTTCAAGAGTCTTGGTTTTAGTCTTGGGGATGAAATAGGTTCGCCTATGTTGAATGCTACAGCTCCTTGGACTGCTGGTAATCCGGTCTTAAATCTTCTGTAACGTTTTGGATACTCGAATTAAGAATGAGGATGCTTTTCAACATAAATATTGATTAGGGATATGATGTTTGAAATTAAAAATGGGGGGAAGTAATATAGACTTATTTCATTGTGCTTATGTTTTGAAATACGTTTTAGGCCGTCTTTAGGGCTGAGAAAAAAGGAAACGGAAAACAACTCCATAAAACATTGCAGTGCCAAAGAAGAATAGTAGTCTATATTAAAAGAAATGATAGGAATGAAAATAAATACAGAGAATAAAAGATAAATTATAAAATAACTGATGGTAAATGTTGGATAAATCAAAAAGATAAATAAACGCACAATGAAGATAATACAACATAGTATAATAACAAGTTATTATAGAATAGAATAGAATAAAATAGAAAAGTAACTTTATGCTATGTATATAAGGATAATTCAGTTACAAAATATAATGATTATCATGTAATTAAAAAAATTACAAATAATAATACATAAAAATGGTAAAATTACAAAAATTTGATTGTATTACAAAATGTAATATTTGTTGTTGAAATACAACAAGAGTTTGAAGGAATTAAATAAAATGAAGAATGGAGGAAGAAGGAAAATAATTATAATAGAATAAAACAGGGGTGACCAAGCTCCCAGAAATTATATTTATTGAAAACAAATAAATAATTTTAATTGTAGAGCTTAATCTTCTTGCATTTCTGTTAATTCTGATTCTCCAGATACTTTTTGGGTTAGAGTGTTGACGTAAATTGCTATCATTAGAATTTTTGATCGTAGAATCACAAATAACACGTAATAATTTTCCGTTATTGTCAATAAAAAAGAATATCTCTTCCCATTCATTATTATAACTTCTATTTTCTTGCTCATATTTTATTTTTTTCGTTCTCTGTCGTTTTATTTTTAAAAGAACTGGAAATAAAAAAATACATTTAATACAAGTTTTGTTTTATTAAAAAATAACAACACATGTTACATAATACGAAACAAATTTAGTTAACTTAACAAAAATTCCAGATGACAAATTATATCCTTAGTAATTGTTTTCTCCAGAGAAACATGGCAACTGTCCGTTGCAATGAAAGTTTACAAATTCAAAATCGGTCAGGAGTAGTTCGATTACGGACGATTATGCCACTGTTTATGTTCGTTCGCGCAGTTTTCGATGAGTCATATCATTCTTAACTTGGACGGAAATGAAATTTGTTGCAACGTTCCACTTAGTCTTTCATATTTGTTGTCAGTAATTTAAGACATTTTGAAACACATAATGAAAATTTAAAAGGAAACTCGGGTGCATTTATTTAGAGCCAGATATAATCCTTCAAAGAGCCGCAGGTACAACTGACAACAATGAACTGAATTTTTTATACATGTTTTTTAGGTATTATTATTTTTTACTAATAACATTATACTTTATAACTAAATGATAGTCTTGTTTCTATGTTTTATCATCATATTTTATTGTTAGTATTTATTTTCACTCCTATCAATTCTGTTAATATAAACTGTCATTCATCATTGGTACAGCAATATTTTATCATCATCATATTCTTTTCCCCTTTTAGCGTTGAGCAGTGTGAGAATCCTGCACCATCTCCTGACCCAGCTCACTTCTTCGGTTCCAGTCCATTCCTCTCCTGAAAGGATCCTTTACGCTGTCCTCCCAGGAGATGCGAGGCCCTTCCTCTGGCCGATTTTCTTTCCGTGCAGGTCTCGTAAGCCTTCCTACCGATTGTCTCTGGTTCCATTTTTAGAAGGTCCCCGAACCACCTCAGTTTTTGTTCCTCCAGGATATTCTCAGCTGGCTTAATATCGAGATTAGCCCGTACAGTTGTGTTCCGTGACCGATTTATCCGAGTTTTCCTTTCTCTTTTTCGCAGGTACCACATTTCCATAGCTTGTATTTGATTTCTGCTTTGATGTCAAGGTCCACGATTCCAAAGAGTATAAGAGAAGGAGGGTCGATTTATAGACGGTTTAGTCTGCCTTGTCACCTCTCCTCTTCCCAGGAAACCCCGTCGGACCATATTAAACATATTCCCCTTAGCTCGGATTCTTTGGACCACTTATTCGTCAATGAAGCCGCTATAATTGAGATGAGCGCCTAGATATCTAATATAATGGTAGATATTTACCTAATAACACTCAACTTGCTCTATTCTCTGTCCTCCGACCCTCAGTACTCTCATTATTATTCGGGGTTTCTTCAGTGTGATATATAGATTTTTTAATATAGGGAACTACACAAAAAATACTACAAAGCGGTACGTACATAAAATAACAAAGCATTTATTATTGTAGGATACCAAATTATCTTATATTATTGTTATTGTTCATGTGTATCTATATAAGTTACTAAGAAGGTATAGATACAATTTTTGTTTATTTTGATTATAATTTTTTTTCTCACTGCTGAAATTTTTTTTTTTTTTTTTTTTATTGTATATGTGATTCTTTATAGATACATTGGAATTTGTATAATAAGTTTTTGAGTTTGAGACCGGTCTGTTTGGTATAAATTGTGACAAATTATAATATAAATAAAAAATAAAAAAAAAGTAGATTTTTTCTGATTCTTTAATTCTTAGCCCTGAAGCAGGCCTAAAACTTAGGTCGAAACGTAGACAGAATAAAATCAGCCTATCTTATTTTGTGTATTCATTAATTGTACCCTCTGACCATTTTGCGCTGTTCTTGGAATATCCAATTGAATAAAAATTGTTACGCCTGATTTAAGAACTCTTTTTCCTTTAGTTGAGAGCCTTCCTACGCAGTCATTTGTTTATATTATATACTACTTATAACATGCAGCTTATGTATTGAAAAACGAATCGTCCTTTGCCAACGTCCGACCAATTACTACCGCCACATCCCTCGGGATTAGCTCATCTCTTGATCCTCCCGTAATTAATGGGGAAGGTTGACTCAGGCAACATGTGTGGTTGGACATTTGTGTACTCCCTGAGCCATTTGAGCCAAGACTGGAGCTATCCAGAAGGTTAACGACTACGGCAATGGACCTACGAGACCAGTGCCTTATCCCCTCTTTAACTATAATTCACACATTTCCTCTCTTTATTATAGGGGCTATAATATTCTTATATTGGGGCTTTTATCATAAAGTGTGAGTTAATGGTCCAATGTTTTTTATTAACGTGGAATAAAATTTTCCATTTCGCGACTGTAAAGGTGATTAGAACATAATCGTAAAGAGGGTTCTTAATTATTGCATCTCATAAAATTACTTTAGTGTTGTGTTTGAATTCATTTTATTTCTAAGCTTTTAGGGACTATTAACCAAGAATACTGTGTGAAGTATAGTCTCTGTAGCTTATTTAAGGATAATTTGCTCATTTACTGCTACATATACCTAATAAAAAGATACATTACATGTCAGGTAAATACATCTTATTTATAGAGGCTCAACCAAGGAATATGAACTATACTGATATCGTTTAATTGCAGTCTGTATACCTTGCACTACATATTTATTTTAATACTGGCTTTTGCCCGCGACTTCGCCCGCGGAGAAGTCGAAAGTGGTTCTAATAGGATTTTTAATTGTTTTTTACGATATTAATTTTGTTACAACATATAAATTATTATGTTCAAATGTTTGAATAATTATAAAATATTACAATCTTTACTATAGTGTAGGGATTTAAAGGTTAAATAAACATGAAATTAAAAAAAAAAATTGTTATATTTTGTAAACACGAAGCTCGGCCTTTGATCTGGTGAAAGGTCCCCGATAAGAAGCCTACGTCATACAAAGAACACACCCTCCAAGTTTCAGGTCTCTAAGATCAGCGGCTTAGGCTGTGCGTTGATCCCTCAGTCATTCTGGTCAAAACATTTTATATGTATAGTAAAGCACTAAGGAGTATTGATATCAACCTCGAAGCAAATCACCGCCAAAATAACTCTTAACCCCTTTTAACCCCGTTGGGATATGAATTTCAATAAAATACGAAACACGTCTTCCATCAATTCTGTTAAAAATCAAGCTATCACGTTGTCCAATACAAACTGTGCGACCCTTTTTCAACCCCTTAGGGGTAGAATTTCGGAAAATTCTTTCTTATCGAATGCCTACGTCATACAAAGAACACACTCCCCAAGTTTGAGGTCTCTACGATCAGCGGTTTACGATGTGCGTTGATTCCTCAGTCATTCAGGACAGAGCATTTTATATGTATAGATTTTAATTTTAATTTCGGTGTAAACATTTCAGAATATAAACCAGTAATTCCAAGTGAAGAATATTTATAGAGTAAATAAGAATACACTAGAGGTTGAAAAATAAAGTAAAACAACAAAAAACAAAAAATTAATTTTTTATTTTTGAAGTTTTAACAGTTTAAATATTTTGCAGTATTTTTTTATTATTTATGTTCATTTTCTGATTACTTATTAATTAATAAAAAAATGTAAAGTATTGCTGTTAATCATGTTTTTCTAAATTTTTCATTTCGAAGTAACCCTTTGAAAGGACCGTTTATTTATTGGCACATTCCATATTATAGTATACTGTGTGGCTTTAATTACATTTTTACAATAAGGATTAACAACATATTTGATAATTAAAATATGTACAAAAAACCTTTATGTCTTATATCCTATTACAACTAACACAAATTAAAATTATAAAAATGAGTATCTATGTTTTACAATGTATAAATATTATTAACTTGAGATCAACTTTTTGAAATCTATATTGTTAATGAATTCCGGCCGAATGTATTTATAGTTCGTGTTCAGCTTCTGGCCATTGTTTCCCTCAAAATTATAGAAATATTTAATTTTGACTGTTCCTTTCATACAATAGGCAGTCATAAATTGTATGTTTAAATGTATGTTCTTCTTTGTCTATTGAAAAAGTATAATTTGGTATGGCCATGTTCAGTTTGTAATTTGTTGTTTTTGGTTGTCAGTTTTGGAATAAACATATGCAAACTAGGAGATTTATTTGAAACTTTCCACTATTCGTTCCATCTCAAAATTCTTCTCTTATATTGAATTTTATGAACGATATAGTTGTTTTGTGAAAATATGTAGATATATCCCTTAATCATAATTTATTTGTAAATTTTTTTCTAGCATTCATACAATTTATTAAATATATTTAAATTCTGCTCTAAAGAGGTGGTTCGTATAACGCTAGTTATTTTGTCATCCAATGAAATCCATCCCAAACTACTATATGGTAGAGATTGTACTATTGTTCCGAGATCACTCTCAAAAGCCAAGTTTTTCCCCCAATTAAGAGTACCCGGTATTTTGAGGTTAGGTAAGCCCTAGGAGGGTCTCTAAATCCGAAAGGTTCCATCCGTCACCCATTTAAATCCTATTTTGATTATTTTAATTTGAAGAAAAATGAAAAAAAAAAATAGAAGCACTTTTATATTCTTACTACTGTAAATTCTATTTATATTATACTTTCACTTATATTCTATATAGCTATAATTCTAAGAAGGCTAAATCATTTCGGATATAAATGAATACACCACATAGTCCCCTGATTTAATGGTGCATCCGTTTAATTAGCAACAAAGCATCGTTTTACTAATGGCATTATGCAAGAAACATAATGCAAAAAACGGTTGATTAATAAAGTGATTTATTGAATACAATAGGAAATGGGATAGGCAAGATTTTAACCACACAAATGCACAAGTACCTGTGGAATCGTTACGAACCTGGAAAATCTTGCGAGTTTGTGCTACAATCTGCAATGCGGACCATCTGGTGCATCCTACTGCTTGAAATTGTTTATTACAATTACGGTTGTATTAGTGCAGTGTTAATAGCTACTGGTTATTCAAAACATCCAATATCTTTTGTTTAACGCTCCAGCCTCATAAATTATTCAATATGATGCCAGGCCATTATGATTATACATTGTTACACAATATACACTGACGATTTCGCAATTCAAATAATAATTTTATATGCGATAATGGCTGTCCTCTAGAACATATAGGATAAACTGGGATATGCTAAAAAAAAAATTATAATAATATATATTTATTTTTTATTTTAAAAAATCTACAAGAACTTTTGAATTTGTCGAAACTTTACTAGTTATAAAATTTAAAAAGGATTTTTTTCCTGACGGAACGATTTAAACTTAACTAAAAAACATGCTCTAAAACGTTCTCTAAATTATGTAAAATATTATCTCAATTTTTACCATAAGGGATTTCGGAACCCACCAGTTGCCTTTTACATCTTTGTAAACCATGACACGATACCCGATAAGTATTGGATGGGGTCATTACACTTTTTGAATTGCCTTCAGAAGGAATCGTGGTATCCTTCGATGAGCGGTCATCTAGCTAAGAACTAACCAAGCATGGGCCATCTTTAACGTTGACTAACTACTATTACCTAATATATATATATATATATACCCTATACATGAAAATAGCCTTTTTCCATTAGAATCGTAATTTGAGACTGATGAAATGATTTCTTTCGTGAATTTGCGTAAAGCCGCAAAAAAAGAGACCTTCTAAAGAAAGACGTCTACGCCTGAACCTGGTTGTGGGAAAGATATAAAAGAAAGCTAAGTGATGACAATTACTGGAAAATCCCTGGAAATGGTGGAGGAGAGGGCTGAAGATGGGTCCCTGCGGAGTAATTTCATGTTTGGTTCCCTACTAACTGGATAATAACATAGAATTAGACAGCTCGTTATACCTTCGTCCGACCTAGATTCCATCTCACCCACCTCGTATTAAAAACCTCCATAACCACTATATGATATTCTCAGTTTTCATTTCTTTGTTTTTGTTGGTATACCCTATGAATACCTACATGCTAAGGGATCATTTATCCTGAATGATTGGTTTGAATAACAAAAATAAACCAGGGATGTTATATATGCCCCTGGAATCATTCACGTTTTTATAAAAATTCAATTAAATTTATTTGCTCGAAAATTAATTTTAAACTATGTAGTCAGAGCTATACAGAATGGAAGAGCATAAATCTCTTCAGAAACATCACTTATTGTTAAAATATTCACTGTCTGTTTTGTTTAACATGCTAATATATTGTTTATGGTGACTGGATGCCAGAACTAACCATAAACAAATAAATAGAAAATGGCGACCTTTAGACTCCATATATATATGAACACAGCTCTGTTTTCTAATGAATTATTTAAAAATTCGACTGAGTTATTGAAAACTAATTTATTTATCTAGCCAGCTTCTATGGAAAAGATAAGTTCCGAATACTGCCTGTGTTCTACATTAGAGATGTTTATGTATATAATGTATTTTTTTAAAACTGTAAATAGTATGATTGTATTTAGAAAAAACAATTAATATAGGTATTTATGGTCTAGTGATGATAAGTGGAATACTGTTTGGTTGAAATCATCATCGTCATCATCATATTCTGTCCTTTTGTCTCCCATCCTCTGTTCTACTGGAGACCCATCTTCTCAGAAAATTTTGAATTGGCAAAACAATAAAAATATACCAACAAATTTACTTGAAAGTATAAGAAACTGGAATTGAAGTAGCTACTAGGAGGGAAGATTGAGATAATATTGAGCAGTATATTATTTTATTCAACGAAATTAAATGAATAAATTTTAAGATACATAACTAAAGAATATCTGTCTCAGAAAATAAGCTCACTATTATTCCAAGCTGTTCCATGAAGACCAACACCAGTGGAATTATAATTAAGAACGTGTGAATTAAGCTAGTGCAATAAATATTTTATTATAAATTGAAAAATTCGATTGCAGAAACTATTCAAAATCAAAAAGGTTTTTTTTCCAGTTGTGCTAAGAATTTCAATGATTTCATTGAGCAGACGGATGAAATAGATCCCTCAGGTTATTAGCTTTTCCAGAGAATATTTCCCCCCTTACTGTAGTATGTGCTCTTATTCCATTTCCTCGTATATTTTCCTCAATATCAATTCACCAATTCAAGGCAAGCAAGGAGTTCTATAGCAGATATTAAAATAGGACAGAACGGAAATTCTTTATTTTAGTATTTAAGAAAGAAACATGAATGGGATAAGGAAATGTGACAAATTTATTGCTTTTAATTAATTCCACAAGTCAGGGTGGTGTTATCTCAATGAAAGCTACCACGGTCCGGCTTCAAGTCCAATTAGTTCGTCCCGGTCCTTTATCTCTTAATGCACTTATCTTTTTCAAGTATTCTAATCGATTTTAATTTTAAAGAAAAAAAATATAGCTCAGAGTGGTTTCAGTTTGTTGTGAGTTTAATGTAATTAAGAATTTGAATTTATACTTTAACGACAAGAAACAACTCGCCGTTTCAGGCTTTTTCAATAATAATAACAAAATACTCATACACACGACAATCATAAGACCCATTTGGACTTATGGAGCAGAGCTTTGGGGCACCACAATGCCATAGAATTCCTCTTACGAGAGGATTCATACGTTCAATCCTTACAATCCCAAATATTTCGTAAAATCCTCTATGCTCCTTACTTTGTTACGTACAAACTAATCCATAATGACCTTATTATCCCATTGGTTACTAATTTGGCCCGACTCCGATATCCATCTTTTTATGACAAACTTTATTCCTACTCAAGTCCACTATTTTTAAACCTGACAACCTCTTCAATTCCTGATAATCCTCTGAGACTGAAAAGAAGATGGCCACGTGACCTTATATGTTAAATATCTTATTTGAGTTCAACCATTGGGTAGTTTCTCTACTTGCCTTTATCTCGTGTCATTATTTATCTTTCATTATATTTACTTGATGCATCCTATTATACAGTAGTAAAATGCAATAAATAACTTAAAATGTATATATATTATTTATTTCTTGGTATCGTTCATCACCTTTGCTTGAATTTGAAATGGATGAGAATTGAATAATAGACTAAGATATGAAGGAGAAAGTAAACTCAGCTTATTGATCTGGCTGTTAATAGAAACTTCCTGAATAAAAGAGAAGTATCCAAGTACACCAAATTGAGTGTGTATACGTCTGAATTTCTCCCCACACTGACTTACTCTTCGGAACCTTGGTCACTAACCAACTGTCATAAAAGTAAGATCCGAGTGAGAGATGAGATTCCATAAAAAGGTAAATGGGAAAACCATATGAAACCCCATTCCTAAATCAACTATTAGATCAATCCTCGGAGTGGGAACAGCAGAAAATGTTGTTGAAGAAAACCGTTTAAGATGGAAAATAAAATAAAATATCAAACGGCTCAAATAAAATAACTGTCGTATTAGTAGACTCAGCAACTAATCTAGAGAAAATTTAAAAGACAAATTTGTAGAATTTTTTAAATGCGCTCTTGATTATGTTAAAATTTCTTGAAATCATAAAACTACAGTAAAAATGTTAGTTTAACCATTTAATTAAATAAATAAATGGTTTGTTATGTCTCACATAACATAAATGAGTGTTAATTTTTTTTTTTCAAATACCAAATTAAGCAAGGGTAAATTTCCTATGTATATATTTTTGTACAAGGGCATCGCATAGGAGCATCAGATCTTATATACGTTTATATCTATTCATTCAGTGATAATTTTATATTTAAACTAGTGTACTGTTTAATAAAAGCCATTTAAATGCTATTTTTTCACTGTTAGTGTTTGATTATGAGACAATATAGTCTCAAAACGTCGCCAGATGGAAGTTTGACAAATCGACTTAATTCCAAGAATTAATCCTCTTTTAAATCATTGGTAAATTGAATTTATCCTATTGTAGATTCATTTTTCAACTATTATTAAAAAGGAATAGGAAATTTTTTTTTTTTATACTTCCATATATCCATATATTTTTTTATACTTCAATATAAAAAATAAATTCGACCGCTTCTAAGTTTATTATTTTTTTTTTAAAGGAATACTTTTGTTGGATTTTGATTTTCTGACCAATCCGAAGTCATTTCCTTGAGCTACTAAGGGCTCTTCAGCTCACGGGCTCTTGGGCATTATTTATTACAGAGCCATGCGCCTACTTAAGCCTTCAAGTTTTTTTTTTATTGTTGTTTTTTCTATGGAAGCTTTATATTAATAGGAACCCATTAAAAACTGAATATAATTAAGCGCTTTAAAAACAGGTCGTTCTGTAAACACATGAGCAGGCCCTCTACATGTCACGACGGCCGGCATAAAATGAATCACTCCAAAATTTAGTGTCAGCCATCACGCACCGGGGCCGCCTAAAAAAAATTCTCTCCAAGTAAAAAACATAAAGTAAAAATGCCATACTCAGCCATAATGTTTCGACTACGTTTTAAAATTTATTACTCCGACTGAGATCGGATCCCGGTTATTACCCAGAGGCGATAAATAATCCGCTACGAGGAACCAATAAGGTATCGTGCGAGGGTGAACCCCCAAGAGTTATTATAGTTACGAGTTATTTTATTATATCTTTTGAAATTTTTTATGGAAAACACAACAGTCTAGACCCTAAGAACAGAAGTGATATCGTATGCTCCGAAAAGATTGTTTTAAAAGATCTTAATAAGAAGTAGAATCTACAGAATAATAATACTAATTAATTTTCAATATGAGTTAGAGACTGTACTGTTCCTTGGAGAACTGTTGGGCAGAGAGGTTATTTGTCCTAGACCACCCTCAACCGCTAGAATTTTCCTCCTGTTTTCTACCCATTCTATAGAGGCTGGGTAAGCCTCAAGAGGGTCCCATATCCCAAAGGATAAATTCCCAACCACTAACAGAATAAATAAAATCTGCTAGAAGCCTGATTTTAACCCCAGGACCTTCGGCAGGACAACTCGGTGCTCTACCACTGAGCCACTCTGCTCCCTAATAAAACGAAATGTTTTTCTTTTAAATAAATAAAATTAATAATTAAATATTTTTTAATTTTAATCAATGTTTTTTCTAAATACACAATAAAAACATTACTTTTATTTTTAGGCACTCCCATAACAGTTAAAGAACTAATAAATTCTTATAATAAACCGGGGTAGTGATAGAGCTTAATGATTGAGCACTGAGTCGTTATGCTGAATATCCGAGGTACAAATCCTACTGTCTCCTTCGGCTCACACAATCCATTTTAATGTGTGAATCCATATATTTAAATTTTTTTTAAAATATTTTTTTCCTGTTTAAACTAAATGAATAGTATTTACCAGTAAAATTATAAACAGTTCTTCCTCTCTCTCCGATCCAAGCTCTGAAAACCATAACAGTAGCAGTTATTATAACAGCCCCATACAGACAGACCATACTGATAACTATATTGATGGACATTATAATCTCGACTTGATTAGCCTACATTTGTGTAGTTTCAATGCAGTGTTGGTGAAAAAGCATTTGGAAAATCGCTAGTCGAGTGAAAATGGCCTAGGACTTCTCCGAGACAAATCTATTGATATTTACAGAAATAAAATTGATTTTTAAATTTTATTGGACAGCTGACGAATTTATTCATTCCTCTAGGCCTTGGTTCAAATATAGAATCCCCACATTAACATTATTCTTGAACTGTCAGGCTTCTAAGAAACCAATGGAGATAGTGAAATGGTGTATAGGGACTTTTACTTCTTGTTCGGAATATCTGATTACATCTACCGTTATCAGAAATGTCGTCCGCAATTAATTTGCTAAAATCACGATGGGGGTTTACAAAATCAAAGCTGTCTTTGATTATTATTTTATATCTATAGACAATTTGAAAGCAATGAAATTTAAAAAAAACTTCCAGATGTTCATCCATACATTGAAACTCATAATCTGATTTTTACTGATGGTTCTAAACCAATCCTCCTCTGGATCAGGTTCGGTTGGGAGATAAATGCGATCATAATAGCCTTCAATTATTCCAGTGCGCTTCCAATAAAGAGCGTCACGATATCAAATGATTAATTGAGCGCTTTAAAGCCACTCGACAACGTGTATGAGATCCTTCCAGGAGTCATTTTGTTAATTACAATGATAAGTGGAGAATGGATGTATATAATAAGCATGTATATGGATTTTGTCCGTCGGAGCTAAGAAATTTCGGAATTTGGAAAATAATTCCTAGGAAAATATGCCAAATCCTCAACGCTCCTTATTTTGTTAAGAATAAAGTCATCCATAACGACCTTAATGTCCCATTTGTTGCTGATTTAGCCCGAACCCGGTATATATCCTTTCATAACAAACTTGTTTCCCACTCAAACCCTCTAGTTTCAAACCTAGCTTCCTCTTCGATTCCCGATAATCCTCCGAGGCGTCTGAAAAGAAGATTGCCTCGTGACCTTCTAAACTGAACTTTTTAATTTGAGTACTACCACTGGGTAGTTTCTCTACTTGTCTTCTCATGTCAATGTATTCACTCATTATATTTACTAGATGTATTTTGTATACAGTTGTAAATTTCAATAAATAAATTAAAAAAAAAAAAATATGCCAATTATATCATCCCACACAAATAACAAATATCATTCTGTGTTTCATACTACTATTTCCCTTTGAGAAATAAGTATAATAATAATTACTAATTACTTACCATAATATTTTTGATGAATTATATATACATATGTATAAGAAAGGAGGTCCGAGTTACCTACATCGGTTTTTAAAATTACGTTCTGTGGCCAAAAAGCCAGTTATAAATTATCTGAGAGTTTATAAACTTTAAAAAAATTATCCTTATTACATAAATGAAGAAATAATGAAAATAATTTTATCTTTTAGATTTTATTCCACGGTAAGTATTTCTGATGATGAATAACTAGTTGTTTGTTTATTAATTTAATGCCACTTTATGCTGCTTTGGCTAATCTGACGATGCTACAGTGGGAGTCATAAATTTTGCCTAACCAGATACCTCCATTTCACGTCCCTTCCGAAGGACGACATAACTAAGGAGTTTTTATCCCTTTTAAAAAATCCAAAGGCCACTTCCCTGGTAGAGAACCCACGATATTGGGTTTTGATTGTGTTGAATGTGGGGTGGTTAGTTATGCTAACCACTAGATGACATGTGACCCTACGAATTGCTTATAATTTTTAGTTTCTTACTTTTTTATCATATATAATAGGTCTGATTCAAACATTAAATTATTTATCAAAATATTTATATGTTATATTTGTATAAACTAGTCATTTAGCCTGAACAGGGAAAAATATATATTTTTTTAAAAAACAGGGTTCGTTCTGACTGTTTAAAGTAATAATAATAATAAGGCTTAGCGAACCCGAAGGCTCGATGCCGATACCACCAATCTCTGCTTACAGACTTCTGACCACGGATCACTACCCAAACCCAAATCACTGCCAGGCCAGTCTTAACGCAATATTTTCATTTAGGAATCCGTTCGTAACTCAGCCCAACAACTTAACAAGCCAATCTTAATCGTCGCGACGATATTACTTGAATAATAGTTACCTGGTGAATGATTCGCAATTCCGCTTTGTGTAATCTCCCAAATTCTCCAGCGGTCTCATCATTTTTTGGATCAAGTCTTCTGCGCAGCGGCTTATTTCCGAATACCCTAGGATGTTCTTTATCCCTCTGCTTATTTTGTTAGTACAATTTATTATTTCCTTTTCTTTTATGGAAATACCTAAAAATAAAAGTGATATTTTTATTGTGTACTTAAGGAAATTGATAATAATTAAACATATTAGTTATTAATTTTATTATCAATTTCTAACCGTCAAACTTTACTGGGTATTTGAAAATAGATTTTCCTTTGGAATAATTCATTAATTTTTTAAGCTTTATTGGTGTTATTTTACTGTATAAACCGATTTCTTGTTAAGACCTTTTTAAAATAATCTTTTCTAATTGTGATATTTTATTGTACATCTGATTTTACAATCTAGACCATATTCTTTGCCAAACTTCCTATTAATGGTTTCTCGCGATTATAGCAGCTTTATTTCCTTTAGAAAAGCATTTATCAGACTTTCTCATTCCGCTCTGTTTTGCTAAGCCCAAGGCTGAGGATGAGCCATTTGGGAATAAATAAAAAATGAAAAAAGAGAGGGGCTGAAAGGATAGCCGTGTCGCCATGTCCCCTGCGAATCGAGACACGGGAAATCCCTCAGACCTTCCTGATCTGTGTCGGAGGAGATTAACCTAAGCACTCTTCCAGGTTCGTCTTATTTCCACTCCTTCTCAACAATGTTTGACTCATGTATGTACATCTCGTGCCGTGTATATGCATATATTTATTAGATTTTCATACACGAATTCATCGTCTATACTCACGGAAGTTATAGTAAAATGAGAATCATGTCGAAACAGGTTTAAATTACTACGCCGATCATTCGGTTCATATACGAGTGCATATATATATATGTGTGTGTTTTTTTTTGTGTTTTTTTTCTGGGTAGGGGAAAAATCTTTCATAAGACGAAGTGTAATAACACAACAGTGTGAGATTCCTACTCACTAAAAAACCACCTCCCAATTCTCCTTTTACCATCCCACGGAACAGCCGTCAAGCATATATATGTGTGTGTGTGTGTGTGTGTGTGTGTGTGTGTGTGTGTGTGTCTAAATTAGTTAGGAGTGATAACGTAGCCTACACCTACTATTAAAGTAAGAAAACTTGTAACTTATATATTTTAGTAATTTGTTAGACTTTCGACATCATTCAATTTGTATGAGTCTAATGAAGAATGATTCAGTCAATGTAATTCTTTATTGTATTTGGTAAATAAGAATTAATCTCAGTAAACCTTCAAATACCTGAAATTTCATTAAATAAACAAAAGGTTAATGTTATAATAACATAATGTTAAACAAAAATAAAACCTGGAAAAAGCATATGTATAAACTGAAGTTTTGAACACGAACAAGAAGTTAAAATTTCACATTGTTATTGGATAAGGAGTAATGAAGGTAAATATAATTAAGAAGATATAAATTTTTTAATGTTTTTCTTACTGAATTTAAAAAAAAAACACCATGTATCTTGAATGATAATAGTTGACCTTGATAATGTATGTGGAAGAAAATGGTCCGGATTGAGGACAGTAAACTTCTCTTAGAAGAGAGTGATTAGATTTTCTCAAATTTCTCTTTGAGAGAGTGATGTGATTAGAGCTTGGACGGACCTATTGCCCCCCCCCCCCCCGCGACAGCCCTGAAGAAGACCTGCAAAGTAGGTCGAAACATTGGCTAATTAATAAACAGTTCTCAACATCTAAGAGAAATTTATAGACCTCTAGATAGTTTTATTTATTAATAGTATTACAAAAACTTTTTTTTTACTTTTTTTCAATAATTTTTCATACATTTAAAAAGGTTTCAACTGAAATTACTTCTTATTTACGAAATAGAATTTAAAAGTACATAAACTGAATTCATGATTCTTCTTCATATTCTTCCAATTTAATGATGCGATAATTTTAACAAATTACTAAATATCATATGTTACAAATTTTATTACTTCACTAGTAGGTGTAAGGTGCCATTATCACACAACATACAGTACTTTTTTATAGACTATTTTACACACACACGCATATATATATGCTCATTCATACCTCGTATGGGTCCTTTTATTCTGAAAAGAAATTTTAGAAAGAGTTCTATTTTATGTTCCTTCATTTCGCCTCACTTTCACTCCCTTAGCCGTTTCCTCCGAGTCAAGGGCAATAAAGACCAGACGCCCTGACCAGCCCTTGGATCAGCCAATAAGATTTTAGAGTTGCCACTCTATCCCTATTGTTCCAACTAGTCGAATATATTGGTCCATAACCTGGCGATTGCTAAGTAATAAAGTCCCCAGAAAGGGAGAGAATTCCTAGCAACAGTCTTTCTCCTGATTGCTCCATGTTCCCTTGTTTGGTGTTATATTGGAAGGTTGGTTCAGATTATTATATATATGTTATTTTTGTAACTATATTTCGTAAAATATTAGCGAATATTTAAATTACATTTGTTTGAATAGTTATCATTTTATTTTTCATAACGAGATAATGATGAATTAAAAAAAACATTTTTTTTTAGCAACGAAAAATCCAAAAGTAAGAAACAAAAAATTATCAATATTCATTGTATAAGGAATTTATGCTTGAATGCAAACTTATCACTAGCTATTATTTATTATTTATTTATAGATATTTACCAAAACATATAATAGCAGGCTGAACTACATGCATATATTTGCTCTATGCATTTATGATTGTTCTCGGCAAACATATTAGAATCATACAATAATTGTATTATATACAGTATTATTCCAGCATAATTTAATCTAATTTTTTTCAATTATTCTAATTAAGGAATGTTATTATACAAAGGAATATATATCAGCATAATTTCCATTTTATCAATTATTCAAATTCTACTTCTTATTAAGATCTGTTAAAACAATTGTTTCGGAGTGTTCAATGTCATTTTTTTCATTCCAGCAAAACTTAATTTCATTATTGATCCAAATTTATAACTTATGTTAAAAATAAGATGAAATATCATTTTTCATCTTAATTTTAGTCTAATTAATACACTCTGAATTGATTTACTCGCTAAGTTTGTTAGTAGGAACTTTATTGTGTTAATGAAAATATATGGTACTACCGTTGTGATCTTCTCCAGTTAGGAAACATATATTTTTTTGTCAAAATTTCAATTGTGTTCTTTTCAAATATATCCGCACTAAATACAAACAAATCAAATGGCATCTAGTATGAATACAGATTAAAATTGTGTACACTTAAAAAAAAACTCGGTTTTTTATTATAACCGTGATGACAATATTAGCTAAAGGGAGTCATATTCGAGGCCTGTGGCAGAGAAAATTAGAGAAAACATCCCATCTGCTTAACAACGTCGAGATAAAACGAAAACAAGTTTAATTTGAAAACCTTTGAAAGCTAATCTATCCCAAGTTCTTGCCTTAATAGTAATTAGTTTTACCTCCAGGAGTCCCTTCACCCTTCTCCTCAATTTCATATTCTCGTTTATGAATCATCAGAACTCGTAAAGACAATTTTTTACATGATGATTCTGCCTCCGTTTCCGTTTTTAGGGTTAGTTGGTAACTAACTTTAAAAAAAAAAAAGAAGACAAAATTGCATTTTTAGTTGACTCTGCTGACTGTATCGATTAAAAATCTAAATTAAAATTGTATCTTTAAACCTATAGCAGTATCGATTTTTTCTACTAGCCTTGTAAAAAACATATCTGAAAAAAATCTGAGACTGTATCTGATTAATCCCTGAGGAAGCAAGCAACATGTCTAGCGAAAGGCTGGCAAAGAAGTTGACGAGACGATCAAAACCAGAAGAAACCTTAAATATATTTCTAGTCTAAATAAATTTTACACTTATGCAGTTTCATCCTGGTTTAAGCCATAGATTTAAACCATTTAAAATTGATTTTTTATCTTTTCACCTTATTCATTTGTTTATTTTATTAGGGTCTCCGGATTATATATTGCCGAAGAGTACTCCCCCGAGGTTTCCTGAAACAAAAAAAACAAAACCTGTACCACTACGACCCGTGAACGAGTCTGGGGGTTCAGTACATGGTTGAGACTGTACTGTTTCATGGACAACGGTTCTGCAAGGAGGTGACTTGTTCTAGGTCACGCTCAACCGCCAGGTTTTTCCCCCTTATTATTGGTACCCTATTTTTATTATATTTTATAGAGGCTGGGTGAGCTCCAGGAGGGTCCTAGATCCTATATGATCCATCTCCGGCTGCAAACAGACTAAATAAAAGTAACTGCCCGCAGCGGGATTTGAACCAGGACCTCCGGCATGGCAACTCAGTGCTCAACCACTGAGCCACTCCGCTCCTTTCCTGATACAGCTACAACAAAATCTATTGTATCAATCATTGTTCACACTTGCTTTTATTATACCTTTTATTTTATATTTTATTATTTTACCATTGGGAGGGCTCGTTACGTCATCAATATAGAAGACAAATTCGACTAATAATAATAGACCTCTCCTCGTTTTCTTAGAAAACGCGGAAAACTTATTTGAGGGATTACTAGAATTACAATATTTCTAGTAAGCTTGGATAAAATTCGCGTATTGAGTCTAATCTTTCAGAAACTCAAAATAATAGGATGATTTTTTTTCATTAATCTTTAGGATAATAATAATTTTTTGTTTATTGCTTTTAGAATCACATCTGATGATTAAGTTTTGCTTATTACTAACCTCTCTTTCTCCGAATAGATATTTATACTAAATTTTTACTAGGAAACGTATACAATTTTTATTTACAAATTCGGATGTACTGATCATAAAATATTAAATGTTAATCTTAAGTTTTGTCTAATAATAGTTTGTATGATTGTCAGTTACGATTTCATAAATTCGTATGCTAACTTTTTATTTCATCAATGCCATACGCAGTATTATTGATTTGACTAGATCAAATGCAAGTTAGACTGTTTTATCTCTTTCCCCTACTTTTTAACTCCATGTGAATTTAATAGATACAAATTCGAAATTGATATGCCCTCAGGAATTGTTTGATGCTATCTCTGCCGGTGATAGGAAGAGATAAATGGATCCAAGCTATTGGTTCCTGCAAAGTTTTTAGTTTGGAAATAGTGGTCTCGTCTTTAAGAGCGAACATTTTATAAAACATCCTACAAAGTAGCTATTTGTTTACTTTCTGATGGATGTTCTGTTCTTGGCATTATTCCTTTGAGTCCTTCAATTTCAAATTAAAGAGAGAATGATTTAGGTTCTGTCATTTTTCCGTTATTGTTTTAAATTATAGCATTATATAAATATGTACGCATTGTATAAATAAATACAACTGAACATCATATATTTTTAATTTCTGTTTATAAAGGCATGCATCAAAACAATATTTAAACACATAGCTATAAACAGTCAATATCATTTAATAAGTGCACTTTTTATATAAATTAAACATTCCACATGGAATGATAAATAAATAAACATAACCAAAGTAACAGAAATAAAATAATTTGAATAAAACACTAGTACACAAAATAAATAATTAATAGTATACAAAAGCGCAAATATCTAAACCATATCTGATAGCAAACTTTAATTGTGGGTCCACTTATAAAAAACAAAACAAAGGTTAAGTCATTTGTTGTGATAGTATTTTTCATATCCTATCTACCAGATGTTAACTGATTAGTTATGGCCTAAGAAAATTAACCAGCTGATGTTGCCATACTTCTACATTCCCTCTCCATATATATACGTCATTAGAAATACCCTATATATATCCTATATATTCGTACCTTATATAGAATTAAATAAATATTATAAATTCAAAGTATTACCTAATTATTGATATGCCTAAACCGAACCCAGAAAAAAAACATGTAAATATACACCCCAAGACAGCTCTTGGTTTTAGTACACTGTTGGTACATTCTATACTTTTTCTAAACGGGTTGTGTAGGAACGTTCCCATGCGTGAAACTGTGTAGAATGGTAGGGACATTGTAATATAACTGTGGCGTACCGAGCGTTACTATCCAAGCAGGTATCTCTACTTAACTCTGTTTAGGTAAAAGCCTAAAAAACAAAAAAAAAAAAAAAGAAACGGCACAGTTGTAAGCCAAACGGAAGTATGACAAGATCCCGGGAACTTCATGAGCAATGACCAGAAGTAAGGACTCACATATAACGAAAAAGGTGCTTGTTGTATGGAAATCTATTTTTTCCTGCAACCATTGAGTAATGCTATCCATTACTTAACTAAAACTGGTGTGGGAAGTCCCACTTTCCCCCACTAGTGAGAGAAACCCACTTTCCTTCACTAGTGGAGGAAAGTAACAGCCACCTAGATCGAATTTGACAATCAGCACTCTGTTATTTTAAATGTTAAATGGCGGTATTATAATATTATTCATTTTATATTCCTAAAATGTTAAAATAAATAATTTTAGAACTATTTTATATTTAATTTAAGATAGATTTATTTATTTATTTTATAAATGTATTAGAACCTTCACACATCAGGAATTTGGAGATCTAGCATTAAAACTGTGATCAAACCACAAACAAAATAAAAAATGGAAATAGATAGTGATGAATTCATATAATTTACTCCACCATTCATAAAAGAACAGTCTGAACAGGCATTAAATCAACTTTTACCAAAAAAATCTAAAGTCAGATATGAAGAGAAATATAAATATAAATCAAGATATAATAATATACGTTTATTTTATTTTTGTATGTGTTATCAGAATATTATTTTCTAAATAATAATAAATAAATGTTTCACTGAGTAAACGGTCCTAGAGTTACAATTTGCATGGTTAGTAATAGAAAATTGTAAGATTTAACACGTGAGAAAAGTGCTTATAACACCCTCGCCTTCGGCTCGTGTGGTAAAATTCACTCGGGTGTAATAAAGTGGCACTTTCCTCACTTTTCAAATAATAACTATTACTAACCATTATCACCACATAATAAAAATATGTTATTTTATTTCATACGACTCCCAGTCAATCAACTACGTCCACCTTTGGATAAGAGAGATATAGGTTTCTTAATGAATAATGAATAAAGTCATTACAATCTCAGGGTGGAATTATTATTATTATTTAAAAATTATTCAGATTAAAATATCTTAAATTTTCCCGAGATCATTGTTTGGGTTGTAAAGCCAATATAACAAGGTTGTATATATACATATTAGATTGGGAAACTGACGTCGTTAAGAGAGGAGATGCTTGTAGAATTACTTAATGGAGCATAGATTTCGTTTAAGTTAGTCTTTATAAGCACTAATAAGTTTTACTTTTATTCATACTCCCCATTGTAAAATGTACTAATTGTACAATTCTAATTCTGAATTTAAAAGTTTCCTGTATGTTATTTCGGTTACGTATACTTCAATTCGTACTGATTCGGCCATACTGCTTTATCTTGTAGCAACGTAGCGGCCGAAATTCCCTGAGCAGAGCGGCGCTGCCTCCTGAGGAGAGAGCCAGGGCCAGAGGTCACAGGATATTCCCATAGCGGTCCTGGCACGTATGCCTCACGAATCTCTCCGCTACAGGTTTCTGGAATCATAAACCCATCAGCCTTGAGCGGTGTTTTTCCTCTTCGAGAAGAATATTATACTTGAACTTTTTTTTTATTCATTAGCAATAAAGTAAGAATAAACAGTACACTGAAAGGTAAATCCCATTTTATAAGTTTTCTATTTCACTTAGACCATCAGAAAACAAGGAAGAGAAAGCGGCTAAGAACGATTAGCTTCGTCAATCTCAATGGTTCGTTGGGTAATAAATAACACTGAAACTCACATGAAATGATCACAATGATGAAATCACATCAAATGATTCACAGGATTAATTAATTCTGATTAGAGAGCATCTCTGTGGGAATTCAGGAGATGTAGGAAAAGCTTGGCTATGAATGTGGGTAAGGAAGACGAACGACAGATATCTGGTGGGAGTGTGGTGGAACAGCAGAGAAAGGAACGCTTTAATTTAATTTTGATTGTAGTCAAATTAATAAAAATATAGTTCTTTACTAGGATGTCGTTTAAAACAATTCAAATGAATAAGAAATAATCCATACAATTAGTTAAAGAAACAGGTAGATATTAATATGGTATAATTATATTTGTTATTATGCTGGAATTAGTTTAACAAAACGTTTATTATATGTTCCAAGTCAAATGAATTCATATAGATTTATATTCAACTGACCTTGTTTATTAATATTGATAGAAAGTGATTAAATTTAATATAATCATGGTATAATGGTCAGGGCTTAATCAACAACCACATATTCGAGGAGTTACTAAGACGTAAGTAATAGCAATTAGTAGGATGGCTGAACTAATGTGACAGGCTCTAGCCTCGCCTTAGTGACATGCCTTGAGATTGAGTTGTTCTAGCAATAGCGATAGCGAACAGAGTGAATTTTACTGCAATAGAAAAGTTATAAATTCCCTCCCCTGCCGTATTCTAAGATGAGTGTAATTAGCTACGAAATGAGAACAGTTCCCGAAGCTTCCCTGAGCTTGAAAGAATGTTCTATTCAAAATGGTCTGACTTTGAACTTTGTGATACTTCTTCCGTGGAGAAAGTCGTTTGAGTTTGTTGTAGAAGTTCTCGAGTTTGAAGAAGTTTCTTGTCTCATTGAAGCTATAATCGATTAGCCCTCTTTGTCTGCAACTTTAAATTATTCAACTCTGTCTGCTATTTTCAAGTTGAGTCAAAAATCGTTTTCTAGAATTTCAGAATTTCACGGCTTGGCATTGAGGTCTGTTTTCAAATCTATGAAAATGTTGATTGTATTCATTCGTATTACAGATTTTAATCCACGTTACTAACCTCGCGTCTTTTGTACCGAAATCTATAAATCAAAATTTATAAAAGGATCATCCTTCCAACTCTTCTTTACGGATGTGAAACGCTGAGTGATGAACAAGATCGTTAGATATTCGAAAATAAGGTATTGCGTAGAATATTCGGTCCGAAAAAGTATGAGATCATTGGAGAATTTAGGAGATTACTCAACGCGAAATTGCGAAGATTACATCCGGTTAAAATTAGTCAAGTGATAGCATCACGAAGATTAAGATGGTCTTGTAAAGTTGCAGAACTTTGTAATGAATGAATTCCTAAATGAAAAGATTGCATTAAAAGTGACCTGGCAGATTTGGGTTGGGGTAGTGATCTATGGACACAAGGTTGTAATCAGAGATTGCTGATATCGGTATCGAGCCTTCGGGTTCACAATTTTTCTTCACAATTTCTGTAAGGTGCAAAAGAATAACAGTATCAGTTCCGCAGGTTGTCGTTTCGAGATAAATCACAACGAGTTTTAACTTCTAATTGTTTCCATTATAATAATGATCTCGAAAATAACAATAATTTGTTTACTGACTGTATATAGTAACTGTACACACACTTACAGACTTTTTATAGATTAAAGAACCAACTTACACTTGATGTTCAGATTGTATCACCATCAACACTTCGTAATGTTTTTTTGTTAAGAATTGAACGTTTTACCAATTACCGAAACAAAAACATTTCCCATAACGGTTGGTTGGTTGATTTAAATTTGAGATGTAAAAACGATTGGTCATCAACGCCTCCTAGGTATCGTATAAATGTATATAATTAATATAATATTCGTTTTGTAAGTAATAATTTTTATAAAACCGGGAAGTAAAAGATTTAGGGATGTAATAGAACTTATAAGTGAAATTAAGATAAAATAAAACGAAAGAATTAATGAATAATTAAATACATATATATGAAAAAATATATATAAAGATAATATAAAAAAATCTTTTTTGGCATCACCACCGTTCTGTACATTTTTTCTGTAATTTTTTATTCATATATATCCCTCACTTTTGTTCTAAATTTCTACCTCTCTACATATATATTTTTTCTCATTTATCATATACTTAGTCTGCAATGTATTTTTATAGTTCTGTTATTTTGTCTGTTTTTCTTTCTTAGCCCTGAAGATGACCCACAAAGTGGGTCGAAACGTCGGCACATAATTAAATAAGTAACCACTTATTTTGTGTTTTTATTTGACTGCACCCCTAACTATTTTCTTCCTTACGTCTATCTTCCAGTCAACCATCCCCTCGCTTGTTATAAAGATAATAATATATAAGGAAAATAATTTAATAATAATAAAAAATAAAAAGGAGGAGATAGCTTTATTATATATTTCTCATTAATCCTTCTTTTGATAGCATTATTTCCCATAATTACACTGGGTTTTTTTTCATACCAAAACTCACGATAATTTTTATTTTCGAGAAAATTAAAAAGGAAACGAATGAGTTAAAACTTGTTAACTGAACTACATCACTTGAACAACAACCTGGGGAACTCCTACCGAAAAACAAATAAAACTACAGATATAACAAACAAATGTAATTAAACATTTAATACCGTTTAGATAAGCCCAAAATAATAATAATGTGTTGAATATTTGAATGTTGTTAGATAGAATTGATATGAGAATATATGTATCCAAATGGGACTAGCTGTTTTTCAAATATACTAATGCAAATAAAACAGGTTTGTGCAGGTATAAGCTTAATTAGTGTACATCCTTTGATGAAATGGATATAGGATACCTGGGCACATTCCGTGAAAACTTCATCAAAGTTGGATTAACGGGTGCACAAAGGTTCCCGTTCCATCCGCTTAATAAAACTGGAAATTGATACCTAACTTAATATTCGTGCGTACTTGTATAACCGTGAATTCGATTTTGATGAATAGTTCCATTGAAGTATAATGACTCAAAAACAAACTGTAGATATTTGCTCCACGATCATAAATGGCCGAGTTATGGGCATATGAATTCTGGAATAAACGCATAGTAATTTGAATTTTGACGATTCTCCTTTGGTGTTCTATATACATTCCAAACCAAAACTCATCCTTAATAAAATGTTCATTTCTTACAGAACACTCAATATGCTCTATTAACTAAAAATATTGCATTCATTTTAACTAAAACTGCAATTAAAACTTTTTTTTTAAAATTTATTTATCGAAATTTACAACAGCATAATAATAATACAGGAAATAACTAAAATGAAAGAAATATAATGGCGTGACATAAAGGCAAGTAGAGAAACTATCCACTGGTGGTCCTCAGAGGCTTCTTTTGTATCTCCTTTAAACGCCTCGGAGGAATTTCAGGAATTTAAGAAGTAGCTAGGTTTGAGTGAGAATAAAGTTTGTGATGAAAGGATAGATATCGGGTTTGGACAAAATCGGCAACAAATGGCCGTAGAAGTCATTATGGATGACTATGTTCAAAACAAAGTAAGCGTTTTGGATTGTAACGACTGGATATGAGAGGAATTCGATGGCTTAGGGGAGCTTCAATATTAATGGATTATAGGGCTCAAAAACAACGGGTATTACATCAACAATGCCATTTCATTCACATTTTTTACATAAAGCATTCATGTTTAGTGGAGTGCCTCAGTAGTGGAGCGCTGAGTTGCCGTGCCAAAAGCCTCGGATTCAAATCAGGGTATGTCAGAGATTTTATTTAATCAGTCGGAGAATCTGGGAACCTCCTGGGGGTCACCCAGCTTCTATAAAATGGATACCCCAAATAGGGAGAAAAATCTGTCGTTTGAGCGCGATCTAGGACAAATCATCCAACTGCATAATTGTTGTCCAAGAAATAGTGCAGTCTCTACAACGTGCTGAACCAAAGACCCTTCATGTATTGTAGTGGTATTTTTTTTTTAACCATGCTTATTTTTCTATTATCTTCTGGCATATCATACATTTTCCTCCTTGTATTCTTGGTTCTCACAATTATTGAGCCGTAGGTATTTGCGTTATAATTCCTGGCCGGACGACTAAACCTCATTACATCGGAGGGAGAGAACATTGTGAAGGCCCATCTTGGGAAGAGGACTAAACCAACAGGGCGCGGATACAGGGAGAGCAAACATAAAAACATAGGACGAGTGTGCTTGGCAAAATCCTCACGACCCTTCCCTAATCAAACAGCGCCCTCTACATATTTATCATATTTTACTGCTCTCGGTATGCGAACCCTTTCCTACCTGTCTTATTCATTTCACCTTTTATAGTCTCTTTCCGGAGTGAATATTTCAGTTACGTCTCTTAAAGAAAGTATCCTTTGCGAGAAAAGTTTGGATTTACTTCACATAAATCTTTGATATGAATTTTTTATACCTACGGAATGATTAATAAAAAAAAAATTCCTTATATGTCCATATGACATAGAATCAATAATTGTAAAGCAACTAGGGCGTCATTATTGCAACCGTATTCTAATTTACAAGATACACATCTTGCAAAGAAGGACATTTTTTTTTCTTTACGGCATTAGAGGAAGTCTAGAAGGTAGGGATAGCAATTGTTAAAGAATAAATTTTAGGGTGGACGGAAAAATGTATATTTTTTTCAAATCCAATTAAAAAATGTTTATTTGAGATTAAAAAAAAGAAGAGAATAAATCAAACCGATTCACAACTTTCAATCGTCATATGTCAAAAATAAAATTTTAAACAGTAAGGAAATGTTTATTAGATAATAAGGTACTTGTGTATATAAACCACCACCTGTAAAGGTCAATCTTTTACGCATGCGCAAGCAGTTACATGTTATAACAGTTGTATTTCTAACAGTTATCTTGAATAGCCTTTTTAATATTTTTATTGGGGTTAGAATTTGCATAACATAACATGAAATATAATAATAATGGAAATAAATAAATAGAAGTAATAATAATATAATTGAATATATATTATATATATATAACAATATAATGAAATAAATAATATAAATAAATATAATACTAATAGAAATAAATAATGGAATAGATCATCAATTAATTTATAATAAAAACCACCCCTAACCACCAAATAAACAACAAATCAGCAACAAACAAAAATGAAGATACAACAAGAACTCTATAACACACAAGGAAACAAATAACAATGAATCTGTCGAAAATGTAACTGTTACTGTTAATATAAGTGTTATAAGAAATATAACTTTTATAAAATGTAACTGATTGCGCATGGGTAGAAGATTGCCCTTCACAGGTGGTGGTTTCTATACACAAGTACCGATAATAACGTATCTCCAATGTAGGTCTTTGGACCAATCAACTTTTAAAGGCGGGAAAAAATGTTTAGTTCTGCCGAAGTGAAATGGAGGTCCCGGTCCTGTACGATATCAGGTATGCGTTAATGATCCCTACCCTAATCATACCTGGATATGCAAAATTTAGGACTCCTATCAAATGTAGCATCGTCTTAATACCCATACCGCCTTAAAGTAGCGTCAAACGAAGGAACGAAATATTCAGTAATTCTTCAGAACTGAATTATCAAAATACAATGAAATTATAATTATATAGTTTTACTAAAATAATATTCTATTCTATTTAAAGTAAGGGCCCCCGTGTCTATACGTTGTCAGTGCTCTTACGTACTTGTACTCGTACGTAGGTACAAGATCCATGTTCTAAATACACCTGGTTAGGCAATATTCGGGACTCCCAATAATATGTTTAAATCGATCAAATTCATCCGTTCTCACAGCAGCTGTCACATTTTTGACAATGCACTAAATTGAACCTCGCACAGTTGACAGCTGCTGTGCGTCGCAGGGTGTTTTCAGTGGCTCATAACTCGGGCATTTATGATCATGGACCAAATGTGTACAATGAGTTTTGGGGTCATTTTACCAAAGCGTTTAACAATAATTTACTTTCTTTACTATACCAGAGAAATAGTGTAAAGAAGAACAACTTACTACGATGAGTTTTCAAATCATGGATGACATAATGAAACATTGTTGATTTTTTTGAACCATGAATTAATTTATTTCAAATACGAAAATTCCTGGATAAACAATTTAACAGTAAAGCAATTTTCGTATATCTGCCCTTAAAAGAAACATTTGCTAATGTATATGTATACTGAGGGTGGACTTCACCTCCTATTCTAAAATAAATGATACTGATCGATAAAGCGTTAATCAGTTACTACTGATATTGTCTAAATATTCGCTTTGGTAATTAATAAATTACTTTCTAAATAGCTTACGATTGTTGAATTAGTCACAGGTAAAATGCAAATAATTAATTTATTAATTACTGTCAGGTAACCAATTTTCATTAATTAAATGAGCTTTAGCTGTAGTAGAACTCTGCCATAGAAAGCTTAAATTTATGTTTAAATTTTATGATTAGTTTTCGAATTAACTAACACGAATATTTTCTATTTTTTAAAATATTAACTACACTTCAGAAATATACAGCCTGTAGATGTTTATAGATGTCTGTTCATAGCATTCATACCATACCAAAGTTTTACTCATTGTAAAGTATTTATTATTATAAATATGCCAAAAATCAAATTTGTTTTATTAATAAAAATCATTTGTATTTTTGTCTTATATGCTAGACAATGATGAACCTGGGGATGGTCGTTGCTAATTCCTTGAATGTTCCTCACAGCTAAGGCCGATGGAAATGACCTTACAAAGCAAGCTGGAGAACTTAATTGATTTGAACGCTTTTTTTCACATATTTGTGAACTTTTAAATTAAAACTTCTTTATATACCAACTTAATCATAAGTCTACTTGAGGCGTCTACCCACAAATATAGATCACACTATTTTGTCTAAAACTCTTGTACTCTCGTTCTTTTATACCATATTTGTAACTATTTTCTTTTCTCGATTTTTTGGAATATGAAATTCGATGATAAATTATTGTATATTCAGCTGTAGGGTACTATTTTTTAAATATTCTATTTGGTGAACCGGGTAACAAAGAGAAAAGAAAAGGAAAAAACTAGAGGATTATGATGATGATATATTGAGGAGTAAAATGTAGCTATTTTACAGTTCAAACTTTGTCGTTATTGTGTACAGTACGGTTTGTTATAAACCATATAGAACTTTAATTAGAATTTTTTATTGCCTTGTTTGTATCATTTGTTTATAGACGTGTTTTGCTGATCTCCAATGTTCTGCTCCATATCCATCTTCAATGATTGTCCAACTTGGTCTCAGTATAGTAGTGTAGATGACCTACTCATTTGTTTGTACAGATATCAAACGTTAAAAAAAAATAAAAAAATCAATAGAATTTGGTTTTGCTAGTTAACATCACATATCGGTCCTTCCAAAGAACAACTGCATAACTTAACTCTTGGGTAGGACTTGTATTGGTTAAAGCTTTTTCATTCAGCAATGACTTATCTGATATTCCATTTCCAACATGTTTATTTTTTTTAATTCTTAATAAAGTCATATTTTGAGTTGTATCATTCTTGATACATTGATACATGCAAATACAACCCTATCCCTCGAAAATTGGGAAATTCAAAAAACAGTACAGTTCTGGTAAATTTTTGCTGTTATTGTTAGTGTTATAATGAAATTTAATTTTTTAATGAGTCACGATACTGTGATAACTAGCAGATCAATCATTTATGATATGTTAATATATATATGATCTAAAAATTAATTAGACATAAATTCTGTTTGTTTAATTAGTGAAGCTGCTATGTTACCGCATTCCTTGAGAAATAGATCAAAGATAAGAATTTGAAAATTGCCTCTTGGGCAATGGATTGATGTGTTTGTTGCGTTTTTCGGAGCGATTAATTCTTCATGGTCTACGTTACTTCACAGTATTTTTAGCTCACAATTTTCTTCTTTTACTATATTATTTTACTCTTAAATCTACTTTTTCATGATAAATCTATTTTTTGGTAGTTATATTATCTAATACTGTTACCTATTTTATAATTTAATTTACTGCTGAATGTTGTTTGTATTTTTTTCTTTCATTGTTTATGTGATTCTTTATAGATTCATTTAAATTTGTCGAATAAGTTTTTGACTTTGAGACTGGTCTGTTTGGTAAATCATATTACTTTTGTAAATTGTAACAAATTATATTAGAAATAAATTAATTTTAAAAAAATTAATTTATTTACTAAAAAGCTTTATGTTGCTATTTATTTTTAAAAAAAGGAACAAAAGTATAATCGCATATCAGGTAATTGTAGGGATGATATGCTATCAGATATTTCAATCAATCAATGAACATTGGCTTTACAACCCAGTAGGTATCTTAGCCGCATCAATGCGTCGCCTCCACTCTTCACTGTCCTGTGCCAAGTCCTCCAAGTTCTGGATCCAACAATGCTACCTGCATCCTTCTCGACCTCGTCTACCCTTCTTAATCATCGCCGTCCACGTTTCCTTTTTCCGTCAACGTACCCAAATATGTCTCTTATGACTAGCGTTGTCCTCCATTCTGTCATATTTATGTAATAAATATTTATTGAAATCTGTAGTTTTTCTTACAATTACAACATTTTTAGCTATCTTATGAGAGTAAAGGTGTTTGAACTGATCCTCGGTTTTGTGCCAAAGTTAATCAGGAATCGATTGTAGAACAATATAGAATGTTTCATAGTGCACTAAAGAATAAACAGTATATTCTACTACTCCTAAGTAGAATTTTTTTGTTATAAACCGTAGATTCAGGATTTTATTATGTTTTGAAAAAGTGAATTTAATTGAATAATTTTCATGATAGTATCAAATCGACAAAGGTCTAAGGTTCAGTGTATTTGCTATATTTTTAAAAGATGATTATACATCCGGGTGAAATTAACATCATTTAAATCCTCCATCTTCCACCTCAATAATTGGTATACTACAAGCTGCGTGACTATTCATGATATTTCTTTGTTGATTAACTACAAATGAATTGAATAAATATGTATGTGTGGGCGTTCGATCGTGTTTATGCGGGTGTGTTGGTAAGACAGAAGAACACATTCTATAAGAATATCATAATAAAGTTCGAAATTAATACGGAAGATGTATTATTCACTTAGGAATGATGATGTGGGAGCATTAAAGGAAAGTATATAATTTAATAGGAAAATAAAAAATGTTAAGTGAGAAACAAGAATAAAATTAAACCATATTAATATTTAAATAAATAATATATTTTAAAATAAACATTTTTAAGAAAATAAGATAATGGAATTAAGGGTTAGTAGTGCCACTTGCAGTTCGGTAGGACCCAAGACGAAATTCATATTTCGACGAAAGTGGATAGTGAAATTTCGTCCAGGATCGGAAAGGCAAACGGTGTCTACTACCAAATATGTAACACAGTGGATAGGAAAGAGAGAGGTGGGACTAGAGGTAAAATTGCTAATCTTCAAGACAGTTTACCTTCCTGTTCTCCTGTATGGTTCAGAGAGTTGTGTGTTAACTGTCCGACACTGTAGTCGAATTATCGCTGCGGAAATGAAGTCCCTGCGAAGAACAGCTGGAAAAACTAGAAGGGACCGCGTAAGAAAGGGACATATTAGAGGAGAGCTCAATGTCTCTTCGATATTGGAAACGATTGAAAAGAAGCAGCCTAAGTGGTTCGGGCACGTCTTTAAAATGGAAAGGCATAGGGACCCTCTCAAGACAATGCAGTACCGTCCTTCTGGGAGGAGACCAAGAGGGCCCCAGAACGATGAACGAATAGGGAAATCCAGGGGCAAAACGTTGGATGGAATGAAAAAGCTCGCATTTGATCGGGAGGTCTGGCAAGCCTGGCTAGATGCGCCCTCACTCTGAAAGGCACTCATTATATATTTTTTGTCATTATACATGTATTACATTGGTCTTTATCAAACTTTATTTTCCAGGAATAACTTGGATGATAGAACATTTACCTCTTAAAAACATTTTTTAAATGAGTTTCATATTTTCCAGATTTTGAATGGAATAGTCTCGAAAAAACCTGTTGGAGATGGGATAATTTAGGGGGTAGCTGTGTTTACCTTGGGGTTACATTTTCATTTGAGAGCTACGAAAAGAGCGACTTTAGATCTGAATTCTTTTGATTAAAATACATGAATGAGAAAACCACCTTGGGATCCCGTTGTCATCTTCGCCTAAAACATTGGATAAAGCTTTTTCCCGTTTTCTTATTCAAGCCAACCTATTTTCATATTATTTTATTTCACGATATTATTAATTTTTTTTCTCATCTCGCTTCTTTGTACGATTATTAAAGAGAAAATGGCGTTCTTTTCTAAATGAGAATATAATGGTATTCCAAAAGTCCTTTTCAGTATGAAAACCAGAGATTTTTTTCCCTAATATTAACCGAAAAACTAACTGACACTGTTAAGAGAAATCAATGACTCAGTATCTTACTAGCATTATGATATTTTACATAATTAATAATTTATAATTTATAATCATAATAATCAATAATTTATAATTATACTAATCAATAGTTTATTAAAAATTATTAACTCTTTCATAAATGTTGTTGTACTGAAATAATTATAGGTATGAAGCTTACATTGAGCCATCAAAAACCTGTAACTCTACAACTTACTGAGGGTCTTGGGTTCAGTACTTGGTTGATACTATACAGTTTCTTGGACAACGTTTGTGCAGGAAGGTGATTTGCCCCTTTTAGATTACCTACTTGGACGAGACCAGTGGGGGTCTCCTCATCCCTTAGGATCCACCTCCGGCCGCTAAAAAATTAATAAAAGTCTTCCAGCGAGCGGGATTTGAACCCAGGACCTTCCTTCGTTACGGTAACTCAACACTCTACCACTGAGCCACATATTTTTGTCCTTTACTATAAAATCATAAAGTTACACAGCTTTCATAAATGGAGAAAGTAGTTGTCAGCCGCTATGAATATATTTTTTTCAGTACGTTGAATCATATCTGACGCAATTTTCACTTAGCATATACAGAAATAAATGTAAAAATAATAGCCAACAGAATTTTATTTTAAATATCATTTTATTTATTTTAATCCGATATATAAGGTATGAAGCAATAATCCTACTCATATCGATTGGCACGACAAATCAAACAGAGAGTTTATACAGATCAATAACAGTTTATTTTGGAATACTTAATAAACATTATCCTATCAAGGATATCTGTGGCTTTTCCGTGTTTTCCTGAATAGAATTTAATATATTTATATATAAGCAAATATTGGGATTCTCCAAAAAAAATAATTAATATTTGATTTTTTTTTTGTTTTAATATACGAGTTGTTGTATACGTATGGTTAAAAACATTATATTAAATAACATATATACAGAGAAGAATAAATAATAAATTAGCAATTATATGAAATAAGTGAAATAACAAAAAAATAATTGAATTTTTAATTTTCATTCATTCTTACTATTGACAACTATTTAATATATATATTTGTTCGTATCACCCATTTTGGACCACTTTACAACTCTATTTTTCTTTCTTCTGCTGGTATTTTCTCTGTATCAAATATTTCTTCATGCTTTTCTTTCGAACTTCTTTCCAAGCTTCGTACAACCTTCTCTGGTATTTCATCATCCTGAAACCCTTACAGATCTATCATTTCTAGCATGCGAGATTAACTAATTGTTAATCCATTAGCCCTTTATTTAATATACATTAATATGAGAAACAATTCGAGGTGTTAATATATTTTGGATTATATTTTATGTAGAATTTTACGAAAATAAACCTAATACCATATCTACTAAAATTAGTATATATATATATTTAGATACAATGAACCCACTATGTACTACGTCTGTTTTAACTGTTGTTTTCTTTTTCTTCCACATCTCTTGCATCCTCTCCCCGTGTTTTGGCTTTCTTTCCTGGGTCTAAATTGCACCCGTCTTTCTATTTGGTCTTTATTGAAAATCATTAGTATTCTGAAGTTCCAGCCAAGGTGAAGAACGTCCTTCAATACCATCCGGAGAAACTTCGAGCTCTTCCTAGTAATAAAAGTCTCCTTAATCCACGTGTTGGGCATTTCCAGCTTATTAAGATCCATGAATACCCTCTTTGCCATTCTGCTCGTGTCCATTCTCAGTGAAATTTTTTTTTAATATATATATTTTTTTTCTCCACACTCATTATAGAGCGATTACACAGGTCTGCAATGAATTTTTTTTAAACTACAGGGTTTGACGGTATTTTTTGTGCTGATTAAGGAAAAAAAAGTCACAAATTTCACCTGACAATTTTAGGGTCTTAAAGAAAGACACATGTTACCGTCCAGTAATGAACCATTGGAGGGGATTTGAAAGTTATTTCCATGTTACATGGCCAACAAAGTGGTTACACAAAGATTCCATGTTTTCTCTGTGTCGGGATAGCCGTGACAGGAAAAAACACTGTGTCAAGCAGACGTGCCCAATCAGAAAGGCTCTTATTTCTAAAAGGATCTTGCTTCCACCACTATATATCAAATTGGGGCTAACGAAACAGTTTGTGAAAACATTACCCAAAGAACAAGAGTGTTTCAAGTATTTTTGTGAACAGTTTCTGATGACAAGCTGAAAGAGGGAGTCTATGTTGGGCCTGACATCAGAAAACTTTGAAAAGATGAAGGCTTTGTCACTAAAATGGCTGGAATTCATTTAAACTTGTTGCAACAGGCTTTCTTAGAAACAAAAAAAAAAACCCAAACTACAAAACTTTGGTTGCTGAATTGTCACAAAACTCAAAATGTTGGGGTGCAACATGAGCGTCAAAGTTCATTTCCTTCATTCATATCTGGGCTACTTTCCATAAAATCTTGGGGCTGTAAGTGAGGAACAAGGAGAACGTTTCCATCAAGATATAAAAGAAATGGAGCGCAAATACTAAGGTCGATGGAATGTCAACATGATGGTAGATCCAACAGCAGTTGGATGTTAAAAAATGAATATTCACAAAAACACATCATAAAAAGTACCGAAAAAGTTACCATCTTGATGGAAAAAGAAAACGATTTTAAAAAGAAAACAAAGACTTATAATAACTTTACAACACATGTGCATCACTCTTGTGCTGATTTTAGCTAAATATCGTATTTTGTTTTTTTTGCTTTCATTTCATGTTAAAATAATAAAAACAAATCCAAACTTTTCCGTTTTTTGTACTTTTTCCAAAAACTTCAACTTTATTTTGTAGGCAAGCCTTACGTGGTAGAAAAAAACTAATGCTATTTTTGAAATCAGCGCAAAAAACTATCAGTTAACCAAATCAAAATAATTTTTTTTGCAGACCTTTAGAGTGTTATTATAATGATTATCGGCGTCGGATACTTAAGTAAGTTATTCTTATTGTAATGTCTGAGTGAAGTTATTAAAACATATTGTTTAATACATCCTAGCAGAAGAAAGGTTCTTTGCTCAGTAATGTTTCTTCGATTGTATATCCCCTAAATCAACGCCGGTAGATTACTTTCTAGTACTGATCCTGACCGAAAAATAAAAGAAAAGAGCTGAACAAGAAATAACAGTTACCGGTCACGAATCGGTCATTAAAACATGTCGGAGGGCGAAGTAACCGGTGTTATTTGGTGATTTAATCAGACCGGCTCTATGATTAGTTCCTACTCCCTCATCACCGGCCCGGCCCGGCCCTTACTCTCTTCGCCTGTTCTTCTCCGTCCTAGGTGGTTTAAGAATTGCTTCGGCGAGCTTTCACGATTGGGTTGAGTATTTATTTTTTGAAGATTCTTTTTGTAATAGTGAAAAGTGAAGGTTATTGTTTAAAAATTTAAAAAAAAAATTAAGATTAGTTAGGTGTTTCGATGTGTGTAAGTTATTGCGATCCGTTTATAATCTCTTCGAATTGAGTTGAACATTGAAAATTTGCCTGTGAATAAAGCTGATCTTAGTATCTTTTGTAGATATCATCCTCCCATAATGATATACACACCCATTTACACTTATCATATTTATTTTACAAATTACGTTTTTGAATGTTGGAAAAACTAAATCATCAGAATATTGTTAAAATATTAAGCCAACAAAGTAGTCACTTTTGGTGTAGTGGTTGGCATAACAGCATTGTATGCCCAAGAACTACACAGCCCGGCAGTTGGCCTTAGGATTTTTCTAATGGGAGTAACATAATCCTTAGTTACGGCGTCCTCCGGAGAGGATGAAAAACAGCGATCCAGAGATTTAGATGAATCGGTTACTCGTTAAAGATCCCTGTCCTAATTACACCTGGATAAACAAATTTTAGGACGCTAACTGAAACTTAGTCCAAATTAGCTGTAGTTGCAAAAGGCGGGGTTAAATAAATAAAAAACCAATAAATACATCCGCTGCAAATTATTGGTGAACGGTTTATTTTTTCCGATATTCCTTTGTTAAATAGTAGCCTATATACCAGCTGTTAAAAAGAAAAAATAATAAATTAAGCCTTATATCCACAGAAAAATAATGACAGTGTTTTAAAAAATTATAGACTTTTAAGAATGGGTCTAACATTTTTCTATATATTAGAATTTAGTTGTTGGAAATAGAAATAAAAAAGTGAATAGAGCTTTATTTGAAAGATTTTCATTATAAATTCTATTTAATTTCTCAAATACATATTGATAAATCCTTCGAAGTCTGTCATTTTTTAAGTAATACGTTAAATAGACTCTCCGTTCAAAATGTAGCAATGATACAATATTTAAATATATTTGGATTTATAATTTTTGTCTGTTATAGGTAAGCGAGCGAGGTGTTGAACTTCATATCTCTAAAACTATCTTTATCAGCTTTTGTAAGTATTTAATTTAATACAGTTTTTACATTGTCTGTTTTAATATTAACGTTGCTGGGACGGTATTCAACAAAGAGAAACCTATTCTCATTTCAGACATTTTTAGCAAACTCTAAAGTTAATGGTTAAAGTTAATGTACCAAAGTTAATGGCTTTGGTACATTTTCTATTTTTATTGCCGTTACAAATTTAATTTTATGGCACAGTATGAAAAGATTGTTCTGTGCTCAAGTTGTTACTACGGCTATATTCTAGAATAAGAATTTAGGGAATTTTATATTTTTTCATTAGGAGATTATCAACCATTAAACTACACTTAAAATAGTATATAGCATACAGTAGTTTAATATAGTGTAATATATTTAACATCATAGTGGCTACGCGATTATGAAGTCCTACCCTAGAACTCTCAGCAAAACACATTTGCTAAAAATATTAAAAAAGTCAGTAATGATTTTTACTTTGGAATGAGACAGTAAAGTGGGAGATATGTGTTAAGAGGAAGATCTGACTACCAACTTTTTTTTGCTTATAACGGTCATTCTAGAAAGATAATAAAAAACTTATTAGATAAATTCACCAGTTTTAAAGTAAATACTAAGTAGGAGTAAGTCATAGTAATGGCTACTATAATGGCTACTAATTTCTACTTATGTTGATAATGTTCTAATTAATGGTCACCAAACCTATTGTTACTTACTATTTATTTTACAATGGCTGTATTTATCTCGTGAAAAAGTTTTTCTTAATGTCTTTTTTGTCTGTAGTAACCGTCACTCACACAAAAAAAATAAATAAAAATGACAGTTTGATCTATCATTCCTCCCTCCCAACTCAATTGTTTTGACGTATCTCCGGAGCACCCAGACTGTGTGTCACTAATATTATATTCTGACTTTAATTTTATAGGATTTATTTTATCTATTATCCACAAATTCGTTTTTCATTTGTTGAAAGGATTTTTTCTGTTTTTAATTTTTTTTTAATACTTTTGATAATGATTTGCTTAAATTTTACAGTATTCTGTTATTTAAAATTCCATTAAACAATTATTTATATGAACACAACTAATTTACCTTCTATTCGTGAACTATATAGGAAGACTACAGGAGAAAGCCGAGTTACCTCACTTTTTCCTAAATGTCCAGTAAAACAGATTTATCTCCGAATCACTATTATAATTTTTAATATAGTCATTGTGAATTTGACTGGTCGTGTCAATTTGACAATGAAGAAGTTATTTAAAGTCCTGGAAACCAAATCGTGGAAGTCACCTTAGCTCGTCTTTCTCCAGGTACTGGTCCCTTGCGCTATTTTTCCTTTTAAGGACACACTTTTTCAGCCGCTTTACTCTTGTCTTGACCACACCATCGTATTCGCCATAAAAAATCTATCTGAAACTACTTTTAACAAATTTTGAGAAAAAAATCAGGTTATCGCATTTTTTCCCTGTAGTCATCTATCATCAATTCTTTATATTATTACTGAATATTTCTTACACTCCTCGTGCTAGTTATGTTTTGTATTCCTGATTTAAATTCAGTCCTAATGGTTTGCTATATTGGCTTCACTGCTCAACCAATGATCTCAAGGAAAAATCATATCTCTTGATCTGAACAATAATTTGTTTTCTATTTATATATTTATTGATATTTACAACTGTATTACATTAATACATCAAGTAAATAAGCTAAGCGATACATAATGACATGTGAAAATGAAAAGTAGAGAAACTACCCACTGATAGTACTCAAATCACAAGTTCAACTAAGAAGATCACGGGGCCATCTTCTTTTCAGACGTCTCGGAGGATTATTGGGAATTGAAGAAGAAGCTAGGTTTGAAACTAGAGGGTTTTAGTGGAAATGAAGTTTGTTATGAAAGGATAGGTATCGGGTTCGGGTCAAATGACTTTATTCTTAACAAAATAGGGAGCATTGAGAATTTTACGAAGGATTTTGGGTTGTAGGGATTGGATATGAGAAGAATTCGATGGCTTAGTGAAGCCTCAAAGCTCTACTCCGTAGGTCCAAATAGGTCGTATGATGGTCATGTATGTGAGTCTTTTGTAATTATTTGGGAGCTTAAAGCGTTTGTCTAGTAAGTGTAGAAGTAGCGGTTTCTTGTATTTTCAGTCTCGTATGAGGATTCCAGGTTAATCGTTTGGCGAGATGGAACCCTAAGTATCGGATCTGTTCTACAGGGATAAGTGAGATATTATTAAAGGGTATTGAAGGGCAGGAAGCCATTGGTTTACGACGTAAGGTAAAAGTGATTTGATGCGATTTTTGAGAATTCATTTTAATTCTCCAGTCTTCATTTTAATTCTGACACCATTCTTCAAGATCAGTGATATGGGATTGGAGGCTTTGGGATAAAATAACTGGATTGGTGTTGACTGATAATACACATGTATCATCAGCATACGTGGTAAGGATAGTATTAGGATGATTTGGGATGTCAGCTGCATATACTGTATAAAGGATTGGGCCAAGGATACTACCTTGAGAACAATATTTAAATAATAAAATGGGATGCCACCCTGAGATCGCTATATTTGAAGTATAGTAATTCTATATCATTCACTTCCCAGTATGAATTGGTCTCCAGGGAAGTTAGACCATCCTTCTCTAAGGGGAAGGCCTACATAAATTAACAGAAAAAAAATTCATAATATTATATAAAGTTATAATTATTGTATATAGGATCTGAAGTAAAAGTTTTTTAATCAAGTAAATCCAGTTAATTTTTTTTGTAATAAAATGCTTTATTCATTCATTCATTCAATTCTATTTTATTAATGAAGAAGAGACGTATCCCTCTCTTCTCCGATGGTTAACGTGGTTAACTAACTTGGAGTTATTTCTTAAATTTAGATCCTTTTTCATCTAATTGAATAATATTATATTTATTGTGTGCTCATCATAGTTGCGAGTTAAGTTATTTATCTTCTTACAAAGAAAGAAAGGGGTGTCTTTAGCTATATGTGACAGCCTACATGTTGAGTTGCTCTCTTCCTGACAACGACTTCCGCTGTCCTGTCTCATGGTCAAAGGGCCCGACCCTAATGCACATTTAAACTACCTGCTCAATGTTCTTACCCTATTTATGTAGGTATTCCTAATGTTCCAAATAGTGTCATCAGGCAGGCTGTTATCTATTTTGTGATGTTACGTCTATTTATTTATTTGGCTATTTATTTTATCAAATATAACACTAACTTGACTTTTGTAGTCAACCTTTTTACTTTTTGTCTATTTGACCCCCTGACACACTGGAAACTATTATAAAAAAGTGATGGGGTTTGAGGTAATGAGGAAGAGATAGACAATGACCAGATCCAGCATTGTGACAGGGTCCTTTCCTGCCGCGGATATACTGGCAGTGAAACAATGAGACGACTCTGGCTTTGTGCTGGCTTAACCGGCCGCACTCCCGATAGTCTGCGCTCCGTCTATTTACTAACTGCCTGGAAATGGAATATGGCCCTTATCTGCTTTTCATTTCTCTTACCCTTTCCTTTCCATCAGTTTTTGGGAAATATATTCCGCTAGCCAGGATGTTCTTCCCGCATGGTTCGCTGACCCGAAATGTTTTTCGGTCGAATACCTCAGGTGCTCCGAAAATGATGAAGCTATATTTCTGGCGAAATTATAATTGCAGAAAGATTAATGCAAGTGGAAATCTTTTGTGTACAATAGTTTTAATCAACTACTATACGGACTTAATTTAATTAATTCTCGTTCTATTTCTCATTCACTACTAGTTGGTGGGGAAATGATAAATGTCCACTAGTGAAGAGGCAATTCTTACCTTTCCAAGGGTACAACAGGAATAACTTAAAATCACATGTTTATAATTTAGCCTTATGTGGAAATAAAAACTTTCATTGAAAACAATAATTGAAAAATGCTAGGGAACCAACCCCCTTTGTTCTAAATCTACAATTGCCCATCTTTCTTTCTTTCTCAAAAGTATTTCTTGCCGTTCTTCTGTTGTCAAATTCAATTTTATGTTTTTACTTCACGATTTCGTACATGGTTGTATTCTCAAGCTATATTTCCTTACCAAGAATTTGGACTAAGCGTCTAACCTTACCTGAGAACAATATTCCTATACTAGATCGGGCCTTTGTAATGTACTACCCGCACACTACTGCAGCGGTATCAATATATTATTACGTCAGATTTATTGAATAGAGTGAAATTGGAATTGGTAGATTTACAACAAAAAAACAAAATCGTTCGTTTCATGAACTCCTCGGATACACTTTTTAATTCTTACATATTGGTTTAATAAAATAACTTTTCTTCATTCACAACAAGGTTTCACAATATTTCAGTATCAGAATAGGGTATTATAAAACTATTTATAATATTTACTATTTATAAAATATTTATCAGAAAACTGAGAGTGTTCGATTTGTTGTTACGAAAAAAAAACTCCCTCATTACCAACCAAGTGATATTGGGCCCAGTACATTGTAGGGACTATACTCTTTCAAAGCCGGTTTCGAACGGTTGTACAAGAAGGCGATGATGTCTATAACACGCACAACAACTAGGATTTCCCCCCTATTGAAAGTACTTATTTAATACAATTTTGCCAAGCCTCTGAAGGGCCTCAGATCTCACACGATTGTGAAGTGATTTTCATCTCTTTTCGACGCCACATCAGTTCCTCAACATTGGTAATTAGATTAGCGAGTTGTGATGTTAAAAAAAAATGAAAATTTATTTGCCACCTGTCTCGAACTAGAGATCTGTAACCCACCAACTTAGAGGTAAAGATGTTCCTCTTTTCTGGTATCTTAAGCTATTATAAATTGAAATAATATTTGTTTATGGAGTAATCTTTTTTCAACGTGTAGTAATGGGCTAACCTTGCCACTTTCGAAATATTCCTATGTCCAAATCGGGTTTGCGTTGTCCATAAAAATATGAAGAAATAAAACAGTTCAAAAAAATGTAAGCTTATTTTCGTATTGGGACTAATGTATCGTGAGGTCAATACTGTTTAAAATTGATAAATGAAATGATCTGTTTAGTTTCGTAAGTTATTTACTGTTTTTTGTTAAACTCGTCTATATATTGAGAAACAGATTTAGTTGCTATGAAATTTCGCTGTTGGATTGTAATTCTCGATTGTAGCTGGGAAAATAGTTTAGCTATTTGCATAGTATACTGAGGCTATATTCTCCTGGTTATATAATAATTCTCCTCCGTTGAATACGGCCCAAGATTTGCTGACCCAGAAATTTAAATAAGAACGGAGTAAATCATGAGGCTAGAAGTGCAGCCCCAGCCTCAGCTTCCAGCCTCTCCAGCCTCTCCAGCCTAATCCTGCTTCGGGGGCTTTGTCTAATCCTGGAAAAGTAGAGTTGCCTTGCAATCTTTGTCCCTTATGACTCAATCCATTTAGCCGCAGTGAGGACTACACCACTCGCACTAATTAAATAGACTTTTCTCATCAGAGTCTCTTTGTAGGCCCTTTGGCTATTATCAACTCTTTCATTCGGTCCACGGATCTAAAGTTTACAGCTTTTACTTTCGTTCTATCCTTTATATGGTCTTCGGCTGAAAGCATTTGTAGCCTTTTGAAAATAATTTTTTGTGACTGTCTCTTATACTAAAGAATGTTCAAAAGTATCAGTTATCCTCAGAGTTCCCGGGTAAAAGTGACAACAGTTTTATTATAGTGTTGGTACGATTATATTCTTAGTAAACGTTTTTACAAACCTTGTATTCACCTGGTCTTCCCTCAGTTAATTGCACATACTTTTCTGAGACTATGTGATTACCCAGAGCATCTCCTAGACCCATGGATTTTATAAGGTTATTATAGTCATGAAATACAAATTAAACCATTTTTTATGTCTCTTATATTTCATATTTTTTTATTTTATTAATTTGTTAGTATTTAAAACGAATTCAATTAACTTTATTTTATGGAATTTTAAGGATTCAATTGTTTCTTTATAGAATTAAAACTGTGAATTGTAGTGTTATCTTGAGAAGTGGCAAAGATCTTTTTTTTTTCTTTTGGAATGTAAAAAAAAGATCAGGTAATAAAAAAGAAGGTTTTCCTGAAACCCAACTAATTATGAAAACCAGAATAAGTTTAATAATTTTGTTTAAAAATCTAGATTTACATTTTTAGTTAGTAGTTTATTTAACGTCACTTTATGCTGCTATGGCTAATCGGACGATGCTACAGTGGGATCTCTAAATTTTGCCTATCCAGGTTTAATTAGGATAGGGATTTTTAACGAGTACCTGACATCGTACAGGCTCGGGACCCCCGTTTAACGTCCCTTCCGAAGGACGCCGTAACTAAGGATTTTTTACTCCTTTAAAAAAATCCTAGGACCACCTACCGGGCTACGAACCCGCAATTTTAGGCTTAGTAGTTTGTTACCCTAACCACTAGACCACAGGTGATACATTTTTAGTTGTATGATGATAATCACTATCTGATTAAATTAAATATTAGTTGTATAGTCCGTTTTGTTTTATTTTCAAGAATTAAAATAAAATAGAATGTAAAAATCCCTTATAAGACGTATTTATTTTTTTTTTTTTTTGTATTTTTCAATAAAATAAATATATTATAATTTATAAAGGCTATACTTGCTTAAAGTCATTTCCAGTATCTCTTTTTATTTTGCCTAGCATACTCATGGGGAAAAGCATGGAGTTATAAGACGACTAATGTTACCTTTCGGATACCTGAAAAACACATTTGGCGGGGTAAATGGGAAATACTTTAGCTTTTTTTGAATCATAAAATGGGTAATCTGTTTTAGTTATTTAAAAAAAATCTACACCCCTTCCCAGTGATCCTATCAAGTTTAATCAAACTTATGTTGCATAAATAAGAACTAAAGACTAGTAATGTTAAAATATATGCATACATTTAAATCATACTACATACCTTTTCTATGTCCTCAGTTCAATATGTATTCATATATGTAATATTAATAACATATATTTAAATAATACCACATTTTAATGCATATATAACTCAATATGGGAAATCAAGTGAAGCTAACATTTAAATCCTATTTTGAATTCCATGAATCAATATAGATCGCTTAATTTCCAATCTGCACTACTATGCATTCGCTAATTACTAACGGTTAACACTAAATACTTGGAATAAATTACACAATCCAATAGTAATCATTTTATCGAAATTATTCTGTTTTCTTTCTTTTTCCATTTGTATTATTTGAGATGCTTCGTTCATAAGATTTTTGAGAAATGAATCGACTGGTTATTTACTTGATAACAGATAGCACAATAATTCTACTCGGAACTATCCAGCAATTTTTTTTTACTTGAATACTTTTCAACTCAATATTAATTATAAAATTAAGAAATAATAAATGTATTATGCAGATGGTTGTATAGAATGTTATATTGGAGTCGTGGTATCGTTAAATTAACACGATACAGTAATTAAATTACTGGAATATACACGTTTTGTATTTGTAACGTTCAACCCTTGGTAAAATTAATGGGCCAGCCCTTCCGATCTTCAGAAAAATGATTTTCCACCTTTTCTCTGCCCTGAAAGCATTTTACTGTAGCCCTGACAACAGCCGGCGAGCTATAAATGATGAATCCATTGCCAATATACGATCAGGGACATAGGCGCCACGAAATTCTGTGAATTGCATGCGCCTCCCGTAGTAGGGCACGTGTGAAATTGAAAAGCAGTGAGGCAGTAAGTATTATATTGGAAGTTGAAGTCGATCGGTTTTAGTTCCGGTGTAGTTTTGATGTGCCAATCGTGAATTATCAGTACGATTACTGGTAACATTGATTATTTGATATAGTTTAGTAATAATATTCTTAATGTGGATTTACAAAAAGACTATAGTAACTTAGCCCTTATTTGAAGTATAATAATTTCTTTTTTTTATATGGAAGGGTATACAATCTCGGTTTTTTTTTTTTTTTTTGACGTTAATATGTCTTTAAAATTGCTTTTATAGTGGAAGGAAATTTGAAAAGACGAATGATAACAAAATTGGGGGATACACTTTAGTGTTGCAGCTACATATCTATCATGTGAGGTGGGGGGGTAAGCGCCACCGTTTTGAGGTCATTTTTCGGCGTATTGAGATTTCCATTCAGTATAACTTTTGTTCGTTTGGTTTCAATCGTCAGCTGTCGTCAAAATCTATCGCTTGTATATAAAACATTAGTGTAAAATAGTGACAGTGAATATAATAAAGTGCTAGAATAAAAAAAATATTATCAAAATTATATAATGTCGGCCTATACGCGTCGAAAAGCCAAATCCAAATACAGAGATCATATACGGTTGGAAAGGGCTTCTCAAGAGCTATCGAATGGTAAAAATAAAACACCCGATGACCGAGTCAAACAGATCTATAATTAATAATGATATATTGCAACACAGTTATTATTTGTTTACTTGAATACATAAATAATAATATTTCGTTAAAAAAATATTACACGTTTCGTAAACGATTTCACGTACAACATATGACACACGTGCCCATGATCCACCTCATTTAAAAAAAATATCATATTGGCACCTGCGCAGAATAACATGTAGGAAATGTGTCAACGAGGAGAATTTTTTAATTTTCGATTTTTAAAATATATCACTCCTTCTAACTCATTTATTTTTAATATTACTAACATATAATAGGATTTTCTAAAACCTTTTTTAGATTCATATTTTTAGATTTTCAATATTTAGTTTACTAGCCTAAATGTCCTGGTGTTGAATATGTAAAATCGTAACGACAAAACTTGTAGTCCATTTTTCATCTCTATTAAACATTATTCTTAATGGGAGTTTTGCAAAATAATACATGTCAAGACTCCAAAAACTGGTATACAACTTGAACATTTTTGAGAAATGCATTCCTAAAACAAAAGTTCAAATCTTGAGACTGCCCTATCTGTTGTTTACTTTTACGTTTGATCACTTTAGGTAAGCGTTAGAATAACCTGGAGTTCGGATTCGTATCAATCCAAGGCAAAACTTTATATGTTGTAAATATTCACTCGAGAACAATATCACTTCCCAGGAAGTTATTCGAAGAAGTGGATCTCCGCATTAAGGAAAAGTGTTGAACCGAACAGTTGTTCACAGGTACATATTAGTTCTTAGTTTCTATTCGATGTATGCATGAAGGGTGCATACAAACATTTGCTGTTGCTTCTACTAATATCTGAGACCACCCCCCTTCCATATTCATTGTCATAGATACTTGCGCCTATCTCGGGTGGGAAATTCCAAACTCGGAGAAAGCCGGGCAGAGACTGATGTATGTAGAACCCTCTTATACATATGCATGATTGCGGGGCATTATGGTGATGGAGCCTGCGACAGTCAGCTGATCCCTATCTATCTTATCATGATGACTGATTTATTAGTCCTTCAATTCGGTTGATACTGGCAGCTTCCACTCGTAGCGGGAATAAATAGATCTACCTGTCTGTTCTGCCTCTGGCGAATAGTGCCGGCCTAGTTAATCGCTTATGAGATACTGATGTTACGTGTATGTTATAAGTGCTACAAAATGTTTAGTATTCAAATAAATTGGCACGATAATGGCACTTATGGCCAACGTAAAGTGTTCTTGCAACGTAAAGTGCAGTGTAGGATGATATTTCTTAGTTTCTGTCCATTTCTTGGTCCATTGATTGAATATCTCCACCGATTATGATGATGCCTCAAACTATTTCATAAAATTCATTGAGGTTTCTGAAATAATGCTAACTTAAAATACTGAAAAATTATTAATTTTAGCTAATTCTACAATTCGTGATGATTTAAATCTAGATGAAATTTCCATATGTTGAAAATTAAAAAGCGAAGATACAGACCACTTTATTTTTTTTAAATAACTTATTTTGGAATAAACATATTCTGTTACAAAAAAAAACAACCTTTACCAGCACAACCCCCGAAGGGTTCAGTCCATCATAGAGATTGTACTGTTATAATGAAAAAGGTTGTGCAGGGATGTGTTTGATCTGAGATCACCCTCGACCTCCAGGTTTTCCCCGCAAGATTGTCACCATATCACCCAAGGCTGTTAAAAGACATAATTTATCTGCCACAGCCCGATTTGATCACGACACAGCAACTCTGCTCTCTACCATTGAGCTAGCCTGCTCCTAGATCCGTATAAAGGGAGGGAGATTATTATTTAAAAATGATTACATTTTGTTACTGTTTTCAATGTTAAAGAATATTCAGGCATTGTGGAGTAGACGGGTGGGTGTCTTTTCATTACACGCTACTATTATCGCCTTTATACATTTCGCAACATGCTGCTGTGTATTATAATTTTAATACATTAGACTCATAGCTTTTGGACCTGTGAGCATACGTAAAGTAAATTCATGAACGAAAAAGAGTTGTTCACCCAAGGTTCAATATTCTAAGACATAACTTCCATTAAAAAATGGTTAAAGCAGATAAGCCAGTATATTTCTTTTCTTAATAAATATAAGGTTATACAAATTAAAAAAAAATTAATAATGTTAAAGCTGGATAATATTAACATTTATAACCTACACGGGTATCATATATACTAATACTGAGTAAACATATTGAACTTATTAAATAATTTCTATAAATGTTGTTATTATTATTATTATTAAATATCATTAAATTTTATTATTTAATAAGTTTATAACATTAGTATTATTTATACTTATTAAATATTACGTTTTTAAAGTAAATGATGGCATAATGCTCAGTTACTAAGTTAAAATCAGACAACAAAATAGCGATTTGATATTTTATGACCCGTGTCTAAATTATTAACAAATTTAAATCGTAAATTTTTCATTATAACTCATGTAACCTAAGTATTTAAGTTACTAATTTGTCTAAGAACTTAAAAGTTATCATCAGTATTTTAATTAAAACCTCTTTCGAAAGAGAATGAAGATAAAAATCTTTTCAAGTCAAAAGTTGGCAAAGTAAAATGTTGATGTTGTAGGAAGAGCGGAAGTTGCTAGGAATTGGACATTGTGAATTCAGTCCTGGCCATTTGTTGCCAGAACTAGGGGCCTCTACTAGGGAACTTTGTGGAAAGCAACAAACATAAAATCCACTTTACAAGAATTTACAGCATTTTTTACCAGTTTTCCACTGTAGTAAAAAATAGTGTAAATTCTGTTCTTTAAACAAACTCAGCAGACAAGGTAAAATAAATATTTAAAAACTTATCAATTTCGTCCAGGTCCCTTCAGAATAACAGAAGTGTGCAAAAATAATTGATTAATTATTTGGCCTAGAAGCTACGTCATAAGAATGATACAGTTTGTATTTACATAATTATTTGGAAATAAATATAAACTAAAACCTAAGCTCTGGTAAATGAAAAAAAATAATGAAAATCTAAAATAACCAGAATTAAGCTGAGAAAAAACAGAACTAACGACACATAGTATTTATAAAGAATAATATTGTTATAAATGAAGAAAATTGACGGTTAGTATTCCATCACGTCTGATGTATATGAGCTATTAATTATAATTGATTAGAGAGCATCTGTTTGGAGTAGTTTAGGAGATGAAGGAATAGCCTGGATTTGAATGTGGATAAGGAAGAAGCATGATGGATTCAGGTAGGAGCGCGTCCAAAATGCGGTGGATGTATATACATAAATATAAATATATATATATATATATATATATATATATATATATATATATATATATATATATATATATGAGAACAACAACGTTCTACTAAATACAAACTTTTAGTTGTGTTCATTTCATTTGTTTTTCATCTAACTGTTTATTAATTTAAAAATTAGTGCAAATATTTAGTTTTTGATTAACTTCTGAACCTCATGTTGGAGTATCAATGAGAGTTTTTTTTATTTAATAAATAAAATAATAAGTTACCTATCCTAAGCTGCTAGATTATTGATTTGATACATTGTATGCTTTTTATACGAGACTTTCAGAAAGAAGAGTCAAAATTGTAGTTTTTCCTACAACCATTGAGTAATGCTATCCATTACTCAACTAAAACTGGTGAGGAAAGTCCCACTTTCCCCCACTAGTGAGGGAAAACCACTTTCCCTCACTAGTGAGGAAAAGTAACAGCCATCTAGATCAAATTTGACAATCAGCACTCGGTTATTTTAAATCTTAAATGGCGGTATCATCATATTATTCATTTTATATTCCTAAAATGTTAACATAAATAATTTTAGAACTATTTTATATTTATAGATAGATTTTATTTATTTTGAAGCGATTGTATAAAAATATTTAATATAACCTTAAATGTATTAGAACCTTCATACATCTGAAATTTGGAGATCTAGCATTAGCATTACCCACTAGCGCTTGTGAAGTTTTAACAAATCTAAAGTTTCACCTTTAATTTCTTAATTTTTAAATGGTTGCGGGAAAAATCTAGTATTTAACACGTTAGAAACGTGCTTATAACACCCTCGTTTAATTACTAAAATGTAAAGTGGTAAAATTCACTGGGGTGTAATAATATGGGGTGTAGTTGAGATTCAAGCAATAAACTAATAATAAAAGAAGCATAATAACATCACCGATCTGAAAAAGAAAATTATTTTTAAATATAGTAGCTTATGTGATGTTTGTATATTTTAAATAAACACATTACGTGCTTTTGACATAATGGATTAAATAATCATTAATATATTATTCATCAAATATTTTATTTTATATCTACATTATTTTATTAGTAGCATCACAAGGCTTAAAACGAACCCCCAGCAAACGACAAATCCTTTCTTGATTTCTTTTGAAAGCTTCTTTGGTTCGCAACAGACGAATCGTTTTCTGATGGGTAAATACTTGCAGATTTGTCGCAATAACAACCTGTGATCTTACCAAAGCCAGGGGCCATGGAAAAAGAATAAGGGCCAGAGGCATCTTCCAAGGACATCATGTAATCTGGCCCCCTTAAAGTCCATCACTTATCCCACTTAGGCATTGGATCCACTGTGTCACCAATCCAGAACAAAGTACACAGATATAGCGATGCTTATCGTTCTTCTTCTTTTAGCGTAGAACTAATTAGAAGTAAATACTATCATTCTTATTTGGATATACATTTCAAACGGAGTTATAAAATAAAATATTAAAGTATTATGTGATACACACACTAAAGAAGAATGAAATTGAATTTCCCCAGCGGTCTCATCCTTTTTTGGACCGGATATTCTACGTAACACTTATTTTCGAATATCTGAAGACGTTTTTCATCCAGGTTTTTTTTTTAAACCTTGAAACTTTTTTTAATTTTAGCCTACGTCATTATTCCCATAAAACTTCAAGTTCAAAAATAAACAACTCAGAATGTGACTTAAAAAAAAAAACTATTTAAAACAAAATGGAATATCAGATATGTCTTTCCTGAATTAACTCAGGAATACCAATATTCGGGTGGTGTTGTTCTTTTGAAGGAGTGATAAATTGCTGGAAACTTGTTTTATTAAATGAATAATAATATTATAATTTATTTTCTTTATTAGTCCAGAATATTAGGGCTATCTAAAAATGTCCTTCCCTTCAAACAGGAAAGAAAAAAAAATCGTACATCTACAACCCATGAAGGGTCTGAATTTTAGTTCTTGGTAGAGAGTGTACTTTTCCTTTCACAACGCTTGTACAGGAGGTAAATTGTCCTTGGACAAACAATCTATTTTGGGTAGCCAATTCATATATGCTGGGTGAGCCCCAGAAGAGTTCCAGATCCCAGAGAATCATCCCCGTTATTGAAGCATGTTATAAACATATTCTTGTGATAGGAGCAAATTCCCTTGGATTTATGCCACGCATCAAATCATAAAAATATAAAATATTGTTCGTAAGTAAATGGCCTAATCAGTACATCGTGGTATTTCCAAAAATATAGTGAGCATTGTATTGGATAGGCGTACAAAAACTGTATAAATACTTAAATAGAGAATATAGCGATTTCACTGAAGTTTGCCCGTTGTATTGGGTTTATTGTCAGCAATTAGAAACCGGTTTGTTAGAAAAACTAGTTTTATTTTATTAGTTACTTTGCAATTATGTAATTAGGCATTTGAGGAACGCAGCGAGCTAAGATATTTCTGAACAGTACTTCTGATTATGTCAAGCCTTAATCTGCCAACACATCGCATTAGTACTTCTAAAGTGACACAACTCAAAATCGGCGTTTTTTGGTGGTGAGTTATGACTAGGGCTCGGATTCATACGTGTTTACATATTTTTAGTTAAGTTAGATATCATAATGAACAACAGTTTAAAATACGTTGTAAGGCATTCTGATTAATCTAGGCCAATTAGTATTTCACATATTTTACATTTTTTATTTACATATTCCGCAATAATCACGAATTTGCTAATGGATGTTGAGTTAATAAAGTTCCAAGACGCGCAGAATGACAAGCAAGCCAGACAGTCGCAGTTTCCTAGTATTCGGCGACCTGCTAGCAACCGTTGACCCCTCAAAAAAGAATGGCTGACTTACTCGGAGTCACAGTAGAATAGGAACTCACTATAAAATGTTCGGATTATTTACTTGCCTAATTTCTCACAATCCCTCACTCCCTGTCCCTCTTGGTCCTTCTCAGTCTGCCTCAATCTCAATCAGTCACTCTCGCTCAGTATTACCATAACCGCTGAGAAAAACCCTAAATAAAATATGCCAAGGATACCTTCAAAAACAAGGGAACTAGTTTCCAAAACTCTCAGAGAGTTTCCCGATGAGATATTTAAAAGTGATTAAATTGTTCGTGTTGCGATATAGCACACAACGTTCTGTGTTTGGACAACATTGGAACAGCTAAGCATAAGAGGAACAAAGAGAGAAGTTCAAATCTGCAACAGACATTCATAAAAGCTTCGGCTGGTTTATCACCTGAGTCAACTTTTAATACAGATTTCTGTCGCGCCTTAATCAGAGCTGACATTCCCTTTCACAAAAACAATAATCCTAATTATAAGAATTTCTTAGAGTGATACACTGAACAAAAAATACCCGATGATACCACATTAAGGAAAAATTGTTTGAAAGGTATATATATGGAAACTTGCTAAAATTCGAAATTACGTCATAAATGGTCTTATTTGGATTTTGATCGGCGTAACCACTGATCATGAAGGGAGATACGTTGCCAAAATAGTAATTGGTAGAGTATGACTCGATTCACTTGCCACAGTTTCTCTTAAATTGTGAACTTTTAAAAAAGTGCAACCAGGCTACTATTGGACGTTTTTTTAACTTTTTTGATGTTGACTTTTTAATATCAAATGTTAAAAAATGATTTTGAAAAGCCTTAAGTCGAGTTAAAATTTTCAGAAGCAGGATCTAGGAGAAGTTGGAACACAATGAAGAAGAAATTGCAAGATGTGCTGAGAAAAAACCCAGGCCGGAAAGAAATGATGCTTATGCCGAAAATCCACAGGGGACTGGAAGTGGTAAATCATAAAGAAGAGTTTTCACCATCTCATACAGAGAGCTTTAAGTAGGTTCCATTGACTTCAGGGGAAATTGAGCGATCCTTCAGTCGTTAAGTGATTTTAAGACCCCAATGGTCTTTTTTATTTGAAAATTTAAAAATGTACGTTGTTTCCAACAATAAAATTTTGTGTCCATAATAATTACACTTTTAATAAATATACATAATCTAAAAAATGTAAAACAATACATCATGCATTTTTTGCTGATTTTGATTTCACACATCTTTTCCCTTTACTTGCAAATTATTAAAAAAATAACCACATATATATGTACATATTTCACAATTTTTAGAAAGTAATGTGTAAATTTTTCTTCATCTTTCATCAAAACTGTATCAACCTAACTACAGAACTTGTCAACCATAAGGCACTTGTTTCACCCTAAGTGTTCTAATCCTATTCCAAACTCACTTATAATTTTCCCGTTTTTCCAAAAATGTTTGTTTTTGACTTATGTCACTTTGGAAATACTAGTGCCACATGGCTAATCTGGTCTAATTATTGTTGATACAAATGCGTAAATAATTCATATCGAAAGTAAAAAAAAAACACTTTTTAGGAGAGTTAATAACTGTTTCAAGATTCATTTAAAACGTATTTTACCTATCTTATTATATAGATTACACTATATGAATTTTATATTAATTGTCGATACTTAAGCAATCACTAGAAATCGAAAACGAAAAAGATTATTTTTTTCACATTCGATACTTTGCATTTGTATTTACGATATCTGTCCTTTTGCAGGATATGATTTTTTAATCATGGCTTGTATCTGAAGTAAGCTCATGAGTTTATTAATCGTTATACAAATCTGTCCGCGCCACCAGCCCACACTGCATATTTAGATATATCAGGCTTTAGGTACGAGAGAGACAGACCCACACTTACGGTTTACGTAAAGTATTGGGCCACACATGTTTCAGATATGAGTCGAAAGTTAAGGCCTAGAAACTGGTGCCGCGGCCCACGAAGATTCGGACAGGAGCAACTTCCCCTCCATCAGCGCCGGAATATTTTTGGTTCTTGGCCAAGTATTGTCCATTTACAACTTTATCTGAACCAAGAAAATATTCAGAATTTATATATCGACGTTGCCCCAAGAAGACTGAAAAAAATTAGATGTTTGGTATCAAGAAATGACATGCGTAACGCATGCGATAACATTTAGACTCAGACATATTTTGTCGCTGCGTGCCACTTCCAATTTTCGGAACATGGTGCACCACAAATTCATGTTATATTATTGTTATTAAAATGTCAAGTAGTTAGTAATATCCTAAAGAAACGCAGTATTTTTCAGTTGAGAATATAGGAGATTACATAACGCGGAATTGCGAAGGATGCATCCGGTAAATATTATTCAGGTGATACCGTCGCGAAGAATTAGTTGCTGGTCTTAGTAACAAACGAATTCCCAAGATGTTAATAGGCGCTGTAGTGCCTGGAAATCGTCCGAGGGGTAGACCGAGGCGTAGGTGGAAGGATTGCGTTGGGGATGATCTAACGGGTTTGGGTTTGGGTGGTGCTCCGTGGACGGAGGTTTGTAAACATAGATTGGTGGTATCGGCATCGACCCTTCGGGTTCGTTAAGCCTTTTATTTATTCAAGGTTTTTAAAAATTTCTAACGGTTAATGAAAGAATTTCAATACCAGCATTACAATAGGAATGCTTTGCTTATTTTTATCTCATATGGAAATTTCATACACCTCTATTGAAGAATTAGGTTTTTTGATTTATGAAATTGTTCTTTTGAAGGAGGGATATATCGTTTTTTACGTTCAAGTGGGTTTTATTAACTATTAAGTAATTTAATAGAGATTAAATCTTTGTGGAAATTGTTTAAGAAATTACTTAATTATAATAAGCTTCTTTAATCCTTTCATTCCCAGGGGAGCTGCAGAGATCGCGAACAAGTTAATTAGAAAGCTCTTCTGTGTCGGAATGATAATAGGATTGCCTATTTCTGCCTCTAGCGTCTTTGAGCAGGAGCTTAAACTTTAAATCTGAGGAGGAAAGGGGTAAGAAGGAGTAGAAGGAGGAAGAGAAGGATCTTAATAAAATGCACGACAAAGTGCCTGAGGAGGGACTAATGGACGGATGTCGGAGTTATAGGGGTGTTAATCAGGAACGAGGATGCTGGAGGAAGGGCCGTAAACACCTGTAGTCTGTCCCGGGGAGGACACAATTAACGGCAAGACAAACGGCCTCCGGAGAAAGAGCGGCCCGGCTTGAAAGTAATTAAACTAAAGTAGAGAGCTGGTGTAAATAAGGAGCAAGATGCGGGCGGATCTTAGGCGGATCCTAATTACCTCGCGAGGGAAAGAGGCCTTCTCCTGGTCGGATTGGTGGCAATGGGATCCGGGGGCGTTCGCTTGGATCTTCAGTTAGTCTAAGCTCAGAGGCTTATATTAATCCATGAAACATACATTAGATATATTAATGCGTAATCCATCATACGTATGGTGATCTGGCGGATTTGCGTTTGGTTACCTTAATAGCCTAATAGCCTATGGACGGACGCTTGTGAGCAGAGACTGGTGGTTTCAGCAACGAGCTTTCGGGTTCACTAAGCCATATTATTATTAATCCATCATATGCAAAGTTAACAAATGCTAGACGAATCGTAAGGAAGAATTATATTTATTGTGACATTGAACGATATAATACATATAAACAAAGTGAATTTCAAATATTAACTGACTAGGTTGCTATACTGACTTCACTGCCCAAGCAATGATCGCAAGGAAAAATCAGATCCCTTGATCTGAACAATATTTAAATAATATTATGAGATGCCACCCTGAGATCGCTATATTTGAAATATAGTAATTCTATGTCATTAATGAATAAGAGACATATCCCTCTCTTCTCTAAAGGTTGACTGACCAGGAGTTGTTTATTAAATAAAGATCCTTTTTTATTTCATTAAATATAATTATATTTATTGTGTGCTGATCATAGTTACAAGATACATTTTAAATCTACTTAAAAAGAAGGAAAAAATGTGACAATCCACATGTTGAGTTGCCCGCTTCTTGCCTAAGACATCTGAACTACCTACTCAATGTCCCTTACCTTATTTATTTAGGTACTCCTAATGTTCCAAATAGTGTCACATATAGTAAGGTAGAATTAGTGACTACTTTCTAAACTTGTTATAGGATAGTCACACCATATTCTTTCTCCTTCTCTTTCTTTCTTAATCTCTCATATACATATAAAAGAAGATGGAAAATCAAGGAAGTTGCATTGCTGAACACACGTATGCTATTTCACAACTTTATGGTTTACTAGGCCGTAAGTATACACAGTAAATTTTGATCATCAACTTAATCTTAGCAAATACAATATTATAATCCAAGGGCGGATCCAGGAGTTTTTTCTTGGGGGGGGGGGGGGGGGGACATCGGGCAGACGGGAAAATATATCAACAACTCACGAATAAACTTGTAGTATATATAGAAAGATTTTGAAGGTTTATTAAAATATCAAAACAATAGTTTCACTCATGCTCTTTCTGTTATTTTAACAACTATGGTCATGTGATTTGCCTACAATAATGGACTATAATGGATTCTCCATAGTACACAAAAAAACTGTCTGGGGGCACGTGCCCCCCCTCCCTGAATCCGCCCTTGTATAATCTGTTAACAGTATGAAAACTACGCATTGAAAAACGATGTCCCCTGTCACTGTAGAAAAGATTCCTAGGGACTATGTATCACATCCACTTTTTATGAGTTGATCTGCCTGGTCCAATTATACTAGCATTAAAGATTCGTATGCGTGAAAAAATGAAAACCTGTTTCTACCTGCTAATAAATGAAAGAATGTTATACAACGACAAATTTATATAAAGAATACCAATGAGAACGGTTTCTCCTGAGAAACACCATTCCTACACACTACGTTTTTTTTGAGAATTTAATGTATAAATGTATACAGTGCGTCGATTCCTGCCAATATCGGGGTCCTCTTAGAAGAAAGGACTCGTGCATAAATTCGGAAGTCTCAAGAAGAGTCATAAAAGTTAATAGTGTCTTCTATCAATTCAACATCGCAATTATAGGAAAGAAAGAAGGAGAAAATGCCAATTTGTTATTTTCAAAAGAGTATACTTGCATTTACTACGGGAGAGAACGGAACACTGGACATTCCTAGAGAGGCCATTCTTATGACTAACCGCAGCAGAGATGGTTTTCCTGAGAAGAATCGTTGGAAAGACGAAGATAAACTCTAAATGAAACAATTAGAAAAGAGCTATATGTAGCCTCAGTTATAGGCGGAAATGGATCGAGGCTCAAGCTAGACCCTGAAAGGAAAACATTCAAGAGAAGAAGATTTAAAAAAAAATTAAATCCGATTATATCATGACTTATAATAACTATAAACTTTTATTAATGTATATCAAATATTTCTTTTGAAAATGATCTACAATTTTTGATCCGTTTTCGTATAAATAACTATTCAAATAAAATGTTATTAATACACATCCTTGAATTGAAATAAGTTATAAAATTAAAAGTGACGTAACACCTGTAAAATTCTTTAGCTGGCAGTGTATTCGTTGTATGACTATACTAGCTTACCCTAAATTACTGTGTTTCTATTTAAGGATCGATTTATTTTATATTAATGCAATTAAATTTTATAACCAAATTTTCATCTATTATTATTATCACCAGTATATTTAGTTTCCTCATTACGTTTTGTTTTGTTCTCTAAAATAAACCGATGATAGGATTTTACCGTAAAACAAAAGTGAAGTTGTTTTATGATTTAAATTAACATGACTAAATATTAAACGAAAATGGAATTCACCTGGCTTGACTTCTTCTCTCCTCTCTTTCTTAAAGATAACGCATTCCTCTTTAGGGTAGTTTCATTTGGAATTGGGCCATTGCTGTTGACCTGTTGAATTCAGGTTGTAACATTGTACAGTCAGTTACCTTGACACTCAGAGCCATTTCTTCCTTGCTCAGGGAATATAGGCTCTAAATTTGGCTTTATTTTGAACTTGGATGTGCCAAAGAATTCTATTCTTGGCATTTTTTTTATCTCCTTAGAATAAAAAAAAAATAATAAGAGCTTGATCTAGCTGAATACTCAGATCTAGATTGGAACGGCTAATCTGTCTTTAAAAAATTCGTTTTGTCTAAAAACTGCTTCTAAGTTCTTAATGTTCCAAAAATTATATAACTAGACTGAGACATGTTTTTTTGGGGGGATTAATGCATCACATTCCTTTTGTGTCCATATCTTACAATCTGTTCTGCATGTTATAGTACCCTATGCTAATGTAATCTTTCGCTGCTAATTTAAATCATTTGTTTCTAAAATGTTTCTTCATATTCCTCATACAAAACTCAAGAGGAGACAACACGTCCTTGCAATATCGACGTGTTTTTTTTCCAAATAATCTTATTGATCGATCTCTGTATTGAAGAAAATTTCAAAAGTAACAAGTAAAACATAAATACGTATCTATCGTAATTAAAGTATTAAAAATTTATAAATTTATTGTAAATTTAATAAACGAGCCCTATATCAAGAAAATATATAAAAATAATGAAATGTCAAAGTACTATTAAAAATTGAGTTATTGAAGAAGTGTAGATTAGTGTAAATCATTTTCAAAAGAAATATTTGATATACATTAATAAAAGTTTGTAGTTGTTATAAGTTATGATACAATCGGATTTAAATTAAAAAAAAAATCTTCTTCTCTTGAAAGTTTTCCTTTCAGCGTCTAGCTTGAGCCTCGATCCATCCCCGCCTTTAACTCAGGCTACACATAGGTCTTTTCTAATTTTGAATGAACATAGTTGACCTTGATGACATATGTGGAAGAAAATGGTCCGGGTAGAGGTCAATAAATTTCTCAATTCGAAAATTGAGTTAAAAAACGATATAAATGGCAATGATTTTCGGAAATTAGTAATTAGTCAAAACAAATAAGTTACCTAATGAAATTCCCTGTGAACTTGACATTATAATTTCAAATGTAATGAGCCGCCATCAATTCTATTGATTATGCCTCCATATTAACATAAATAATAATCATATACAATACATCAATACATTTTTTCGAGGATAAATTAAATATTTCACAGTTTAAAAGTTATTTATCTTATAATTCTGGTCATCTTTGACTTTAAGGATACTTATTTAATTATTTATAATCTTATCAAATTGAATTATAAATAATTCCAATTAATATGACCATATAATTAATTAAAATTAATTTCCGTGTGTACATATTTAGTCTGTAAATAATTTTACTGTAAATATTACTGATATTAATGACTACCCATCTGTTACCCAGACTATCTCGTTGGTCAGTTTTAGATTGAATAATTTGTATTATCTTAGGATTCACACATTAAGAAAACTCATTGATCGTTATGTAATACGGAAATTAATCATTTATTAAATTAATTTAAAATGCGCTATCAAAATGTTTTAAAACAGTGAAATTACAAAAAATCAAAAACCAAATAAACGATATTCACTTCAATGCTATGTTACAAATTTAACTGTAATTTGAAATGCGAAATACGAATGCTCGATCGAAAATACAAAACCTTTTTTTGTTTTCAATAACATTCGAAAACCATCCCCACACTTTGGCAAAAATTAATTGATAAATGAGATAAAAATGTTATCCTCAGTATTATCATCTTCGTGGGCCAAATGAATAATCATCCGATCCCCATTTAAAAATATAATGTGTTAAATAATATTAGTAGGTCTTATACGTATGAGGAAGAAAATGGTCCGGGTGTAGGTCAAGTCTATAATAGCTCTGAAGAAGACCTGCAATGTCGGCTTCCAAATAAACATTTCTCCCTATATAGCAGAATTTTTTGATCTACAACAGGACCATTTTGTTCCTCTTAAAAATATAACTAATTTTTATAGCTGTTTATTATACTAAATTGAAATAAGCCCTGATAACATGTTGTTTAACTTACGAAAAATAAATCTCGCATTATTATTATCCTACGGAATAAATTTAAAATTAAATGTTTAAATCAACAGAATAATTTTCCAACTTCATGAATTCATATCCGATTGAGTTACAGTTCAGTTATTACAGTAAAATGTTAGTTTAGAATTTATTAAATATTAAATATTAAAATATAGTTTTAATATAGTTTGTTTAATTAAACAATTTTAATTTATGAACTGTAGGATATTTGATTAACTTTATTTAATTAAAATACCTCTTCTATTTACTTTAAATAATTCGATGCTGTCAATCCTTAGGAATGCTTTTAAAATCTTCTAACTTTATCAAGATCATTTTTCTTGTTATTTGTCACTTTTCGATGTTCTGTTTTAACTTTTTGCGATATTCACAAGTATTAAATTGCCATAGATTTTTGTAACTAGCTTGGATTAATATGTGATTTTATAATTTCATTATTGTACAGATACCATTATAATTTCACAATATATATGAACTGTTATTTTTGATTGTGGTTTAAAATTTATAAGGTGAATAGGGTTTAAAACGTAACTCTTTGCTAAGTGCGAAGTGATAAAAACATTTTTGTTTGTCTATATATTTTTGATGTAATTCAAATGGAAACGTTTACATATCATTAAAATCACAAAATGGACTTATACCTTCTTCAAAAATAACAGCTCATTTTCTGACAGAATCAATTTAAATTTAATAATTTTAATTATCAAAATTATTTATCAACAACATTAATTCATGCCTTATCGGGGTACAGTTTACAATTTAATAAGTATAAAATACGAATTATAAACATAAATATTTAAACAATTTTAATTAATTAATTAATGAATTTTTTAATATTTTAATATACTTATTTAATCAAAAGACATTTATTTAAATGACTGTAAGTAGTAAATTTTTAGGCATTGTTTTAAAATCTTCAAATTTTATCTTGACATTTTATTTGTCAATGTTTTTTTTAAATTAATTATTTATAATATTCACTTATGTTCAATTACCTTACATTTTATTTAACTTGTTTGCTTTAATATGCTATTTTATAAATAACAAATATTTATAAATTATAAGTCTTATAATATATATTTTAACTTATTTATAATATAAGACGGTTTTTGTAATTATTTTTCATTTTTCAATGTTTTCAATTCATATTATATAAACTTCACTAATGTTAAATTACCATCGATTTTGTAACTTGCTTGGATCAGTTAAAAGTAGAAGTTTAACTTCGACATCGAGTATAAATCCATAGCAACTCGAATGAATTAATATGCTCGATGCTGAGACAAATGCATTACACTTCAGGAACTGAAGGGAGACGCGGAAAAACCAATGGAGCTAATAGAGACATATCGATCTGAGGATAACGGAAACCCAGCCTCGTCTAAAAGTGCTTGAGGGAAGAAGGGAAACTATGTTGCCTCCACTTTTCCAATTTGGACCTCTTAGGGAACGCCCAAAGTTTGGACAGCTCATGTTAACCTCTTGCAAATCTAAAGTCCTCTCCAGAACACTTAAGCCTTTCGGGTATGGCCAGTTTTTCCCTTTATTTTTATGATCCAGCTTTTGACTCAACTGAATCGTTTTTTGTTTCAGTATAGTGAGGATGGAGAACGTAAGTGGGTTTCAACTGGGAAAAATCCGTATTTACCATAATCGTGGGATTGGAACATTTGAAAGATTTTAATTAGTTCTGTGATTCTAGATATTTTTTTCTATACCTATATTTGTTTTTCAAACATTCCATAAACATACCATCGGTAGTAATTGAGCTTATGAGAAAAAAATTCAGTAAACTCTTTTTTTAATAGTCGTTAAAACACGCTCAAAAAAACTTTGTTAGAAGTAAATAAAAAAACAAAAATTATTGAGGTAAATAATCGGGACTTTTTTATTTATTTTTAAAAATTATTTTATTGAATTTTACAACATTAATATATACATCTAGTGTAATGGCTATATGAATAAATAAATACATGAAAGGACATGTAGAGGCACTACCCACTGGCAGCACTCTAATAACATTTCTATAATAGAAGGTCCCGAGGCGATCTTCTCTTCAGACGTCTAGGAGGATTGTCAGGGATAGAATTGGATGCAAGTATGGAAACTAGTGGGTTTGGATGGGCTTGGAGTTTATTCTGGAATGAATATCTGGAATGGGCTAAATCGGTAACATATGGAACGTTAAGGTCATTATGGATGGTTTTATTTGTGACAAAATAAGGAGCGTTTAGGATTTTGCGAAGGATTTTGGATTGCAAGGATTGAATACGAGAGAAATTCGATGGTTTGGTGGAGCCCCATAGTTCAATTCCGTAACGCCATATAGGTGTTATAACAGTCGCGTAAATAAGTCTTTTGTAATCGATCTGAAGCTTTGAGCGTTTGCCTAGTGTGTGTGTTGAAGTAGTCGGAAGCGTCTAGCTGTTTCTTGTCTTTTCAGTCTTGTGTTTCGGGACTAAATCTGAAAATATGCATAACAAAAAATAAAGGACTCATTTATCTCATGTTAACAGAATGAACTTTAAGTCGATCATGTGAAGATAGGAATTTATTATTATTTACTTTTTTCAAAACAGTTATATTCTTTATTGTTTTTCATGGAAGTAGAAAAGGTAAAATAAAATAAAAACACTAGAGATTACTCGAGGGAAAATGTATTGTAAGCTATTACGTACTACAGTTGGATCAAACAAGTCTGAATCTAAAGATATGAACTATACCCTGGGTAATTAAAGTGATATATATATATAGTTGAATACTACCACATTGTGTAAAATGGGCATATAATACTTTTCAAAGAGCGGCAATTTAAAAATGGTAAGTATTGTCAGATCTCGGTTTTTATTTAAAAACTTATTATTTTGATTTACTATGATTACATTATTTATTTTGGATATATTAGGTTATTCTTATAAAATTTATTTTGTTGTATTTTATTTGTTACTGCTAATAAATTTTTATCAAATTAGATACTACGTTGTAACAATTAGAATACTTAAATGCATACAATAAATTTCACTTACTTTTGAATTACTTCCTTTTCTGATTTAGGTAAACTAACGAAATAACCAAATAGTTCGTGAATGCCCCGGATAAATTTATAATTTTCCGGATCGGGCTTAAAGTGAGAAATTCAGCCTTTATGGAAATAAAGCTTGTGATAGCTTATCTTCCTTCATTAGGAATTTACTATTTGAAAGGGCTTTCTTAGTGGCCCATCCTGATAGGACAGTTTGTTACATAATGCGCCCCGGGGGTTTTAATTTTTTTTTCCCTAAACGTTCATTTCACTCTCCTTAAATATTTTATATCAAATTAACTCTATTGTATTATGGGGAAAGCTTTACAAGATTTGTTTTTCAGTTTAATATTTTAGTTCGATTGTTATTATTGGATTGGGTTTCCATATAATTACTAGTACAATAATAGGATGTAATTAGTTGGGGGTGCAGTCAAGAATACACGCAAAAATAGGTAAAACTATTGTATTTTATGTCAGTTACCTTCTGCCCTAGCAGCCACTCCTATTGGCCCTGAAGATGACCTACACAGTAGGTCGAAACGTCGGCACATAAAATACAATAGTTTCACCTATTTTTGCGTGTTTTCTTGACTGAACCCCCAACTAATTACATCCTATTATAGTACCTACAGTCAACTAATTTCTTTCTTACATAATTACTAGTACGTACATGCACGTGTTTGTTAATATTAAACTAGTCAAAAATTATAAGAAAACACCTGTAATAACACAATTCCCTAAGATGGTACTGTATTTAACCCAGCACTGTATAATTGGTGGGATAGATACAGTACCATGATTTCACCGATATCACACTGTAGGTATAGAAATTTTCATTCATAAAATTAATCCTAAAACCAAGCAAGTCCTAAGACCTATTAATATTTTATAATTGTTTATAAAGATATTAGAAAAATTATTGGTTCGTGGTGGCTCAATGGTAGAGCTCTGAGTTGTCGCGAGTAATGTCCCGGTTTCAAATTCGACTGTTTCAGATAATTTATTTAATCTGTTAACAGCCGGGGATTGATCCTCTGGGATCTGAAACCTACTGGGGTATAGAAATAGTACAGTTGTCCTAATAATAGTACAATTGTCCTAGAACTGGTACAGTTTCTAGCATGTACTGGATCCAAGACTCTTCATGGGTCGTAGTAGTGCACTTTTTTAAAAACTATTCTTAGAGCAACTCTATCCTTTGATACAAGTAAATCATGAAAGTTGCCACATTTTATGAACTGCTTGTAAATGTGATAGTTTACTATGCAAACTTTAGTTATTCTACCGCAGGCGTATTTTATTTCGTCATAAAAGCGCATCTTGGGGATAGATTTTTCGTCGTTAATCAGGATGGTAAATTTTCCGACTAGTGTCAAATACATGCACGAGTGCTGTAAGTCATTATTCTGGGGCATAGTGTTCTATGTCGTGGACAGAAATTAGAAATCACATGAGAATGTTTTGAGGAAAAGCTTGAATCACAGAGTTCCACGCCTATGACTACAACTGCTAAACATATACACACCCACATGTCACATGTATACATATTTCTCACTTTCTCCTTATTTAAAAAGCAAGTTATGCCCAAGACCGAAGTCACCATGAAATGCCTTTATCTAAGAATGATATTGTCTGACTTCCGGTAAGTGCGTAGGTGTGGATGAGAATGTGTTTCGGAGAGTTCTATTCAACCCACTCTCGGTGAGTCCCCCGTCATAATGTTGTTAGCTTCATCTAAACAATTTCCTCTCGTCTAGTCATGTCTTTATTTTAAAACGAGGTAGTGTTGGAATCATCCCGGACGTGGGTTTGAATTAAATCTAGGTTGGAATAGATTGCTCTAGATGTCCATATCGCAGGCCCATTCGGGGGCTTTTCAATCAGCGATTTCCAATGCCTCATTTTTTTTAGTATGGCGGGTGACGACAGGCAATCGATGCAGGGGCCGAAGCTGAATAATTTATAACCGTTATCAGGCAAATTTATATTTATTGCGATGAGGAAGGACTTCCCTCCAGTGACCTATTGCCGTGTATTTATAAACATGAGGTATTCAGGAGCAATCAGAGGAGTTAATTGGTTCTGATTAACTATTTAATAAGTTAGAGGCGGACTAAGACGAAAGTTTTTTGTAAAGCGGTCCAATTTGTTGTTTCTAACTTGTCATCTTCTTCATAGAACTAAATTATACAAAACTTCATTCCCTTCTTTTAGTAGTTTGCTTGTTCGTTATTTAAATGGGGCATGGGCAACAAAAGGAACTAAATACTGTTTGACTCTTATAAATGCATATTTCATGCAGTTTCAAGGATATTTACGGGCATCATAAAATAAAGATAAATCATGTATTCTTATGGATTAAAAAACTTAGAGAGAGATAAAAGTAGACATAATTGAAATACTATTCTCTTAGCTTAATGTGACTTTCTAAACTTACCAATAACTTACAAATATCACCTGCCAATACCTTAGATAATATAATGCTATCTTTGTTTTATATATATACTAAATTAATGTATTTCTCTTAGTTTAGCTGTTTAATAAAAATGCTAAGTTATAAAATTAGACGCTTTCGTTATCAATTTAATTTCATCAAACTTTCATATCCATACAACAGCCTTAAAAAATTTTTAAACTATATGTCTACATTCTAAAAAAATAACATTTCACACTTCTAGATTCTTTAAATTTTTAGCATAATCTAAAATCTGTGTTTTTTTTTTGTTTTTTTACGAATGAGGCATCAATAAGTGAGTTCGCCGCCATTTAGTCTTAAAGGAAGATATGACACACTCATTTTCGATTTTTGTTACCCTTGTTGAATGTAATTTTTGCGTTTTAAAATTCTGCCCTCCGGAGGAAAATTATAACAAAATAGTTAATATTTTAGGTAAATTGATTACGAATACTATGATCATTGCTCTTAATTACTTACCAGTGCCAATAATAATAAGAACAATTTTCTTTAAATTGTTTTTAGAAGCAATGAAGATTTAAATTTTCATAGTTATAGAAAACTTGTTCTCCTGTGCCCACGGTGCCCTCTAGCTTTGGGGTACAGAATTCTTTTACCTCAGTTTTCGGTGGTTTTTACATGTTATTTTGGATGATGAGTTTTTGAATTATGACATCTTGTTTTGAAGTTACTTACTTAGCTTTTCACCTCCTAATCATCCGGTGCGGAAAATTAGTCTTTCTAATACATCTTCTGTACACAAATCTTAATTCTAACAATTCACCGGAAAATAAGGATTCAGAGAACAAATAAAATGAACGACGATCTCTACGGTAGATCATGTATACAAATTTTAGGAGTGAAGGACACAGTTAAGGGAAATTTAAATTTGGCAAACTGTTGGAGAGTTTGGGAAGTGGGTTAAGCTTTAGAAGTTAACCCCTATACTTAGTGGTCATTCCCTTGGGCTCACCACTTTATCCGTAGGCCGCCCAGATTCGCCTAATTTCACTGGGGGGATTTATTGTCAAGTGATTTCTTCAGAAAGTTTATAAGCTGTTTATGGCTACACTTCATGTATTTATAGGCCCACCTGCTGGGAAAGTTTGACAGGGAGTAGTGGAGATTATTGCTTAGTCAGGAGCTATTCTAGGATGTGATATGTTTTGAAATCGGTGGAATAGAATTTTTAATTGGATGATAGTTGATTCATGAAGCTAAACATATAATAAAATATCACATTTTTGTATTTTCTTATTACTATTGAATCTTAGTTTAAGTTTGTGATCAGGTTTATAGGTTTTAGGCCCAAGGTCCAAAAGAAGAAATAAAAAAAAAGCAAAAAGTCCGTAGGAACTAATTGTATTATGTCATCAATCTATCATAACGTAATCAAGCATACCATCATAATACCAATTAAAAATAATTAATCTTACGAAAATGAAAAAATGTATCGAAACAATGTGATCATTAATTAACATAGAATGCTTTCCGTACTGAGCCGTAAAGTTAAGGTAAAGGGAAGTGTTGGCTATTTCATATAGGTAGCTCCGATAGATAGCAGCACCGGATAAAAGAGATAAACGATAAAAAACAAAGTCGTTACATGTTCATTAAAAATCCCATTGAAATCGAACTATTTTAATACATCTGGCAGAATATATTTCATTGATAATACATAGAAAGCATTAAGGTTTCTAATTATATTCTTTCTTTATCTATTATTCTAAGAATTATGACAATTTACGACACCATAGATAGCGTGCTTATGAATTGCAGTCTAAATTAACGCACTGTGGTGTCCAACTGGACAAGACCAACTGGTTTAAAATTTCACCAAAACATACTAAATAAAATATTCACACATTTTACTGCTTGTTATTACTTATATGAATCTTCTTGCATTTCCCAAAATTAACAAACATATGATATTTTTTCCAATTTCAGTAAAAGAAAATAACAAATAGTAATAAAGGAAATAGTGAAAATCAAAAACTTCATATTTAAAAACTTGTATATTTATAACAAATTAATTACAATATATTTAATTTTTATTTTAAACAATGAAAACACTATTAATGAAACAAAAATAATTTAGAAAAGTAAAATTGTCACTACCTCATGCAATTGACAATCAGTTTCTAGGAGCAATTCCTGCATACGGGTTTTACGTATTTGTCACAAAGGAAAGATGTTTTCTTAATTTTTGTTTGTTGAGCATATGTAACAAAGCTTTCGCTGGTATCTCGGAAGTTTTCCCAAGTTCTCAACAAAAGGAGTGATTTTTTTTGTGCCTAAAAATCCGCAATTCGTTCGGTAAGTTGGTTTCCGTTTCGCGATTTCAATGTTCTGGTAATTTCAGAATATTGTGTTTTAGATCTTGCAGCTATATCTTGATTACTTTCGGTGTAAGCTCCGTCATCAAGATCTGATTCGAAAATATCAGTATTTTTTCTCCAAGTCATGTATGAAGAGGCGAATTTTATCGTAAAAACCGCTTGTCATCATTCTATACAACTATTTTTGATGTGATAGGTTGGGATTACTTGTTTCTAAGACAATTGAAAAATAATGAATAAATTCAAAAAGAATAAGAAAAAATAGTTTATATTTTAATAATATTTATAAATTTAAGAGTAGCACTGATTATTATTAACTAATAAATATGAAACATTAAATGAAATCTTACCTTGAAAATATTAAAGAAGTCGAACAAATACTGAGGTATGGTGCAAGGACCAGACGCTGCTTATATCGTATTTTGTGAACAAACTATAGTACAAACCTTCCACTTTCACATTCAATAAGGTACCAGCAAGATTGGAAGGTACTGAATTCATTTGGAGATTTCCCATTATCGTTAGGCTGGAGAATTCCAGATAATAGGTACCAAAAGGTCCCAGGGACACTATCAGTAATCGATAGTTAAAGAGAATAAAAGTCTTTGGAGGCTCCTTTAGATATTACGAAGTTATTGCATTACTTTATCTAGAATTGAAAGTGTCGATATCTATTCACTAGCTCGAAGTTAGAGTGAAAACGCGACTGGATATACAAGTGATAAGTATTAGGAGGTAGGATTGTCGGAGTGTGAACGGTATTTTCAGAAGTAGTAGAAGGAAGACAATTGAGGGCGATATTGGAACACAGTTGGGATCGATCCGGATACCAGGGAGAAATCTAAACGGATCACTGGCTAAGTCCGGACTTGCAAGTTGGAGTAAATTCTTTAGAGCTTTGGACAGAGGACTTGATCAATACCAAGGTGGTCACACTGCTCCCACTAACCTTTTTCGTGTCAATACGGTTCTTAGTCTTTCTCCTACTAACTCCATTATTTCCTCCCTTCTCCTCTGATCCCTTTAGCGAACTAAGCACAACAGTAGAATTCGATATGAATATTGGCAACTGATTTTTGTTTTTAATTTTAATATGATAAATAAAAAAATTATTGAATATTTATTAATTCAGATAGCTCAGTGAGCCAATGTAATGTATATTAATTTATAGCGGCCGGGTTCGATGTCTGCGGTTGCAAATAAATTCCCTATTCTGTATTGTATAACTGAAGACCCTCCTGAGGTTCACCCAGCCTCTATAAAGTTGATACACTTAATTTTCGGTCGAGTGTAATCTCGCTCAAGTCATCTCACACAACAATAAACCTTATGGCTTTCAAGTAGTACAGTCAGTTACCATCAGCTGAAGCCAAAACCTTTCATAGAGTGCAGCGGTGTAATGGCTTTATTTTTGTTTCAAGTGTTATGGCAGTTCCAACTATAAAAAAGATGTTTACAGCTTTGAAAAATCTTAACAATTTTTTTTTTTAAATCTTCTTTATAACTTGTTTGTTTGTATCTGAAATGGCCAGCCCCCCCGGGAAATCAGCACTTCCAAATGTACAAAGTATGTAATAGTACCTACAGATCAGCAACTAAAATATTTTATAATTCCTTAGTTTGAAGGTAAGATAGATCAATTATTGCAATAAAAGATGTTCTCCCGTACTTACACTATTGTAACATTCAGGAAGCTATTATCGATCTCCCATAGTTTCATTTAATATAATATAATTTATAATTATATAAATTAATATAGTTTAAAAGGCTATAATTATGGTTATCAATGAGCGCCTTTCTCATTTTCTTTCGCTATCATTTTTTTAATCTAAAATACATGCACAACATTATTTACAATAATTCTTATATCTTAACACTATAAAAGGATTTGAACATAGAAAATATGTAAATTTTTCATACTTAGAGCATACATTTTAAATCCAAAGTTTTATTTAATTATTTTTATTTTAAAAAGTATTTATATTTTAATAATTTTATATGTTTTAAATAAATGAGTTGTTCAGGATCAAAAGCGGGTAGCTCTGAAGTTTCAGGAATTGATTTTCTCACCTCGTATTTAGTCAAGCAATTTTATCCAACAATACATTTTGCCACCTTATTCCTCATCATTCCGCCTTATTTATTAATTGTCGAAAACATAAGGATATTCGAAATCCTTTTCATAAACTTATCTACAGGAAATACCTATAAAGAAAAAATATGTCATCAAGGGAAACGAATTATTCTAATATATCACGTCTCGGACAAATATTAGCCGCATTCCCCAACTCAGTATTCTACTTGCTGGTCATTACAAATAGCTGATCAATTTTGTCACTATCAACATGTTGCCAGTCTCTGTTAAATCTATCGACCGCTCAGCCCAGGCCTTTTAAGTCATTACAGGGAGAATGGAGCTTGATAAAAGATCAAGTGTGAAAATAAAATAACAGACCTTATTTCGGAATATATTCCATCATAATACTGAATACAACGCTAGTTTTAAGAATGTTTAATGACTGAAGAATCGTGTTGAACAAAAAGCCAACTACCGGTCACCGTCATATTAAAAACCAAATAATCAAATATGTTTTTGATTGGTAATTCTTCTCCTTTTTAAAGAAGTGGACTTGTTTTCTTAAAAAAACAAACCTGTCAATTTTTTTTTTTCGATTTTACCAAATCATTCATCCAGAGCACGTAAATGAAAAAATATATAAAACTTCAGAACTGAATTTTTTTTAAATGGAATAAGTTGTTTGTGCACCTAGGGACTGAAGAAGAACATTATTCCCTCAGCTGTAAGTTTGTACCCGAGCGAATGCGAGGGAATAATTATCTTTACTCACGAGGCCAAGCCGAGGGAGTTTAAGTATTGCTGGGAATAATGATCAATTTAGTCCCAAGGGGCATACAGGATTTTATCTCCAGATGGGATGTAAAAAGGCAAACTATACGCTATTATATTTTATATTATGTTATGTTTTACAATAAATTCAAAAACTGAAATTAAATGTCCAATTATTAGAATATTGAATTGTTAAATTTTCAGCAATTGGATATTTAAATTGGGAATTCTCTTTATTGTTGTTATGAGCATTCAATAAATTTGAAATAACATTATTTGCTTCTTGTACAATATGTGGTGGATCCATAACTTACACAACCTGAACACAAATGAACTTCTGTATAAAAGTTTTGGTATTTTGAAACAACAGCTGATTTTAATGGCCGGTGTGACAGGTGTACCCACCAAAAACATTTTCAGTACATAACCTAAATTATTTAGACGAATTAGGTTGTCATCTTTTTACTTTATTCCCTAGGGAATAAAGTTAACTTTTTGACTCAATTTCTAATGTACAGGGAGAAAAGACGTACTTTAGTCCTAATTAATTGACCCAAAAACACATGTTTTTGTACCAGCTGGAGATAAAATATATTTATAGTATGATAATGCCACACACCAGGCATTCCTAATTTTAAAAATAACATCGAAAACTAAAAATAACTGTTTTGTTCAGTTCATATTGATACATTTCAAGGTAGGGAAATAAATTTCATTTTGAATCTCTTTTGAAATTTTTCCGATGTTCGTTGGCTCGATGGAACGAGAAGATCTGTGTTTAGAACATTGATTGAAAAATAAATAACTGTAAATTAATGAAATATAAATTTGTATAAATTTAAAATATTTCCTTTTACATCTCATAATCACCTGATACTGTCTTTGAATGATTTCCTTCCTCCTCTGAGGTGAAAATCATTCACTGAATTCCAAGAGGATTTGGGATCTTACTTTATATTGTTACTTATTGTTAATTACAGTAGGGGAACAAAACAAAAAGGGAAAGGACCAAAAAAAAAAAAAATAAGAAGAAAAATCTGTGTATATTAATAATGGTAAGAAAATTAACACTCACCTTCAGGTGAACTCGTTCTTTTTAATTAATGAATCTTCAGGATGGAAGTATGGTCGTTAATGAAAGAAGGAAGAAAGAGGGAAGTGGAGAAATGATGAAGTTTAAGTAATTCTCTGAAGGTGGGTTATTTCCGTAACAGATGAAGAAAATAAACTTTTTGAAAATAGTAACTTAATCTCGATAATGGTTGTCACTGATAAAAATAATAAAAAGGAGATTTATGAATTCGACTGGAAAAACATTTAACCGAGCACAGTTAAAGAACAAAAGGGTTCTAAAAAACGAAAAATGAACGGAAGAAAATGACTATTCTGGTTTACGGTCGTACGGAACACTCATCATGATTTCTTCCTTCAATAATACCTTTGACATTTTCCAGTTTCCGATCGGGCGAAAATATATTCTGTTGAGGGAAGTAAAACATTGTTTTTCCTATTGTGTTGCTCTGGCTCCCAGGTGGAGGAAAAGTTTACTGAAGAAACATCATTTTTCCGACAACCCAATGATACGTCTCGTACCCTTTTCCCCTAGCATTTTTCTTTTTTTTTCTGTTACTCTTCCATTTTGTGAAAAAAAGGCATGAACATAGTTTTTAGCAAAATGAGATAATTGATAACATTTCTGCTCAATTACAATCGAATTCCAAACAAATTTAAATAATGAATTAAAATTGAATATGGCAACATTGGATATACGGTGGTACACTTTTTTATCATTACGATTTTAATTGATATTGGTCTCTTTTACCAAGAAGTGATAAAGTCAAGTACGATTTCATAACCCATTATAATTTTATACACCAATATTTTATTTATAATATATTTAACCTTTTTAATTAACTTAATTTAGTCTTATTTTTTTATGACTTTCCGGTTAATAATTTCTGTTAATGAGAAAAAAAAAATTTTAAATGTCATTTCCCATTTCCGTGCGTCCCTTCTTTCATAATCTGACTGAGGTTTCTCCCATTGTTTAATGTGAAGAGCCATCAGCTCTCCCATTCCACCTATGGGCCTTTCCACCCTTTGGGCCCATTCCACCTATATTATGCCTTTAAGAATTTAATGTTTCTCGGATTTATTGTCAATAATTAGCCTTAGTAAAATCAAGAGAAAATTATTTTTCTTCAGAACTAATACTTGAATTGTATGTTCAGCTATGTTTCTCATGACACATTTGCTTTCCGAATATTCGATCAAAAACTACTCAGTCCTATTTAGATATGAATTTCCTGATTTTCGACGGTTTTAAATTGCGCAAACCACAAGTCATCTCTTCACACACTGTATTAATTATTACCAATGTATTTTGCAATATTAGGTTTGTCATTGATTGACACCTTTTACTCTGTGTTTTGTGACATACTATTTAGCAGTTTTCACCTATCCTTGACAAATATGTAAGTTGTGCTAATAGTTTCGTAATTTTGAAAATCCTCCTCTTGCTAATGAAATAAAAATGATAAAAGTAGTCGAAGTCGGCTGTGGGATTGGAATAGGGTCTTGTTTCAAATATCTCAGAGCTACCACCATAGATCCTAGAACAACATTGGATGGAGTTGCGAAAAAGGTTACCGGAGATCCCCTTTCGAATAGATCCTTGAAATTTAGAGCTGGTCGATGAAGCGACTTTGGTTGTTGTTGATACATTTCATGATCACTGAATAAAAAGTGAGAGAAACTTTTAAGTTGATTTCCTTAATAATTACATAATTGACTGTTACTTGATGAATAGTCTAAGAAAAATTGTTTTCTCTTTTTTTTTTTACTAGAAAATGATTCCGAGATGTTGGAAAATGCAATCCACCCCAAAGACAGTATATCTTTTGTCAGTGTACAATAAAAAAAATAAAAACTCATTAATTATGGACCTAAATTGATGGATTATTTATTTATGAAGCTATTTTCTTTCAGTTAGTCATATATGAATTTTTATTAAATTTTTAAATCCGGGTTTTCAACAGTACAGTCTTAAGTTGATCTGAGAACAAATCAACTAGTTGAAAAGGCCCTGATATCAGCTGCAATGAATTAATTATACTTTTATTGAAAAATTTCAAAACTAAATTTATATTCCATAAATTGTGAGTTAAATAATGTACGTAATGATAGTTTAGAAATATATTTGAAATAAAAAAAAACATGTATACTAATATACCTGGTATTTCTCATCGTTTGTACAAATACTTCGTCATATCTGTGCCCTTTCCTTCTGTTGATTCTATATCGTTGTTTGAATAACGAATCTGGAATCATCGCATCGTTTTGCTGGTTTGTTGAGAGTATAAACAATGGTTACTCCATCATGCAGTCACAAAAACAATTACCTTCCCCTAGGTTCTCTATGAATACTACAAAATGCCAAAATAAACTTATTCTTTTTCACCTTTTTTCTTAGCACTAAATTCTTAAGTTTTTAAAGAAAATACGTTTTATGATTTCCTTCTCTGGAGTGAGGAGTGGCAGATAATTTATTTAATCTGTTCACAGCTGGAGATGGACCCTATAGGATTTTTTCTTTGAGAAAAGATGTCTTACTGGGGCTCACCCAGCATCTATAATGTGGGTAACTTTATTTAGGGAGAAAAACTGGCGGATCTAAGACAAATCACCTTCCTTGAAACGGTGCTGTCTCAACCTTGTAATTAACACCTTTATATTTATATGTTATAAAAACGGTAATGGAACAAGTTTTTGTTTTTGGAGTTTTTTGTTACTCATATATGTGCGATAATAGTTTATAGTTTGAATTTATTGACTGTCTATTTCACAAGGTTTTATAAAAATTTTTAAGTTAATTGTTTACTGTGAAATCTATTTTACAATAGACGCTTCTTTAAACAGTGAAATTTTATAAAATGGTGCTGATATTTACAATGAAATTATCTATAAAATTGTATATATGCTTGTTAAATGTATTTAAGAAATGACATCGATCGAAAAGTCATTACTGTGACTTCATCTGGTAATGATAATCAAGGCTTTTTGGCGTCAAAGGCTAAAAAAAATTTAAATAAACAAAAAACAACGGACGGAAATACCTTTAATGAAAACGAGGCTACGATACATAAATAACAATGTTAATATTGTCGAAATAAGGATGGGCAGGGGGACAGAAGAAGGGAATAATGTTTCAAACAAAATCCTTTAAGGGCCCACATATAATATTACAAAGGGATCGTTAAATGTACAATTCCGTGCCCTCTAAGCCCCCTTTCTTATAACTGAATACCATTTTGAAAACGCCAAGGTGTATATTGTATTTTCCTTTTGTAAGCCTTTGGCGTCTCTAGAAAGATAATATTTTCGACAGAAAAATGTATGTTTAATGAGAAAATGCTGTGGATATTGTTATTATTACTTTTATGTTTGAACGGCTTAGCAGGGTGGAAACGTGACAACTTTGTTAATGAAAGGTTTTGGGATACAAGATGTTAATTAGGGTCTGGTGTTGTTAGTCTGCCAGGGTATGAAGTTGAGTTTAGTTAGTACTCACATCCGAAGTAAGGAAAATAATTTCTATCAATAATATTGATTTTTATTTTTAACAAAAAATTATTAAATCAGAAGAATATTTCGATACATATCATAATAAGCGTAACAAATACTTATTACTTCAATACAAACAGATACAAATTTTAGAATCTAAGTAATGTTGTTAAGCACTACCCATGAAAGGTATTTGTGTTCAGTGCAAGGTAGGCATTACATTATTTCCATGACAACGGTTGCGCAAAGAGTTAATAAGGCAGTGCTCACCCTCAAGAGCTAGAGTGTCGCCCAAATTTAAGGCTACCCACTTTATAGAGGCTATGTGAGCCCCAGGAGGTTCTTCTGATTAAATACATTAATTTATCTGCCACAGCCTCTCTTGAATTTGGGATTTAGAACTTAGCAACCACGTATTAAATTTGGTCGGAGATTTTCAGGATATAAATATATGAGAAGTAGTAAAAACAGCTTTTCATCGACAAAACTGTACATTGTGAACATTCGAATGTTAACAACAAATAGAACGGCGAATGCTTATTAATGTGTTTAAATTACTCATTTCGGATTTTTAATCCAAAATCTTAAGTTAAGAATATAAAACATTATTCTTTAGGAATATTTGCGTATTAAACTAAGACAAGAAAAACGCCTTGATGCTTTCGAAACAATATCCTAGAATACTGCCAGGCCAATTAGAGATTTTACTCGCGAAATTTAATGCATATCACTCATCAAATATACCTAAACAAGTTGTGATGTCTTCGTCATGTATGCATATGTATTTTATTTTTTTTTGGGTGCGAGAATAATGAGCAAATCACCAAAAAGGTTAACGCTGTACAGAAAAGGGAACAAGATAATTCAGAAGGCTAATAAACGTGGAGATCGTAAGTTAAATTGATCATCAATACTGCACTAATAGATCTCATCTGGATGGGGTTTATGTTTTGATAGGATTTATGGAAGGAGACAAAAATGTTGTTGACAGGTTCGCCTAAACTCCGATCCGATAAACTTTTTTATATAATTATTAGTTATTTTTACCAGTATCACAACGATCCATAAAGGTTCTTGGGTTCAGTACATGGTGAGCCCCAGGAGGTTCTGCAGATCTTGCAGGGACGATCTATAGCCGTTAACAGATTAAATTATTTACTCTGAGGTACTCTGCTTCCCTTTTTTTATATCATCCCTTTTCATTCATTACATCATTATTCTTTTTTATATCTATCACTTATTAGCTTACAAATCGTCAACTCTATTCAGGCCAGTTAACAACCGAATCCGGGACAAAACGTTTACCTCCCACAATACGATATCCTCGATCCATCCCAGATGCTATCTGCTCAAGCAAAAGACGGACAGAGGCGAAACGTGATCCTGAGAACCGAATGACAGACACCGGAGGGGACTCAAATCCCGGGAACGGGGCCATTGTGACAGACAGGAGTGCCTTGGGAAGGGAATTAGTAGGGTCTGTTGGGCGCACCTGCCTTTAGTCCGAAGGGCCTCCAATAATACCTGTCTGTATGTTTGTGTCTAAGTAGCTATATGTATTGACATATCGGGCTCACCTGGTGGCCGATCTGCGACTGTATCCATGATCATATCAACAAACAGTTTATCTCAAAATTATTGTTAATAAGTATTAGTATACACGTCTTATTGTTTTGTGAGGATTTTTAAATGTAAAAAAAATTAATCAATAAGTCATGATGACTGCCGACAGATGTATAAACTCAAAACTTTGGAATATATGTGTTCTGTATTGAAATTCTAGTCTTAATTATTTAAATTTCATGTTTGTAAATTAGCCTATAAACATTAGTCTGGTATTGAACATATACTGACACTTGGGAGAATAGGTATTTACATTTAAGTAGTTTATTTATTGAACATAACATATTATGAGCTTCGTAATATCAACAATTTAATTGAAACTAATTAGTATGTAGTTATATTATTTATATTTATTGTATTTGTATTTACGTGGATATAATTGAATTTTATTTTATCTTATTTTTTTTAGTATAGTTATCCTTCATTTTTTAGTAAATACTTAATCAAAAAGTTATTTAAATATTTGAAAATGTATTTTTAACACATAAATATTGAACGTTTTCAATTCATACATTGATTTTCAAAACTTGTAGATAGATTTGAATATTTCAAGGGAATCCAAATTCATTTTTTTTTTCAAGTTTTTGATCGTAAAAAATCAAATATTACGAAGTGATGCTTGGAAATAATACATTGCTATTTGATGGGTTTAGATACTTACGTTAGATGATTATACGTAATAAACTATTTGTAACATTGTAACAATATTAAATTGCTTTTCCAGTGAAGAGAATTGTGATTGGCATATCATGGAACTCCTAACGCTTGTTCTGTTTCTGAATGTTTCATTATCTATTATCTGTCAAGCTACATCATATGCTCTAAATATCCAATATTTATCAAACTTCATATTCCTATTGAAGTTGAACAAAGCAAATTGGAAATTAATTTTTGTCCCAAAATTTAGTTTGTTTCGAAATGTAATTTTGCTTCTCAATGCTTTCACGTTTTGAATCCAAAACTTCCAAAACAATGGTTTCAACTTGTAAGTACCTAAGGCTCACTTACTCATGCCTCTTGAGGTCCTCTTGTCAATTTTTTTAGTAAATATTAAACGATTTTGACCATTACATCTTATTTACTAACATAATTGTTATGTCTCGTAAAAGTCATTTTTTTAAAATGGTTGTATGTATGTTGATCTTATATTTTGATATATTTTTTCCTAAACCAAAGTTCCCTAGGGGACAATAAATTTTCAAATTAATAGTTCCTATTTTTTTTATTATTTTTGTATTTATATTTGAAAAATAACCTTAAAAAATTAAACTATGTGACGCTCGAATTTATCTTTATTTATTTTAAAGATTTCCTAAAAATGACTAAACTATTAGTTGATATGTCGATCTAAGATTTTTTATGTTTTCTCTATATAGTTCAAGTTAATGAGTCTGAATTATATTTTATGTACTAATATTATAACATAACATAGCATATAGCATTATTGTTGTAAATATCAATATATTAAATTAAAAAAAAAAACATAACATATAATTAAAATTGAATATATATTCTTAAAATATTGGAGTACCGTTTATTTTTAATTTTTCCAATTTTTAAAAATAATATTTACTTGAATACCACGTTGAAAAATCTTTAACATCTCAACCTGACGTAGATAATTTTTTTTTTTATATGTTATTATTAAGAAATGATTTTTTTTATTTTAGAAAATTAAGGCTTTTCGTTTGGACATTTTCCACACACATATTAATAAGTATCGCCGTTAAGCGATTTTTGGTGTGGGATAAACGAGTGGCTTCGCGTCAGCAACATGCTCGAGACTGGCGACACCTATTGTCTGTGGATGAGTTATACTATTTCTTTTAATCAAATTCATTTTAAATGTTAAAATTCAATTGATTGACGAATAATTATATTTATTTAAAAAAATGTTTAATATTTGTAAAAATGATACTATTACTGGCGTAAAACATCAACAACTGGTTGAACTTTTCTTTTCCCTTACATTTTATTTAGTACAAGTTACCTTAGTATTGTTAAACATAAGGATGATAATAATACAACAAATAAATATAAAATCTATGTAATTACAAAGACAAGGTATAAATAATTATGTACTAATCTTTATCGAAATTTTGTATTGAGCTTGTGTAGCCTTTGTTTTGATTAATGACTAAACTACTTGAAAATATATATGATTATTGTTCTGAGTGTCAGTATATTTGAAATCCAGATTAATGTTAATCATTTTAATTTTAACGATTCAGTTTATAATTAATTTAAAAATTTAAAAAAAGAACACAGTTATTCTAAAGTCTAAGGTTTTCACTTCTGTCTGAAACTCTTATGACTCCCTATTAATTTTTTATTATTATTATTCCTAATATTTAGAAATAAATTAAATCGTAAAGAAAATTATTTAAAAATCAGGTTGAAATTCAGTTTTTCCAGATTAATGTATATCCTAGACTTTACCATAAAGTCTTGTATAGAATTGGTGACAGCAAATTGGAACCTGATGTTGATGAGCTCTCAGAAATTTAATTTTTTATTCTTTACGGCTAAGTCGCTATTAAATTAATGATATGTATTACAAATGTTTACTCTTGTAATCTTCACTTAAAGAGCAATCCTACCTTTTGTTGTTTCCAATTAAAACAGGAGCTTTGAGTGGGGTCTGTTGTGACAAAGGTTGACAAGGTTTTAAAAAGTGCTAATTTCATCTATTGTCAACCTTCTCTTGAATAAAATTTGTTTTGAATTGTCATATTTACTCTTTCCTGTTATTTAATAGTTTAACACCCTAGGGCCACCTTCCCTAGGTAGCCGCCCCGGATGGGGGAGTAAGTCAGGGTGCTGTTAGGAGGTAGCCCCTCCACCTGACTAGGGGACAGAGGGCCGATAACTCTCTCCCCTGATAAAACTACAATCATGAAAACCGCAGATAAACAAGCCGGAATGATCAAATGGGAACGGCACAAAGCCTTCCTAAAGGACCTCAAAATTGGAACCTGGAACGTTCTGTCATTGTACAGACCTGGCGCTCTCCAACAGCTGCTAACACAATTGGAAAATTGCAGATTGGACATCACTGCGATCCAGGAGATGAGATGGACTGGTCAAGAATTCCTCATCAGCAATAAGCACACAATATACACTGCAATGAAAAGAGCCACACCTTTGGGTGGATTCGCTGTGCATAAGAGAATCGCCAACCTCGTGATCGGATTCAGACCAATCAATCCCCGAATATCCTACATCCGGATAAAAGGAAATACTTTCACTTAAGTATTATTAGTGTACATGCTCATACAGATCCTTTGAATGAGGATGAGAAGTATATCTTCTACAATGCCCTAGACCAATGCCTGGACAATTGCCCTGGTTCAGATATGAAAATTGTCATTGGTGACTGCAATGCACAGATAGGAAAGAAAGAGCAGCTAAGACATACCATTGGAAGACATAGCATTCATCAAGTATCAAATGATAATGGCCAACGAATTAATTCATGGCATCCAGAGAACTGGTTTTTGGAAGCAAGATGTTTCCCCACAAAAGGATTCATCTTACTACTTAGCGATCAAATGATGGGATAAACACCAACCAAATCGATCAGGCCCTCATGAGCGGGAGGCATATAAGCATTCTGATGGACGTTCGGTCTTATCGGGGAGCGAATATTGACTCCGGTCATTACCTTACTGTGGCAAGGATAAGAACAAGAATATCCATGGTAAGGAACGAAAGAAAAGTGCAGGGAACAAAAGGTAAAAAAAATACTCAACACTCCTAAATGAGAAAATCAGACCCTTTAAAGGGAGGGGGGGAGAATCAACAGAAGATGGAGTGAATGTAGAGAGGTTATTAAGGATGTATCAAGCAAATGTTTTGGGAAAGGCACCGCCTAAAAGAAAAACCACATGGTTTGATGCCGACTCCCAGAAATTAACGGAAGAAAAAATTCACCAGAAACTCAGTCCAGGAGTACAGAAAAATAAGAAAAGAAGAGAAGCGACTACACAAGAGGAAACAAAGGAAATGGGAAAAAGACAAGATGGAAGAGTTGTAACATCGACGGAATCAAAATGAAGTGAGGAAATTCTACAAATATGTGAGCAATGCCCGAAAATCTTTTTAAGCCCCGTGTTAATGCATGTAAGGATACTGATAGCAACCTGGTGACGGACCAGAAAATAATATTATTGCAATGGAGTGACTACTTCAAGAACCTTCTGAATGGTGAAGAGACCTATGAGGATGATTTAGTGACAAAAATTCCCGTCGGAGAACTTGAATAACACGACCTGAAAGAGGTACAGGATGCTATCTGGCACCTAAAGAATAACAAGGCACCGGGAGCAGATGAACTACCTTCTGAATTACTAAAACATGGAAGAGAGGATGTAGCCGTGGTACTCCACGAAATAGTTATGGACGTGTGGCTAATGGAACAAATGCAGGAAGAATGGAATCAGGGAATTATATACTACATACACAAGTAAGGCCATGTTTTGGATTGTCAAAACTATCGAGGCATATCCTTGCTACCTAGTGCATATAAAATCTTCTCAAGGATTATTTCCCTAAGACTTCTTCATTTTGCAGAACGGGGAATCGGACGCTACCCGGCAGGATTCATGAGAAGCAAGGCCACCACAGACCAAATATTCTCCTTACCCACAATTATAGAAAAAGCAAGAGAGTATAACATCACTACCCACCATATATTCTTAGATTTTAAGAAAGCATATGATAGTATTGATAGGGAAATGCTATGTAAAGACCTACTGGAAATGGGCATCACCACAATACTGGTGCGACTGATCAAGGTAACAATGAACCGAGTGAGTTGTCAGAGTACAAGGCGGCCTCTCAGAAGGTTTCGAGACTCATAAAGGCCTCAGACAAGGTAACTGTCTAGCTTGTCTTTTGTTTAATTTAGCCCTGGAGAGTGCAATCAGAAGGTCGGGAATACAAATAGCAGGTACTAAATTTAATAATACTTTGCAAATTCTTTGATTTTCTGATGATATAGACATCATAGGGAGAAGTTTCAATGCTGTGAGGGAAGGTTTTTTGGCTTTAACTAATGCAGGCGCTAGAATAGGACTCGTTGTCAACGATTCCAAAACAAAATACATGGTTGCGAGGCAAAGAAATTAGTAATAACACAGGGAAACAGCCATCAAAGTAGGAAACTACACCTTCCAAAACGTGAACGAATTTGGATATCTAGGTACCCAGATAAATGCCAGCAATGAAATGCAACCGGGAATAGAAATCCAAAAGGCAGCAAATAGATGCTTTTTTGGGTTGCAAAAGCACCGCAGAAGTAAAGCCTTATCCCGGACCACAAAGATAATTTTGTATACAACCCTGATAAGGTCTGTCCTTACATATGCTTCAGAGTGTTGGACTCTCAGAAAAGCACAAGAGCTCGCTATCATGAGGTTTGAGCGAAAAATATTAAGGAGCAGTATTTCATAATAACACGTGGAGGCAACGGTCGAACTAAGAAATAACTGGACTATACAAAGATGCCGACATTATCAGGTTTATCAAGGTAAACAGACTACGACGGGCAGGACACATCGCACGTATGGGAACAGATGAAATCCCTAAAAAATTACTTCAAGAAAAAGTGCATGGAATATGAAGGGTTGGAAGACCGAGGCTCCGATGGGCGGATAGTGTGGCTGCGGACGCTCGGACCATCTTATGCATCCGTACCTGGAGAGCAGCAGCTATGAACAGAGATGACTGGCGGTTTATGTTGCGGGAGGTCTTGTCCCGGCGTGGGATGTAGAGCCAGCTATGTATGTATGTATGTCATTTAATACATATCTCCAAGCCAGCTATCCTATCCCTTTTGGTATCTTCGTCGGTTTCTTGTTTTTCCTCTCTTTCTTTTACTGTTTTACTTTATTTTAAATACTAAAGTTGAATTGCATGGTCCCTATGATTTATTCATTGACATTAAATTTCAAACTCTTGGCCTTCTGTTGGCAGTAATGTAGACTAAGGCTAGTTTTGTTTTGATATATATATATATATATATATATATATATATATAAAGTTACTCATTAATGAACTGGTAATAGGTTCAGATACTGGTTTTATTTATCCATTGTTAGTATATATACCCCATTAATTAGCTAAAATTTCTCTGGGCTTAATCATTAAAAAAATACTTTAAAGATACTGAAACTACTTAAAAGGTACTCGTAATGAGCTAAGTTATAACCCCAAAACTGTATAAGTACCCCATCAAATATTTTTAGCTTTACATAGATTTAGAATTAAACTATTTCTATTAAACATGTTATATTAATAAAAATATTTACAATTAAATTTTGTTTATTAGAAACATTAATGACATTATTCACATTAAAATGGTCTGTTCAGGCATAAAGTCTGAAGAAAACAAATTATTTTCCTTTGAATTTCCTTTTGGTGAAAAATTTACCAACATCGCATTCGTTATGGTAAAAATATAGTTAAACGAAACTATGAGAGGATTGTCAACTAAACGAAGAAGATTCAATAAAAATTATTACATAAATGAACAATTAATCGATTTAATTACAATGCAAATACAATTTTTTCCCTGCTGTAAGCAGTTAAGCGGGGGGCACTTTCTTTAAATCGTTGCATAATCTCTAAGACATCATATCTTAAGGTTTTAGGTATTTTTCACATGTGTGTGTGAGTAATTTCTATCATGTTTAAGTTTTTTGTATTCAAAAAGTTGAAATTTTGGGTATGTTTTTCTAATGGGAATCTCAGCACTGTTCTCCCAACCCTAAACATTTTTTTAAAAATTTAAAAAGAACATGCATATCATAAAATAAATATTCCCACACGTGCGTCTCATTTACCGACTTCAAGGAATATTTGAACGACGCGTTTGGAGGTTCGGTACATTCAAACAAATGAGAACGGATTCGGAGAATAAAAACCCAACTTATACATCGTTTTTCCTGACTCACAGAAATATTTTTGCCACACGATTAAGAGGAAATTAAACTTTTTTTTTTCAAGAAATATTAGAAATAAATTTTTTTTAGGATCTATAACTGTTATAAACTAAAAACAAAACTTTGTTTATTTCAGGATATTTATTAACTTCTCTCTTTTGTATTAAATAGGTTTTTGTGATGTAATATTTTATTACCTTTTACCTTTGTATTGCGTTTCACAACGTAACGAAGAGACCATACTTATTCTCAGAATTATTTCTCACTTGAATTGCTTTGTGTTCAATTAAAAAGCTCCAATCAATTTTGAAACATTTTGTATTACATTATATATATAAAAAATATAATAAAAAAACTTATATTAAAAAAATCATATAACTTGTAACTAAGTCAAAAGTTAAATTGATGAATGAGACTTGATTTTTTTTTCTCCTTACACTATATTAAAAAAACAAAACAATCTGAACTATAGAATACCTGTAAATTACAGTTATAGAATTTGAGGAACGAGTTGTACAACTAATTGATCAGTTGTTTAAGTTGTAAAATGTTGGTAAGTCCGTCATTAGGAAGATCAATTTCGTTGTTCAATTTGAGATCCATTGTATATAAATCGAGATTATTCATTCTATTGTTCAATTATTATAGACTTCAATCGAAGGAATCACGGCAATTTTATTTTCAAATAAGATATGAGATAATAATACACTTTTAAAGTAATTAATATTTTATGTTGCAATAATCAGCATTTGGAACAAATCAGTAAGCACATAATAATTTTTAACGTTCTTATTACCATAAATCATAAACTTAAATGACTAAATATTGTATAGTTTATAGTATTCTAAATTAGTTATAGACTCCATTAGCCTATGCAGATTGTACGCGGTACGTTCTATGTGTTGGCCGAGCTCTGAACTGAAGAACTTCGGAGTAATTCATAAAATGATTGCAAATTTTTGGAGTTTATTCAATATATGATTGAATTATTATAGTTAACTATCGATTAAATGCCTGCTTTATATGTTAAACTAAGATAATAATTCACTTCTTAAACAATTAATAGTTCATGTTTGATGAATACACCAGAATATGTACTGTAACTTTCTAAAGTTTTTATTACAGCTTTAAACAAAGTGAATGAATTATTAGATAATGCAATCCAGTTTACATCCTTTCAAAATCTTTAAACAAATTTAAATGACTATATAAAATTAATATTATGTTCTCTACTTTTAACATTGGATTTTACGGGTTCGAACGCAGTAATTCGCTCAAAATGTTGCCCGAGCTATTAACCGATTGTACGTGTATCGATATACTTTTATAGTAAATCATAATATATCGATTACATTTTTCCTGCTATTTTAAAACTTATTTATAAAAGGTAACTTTAATTATTTAAAATCACTGTCCTTCAAACATGTAAAGGAAGTCCGGAACATGCATGCTGCTTGTATATGTAAAATTGCAACAAAGTTTTTTTGTTTTGTTGTTTTTTTAAATAATATATCGAGTTTATTCAACATACGACATAGCTATTGACACAATATATAGCATTGTTGATTATTTTAATTGATTTTTTTCATTGAAATTCCCAGCTGCAATATAACAATACAACAATTAAATGAGAGGAATGATAGATAGTGGCGTAGATAAAGACAAGTAGCGAAACTACCCAAATATAAAATTCAACTAAGAAAGTTATGAGGCCATTTTCTTTTTAGACGCCTCGGAGGATTATCGGAAATTGAAGAGGTCGCTAGATTTGAATCTAGTGGGTTTTAGTGGGAATGAAGTTTGTCATGAAAAGATTGATATCGTATTTGTGCCAAATCAGTAACAAATGGGGCATAATGGTCATTATGGATTATATTGTTCGTAACAAAGTAAGGAGATCGTTAAATTGAAATCGAAAAAATGGAAGGCATCGATATGATATATTAAAAAAGCTATTATCTTGTTTCAATGTTTCGATTCCAGTACCGTTAGCACAGAAAGAATGCAGTGAAATTAGATTAGCGATTTTAGATTAAGTTTTTTTATTAACTATAAATAATTTTTTACCTTTAAAACAAACCTCAAAAAAAAACAAAAACTTTCATTATTTTATTTAATACAAAATACTTAGTATCTCAAAGCAATACTACGAGGGTTTTCATATTTTAAGAGGCTCTCAAGGAGTTATAAAACAAGCACTAAACTAGAAATCAATTTCTAGCAAAATATTGAAGAGCGTAAAATGTTAAGTACCTACTGTTTTCCAATGGAATGAATTAAGTTTTATCATTTCTACGATGGGGATAGGTCTATAATAATTTACTCTACTTGTTCTTTAAAAAGCTGTCGTTTATCATGAAAACAGGTTAAGTCTTATACCTTTAATACTTGCATACTATTAAAGCCATTAATTAGGAAGTTTAAATAGAATTAAAATAAATTATAAAACGGAAGATGAAGTATTGCTGACAGTTTTGAAGGGGCTTGCGTGCCTTGGGATGGCTGTGAGAAAATGTGGTGGTTTGGTCGCTCTCGTGTCCTTCACTAAATAAGTTAGGAGTTGCCGTCCCCACAACTTCACACTCACCTCTCGACAAACAGCTTTAAACTATCTGTCTTGTTTCCAATCCCCTGCCACATTATATTATATCCAATATGCTTATAAGGACCATCTTTGTTAAAATATTCATGAATGCATAGCGGAGTTTAGCTTAATAGGCTACTACTACTCGGAGAAGCCTTGTCAGATTTTAGGTAATAATGTTTTAAAACAATCTTCACATTAGGATTCATACAGAAGTAAAAAATGTATTACTTAAACAGTTTTCTATTATATTTTATTTTTTTCAATGGTTATATTAGCTAATGTTTTTAAAGTCATTAAATGAGCTGTTATTTTTTAAAGTTGTGTCAGTGCATTTTTTCATATTCACAATATCTAAAGGTTTCCATTTTAATTACCCTTAAAATCATTCAAAACAATAAATTAATATTATTAAATCCAAATATCAATATCTAATGATTGTCTTACTTATATAATAATGTCTTAATAGATGTCTTACCAAACATCAACATGTAATTCCTAGCAGTGTTAATTTAACTTACAGATTACAGCTTTCAAATTAATTGCTGTTAGTGTAATCTATCAAAGATCTGTCAATCTCAACCAAAACCAGATCGATTAAAATTAATAATGGTTAGAATCTGTTAATTAATAATGGGCTGTACTGTTTCTTGAATAAGGGTTGAGAAGGGAGTTATTTGTCCTACATCGCTCTCAACCGCCAGATTTAGCCCCCTTATTTTGGTAACAATTTAGGCTGGGTGAGTCCCAGGAGGGTCCTAGATCCTATAGAATCCAGATTAAATAAAAGTCTGCCAGCGTGCGGGATTTGAACCCAGTACCTTCGAGACGGAAACACAGAACTCTAACACTGAGCCGCTCTGCTACCGAAACAGAACTAAAAAGTAGATAATAATTTTCAACAAGTTTAAAATAAGAAAAGAGAAGACAAAAATTGATAAAATGATTTTTTTCTTCAACACTACATTTATTTTATAATAAGCTCTAAGCTTTATAATAATTGTTAATGAGCTTATTTTAAACTTATTAACAATTATTTTCTACTTCTTAGTTGTTTTCCTATTAATAAGTGTTTTTAAAATTATTACGTATTTTCTACTATGTTTGGCTGGCTACGAAACCGTGTTTTTTGTTTTCTTAAACTTTAACTTTTTAAAAAATGCAAAATATATGAAATTCCCCAGTTGATCCTCCCAATTGTCATATGCTTTTCACGAAGATTAGTACATACTTAGTGTTTGGAACAAGACACTGGGCCTGCTCAAGATAATGAGGCAATGTTATTAAATTATTGTATTGTCATCGGCCCTTGAGAAGTTTGCGAAGTTTCAATTTCTATGTTTTGAAGTGGCCTTAAATCTAGTTCAAAGATTCCGTTCCACGCATACGTACTTAAAGGGTGCTGACGAAGTAGGGTATATGTTTGATTTTAATTTTTGTGAAAGCTCAACTGTTTAAGTCTTTAGTTTCATCTATTTGAAATGAAAATTGAATTGTTAGAAGATATATTGCGTTAGTAAATAAATTTAATTGCTAAGAAATACAATTTCTTTATGTAGTTATATTATAGTATTTTCTTGTCAACCATATGCAGCGAGCCCATTCACTATTCTTATATGAAGAACCCTTCTACAGGCTCAACGGCCTGGAAACTGACATAAGTTTTAAGTACTTCCTCGATACTCTTGAGTGGTACAATCCAATTCAGCGCTGAAGCCCCTACAGAAACTGGCAGAACCGCCATGAGGCCCTGTTCTTATTTCCATAAAGCTAGAACTCCCCATACGTCGGGGAGAAAACCCCTCTGTGAGTACTCTCCCTCTGCACTAAGGAGAGCAGAGAAAGGACTGCCTCATCCCCCCATCTCCTCTTCCGACATAAGAAATGATGGCGGAGGTGGGATTGAAAGAAAGACACACAATAAAACGCAAGGGTGTAAAAGGGTGAGTGGCTACAATGGGAAGGTGCCGGGGCTACAATTTTCTCTGGGTTAGTGTGAATAGGGCACTTGGTCCCCTGTGCTGTTAGTTATTTCTCTTCATTAGCGAAGCCTTTTCAGGTTGGACGGATCTACGGTCGATAAAGTCAATCATTGTTAAATTGGGTACCGGCTCGATTTAGTGAAGCTAGAGTAAATCAAATGATTGCTGAGTGAATTGTAAAAAATTTCAAGCTCAAAGTACATCAATTATGATTATATAATTAGCAATTATAAGTAATAAGATATAGATTTTTTATAGAAAATCCTTAGGGAGTTTAGTTAACTATATTTCCTAAACTTAATATATTCTTTAGAAATGCAATTAACACTAGCTAGTGACGTCCAAAGGATGAAATTCATTATTATTTTTTTGTACCAGTTCCTCAGGATTTCGCTTTGAAGTTTGTTTTTGTTTTTTTTAAATTATTTTATTGCATTGTAAAACTGTAATATATACATCTAGTACAAGGGCTATATGACTAACTAGATACATGAAAGGACATGTAGAGGCACTACCCACTGGCAGCACTCTAATAACATTTTATAATATAAGGTCCCGAGGCCATCTTCTCTTCAGACGCCTAGGAGGATTGTCAGGGATGGAATTGGATGCAAGGATGGAAACTAGTGGGTTTGGATGGGGCTGGAGTTCTTACCTTTGAAGTTAAGTTACAAATTTAAACTTTTCATTCGTTTCAACTAACATTTCGAGGTATAGATGGTAGTTGAAACGTTTATTTCTTGATGAAATGAATACCGAAATATACAATATTACCATAATTATATTCTTTATTTTATACTAAAACTCTTAACAATTTTGGATGTTTTTAAATAAGAAGGTTTTATAGGCTTAGTAAACCATTAAGTTAGCCTTTGTACAAAAACTGTAAAGTAAGCAGTCCACATAGTCTAGTTTTTTCTCTCCAGATTTTTTTTTCAAATATTCACTTACATCACCTGTTGAAAACTTGGAAATTTATTTAAAAAGAGAATCTTTTCTTGTGGTAAATGGATCATCATTTTTCGTAAGGTATTCATAATAAACCAAAATTAATTGTTATAATTTTTATTAAAAGCCCATTCAAAATAGAATTTTAGAAGTTTCCCTAAAAGGTTGTTCATTTGTGAAATTATAATTTTTAACCTACATAATATTTTCATCGAAGACGCTAGTAGAAGAGAAAATGTAAATCGTAGAAGAAAAATAGTTGCCGGATGAATAATATATATAATAATTGTAATTCTGCTATAGTTAAATTTATTTGTATCAATTAATAATGGTATGTAGGTCCCGTAACTTTAACTGTTGTTCGTGAAAAAATGAATATTCATGAGATACGTTTCAGAGAAATTTAATCCTGTATTTAAAATAATATAATATCATATAATAATGTAATAATATAATGATATTAATATTAATATAAGGTAAAAGGTTATATTTCCATTAATAATTTTGGCTCTGTAAAATTATTAACAGTAAATTTAATTGCTATATCATTTGGCATGTTTTATTCCAAGTATTTTGCTTGGAATAAAATGAAAAATGTATGCTCCAGTGTAATTATCCTTTATTATATGTATTTGACTATTAGGTGAATTGATTTATTTTATTTTATCGAATATGTTATTTTATTGAAATTCACTTTCCAGATATATTTTGGATTAATACGAGGATAAAGTTTCAAATAGTATCGTATAGGTTAAGAAATACGAAAAAAAGATTACATGAAATCGAGAGCCACGTTTGACCGATATTTTGTACATCATATTTTTATACAAAGCAACTTGGACAAATCTCATCTTTAATGAAATCCCTTTCGAAATGCTTAGGTACAGAATATAGCCTGATTAAAACAATTGAAAAATCGTGTTTAAACCGGAGAACTGGATATTCTTAAAAATGTCTTGGTGATCCTTACGTGAATAGCGTATCTCGAATCAAAAACAATGTTATAATAATTTAAATTTTATGACTAAAGATGATAAAAGGAAACCTAGTATCCTGAAATATCAATAATAAATTTAGGATTACAAAGATAGCATAATGTTTTGATTTTTTAGCTTTAGCTCAGTCCCTAACTAAAGTTGTCTGGAGGCGCTTTTGTAAAGATGTTTCGTTATATTTTCCTCAACACTCAATAGACATATTTTGCAGTTCAATTCCATATTCAATTTCTAAAAAGTGGATAACTATTCTGAGCATATTTTTTAAATTTATTGGCACACATAATTTGACTTGGGCATTTTATTTTTCATGAAGTTTGCTTGAACGGGGCAAAAAAAAAAAAAAAATGGTGCTCCACTTAGGCAGAAGTTGAGCATTTATGACATATTATTCCATAATTTATTCTCTCAGAGAAAAAACTATTCTAACGTTTCTAATCTAAACTATTCTTATATATCATCATTTTCAAATGTTCTACCTGTTTTGGGCAACCGTCAAATTTTGGATAATTTAGTTAATTTATGTATAATTGAACACAGTTATTGTTACACATAGAATATTAATTGGCATGTATCTGATCAAATTTTCAAATATTTGTATCACAACCTCCATCACTTTAAATTTGTAATAAACATAAGTCATATTAACTACTGAGCTGTCAGTTGATAGCGATATACGCGTGACAGTATCGAGCGTATGCAACGTATGCATTAATCAACGCCGTTGTGATATGTGAGGATGAATATCGTGACATTATAATGCTCTAACATACCACTTGTTTCCTATTATTTCTATAGAATTATCTGCTTCAATTCTCGTAGTTACGCTTGATCAAGGCCAAATCACTTCCTTGCACAACCGTTGGATTAAAAATGTACAGTTCTATATTGCACAGTTCAGCATATAGCTAAATACAATACAGTGGTACAGTTTTTATTGATTTAATTTTTTTTTTCTTGCAACAAACAAAATTTATAAATGTTTGCCACATTCCTCTGTCCAAATAGTCTATCAATAATTTCCCTTTCCATCGTTTCTTTCCTGGCATCGACACAGGATTACGAGTTTTTATTTTATTTTTTATATATTTTTATTTTGAAGAGAAAAGATTTGGGCCTGGCCGGGATTCAAACCCGGGTCGTCCGCTTCTCTGTAGCAGCGCTCTTATCATTTGAGCTAACAGGGGTCGCCTCCCAGTCAAGACAGATCCGTTCTCTTCACCGATCCTATATCCCCGTGTTCTCGCAATTTTGCGATGTACACACGAGGAAGAACGTTCATTGAACATTACTTCAATTAGAACTTTGTTTACTTGCGTAATTGTATTATTTATAATTTTTGTTAATTGTGTTAATTTTTAAATATTTTTATTTTGAAGAGAAAAGATTTGGCCCTGACCGGGATTCGAAGTAATAAACTTTTATTCGAAGGAACATTCTAAACTCATTCCAATATTTCAGTAATTCTGCTGTTATACTCTAATTGTCCTTAATTTTAATCTGTAGAATTCCATTTGATAGTTTGACAACATCCTCGGTAGTGTTGAAAATCTTTATTAATAAAATATGTAGGTCGAAACGTCGGCACACATATAATATAATAGGTTTGAACTTATTTGCTGTGTTTTTTTGACTGCACCCCCAACTATTTCCATTCTATATTAATAAAATAAATCAAGTAATATTAACGTTTTTAAAGGAATTACTTAACTTAAAACTGCGGTGGTTGAAACTTAGCGAACTTTCTGATTTAATAATTGTCTTTTTTTTAGATTAAGTCATAAAAGCAGGTATTTGCTTCATTTTGTTCTTATTTACATTACATAAATGGGTACCGTACTACGGTGAAGATACATGCAAATGCGTTTAGTATAATGTTAAGATAAGTTAGACTTTTGAGACTAGGTACTGAATTTTTGTGAATAATTTGATCATTTCATGAAAATTATTATCATGCTGAAGTATTTTTGATACTTTTATTATCTTGTGTATTATATTCATATATAATATAAATGGTCTTTTATTAAAAGATACAATTTTTCTGTTCATGAATACATTAATAAACTTTTAAAACTTGTTTGAGAGAAATTCATTTATTGATATGAGGTGATGATTCGATAAATCGTTTACATTTAATAAATACAGTTTAACAAGAAAATGTTCGTAAGAACTAAAACGTTTCTTGTCCACTGACAATTTGTCTATTGTCCTTTTAGGTTTCATAAGGTTCCCTATGATTTTTTTTTGGAACCAAACTGATGTTATTGTTATCAACAAGTTTTTTATTTCTTTAAACTTGTACATATTCCTCTCCCAGACCGTGGATACTTCCCTCAATTCCTTCTACTCATATTTTCCGTGTCTTCCTCGCCTTTTCTTCCCTTCAGCTTTCCAACTGAAAATTAATAACGGCAATCTTACCTCCTTTTGAGGCGCCCATACCATTCCAATTTCTATTCCACTATGTTTTAGGGATCGTTTTTTTGTTGGGTCTGCATTCGCTCTCTGATTTCGACATTAGTTTTTTTTATCTAGCATACATACCGTGGAAGCTCTACTCCAATATGATAGTCCATTCCGCAGATTGTCACTTCGAGTTGAGTCACAACAAGTTATAACTTTTCATTCCTTTCCCTTTAAATATTTCCCAAAAATACAAGTTATCAGGAACATTAGTATATAAAGAGAATGCAATGATGGGACATGTGTATAATTAAATTATTATTTCATTTAGAAAGGAATGTTTCAACAAACATATATTATCTCTACTGCAAAATATTAGTTGAAACTTTTATTTCTTGATGAAATAATTACTGAAATCTATGATCACTACCAATGATTACATTATCTTTTCAATAATAAATCTCACATTAACTTGTATTTTTGGAAAATATTTAAAATGAAACAAATAAACTGTTAAGCGGCAACCTACGGAACAGATACTCTCCATTCTTTTAAAATAAAAGTTAAGTTATGAATTCAAGTTGAAAGGAGTTTTTTTTTTACTTCACTAGCTACTCTATTGACGTAGAACGGTCAATAATAATTAATGGTACTATTCTTGAAGGATAACGATTGCAAATCATCGTGAAAAAGTCGTCGAATACCTAGACAATTTTCACCTCTGTGGATTTAAAACAATACGGAATTGATGTCATAAAAAGGGGGAAATATTTAATGATATTCAGGTGAATTCGAAAGTTATCTAGCAAAAGGGCTAGGGGAAATGATAATTATTATAATTGAATTAAGAGACATGAGGATTGAGCTGAGTGCTAATTGTGGATGAGAGCCGGTGGCACCGAACTAATCTACATGGCTTCTGTATCTATAAATCCCTTGATAATTAGCCTCTCTCACCGTCAGTCGTAAATCAATTTCATTCAGTCTGTTGGTCATCGAATTAACAATCTGATCTATGCCATTGTTGCCATCCCCAGTATATCATCCATCCCTTCCATTTATCTCGCTTCTTCACTCTTTTCTATAACAGCTTCATTTTTAAATGTAAAAGCACAGTTAATTTGGAATCGTGGCGTAATAAAGAAACTGAAACCCATATAGCCATGGTATTTAATTTATTATTTTAAAAATCAAAACCATTAATAGCTATCTAAAGGCTCATGTACTACTTCATGATTGGAAGCATATTGCTCTAGGGGACAGAAACATGGACGATAAGCGTTGCTTTAGGAAAAAAATCACTGAGGACTTTTGGGGGGCAGCTGCCAGAGGCTAGGAAGGACTAGTGTTGAAATCAGTTCCAACACACTCAACCAAGCCAGACAAATTCATTCATATTCGCCGATCTTGGTTACGAGCCCTGGTAGCTCAGATGGTTATAGCACCGCGCTAGAGATGCGGACGACCCAGGTTCGAATCCCGGCTAGGACCAAGATTTCTCTTAAAAATAAAAATATTTAAAAATAATAAAGTAAAACTTTAATATCCAGAATCAAATAATATAAATTTAAGTATATAAATACTTAAACATAACAAAAATAAAATCATGAGATTTAGTTTTCAATGAAAAAATAAAGGTGATCTGCCAAACATACCAAAAATTGACATGTATTCACTAGTTAAGACAAATAAGTATAATGCCAAGCCCATATATACATTCAATAATAAGCAGTGATGTCCTTATTTTTTTTAAATGTATACTTAAAAATTAAGAGGAAAAATTAACAAAATTAAATAATTAAGAACACTTAGTCATCCAAATCTCATCTCATCTAATTATAATGTTGACCTCTGAAAACACCTTAAAATTAAGGAAAAGCTAATTTAAGTTTTATTTCCCTTTTTGTGAGGCAAGTAAACATCTCATATGGGTCAGCTGGGATTAGCCTGGTGTCGAAATGAATCCCTCTGTTTTTTATTCATTGCCTGCGAGAAGAGAACACGGGCGGACCTGGAGCTCTGCCAGCCGCCTCTGTCCCGACTGAATAATTGTAAAGAAAAAAGAAAAAAAGGAAACAAAAAAAGAATTTCCAAGATATCAAAATCCCTCCTTATTCAGCAGTTCAAATTGTTTCTGGGTATCTTTCAGAATTTCCGTTATTTTATACATATCCTTATTTATATAATAAATTAACTGAAAGTCCATACCGTTTAATCCAAAATGTTTACACTACTCAACAGTAACCTTCCCAGAGGTACTGTATTTCTAGAATGTTTGATACTGAAGAAGAAAATGTTAATCCGTGATCTAGAAATCTCGGAGAGAATTGCATTGAGAAAAAATTTGGTCCCGACATGAAACATTACAAGCACATAAACAAAGTTACAAATGCAATTAGAAAACGTAGAATTCAGTTATATAACCATCTAAAAAGAGCGGAACCGAGCAAAATGAAAAAAAGAAGGTATTTACGTAACTTAAAAAGCTGAATATGGCCACCATGTGGATTATGGAAACTGAAAAGGACATCGAAAAGCTTAGGGTTTGGGCCAAATCGGCAATAAATGGGACATTGAAGTCTGGATGATTTTATTCATCACAAAGTAAGGAGCATTAAGGAATTGATTGGAAGGGATTGGGTATAAGAAGAATTCGATGACTTAGTGGAGCCCCAAAGCCCTATTCCGTAAGTCGAAATAGTTGTTATAACTGCCGTGTATATGAATCTTTTGTAATCAATCTTCGACTTTAAGTTCGAATTTTCTGTAAATATCAGTAGATTTACTTGTTATAATAATATTATAGTTGTAAATATCAATAAATTAAATTTAAAAAAAAAAGTTCGAATTTTATATATATTGAAGTTTCTGCTTTATAGTGTACAGAAATTAGATTTAAAATAATTATTCGATACTTATTCTTATAAACATTTGTTTGGTGTTATTTATAGATTGTTTCACAGATTAGAAGATAAATCTTAGGAATACTGGCACCCTTTTTGAATAGTGCACCATGTTTTCCATACGGTTCCATTTAATTTGGATGCGTCCTGACTATTTAACCCAAGATTTTTAGGTTTTGAGTGTGGATTAAGTAAATTTATAGTGGATAAGAAACAATGAATTTAAGCGATAAATGGGAGATTCTGTATATCATTGTAGCATTGTCGAAGTATTGCATCAATAAGGATTATTCCGTATACAATAAGAGGAAGAAGAGAGGAATTCCGACTGACAATCTCCATAGGGCATTAGAGAAATGAAAGGGACCGACTCAGTTGAGATAGCTCCTTTAAGATAGTGCCTGGGACAATCTGCCCTTACCTCTCCAGTTGCCTCTGTAAGTTTTAATTGGTGCGGAATTATCTGCGGAGACGTCGTCTACTCCATATAGCCTGCATCTACTCTTCTTATTGCCTATTAAAATTCTTCCGACTTAACATACCTTATCTACTCTACACCCTCTGAATAATTGTCAAGTTTAATGCTGGATTTGGTAGCTTAATCGGGTGTAGTTTATTTAACAAGTAACTCAACTTCTAGAGTTAGTCATGAAATAAGCCCATGTTAACGGACAGACGATCAGATAGCTCCGTTCGACATAGAATGGTAGTGTTTTTATCTTTCATCCATTGTAAGCAATTATTTTATTTCTGTGTACATTTGGTTGTTTACTTAACGCCATAGCGGTGCTCAGTGGGGTCATGCATCCTAAAGTATTTACCCCAATGAACTGAAGAAGATCTTAAAGACTCGTTGATATAAACCATAAAATTATTGAATTAATTAATATAGTTATTTTCGTTTTCATTATTGTTGGACTTTTGACATTGATACATTGACAGCTTCATTGGCGGTGTGAAGAACTGTTAATATAACATTCAATTTCTAACCTTATGAGAGAAAGAAAAGTGGTCCGGGGAAAATTATCATAAGGAGGGAGTATTGTTTATTGGACCCACAAAGTTTTGACCCACATTGCAGGTCTTCTTGAGGACTAAATATAGAAAATACAGACAAATAAAAATTATATATGTTAAATACTAAATAAAATATTTAAATTAAATTAATATAGCCCTAAAAAAGACCTGCGATGTCGGTCGAAACGCTGGCTTTCCAATAAACAGTTCTCCCTACTTATGATATTTTTTTTACCTCCACTCGGACCATTTTCTTCATCATATATATATATTGTTTATTTTAAAAATTATTTTTTCACTGTCAGGGCATGAATATGAGACTAACCTAGTCTCGAAACGTCGCCTAAGAAGTTGAAATAACTGACTGAAACTCGAGAACCATAAACAATATATTTCTACAACAGTCAAGATAAGTAGAAACCAATATATATATATATATATATATATATATTTATATATATGAAAAAATGAATTAAATTGATTTTTGATTTTACATATTATTCATCTTATATCTAACTATAGTATTTAATAAATAAATGTATACAAAATTCTTAAATGATAAAATATAAACATTAGTTTAATGAATGAATCATAGAACGGTTGATTTGTGATTGACATATCAAAAATGTAGCAGGCTAGAAAAAAATATAATTTTGCAACAGAAATATCGCGGTCATTATTCGTAATAAAATATACCCTATATTTTAAGTTAGACAATGTTAAATATCTGTGCAAAATTTCATTAAAATCGGTCTAATAGTTTCGGAGATTAGCTCGGAAAAACATCGTGACATGAGATTTATATATACATAAACCAATAATCAATATATATATATATATATATATATATATATATATATATATATATATATATATATATTAGACTTAACAGCTGCGAGTGGGCTCAAATTGTACCAAATTTAATCTACTTTAAAAATGGTTACCTTCTTTTACCTTTAAGTTCCTTATTTCTTCTTCTCCTCCAGGCTTGCTCGACCCTTCCGCCCCAAAGATTCTTCAAAGGATCTTCCTCTCGAAGACCAGAAGATTATTTCTACCCTGTGTGGGTAAAATCCATGTCTGCGAGGCGTATGTTAGGACAGGCCTGATCAGAGTTTTATATAAACCTTTGTTTTCCTGCTGACGAGCTTGCTTCGGAGCTGTTTCAACAGCCCAAAATAGTATCGGTTAGCCGCTGTGATCCGTCGCTTTATTTCAATGGAAACATTATTTGTTGGTGTCACCTGAGATCCAAGGTAACTAAATTCCTCCATTATCTCAAAGGTACCGCTTCCTTCTACAACCTGTCTTTCTTGAGGTCTGTTTCTTCCGGTGTTCAAATATTTTGTTTTTATTTTCATTAATAACCAGTCCCATGCGCCCGGCAGCTCTCTGTAGACTTAAGAGAGACTCAGTAAGCGCAGTAAAGCATCGTGCCACTATATCAAGGTCATCCGCATAACCGAGCAGTTGGACCGATCAATTGAATTTGGTGCCATTATTCTGGATACCCGTTTTTTCACAACTTTTTCCAACACCAAAGCATCTCCTTGCCATAGTTCTTTGTTCGAGCCAAATTCAGAAGAGTGTTCAGACTGTATGCGGACACTGGACCTAACGTCTCTCATTGTCATTTATACAATTATTATTGTAAATATTGTACAGTTATTAGTACTATTTTTTGCATAAGGGCTAATATGAACTGATTTATATTCAAGAGGCTCCTAAAGCTATTTTTATTACAAAAGGAGATGGTTCATTTATTACATTTTTTTTTCTGAATTTATAGAAGAAATTTTCGCTGAATAAAATAATTAATGAATATAAAATATTAAAGCTCACTCTTTTCTTCTAATCTTCTAATCTAATCTCAACTTAACAGTAATGCTTAACAATTATTTATATAAAATAAATTATTTTAACTATTAAATTATAATTTAATAAATTATAACAATTATTTAAGTATTTCGCAGTTCTCAGAGTAATCCAAACATTTATGGGCAGCTATTATGTTATGTCAAGTAGGTATTTTTGCAAAAATAACAGTAAACTTTCGGTTTTCATACTAATAGATTTTATAGTTTTACAATGAGATATAGGTTTTAGAGCGGTTTTATGTCTTTTTAATCATTATTCCTCCAAAATAATAGAGTTTTACTTTATAAAAAGCCATGAGAGAAGAATGGGAATCAATTAAAATCATATTTAAACCCCCCTGGGCTTCGAATACGCATTTTCCCTCGGCCATTTGGCACGTCCACCGACTCGCTTTGGATCAGAAAAGCTGGCATTTGATATTTATGTTTGTTTTTGTTCATTACAGAACAATACCAAAGAAATGATGAACAAATTTATAAAAATAAAATATTAACCAGTATGTGTAGTTGTAACTTCTTCATACAAGACATACTAAATTGTTGCAACATGGTTGAACATTTCTATCCTAATGGGGCTCGTGATAGAAAAGTATATTTTAGGAGTCTCATTTTTCCTCCTGAAATTATGATACTTAAATGAAAATACGACCTTAGTGGTGAAGTTATTCTCCTCTCAGGGTTTTTCAATAAAATTAAATCGCCGAGAACTTGAACGACGAGCAGATTCTACACTATTATAATTCTTAGATTATTCCAGCAACTTTATTTCTCCCCAGGAACTCATAATGGGCTGGACTTTCGAGGTAAGGTTTATCATCTTTAATTTAATCTGCTTAATTCAAATTTGTGTTCTGAGGCTTAAGAACCTTCTGAAATATTTATGAAAATATTGTTTCATCATTTATTTAAGAATTCTCGTTATTCTAATTGATGCTTTTCATCGTTAAATAACGTTTCCCTTAAGTCTGGTTTTGGATTAATCTAACCCTGTACCGTGAGATTCTGCCTTGCTTTAATCTTATAGCTCCAGGCGAATTATAAAAAAATTGTAAATAGATACTATTGTATACTAACTCAACGAAAAGTGTTACAATTAGCATTTGTTGTTAAGTCAAGTACCAATAAATTGAATCGAATCTTCATTTTTATTATTTTGGTAACTACAGAACGTTCAGATTCCAATGCGTACAAGATAATTTCCTTATGTATCGCCTTCTATTGGTCTTCCACATTTTAGGCTACCCCTCAGACATTTAATATTAAATTATTTTTGAAAAATCATGGACAAAACTTTACTAACTCAGCTATTGCTATATCCATTCGCTATAAATAATAATGAAGCTTAGCGAACAATGAGGCTCAATGCCGATACCACCGATCTCTGCTTACAAATTTCTCTCCACGGAGCACTACTCTAACTCAAATCCGCCAGTCACTCTTAACGCGATCCTCCCTCCTACTCTACCTCAGAAGGATCCATGACAATTAGTGGTATTTTTTAAACTAAAAAACAATGTGAGTAGGCTTTGTAACCTGCGACACATCTCACCAGTAAGCCTGCAGGGCCGCTCTCATTGTTGGCCATCGGGTCCATCGGACTAAGCAGGAAGGAACTTCTAGGGAATTTCGACCGACTATACCCACATCCGCCACCCGTGGGACGCTTTCCTACGTGATAATGAGATCCGCGCGAGGGTCCATTCGCTATTACTTTAATTAAATTTGATTTTTTTTTTAAATAGAATTACGTGTTGAAAAGAGAGTATAAAAGATAATCCAAGTTAAGGAAAAATATTAAAAGTATAAATAGTGTATGAAACACATAAGCAATCCAATCGTAAATTGTTCACAATGGACTGTTTGATGTATGCGTTTTGATGAGACCACCACATTTTGTTTCGATTATCTATCTGAAAAAAAAATACTAAAGTAAATAATGCCAAGATCCTTGAACTTATTTACTTTAAGAATAATTTTAAAATTTGTACTTATCGGTATGAAGATAATAACGCAATCATAAGAAAGTGACGTCATTGCCCTATGCGTAGTGTTCATTTTTGGATCAATTTTGGAGGAAAATGTCTTTAGGATAGCGGTTTTCATTTCTACCAATACTTCCATTCCATTACAATTTATAAATTATTGTCTGAACTGACTTATCCAACAGTAAAAATCATTTCCTAATCCAAAAGTAAAAAAATGACTGAAACCCACCCCTTCTTATCAGTGCTTGACTCAGATCGCGTGATATCCAAAAAAATTATTAATGGTCTTATTTTAATTTCCTTAATCAAATTTTAGTTTTTCTAAAGTATGAAACAAAATATAGTGGGCTTGCTCAATCAAGGTTCGATAACATGGGATGGACTACATCTTACGAGATCTGATTAATTACCCGATTCAGAGGAAAGATGAATCCTGTTAGGGTGCATTTAGAATGATTTATACCCAGGAGTTGTGTGATCAATGAACCGGCAACAGAGCGGCGAAAAATTAAAATCCCCTGTCAATGAATTGTTGATGCTCCATCACTAGCCCATCCCCCTACCACCCCCTCTATTACTTTTTCATCAATTTTATACATGCATGCCACCGATGGGGATAAATTGTACCGACCGATCGATTCAAGGTTGAGTGACTATCTTAGATGACATGGATTGAACGTACCAGAGAGGGAAAATTTCTAACAAATTAATTAACATGCAAAGGAGTAAATGGAATTCAATATTATAATTAACCGACGACATGTACAGTAAACCTATTGTTGGGGTCAGAGAGAGAAAGACAAGCTGTAGAGATAAAGACGAGCTGGAGGGATTAAGACGGATTAGAACGACCTGGACGAGGCGAGACAGTTCCGGGCTGCCTAGAACATTCGACGGGCGCTTCAGCCTTGGGGACAGTTAGTACTAAGTCAGTATCAGTGTGATGAACTAGTCAGTGATAAGTCAGTCAGTGATAAGTGAGTGTAATAAACTGTTTCTGTTTATTACTGTGTGTCAGTTTGTCATATTTGGAGGATCTTACGGTCAGTGGACTTTAATTAGAGAACTGTAAATGTTAATTTGTAGTTATAGTTACTCTAGTTTAGTTTTATTGTATTTGTACAAATTTATGTAAATAATTAAGTTATTTAGTATTGACATTATCTTATATTATATTAGCAATTAGATAACAGTTAGGCCTAGAGTATAATCTGTAGAATATTGTTATTGTAAATTTATAATAGTTTAATAATTTAATTGCTGTCAGCAATTTCATTGTATTCTTTTTAATTTGTTAATAAACATTACTAACTTGAATTTAGGAGTAGTTAAATTCATTTTATACCCAGTACCCCATACCACTATTTTAATTCTATTAGAAAACTGAACAAATGATTGGTCAAATAATAATTTAAGTTGATGATAAGTGTAGAAAGGATTAAGAATATATAAAAAAGATTTGGTAATTAATCGTTAACTAATCCTTTAATCGGTTAAGTAGTTATTAAAATGGAGACATTGGCTCAAAATGAATTTACACAGAATTAAAAATATAAAATAATCTCTAAATTATCTTATTTGATTTCAAAATATACATTATTGGTTGTATTCGAAGAAAACGATCATTAGATCGATTTATGGCTAAAAAGAAAAAAAATCTAATGTTTACCCTATACCATTTTATCTTCTTGCTAGCCTAACCTCTCTGAAAGAACATTTAATCAATCACGATATAAAAGTTAATAAAAAAATACTTACCATATGTGTCCCTGTGTCTACGAGTGAGTGTTTTTTAGGTTCATTGCAATATAACGAAAACAGTTTTAGATTCTTTTCTTCGACTGACGATTTGATAATTTAAATTAATCTAATATAAAATCTAACTCATGTTTGTTTTCTTTAGCATTGTTTTTTTTTTTTTTATAACACGATGCTGTTATAAAACCAAAAAAAATATTATAGTCCACGTCCAATATTATAGCACGAAATACTGGACTATAATCTACAATTTTTCATAAAAATGGGAAAAACCATTATCCACTCTGTATATATTCTTAATATCTTAACATGACGTTTCGACAAATTGATGTAATTTTTAAATCTTTTTAACAATTCTTCTGTATCAGTTAATAATCATATATAACTTAAAAAAGTTATGTCACAATTCTGTAAAAAAACAACAATTATAATTAGAAAAATACATAATTTTAAAACAATATGTCCTAACAATCAGCAAATTCAATCATAGATACCTCTTATAATTCATTTTTAATGTCTAAAAAAAATTTTATATATAATATATATATTTTCTTGGGGATCAGGTATCCTCCATGGTCAAATGTTAATATTAAAATGATTTTAAACTGATCTGTGCAGTAAAAGATGGGTAGTATATAATTATGTATTTTATATTTCGATGCTATTTATTTTTTTTATTATTTAAACTTTGATTTCATACAAATAGTGCCACAATTTTTTGTTTGTCATTAAATATGTTAATCAAATTATATATTTTAACTCATTTTCGATTGTAAGGACATGTGTATAATATATCTCAGAAAGGTTGATGCTCCTGGTCATCAAGATCCGAAAAGAATAATTATGCTTCTAACTGTAATCGAGTTTTTTTTTTTACAATCCTAATTAAATATTACAAAATTTTCGCATACTCTTATCCCAAAATCCAAAAAAAAAAATGAACCTCCCATCTTTCCGTAATGTGACTGATCACCTCCACTTCTTTTCCCGAGAGCTGTCTAAACATTGGCTACCGGTGAGTTAGGGCCATTCCCAAGCTGTAAATACATGTGCCTCCAGCTCTCACGGAAGACATTTGTGTTAGTGACGTGAGGTTAGTAAACAGTCGTAAATCTGTGACAGTGTGAAATGTGTCCTGTGAATATCAAACAAATGCTTTTTATTTTTATTTATGAGACTGATTGGCTTACGTTTCGCTCCTTTCAAAGGAAAAGAGACATAACTGAAAAATTGGCATTTTTGATTTAAGCCTCCAGAAGCATTTGTATTCGTTGAAGCTTTTTATTTCAGAAATGACTTATCTGATATTCCATTTTCAATTTGTTTTTTTCAATAAAGTCATATTTTGAGTTGCATTATGTTTTAACATAAAGTTTGATGGGATTATTAAATAAGTTAAAATAAAAATGTTTCAAGTTTTTAAACATTTTAGTTAATAAAAGAATTCCAATACCATAATACAGGCTGCGGCTAAAGTAACTATATGATTTGTTTTTTAAATAAATATTGAATGGAACGAAAACAAACAAAAAATTGAATTATAAAAATAAAGTTTATTTTATTTTATTTTTTTACATTAATTATGAAAAATAATGTCAGTTAAATGAGAACAGTTTTCTCTAACGCGAAAATGAGCTCTGTCTCATAGCATCAATATTTTCGCCCGATCTGCCACAGTTCTTGAATCTCCGACAGTCCAAAATTCAGCAAAATTATCCACCAACAAACGAATGGTTGGACCCGCTCGAGTTCGTATTAATTATCGAACTTAGTTCTTTGCGCAATTGTATAGCTTTCCATTTTTATATATTCTCCCAAGTTTAATTCTTGAAATAGAAAAAAAGAAAGAAACATTTACAAGCAAAGAAGTTACATTTTTTTACACCATGTAGTTACTTTAGTCGCACCCATTATCAATAGGAATACTTTGCTTTACCAATACCCACATGTTTATATTTTTATCTTACAAATGCCTCTATTGAAAAATTAGTTTTTTTGAATTATGCAGTTATCCTTTTGAAGGATCCCGAAATCATAGTTTTATTAAAACATCTTTTGAAAAAAATTTGGAAAGGCTGATCCATACTTTATTTTTATCTTACTTATCGATATTTATTTTATTTCATTGTTAATTTATTTGAATGAAATGATACAATGTTTTGCTGAGCTAACTAATATATATCGGATATTTATATCCATTCTATATTATTGAGAGCTCATTGAGTTCGAGTTTTTTGAATTGAATTAAATTATATTATCAAAATTACAATTTTAATTATTTTAAATCCTAATTGGCTTTCTTTCTTTTTTTCAGGTAGGATAATTTAGTACTTTTGGCCAGCTGTATTGAACAGGTAAACATTCTCTTTCAATTTGATTTTTAATAATAGCCTAATCCTAATAAAGTTCCAAGTTGAAAAAAAAACCTTCAGTATCTACATAAAATCTCCAAAAACTTTCAAACTTGATGGGTGTTAATAGTGAAATGGAAAGAAAAAGGAAACCTTATTCGGATTTAATCCCACACCGGAGGGCCTAATTATGGTCAATTCAGACCAAAACATTTATAAAGGGCTGTTTGTAATTTATCAATTTCTGGCTCAGAAAAACGAGACGTAGGTTCCATTGATTTTAACTAAACCATTCCCTTCTCAATGAACATATGTTCCAGCTAATTGAAAGCTTTATAAACTTTAAGTCGCAAGCCTTCTACGCTGTCTTGTTCAATGTATAAGCTTTTATATAAGGATATCTTTCAATTATGATAGTTATATGTATCTTATGAAAATATTCAACTTATTGGTTATTTTATGTATTAAAATAATTTATTTTAATTATCCAAATTGAATAATTTATAAATTATCGCAACTTCACAGAATGGACATGTTTATACAAATTTCATTTATTGTATCGATGAGAGATAATTATTTGAAGGCACTTTTTGAAAAAGAAAAATTTATAAAATCACCATTTAAGCCCTGCAAGGCAATTTCAATAAGGAAAAGCTATTTCTTCTTGGTTTACTTTATACCAATTTCGAAATATCATCCTCTTCCAGCGGGTTTTAGCAAATAACAATCAGTTAACACCCCGTTTCGTCCATCACTCTTCAACTGATAAATAATTTTTATTATGAAGCCGCAACGGTAAAATTCAGTAACATTTATATGAGAGCTGAGTTTTATTCTCTGACTGGGGGAAATTGACTTTGATTTGCCACAATTGTTTTTATTTCACAAACTTTTAAAATACTCTTTTTACCAGTTCCTAGATAATACTTTCAATTTTTCCGGACGTAATGAGATCAATGTAAAGGTTCTTCAGATTCTGTCACTTTAATTTTCATTGAGCCCTTGTAGTTACAAAATGGCAATATCTTCGCCATAGACGACTCTAATTACAATATTATTTTGCCTGTTTAATAAAACTACCGCTAGGAGTCTTCTCAACTTCAGCAATACGATAAATTGCTCAAAATTCCAAGTTATGAAATAAAAATTATGAAAAAAATATTGGATGGAGGAATAAAATTATTGGTGGTTTGTAACATATTTTTTTATTAATTCGCTCTTTTCAGGTTCTTTCCTTTAATAGTAATTTTTATCTTTGGAAACCTTATTTGGTAACGTTTCTATCTATATCATTAAGGAATTTCTTAGTGGTAGGCTATGGAAAAGTGCCAAACACGTTACCCTACAAAATGTCTGCTTTTAATTTCAGTTACTGTCAAAAAAATTCTTCTTCTTTTGTTAATTTTTTTTCTGCCGATACTAGATATGACTCAGCACTCAGTCTGAATTATATTTGAGGGATTCTGTTTTTTATTTTCTTATCACACATTCTTCCTGCTCAATTTATTAATATTTTAATTGAAGTGACTGTTATTATTATCTTTCATTATTTAACTTTGTTTCAACACCTTTAATGATAATGAAGAATTATAAATAACTTTCTTATATTTATTTTCCCCGTTTTGAGCAATTTATTGCTCAGAATGAGCCCCTGATGTTGAAGGGTCCTGTTTAATTTTCTGAACAAAGCTTTCTCATAAGAAATATTTGTAAACGTCTTTCATAGATGTCAAATTGACAGATTTTCAAATATTATCTTACATTTCTAGTCGTTTTCTATAATATCCTTTTTTAGTTTTAAAATCTTAAGGAACTTTTGGGTAGCCTTTTTTTCTTTTTTAGTTAATAATTAATAATTTTAAAAGAAGATTAGTTTATCAATTTGTTTTTTTCTAAACAGTGATAATTAAAAAAAGTTATTTATTGAAATTTACAACTATACATAAGTAAATAATATACATCAAGTAAATAGAATCAATGACTTATAATGGCATGAGATAAAAGGATGTGGAGGAACTACCCACTGATAGTACTTAGAAGGGAAAGAGGCCACCTTATTTTTAGGAGCCTCGGAGGATTATCAGGAATTGAAGATTTTGATAGGGTTGAGACTGGTGGGTTTGAGTGGAAATAAAGTTTGTCATGAAATTATTGATATCGGGTTCGTGCTTAATCAGTAACAAATGGGACATTGAGATTATTATGGATGACTTTACTCGTAGCAAAGTAAGAAGAAATGAGGATTTCGGATTGGATACGAGAGGGGTTCGGTCGTTTTGTGGAGCTCCAAAGCTTATGGAGTTGAGTGTGATAATTTTTAGATTTTTTAAATACAAAATACAAACTTTATTTTCTTTTTGTTAGACAATTTTATACTAAACGCTGAGTTTTTATGACGGGTTTAATTAAATGCCTGATGTTTATGATTATGAAAATAAGCACCTTAATACACCGAGACTTAGCACAGTCCATGTGGGTGTAACTGGGCGTTGGGGTGTGAATGCGACGGGTAATTTAAAAAAGACATTAGGCGCAGGCAAGCAGGAGGGAGTTAAGGGGAAAATAAAAATGTTTGCTTGGCCCGGAGGGAGAAAAAAAAAACCAGTTGAATTATAAATACGATAATAGCGAGAGAAAATATGGAAGCATTAGCGGCTACAACCCATTTAGCTAACAAACTTACTACTCGCCCCAACATATACAATCCTCCTTCCTATTTCACTAGCAATGTCTCTTTAAACCTTTTGGACTAAATAAAGCCGTGAAACGTCTTTACCAGAAAAGCTGAAGGAAAGGAGAAATGGAATTTACTGGATATATCGCACCTTCAAAAGAACTTTGCCATAACTCAACAAACACAATTTTTTAATAGTGGTATTTGAAAGTTTTATTTGAGTTAAAAAATTGGTTATTGGTAAAGGAGAGCATTACTATTGCAATGGTGCTATTGAAATTATTTTATTACCCATTAGCAAATTTTTTGAATCTTAATGCTTATTTGATTTTAACATATCCTATTATTCCAATAAAACTCCAAATTCAAACATGATACAACTCAAATATGACTTCATAAAAAAATCTTGTTGGAAATGGAATATCAAGTCGTTCCTGAATTAAAAACCTTCAACCAATACAATTGTTACTTAGGAATTAAATTGAAAATGCTTAATTTTGACTTATGTCGTTCTTTTATTCAATGAGCTTAATTTTGACTTATGTCGTTCTTTTATTCAAGGAGCGATATATTCGGTTGGAATTTATTGTCTATATTTTTCTCTTGATAACAAGACAGTTTTTATAAGAGTACGTATTAGTACTACTAATTGATTAGAAGCATAACAATAATAAAATGGATGATAGTAATTACTTAACATTTTACAAGACTTAGGCTACACCTACATTAGATCCGATTCTGTGCGACATTATTCCATCACATAAGATGCTGGGGTGTATACATTATACATATTTTACTATACATTATAGTAAAATATAAACGTATTAAAAATAATTAATAAATAATCTTAATTTTATAAATTTAAAGAACCAAATGCTATAACTCTCGAAATATTTCAGTCATTTGGTTTGCTAGCGACGTCACATCGTATCACACTGGATCCAATGTAGGTGTAGCCTTAGCCTGCTATCGATTCCAATACCATCTCTGCTTACGAAATTCCGCAATCTCTTGCACTATCCAAACCCAAACCCTCCAGATTACGACTAACTCAATTCTCTCACCAACGCCTCGGTCAACCTCTCAGATGTTAACCAGTTAATCGGTTATAGTTTTGTTTAGAAATGTGCTCGTTACTCAGCCCAACAACTTTACAAGCCCATCTTAACCTTCCTGACGCTTTTGCTTCAACAATCTGCGGGTGCCCGATCCGCAATTCCGGTGTATTATCTAAAATTTTGCAGTGTTATCTTAGCATCTCTTCGAATGCCTTTAGACATTGCACATCCTTCCGTGTTAACGGCCTTATGCCACATAAGTATATAATCACTTTCATTTATTATTTTATTAAAGAAGTATTTTTACATGCTTTATTAACGTATTTAATTATCTTTATGCAGCTACTAACAGTTTTTTTTAAATTTTTATAGTTTTAGCCGTGTTAGTGAGAATAGTCAACATTTTTAATTCCTAGAGATAAATTATTATGGTGGAATTTTTTCCAAGCTTCAACTCTTTACAGTTCAGAAGTTGTCACTAACAGAAAGTCACGCATAACTCCATTTAAATAGAACTGTTTTTTGCACTGCTCACAACAAGAAATAATTAAAAGGATTTCATATTTGAGTTGAACACAGTGATTTCGGCGCCATTAGTCCACTATGTTAATGAGGGAGTTGTCAGAAACAGCTCGCCCTCTCTCCAAACACTGCTAATTGAGGCAATCTCTCATTCTTCCTTCAAATTGATTATTTCAGAATGTGATTTATAAACCAGTGCACATCCTTATGATTAAATAATGATTTTCTGTCCTCAGAGTTTGGTGTATATTAATTGGTAGTTAACTAATCATTACCTGTATACATTTGATTTAATCATTGCAGTTATTGTAAATAAAAAAATTCATTATTCATTGTTTTGCTCTTGGGAGGCGACATTTCAGTTAAACATTCCCGTGCGGAATAAAATGTTGGACAGTAATTATTTCTTCAATGGTATGAATAAAATTTAATAATAGTGTGGTTTAATATTCGAAACCTTGGTTTCTGAGGTAGCCAAGACGTCTATCTCAGTAACATCGTATTATTGGAATTAAGTATTTATACTGTTTAGATTAAAATCAAACAAATACTAAAATTATATTCTATATATTGTATGCCAGCTCAAGACAGCCGAAAACTTGGGGTGCGTCAAGAAAAACAATAAATAAGTACAGACGACCTTTTCTACAATCATTTTTATAACTTGAGTTATCAAGTGGCGATTCAATAAATTAAATGAAAGTACCACAAAAAGTTGGAAACCCTCTATTCAGCACAAATAGAATAAGAAAAGTTCATGGAATGGTAGACGTTAAAAGGAGAAATAAAGGAGTACAGATAGCATAGAATTATCAAACTTAAATTGTTTTTTAAAACTTTTTTTATTAAGATCCTGTTAAAACTTATTCTTACTAAACTTTTTTCTTGCACTAGTCTGTATAGTTGTATAGGTTGTTTGCTACAAGTATGATATCCGTTGTATAAGTTGTATTCTATTTTCAGTACTAATATATCAATATTATGCTCTGTGTGGATAAATTTTATAATCGTTGCATCCTAATTTCAATCAGTATAGAATGAAAGAACCTTTCGAAAGGCTCAGTCCTATTTTATGCCTGGTATTTCATAAGTTGCCTCCTCTTATTATTAAATTCTTGTTTAGCATTTACTTTCTAAATACCGATTTGAAAGCAAGTTAATATTTTGGAGCATCGCTGTTCTTACTAATACTCTTTCGGGAGGATTCTTGCAGGACTCTTCAAGATTTACGCGTGGATAAATCTCTAATAGCACGCTTTTATTTGTTTCGCCTATTTGTATAGATGTAACTCCTTTTTACGCTATTTCAAAATATTTAATTAAATTGAAACATTGTAAACTTCTAGAAGTTTTTCATATCGAATGTCATGGTTTTTACTTGTATTAATGGCTTTGAGACAAGCATGACTACTGGCTGAATCAACTGGGGAGTTTCGAATATTATGCTCCAAAAACACGTTGTTGTAGCTGGCCAAACTATGGAGTAAAAAAATGAATATTATTATTTTAAAAAGAAACTAAATAACGTGAGTTTTAAGCCAGCCAGACTAAAAATTAGAAAAAAACAATTGTTTTAAAAAATAAAATCACTCAAAACGAAACTGAAATGCAGAATAGTTATTTATGCAACTAAGGAGTAAAGAGTAGCATTACTTCCTCAGCAATAGTTTTTACAATAACTACTTACTACAAAATACTTAGATACTGTAGGTATTTTTGTCTCTCTATAACCTATAATAGTCATAACCAAAACAACTGAGCTTAATGGCACACATTGACTTGAGCACCAACCATCACCAATCATAATGACTCTAGCATTAACAATATCAGTCAATTAAATATTTACAGCAATCAACAACATGTACCCGCTGTTTTTTTACGCAAAAATGAATTTTAAGATTATATTTAATTTAAAATTATTAAGATTTGTTTCTATAAGTGTGTTTTTAGGTTCTTTAAACTATTTCTTTTTTTTCGTTTAATTTAAACGAATATTACTCTAACCTTGTTGACAATGTCTTTCTCCATCACTCCCATGCTCCTGATGGTACCTATTGCTCCGGTACCACACTTGGGAACACGAATTCCTATGAAGCGATATATCCGGATCAAGCGCCGATTGGGAAACGGTGAGGAATGTAAACAATGTTAATTATGTGAAGGAGTGGAAGGGGATGAGTTAATTAAAAGCGAGCCCTACACAGCTCCTGAAGTTGGCAGTGGTTAATTTGGGCAACAGGCGGTGGCAGCTGGGATTAGTGCTCTCCCGGGAGCTTGGTAACTCCTATCGGACTTATTAGATTGGCCAGGGCCTCTGTCCACCGTGCTAAGCCCACGATCTTAACAACAGTCACTTCCTTAAGCACATACCTAAGCGTTTTACTTTGCTGCAGCTGATCTCCATAACGAATAGGACTGTCACTACCAGAAAGTCACGCTTATAAAGGAACTCCATTTAAAAACTCATCGCTCATAGCTGATACGTATTTACTTATATCTAGTAGAGTAATCTCTACGCTAAGGGGAAGAAAATGATCCGGGTGTAGGTTAGCAAAAATTCTTCTAGATAAGGAGAACCATTTATTTTAAAGTCATTGTTTCGACCCACATTGCAGGTCTTTTATGCGTGAATACGTCTTTAAAATTGCTTCTAAAGTCGGATACAATTAAAAAAAACGAATGATAACAAAATCGGGGGATACAGTTTGGTGTTGCAGCTACATATCTATCATCTCCATCCAAAATTCAATTAGACCACTAGATAGCTAAGGGATTGAAGAACTCATTATGATAAGTGAGGGCTGTAACGGAGAAGCGCCGCCAGTTTTGGTTCATTTTGCTGCGTATCGAGATTTCGAATCAGTATAACTTTTGACTCGGAGGAGCTACGACGATCATTTAAGTTTCAATCGTCAGCTGTTCTCAAAATCAATTGATCGAATGTAAAATATATTAATAAAATAGTGATAGTGATTACAAAAAGGTTTAGAGAAAAAAAAATTATCGTAAATATGTAATGTCGGCCTATACGCGTCGAAAAGCCTAATCCAAATACGGAAATCGTATGTGGTTGGAAAGGGCTTCTCAAGAGCTATCGAATGATAACAATAAAACACCTATGCCCGAGTCAAACAGTGCCGGGAACGTAAAAGAATGATTGTGACCGAGAGGATCAACTACTGTGCCAGTAGATCTGCTGCTTGGGCGATTGAACTAATGCAAGTGGATGATGAAATCGCTTCTATATCGACAACGGACTGTGTAGGCATCGATTTTGTACCATGATCGATTATGGTACAAAATCGATGCCTACAAAGACACATACGGCAGCAGCTAGTGCACCCTTAACAAGGATGTTTGTCAACAATCCATTCGGACATAAGGTCGTCTGTGATTTCTGTGCTCATTGAAGCCAACGAAACAAAAACACTTATCGCTGCTTAGTAATACTTTCCCTGAAGAGCCATTAGCGGACCTTAAACTGTGGGGTGCGTGTAAAAATCACTGGACTCGGACAAAGTGCCCACGTCGTAACGTTCAAACGAATTTGTTTATCCCCCTAAGCATCACGGTTTGACCGCATTCGATCGGATCAGTGCACGTCTTGTATCACCGCGACTGCCATTCATGCAGATACGTAGGTGGCGTAGGTCACATCTACAGTGTGACAGAAGTCGGAGTCGTAGTTTCTGCCCAAGACAGCCCACTATGCTTTGGAATGTAGAACATTGTCTCAACATTGCTCCGGGCCAGCATTCTATACCGCTCAACATTATGTATGACTTGTATCCCGTTTCCTTTGATATTATACATAAATAGTAATATTTTATATAAAAATTATTACCCGTTACGTTAAAGTATTCACGTACAACCGTGTCAGTGACAAAGCAAAACGCCATTTTTTCAAGGCTTACAGTAGGGTCAAGGGTTGACGGAGATATAATATTTCGTTTTATATACCTGATTGTTAGTTATACTAAAATTTAGACTACTATAAAAACAATAACCTACTATTATGCACCTATGACTAATAATAAAACATAATTAAATTTCACAAATGACCATTCATATGCATAATGAATAGATATGTATATTTTTTATTTAGTTGTAACAATAATGTAATAAATGCTTTGTTTAGACTGGGATAAACATCTTTAGAATAATTATAATAGAAAATGAAATGTGAAATATTGTATCTTTGAATCTAAGAAAATTATGTTTTAATTAATAATCTTATGAAAATACGTTGAAAATAAATTAAACAAAAATATAAAATAAAATTAATTGAGAATAATCAAGATTATTTCCATAATAAAATTTTTTTTTCTCAGTGAAACTGTTCTTTTTATCAGTGAATTCATTACATCATTACATCTAATTCATGTATATAGTCAAAAAAATTTAAGAAGACGGGATAAGACATGTTTTATTTTAAGCATCTTTGCCATTTCTTTTTTTAATAGCACATTCTGCGACGACGCAGCCACCAAAGCGCAAAATCATGTGTAGTTAAAATTTGGCATTTTATTAAGCTTTATAAAAATACTATACATGATACTGTAATGCATGGTATATTCTTTCATCAGAAATTTACTTTTTCAATTTTCTTATTTATAATAGTGTATACTACTAGTCAATAAAGTATGTGTGTATTAATCTAATACACAATTATAAGTGATATATATCATACATTATACTTTGCTATTTGCTAATACAAAAAAATATTGTTACACATAAAATTTGAAACCTTCGTAAACTTTCTGTGTAACAATATTTTTAATATAAATTCATTTAATTTTAATTAACATTATTTTTTTTTTATTTTGACTGTTTAATGGTCGGTTTATTTTGGCGGTTTAATTAATCCTAAATGATGTTGACAACTTACTCGTTAAATATATTTATTTTAATAATTTTTTATTTTTTATTTTTATTTTTTGTTAAATGTGTATATATGTTCTGGATGTCTAATTTAATTACTATTACTTTTAGTCTCGGATGTTGCAGCATATATTTTAATACACTGTAAAGTAATAATTTTCAATAATGATAAAAAATAAGGTATATTTCTACCACTATGAAAAAAAATGTTTGTTTAATAATACTCAAATTGAATATAAAATAATTTCTAGAATTAAAAAAAGTAATGCTAACAAATAAATCATTAACTGAAATATCATTAATCATATTATTGAAGATTAAAACAAGTATTTGGGGGGGGGGTGAATAGATGGAATTATAAATAATAATAAGCACGTTTTAAATCTCGTAATGATTTCTGGAGACGTCTTAATACTACATTAATCACAGTCCAATAATTAAATTATCACTGCTGACTATTCAGTTTTTTCAGATGTAATTGATCGGTATTTCTTTGAAAGAGGCTATTACAGGAGGCAATCACTTGTTGATCACATTGGATAAAGAATATCGCCATGAGATACAGAAGCTGAATCATCTTTTTTTCCGAAGTTTCATTACTACTCCCCGAATGGAGTTTCCCCTGGTTGAGAGGCTAAATCTATTTCAAATCCCTTTTTTGCCCGCTTTCTCTTTATATAAAGCCCTGAATGGGGAGGCTAGATGAGCAGTGTCTATAGGGGCAGAAATCCCCCCCCCCCTATAGAAGAAATTTACCAAATGGTGGGTTTTAATTCAGTTTTTATCGAGGAAAACCGCTTACCGTGGCGGTGCGCCCTGGTAATTGAGTTTCCAGCCGAAATATTGTTGTGTGTAGCAGATTTCCTCTCCACAATCAATCCGTTCCTACCTAGCCAGACTTTTCCAGCCTACCTTTACTGGATTAATCCACAGAGGCCACAGCCCCAAATTAGAAATGTGCCCCCCTTCTCTCCTCCGCTTTCTATAGAAGGGATTGCTACTTTGTTACTAGGAGGATCCGGAAAGGATTGCTAACAAATCTTCGACCTGAATACTTCTGGATATCTCTTTGAGTTTTCTCGATCAATAGGGGAGGGGGTACTGATGGCAATACTTTTCAGTCTTAGAAAAGCAGAATTGGAATAGGTTCATTAATTTTTTTCTGACACTCAACCCTTTGGGTTTTTATCTATTTCAGAAAAAAAAAAAACGAAAAACCTACTGTGTTTCAAATATACTTCATATATTGAACATTAAAAAACAAAGATATGATGGACATTTGAAGAACGATTTTAACTTTTATGAATTACATTTACTTCATAACTTTCTCTAACGGTTCATCATATCTCATTATTATCTGGTAAATAAATTATGAATTATTAAAAGTTAAATGAAAAACTGGAGAAAAAATTGGGTACTTGTGATTCAGCTCATGACGACGGACTGATATCCGCCATTGTTTATAACCTGAGCCCTGAAAATACTTATCCACTTATTCGTATTAATAGAATTTGAAATTAAAAAACTCGAATAGTAAAATGCTATTTCTAGACCCCTCTAGTTCCTTTTCTTATGGGAATGTTTTTCCTACATTTTCTACCACTGTAGTCACAACTATCAAAAATTACAGCAGCAATAGTTGAGCAGAGTATGAGTTTAACATTCGTGCGTATTGTTCTCAATTTTGAGCTATTGGTTATTAACCAATTTCCTAAAAAATAATGTTTTTTTGGGTTTGGAGGGGGTGAGATATATCATCTGGTTGGTGCTAGGCTACATTTAGAAGTTAAGTGTTTTTGCGTATTTTTTTTATTTATTTTTTTTTGCTTTTTCTTTTGCTAGCATTCATTTTCTGCCCTTAAGATACCAGAATCGACTAAACATAGGAAGGTATTTTTCTTTCTGATTTTTAGTTTAGATACGTAAGGCTTCTTGGTTGAAAATTATCCACAATTATCTTACGTCTCTTTTGAACTTTTGCTTTTCAATATTAATTTGCTTTTTGGAATAGCCTTGTTTGGGGACATAGTTATTAAGATTGTCCGTTTTCACTAGCGCTTTTATTACCCTCTTTGTATGGTTTCTTGTCTTCTATTTTTAAGTTGTGGTTTTTAAAGTTTGTGGAATTTATTTTGCATTTTCTATTTAATTTTTTTATGAGTTGTTTTAATCTAACCTTTTTTCAGACATTGACTGAACCAGTAGGTGCCTTTGGGCTTTGGAGGTGTTGGGATTTTTCCACTGGTTGATTTTGTTTTGGTATTATTTTCTTTCTGTCCTGAAGATCTGTCCAGTATATTGACAGGCAATTTTTTTTATGCTTTTAAATGACAAGAAGAAATTTTTTTTATGTATTAACAAGAATTTTATGTCTGTTTTGAGCTATTGTTTTTTAATTTTTTTAAGAGATATTAATGATTTTAAACGATGGAATGATATTTTTGTTCCATTGCTTGATTAATTTATTTGATAATTTTAGTCTGCAATGGAACACCTATTAAAGTCATATTAATTATTAGCCTTATTAGGGAGTAGGATGAAGCGATCAAGTTTGTTGGATGAGTCGGAAGCCGTTTTGTTAGCATTAACATCGGTAGATAGGGGATGATTCCCTATGATGGCCCCTACGTCTTCCCTCGGGTGATCGATTCACGCCGATGTATAATTAACGACTGTTGAGTAGGTGGCGAGTAATTGGCCCTGAATGTTTTAAAGCCCTTTCCCTCAATAGGCTTAGCTCCTCCTCCCTTCTCGCCACCTTATCAGCTCCTATTGCACTCCACCTTCCACCTTCTTATCACTAATTGCTCTCATAAATAATAAATATTTCGTCGTAAGCTTTAATGACATGATATCAAAACGTTAATGACATAGTTCACATAGTCTCTAAGCCGGTTCAGGCATTATTAAAATATGGTTTATTAATTCCTAACGGGTAACACATATTTAACTATAAGTGGTGTTTTCTTCTGCTATTAGGTATATCTGAATAATTAGTGGAGAGCACATTAATGAAATAAAACATAAAATCTATAATTGTTAGCGGGGTAGCTCAGTGGTAGAGCACTGTTTTGCCGTGCCGAGGTCCAAGGTTCAAATCTGGCTGTTAATTTATTCAATTACTTATTTATTATTATATTTATTTATTTATTATTACTTTATTTAATATATTCAGGGGAGGATTCTGTGGGATCTGGAGACCCTCGTTGGACTCCCCCAACCTTTATAAAGTTAGTACCGTTAACATGAGTAGAACTTGGCGGTTGAGCGTGATCACGGGTAAATCACCTCCTTGCACAGCCGTTGTCCTTGAAACAATATAGTCTCTACACATACTGAACCCAACACCCTTCATGGACTGTAGTGGTAGAATTATTTTTGTTTTATCTTTTAAATCCATTATTAGTTTTCCTTAGGTTATTTATTGGATCTCATGTAGAGTGTCGGTTTTTGTGAAAAACATAACAAATCAACTGGTTATCGTTGAACCCGTGCGAAATTTTTTTTTTTTTGAACCGATACTTTAATGAAAAATAACTTTAATCTAAAATGTTTGCACACACACACACACATCAGCTTTTTGATTTTTTGCATATAACCGACCAAAGAGTACGTATTTATTTTCTGTAAATAAAGTGAAAAACGCAAGTTCTTAATTGTACTATAGTGTTCATTAGAGGCACAAGCACTCTTTGATACTTATTACATTTTAATCAATTAATTAAATTTATTAATTGATTGATTTAATTTAAGATACATAGCATCTTGTTTATGTTATGCAATTTCTTGAAATAAAAAAAAAATAGTGATATGCTCCAAAATTGAAACGAAAACAAATATTGACTTAATTTATTTTTTAAGTTTCTCAATTTAAGGTACTGAAAAACTAAACGGGCATTTTATTGTTCATCTCAGAAAATCAAATATAAAAGAAAAGCTACAGAAGATAACAAAAATAAAAAATCAATCGACAAAGGTAAATGATGTGAAATAGATGCAAATGCCAAAGTAATATTGAAATGCATACAAATTTGTTGCTAATAATGAACTGATATTTTTATTTTATATACACCAATATCATTACATATAATAGTCATTAATAAATATTCGGTTTATCTGTAAAGCAAAGAATGCTACTTAATCAAGTGAGATTAAAATAAAGTAAAAATAGAAGAAAGGATAAATTATTGCAAGAATAATGTTAATTGAATTTTAATTATACCATATTATAATTTAATTTTCTAATAAATGTGATAACAGAGCTTTACCATTATCAGTGTTGAATATATTTACCGTGGGACTGTTTTTATTTTATTATAATATTTATGATAGTTATGATGGTGAAAAATAGGTAGAATTTTCCATAGATGATTATTATTTCCTCGTTAGGACCCAAGTTTAATTAATAATATAATTTCAATGATCCAACAGGTCAATTTACAGAATGGTTAATCCCTACTAACACTAATATCTGGCATGCGTCAGGAATATTTTTGGTAAATAGTCAGTTAATTCGATAACTAGTGTACTGGAAAATATTTAATAAAACTTACTAAGAAATTCCTTAAAACATTTAATTTATAGTAAAAACCATTCTCTCATGCTTTCGCCTGTTATGTTTCTTGTTTACATAATGTGTAGTGACTTCAGCATTTTAGGTTCAAATTAATAAAGTATTATACTGTATTAGTTATTGATTTTATTAATTTTTTATTATTATTTTTTTGAAAATGTAAGATATGTCCAGGACCGGGACTCGAACCTGGGTCACCCAGATTGCTAGTCTGGAACTCTGCCAAATGAGCTATCCTGGGCTCAATCAAGCTCGCTCCCCGATCATGGCCATATCCTTTCTTTTCACTGATCCCATGATATGGCCATCAATATCCTGGGCTCAATAGGTAGAGTTCGAGTCCCTGTCCTGGAGATATCTTTTTTTTTCAAAAAAAGTATTCATTCTTCAAATATATTCATTTATTCCTGATATTATGAAGTAGCAATTTAACTTAAATAGTCAGTTGATTCCATAGGCAATACAATTTAAATTGAAAAAAAATTGTATTATTCACTTTAATATTCAACATTTTAAATTAATAATATAATGATAACGCCGTCATTCACTCATGCCAATGTTTCTTTTCCTGTGTGTTATTTGCTACACTGCGGAGTGAATGTACCATTTTAAGTACAAAAACAAAAAGTATATACTCTTCAAATATATTCATGTATTCCTGATATTATGGAAGGAACAGCTTAACTTTTTTGTTAACAGTGTTGTATTAACTCAGTTTGCTTGGACCCCCTCGTACGTACGGGTCACTGGCTCAAAACAGATCATCGCCACGCTAATACACCCTCTTTCCCTTAAATCTCTTCCATCTCCTGAATTAATTTACAAAATCCGTTGTCGTGAAAATATTTTGTTTTTATTCTCATTTTTATTTGATTCACATCTCCTCTTTCGTTAATTGAATTATGAAAGGAACGTATAATCGAGATCGCTTTAATTATTTTTGGGCAGATGATTGAAACGCCGGCTGTACGGTGTAGTGTTTAAAAGAAACCGTCTAAACAAATTTTAGCATAAAAATGAATAAGCTTAAGGATTTCCTAAATTAAACTCTTTTAGCATCTTGTATTGTTTATCCAAACTACACCAATAACTAAATAATTATAGCTTATATCTTATTTTGGTTCATTAAAGTGAGTAAGAATTATTTCACTCTCGAGTTAATTATTTATGCTGACCTGGTCTCAAATTGGGTATTTATTTTTAGATCTCTGAATGCGCTAAAGGAACACCAGACTCATGGGCTGTACAAAATAAAATGATCATAACAGGATCATGCAAAATTGAATTAAATTTTTTACTACTCTATTTAAAAAAAAAAAAAGTTTGCATTGAAAGAATATGTATTAAAGATTCATATACCTGGAACGAATTATGGTTTAGATGGAGATGACATAATGCCTTCAAAAATTAATAAAAATGAGCAATATATTCCAAACACTATCTAAATATGAAATTAGTATATAATTCATTTTCCATGCGTACATAAATTTGTTTTTCTCAAATATCAGCAAATGATATACCAATCAACGTTTCGGCAATACTTTATCTCTAATTTTCTGATAACCCTTCAGGAAAATAGAGATAAAATGCAATTAAGTGGCGTAACTAGAGTTTTCGTTGTTGAGGAACAGGAAAACAATGTACCCCGTTTATAGAAGTGGCGTTAATAGGAGCAAGAGGAAAGTATATGAACCATGGAGAAAACATTTTTTTGTGACATGACAAAAGTTTGCATAGTGATCACTCAAATAAAATAATTATGAATATTTTAAAATACTTGTGATAATAAATAATCATAGATTTGGTCAAATTGTAAATTTAATTTAAAGATATATCCCCTAACCAAGTAATACAGTGAGCGAGATTTTCATATAATGTATACATAGATATATTTATTAGTAAGGGAAACAAAAAATAGTGTTGTAATGAAAATACAGCAAGATTAACGTACTATTTTATATTTAGTATATTAACTCATTATATAAATATTTTTGTTTTGAAGAGAAAAGATTTGCCCTGGCCGGGATTCGAACCCGGGTTGTCTGCTTCTCCGTAGCAGTGCTCTAAGCCATTGAGCTACCAGCTACGTGATAGGGGTCGTACAATTAGATTCTTTTATATAGAGAGTATAAAAATAAGCTGAACCGAAGTCTAAAACATTCTGGTGCATTTTAAATATATCTATTGACGTATAATCCAAGAACAGAATAGTATGAACCAAAATGATTATTTTCCTCACTTCTGAATAGGAAACCTTGATCCATGCGAAATCGGCACCGAAAATGAAAACTCACTCAGAGTAGTTTAGAAGTATATTAAATATTTTAGAAATAGGACAAGAGGAATTATTTCTATCTTAGGATGTCTTGAAATAAACAATATTAGAAACTGTGTGATAAAAAGATCAGGTTATACGATTATGATTTTATATTTATAGATCATTTATTTAACTGTGATCCTTCGTTCAGTTAGCTTTATTAATATTAAAAATTTTAAAATCCTTTATGCATGGTAATTGTTTTTGGAGCCTTGGTTCTTGCGACCGTTGTGTCTATTTAAACTACGCCAGTAATTGGGTAAATTCATGAGTCCAACAGCATATTATGCATAAAACGTCTTAACTCTAAGTTACTGGTATGAGATGTGCTCAATTTCCTTATATATATCTACTATTACTCAGATATTCCTGGTTTTCTAAAATATTCTTCGATATCCATAAAATAAATCGTTTGTTGCTTGAATTTAAGCTTTGTTCTGTTTTTATTTTCGTTCAGATTTTTCGTTTTATCTTCGTAGCTGTACTAATTGATTTTTAAACAATGCTGATAATTAAGGGCTTTTTATTCGTATAAGGGGTATCGCTAGTGATAGTAGCAATTATAGCTGCTAATGGCTCGACCACTAATAACAGAAGGGGATGATTCCATGATTAGAAGGGCACCCGCCACTACCCCAGGATATTCGATATTCACCGTTAATGGTCGACACGGAAAACGGCTCAATTATTTTAATAGTATATGAGCTCCTCAGATCCCCAGCCAGATGGCAATCTTCAGTTTTCCAACAGGGCCTTCTGAATAAGTTACGATGTCGGGGGGATGTGAATGCACCGTCTTGAATGCCATTAGGACTATAACACGTTGGACTACATAAAAATACCATTCCTTGGAGTATGAATCCCAAATGGTACCTCGGAAGCATCTTCTGAATGTCGGGGGTCTTAGCCGGGGATATGGGGTTCTTTTTTTGCGTTTCGATAATGCATTCAGTAACAAAAGAACACCGGTTTTGGCTTTCCAGTATCATTTTCATAAGAACTAATATTCCTATTACTGTCCCCGCTGACAAAGAATTGTTAAAAAAATTGTTGCTTTTACTGTACACCTCTCATTTCTCAGTTAATAGTTCTCATTTCCAAACCATTAAACTTGTTGAATAAGTACATATCTAAGCCATAAATCATGTGCTAAGACTTCTCTAGGCTCATTCTTAAGAAAAACTGATGCCATTTGTGTCCCGTTAGTTACTGTCCAACAGCTACTTCCTATTTTTTAAGCAGTTTATTGCTCAATAACTTTCTTTTAAATTGTGCTGGTCGTTTGGAATATATAGAGCTATTAGTATTTGAAAGGATCCATCTTACTTCAACGTGAAGGATATAAATCTTGGGAATATATCTGTCCAATTCATTACACCATATTGATCCCGTGGCAACACTGATTAACTGAATGGTGAAAAAAGTGCTAGTGTAAAAACTCAACAAGCTAGTGTATTGTTCAAACTCTATTATGAATTTGAAGTGAACAGATCCCTATAGTTGTGTCCATTGACATGATGTAACCTTTAAGACATGATGTGTTTTTTTTGTTGTTTTTTCCCGTCGCTTTGTTACTATAAAAATTATCCTTGGGGCTAATCAAGTTGTCGGTTGTACTTCTGAGCCTCCCTAACCCCGATCCTTAAACAAATTGAGCGTAAAATGATATAATTTTTTTAATTAATTCAAGAAATCGATAAAGAAAGATACGTTAGTTACCGCATCAGGTGGAAGATGGCATTTTTATTCAAATTGATCCTATAACAAACAAATTAAAAAATTATTTTTATTAATTTTTAAACATTTTTATTTGAATAGAAAAGATATGTCCAGGACCGGGACTCGAACCCGGGTCGATTGCGAGAACGCGGAGAAATGGGATCAGTGAAAAGAAAGGATATGGCCATGACCGGGGAGCGAGCCTGATTAAGCCAGGATAGCTCAATTAGTGGAGTTCCAGACTAGCGATCTGGGCGACCCGGGTTCGAGTCCCGGTCCTGGAGATATCTTTTCTTTTCTTTTCAAATAATAATTAAAATAGTTTAAAACAAATTAACAACCACTCTCTGAACATCGCTTTTTACTTTATAATAGAATCGCATTGATAAATAATAACGAGGGTTGTTCCGGGTAACGTGAAATTCCCGATAAGTGATATTATCATAAAATGAAATTAATACCCAATAATCAAGGTGATCGGTTCACTTCATTATTTGAAAAGATGCTGACGGCAGACGGACTGAATTGGTCAAAAATTAATATTAAGCATTTTTGAAGGAGAATCGTGTATTAATCCTTAATGGTATTTTCCTTGAAAATATTAAAAGTGTAACCGTGATTCGTATCCGTTCAGTAACATGGATTTATGAGATGTTTGGGATAATAAGCGGATAACTCCGAAATATCAAAAATAAAAATTAATTTTTTCATATTTTTCTTCTTATGCTTTTAGTAATATGCTTCCAAAACTTCAGATCCATAACCTGACTAAAACTAAGAGAAAAAACGAGGCAAAGTATCGTTTTAGTCAAAATTGGAGTTATCCGCTTTTGATCCCAAACGCTACTATATATAATACTTATAATTTTCAAGTTTCCGTGAAATTTCACGACCCTTAAAGTTTTGCGGTACTCTAATGCCCCACAAAATTAAGTTAGAGGGTAGAAATTAAGTATGTTAATTGTGTTTAAGGCCGGAAAGTGCCTTTTGGGGCTTCCAACATTTTTTACCGCCCCCCCCCCGCATATTTTTGGTTTGGCTTAAGTTCTAGCACCCCTCTAGAACCCCACCAAATTTAGTTATGTTTGTGGACTGAGCACTCTTTTTTAAAAATTGTTTTACCAGTTTTGCTTAATGATTGTAATTAGTTTGTGATAGATCTATTAAGGAAATATTGTGAGCTAAATTTAAAAAACTGGTCTTTCTCAACATTATAAAAAATTAAAAATGAACTAATGTATAAAAAAAATTTATTAATTAACTGAAGTTCAACAAATAAAGATGTAGTTTATAAAAAATAAAATTGTATTAATTACTTTTTATTACTGATGAAATTTTAAGAAAAAAAAAAGAAAAATGAAAGTACTATAACTTTATTTATCCTAATAAATAAAGTTATAGACTATTTTTTTTTTTTGGTGTTTTAGAGAGTACCTAAGCTTAATAATAATTATCAATTTTATCTTTATTGTCAATGTATCTAACTATTAGGCGTGCTTTTATAGATTGTTGCTATCTGTTCGTTATTTAATTCACTATGAAGGAGTAGACAATTAAATCAAACATCTCAACGGACCCTCACATTCATACTAGTTAAGACTTTTTGATAATTGAAGTAAAATAATGTTTATACAGTGGTCGCACTATTTGTTAAGCATTTAAAAGTAGGATGGCTTTAGTAAATGAAATGACTATAGAAATGTGATACAATTAAATATTCGGTTTCGGTTCCATTTATAGTTTTTGAAGTGTGTGCATTGCCATTTTTATTGCCGCTGCAGATCTCAAGATATGGGATCCTTTTATTAGTTTTCAAGTCCGAACTTATTATCAGATTATTATATTCTTTACCTACATTATTAAGCTTCAAGCTATCGTAGAATTAAGTAATTTCGTAATTTGTATAATATTGTTCACGTAGGCTTCCACGGTCATTAATATTATTCTTGTATTCTACTTCCGGGATGGACCGTGTCATGTTGGTGTTATGAACCTAGGCTTCGCTCATCGTGCTGTGAGCTTCTTCAGGGTGTGTGAATGATTCATTACCTGAGTAACCCTGAAGAACCTCACAGCACGATGAGCGATAGCTTGGTTCATAAGACCAAGATGACACGGTCCATCCCGGAAGTAGAATACAAGACGATTATTTAATATTAAAAATTTTCCTGTTGTCCCTCCATTACGATTTTTGATGCTGTCTGTTAGGGGATTTCCTACGGAAAATGGTTTTCAATTATTTATTTACTTAATCATGTTGTGGTATATTTCATTTTTGGGTATTTATAAATTGATAAATCGGTAATAAATATCAAGCTAGTTAATTATTTCCTAATTATAAGTCGTTGAATAACTACGTAATTGAAATTAATAAATGCGGAGCAATGCGAAAATGCTTAATATTATTTTTTTTTCGAAAATATTAATAAGGAAATGATAAAAAGTTAAAACTTCTTGTGTTAAAATCGAAGCGGCAACCTGCGGAATTGTTATCATTTAATAAGAAGTTATTAACCTAGGAATGAGCATAGTTCAAATATAGTGATTCTTTTCCATTTTTTCTTAATCTTTATAAATAGTAATGCTCTTTAAATTCATTAGAAATACATTATTATGTCTCATTGATGAAGGTTACTTTAAGAAAAAATCATTAAAGTCTATCAATGTACTTTTGTATGAAACGACTATCTTATGAATCTCTGTGATCAATTCTGTGTAGATCCCTTCTTGATATTACGTATCTTGCCTTTACTATTCAAGAAGGTCCATTCGATGATCCTATTATGTATTTCGGATGTTTGATCTTGTTATACCTTTCCCTTCAACTTGTTCCTCGGCTGAGCTAAGTCTCCCGACCAGATCGGAAGCCCAGCCCAGCGGTTGTTCAGGGGACCAGAACGGATTTAAGGAATTACAGGGCCTGTTGAGTCAGCGGGAATCGGATTCAGTTGCCGGTCCTTTCTTGATGACCCCTCCTCATATCTCGTAAAAGATGGACTTATAGACTTAGAAAGGGAACTCTACTAGTAATAATAATATAATGTGTATTACAATCATAGTTTATATTTTCCATGAGAAGAACTAGAAATATGTGATATTTTCTTGGCATTGAAGTTAAGGTTACTATGTCAAAATTGTAAATGTTATTAAATACTCAATCTATCTCAATTTGTATTGTCTATGTACATGTAGTACTTAGTAAAGATTGTAATTGGAGAACTGTTGTTGAGGAAGGTGATTTGTGCTAGATCACGCTCAAAAGTCAGATTCCTCCCTGTTCAGGTATCCACTTTATAAAGGCCGGGTAAGCCCCAGGAGTGTCACAGGTCCCACTAGGAGCCACTCCCGTCCCTGTATTGTATTATACTACACACTTTATTTGCATGTCTATAATGCGAATGCTTATTACAATCTCTAAATTCATATTTTGTATGCCTTATTAAAATTTTAGTTAAACTTGAAAAGTTGAGTTCATTTTTACACTAAATCGATGTAAAAACTTTACCTTCCAACAATTATAAACAATATCTAAAAACAAGTTTTTTTATTTCAGCTATATGGCGATACTACTATATGTTTCAAATGTTGTATGTTTAATATAAAAAGATATAAAGTGCAATAAAAAATGGCATTGTTGGGCTAACCCTTCAGTGCCTATTATATCGGTTGAAACTTTTCAATTCAGGTACGACATATCTGATATTCCATTTCCAATATTTTGTTAAAAATAAAATCATATGTTGAGTTGTATCATGTTTGAAATTGAAGTTTTATAGGAATAATGGGAATAAGTTATTAACACTTAACTTGGCTGAATTTTATTTATTTTTAATATCAAAATAATATTCATACCACTTAACCCATATGACCCAAGGATGTCTAGCAAAAATATTTCATGAGGGTGGTTAAAAAAAAAAGCACATGTATCTTGTGGGATACATTGCTAAAAGCATTGTATCCCACAAGATACATTATCAGATACATTAGCAAGAAAAGGGATAAAATTGCCATGGATTAATAAAAAAACAAAAAACAATACCGTCATTCTAGGAATGCGTTGCTTAACCAATACCATTTTTTTTAAAACTCATCAGGCTTAATTTTCACAAGACATTGAACTTCCAAATGTCTCCATTTAAAAATTAGTTTTTTATGGGTTATGGCATTGTTCTTTTGAAGAAGCGATAGACGAACCAACAAATGTCATGGAATCGAATATTAATTTTCCTACGAATTTCATATTGAACTCGATGAATTTTAAACCAATATTAATATTTTTTAATTTTGACTTAATATTATTTTTATGTGACGCCCTGTCCCCTCTTATATTTATTATTGCCCTCCAAGCGATGGCGAACAGAGCCGAGCTTAATCAGTCAGGCACAATTTTCAATAAGACAACCTAAGTGGTTGGTTATGCAGTTGATGTGGCACTGATTTGACTCTCCCTCAAAGCGATCAAGGAGGCCTGTGAAATATTGCAAAGGGAAGCTGGAAGAATGAGACTATCCATAAGTAAGGATAAAACGAAACTTATGATGCTTAGGAAGAAAACGCCTATAAACCCGCCGAAGCAATATGTTGTGGGACAGTACGCATTCCAATGCGTTTCTAGTTTTAAATATCTCGGCTCCATGGTAAATAATCAGGTAGACGAAGAAAAAGAAATTCAAGATCGCATAATGGGGTAACAAAGCATTTTTTACTCTGTAGTAACCTACTAAGTCGGTATACCAAAATGAAGCACTATAAAGCAATCATCCGACATGTACTGACCTATCTCTGTGCAACCTGGACCCTACGAAAGCTCCTGGCTGAAAAGATTGACAGGTTTGAAAGGAAAGTGTTGAGGCACATCATGGGGCCTGTTAGAGAAAATGGTATATACCGTTTAAGAAAGAATAAACAGATCTAGGACTTATAGGACGATCTCCGTGTTCCCCATTTCGTGAGAATTCAGCTCTTCAAATGGCTGGGACACCTTGTCAGAATGGATGATGGGAAAGCAGCAAATAAATTATATAATGGAACATCGGATGGAGCCAGGCCACGTGGAAGACTGAAAGGAAGGTGGAAGGACGCAATGGCTGAGGACTTGAGGATGATTGGAGTGTTCAGGGGACCGAATGAGTGTGAGAAGGCAGTTGAGAGGGCCAAGGGCAGCTTCCGGTGCCTGTCGAGCCAATAAATGAATAAATTATTTTTAAATATAATATTTTTATTTTTTAATTTATATTTTGACTATGAATATATTTTCAAAAACAGCTTCCTAGCCAAATATCCCTCAAAGGAAAATTAACTGCTACCACATATGAAATTCCCCACCGAGAATATTGAATGTTGATTACTTCTAATAAAATGATGAGCCAAACTCTGTAAAATCCCTTAACTTTATTGCATCCTGAAAAATCCTTACGTTTTACTGCCATCATATTAAAAACATAAAATCCTCCGAATTACCGTAAGAAATGTAAAAGTAATTGACTGAAGAAAAAAACAACATAATGAATCCCCTCATATTATTGATTTACGAGTTATAAACTCACTACGCAAAGAGCAGCTTTCATGTAACGCTTATACGGTTTCATTACATTTATTGAGATTCTCTAATATATTTTTTCTTGATTGACTATTGTGTTTTAATAGGTTTCCCAACGGATGACCAGAACGTCGCTTGTCAATAGTAATACTTCCTCTGTAAAGTCATACTATATGAAGGCCGCTATTGAAGATAGGTAACTTAGTTACTCAAGGTATTAAAAATGAAGATTCCAGGTCATTTTTTGTTTTTTTTCACTTCTAAAAAAAATTGTTGCTCAGGCCCACCGAAAACTGTATGGTGTTTATAGCAATAAATACTTAAGCTAACGCCTGTGTTAAAATAGTTTTGATATGGCAATTCCGATGTTAAAGAATCTCAACTAGTCCGGCCAATCGTTGAAAAAATCGATGAAATTATTTTAAAATAGGTTGAGATGGACTAGGAGTTTTCGCTAAGGAACTAGCCATCGACCATAAAAAAAATTGAATTATTTACTTAAGACTGAATACCTAAATTAGCTCGATACTCAGGTTCCAAATAAAATAACAATGACAATTTATTCGTCACAGTTTGTTATAAAAAAATAAAATAATTAGTTTTAGGTTTTAAGTCTTGATTTAATTATGATTATTGTTACTTTCCAAGTTTAAAATAGGTTAATTGCTTTACAGTACATTCCTCATGATCAGGGATGGATGATCTCATGTGTTTGTATCTGGGGGTGATCTGTTGGCAGAAGTTAATAAACAGCGAGAGGTGGTACCAGCATCAAGCCTAAGCCTTCGCTAAGATTTAGGCTATTAATATTATTACATTCAGAATTAACTCCATTCATGTGCATTTTATGTATTTAGTTCATACTCTTTAATTGAACCATAACATATTATGTTTCAAATAAAGGAGTCCTAACTAAAGCACATACAACTTGTGTTACGAATGGTTAAACAAAATACAAGGTGAAGTAGATATCATTTTTATTCCTCCGACGAAATTTAGAAGTATCAAAAGGAATATGTGAGGTCCCAGTTATTTGACTTGCAGTTAGTTTAATTATTTATGGGTTCTGATAGCAAATAAAAATTCAATAGGAAATCATAGGTGAAAGTTTTAATTTAAAGGACTTAAATAGCAGATGGACAGTTCATCTGTGTGACACTCTGAATATTTAAACGGTAGGGTGAGAAGCAAATGAAGTTTTTTTAAGGATAGAGGTAAATGGAGTCCAGAATAGTTTATGCAAAAAAAAAGTTTCTAAAAGCTTTTTATTGCACAATATTCATGAGTTAAGCGGAAGGCTCACTAGTTTGTAGTAATCTTTATATTTTCGCAAATAATAAAATATGTATTTAATATTTAACCTATAGTAAAATGTGATAATTCAGACGCTAATGAAAATTATAAAAAATGGGGTGTGGCTGTGTCATGGACACGGCCCTTTGCTGTACGTGTATACGGTGACGCAACGGGTAATATTTTTTCATTCTCCACAGAATTTGATAAAGATTTGAGAAATGCAAGGTTCTTATCAATACACTCATCAACGATCCTACGACCCCCAGCATTTTGCGAGTGATCTTGCCAGTCTGTGGTATGCATTGAAACATACTATGTATGCCTTGGACGACATGGAACCTCATAATTGTCATGGCCATCTACAAAATGTGCTCAGGTGTCAAACAACGACGATCGTTTCTTCGTGTCTCGCTTGTTGCGATCTTGAACGGGTCAACGCGCACATCCGATTTGAACTGCCATTCAGTGCCTGCCAGTATATTTAAAAGATATTTTCTACAGATGTTGTATGGTTTAAGCATTAGTAGCCAACAATTAACTGAAGTTTATTAACCTTCTGTTTCCAATTAATAATAAAACATCTGGTAGTAGGTGATTTTATCACGTATTAAATAGTCTTCCTCCCTATGAGAATGTGTTCTTCTTGACCGCCGTAATTCTTATTGCTGTGGTTAATTCCTCTTCGGACTCATGGAGTCTATCGCAGACAATCCTTGGTCTCCCGATTTCGCGACATCATCTCGCAGCGTTGCATGCCCGACTGAAGTAGACGGTCTACCTCCCCCCTGGGGTGAAGTATTACCCATCGCTGTGTTCCCTGTGAATGCCGACGAGTATACTGCAGTCCTTGAGGCTTGAGGGCCATCATACAGTTTGGCACGCATTTGATCTATGTGGCGTCGGTACACTTTCCCATCGAAGTCAATCAGGTAATGCATAAGTCCCGTACGACGGATAACGGGTCCGAACATCCACTTCCAATCCCTGTCCGTGTAACATCTGATCTGGACCTTCTTACCTTCATTAAAACTTCGCACGACTGGTTTCTCCCATGGCGCTGGCGGCTCCGGTGTTTCTTTGCGGAGGTCGAGTCTGGACCGAAACGGAAAAATTCAGCATCACACTCGCAGGCTATTTACCCGTAGAAGTATCCTGGATCTCTCAGTGCTGCTCGGAGTTTCTTCTTTACGGTTTGGACAAATCGTTCCGCCAGACCGTTGCTGCAGCTATTACCCTATGAGTGATTCCGTTATTTTAAACAAAATCTCGAAATTCCTTTGAGATCAGAGATTGTGGTAGGATCATAACTCTATTGCCAATGTATATGCAGCCATTTTGTAAGATGAGTTCAGATTCTCGATTTTTGGATTTTGTTTTGTTTCATAAAAGTAAATTTATCATTGAATGATAAACAAAAATAAATATTGAATTTTCATTTGGAATGAACATTTTTAATCTCAGCCATTTCTCTAATGGTAGAAGTATCATATGATTTGATTACCCAATCATTTTCTCCTATCGGCGTCCAATGATAACTCAAAAGACGTAATGTGGCAGTTTCCCTCTTGAAGGGACAGCCCTTACAAATGGCCGACGTCCGTTGAAGAGGGAAGACACGTAACAAGAAGACTTGTTAGCTTCTTGCTGATCCCACACCCTTCTCGCCCATTAACCACTCCCAATCCTTGGACCAATAAATCCCATATCTCCCACTTAGCCCTTAGGATATCTCAACCTTTCCCACTTCACCTGCTCCCGAGGCTCTTCAAGAAATAAATTGTCAGTTCCAACGAAAATGGGAGTTATGGAAGTCAAAAGTCCTTCTCTCTTCTATATGGTCCTTCAAAATTCTATGAGTTAATAACGGAAGTCTCATAAAAGAGTACAGTAAACCTTTTATTTCATTAATTCAGAATTGTTTTTAATTAAAAACTCTTTAGCCGCGTTTGGCGAGTTCTGTTAGAGGGTAAAATTGTTGTTAGTATCAGCAACATTTCGCTCAATCAACTTTAGTTTAAATGTTAAAATTATATCGATATAAGAATAATTATATAACTAAAAGGTCGTTTAGTAGTTGTGCAATTCCAACTCATAATAACAATAATAATAATAATTTCAACATTAGAACATTCCAAAAGGTGTTATATAATTAAATAATCGAAAATTCAATAGAAAAAAGATAAGAAACAACGTTCTATCACGTTTTCAACCAATAGTTATTCAAATAACAATCAAAGATAATTGATTCTTTTTGAATAATATTAGTTGACTTTGTATATATGAGGAAGAAAATGGTTCGGATAGAGGTAAACAAATTCTCTTAAATAGAGAGAACTGTTTATTGGAAACCCAACGTTTCGATTGCAGGTATTCTTCCTTTGTATATTTAGCCTTGAAGAAGATCTGTAATGAGGGTTGAAACGTTGGGTTTCGAATAAACAGTTCTCCCTTTTGAAGAGATTTTTTTTACCTCCACCTAGACCACTTTCTTCCTCATAATAGTTTCTTATATCAGTTACCAAAATCCTCTCGTATCTTTTTTAGAACGTTCATCTTGCTTAACGGCGATGCTTAAATAAATACAGTTCATTAATGTATAGTAATATTATTTAATTAGGCTGAATTGATATTTTATATTGAGCTTGTCAAGCAAATCATATGTTTTAATTACTAAACGAACTATTTTAAAATGTATATAATATTGCTTGAAGTGCCAATAGATGTGAAAAACAGACTAATGTAAATAATTTAAAATGATAAATCATAAAATTTAGAAATTCATACAAGGACACAATCGTTCTTAATTTTTGAGTTTTCACTTCTGTCGGCAGTTCTCATCATTGCCGATTTTATTTTTGGCCTCCTCATTAAAAATATCACAGAACCCTAAAATATGGTTTTCAAATTACTATAACAAAATAATTAATAAAGAATAATAATCCATTTTATATATAGGAAAATAACTTTAGACACTGATTGCTTAAAATGGACCAGCAACATAAATGTTATATTTCTTTTTTTATTAGTTATCCTTCTATCCATTACTACTGGAATGATGCACTTTAATTCCCCGTTCTATCCAATTAGCTGATGTAATCTCTCATAAAGCTTTGAAAGTTTTTGTGGTCTTTCCTTCCCTTGTTTAATGTTCCATCGGATAGTAAATTTCGTCTCAAGAATGTTTCCATTAATTTACTTTTATTACCATTACCGTTCTTTGAAGCTCTTTATTTCTTTTAGTGGAAGTATTCCTTAATATATATTTCAGATTAATCAAATTATCTTTGCCGAGATTAGTGTAAAATTGTAATGGCTGAGGATCTGATAAAAGAATTGACGACCTATTTTGCGTAATTTGAAAATTATTTCTCCAACAAAATGGCTATTTCATTTTAATTTATTTTCTTCTAATTTGAATTTAAGATGTAATTTTACCTTTTTTCTTTATAGTTTATAGATGATTAACACATATTTGAGAAGTGAATCGGACATTTTGATCTGGAATTTTCATAACTGACAGTGCATTTATGCTCTGATTTGTAATTATATTTATATTAAGTACTTACAATGACTAGTATAAAGGTTCACGGCAGCAGAATTAGATATTGTTTAAATATATATCGTTTCAAGACAAAATGTCTCCTGTTCACCAAAACCCTCCAATCTCTGACAGACAAATTATAGTCAACAATTAGAGCATAGAAAGAGTGTACCAGTGGAAGTATTTGAAAAGACTTAACAGCTACAACGGATATTTCTAACGGGCTAAAAGAAATAATGGAAAACGCACACAACGCTTTTATGAACATGAAACATTTCTTTTGTAACACAATTTTAAATACTGATTTGAAAATACGTATGCTAAGATGTAACATGTTCTTAATTTTGTTATACGGAATAGTAGTTCCCCTCCTGAAAAGGATATTGATAATATCTTGAGAGTTGCGAACGAAGAAGCTTTGACAAGATTGTCAAAAGAAGCGGAATTGAACATGGAACTAAAAATCAGAAAATTACAATGCCTGGACCACATAATGAGAAGATCGTGATACCAAATTCTGCAGTTAGTTGTGAAGGGGAAAAAAGGGGAGAGAGAGAGAGAGAGAGAGAGAGAGAGAGAGAGAGAGAGAGAGAGAGAGAGAGAAAGAGAGAGAGAGAGAGAGAGAGAGAGAGAGCGCAAGAGAGAGAAAATAGAAAGTAGTAAAGAGGAGACGGTATGTAGTCAATGATGTATAATGATAGTCTACAGAAATAAGTCTTCCTAGATAGTTATATAAGAAATTCACTGTATATAAATGTTATACTTATTCATATCACAATAAATCTATATTTTTTCTTACAAATCGCCTACCATTTGTTAACTGGATGAACTACTTTTCACCTGTATGGACATACACCTTCAACTGAGTTGAGCCGTTTGTACTCGTTTTTACTACCTTGATCCCACCACCGTGTTCGCCAAAGACAAATGTATCAGTTACCACTGATACCTAGTTTTGGGGGGAAAAACGAGTAATCTCGTTTTTTCGATGTAGTTCTCCTTGTACAATTGCATTTCAAGAATTTCTGTAACAGTTCATGTTTTATACAATTATTTATTTTGTAAAGCATTTCCAAGGAGTAGAGGTTATTTTGGGATTCCTGAGAGGGGTCCTAGCAAGGGATTACTCAGTTATTAGCCGGAAGGTGGTTACAGATTCGATAGGGAAATTCCAATCTGTGTAAGCAGTTATTGAGATAGAGGTTGGGCAGGAGAAGCCGCCCAAGCCCATGCATAGAGATGAGCCTCGCTACATCCTCTGCCTCTCCGCTAAGCATCGCTTTGATATATTTTACTTAACAAATTACCGTCGGCATCCGCTTCATCTGGTATTCTCGAGGAGGCTTTTAGCCTTTTTATTATTATATACCACAGTTTGCTTTTCTTTCTTGAAATTGCTTTTAGTTTCTTTTAGGCTATGTTGTATTTCGTTCGGGAATATTCCACCTGCCCGGGGTAATGTAAAGACTCGACCCTAGTATGCATTTAAGTGGGTTTGTTTTCGAAGCTAATTTGGAATTGTATCAGCACGTTCGTATTTATAGTGGGTTGCAATCGTGGTTTTTTTTTATACTTTAAAAGGAGCCCTTTCCTTTTTAAATTTTATTTTATATATATATGTCCGGAAAATAAAGCAAGATTTTATGTTTTCTTTAAAATACCCCTCAAAATAGTAAACTGTATATGTTTGTTGGCCTTTTGACTTTTATAAAAGTAAACCTCTTTCAAACGAAAATTTTTCTTAACTTCTGTATCATTTCGCTACTTGAAAATAATTCAGACTTTACTAAGATGCCAAATAGTGATTTTCGCATAATTTTATTTTACGAGTTCATATTCTGACGTATCTGAACCAAAACGGCCAGAAATATCAATGAAGTCTGAAGCAAATTCGAGAGGTAGACTTGAGCCTTGAAGACACGGAAGACCGTGGAACAAGTTCTGCCCTTCATGGCCATCTTCTCCGTGGTTTGGTCGAAGAAAATCCCAGAACATCTGTTCGAGACTCAATAATATTTATTTAAATTAAATAATTTAACAGGATCACCTCAACTTATGTTTCAACTAAAATATTTATTGGAATCAACATTTATTTTTAAAACATCATTTATAATTTTAATTAAGAATTTATACTAATTACATTTTTTGATTATTCTTACTCGAAATTATTAATTTTTTATAATTAGAAATTTTTTGCCGACTTCCAATTATTTAAGAAAGGTTTTTAAGGGAAAAAACCGAAATATAATTTGAATTTCCTACTCCAGATTGCCCCCTTTTCTAATTTTCTCCCGCCTTCTAAATTCATAACCTTTAATTTACTAACTGAATATTTAATGTATTTGTTTCAGTAAGCAAATAGGGAAGGCAATCCAACAATTTACTCGGCTTAATTTATGAAAAAGGCTGTTCTTTTTTTTTCAATTAACTTTTTGATATAACTTACATATCCAACGTTAGTTAAATATATCTTAAGCAAATTGATGTGACTTATTATATTTTATTTAATGTTTATATACTTTCTTTATATAATTTCCTGTAATTGGTACTTTTAATGTATCACTATGTAATCTATCATTCCAATATTTTTTTTGCATAATTCGAATTCGTATTTCGAATGAAACGGAATGGATTCCACATTACAATTAAACTTGTATTGCAAATTTTTTAAATTAAATTTTAATTTAAACCTGTACCACTACAACCCATGAAGGGTCTGGGGTTCAGTACATGGTAGAGACTGTACTGTTTCATGGACAACGGTGCTGCAAGGAGGTGACTTGTCCTAGGTCACGCTCGACTGCCAGATTTTTCCCCCTTATTTTGGGTACCCTGTTTTTCTAATATTTTATAGAGGCTGGGTGGGCCCCAGGAGGGTCTTAGATCCTATATGATCCATCTCCCGCTGCAAACAGACTAAATAAAAATCATGGCCTGCAGCGGGAATTGAACCAGGATTTCCGGCATGGCAGCTCAGTACTCTACCACTGAGCCACTCCTCTCCCTAAATTTTAATACTAACTTAAAATTAGTAGTGTTTATAGCACTAGTATATTGATTCATAATTTAATAATCTCTTTGAAATACAAGTATCATATAATATCATCAATTAAAAAAAATAATGGAAGTTGGTAAATTTATTGGATATGTTCGATTGACATCCTATGCCAATCAATACAAATTTATTTTTCGTGTTGAGGTTTATTGCCTCGGACTGATTGGTAGTATAGCAAGGATACCCTTAAAATTGTTTTTGGTGTTAATTAATTTTAATATTTTATTTTAGAGAGATGCAAAACTTGTTCATATTATAACTTTCCAAATTTCCTGCCAACAGGATACTGTGTTGGGAAGTTTAGGGATGGTAGCATTATATTGTTTGTTAGCTGAATAATCATCCCTTATACCCACATGATAAATGAGAAAATTAATAATTATTTAATAAAACTTCCATCGCCAGCTTCCTTTTATTCAAACCATTTCACCGCCCTTATACTTGCCTTTATGGACGTGCAAAATTAGTTTTATACTGTTCTGAAACCAAGACCAATAAGAAAATAATTTTAAATCCAACTAAATAGAGATTTTCAATGATTAAACTTACACTGCATTGTAAATCTCAATAAACACACGAGTGTACATAAATTTTAGTGTTATAGAAATATTTTGAATTGAGTGAAAAAATTGAGTTTTATATTTGACACCTCTAAAGTAATTTGAAGATAAAGTTTTAAATATTATTTTTAGTACTTTTTTATGTTTAGAAAAACAAATATATGTATCGTTTTATGTTGTGATCTTATCATATATATATATACATAATACTGTACAACTACACACTATGGGTCTTTGGTTCAGTCCATGGTAGTATACTGTACTGTTTCTAAGTCAGGTTGATTGAGCAGAATGAAGATCTGCTGATCATACAGGGTCCATACATGGTTGTTACGAGATTAAATAATTTGTCTTTCACAGCCGGATTTGAACCCTGGATCTTTAACATATCATATAGATTCATCTCCGCGCTCTATCACTGTGCTACTTCGCTCAGGCAATATATATATATATATATATATATATATATATATATATATATATATATATAAAACAAATATAACGATCTAGTTTCATTTAACGATTCTGTTTTTGACCCTAGCACCTTAATTGTTGGAAATTTAAATGGTTGAAGGCTCGTGGCCTGAGTGCGCTGAGAGTTGTTAAGCAATTTATTCCTTAAGATTCGGCCCTTAAAGGTTTCTCCCTTCCAACCTTAAGGCACCGCGAGAATAAAAAGATACAACTGCTAGGGCCCTTTGTGCACCAAACGACATCAATTAGTCCTAAACGCTTAATTACGCGAGCAATAAACGCCTCAGACCAAAGACACAGGAGGGCAATTCCGCCACCTTTCATCACAGCACAATGCCACCAGTTAAAAGAATATTCTCCCTCCTGTTTAATAAGCTTGTAAACAATTATTTTTATTTTATTTTTAATAATACTATTGTTTTACCATTTTTGAGAAAATTGTGTTCTTAAACGATTATCATTTAAGAAATGATTAGAAGATCATCAGTAATTTAATAAAATTCAATAAACTGTAAGAAACGCTATTATTAATTAAGTTAATGATTATTAATTTACATATATGATTTGTGCTTAAAAATATATAAGTTTAACAAACGAATTACATTATGTTACATAAAAGAGTAAGGAAATGTTTACCCTAAAACTGGTATACACGAATGCAATATATAATATAAATGTGTCAGAACAGATTACTAGTGAATGTACATAATAATAAATAATTATGACGAAACCTGGTATTTTGGAAAGGTGTATAGGATAAGGAAACGCCAAATATCAGAACTGTCATTATTCTTAAAGCCGAAAAATTAATGGAGTAAGGTATAAAAAATTAGGAATAACTTTTAAGTCGCTGATGAAAAGAAAATATTTCACTATGCGTGTCCAGAATTATCTTTAAAATATCTTTTTTTCCTTCCCAACTGGCTAACCTGGACCGTATCGAACCAAAATCCAGTGCACTTGCAGAATAAAAATCGTTATTTATGGAAACCAGTAATCACACATTTCTTTCTTTTTTTATATCCGAAATTTACATACCTCCTTTTTTCTTCTTAGGTGTAGTAATAATAAGTTGAATAAAAACCGATAACTATAAAGTACAATATTAAAAAGAAGTGTGAAGCGGAATCGTGTCATTCTCGTAGTTCTAATGAATGGAATAATTCCATTTCAAGCCAATACCTGATATCGTTTCTTATTCACTACGAAAATCACACGATTCTGCTTTGATAAGTTCAAGAAATTCATTTCAGAATAAAATCGACTTATTCACCAAGTCTTATTATTTTATTTTTTTTCTGACCCTCCTTTATTTCCAAATTGCATATGTACTACACACACACACACACACAAGGTTAGACAATCTAAGACCTCTCTGTGTAAATTCAAATTGAACATACTACATTGAACCAATTGAGTCCGTTTATTACGGCACATCCTCAGCGAACTGGCAAGGATGAGGACGATGTTGCATTGACGAACTCAGTTATATCGTGTGTGTTTCGGAGGGACTGAATAGCTTTCGCTTCCCCAAGTTGGTGTATTCAAGAAGTTAGTTTATCCACCGCCTGACTAGCTAAGTTGCTCGCCTTTGTGGTCCGGGACAGAGCGGCCGACAAAGCCTCACCTTATATCTCGCTGATTAGTTGTTGAGGGGAGGCTCTGGGAAAGATAGCTCGCGGATCGATCCCTGATACAAATGGTAGTCCTCAAAGCTCCGACAAACGGCTTTCCTTCAAAAGGATTTTTCTCAAACCATCAAATTTAGGGCATCAGATAAGATTGAGCCCTTTAGAGCAGCATCAACCTCATTTCAATAAATTTCCAGGTCCCTCAGTAAGCTTTATTGCGGCACCCTCTAGTGGAAAAGCTTTTGATACTCTAGAAACTAGCGATGCCTTTGAATAATTGCTTGATTTCGTTGCTAATATTGAGGAATTAAAAAAAAAATTTAATTATCGTATAAATTGTAAATATTAGAAGCAGTGCCCCAGAGGGCGGGGCTTGCAATTTCCTGTCCCAAGTTAGAATTACGACCATATTAATATCGATGAGTCCTCCTGTGAGGATGCGAGGGGCGACTTCCGAGTGAGTCAGTGAAGTTTCTAAATATTCGATTAAAAACTACTGTTTGGACGCTTCGCAGGCTAGAAAGTTTAGTTTCTATACCGAATTCTCACATACTTTTTTTAACTCGGTTCATATTCCTCCATGTTGTGTTTCTGACAAGTTTGTTCCTGATGTGCTGATATTTATTTCGAACATTAAAGAAATTTTCAGTTATTTTTAGATATCTTACAAGCTGTGTTTTTTTTTTTCATTTGTGTAAAAATGAGTAGCTCCAAGGAAAGTCCAAAATGGATTAGAAGTGAGCCCAAGTCTCTCATGGGATGTAATGGCGTAAATTACCTTTAGGTTTCGTTTCCATGTTTACATTATCTAATGAATGCTCTACAGGAAGCCTTCTAAGTTTATTTTTTTATAGGAAGTATACTGATTCCGATATTTGTAGTACGAAACATCCTCTTTGGATGTAGCCATTAAAGCGGTCCCCGTTATTTTCTACTTATCTTAGACCAGTTAATTGAAGTTTTTGAACCAGGGGTGATATCTGCGACTTTGATCTCTTTTTTTTCCAGTTTTGTCTTGCGTTATTAATAGCAGTGGAAATTTCGCATCAAATGTCCAAAGTATACCAATATCTTTTGATGCTGGCCAATATCACGAGGGGCTTCTGTATTCGCTATATATGCTTTCGTTGCTGCCGTACTGCACCCACGAAACTCTAAGGGCTCGGCGATAAAAACACATCTCAAATTTATTATAAATTTTTAAAAAATAAAAGTATTATTGCAAAATATGATCTGATTACGTAAGAATTTTTTAGGTGGAGGAATAAACGAAGTGCTTGGAAAAGGCAAGTTCTACGATCACTACAAATGATGATTTATTCATTTATTTTTCATTATTTTTACTCAATCCATCCCTCATTTCTCATGTAAAATGAGAATGTTGATGCCTCGGTCATTTTTTTCTAAACGTGCTTAATATAGTTTACAGTTTTAACATTTCAAAATGTTAAACAAAAAATAAATATAAAAAAATATGAAGTATCAGCATGGATGTCCATTTCATTGTGGATGCTATTAAAATTTTAATTTAAACTATTCTATGATAAAATACCATTAGTGCAATCGATATGCCTAATGAGAACAGTAATTGAATAAAAATGGCTAAAAAAATGATATGGTTTTTTATTCTTCATAGCAGAAAGTTATTAATAAGACATTTTTTTTTATTCTGGCCAATATTGATTTTTTGTAAACACTTTTATTGAAGTACATTCAAAGACTAGGAAGGAAACTGTTCTAAAAGCGGTCATTCCGAACTGTAAGATTCAGTGAACCCTTACATGGGACTTTTCTCATTAAGGGTAACTTAATAGGAATACTTCCTCAACTTCTTTTCCTTCATTAACTTTCTTAAAGTTCACTTCTAACTGCCGGTTCTGTTCTGTCATCGAGTTTTCCCCATCACTCTTTTCATCGATGGTCCTCTTCCTTATTGACTTGAGGGAATCGTCTGCAGATCTTTATCAGTGGTTTTCTAAAAGTATTTTACCGAAATCGTGTTTATCAATTCATTAATAAGCTTTTTTTATCGATGTTTGTGCGATCAAGACATTAATAAAATCACGTAAAGCAGTAATTTTTATCACTTGGACATAAAGTTTTATCTCTCTTCTGTGCATCAATATATGAGGATCAAAAGCGGATAACTTCGAAATTTCAGAAAATGATTTTTTCCACCCGTAAAGTCAAGCAATTTTATGCTTCCGAAAATTGAGGAGATTCCCACGACTGGGAAGCGTGTGAGGGGTAGACCGAGGCGTAGGTGGTAGGATTGCGTTAAGAGTGATCTGGCTGATTTGGGTTTGGGTGGTGGTGCTTGTACGGAGGTTTGTCAACATGCATTGATGATTTCGGCTTTGGGGCCGTTAAACCTTTTATTAATTTATTTATATATAAATTATCATTTAACACTCTAACCGAGTAATTTAACTAACATCAATAGAATTACAGGTCTTACTTAAAAGAAACACGAAAATATTGGTATTTATCGCAATTCATACAAAAATACCACTTTTTAGTGTAAAAATAATTAAAAATTAAAATAAATCGAAATACATAGCTATATCAATCATATCACAATTGTTACAAGTATTCACAAATACACAAAACGGTTTTTTAAAAAGTCGATTAAATAAATCATTTGTATAGTACCATCAATATTATACTTTCTACTATAATAACAATAGTAATTAAGTCATTATTTATTCTGGGACATGTCCCTTTAGAATAATAATAAATGTATTAATATATAAGCTATTATGTAGGAAAGAAATTCGTTGACTGATTGGTACTAATGTGGGATGGAAATAGTTGGGGGTGCAGTCAAAAATTACACAACAAATAAGTATAAACCTATTATATTTTATGTGTGCCGACGTTTCGATCTACTGTGTAGGTCATCTTCAGGGCCAATAGGAGTGGCTACTCAGTGCAGAAGGTAACTGGCGCAAATGCAAGGTTCTAGACCCGGGACGTTCAAGATTCTTCGCGATCTTTCTAATCCGTTCATAATCCCCTCAGCCGGTCATGATGCCTCCAGCCTCCAGCCTCCAGTCTTTCTCTCTCTGACCGTAACACTATATTTTTTTCTTGAATAGTATTAGTTGACCTTATAGGTAGTAATGTCCAAAAGTTTCCGGCCTGGGATAGAAGGAAAGGTGAAAGAAAAAAAACTGGTTTGACTGTTTTTCTATATATTATCTTTTAAGTTCAACACACTTAATACAACGCTTTGGCAACATTTCTATACCATGAAAAAAATAGTTTTCTTCTTTGTTAAAAAAATGTTTTTCCACTGCTGCTTGAAGCTCGCTCTTCGTTGGTGTTAAATCGCCAAAATGCATTGCTGCAGTGAACTCGTTCCTGTTTTTGAGCAGCTGAAAGAATTTTTCGAACCCATCTCGCACTAACCTTGTCTATATGCAAATGTTCTTTGATGATCCTCAAAACACTTGTTTTTGAGAGCCCCAACCTCGCTGCTATTTCCTTGGTTTTCAGTCGCCGGTCAGACATACATTGCAGATTCCACAAGTTGAAATATTTCAGAAGTGACAGCTTCCAATGGGCGACCGGGACGCGGGTCATCTTCTAGACGTTCTCTCCCTAACTTAAATATTTTTGCCCATTCTTTCACTAAGAAATACAAGGGGGAAGACTGCCCGTATCCACAATCCAAGCGCCCTTTAATTTGATCAGGAGTATTACACTCTTTACAAAATAATTTAATAACCGCACGGTACTCGAGTTTGAACATTATAAAAATGGGGACCTTCAAGGCTGGACACTGACTGACAGGACTGAGGAAGTGCGGGCGATGGGTATGGAGTGAGCAGGTATGGATCTGCATAGGCGTGCAGGCCCCGGTACGTTTGAAGGAGGGAAACAGGACAGGCCGGAAACTTATGGACCTTACTACGTATATACGAGGAAGAAAATGGTTCGGGTGGAAGTTAAAAAAATATCTTAAATTGAGAGTACTGTTTATTGATAAAAGATAAACAGTTCTCCCTACTTAAGAGAATCATTTTTACCTCCAGCCGGACTATTTCCTTCCTTTTATTTTTTGTATATTTAATTGAGTTTGTGCGTTTTTAGATATGAGCATTTATCAAATATAGTATCATAGATATATATGTTTTATACAAGCTATCCACATCGCTGAATAATATTTTTCTTGGCGCCATATTTTTCTCAATTTATGTGTCGTGTGATGACTCCGAACAAGTACGTTTTCCGCCTGAGCCACCTCAGCGGAGGCAAATCTTCCGAATAATTTGCCTCTAGAGGAAGAGAATGGACAAATTGTGGCGGTTACTTTCATTTTTTACTACCCCCAACGTCGACCTTTTATATATCACAGAATCCATTTATTTTTTCTTATCCCTTATTCCATCGATTTCGAAAATGGGCGGTGATTAATTTTCTTAATATTTCACAACTAGGGCTAGTATTTCTTCATCTAGTAGTAATACATCTCTTTCCATCCTATGTATATTAACAGATTATAACTTTAAAAAAATAACATTAAAATAAAAATCTATAACGAAAAAAAAGATCTTTCTGACGATAAACAGCAACAACGTATTTAGATTTTTAAATCATAGGACTTTCAGTATTATTTTAATATATCATTATTAAAATAATATTGAAAAATTATAAAAAATTATTTATGGCGAGAGCTAGTGGGGCGTAGGCTTCATTAGACTGGCCGCACAGAGTAGATAATAAAAATCATTTGTATAGTGAGGCATTCCGCAGCATACAGAACCTCTGTTCCTATGAATGTGCAATAATCCCTGAGTGACATTGATCTAAAGTGAATGTAATTGTTAAGTTGGTACGCCATTACTATTTAAACTAATTTTTCTGTCAATTTGATTTTCCCCTGGTTCACTACTAGCTACTTTGGTGCGAACTTGATTTTAGTAATGAAGAGTATTTTCTCCAAATAGGTCTTAAGACTTACTTTTGTTGCCTCCTCCTGTAGCAGGTAAATTAAATTATGGCCATATTTAAGGAATCAGAGAAATTTGCAAGGTAAGGAGCAAAATCGATTCATAGACAGTTTAATTTTTTGTGGCACTATCTCATTCCATTTAAGTTCTACGTTTATTTATTTATCTACACATAAATATGTAACCGTTTATATTTATGTGTTTATATAGTATAAATAATTATATTTAAACCCTGTTACGGGTGACATAGCAGTCGACCCTAACGAAGGCCAGGCGGTATTTGAGGGCAACCCCCAACAGCTGGCCGCTATTACCCAATATATAACACCTTTGCCAATTAGTGTTTACTTTTTTATAGCGGACCCTCTTATGTCTAATTAAATCTGTGATTTAAACCTCTAGTAACCATTTGTAAGGGGTAGTCTGTCCCCTGCCTCCCTCTGCAATGTTCATATTATTCAACGGGGGCGGTTACAAGTTGCCTCTCAGGGTTCGCTCCACTTTCGTATTAAATATTCATCTGTCATATCCAGTTGTTTAACAAGCATTTGTTAATTTGTTTCGGATACGATTCGGGTAGTATCAGGATCGGTGTAGGACCGTGGATGAAGGCATTTGTTATTTATAACGGACTGTTTCATCCATTAACAGGGATAAATTTAGCCGTACAACCGGTAGGGGCGTATTTGAATTACGATAGAAAACTAATTTTTAATTCCTTAATCTCTCTCTGAGCCAATAATAGATAAATCGTGTATTGTACTGTATTGTATTATACTGTCACCTTTTGGTTATAAAACCATATTTTGATAAACAATGTAATAAATATATCTGGCGGTGAATAAGTGATTAATTGGATTTTTTTCCAGATAGAATTGACTGTATTAGGATAACGGAATAGTGTCATTCTCGTAGTTTTTGGCTCTAAATACAACTAATCCTTAATTTTTTTACATATATTTTTGTTAACATCGCTTCGACTGCTTGGGCAAATAGTGAAGACTACTCTTCTTGAACTAACTTCGTGGCGCTATGACAACATTAGCGTATACTTTCTTTAAAATGTATACACTGTTCAATTTTAAAATTTATTCTTTCAATTTGATAATTTTTTACTGTCAAAAAGATGCTTCAATCCAGGTTCTATATTATCACAACATTGGCAGGTTGGTTAATATAGCCTTAATAGCAGACGGAGATGAGTCAGCTTTGTATGAACAATTATTTGAATGCTTATTACACTGCATTCTTTTGACATAAGGCCGTTTGGAGGGATCCAAGTAAAAAAAAAATTCATAATATTTTTGTTTGATTACGTGATTTCTTGGCATGATTATTCTGTTAGTTTTCACTCCAGTATATCCTCATAAGAATATGATTGGACGCTGTGAAAAGAGTGTTGTGTCATATGGGGTCGGATGTTTGTTGTTGCAACAGCCCAGATTATATTGCCTGCGACAGGTGCACAGTTCTGACTGTCAATGACACCCTCTACTCAGCACACCCTGAAACGCGCCTAATATATGGTTTGGTATGACATCATGCCTGATATTAAGTATCGCACTGGAAGGACGATAAGAGCCAAACCGCATGACATCTGTCTTGAGACATATGGAATCCGTATATCTCGGTTCAATTCGATCAGGTTGTTCCTTCCATAGATCCACACCGAATAATTTGTAAGATTGAGAATCCAGATGGCCACGACATGTATCTTCTAATTCTTGATATTAAGCGCAAATTGTAATAAGTAAGTGAACCGTTTATTGTATCATTCGCACATTGAGGGTAACATTTATGAAGGGTATTACTTACTTTGTACCGGACCATCCACCTTATATTGGAATGTAGATCTTAATAATCATAATGCGTGCAGTTAAAGAGCAGATACTTTGATGTTAAAGATGAAAAATATTTTGTTGATGACTGGAATGGAACTTACAGGGATCATCAAAATCTTCCAACAAGACCAACTTATTCTGGACTGTCGGTCGAATATAATGGACTGATGATCCTTCCCCGTGTATATTTATCGGGATTCGTATTGAAGCATTCCAGTATGTAAAATAGCCATTCAAGGGTGTGCATCAGGTGAAATAAAGTAGGTACTCTTGCCCCTGCTTATCCCCAGTAGGCATAATCCTTTTATCAAGACTGATTTATTACTGTCATTGAGCCCGAGTATACATAAGTGGGAAGGACATTTGTGAATCAGTCCCAAAGGGACTGCATATGGAGCTACGGGGAGCATGCCACTAAACCATGGTTCTCAGCAACGTGGGGCTGGGTGACTCCATCCTGGCAGTATGTGCTCCCATAAACTTTGTGTGTTTACAACATGTTCTACATGGTCAACAGCCCTAACCAGATATTTTTGATAATTTACTTTAAAGCAATGATTCTTTATCTATTACAGAGGTGAGGATTAGATATAATAATTTAGTGAAATTATAAAAACATGCCTTTAAAAATGAAAACCATCTATTTAAAGGAAAAATCATGTGAATTTTTTTTTATATATGTATTTATTTAAAGTTGATGATAGTTTATGCATAAAATTGAATACATAAGTACACGTTCAGTGTGTGGTAGAAATTTCTTAAACGACGGTCTTGCCGTTTTCAACCGTCAGGTTTGCACCCGATTGAGGGTAAACACTTTATTCAGTCAGAGTAAGGCCCAGGGGTGTCTCCAGATCCCACAGAGTCCATCCCTGGTTGTTAACAGAATAAATAAGTTTTCTATCCCTGCGGATTTGAACCGGAGACCTTCTGCTCGTCATCTCAGAGCTCATCTACTGAGCAACTCCGCTCCGACTATTATAAGAAGCTTGTTTGTATTATTGTTCTGTTCATTTGACCGATATCAGAGTTGAAAAAAAATTTACATTACTTAAGTTTGAACTGTTTACACGATATAAGTTAACATACAGGTTGTTTGATAAATTTTTTATCCACTGTAATTTTCAATATGTTTGAATAATTGATTTATTGAAGGAAATATTCGATATACACATTGACTTCAAAATGCGAGGGAAAAAAGTGCTTCCTCCTCAAAACTGGCTCTTATAAATTCTTGATAAGGGTGTAGGGTTGCAAACAGGCCCTTTGAGGACCAATTTGCCACATATCAGAGGATCAGGACCGTTTCTGTTAAGGGCATTAAACCGAACCTCGCCATGTCATTGATTGATGAGACCTCGCTTGAATATGCATAAGCAAACGCGAGCGTACAGAGCAGAAGAGGGAGGTAGTCGCTGAGGTGGGGGGTTCGCACCAATAAGGCCTTGTGATTGGCTGAATATTGATAAGGTATCATCCGATCTGTTGACCTGGACTTTTAATTAAGTCTATCTTTGCTCTTCAGTAGAGATGCGCGTTTGCATTCAACTGTATAATTTTCTCCTTCATGTTCTTTTGAAATTTAAAGCAATTATTAAAGCTTACAAAAATACTAAATTCCAAATTAAAGCTATACAAGCCGCTAATAAGATCCATCGTAAGTTATGGTGCCGAAAATTGGTAAATGTCCAAACAAGCCGCAAATAAATAGTATTTAGAAGAAAAGTTATAAGACAAATATGTGGCGCAAACCTAGCTGCCGGAATATGGTAAATAAAGACTAACGAGGAGATGAAAAACTTATTAAAAAATTAATACATAATAAACTATTTAAAAGCATATTGGTTAAGGTGGGTCGGTCACGTTATTAGAATGAAAAAGGAAAACTGCTGAAGAGGCTGCTTGAAGCTAAATTGCTGGAAAGACATGGAGAGGAATAACACGAGGCAGGTAGGAGGATGAAGTAACCAAATACGCCTTAAAACTGGATGACTGGAATTGGAAGAGGTACGCAACGAACTCTTTTTTATACAAGAAGTCGCCCAGACAGTAGAGGCGAAGTGTAAGTAGGTCAATCAATTAATAAGCTAGATACATATTTCTTATTTTACGGTACTAATTATCCCTGTCTATTCCAGAAACCGGACATGGTCAAAGTAATAAGGCTTGGTAGGTTGCGCTGGGCTCGCCATGTGGCCAGAATGGCCAGTGCTGAAGGGCCCAGAAGAATAATAGAAGAAAAGATTCAGGGCAGAAAAAGAATAGGGCGACCCTAGCTGCTCTGACTGGATGGAATCAGAGATGACTAGAACTGGAAGGCCGCTGCACTGGACAGGGAGGACTGGCGGAAATGTAACGAGGAGGTTAAGGCTCGTTGATGGGCTGTAGTGTCATGCAAGAAGAAGAATAATAATTATCCCTAAATAAAATTACAAAAAAATAATATCGAATTCAGACGGCTCGTTTTTCTACATTTACTTTTTGCTCCTTTCAACTTTTAATCATTAAACTTGCCTCAGTGAGGTCTTTGAAATCTTAGAAAGCAGAAGACTTTAAATACGAAGAAGTAAAAGTTAATGGTTTGAGAGTAATGAAAATATGGCAGTTTAAGTTGTTGAGTTGATACCTCCGACCAACTAAAACCGAGTACAAGAACCAGGAAAGAGCCTAAAAATTAAGGGTGGTGTTATACTTTTGAAACTCTTTGAATGTTTACATTGCTAAAAGTTTTGGAAAGAATAACTCTTGGAGTACGGACTTGGAGAGGAAGTTTTTAAGCTGGTCTGTTTGCTAGGACAAGGCTAATGAGAAAAATAATTGACTTTCCTATTAGAGGAGTCAGGACTGCTACTCGCTGTCACTCAGTAACAGTTTTGGAGTTGTTAACTTTAATTAAACTTCACACGCTACTCCCTTAGGGCCCATCAACTTGGTCAGGGAAAATTATGAAAAAAGACAGTGTCTTGAGCATCTGAGGGAGGCTCGTCACTGGGATGAATGAAGTGGCTCAAATGCAGATCCGGGGTCTATTTGACAGTGTAGGCAAGCGAACGTATTTATTAAACAAAATATTTAATTCCTGTAGCATCGCCGGATTGTCCGGGCGATCTCTTCAAATTTTGTCTCCGAATCACTCAAGATAAGAACAATAAATCCAGGACAAAGTATTAATAATTTTCAATTTCAACCTTTCACTAACACGTACCGGATTTCAAAGTAGAATACAGTTCTAGTCTTTGAATATTATAGAGGGTTGCAACATTTTTAATTATTCAAATTAATTTTTAATCCTGATTTTTTTTTCTCAATTAGCCACTAAACACAGCATATTATGGTTCCAATTTTGAGAAGTGTATTACTCTTCTCTTTACTACTACATAATATATAGGTAATAATTCATCCATGACGTATTAAACGTACTCCAATTTCTAGCCTTAACCATTGTTAATCAATTCTTATTTTCCGTATGATTTTTCCTTTTGTGAAATCCAAAGTTAAGCAAAGTTTTCTAACCCATCCTAATCTACTCGGTCGTGACGCAATCCTAACAAATAAATCGTTCACATTTGCAGATGTAAACACTGCTTTCAGTAAACTTACTAATAGATGTTTCATTATTATATTCCAGAGTGGGAGTATCAATATAGATCCACTATCCACCTCTCTCTCTCTCTCTCACTCTCTCTCTCTCTCTCTCTCTCTCTATCTCTCTCTCTCTCTCTCTCGGATTCTCAGTTTTGACCCTAACAGACAAAACAAAACAACTCGGCTATTCTTCTCCCGAATATCTAATTCCCGACGAACGTTTTACTGTTATGATAGCTCGAGAGGCGCCTTGGTAAATGGACTTCCCCTTCCACCGCAGCCAATCGTTATCGCTTCGAGGGACGTAGAAATACGTTTAGAAAATTCATTTACATAAATAACGTCTGCAGGCGGGGAACGGAAGCTAACTGCCTGAAAAACTACTCGACGAGTAACGACGAAGCGACCGCATAAACTGAGATTGCCCTCCCGATATTATCCGAAGGCTCACCCCAAGAAAACCCTTAGATAATTCCCGAGATTCATTTCCAGTTGTTATTTCCTTCCAGCAACCCCTCCTGTTACAGCCCTGCGAACTGTTATGTGACTCCACACCATCACGCAACACTCCCAGGGCTTGTTTCAATTTATTGATTCATTTAGTTATGTAAGTGGATTGATGGCATTTCTTCATTCCAGAGATGAATAAAACTCAGGGGTAGGAATCCGGTACGTGTTGAAGTTGGAATAGATTCGAACTTTGTGTGATTCATAAATATGAAGAGATCCCCCGGATGATCCTGCAATGCTACACTATAAGAATGCTCAACTTAACTTTTGAATTTCGCAAGGACGATCTTCAGTAAAAAAAAAAAAAAAAAAGCATACGGAAAATAAAAACTGATTAATAATGTCGGTGCATAATTATAATACATACGTCGCTTGGTTAATTAAAACAACCGACTGATGATGTTATTAACAAAATACATTTTCTATTTTCAAGATCGCTGGTTAGCAGCTTCAAGATCACTGGTTAGCAGCCCGCAAAGAGGATTTTTTATGACAGTAAAACATCCATGTTCATCCCGTCTTTCCGTAGGGACTTAAAATGGATGTCCAAAGCCTTTAGTATTTCAGGTACTCGTTAAAAATGCCAATCTTAATTACACTTGGATCAAAAAATCGCAGCGTCGACCGATTAGCCGTAACAGTAACGTAATGAAAATGAATAAACATACAATGAATTACAGCCTAGCTTCAGCTTCCAATAGCCCTGAAGATGACCCACAAAGTGGGTCGAAACGTCGGCACATAATTAAATAAGTATCCACTTATTTAGTGTTTTATTTGTGTGCACCCCCAACTATTTTCTTCCAGTCAACCATCCCCTCGCTTCACAATGAATTACAGTTTGAGCTTAGATAGTTATGGATCTAATACCTTCCTTTATGATATCACACAAAACACACCAGTTTTAACTCTCAATACTTCACTGACGCCGGTAACCAACCCTACCTGATAGCAAGAATAGGAAAAATTATGTAAGAAAACATTTTTTCGTTATGTTGATGGCATTTTGCTTTGAAAATCAGATTTTCTCATGAATATAATAGTAATTGAGTGTTTGGGGAACTGATTTAATTTAAAAATGTATCCTGAACTTAAATCTTTTAATTTGCTATGTATATATATATTTACTTTTCTTGATGCTTTTTTACACAATGCGGATACTTGGAAAATCTCTAGAATTAGTGTAGACGAAAAAAAAAACATTTCAGGTAATAATAATTATTATTTCACAAAGCATGAGCTTTAACAAATTAATATTACAAAATAACGGTGATTATTTAAAACTAAGAGGTTTGTTTTTGTTTTGCTTCATTTTGCATTTAAATTGTGCCTGTTCTTAGCACGTAATTTATATTAGGACACATACAAGCCTTTGTAAAGTCTTTGAAATAATGTGTTTAAAATTTGAAAATTTTTAGCCAGAGTCCAAGATTCACTTGAATAGGTGAGAATCGGTAAGAAGGTGTTTTTATAAACTACTTTTTTTTTTGTGTGTGTTTTTTTTGACATCGGGAAAACAGAAGTGTCAAAAAACACAAAAAAAGTAGTTTATAAAAACACCTTCTTACCGATTCTCACCTATTCAAGTGAATCTCGGACTCTGGCTAAAAAGCACAAGAGCCAAATCCAAGCCATGGAGATGCGTTATATAAGAAGAATGGAAGGGAAGAGCAGAAGAGACCGAGTGCGAAACATAACAATGCGGTCCAATGTGGGGCTCCGGCCAGCGGAGGATATCATCGAGGAGCATCAGCTGAGATGGTTCGGCCACGTTTCCAGAATGGCAGAAAACAGTGTGGCAAAGGCTGTATATGAGACGAAGGTGGAAGGTACAAGACCGAAGGGAAGACCAAGGAAGACTTGGGAAGGCGCAATCCAGGAGGCCTTTGACAGAAGAGAGGAGGAATGGGGAAGGAGAAGAAGATTGGTACAGGAGAGACAGTCATGGGTTAGGCTCTACAGGAGAGATCCTCACACCGTTGGCGGTAGAAGAGGAGTAGATTAAATAAAAAAATAAAAATAAATAAAATTAGAAAATAGGTTTTTTTTACCTAGCCTAGTGCCTTTGTACCTAACATAAACATAATCTTCTTAATAAACTACAATAGTTTGATGAATGCCGTTTTAAAGAACATTAAGTTAAATGTTCGATATTTTAGTTTTTATAACCACAATGGAGAACCAAAAAATATTTAAATTAATTATTTAAAAAAAGAGAGTGAACTAATTTTGTCGTCAGATAGGAAGATGAGATAAATTTCACATACTGTGAGTTACTGTCCTGTTCCCGTCAAATTTTAATTAGTTTCGGTGTTGTAGCATCTCTCTACTTTTTTTTAAATCTTATATTTTACTACTTGCATTAAAATATGAAAATGGATTTGAGTAATTTTGGCCGACTTTGCATTTATACAAGAACTGGACGGGATTTTTTTTTTCTCTTTGTAAATTGCTTATGTATTAGAGAGTAGTTTATATAGCCACGTTATCTCGGGCTAATAAAACCCGGCTTAAATTAACATGTCACATAAATAAAGGAAGAATTCTCCCGCCGCGAAGACCGCACAGCTCTGGGAGCAATAAATTATTTCGCCTGACGCCAAGGATGTAACAGCATTCACTTACTCCTGCTGACCGAAGCTTCTCCGAGGGTCCTTGGCTGAAAGTTTGTTTTAGCCCTCATATATCGAGTTTTATTAGTGAGAGTGCTACAGGGAATGCGTTTTATTTTTTAAGTGCTAGGGGTTTTGGAGAAGTGCGGAAAGTTGGTAAAAAAAAAAAAAAAAGAATATAAATTACGTCTGAATGGGCTGACCCAGTTTAGGCACCATGAAGCTTTCGGCTCTAATTATACGAAAATTTTATTCATAGTATAAATTGCTTAATTTCATGCTTAACCGAGGGGGATTATAATTATAATTATTATTTTTTGCTCAAAGACTAGGCTTTGGTCCTTTGTTTGTGAAATATGCTTGATTAACTTCTCTGAAAATTTCTTTTTTTTCTTTAGAGTATGCCAGAATAACAATAACTAATTAGAAAAAAAAAATGTTTCAATACTAATGATTTTCAGTTTGCCTTAAAAAATGTAATATTTTATACTGGCAACAATGATTCTAATGGTAGCGGATTGGCTCAGTGGTAGAGCGCTGAGTTGCCATGCCGAAGATCCCAGGTTCATATCTGGTAGACTTTATCTAATCTGTAAACAGTCGGAAATGGATTCTTAGAGTCCTACGACCCTCCTGGTGCTCACCCAGCCTCTATAAAGTCTGTGGCCAAAATAATGGCGAAAAGCTGACGGTTGAGCGTGATCTAGAAAAAATCGTATCCCTGCACAACCGTTGTCCAAAAACAGTACTTTAATTGATTAAAATATATTTTTATGTATATTATTGATAATATACATATAGAAAACAACCTTTATTCTGGGAGCAAATAACACTTTTGAATAACAATAATGTATTTTGAATTTAAAAATAAACATAATATTCATCTGGCCAGAAGGCTACATAATAATACTAATCATGAAGCAATCAAGAGTGACAAAACATTATAAAATTATAAATAGAAAAAAAAAAGTACGAAACTTGACAGGATTATAACTAATTATCGAAAATAAATATAGGTATTGATATTAACAAAATATTAATAAATAACATCAATACAACAGTTATCAAAGAAATAGCTAAATAAATAAGTGAATGGCATAGCATGCGATAAAGTATTTACAAAGTCTGTATCTTCTTTGTTGTTGGAAAAATAGATAAGACACATAGGTAACGAGATCGAGTATTCACTACTAATTTATTCAAGCGGAAGATTTACCTGCTTGGAGAGCGTCTTTTTGGAATGCCAAGAGATGTAGGAAAAGCAGTGATTTAAATGAAGCCATAAAGAAGAATGGCGGATGAAAGGAGGGATTGAGTTCCACACAGTGGTGGAGCGGGCGAGGAAGGAAGGCTCGAATGTCTTAGTTCTGCGGGATGGAATGTAGAGATCGGAAAGGCGGGATCTTGTTTTGTGGTGCTGGACAGAGGATTTGAATTGGAGGATACTATAGATATATGAAGGGTGCTGCGAGTTAATGGGTTGGTATAGAAAAAACACTAAGGAAATATTTTCTACTAATGGGAGGGAAGAGCCACTTGAACACATCATAGTGATGTGACACCCGGGATCGCCTCGGAGTACCAAGGGCAAATCTTAAAGCGCAGTTCATTATTCTTTTTAAGCGGGCCTCCAGCATTTTCGAAAGGCCCCCTTATACCTCACTACAGTACTCAAAGTGGGGGAAGATGAGGGTTGACATGAGACGTTTCCGGGTTGATTGTGTAAGGAGATGCCGAGATCGATAAAATAATTTCAGGGAACTAATTGATCGTCGGGATATTTGGGTGACATGGGGTTTCCAGGAAAGGTTTTGATCAATGGTAATGCCTAGATTTTTAACGAAGGAGTTGAAACTGATTAATGTTGGGAGGGTGGGGGTAGTTGTAAGGAGGCAGTTGAAACCTAGAACAATGCCCTGGGTCTTCATTGCGTTCAATTCCAGTTTATTCTGCTTTGCCCAGGTACTGATCCTATATATATATATATATATATATATATATATATATATATATAATTCTCAATTAGGGATAGGTAAGTTTGATCTGATAATTTGTAGCTGATACTGAAAAGTAATAGATACAAGGACCTTATACGGTCAAAATGTACCTGATACGAGTATCTGTTTGATACTTGACTACGGGAGTCAAGCGATGGGGTGGGAGGTCCAACCAAGGTCACCCCATCTCTCTCTAGATACTTGTATCAACTGGCTAGTCTGTGTCTACTACAATCTCTATTCCCGCACCTGCTACCTGTTGACCAGATAGATACGAGAGCTGTATTCAAGGGCTTGGTTGTTAGAAGCATCAGCTATTCAGTATTCACGAATATATTCACTACCTTATACTATTTATTACTATAACATACGAATTAAAAGTGGTAAATTACTTTTTTGTATCTAATTAGTGAATCCAATTGTGGGATTTAATTTACCATAGAATATAGTTCTTAAACATTATGTATATTTTTTTTAATTAGATAAGCAAAGGTGAACCTAACGAAATGCTTGTTGTTGGAATATAGGAATAATAGATTTCATAGCTAACGGAGACTAATGTACTAAAAACAAAAATAGAATGAATAATCAAATCGTTAAATTTTTTTTTAATTATTATTACAAGTCTATATATTCCCTGTGAAATTTTTTCTTAATTTAATAATTTGAAATGAAAATTCCTTGTTCTACATTACCATACTTTAAAGTAAAGGCAATCTACATAGATGATTGAAATCGGGTGCGAAAAAAGAAAATTGTTCGAAGAAATTGATAAATTTTTTCTCCAATTTTTTACTTTCAACAGTGAAAATTGTTACATCGTTTTAAAGGAAAAAATTAGTTTTACAAAATTAAAAAACAGCACCGGAATATGACGAGGATTATAACAGCTATAGCGTTTTTAAGAGTTTAGCGTGCGGCGGAGGATATACAAATTTTGTATCACAATCCAAATTCTACGTGTCTTGGAACGTGAATAGCAAAAGTTTGAGGTAGGGCTAACTACTATTTTTTTTGTTAAATTCCAAGGCTTTCAAAAAATAACTAACCAATAAAAAACATGATTTTAATCATTTGATCCCTTGTGCAGGTTACCATTTCGGCGAATAACTCTTTTTCCTTTAAAAATTATAACAAAAACTGATCCCCCAAGAAAGGCTTCTGTGTACCGTATCAGAAGAGTAAGAGTCGGGATAACTGTATTTAACTATAAAAATATCAAGTAAAAGTATCAGATACAGAAAAGTATTAGTATCACTTGCATTAAGATACAGAAAAATACACTATTTACCCATGACTACTCTCAATTCAGTCCTTACCAATTTTTTATCGATTCACCCCTTACAAAACTTGGCAACTCTACAAGCTCATAAAGACTGTGACGAAATTATTCTAATTGTAAGTTCAGAGTCAACATGGAAGCCGGAGACATGAACCTTCTGAATTCTGTTCTAACTATTTATTGTCTTCTTTCGAAAAAAAAAGTTAATACTTCTGCATCATGTTGGAGACAATATCTCACATTTTCTAGACATTATATTTATTTAAAGTATTTCACCCATATGTTTTCATTAAATTTTATTTTACTAATATTGTACTCCTACACCGGTACGTTTCTCAAATGTGATGCCTAATTGTGCAGCGAAAGTTTAAGAAAAACATGGTTATTCGATTTTTATAAATAAATGCCTTTTTAAGCATTATAAGGGGATGTTTTATTATGAGCGATTTGCCCTAGAGTCTTTATCCACCGAATACGATAGAGTTTTCCATAGAAATCCATGATTCATTGCCGAGTTCGCGATTGCCGCCAACGAGTGTATTTAAACTGATTACTTTTGCATGAGTTTTCCAGTGCGCCCTTCCACACTGTTCAGGTATTCACCCGGTATCCCTTTGACCTGCAGTTCTGAGTTGTTTTTTCTTGAATACCATTTGACCCACTTTAGGTCAGCGGCCAGGTGTTTCAAGGTCGCAATAAGTTGAAGAGAGATGAATTTTTTATATGTTGTAAGGGCACGGCTTACTAGTTGAAATCCGGAAGGGAAAACTTTTGGTGGACAAAACTTTCGGAGTTAATTCAGTTTTTGGCCATTATCTCCTAATCGGTGCTTTTTTTAATTAAAAAAACACGAGTGACTATTTTTATTGTAGATTAAATTTGCTACAATTTGAATCCTACCGCGGCTCTGTAGCTCTAATAAATTCTGAGTTACGCCCAGTTTAAAAATTGGTCATTTTTTTCCAAAAAATCCAAATTTTATGTTTTGGTCCACTATCGTGGGGAACACGGCCGAAGGAGTGATCCTACGATAAAAGTCAAGGTAGTCAATTTAATTATCTTTAATTTAAGCATTGACTGAGGCCTATATGTCTAATAGATTCTGAGTTACGCCCTTTGGTCATTTTTTCCAATTAGTCCAAATATAGGCCAGCGGCTAGGTGTTTGAGGGTCGCAAAAATCGAAGAGAGTTGCATTTTTGATATGTTTTAAGGGCATGTCAGAGTAGTGTAAACCCATGTTTGCAACCAAAAAAACGGATGGGAAAACTTTTGGTGGCCGAAAAACCTAGAGATATTGCGACCTTGAGCCCTTTTTCGGTACCTGGCCGCTGGCCCACTAGAGACCCGTAAGACTGAAGAAATCTCTTGGAATTTCATTAAAAAAAATTAATTCCTTAATACATTGAATTTGAAAATCCATTTTGAGTTTTCTTTTTATTCCTTATATTTATCTTGAAAAAAATGTTTTCTGTGATTCTATTCCCAAGTTTAAAATAGGGATAGAGTAATGAACGGAAAATACACTTTACCGTAAAAAAGCGTGGAATGCTTGGTGGTAATTGAGTCAATATGTCTAATATCGGTAAAATATCTTAAAAAGCTTTTTTACGATAGGGTGAACATTGTTCATGGCTTTATTTTTGTTTTAAATTTATTGAAAATTATTACATTTTAGATAACGAAACAAGCGATAGATTTATCTTATTGAAGAAAATTATCTGCGATCTCATCCCTTCCTTGTTTTTTGGGGGAGGTTAACCGAATAACTAAATTGGTCATCAATGTTATACCTCTTCCTCGTATCATCAGCCTGCTTTATAATATCTGTTAATAATTGCCGACGTGTTATGTGCGGTGTGTGTTAATGAGGCCTATGAGGAACCCTGTGTTAAGACGCCTATGTAACAGTGATAACTAACATACTTTTTGCATGTCCTATGTACAAGAAAGGATACCGTATTCAATCTTGCAATATTTATAATGAATATGCCCTTCGGAATTTATAGAATTTCAGTTCCTAGCCTAATTATGCATATATATATATATATATATATATATATATATATATATATATATATATATATATATATATATATATATTGGTTCCCACTTATCTTGACTGTTATGGAAATATTATGTTTTGGTTCTTGAGTTTCAGTCAGTTCTTTTAACTTCTTTAGGCGACATTTCGAGACTAGGTTAGTCTCGTACTCATGCCGTAACAGTGAAAAGATGAGCATTTAGTAAAAACATTAAATAGCACATTAAAATAAATATAAAATGACACGTGTAAGTTAGTGTGTTATTTAATGTTTTTCCTAAAAGCTCATTTTTTCACTATTAGGGCATGAGTATGAGACTGGCCTAGGCTCGAAACGTCGTCTAAAGAAATTAAAAGAACTGACTGAAACTCAAGAACCAAAAACATAATATATATATATATAATATATATATATATATCGGTTTCTACTTATCTTGACTGTTATGGAAATATGATGTTTAGGTTCTTGAGTTTCAGTCAGTTTCTTTCAACTTCTTAAGGCGACGTTTCGAGACTAGGTTAGTTTAAATAAAACTGCTGTTCCATAAAAATTGATTACTTATTCGTTGATCATAGCTTTTGCAATATAAACATTCTATGATATATTGCGAAATAACTGATTGATCATAAACAGATCAATTCTTTGGAACTTGTAAGTACACCCTATCCATCACAACTTACACGTGTCATCTATATTTATTTTAGTCTGCTATTTAATGTTTTTAATAAGAGATCATTTTTTCACTGTCAGGGCATGAATGTGAGACTAACCTAGTCTCGAAACGTCGCCTTAAGAAGTTGAAAGAAACTGACTGAAACTCAAGAACCTAAACATCATATAATATATATATATATTGTTTATGGTTCTCGAGTTTACGATGATATAGTACATTTCTGATTATATTTGAAGTTCGAAGTGATACCACTCATAGCTGTGAGGTTTAAAATGTCCTTGCTTGAAAAATATATTTGCTTCGCGTGGATATTGTCATGATTTCATTCCAGCTAAATAGTCGATAACTCAGTTATTGATACATAATTTATCATGAACTAATGAGAATTTATAAGTCCTTGGTACACAATCGTTAATCACCCGAGCACGATGATTAACGGCTGTATACGAACAATGAGTATTTCTAGTTATCAAGACAATTTGTTTTCTTAAACAATGTCTGCTCGATCATATAAATATTTAGCCATGTGCTTTTTAATAAATTTAGTTCAACAGTACATCTTTTAGTTTTAATGACCATTTATTTATTATATTATGTTATGTCAGGAATATATATTTAATTGGATTTCATTAATCGATCGTATCAGATGTTAAGTAAACTGTTTTAACAACCAGCAATATGATCAAATCTTGCAATGAAAGTTTCTCCGGTAAAAGACTACTTTAAATTTAAAGATATTTTAAGAATAGAAATGAGGTGTCATGGTTAATTTAAATACCAGGCTACATATAAAAAAATAAGAGACGGAGGGTGAATAGACATAACTAAGAGAAGTTCGTAAAAAGAATATCTCATATGATATTTCAGAAAAATAAGAAAAAATCGGAACGGAAAAAAGATGTAGTTGAGAGTCATGAAGCTTGGTTTAGATGGATGTACCATGCATGTGTCTTAAAATTGTCATTACTGATTTTTATCTGTCGGATATGTCTTTTATACTGTTAAAATACTGATATAGAGAAAATGGAGTCAAAGGAAATAAACATTAACAGAGTAGTCAGATTGGGATGTGTGTTATCGCCGAAACTTTTTAATATGCATGTTTCTTAAAAGAAATTATTCAACACAAATTATTCTAGATCATACAACCGAAGTACTAGTAAATAGACATATCATAAATAATTTCAGCAGGTGTTACTATAAACATCACGAGTACCTTGAAAGATTTTAAAATAATTTTGAATCATATTAATAATAATCCGCATCGGTTAAGAATCTAAAAAAAAATATAGAAACATTAGTTAACAAATTTTCAGTGAACTCTTGCCATTAATAATACTGGCATAGACAAAGTTAAAGAATACATATCAATGTACAAAACTTATATAGTGTTGAAGCCTGGTACATAAAAAATAAATATTAGATGAAAAATATAGAACCATTTGAAATGTAGGTATACCACCTCAAGCTCAGACCCTTGGTCACATAAAATTATTAATCGATGAGTTTTTCAACGGAAAGTGAGGAACCGGGTATCCAATATTTGAATGGATACGGCGCTCTACGAAGATGCAAGGTTAAAATATAGTTCAATGTTCAAAAAGTTTGTCAAACTCTATCACTTTGCCAAAGGGTTTGAGCCATCTCTAACCTGCCTAGACTTTCTGCTGGGCCAAAAATGGCCTATAGAACAACCAGACACATGAACGCAATATATTTTCAATTCTATCATTTGATCACCATGGAGTAGGAAACCCTCAGCAGACAGCCAGCAGAGTAAGCCAGCATACCAAAATTCTAAGAAGTATATAATTACAGCAAAGGCATATTTCATTAGACAGATGTGTATAGAGATCCGGAGATAGATTTGGTAATAATTACTGTTAGCAATAAGTTCTTTAGTTTTTCTTGTTACTATCACGATGTGCATATATTATATATGGAGGACGTTTTCATTCATTATTTCCAAACCAATTTTAGATGGAATGGTATATTCCATATATTAATATATGGTATCCTTCGAAGGAATGGTATATTCCCACTTTGAACAGTAATAATGTTGAATTGCTTAACGAAGTCCTAAGTCTAAAGACTTATTTAAGCTAACATTTTTAATTAACGAATCATGATTTATCACCGACTTAGTTATTACTTCTCAAATAGTTTCTATAATTTATACATAGGCCGGTAGTTATGTAGATACAGCTGGAAACTTAAGAGGGCAAGAGCCGCTGATTGGGCTACCGCGGCTATTGATATAGTTTAATCCAGTTATTGATATTGGTCCCAGATAGCCGATATTGGTCCTCCGTCCCAAAGCTCCACTTCATGAATACATTATATAAATGCTGATCTCCCTATCTAGATAGTCTCCCTTTCCTTCCCAGCTCGTAGTGTCCCATTTTTTTGTCTGCTTGCCATTTTCGTTTCAAAAACCCTATTTTTTCCCGTTTCCTGATCAAATAGTAACATAATGTATGCCTTACTTTAGTAAAAAGTAATCTCAAATACAACGAATTTTCACTAAAGCAATATTCTTAATTATTGACATATCGCTCCTTCAAAAGTAATTGGCATTTTTGAGTTGTGTATTCAGTAGCAATTGTATTAGTTGAAGGTTATTAATTCAGAAACGACATATCTCATATTTCATCATGTTTCAACTTGATGTTTTATCGGACTAATGATATCAATTAAAATAAAAAAAGTTCAAGATTTTAAAATTTTTGTAATGGTTAATTAAATAATTTCAATACCATCTTTACACATACTAATTCTCTGCTTTGCCAAATTTTTATTTTTTTAAATTCACATGGAACTTTCAAAACCTTAAATTAGATTTTTCAGATTATGACATTGTTAATTTGAATGATATTTGAGCGATATGTGATAACCGTTTATGAAACAGGTGAGATTGTTGTAAATAAGCGTTTATTTTTTGTTTTCAAGATCTTCTGACTTCCCAAAAAAGATGCTTTCTATGCAGGTTATTCATTTGTTTAAATTAATCCGTATTGACTAATTGATTGTGTTGTTTATGCCTCCTAGCTGCATTTAATGCATTCATTTAACTGTTATTATTAATTTATTTTTATTTTTAATTATTTAATATTTTGTAATGTTTCGTTATTTTTTAATTCGATAAGTTATGTTTTTAACTTTATTTTTACTCACTTATTTGGCACTTTATAAAAAACTTTATGATTTGTATTATATAACCTTCTTATGTATTATGTTTCTTTTTCTGTTCACGTTTGTTATTCTAAAGGAACTATAATAAACTATAATATCCCAATATCCTAGTCCCATAATAAAGTTGTTTTTCTATTCTATTCTATTTCATTCTAAAGTTCGTGAGTTATTTCACACAATACAATTGGATGGAAAAAATTAGTTAAAAATCCAATATCATATTCTTGGCCTTGCTTACTCTTGTACACTTTTGGATTATCTATCCTAGCAACACGTGCTTAGGCACTGGTTCCCATGGCGATGACATTGCACTCTGCCGCGGAGAGTACCATGGATTACTAAGTAAGGGTCATTTAAGTTGATGAGCGAGGAAGGAAGGTACTCAGTTCCCACCGACGGAGCTAGGAATTAGCTGCGAAGAGAGCTGCTGTTAGAGTTAGGATAATTAACATCCCTCACGAGCGGCAGGGCACGACTTTGCCACGTGACTTCCCACCAGGTTCAATTTTCGTATATCTTAAGCTACCAGGGCATCAATATCCAGGAGATCCTTCTGATACCGGGGGATAATATGGTTCTGATAGCCTCTGCTGTATAATTAACCTTGAATAAAATATATTAAAAAAAAAAATTGGCAGTAAAAATGACTCAAAACGTATAATACTTTTTTAATTTTTCCTGTAAGGATTGATCTAAATCATCTGTAGTTAAATTTTATAATTTGTAAATTGACATTATTAACATTAGCCTGGTTTTTACATCTATCGGCATTCCGAGAAATAATGTATACATTTTAAATTAGTTTATTTATTAATGTTGTTCGTTTGTTCATTTAAAGTCACTTTATTCTGCTTTGGCTAGTCGGAGCTTTGAATTTTGCCTATCCAGGTTTAATTAGGATACATCGTACTGGATCGGGACCCCCGTTTAACGTCCCTTCTGAAGGACGGCATAACCAAGGACTCCCTTTTACTCCCTTTAAAAATCTTTGGGCCACCTGCCGAGCTACGAACCCGGGATTTTAAGCTTAATCGGTTGTTATGCTAATCACTATACCACAGTGATAACTACATACTGTACCCTTTACCCCCCAAAGAGATAACTTCTTTCAGCAAGACACCTATAACATCTATATATGTTGAACGATCTTTTAGTTGTTACAATCCCATCCTACGCCCAGATCGTCGTTGCTTTACTTTCCAACATTTGAAATTCCGTGTGGTTGCAAACAATTTCGAAGAGTGAAGTTTTTATAATTAAAAATTTAACACATCTTTTATTATTATAACTTGTATAAAAAATTCCATTTTAATAAAAATAAAATTTCTATTTTACTTAAATATTTTAAGAAAATCAAATATTTACCTCATACCTGACGAAAATAAATGCATATTTTAATTAAATATTTGCCATTTTTAAATACATAAGAATCCGATCCCTAGTCACGAGTTTAACGGTTACGCGAATCCATCGTTTCCCCTACCAAAAATCAGAAAACGCAGCTATAGAAATTTATACTTCGAAAAATATTACTTCAATATGTTGTATTTCTCAATTCCTGTTCCTAGCCTATCTGCTTTTAAGAAAAAAAATTTCATAAGAACGACATTCTTGTCCGTTTTACTTGTCTTAGTCTGTGTTTCTAGCCATTTGCGACACATTAATTCTGTGTTAATAATAATAATAATTATTCTATAACTCGGTGACGAGTACTGGCCTCCTCAACCAGCTTCTTCCAATCGTCTCTGTTTTGCGTAGCCGTCATCCAGCTCCTGACACCCAGGATATCCCTCGCGTCTCTCGCCACACCATCCGACCACCTCAGCTTCGGTCTCCCCTTCTTCTCATGCAGTAGAGAGGTTCTAGCCACACGACCAGCCCATCGCAGTCTTCCTATTTTTTAGGATTAAACAAGATCTGCTTCGTTGTACCATGAGTAAACTTCTTGTTTGTTCTCCACCGCCAGTTCCCATCTAGGTGAAGTCCACCGAAGATTCTTCGAAGGATTTTTTTATCGAAGACTAGGAGATCATGCTCAATCAGGTTGATTATTGTCTATGTCTCCGATCCATACAACAAAACTGGGCGGACCAGTGTTTGTACAGATGGAGCTTGGTCTGCCGTGATAGAAGGCGTGAGGAGAATTCTTTGCGTTGATCAAAGTGACACCATATTAGCCATCCATATTATTTTCTTTACCTCGGTCTCAAGTGCATTATCCTTAGTCACCATTGAGCCCAAATAGGTGAATTGGTCTACTTTCTCAAAGTTAAAGCTACTTTCTCAAAGATAAAAGGGGCAACATTGATGGCCTCGCTAGGTCGGGGCACTTCTCCTGTGACTTAAATTTATTCTTCCCCTCATTCACCTCTAGTCTAAGTGTTGTAGACCTCGAAATAGTTATTGGACCTTTCGATGAGAGTTCCGAAATAGATAAGGAAAATAAATTTCTGATTCAATTATACCAGATCGCTTGTCATTTTGATGAATCACTCATCAATTAATAATCATGAATAAATCACTTTAATCAATTAATACTTTTGATAATATAAAACAATTGAATTAATTAAAAGAACAATTTTAACACTTTTATAATGAGAAAATGAAGTTACTAATATTAACTAAATTATAAACAACTAATTAATAACAAAAGAACAATTATTATTTAATATTACGATAGTAAATTTAACTCTACTAAATTACAAATAAATAAAATGTTCAAATGAAATTTATTACAAAATAATGGATGTTTATCTGGTTTTGTAGTTGAAATGATATAAACAAAAAAAAAAACTCTTATCTGTCTGTCGAAGTAGATTCCAGTCGTAGATTCTCGCAGGGCGAGCTGGATGTTGAGACGACAGAGGATTTTCGTCGGCAGGGCGAGCGAAGATGTTGAGACAATAGAGGTTGAGATGACTGGGTCAATTCGAATTGGTCGAATCGATGACGAAGTTTAAACTAATTACACCTGCAGGTGGGCAGCAAATTTGTATCAAAGAGCATTGATGTGCACGTCAAGAGGCTCGTGCCAACACACTGGATAGGTCTAACCGGAGCGAACAAAAGCCGGTCGACTCTCTTTTGTTTTTCTCTCTTCTTTTGTATTATTTGTTTTCAAACTTATTACAAGTATTACACTTATTACTAAACAAATAAAATTACCTTTTCCTATAATATCTTACCTATAATTTAACTTTAAGGATAAAACTAAAAGTTAAATTATTCTAAACAACTATGAAATAAACGTTTAAATTATTATATTAAATTTTAAAACATGTGAAAAAAAAGTAAAGATAATGTTCTTTCTTTTACGAAAAAATGATTTAATTTTTATGATTAAAACTAATAATATTTTATAAGGTTACTACTTCATCTGGCCTTAACACTTATAATGACAAAAGAAATATAATGATGTTCATTACTGATTCTGACTTGAGACACCTGTGAATGGCAAAGCTTATTTATGTAATTGTATTTTTGTTTTTGCTTCCTGACATCTTCCTTCTCCTACTGGCTGTCTTCCGAATGTTCTACTCCATGATAATGCAGAGATACATGTTGAAATGTGTAAAGCACATGTGCTTAGCTGTAGATGTTTATTATTAGTAAGCATTGTCAGATAATAGATGGCTCAGCCTCTGTTGTAAGGGCAACAGGCAGAGGAATAAGTAAATTAGAAAAGAGATAATGTAACTGAACATTGAAAAATATCTTTTTTCATTATCAATATGATAAATTGCATTTAAAATATTACACTTTACATATAAAAAAAATATAGGAATTTGTTTTAACATTCGTGAATGGTTTTTTCGAGCTATTCTGATTTTAAGCATGTATAATCAGCCGTAAGTAGAACAATTTCTTGATTATTTCTCCTCATATCATAGCATTCGTCCCACTTACTTTCAATGAAAATAATCTGATTTAGAAGATTGATTTGAACCTTCTGATTTTCTCTAGTCGTATTATTGCAGCAATATTTCTAATGCTAATGCTCATCTGAACCGACACCTCTGATAGAAAGAAGAGTTTTTTCTTGATTAGGAAAGCTTTATAAAATTTCAATCTTTCCACCTCTTTCTTGGAAGAAGTCCATTCCTCCTTGATTGATAGCCGTCGTCAGTCTTGGGATTAGCCGGATCTGCTTTCATTTTCCTCATTAACCAGCCGTCGGATCCTATTTTTCCTCCTACCCTTCATTCTCTTTGCAGTATCCGAACCTGAGAAAAATGAGGTTAGAATACTATTTCTTCTTAAAATTAAAATTATACTTGGGGGAACAGATTGGTTTTGGTGGAACACTTTTGAATATTTTACATTTGTTGTCTTTTTTCTCGTATTTAGAAATGAAAAAATAACTTCAGCCTTGTTTAGTGAGTTTTGGTAGGTGAAAAACACATAGGTTCGCGTCAGCGATATGCTCGACATGCTTGTGACGTATAGCGTGACACTGGCGACACCTAGCAGCCAGTGCATGAGTTATACAATTTGTTTTTATGTACTTAATTTAAAATTTTGAATTTTAAAGAATAATAATATTTAGCTAAAATTATAGTTGTGAAATGTATACTAATAATAGCTTAAAAAATCAATAACTTGCTCAAATTTTCGTTCCCGAAAACATTTTATTTGTTATAGTTTTATGACTTGATTTCAGTTGCTGATGGATGCTATTACACAAGAATTTGAATGTTATAAATTATGTAACTGTATACTAAGCATTATTCAATTAAATTGTATTAGTGACCCCTAACTTGGTTTATAGTTATTTTGGCAAATTGTTATATATCGTCGCTCTCAAAACAATACCACCTATCTACAACTTTATAGTGAAAAAGAGTTAGTAATGGTAACGATATCTACAGGTTAAATTGCACACTATTAAAACAAGTTTACAAGGTTGAACGCAAGGAAGTGCTGTAATGAGCAATTGAAAGGTAACCGATATAAACTTAAGATAATATAACATATGGGGCGGTTTTTTCTCTCTCCTGTCAAATCACCCAAAGTGTAGATAGGCGGTATTGTTTTGACAGCGACAATAGGCGACCTCTTAAAAAGTGTACAGAGGAATCGTGTTAGAATCGATCATGCAGATTTTATGTTATTTAACATTAATATATCAATGATAATAATACAGCATTGAGAAGAAGGAAAAGTTAACATTGGGTGTATCCTTGAAAGCAACGAAAGCGCGACTCAATTAATTTAAATTAGAAAACGAGGCGCATCAAGGAGAGACAAAATATAAGAGAAGAAAAATAAAAATAGGGGAAAACCCTCCTACTCGCTTTGTGATTCTATGGTAAAAGCAAAAACAGCCATAGACCAGCACCAATAAACCGGCTTGGAAAGAGCAACGGAAAGAGAATTTACTGCAAACTAGAAAAGGACAGTAATTGTAATGCTAACTTTCCATATCATTAGCCAAATGAATTCTTTTTTGTCCCCTTTATTTCCAGGATTCTTTCTTCCCCGTTGAAGGAAAAAAAGGGTCGAATCCACTAGGTCTCTACATTTATTTTCAGCACATAAAATATTTCATCATTTGAGTCACTAAAATCATTCTTCAGCTGCCCACAATACCATTGTCAATGTTGGATTAGCTACCGGATTCTGTCCCGAATTAATATCTACAAATGAAAAAAAAACTTAAGACGGAAAAGAGATGGAAATTCGAAAGACAATAGGGCTATAGAAAATAAAAGAGGGTATCAGATGGTATGATATATTATAGAAGCCTATTAAAACAAAAATTATAATAAAAGAAAAAGACATTTAAAAGATAAAATGCATTGAGTACATAAAATTTACTCTAAGAATTACAAGGAGCATTTAAAATTTTACATTGATCAAATAAACGAAAGAACCCCTAACGAGTATCTCATATTTCTCGTAGAAATATTAAGTTTGCATAAGACCACTTAAGGCCAATGCTAAAAATCTATGATATGGCTAAACTGATGATAGTTATATTTTTTTAGACTTGGTAATTACCATCTTCTTTATCTTCCTCTTTGTGGTTTTCGCCGTCGAGGTAACGCATCAACCCTGGATCCAGTGTTTCTATTTCTCGCTAGAATACTACTCCGTCTACCTTGTCCCAACTGGTTAATATAATAGCAGTATGTCTGTCTCGGTCTCATTCTTGGTCTAATGCCCACGGGTTTGGCTTTCCATTAACTTGGAAATCTCATTCCTTCTGCTTCCCCAAAACCGGGGCTATGTCGTCGCATATACAATAGTGCTAATATAATCCTTATATTCCATAGCCCAAATGTAGTTCTACAGTTTACGTATTTCTTTTTAATATTTTTAGAATTTCTTCCATGAAAATTATAAAAAGGAGTGGACAGGCTCTGTCTGTCTGTTTGTGAATAAGTTCTCCCATGCATTAGCACAAATTCGGGCTCTATCTGTAATTCTATAGATTGTAGCGGGTAAATAACTGTATTTCCTTTATTATTTTCTACATATTTTTAAATTTTTTTCCATTTTCCATTTTTTTCTGATTTTCAAGGAAATAAAAGTTGAATAGCTTCAAGTAGAAGGTAGTTTGTAATATATTCTTTTTAAATTTGCGGTAGCTTATAAGTCATGTAATACCGTTGACTTGGAATGATTACTTAGCGTCTATAACAAAATCAAATGTATTAACTAACTACTAGTTGTTAATTGCTAGTGGCTTTTGTTATGAGATTGAGATGACTGGAAACATCTATTTTACAACAAGCCAGTTTAATTAACCATAATAATAATGATTGTGAAGCAATGTTCAATTAGCACTTTGGGTGAGGGTGTAACAAATTAGGGATTCGATATTCAACTTGTAGTTAGTTACTATGTTTTTCGAGACTATAAAAAACATAGTGGATTTAATGGTTTTACAGTAAAAAAATAAAAAAATATTTATATATTTTACCTTGCTAGTTTACCGTCCGATTAGCCATAGCAGAATAAAGTGACGTTAAATAACAATAATAATAATCAACTTATCAAAGGTCACGAAGCCATCTTCTTTTCAGACGCCTCGGAAGATTATCGGGAATTGAAGAAGTAGCTTGCAGGTACTCTGAAACCGTGATAGTTTGTCACGAAAATACTAGTATCGGGTTCGAGGCAATTCAGCAACCAATGGGACATTAAACTCATTCTGGATGACTTTATTCGTTACTAAGTAAGGAGCATTAAGGAATTTACGAAGGATTTTGTATTGTAAGGAATTGATACGAGAGGAATTCAATGGCTTAGTGGAGCCCCAAAGCTCTACTCCGTAAATCCAAATAAGTCTTATAATATTACTATATGTATATATGAGTCTTTTGTAATTATTTGGAAGATTAGAGCGTTTGTCTAGTAAATGTTAGAAGTTGCTGTATTTAATGTAATATAATTGGAAAATAGATTAAAAAAAATAACTAGTCAGAGTTGATGATTATTTATATATTTCAATTTATATATATTTATTATTTATATAACATATATTATTATAAATATAATATTATATATATATATATAATATAATTATTATATATATATATATATATTATTTATATGATTATTTGTTTCTTGAGTCTTTATTTTGAATTATCTCAAGATTTTGAAATGTAAACTATAAAAATCTATTATTAGATATATAAAAATTAAGGAAAAAATTATTTCATGGAAATAACTTTCGAAAACAATTATGTCTATGACAGGATAACAATAACGATTATTCTTGGCTTAAACGACATCACATTTGTTGCTGCCATGACACAAGGCAAGTAACCCGCTCCCTCCTGCCCGGGTAACGAAAAATATGCAAATACCGGCTTTATAATTCCCTAAGGAATACATCAGAGGATCCCCTCTCCTTCCAACATTAAAAATTTAATTTTGAAACTTTTTCCCGAGCCGGGGAGACTTAGGGATTAGCATAATCCGAGTTGTGCGCTCGTTTACGCTTGCGGCGAGAGAGACGGCGAGCCAAGGAAAAAAAAATATGGCCATAGACAATACCTTAAGGCCTAAGAGAGGATATAATATATTAACATACATTATATCAAGGTTTGGCGGGGTGGTGGTATAATTGAGTTTCTTCTTTCTCCTGTTAATTCCGTTCTGAGAAGGTACTCTCGGGCGCGAGATATACATAATTTATCCTGAGGAAAGAGAAACCCAGGATTATCATATTTGCCGAAAAAAAGGACACCGTCCCTCCGCACAAAGGGGTATTTGAATAAGAATATCCTTCATTTATTTATACTAGATGGTGCGACCAAGATTCGACAAAGACGTCTCCCAGGTATGCTAATCACCGCAGAGCCTTCCTTAAGCCGATAAGAAGGCAATGAATAAACAAATGCCCGACAAAAGCTAAAACAATTAGCAGGAATCGGGTTTCTAAACAGTAATTGGAATTATGGGAATATCATATCCCAGAACGTTTGTTTCCATCTTCCTGTCATGTAGTACTTATTCGGGTAAATTGAGAATTTAGTTTCATACCAAACATATTATCGAATAATATTAGTTGACCTTATAAGTATGAGGAATAAAATAGTCCGGATGCAGGTCGGAAAAAATCTCTTTAGTTAAAAGAACTGTTTATTTTTAAAGCCGACGTTTCGACCCATATTGCAGGTCTTCTTCTGTCACTGTCACCTGCCTCAGTCTGTCAACTGTTGTCTCTCTGACCTAATAGCACGGAATAAGACCTCCATTGTGGGTCGAAATGTCGGCTTTAAAAATAAACAGTATTTCATACTGAAGGGAATTTTTCACCTCCACCCGGATCTTTCTTCTTTTTAAATGTATTATCGTATTTTTTTAAATCACAAGGTTTACCAGAATATAAATCAATTAACATCGAGGTTTCCGTAAATACTATTCAGATGAAGATTCGTAAACTGTTCGGGGGTGGTGCTGAACAAATAGTTATCAAATTCCTGGCTGAGGGATCTTAGCCATTACACGTTTATATCATCTAGTTGAGTCCCATTCTCATATCCACGAAGACACCATCCTTTCACCTTGCTCTAGGTTTTCATTATTTCTCACGAAACTATCTTTCATGTCAATCCTTCATGTAAAAAATAACGTATTCCCTTTATTTTTTTCATTAGGTGTGTAATTTTTATTAAACGGTGTGTAGTTTTTTTTTATCATTTCTTTTAAAATATGCTCAGTTTGTCTAAAATAAACTAACTTAGTGTCGCCAATTGTTTGATAAACGACCCACATAATGCCAACTTAATACAAATTATTATAAATTAAAAAATCATTTTACCATTGTCCTTAGTTCTATCCATTCCCATTGTTGAAATACATACTAATTATTTACCAACTAATGCATTAAAATCAACTAAGAGAATCATCATATCAGTGGGATACGACACCGATCACTTTTTCTAATTCCTATTATAGTTATTTTTCCATAGTAAGCACCAAAGTATGTCGGGTCTTCAAATTTTAACGATACACATACTTCTTCTAATTGGTCTGAAATCAATTATGCCATTCTATGGTTTCTGTTACACTGGCAATGGTGCCGTGAACATACGTTTCTCTTTGCTTCCGTTACAGTCCTATTGGTTTTTTCCACGTTTTTTTAACTATCAAGGACAAATGGACATTCGTAATCAATGGGACTCTTACTTGGCATGTCATTTGATTTGTTTAGTTTCAATGAACCGGGGATGGAATCGTAAAAATTACTGCTTATTAGATGTAGATTTGTGTTACTTTATAGAATCGTGATATTGATTATTTTTTATTTCAATCATTAATTTTAAACTCATTGTTAGTAATTGTCACTTTGTATTGTCAATTCGGGATAAATGAATCTGACGACAATCGATGATTCATTTCTGATTTTAATACGCCACACTTATTACGCAATACGTAGAATGTTCCATTTACTTTTGCATTAATCCTCAGTATTTTTATATTGTATACATCACTTTTTTTATTTGTTGTTATAATGAAAAGCCTAGTGTTAACGATAAATCAAGAAAGGTAGGTATACATAAATTCTGACAGAGCCATCGATGTGAGATTCTGAGGTTTGTTGTAGAGCCCAGTAAGAGTAATTAATCTACAGAGACAATACAATGTAAAATACATTATTATTTTACCATGGCTATCCTTGTATTTATATTGATGTATATATATATATATATGGCTAATGATCTTGGTGAATTGTTAAAAAAAAAAACCTTCCAACAATTTTACAAGCGAGATTTCTGAACGTGTCTGGAGTGCAATTACATATCCAAACAATAAGTAAGTGACTTTACTGGTCTAAAGTATTAACATATAAGGACAAATTTGTATTTGAGCAGCATTCACTAACACTGCTAGAGCTGTCTTACTTGTCACTTGGAATGATGATTGATGTAGCATTTGACTATATCAAAATTTAGCTACAACAACGGGCGAGTTAAGCCTGGAACGAAAGTTCGCGATAAGTATTAGAACAATATATACAATAATATTTGTGGGTACTTGTTCTCATGTTAAGATTAATTTGTTTGATGAGACGAATATATTTGGTAATGAGACTATAAACATCGTTTTTTTTACAAACTAGCTAAACAAACTTCTTCTACCTCTACTTGTAGTTAAACTACTCGTTCTTGAAATCGGTGAACATATCGTATACACTATTACCTAAGTAGTGTTTCAGAGTTTAATCTACATTTTACAAGAAATTCTGCTTCCGTTGCGAGCTATATACCCAAACATGGAACTAATAGATAGAGCGTGTGCTTACCTGAAGAGACAGATTAGAGATAGGAAAATTAATTGACTTCAATAACTTTCAAGAGCTACAGCAGCCGAAGATTGGTATAACCTCATACGTCAGGTTAGTGAGGACACGTCAGAGTTGAATCAATTACTCAGACAAATGGAAATCCTACAGGGTATTAGTAAACCCACGGAATTGAAATGGATTTTGACTTATTTTGTATAAGAAATAGTTGTATTTTAAGAAAACGATTTTGTTATATTTTTATTTATGTTGTTTCTCATTATTGTTTTTCTAATGATTACAAATAATTAGTAGAACAATTCTATTATATATCTGCAGCCCCAGTGAATAAGTTGGTAAGTCGGATTTTTGTCCAGAGACAGTTAATGGTATTGAGGGAAGCAGAGTCATTTCGAGTCTTTGGTTTGAAATGAAGTTGTGATATAAGCATTAGTCCTTTATTCAATAAAAAAAATAATATTTGCTCAAGTACAAGATACTCAAGTACAAGAGAAAATTTGACTCCTGATTAAGAGTGACTATAGATAGTTAGTATTTTATCGTTAACGTTCACTATCCTTTATATACAAAACAAAAGCCAAATATATAGTAATTCTTGGAATTTAGTCACATTCACTTGACATAACCAACATTTTTATGTTCACAAATTTGGTTTACCTTATGATTGATCTGCGATTCGATGTCCAATCCATGTCTCATAAATGTTTAACAGAACATTAATAACAGGGATCGCCGTCTTCGCGCCTTTGTCAGGGCGGCCAAGAGGGAATATAAAGCAGGCAAGGGGGGGGGGAGGGGGTAGATATTAAAAAATGAGCTATTGACCAGGCAGCTAGGACCTTTCGTAAATCTTACTAACTGAAAGGGAGTTCACGTCTTATTAAGGCACTAACTCTTGCAGGCATTCCTTACAAACAAAGAACCTAAAGCCCATTGTTAGGTCCCTCTTGTAAGTATTAATTTATTGTTATAGGAGATCGCTCATTGGTCTTTCGAGAGGTTCCTGGACCAGGCTACTTCCACCCCTAAAGCCAATATCCAAGGGATATAGGGACATTAGTATCCGCTCCCCTAATGTCGAGGTCTTCCCTGCAAATAACGCCTCGACTATCCTTTACCCTCTGCTCTACACACACTATATAGGAAAGGAATGACTAAGCACCCTTGGATTACACACCCTACTCCCTGTTGTGCTCGCCTTAGCTCGATTACCAGAGTAAACTATTATTTTTAAATTGAATCATTGCTGGCTGTTTTTTCGTTCATCCATAAAATCCAATAATAATAATAACCAGATTATGGAATTCAAGAAGGATATAAAAGAGATATTCCAAGACAATTTAAAACAGCGTGTGAAAACTATGCTTTGGACATACATTTCGGGGGGAAATTTGATAAAAGCATTGAATACCTGGGCGATATCATATCTTATCTTACTCCTTTGGAGTTTTAAAAAGGACTGATACAGACCTGGAATCTTATCTCTAAGTACAATTAGTACAATCGATAAACGCCAATCTAAATCATTGGTCGTAAGGATGTATCTTCCAAGAAAAGTTGGAGGGCGAGGTCTCTCAAACTTGGTAAAAGCATGCCGTAGAGAAGAAGAAGAACTTCGTACCTATTTAAGAAGCGATGGCTCATAAGTCATTTCTACAATTATGACATCGGACCACAAACTTACTGAACTAAACTTACTAAATGAAATCTGTCCCCACCTGTTAATCAAGAAAGCCTTCTTGATAAGTGCATGGAAGTCAGAATAGCACTTGCCCGAGTCATGTTCTTGCTGGAAAGGAATATATGCTCTGAGACATAATAGTAGTGCGAAATTGGTTCATCAAGAACTGGTAATGAAATTCAAAACTGTGAACAAGACCTACTCTAACTATAGCCCACAACCATTAATTTTCAAACGGCACGTCAAGTATTATTGAGACAAGAGCAATCATTACTGATCACACGATTCCTCATAACAATTTATTTATCATATTTTTCTTATCATTAAAAAAGAAAATATGTGAAATAAAAGAAAAAATAGAAAACATTAAGATCTGGGAGAGAAAGCAATTATATAAGCTTGACAAAGCTCAGGTTTTGCCGGAAGTCATCTCGACAAATGGATTGATTCCGAAAATGACACTGAAAATTATACCATTTTTTTAATATTCTGGAAAAATGCAGAATACTGTGTTGCTCAGATTTTTAGAAAAGTTATGAATGCTAAAAACTAATTATTCTAGACTTATTATTCTCCAGTATAAACCAAAAAAAGATAATATAATTAAAATATAACCAAAACCGATTACAAATCATCCAAAATACAATTTAAAAATTTAGTTTCTCTTTATATTTAATTTTAGAATCGTTCTCATTTATTATTTAAAATTGCTTTTTACTTAATGTATCAAGGAAAACTATTTTTCATCCTACAACTTTGGAAAATCAGGAGCGAGTCTCCAATCAAGACAAAAAAAGAAAAAAGTATTTCATTGGGACTAAATTAAAGTTTTTTTCTAATGAGTGTTATTAAAGTTGCAACATTAGTTTCCCTTATCTTTATTTTTGTTTTTTCCTACATACTAATTTTTATTTTTACTGATTTTTTCAAGAGGACTTTGTTATTAAAACGCCTTAATTTTAGTTAAGCAACCCATATTCACCTCATAATAAATAAATTTATAATCATCTCACTTAATTTAAAATAGACGCTCTTAGCGAAAAACACTTTCAAGTATTTAGAAAATGCTAAAGAAAATACGATAGTTGTTGCGCAAGATGTTTATTATAGTGAGTTTTTCTTTTATTCTTATTTCTTACCTAGAATCATTCAAAATGTATTGAGACAAGAAAGAAAGATCAATTGCTTTTAAAAATGTAAAAAAGTTCCTAGAACCAGCAACACCTGGCTGCTACACTTTCTGAGGATGCGCCTGAAATTCTGCATAAATCTCTCTCGTGTATGAAAATTATCATATTATCTATTTTTCTATTTAATTTATGTAAATGTTTAAATGCCTGTAAAAATGTTTATACGTTTGAAAAATATATAAATGAAAATAAATCTAATATTAACTAAAACAGGTTCAAATGTCGCTGACTTTAGCCTAAAAATCCATTTGAGTCTTTAGTTTTTTCTTATATAAACAATCGAATTCAATATCCATTGATAATCCATAAATTTTTGTTGACATCCTTAGCAACTATTGTTCCTAATCATAAAATAACTAAATTAAATAATTACAGTAAAATGAAATGAATATTATTTTTACTTCCGTGCATCTTCACCAAGGTGCTATTTTAAAAGTATATAACCTTATACAATTTTATATGATGTTTTCTATAATATTTATGCATGAAATTTGAGACATTGATTCAGATACGTCCTGTCTTTGTGGGAGCAGTTATTTTTTTAGGTAATAAGATATCCCGTAATAATATAAAATAAAATGAACATGGTGTAAATGAAATAAGTGTTGAAAATTAAGATGCAGCTTTTGATTATACTTTTATCATTCTTTATTCTTTAATGCTTTGATTTTATGATTTCGAAACACCTTATTTAGATTTCATTTGCCTATTTAGATAACTAATAATTGGCGTTTGAAACATTTATCGGCCGCTAAAATGAGCAGAATGCTAATTGCAATGTCATATTACCAGGTAGCCGACGGGAAGTGAGCGGGTGGAGTTTTTCATATTCGATTTTTTTGCTTTCAAAATGAAATGCAGATCTTTTAGAATTACACAAAAATAAAGGTTACAATCAAGAATTTTATTTAGCTGCAGAAGTCAATTTTGCTATAATTATGAATACCTACTGTAAAAAAATCATTATTAACACATTATAATGCTGTGTGCAAATACATTAAACCTAGTGTAATATTCATAAGAGCTTAAAGACAGGCTACGATAAATAATAAAAGTCAAATTCTATTTTTTTATTTTTTTTATCGTAAGAGGATATGCCATTTAACCTTTTGGCCTTATCGCGTCCTAATTACAATTCCAACCATTTTGCAAATACGTCTGGATGAAATTAACGAAACACGTTTAGTATTATATTACAACCACCTCTAATATGTTATTTTAATATCGAACATGACATCCTTTTTGTGTTGTCATCTCAAACTGTTCTGTCAATTTCCTGCGTAATTATATGGTCGAAAATTGAAATAACCACTATCACGCTGCAATAATGGGGTTCATCGCGGTGTATCATTACCCTACTGGATAGATCCAAGTATCAACTAATTAGCAGGAACCAGGTTCCTGATTGAGTTTCAGGGGTCAACACGTATTGAGTTATAGATGGCGCTCAACCATTGGCCTGTTAGTTCATCAGTCGAGTTAAACCAATCATAGGATCGCTAACTCACCGCGTTGGTAGCTGCATTCCGTGGTCGGTGTGTCATGTATATTAAACGGGCCCATCCTGTTAATTAGTGAAATTCAATTTCACAATTGGATATTGATTAGCAGACAAATTTGGATATTGTTAATTTAATTTATTTTTAATGCTTATTAGTTAATAATATGTGTTTATTACAAGCCAAGAAGATAAGTTCGGGAAATTACTTTGAGAGGATAATTACAAAGATTACTTGACACATTTTTTTTTTTTTTCGAATGAGAAAATCCTTTATAGAGTAATTAATAATGACAACAAAAATATTCAAAAAAAGAAAGAAAAAAGGGTCTCTTATTAAAAATAAAAATATTAAAGTATTAGTCCTTTATATCATCTTAAGGACTAACTTTTGGGGAGGATAATAATTATTATATAATGACATATTTTCCGCTTTTAGCGTACTTAGGTTTCTATTACATTGAGCCGTGACGTTAAATATGATTAAGTATGCACCTTAATGTTTGGATTGGATAGGATATAAAGATGAAAATAATAATATATCTATTTACTAGGAGCATAATATACAGATATTCATCAACGCTTCCACCGGATTAAAACATTTAGTAATATATATTTTCTTCAAATTTATTTTTGAATATATATTTATTTAGATCTGTATTATAACAATACAACAAGTAAATACAATGAATGATACATAATGGTAAGGTTAATGCAGGTTGAGAAACTACCCTCAGCCAGTTCTCAAATAACTAATCTTCTTTTCAGACGCCTTGGTGGATTATCGAGAATTGAAGTAGCTAGGTTTAAAACTAGTGGATTTGAGTGGGAATAAACTTTGTTATGAAAGGACTAGTATCGGGTTCGGGTAAAATTAGCAACATAATGACCTTAATGCCCGATTTGTTGCTAATTTGACCCGAACCCGACACCATTAAGGTCCATATTTATTCTTATTTAACGTCACGGCTCAAAGTAACGTCACGGATATTTTAATAAGAGACCCTTTTTTTTTTTCTTTTTTTGAATATTTGTGTTGTCACTATCACTAACTCTCTTATAAAGGATTTTCTCATTTGAAAAAAAAGTAATCTTTGTAATTATGCTCTCAAAGTAATTTTCCGAACTTTTCTTCTTGGCTTGTAATAAACACATATTATTAACTAATAAGGGAACAAGTCCACCACCTCCCCACCACTTAATTATGGAAGTTAGGCTCCATTTTACTTTAAGGCCGGGTTTCAATTATATCTTTCCCATTGTTTTCGTTATAATTTACAACAATTACCATAACCTACTACAATTACCATAATTTACAATTATTATAATTTATATCAATTACCTTTTACATGCATGCTAAAATTTGCGATTATATTATTATTGCCTGGCCATCTCTAATTGTGAGCGGGATTGATATCAATTTGCGAGATGGAATTGTTAATTCTTCTCCATCCATTGATGCAATTGAAGTGTTATGATTTGACATAACTGTCATTCACATATTTGTTACCATTTCGTAATTATAGGGGATGTTAATTACTTATTGAAATCTACTTTAATGAAATACTAATCAGTAATGGCGGGGAAATAATTTTCGAAATTATATTGAAAAAAATTGCATAAGGCTAGAAAAATATTGTATAGCTCTTATTAGTGCTATCATATAGTTTTATATATATATATATATATATATATATATATATATATATATATATATATATAAATATATTTATAAAACAAGTCAAATAATCATACCACAGATACGAGAATACAACTGCCAGTTGATAGTTTATACAGGAGTAAATTTAAAAAAAAAATAATTTAAGAAGGTCTTTTTATAATGTTTGGACAGAACATTATTTTCAACTTTGAGCCAAATGAGTTTTCCCTAGGTGTCACGCCTATGTAATGTTAAGCTACAAAATTTAAATTAATATTTTGTATATCTAATCATCAGTAAATAAATTGGTTGCTATTGTAGTTAGTTTCTTTGAATTTTAGGATAAAGATCCGACTAATCTCAAAGTATTTAAAAAAATAACATATCATATTCAATCACCCGATTGATAAAAGGTTCAATTGATAAAAATAATAATATTCATAAACATAATAAATTTGGCGCCATTTTTCATAAAACCTTCCAAATCCTTTTATTCATTCTTTCATTTTTATTTGTTATATCGTTGCACCTGTTTTTACCTTTAAAACTATTAAGGTGCGATTAGCGATGCCTACATTGACGAAACCTTTACAGGTTAGATTACAAACTTAAGGTATTGCTTTTGGGGACTTTCCTATTGCATTGCAATAAAATACTAAATGATAATATAAGCCTGTAATAATTTTATTTTAAGAAACCATTCACTATTTATGATTTTTAATTAAAACTAGTAACATGATTTTAATTAGTTGAAACTTGTGAGACGAAAGTATTCTAATAAATATATATTAGAATTTAATATTTATATTTAAAAAAAAAAGTTATTAGTCAGAGGTAATAACTCTTTATGAAATTCCAGTAATTGGTTTCTTGGCTGTTGTAAAGGGAAACTGGTTTGGGGTTTCCTCTTCATACATAATTCGTCGGGGTACACGTTACTAAGGGACGCAATATGGCGTCTTATATCCGTCGCTCGGGGTATAATTTGAGTCAATTACATCGTCATCAGTCCTTCAATTTTGACTGTCGAAGCAATACAGTAATTTATGAACAATTATTATTATTAGTCAGGCAAAAGTAGATTTTAATTGTAGTGGAAATAACACATCTATAAAAGATCGAATTTAATCTGCATTATTTCTGATATTCTCGGATTAATTCAATGTAGATGATTTAATCTATTTTTATCCCGAATAATGATTAAACTTGGAACAAAAAAACAAACACGAGTTAACTACTTTATTTATTCATTCATAAAAAAATTGTTTTTTATACATGATTATAGCTAAATTTAGAAGTCTATAAAGATATCCTTTGTTGTATTGTCATTTTTATAGTATTTTCGGCTAAGCAATAAAAGCTTAAAATTAAAAAAAATGGGGTGTTTCTGTGTCAAGGAGGCGGCCGTGTGTTTTACGTGAATACGTTTACGTTACCGATAATATTTTTCATTTAAAATATTAATATTTATGTATTTAGGAAAAAATCAGGTAAACAAATAATGTGTTACGATATAACTTTATTAATTATAGGTCTGTTTGACTCGGTAATATGTCGTTTTATTGTTGCTATTCGATTTCTCTTGAGAAGCCCTTTCCAACCGTGTATGCTCTCTGTATTTGGATTTGGCTTTTAGACACTTTTAGGCCGACATGATAATTTTTTTTTTTATTCTAACACCTTATTATATTTACTGTCATTGCTTAACACTAATGTTTTATAGACAATCGACAGATTTTGACGACACCTGACAATTGCAACTTAAACGATCGTGTTTGATTCTTCGTATCAAAAGTTATGCTTGAAGGAAATCTCGATACGGAGCAAAATGACATCAAGATGGCGGCCCTTCTCCCTCCATCATGCGCGATGCTTCACCGTCCTCACTTATCTTAATTCTTTGATCCTTTCGGTATCCATTGGTCTAATTGAATTTTGGATGGTGATGATAGATATGTAGATGCAACACTAAACTGAATACCCCGATTTTGTTATCATTTATCGTTTTTTTTAATTGCCCCTCACTAATGAAGCAATTTTAAAGACGTATTCACGTCAAAAGACGGTTAAGTGTTTATTAGAACAAAGAAAGAAACTAACAATCATCATCATGTTTTCCCGAGGATAAAGAAATATCGGAACCCCCCCCCAAAAAAAACCCGTGGCAAATACCATCATGGATAAAGCACGTTAACTGTCACTAATTATTATTCTAAAAAACCTAGTTAATTTTAAAATTAAATTGGTTTTATAGTACAAGACTTATAATTTCGGGGTTACTGGACTTGAGGGCCTGAGCTCAAAAATCAGATCCTGGTAATAGTCTTTTAACTGTCTTGAATTGTCTCTGAGGGATCTGGAGACTCACCGGCTTAAGTGGGTACTCTTATTAGGAGAAAAAAAGGAGGTTTAGTTATGTATCGGCCAAACCGTTAACTTAGAAACAGCACAGTCCCTATTATGTACTAAATCCAATACCTTTAATAGGTTGCAGTGCTACGATTCTTTTTTAACATACCATACATTTTTATTTTGTTATATGGTTATAAAATATTGTTACAACGCCTCCAAAAGTACTATAATCTTTGAGAAAGTTGCTGTTCAATTAAGAAGAATAGAAATTCAGCGTGAAAGGGCAGCACGTGTTCAAACAGAAGTTTTCTTGTTACATTTTAAACTTCATTTTATATTAACCTCTCCTGAGTTAATACAAAATGAACCTATGACAGACTGGATAAAGTTTATTTAAAACTTTTTGACATTAAGATCATCTTAGACTTTCATATATGCATCCTTGAGCAGGTATCTGCATATAAATACAACATTAATATTACTTATAATAATATTATGCATTCTGTGCATAACACAACTTTTCTTTACTACCATATTTAAAATAAATTGTAAAAGTTTCTATTTCTAAGAGAAATGTAATCATTAATGTTTTTATCACTATTATCCTCAATCCTGTATTGGTATAGATTTTTTTAAATAAAATCTTTAATTATTTATAACTCTATATTCATGCTCTTATTTTTGGAAAAGTGTTTTTAAGATAGAAAAATAAATAATTTAAACTATATCGATTATGTTTATAACTAATAATGAGATACCATTGAACATTTTAAATAACCAATATTACACATATTTTATGGAATATAATTATTTTATTCCGGGACTAGGTCCCTAGAGATTATCAAATCACTGAAAACAGAACGTACACCTGGGCAAAAGGCCACATAATCAAAACCAGATAGTATATAAAACATAGATAGTAAACATAAAATAAAAAATATAAGAGTTATAGTCATTAAAACACATAAAAAAATGTATAGCACCAAATAAAAAGTGTAAAGAAGTAATCAAGTTATCAGAAAAGTGATTTTACAATAATAACCATTAATTACTTCCGATAACTATAAATAATTAGAGAGCATATGTTTGGGAAATGGTATGTTGGGATATCATGGATTCAAATGAAGATAGGGAAGAAGCATAACGGATGTTTGGTTGGATTGAATTCCAGATGGTCGTGAAGCGGGCAAGGGTGGGACGTTCAGATATTTTGTTTTGTGTGAACGGTTGTAAAGGTAGGAAGACGAAGTATAGAGAATCCTAACATCGGACTGAAGTTTTGAATTGTAGGAGACTGTATAAGTAGGAATTGAGAGTTGATAGATTGGTATAAGAATGAAGCGAGGAAATATTGCCTGCGGATGAAAGAGGAGCGCCATTTTAACCTACAGGCAGGCTTTTTGAAAAATCGGCTTGTAAGACCTATTATTAATAAGTTAATAAGTTTTACATTAAGAGGCGTCTATTAATAGATTATAGAGACGAGTACAGTGATCAGTGATAAAAAGTGGAATTTTTGGTTAGCCGATTTAGGTGTTTTTAGTCAAGTTTATACCTACAGTAAATAATCGATTTCAGTTTCGTGCATTTTTTATTTTGGAACTAGACTTGACATATGTATACAGGTCATTTTGCGAAACTAGGTATTGGTATAGGTAGTAGTAAAGGTTTATGCTACTTAAACTAGTATGAAATTTGTTTTAGTATTTCAGTTCTCTTCTTTGGAATGTATTTATCTAAATTAAAATTTTAAAATATCTTATCATAAATATTTATATTATTTCAAAAAATAATATAGCCTAGGTTCTCAAAACCTGCAGAGGGTTTAAGCACTCCGAGGAACTTATTTGAGAGACACAATAAATATTCATAGGGATGATCCTCCCCAATTTTCTGTCAACCTTGGAGAGGAGTGGAGGGAGTGGCCAGCAGATCAACCACAGCATCTATATTCATTGTGGCTTATAGCGCTTCGCTTCAACTGAATTTTCCACTCTCCGACCTCTTGCTTGTGGTTTGCACCGGGGATAATTACGTTTCTCTAAGCCTACCAGAAATCGGTGATAGTTTTGGGCCTGATAATCAAATATGGGCGAGATAACCAAAACTTAGTTAAGCCCTTGTCAGATAAGCTTACGCACTCTTTGTAGTTGGTACAATATTTTAGAACTAGTTATATCACTTGCTAAATCAATTTACAACATTCTGTTCGCTGAGATATGTATTTGCGTCTATGTCTAATATGTTTCTAATAATCATACCCTACTACTATTTTCATTAAATTTAATTAACATAAACCATACGAAATTAACTTATCAATAAAACAGTTTCATCCAGTGTTCGAGATTGATTAGACTGAAATAGAAAGATAAATAATAAAATATGTTAGTAGAATAGAGTCGGGGAATTAAATGATGAAGTCAGATACTGAAACATGTGGTTTATTAAGTATAAATATAATTCCAGGTTATGCATTGTTTACCAATTAAAGAAAATTAAAGAAATTATCACTTATAAGTATGTACATAGGGAATGGTTATTTTTACAATTAAATGATTTGAACAATGTGATGAAAAGAAAATTAACAAATCTTAATTATTATTTCGCAATGATGATTCATATGAACGAATCTTAACAGACGCGGCAGGGGCATATGGCGTGGAATGTATAGTCTTTATTTCGTACGGTGAATGAAATCATATTGTTTTTGTTGATATTGGTTGATGATGGCCGGTGAACAGCTCCCTCTTACTAATTGAATGAAAAAGGTGTACTTACAATTGAAGCGAAGGATTCCTTTCCTGAGCTCTGATTGCCTCTGTTCAGCAGGCGATCCGGTGGTTTCAACAAGGGTATACTTCTTGTGTCTCCTGGTGCTAGGCGATCAAGGGCTACGGTCGAATATCATCAATGTCCTCCAATGCGGTGAACGGCGAGGTTAGCTTTAGCCGAGGAGAGCGGAGAGATATGTGGATAGTTTGCAGTCAGAATTGGAAGTTAAGTGAAGCGCGAGATGACAGAGTGGGAGAAAAAAAGTCCCCTTTATCTGTTGCCATGGTAACAATTGTGAACGAGTCCCGCGAGATTTTAATTTTAAGACTGAACATCCAGAATGTGTTCGAACTATCTCATTCGTTGGTATTGTAAGTCACTACTCAGCGGTATTCTCCCGGCAAACTGATTTTCATAGAAAAAATACCTAGTAAGTTCTTGAGTAAAATATAATATTAAATCAAGAATATTTGATCAGCTCAAAGGGTGAATCAGGAAAAAGATTCCGATGATATGTAAGTGCAGTTTCATGGGGTGTACCTAATGATCGTAATGCATGCAGTATGTGTTTGAAACAGAGAATTGACTGTTTGTAGGACAACGATTGTATCAGGTGTTTTTTGCGATATCTCACTCAACCGCCAGGTCCATCAGGGTCTGAAGATACCAAAGGGTGCATCCCAACCTGTTAATAGACGTAATAAATTATCTGATAAAACCGGATTTGAATCAGGCGCCTTCGCCACGACAACTCAGGAACCACTTAGCCAATCCGCTTCCATGGCATGGTAATACATAAGGATGAAGTTAACATTTAAATTTTTGCCATATATAATACATTCGTACTTTTCACGAACAAATAACATTCCGGTATCATTCATATGGCACTTCGATATTATGGTACTTTTAGCGGCTTATTGTTGATAGAAAGAGTTAAAAATGTATGTAGTTCCTTAAGCAGTACATTAATATGTAAGTGAGAGACAAAATTTTAACATGTCAATTTTTTTTTTTGTTACTAAGCTTTGCCAGACAAATGAAATTCCTGAATTTGAAATTTGTATTGATTTATTGTTAAATAAAATATATCATAAATTCAATTTAACCCTCATATTTATCTATCTATGGTGATGAATCATTTTTATTTATTTTACATTTTAACAACAGAATCTTAAATATCAAACATTCTAATAAACCATGCGTAAATTAAGGAATATCTTCAATACTAATCATTTTTTAGGAAAATAAATATACCAGTTAATATAATATATTCAGCTGAACTATAATTTTTGAATCTATTAAATGTAAAATGCAGGACGACTCTTTAACTGAATCAGGATCAATGTTGAAAGGGCAGATTCATAACTCATTTGAATAAGAAGATGTAAGGCTGGGCTTGAGGAATGATAACAGAATAAATGAATAAGTTTCAATAATTTGTTGCTTTTTTTAAAGTATATATTTTGTCAGAATTTAAAAATAATTTATTATAATTGATGAAGTTTATATCAGAGGGTTAATTGTATTTTATTCGCTGTATTAGAAAATTTCACTGTGTAAGTTGGTATAGTTTGTTGACATTAATTAATTTTGAAGAAAAATTAATTATTAACCGCGGAATTTAATGGTAGGAATAATTACAAACTTCATAGCAATAGCTCATACACTTCTTATAGAAAATATTATAAAATAGACTTCACCATTATAACCTTTCCATTTTTAATTTGTCTTCAAGCAATTACCGTCAAGATTTATTAAAAGTATAATATATTTTTATTCTAATACTCTATAGGCATTTAAGGATCCGAATTAGGATAAACTCGATTCTTACATTGAGGATTATGTAAATACTCCTTAATAATACATTATGTAATTATATAATTATTAAATACTCCGTAAATTAATAATTAATTTAGTTAAATTTGTATTGTTTTAAAATTATTGTGCACTAATAAATACGCTTTTAATTTCTAGTTTTTAAATTTTTTTTTTAAATTTGAAGGTACAAGTTAGTGTAACTGGTGAATCACTTAAACGCAATATCATTACGTATGCAGCATATAACGTGCCTATATTAAGATAGGCCAGCGACCAGGTGTTTGAAGGTCGCAATAAATTGAAGAGAGCTGCATTTTTGATATGTTGCAAGGGCATGTCTGAGTAGTTGAAATCCAAGTTTGCTACCAAAAAAATGGATGGGAAAACTTTTGGTGGGCGAAAAGGAGGAAAGGGAGAAAAGAAGAGAGGAAAGGTGTTCCTCCCTAACTACTCAGTCTCACCGAGGTTTTTCCGCCACCAAAAGTTTTCCCATCCGGTTTTTTGGTTGCAAACTTGGATTTACCCTACTCAGGCATGCCTTTACAACATATCAAAAATGCAACTCTCTTCGATTTTTCGCGACCCTCAAACACCTGGCCGTTGGCCTATATTTGGACTATTTGGAAAAAATGAACAAGGGGTGTAACTCATAATCTAGCAGACCTACAGCCCTCGGTTTGTGATTAAATTAAAGCTAATTAAATTTAATACAGCTTCATTTTCAATGAGTTTCATTGTAGGATCACTCATTCTGCCGGTGTTCCTCACGAAAGTTGGCCAAAACTTAAAATTTGGACTTTTTTGAAAAAATTGCCAATTTTCAAAGGGGCGTAGCATAGAATATTTTAAAGCTACAGAGCCGCGGTTGTATTCAAATTGTAGCACATTTAATCTACCTTAAAAATGGTTACTTATGTTATTTTATCAAAAACGCACCGTTTAGGAGATAAAGGCCAACATGTGAATTAACTCCGAAAATTTCTAGGTTTTTCGTCCACCAAAAGTTTTCCCATCGGTTTTTTCGGTAGCAAACTTGGATTTTAACTACTCAGACATGCCCTTACTACATATCAAAAATGCAGTTGTTCTCTTCAATTTATTGCGACCTTCAAACACCTGGCCGCTGGCCTAACTTAATACAGGCACATTACATTAGTGTATATTACTGACTGCATCTATAAATAGATTAAAGAACCGATTTACACATACTGTTTAGGTTATATCATCATCTTAAGTTTGAAATGCTTGTTGAAACGTTACCTAAAAATTACATAAACATGCACATTTCGATAATTTCGACTCATTTTTTTTCATTCTGAAATGATAATCTTTATATTAGTGAATATTAAAACTGAAAGGAATAAAATGTTGAAAGAGAGTAAAATTGTCATAAGGTGCAGTGAAAAAATTACGCCGAAATCCCAGTTCAATAGCATAATAATGGTGTAGAGTGGGACTGGCAGTTGGAGTTTTCATACCTTTAATCCGAAGAAGGTTTAAAACTTCCACTGATACGTAGACACAAAAAAAATCTAAAAAAGTCTATCTTATTTTGTGTAATTTTTTAGTTCCATCCGATGAGCATTTTACACACTTCTAAGAGCTACCAAGTTAACAATTTCCTCATGAAAAGTTAAAACTTTTTGTGCCTTAACTCAAAGTGAAAAATTGAAGAATTGATATCTAATTTTTAAAGCACCAAAAATTTCATTGGATTTGGAAATATTTATGGGTTTCCAAAAATCTGTTATTCAAGTGTTTATTTTTCAATTGTCTTCGATTACGAAAATAGTAAGTATTCAGATTTTCAATCTTAGTAAGTGACTATAGTAGTACTATCTCTCGAGGAGGTGAAATAACTACCCCTTACCTAACCACCCCCTCCCAGCTTCGCTAATCAGTTTTTACTATCAAATCCCCAGGTAGGAACAGACCCCCCACGAACACAAGATAATGGCCTGAGGTAGGCTTAGGGCTCCTCTCGAAAGGTCCCTGATAAGACAGCTGTTACCCGAGACAAGGCGGGAAGGCTAACGCGGTTTGCAGTTTGGAATGAGTTTGAAACAGAATTAGAGACACCTTTTATCGGGCCAGCTCTGGTTGGTTTCCGGCAATTAAAGCTCATATGCATGGATATTACTTCATATGCATAGCCCAGAGTGATAACACAACCTCCCTCGCTTGGAATATTTAATTCCTTTCCAGGTCTCTTTGTAATCAAAGGGGGTAATGTCATTTGACTCTTTGTCAGCTCAAAACCGGGAATGTTAAGAATTATTGAATTTACACTTTTCTCTCATATATTCTGTCAAAACTAACATTATTAATCATTGAAATAACTCAAAACACCTTCGGAATAAACACGGAAATTAAAATTGTTCACAGTTTTTTGTATACCAAGGAGCGTGCATGTCTATATATATAGTTATATTGGATGAGCAATAGGTAACCACTAGATATCTAAGACATTTCTTACACCTATTACAAGTTTTTCAATACCATGCATTATTAGTAATTGGATGGGTTACAACTCATACGAGAACCAAAAATTTTCAAGAGTAATTTCAGCTATTCATTAAGACCGTGCTTAGGTATTGTGTCTCTACTCCTACGTTTTGTAATAAAACGTGAAACGCCCTGTACCTGATTGGGTTGCCAAATATTCGCTTGGATGTTTGATCCATTTACTTAAGTAAAAGTATTATAGGTCCTTGATCGCCTGCTGCAAGCCATGATCCGTAGATCTAGACCGATTTGTCACTATTTCTTCTGTTCAGTGCTTAGGGGATCGATTTTACTGACAGTTATTAGCCTACCGAAGAGCTGTAGGGATCATAGTTGGTAACAAGTTTGATAAAATTTGCTAGGATGTCCATGTTCATGTTATCAATAAAATGTATTTTAAAGATCTTCAAAAAAGGTATTCATATCCTATAATTTTATGCCAACATAAAAAAGAATACTATCCTTGCACTTTAGGAGTTCATTTCGATTTAAAATATATGCTAATTTAGCGATAATGGTGAACTATATTTTAGGTCATTAATGAAACGTTTATTAAAGCTTGTACATAAGACAGTACATCTGTTAAACTATGACATAAGAGTACATAATGTTTAGTGCTATTTATGTATAACTTTATATAAAGGCACTTCAGAAGTCCGTGAATTCCTCGTTCCTTTGTTCTTTCTTCATCGTAATATTTCTCTGAGTTCTTTGGCCGGTCTTTCCTTTCAGGTGTTACTGACTCTAGTTCTTAAGTTGTTATAAGTTGTGCTAACACAGGAGCCTCTGCGCCCTCTCATTCAATTTTACACACGAGAATCATTTCTCCCCTCTCCAAGGTCTTTAACCTTACCTTATAGCCTTTGGTCTACAGAATATTCTAGATATATAGTTATTTGTTGTTCCGTCTTTCTCTTGTTAAATTTGAAGTTTTATAAATTATCTATTATTACAAGTAGATGTTTATTTGCAAATAATTTAGAAACTACTCCTAATTAATGTTCCATGTTGTTATTCTGATGTATTTGCAAAAGGTACTTGATTGTAATCGATTGATTTAATTGCATTTAACAACTACTTGATTGTAAATGTTAAAGATGGTTGCAGATAGGTTTAATTAAAAAAAAAAAAGTTGTTTGGAATTGGACCATTTATTCTCAAAAATGTGAATATTAGATTTATATTTATTTCCTATAAAACCTATCTTGACCGGCGAATATGAGTGAGCGAGTACAATTAAATTATTATTAGAGGACGCAATAAAATTACTGTATAGCAACAATAATATTAATATATACATTATGATGAATATATGTTTATGTATAATATATGTAAACTTATCTACCAATACAATCAATGAAGGGTACTTAACTTGGGTTCAGTATTTAACTTACAGACTATACTGTTCCTAAGACCACGGATGTGGATTTGTCCATCATCGCGTCTAACCGCCAGGTTTATGGGATCCTACTTTATTGAGGCTGGGTAAGTTCCAGGAGAGTCGTCATACCCCACGTGATCCAATCACTGCTCGGAACCTTCAGCTGGGCACTTCAGCGCTCTACCCACTGAGGTACCCTGCTCTATAATATATGTGTGTATATAAAACCAGAATTCAGAGATGTGAAGTAGAATCCTCTCCACGATAATAGAATCGATATGGGGATTGGATCCTAAAAACTCATGATAGAGGAGGGCTATTAAAGAATAGCTCACGGAAACTGATCAGTCAATATCTTACGATTAGACAATTATCGATTAGAAGGGTGGGGCTTCTAGGTTGAGCTCAATTAGTTTGAAAAGGAACATGTGTGAGGCCGAAGACCAGATGGGTAGATGTAATTATTAAATGCGGCAGAATAACATGCAACACACTAGAAATCAGTGGTCCAACAGAGAGGCTAGTGGAGAATACAGGCTAGGAAAGCCAAAATTTTGTAGAGCCAATCAATAAAATATATATACGGCACTATTTACAACATTTACAATTAAAAATCAAATATATGTAAGGCTTCTATGCAATAAAATGCCTTCTATTACCTTTCGGTATTTTAAGGGATTACAAATGTACTGAGTCCGCTGAGGGCGGAAATGCCGTCGTCTGTATTCAACTTAGTCTTTATTTGGGGCAAGAATTTTCCTTAAGATCTTTCTTTCTTTGTTTAATATAACACTTGTCTACCCACTGATTACTTCGAGAAATGATAAAAATGAAATTAACCAGTGTAAATAGCAATTATGAGGATGTTGTATTTCACTGAACCTTTATTATTATGGCATGCCTGAGGCAGGAAGAAATAAATAAAAAGCAAAATGAGGAAACAAACAGGAAGACCGTTTAACAGCAGAAGAAACTTAATGGCGTAGGTTATGTTAGAAAACTGCCCCGATTAAGGAACTAGTTATCCTTGTGAATAATTCAGGGAGGCAGAGGCGGTAATACCCTATTTGTTTAATGTAGTGTCACCTAATTCTATTTTAGCATCCTCCGGCTAAACCCTAGGAGGAACACCCCAAGAAAGTCCTTTGGTAATTTATAGCGACCATTTCCAGCCGAATCTGCTCCCTCATTAGTAATATCCGACCCTCTCCTGGAGCCCGCTTCTTTCCCCCGCTGTTTGTTAGTGGCTTGGGGCTGATCCAGATACAGCCCTGGCTCTTTTTTATCAGATGCAGTAAATTCTGTGCAAATGGCTATTACACGAGGAAGGGTGACTTATTTTATTTAGTTAGAAAGAACTTTCCAGCACGACCCATATATTGGCTGAGGTTGCAAATCGATTCGCAAATAGGAAAATTGTTACGACTTATTATAATGGGGGTAAAATCTGAATATTATTTACTGTTTTAGGAGGATTATCTTGTCATCTGAACTAAATTTATTTTATCAGAGCTATTTTATTACTATGATTTTCCTATCTTGTTTTTTTTAGAATGATAGTGAAAAATATAATATACTGGAATGCAACTAGAATCTTCAAAAAAACATCAAAAATATTCTTCCCAATAGAACGTTTGCTTACACACAAAAAGACAAATTAACCACACCACGAATTAGCCAAGTTAAAATAAATGTAGAATGAAGTGAAAATATTGAAATAAAAATGCTTGGAAACAAAGAGTAAAGTTGATAGTAATGAGGAAGCTTTGAATAAACAAAGAACAAAAGGGACAGAGAACAGGAAAAGAATACATAGGGAAAATATAAAGGAATTATGGAAAAAACGAAGTGCAAAGCATTGTTTGCGGGATCCTCCTAGGTCCATTCGCAATAAATAAATTCTATTCATATGTACATGTATATATTGATTATGAGATCAACATAGTCTTGAACGCCACCAAAATGAAGTTGAAAGGAGAAGGATAGTAAGCGATGAGAAAAAAGTTAGTTATATTTCAAAATTATAAATACGAAGGTGCAGATCTACTAACATAAAGGAATGTTCATTCACATTCATACTGGGCCGATAAAAGTGAAATCCACCATTCAATGATCGTTTAGGGCTGTGAGATCTGGATAAAGAAGTATTCCGACGTAATCGTGACATCTTCAGATTTTTCTTGATAAGAATCTTCTTAGATTTCTATATAGAGATCTTTTATCAAGAACCACATCACTTAGGAGAGTGTGGGAAAGTCGCCATATTCTCCAAATTTAAGCAGAATTACGATTTCCAGCCACTGTGGAAAAATATAACCCAACTCATTAGTTTACCTCCACCGGTTTGTCCATTATTTTGGATTTCTTGGTGAGTATCAACGGTACATAATAATCAGGAAAATTGTTATTTAAATAATCCAATGAAATTTCAATTAAAAAAGCTACCAAAAGAATACGCACTAACAACTCAATCATACAAGAATCATTAATCATAGATTTATAATACGAAATGTTATAGCAAATAAAATAAATATTATTATTACCTGAAGTAATCCTTACGTCTAAGCAATTGGAACAATGGTTCTTGCAGAAGACGGCCATTTCTGGGAAAGATGTATTGAAAACGAATTGGAGGCATCAGCATTTAATTTACGTCAAGTATTGGAAAAGTATTCTCTCGGAAGAAAACCTGTTTTCACGGCTTCTACGAACTTTGTGACTTCACGGTTTAGAATAGAATCTAATTTAGGTATTCCGTCTTTTCTTCCGTAAAGTAATCCGTGTTCATCTGGGCAGTTGAATTGGTAACCTGCAACTAACGTTAAGATAGTACTTAGTTGCTATTTCAAATCCTTATTTGTTGTTATATTTCATTTTTAAAATATAAGTTTTGCTCTCTCTGGAAAAACTTTAAGAATTATAAAAACATTTTCGTATGATTAATCAGCTCTTCTTTATCCTCGGGGCTAGAGTTAGAGGCGATTAAGGCTACTTCTGGATTAGTTCTAGAACCTAGAGACATAGGTTGAGAATGGATACGAGGTCCTTAAAATTCAGTCATTATTATTTTCAATTTAGAGTTATGGCCTCCATACACTTCAAACAGTTGTACAACTGTTTGGCTTGAACAAAATTTAGAACAACACTGTGCAACGGTTGTAAAATACCATCGTACATAGAAAATGCTTGTATCACGAATGTTATCGGTTGTTTAACAGAAATGAAAAAACCGAAAAGAAAGCAGAGAATCTGTATGAAGGAATGGTAATAAAAGAGTAGTCAATTCAGTCTTGGTAGTGAGAGAGCTAAAGAATTGAACGCAAAAATATTTTGACAAAAGACTGAAAGAGATGTCCAACACTAACGTCAAACCTCTCTCTAAATCAAAAGTGTTGTAGAACAGTTTTCTGTCTCGACTAATTTACTTCTAGTGGCTTTATAACAATAGCATACCGTCAAAACGCTTCAGAATCTTCAATGAAATTCTTAAAGTTCGTGATATTCAATTTAAGAAAGCCAGTTCGAATAATAAGTGAACTAACGCAATTCATTATTAGGGCAAGTGTTCTTTATTTTTTCACACGCCTCGTCTTCTTCCTGTAACTTAGTATTTTAGTTCCCAGCGGAGCAAGTTTTACTTAGGAAATGCTTTTCATTATTTGAGGAGAAAAGAGCTGCTCCGTTCCTATTCCTTCATTTTAAGCCTGTTGTTTTTTTGTTTTTTGGAATGAGGTACCGTTTCACTTGGTGAATAACTAATTTTTTGAATTTATCTTTAGTCGAATAAATTATGAAACAGAATGGATCTTTACTATTGGCCACCTGATGAATATTTGTTATCAACCATAATTGGTGGGATTGGGGTTGCCAGATCCACACAGAAATCTAGATATCCATGAAGTGTGTTCTACTGTTCTTCCAACTCTTATTGAGATGCAAATGAAGACCAAATCTCTACACATTTATTTTAACGGAAAATTTTTTCTAACCTTGGGCCATCAATATGATCAAGTATGATCTACCATGTCAACCCTGTATCTCCCACTCTTTCATTACATCCATATATCTGGGTACTTATATGTGTCTATAGGCTCTAAATATATATTTGTTTATATTTCTTACACATAAAATCGGTATTAGGGATGATAGATTGGAATTTAGCTGTTATTTTATTGAATTTCAATTAGTCTCTGCAGATGACGCTTAGTATTAGGAAGGGGGCTATGAAATGTGACTGGCTTACTGACTTTTTTTTGGGCCACCAACTGATTGATGACTGGTTTTACTAATATTAATAAGTAAATCGAATATCAATTTTGGAAATTTTATGAATAATATAACATATCCACATATCGCTCATTCAGAAGATCAATGTCATAACTCAAAAAAATAATTCTTTAATAGTGGTATTTGAAATTTCCATTTGAGTTAATTAGAAAAAAATTAAAACATGATATGACTTTATAAAAAAAAAAAATGTTGGAAATTGAGTATGTCGTTCCTGCATTAAAAACCAAAGTAATTGCAACTGAAGCATTAGCTCAAGGGTTATGTCGTTGTTCTTTTGAAGGGAAAAGAAGAGATTTCGCATTCTGTAGATGGATTTCATTTTAGAGCTTATAGAATAATGGTGCTTTTATGCTGTATTTAAAAAAAAAATATTTTTCCTAGCACATTTTTTCAATATTTCGCCAACATTTTTATTAACACCGGCAAAAGGTCATATCTCAAAGCATGGCGAAAAAATAGAATACAATATCAACTGTATGTCGCATTGTAAAGTCAGAAGGATTAAACTTTTCCATTTATCATTTTTTTCAAACGCAGCAAGTGGTTTAGGGAACGCGATGAACGATTTAATCTGTATTTATTATGTTTCTATGCTTTCATTTATATATTTATTTCTGTTTTGTACTTTTGGGAGTCATTTATCTAATTTAGGAATATTAAGATACTTATCGTCTTAGTATTATTATTATTTATCGTTTAAAAGTAATCAAAGGCTCAAAGGAAGCCAGACAGACACAAGAATTGAAATATAACACCCCACTCATCTCTCATAGCATTGTCCGGTATTTAGATACGGTTGAAGAACGCCCAAGTGTTCGATTCGACAAGGGAGCGTGCAAAAGTGTTCCCTACGTGATAGCCAGCCGGATACATTGTCCAAGTGTCCATGGCGGACAATACCGTCACTGGGAAGCATGTCTTTGGATCCCTGCCTTTTTCTAATCTACGCCCGTTTCTCTGCACAAGGAAACGGTGGGGGGAGATTCCGTTGAGGTGGAAAAAGAAAAAGAAAGAAATCATTCTCTGAGGTATGAGATGGCTCTAGTAATTCTTGTTTCCATCAGACAAGACTTAGAGACGAACATTTTTTTTAAATAGTAATATATCACTACATATAAGAAAGGAGGAAATGTATTCTTTTGAATACTTATTTTTGAACAAAACATATTCTAATTAATCAATTATGTCACTTCATTTTTATTAGATAGCTGATATCTGTGGCTCCGGTGGATATGTGGCTAGTTCGAATTTTGTACAGAGAGTTAGCTGTAACAACAGCCTGTATACAAAGTCTGTATCTTGTAGTTTTTGGCTTGAAATATAGTTGTAATAAATTATAGAAAGTTTGAAAGGGTACAAAACCTATGCATGAGGATTATTAATAATTATCCCCGTTACACGAAAATATCGACTATGCTTAGAGATCTTGAACTTCCCACTATAAAACAATATGTGTTAGCCCAAACAAAAGCATACTTCGAAAAAACTCCAGCTTCCGAAAACCCACTAATCCGAGAAATCGGTAACTATGATAAACATTCATTACGACGCTACACGCACAGAAGAACAAAACATATTCCCTTTCTTAACAAATTACTATTTGCAGGTATTGTAATTTAACTATCTGTATTTCGTTTATAGCTATTTTTAAGTGTTTACTTATATTCTATTTAATTATTATTATATTTATTTACTGTATTATTATCATTTTCATTTATTTATCTTATTATTATTATTATTTATTTATTTATTATTATTTTTTTTAAGCGGGTTTTTTGTACATTTTTCCTGCTATTGTAAAACTTGTGGAAGAAAATGGTCCGGGAAGAGGTCAATAAGTTTTTCTGAATATCAAGAATATTTATTCAGTAGCCTTTGTAAAATTGTAAAACTTATTTATAAAAGATAACTTTAATTAATTAAAATCAATGTTTTTTAAACATGTAAAGAAGTCCGGAACATGTATTCATGCTTATGCTGTTGTAAATGTAAAATTGCAAATAAAGTTGTTGTTTAGTTGTAATATCAGGAATAACTCTTTTTCAAGCCATCTCCTGACTTACCCCCTTACACTACGAAAATAACACGGTTCTGCACGGTTAAAAAAATAACTAATGTTAGTACAGAAAAGAAGTTCAGTTAATATTGTCAGTGGTACTACATAGTTAATTATTAAACGGAAATTCTGATAGAAGTTATTTTTATAACTCTAATTAAATTATTTATTATTTTATTATTTATAATTATTTTATTATTTATTATTTATAATTATTTTATTATTTATAATTATTTTATTATTTATAATTATTATTATTATTTTATTTATTTGAAGATTGATATATTTTGTTTGTTCGGTTGATACAGTTTGAATTAATAAACCTTCAGTTATTACTTGGTTAAATGGTTATTATTAAATACTTATTTAATGAACAAACAATCAAAACTTGCAATGTATGCTTATAGTAAATAAAATAAATACAGGTAATATGCCACGTGTAATCTGACTATCAACTCTAATAATATACAACCTAATAAAACAAAATACAACAATTAATAGAAGGAAGAAGGTTCTCATATTGAGGCTTTGAATTTTAAATAGAGTATTTATAAATTTAGAAGAGTCTCTTTTCTATTCTTCCTTATATGTCATTTCCATCTGACTCGGAATTAATTATTAATATTAATGTGATAATTAATATTAATGTAAGAGATATTTAATAGCTAGAAAGATATTTCTAAGAAAATAGTTTTTATACTGATTATGTCATCCTATTGTTAATGTCTATTCATTTATAACATTTTCTTTGTACATGGTGATATTAAGTTCGAAAGTTCTAATATAAAAATTAATTTGGTTGGTTAATCTTCATACACACGGAACCTCCTGAGCATGGAAAATACATTACAAAGGTTAAAAACGTTTTTCCATGCTCAGGAAAAAAAAATTATATTTTTTAATGTTCATTTTCTACATTTACCATGGTTTCATTATGCTTCTATTTCTTTATTTATTTAATTTTCTTTTGTTTGCTTAACAATTTTTTAATTTTCGATTGTCTGTATTTTGAATGTTTAGCCCTGAAGAAGACCTACAAAGTAGGTCGAACCGTTGGCTACTGAATAAATATTTCTTGATATTCAGAGAAATTTATTGACCTCTACCCGGACCATTTTCTTCCACATACTTCATCAAGGTCAACTATTTTCATTCAAAATTAAAGATGAATTGTTTATAAATTTGAGATTATATATTTTTTCATTTATTCATCACATTCATTTCGGTTTCAGTGCCACCAAAACCAATTTAGGATGCTTTCCAATAAGCTTCGGGGTTCGCCTGAGGCTTGTGACCCCGATATTAATATAGAATGGTTTTATACAAGCCTTATAATTTGAAGTTTTCAAACAAAATAATGGCAGTGTAGTCAATGAAATAATTGTTAATGAAGTAACCTCATATCAATGAGGTTGTCAACCCAAATGTTCGTATATGACAAAATTGATCATATTCCGGAAAAAATATTGTTAACATTATATCATCTAAATGTGTTTATTTGATAAGTTGTGAATTTACAAAATTATAATATTGCCTTTTGTAAATAATAAGCTAGAAATGCAATGAAATAAAATGCGCCTTATCTGATCGCAATATTATTATAGGGATCGAAAGAATGGATATCCTTTTTAAAAATATGAAATTAATGATTGCTAGTTATTATTATCAAATAGGTTATTATTAACAAATACACCAAACTGTGGAAATTATTATTATAATAAGATAAATGACTTGGAGAACCGCTCGGTTCATTGCCGACATCCCAATCCCCATTTACACTCCTTTCATTCGTCAACATCCAAAGCCCTAGGTGGAATTAGCATAATGTTCCCATATAAGTCTTGGTCTGGTTTTCTTAGATCTACCGTTTGGGTCAGCGCTGCTATTTGATTGGTTATTATATATCACAACTTGATAAAGAAATGAAATATTTATATGGATAGTATAAATCATTTGAAATACTTCATTATGCACCTCGTCAAATTCCTCTAATCATCCTGAGGTTTTACTTGAAAGCAGTCACAGGTATTACAGCTACTGAATATTTTAAATCGCATTAATTTTGTATATTCCCGTGTTTTCAACTTGCGATTTATGAAATTTTCAAACTGAAATTACATGCATGAACTTACCATCTCTAACATCGAGTATTTTTTACCATCCTTTATCGTATTCCTTAATATCTGTACGACCATTTGCTTTATTTATTTTGCCAAATGCGTATTTAATTCTAGATGTATCTCCTTGATAGATTTTAGTAGACTTGTAATATATTTCGTTTTGTTGCATATGGTATGATTAACAATATTGCCCAAGCTTAAGAGGACAAATGAGATTCCTTGATTGTTAGTGTATACTCTTCATATTGCAGACTTATTATGTAATTTTTAAAAGTAGGGATTGTTGATTACATATAATTAAATATTAGAAAATAAAAAAGTATAGTATGTTTGATAATCATTTGGACAGGATGTATACACCTGCGCCTTCCATACCGGGCATTATACCTCATTATTAAAAAATAATTATTATGAAAATATTGGCTAAGCCGAAGCCAACTATATCTTTTCGGTATATTTAGCCCCGTGACTGAAACAAAATAGGAAGAGGGCAGAAGAAAAGTCGAAAATATCTCGAAAGGAGTTGGTAAGTTTTCCCAATATTTTTTCTTTAAAGGCGTTATTTTTTTCCGCAACGGACTGGGAAAAAAAAGAGAGATGTGATTGTTTCTTTGGCCCACTTCCTCAGTAACTAGATGTCTTTGAGTTAGAGCCCTTTAGCATTGGCGACAAGGCTCTTTGCATTTGATTATTTTTGAATATTTTTTTCTTAAAATAACATTCTCATTCAAAATTGTTCTTCTTGGTGTGATGTGGATGAAACAACAAGACCTGGGGCGGCCATTCCATGTAGAACACTTATGGTGTCCTACATTAAAATCCATAGTTAATTTTTTTTAAGTTGCAGACGGAAACCTTATTTATATATTTTTTTATTTTAATTAACAATCGTGTAACACCACCGCTGAATAAACACAATTTTTAAATGGCTATTTACCAGTAAATTATTATTTCTTAATCGAAACTTATTATTTGATTAATTTCTGTTTGAATTTTTAAAGAAATTGAGTTATATTGGGCGTTATATTGTAACCGTATGTATATTACATGTAGAGAGCATAATTATAATATTATAAAAACCGATTACAGATTTAAGATATAACCGTTTAACCCGAAGAAGTGGAGCAATTTTATTACATTGCACATGTTTATTTACCCAAATGATTCGTGTTTGTTACTGTATGTATTTTTGGGTGGCTACACATTCTTTAAGTGCTGATTTTTGAACTATAAAATCATTAGATGTTACATACCCCAATAACTCCTAATAATAATTGTATATAAAAAAGGGTTTTGGTATCAGTTCCGCATTTTGCCGCTTCGAGATTAAGGTCAGTTTTAACTTTTGATTCGTTTCTTTTTTTAATATTCCAAATGTTTTAGAATGAAAAAAAAGTGTTAACTATGGAAAATGTGTGTAATTCAGCAAATGTTCTATCAAGAAATGAACGTTTCAAAAATTATATGCCATCATCTATATTTCAAAATGTTTGTTATAACGTTTATTTTTTGATTAAGTGGTTACCGAAATTTCACATAATTACACTCTTTTTTTTCATACTAAAGCTCCCAATAATTTTTATTTTCGAGAATATTCAAAAGGATACGAATGAAAAGTTAAAAGTTTTTGTGACATAACTAGAACCGACAACCTGCGGAACTAATACCATGGTTTTCAATGAAACTTCTTGGCAACCGACTTAGATAAAATAATTTACGTAATGGATTTAAATAAGTAGAGATTTTAGATATTCATATTTGCTGAATCCAAATACGAAAATAGGTTTTTCGGTGATTGTTATATTCAATTGGAATGCTCTTAAACTTTTACCAACTTCCCTCCCCCCCCAAAAAAAAATCCTCAAGATAGAAGACGTATTGGAGTAGACATGGGCCATAGACTAACTCTCTGGCTCTACAGGTCAACCAGGTCTCCTCAGTTATTTACCCTTCACTTCCAACAATTTCCTCTGTTGTGTCTGTGGCCCTCCATTCCTACCACAAGGCCTACCCATTTTAGACTATTCTCATAGCCTATTTTTTTTCGATATACTCTCAGTTACGATAGGCGACGGCTCGGGATAAACATAGAATCTCTCCTCTATGTTTAAGGAATTTGTATGATATTAATTTATTTTCCTAATTTAGCAGGAACGAACCTTCTCTTGGAAGTTATAATTTTAGAGAAATAGGTTTCTCTATTATAATTTACTATTCTGAAGTTAATTTACCCGTTAACATAAGATTTAGTTAAGGCTGTTAGCTTAAAGATCTTGCGGATTCGGGTAACATCTATGAACGGTTTTAAACAGTCCTTTCTTGTATCGGCATCTGTTTATTATAGTACAATTTACCCAAAGCTCTTCATGGGTTGTAGTGATACAGGTAAATTCATTTATTAATGTTTATTTCATTGCTTTTTCAAATGAACGTTCGAATTGCTTATTCAAAAGAAAATCTAGTCCAACTTATACAGATTAAGTCCTCCTTCCATGCCAATTTCTTAATGATTGATTCCAATAGAATAACCTCTCATTTTTTTTAATGAGATAACACTAAATGAGATACTAAATTAGTGGTTCAGGATTATCGCTGTGCTAATTAGTCTAGTTTTATTCCGTTAATTCGAAGGTATTAGAGTTTAACTGCCACCTCGAGTCACAGATGCCTTGGTCCTTTGGCCCCACTCCAAGCCAAACTTCCAAAGGCCCTATTTGCGATCGACTTATTTAAATGAGATGGGGTAAAATTATTCGGATAAAAAGCCTCCTTCCATTGCTTCGTTATTCCTTTCGCCTGTTTCGAAACGACCTGGGAAGGTAACAGAGAAAGGATAAACAAATATTTATTTAAAACATTTTTTAGATATTTTTCTTAGATATGAAGGTCAGATAATTAGATAGAGAGTTCAGAAAATATTATCTTATAATCAGTAGAAATAAAAAGATAATTAATAGTTCAAATTGTCTGATTTCAACCCGAAACATTTTCTTTCTCTTACACTAATTATGTATTTTTGTTATAAATTGTAAATTATAATCACAGCATGAACATAGTGATTATATTACTTACCAATTATCGAATCTTTACCCGATGTATATATTTTTTTTAAAAACACACCCACACTTACATGAATCAATAAAATAATAACTTCAGTTCACCACAATACAAGTTAATATCTTATAAAACTAAAAGTACTTTAGATGTTTTTATTTGTAAAGCAAAGATATGTCCAGGACCGGGACTCGAACCCGTGTCCCAACTGAGCTAACGTGGGAACCACGATTCTCGGTCCAGACACATCCTTTCTTTTCACTGATCCCATATCCCCGTGTTCTCGCAATTTGCGACGTATACAAGGGGAAGAATGTTCATTGAACATTCGTTTATTTAGGATCTTATTGACTTACGTCATTATATATTACATATTTTATTTTATTTTTATGTCTGGATGTGTCTGGACTGAGAAGCGTGCCAGGTTAGCTCAGTTGGGAGAGCACCACGCTAGAAACGTGGGCGACCCGGGATCGAGTCCCGGTTCTGGACACGTATTTTCTATTCTAATAAAAAATAATTAAAAATTATAACTCTTAACAGAAAATAAAAGTACTTTAAGTTGCCTTAAAAGATATTTCGATGGATAGAGACTAAACTACTGAAAGGATATTAAAAAGGGGAAGTTATAAACAAAAAGAATAACGTAGCCTTTAAAGAACATCCTGTTAGTTATAGAAGATCTGTAGACTTGTACCAAATATTTATTTTAGTATATTGACTTTGATGTTTTATTGATATTGACATGCTTTTAAAAGTTGTTTTTTTTTTTATCCTCTTTATACCAGTCCTTCTTTGAGGCTCCTTATAACTTGATAATCTTTCATTCTAACAAATTTGATAGGTTTTTGTTCGAAATTTCATCATAAGTAGAACACATTAAAGAACAATTATAGTTTTTATTCGAAATTCAAATTAATCTATAAATGTGTGTGTGAGTCTTAACTTCCTCTTTCTTTGTCTTTCGTTTATTTTATTTTTTCCCTGACCGGAAAATATTTAGTTATAAGTTATAAGACCATTCACATTGGATCCAATCAGTCCTTTTTCCTTCCTTCCATGACTACCACTAAGTCTGCATTAATCCCTTACCCGTATGCTCCTTTACTCGGTTAAATGCCTTGGTATAGTTTTTGGTCTAAACCTGTCAAAGAAAAAACATTTATTGTTTTTATTGACCAAAAATCCATTGCTCTCCTCCAAAAGATCCTAAAAGTTCACTTAGATTTAGAACCCATCTAGTCTCCCAACACTTCTCCCATTTTTTGACTATGGAAGTCTTGTATATGATGGATCATCAACCTTGCATGAGACAAGACAGAAGACCCCAATCGAATCGTTATTTATGTTCATCTTTGGGATTTCCAGGTGCTCTATGGGATGCACCAACTAAATGCCGGATTGAAATTGATTTACCCTGTTTTCTAACTGAAATACCTGCAGAACCCTAGTTGCCTTTGTAGTTTTGGTATTTTAAAACCAAAAATATTTCATATGATTTCAATTTCTTTACCTCACGTTCTTTGGAGTTGTTTTATAAACATGAGAGCCCACCGAAAAAACTTATATATTCCTTCTCATAGATCTTCCACCTTTCAAATATCCTTCACCATTCGTGTTACGTTGTTATTTGTTGTTAAAGTTCCTTTATTTTTAAAAGTATAACTTTTAAAATGTATCACTAGCCGGACAAATGCACTAGTTGCTAGCCAGCAGTTTATTGTTATTCTGAATGGGATCAGATGTCTCAGAATAAATTATATTTTTCATTTGATTTAGGTTTAGGTGAAAAATGAGTATTTTGTTTCAACTAAACAGAGAATGATCTAAACACTCTCATTATTTTAAAGATAGTTAATTTTTATAGGAGCGGAGTGGCTCTGTGGTAGACACTGAGTTGCCATGCCGGAAATCCTGGTTCAATTTCTGCTGCACTCCATGACTTTTATTTAGTCTGTTTGCAGCGGGAGATGGATCAAATAGGATCTAGGATTCTACTGGGGCCCACCCAGCCTCTATAAAATATTATAAAAATAGGGTATCCAAAATAAGGGGGGGGGAATCTGGCGGTTGAGCGTGACCTAGGACAAATCACCTCTTGGTACTTAACCCCAGACCCTTCACGGGTTGTAGTGGTACAGGTTTTTTAGATTTGTTATATGTAGTTATTGGCTGTAATTTTAATACACCGGAATCATTTTCAGAATAAATTGTGAAATTTATTATTTTTTCAGTGAAGAGATTGTTTTTTCCTGCCTATTTAGAGAAGTTGTTACATCGCGATGCATCGTAGCATATGTTTTTATTTATTTATTCTGTTTAGCAGCTTTGTATTTTGTCCCGAAATGTTCTTTTTTGGCATTTTTGTAAATACTTTATGATTTGCATTATGTAGCCAAATTGTCAGATGTATATTTTGTTTCCTTTTTTTTTTTTTTTTTTGTGCATTTTTGTTATTGCTAAGGGAACTTAAACCCAGAATAAAGTTAATTTTCTATTCCATTCTATTAACGATGTTAAACGTGTTTCGTATAAAACTGAGCATTATTTTGATGAAAATATTGAAGTGATGTTTATTAATTGAAATTAAATATTTAACTTAAGGTGCCGATCATTGAAATAATTTATAATTAAAACAAAATGAATGGATATAATAGAATGAAACTGAATAAATAATCTCTTTTTTCAATTTCTTCTCCCTATAATAATTTATTATTTTTTAACTTACCAAGAAAATAGATGTTCTATTTTTTATATTATTCTTCAATAGTTCAATGAATATAGTAGAACAATATGAGCAAAAGAAAGATGTTTTAAACATTTCTCTCAGAAAATGAGAACTTATTAGTACATATTGAACGATGGTAGTCATCGTTTGAATTTATTTTTAAATAAAGAAATGAAAACAATTATAAAGAAGTTATTCATTAAATGAGATTCCATTCATTTAAAATCGGCTTGGAGATTTCTCTGTAATTGAATACTTTTAAAGATTTTCCTTCTTAAAAAGTCAATTGTTTCCACCCTTTCCTGTTTTGTTTTCTCCGTAAGTTTTCTCCCACTCCCTTCGTAGGCGGGCAGGAAGGGGGGGGGTATTAAAATTCATCGAGTTAATAAAGGAATAAAATGTCATCTGGAGTTATGAAAAATTGATAAGAGCGATTTACATTAATTAGGAAAACTCCCTGAGGGTGTTCTTGATTTTTTCCATTCAATTAATCACTCCATTTATTTAGGCGATTCTATAATTCCTTTCCTTTGGATTGTCAATGCTCTTAAAATTTTTAACTAATTAAACTTAATTTATAAAGTTATGATGGGAAGTATGAAGAAACAGTTGATAAAATTATATTTGATTCTAAATCTAATTTTTTCGAAATATTTATTCAAAAACAATCGTTCGGAGAGAAATATTACAAAGAAAAACAATACTACAACTATTGTTAAAGAGGATAAAACATAGTATCATGAAAATTAAAGATGAAAGATTACGATAAAAAATTAAGGTACAGTTAGGTAATATTATAAAATAGTAACTATTATGAAGATATAAGAGTATAATCGATAAGCGGGAGAATTGTCTTAAAAGTGATGTTAAGGATTTGGGTTTGGGAGACAATAGTGAGATAGAGATTTGTAAAATACCATGGTTAATGTCAGCATGACACATTTATTACGATTATTTAATTATAATTAATATTGAAATTAATGAATACAATATAGAGCTCCACTTCATTCTCTTCAACATTGGTTGGAATTTAGTCACCCTGATGAAATCATGATCCCCTTATCCAGATTCTAGTTCTAAATGGATTTTAGAAAGATTTAGTTTAGATAGAAAGATTGGTTGATTGATTGATTGAACCTGTTTATTAGAAAAAAATACAAAGAAATATACATATATACAGTAAAACATTCATTAAAATTTAACTAGACAATCTTATTTATTTTTCTTATCTCTAAAGTATAAATTAATAAATAAATAGACAAATATAAATCTATATACATAAATAAAAACAATTAAAAAATTAATATGTGAATTCTATTAAAGCATCTAATAATAATAGTAATGATATAATTCAATTAAAGCCTTCTATAGTTAATAAATCAATATAAGTATATTTCATATTTCAACTATTATAACTTAATAGTTTGTTTTAATTTATTTTATTACATATGTTTCCCTATTTTTGTATGAATAATAAATGAAGAGTGTCTTCTTTTTCTTCGGAATTACATACTGGACAATTGTCTGAATGTTCTTGCACCCACGGTTTTGAGCTTAAATTTAATTTAATCTTACAGCGAAAAATTGAACGTATCGATCTAAGGTCCAGAGAAAGATTAGTTATGAGATAAGAAGATCAAGAAATAAAAATTAAAAACTTTTATCCCTTTATAATTATAATGATTTCTATAATAACTTATTAAAATTATGATAATTAAAAAATCATTATACATTTAATATAATATAACTATATTATATTATATTATATTACAACAGACTGTGGTGGTATTAATCATTATAGAACAATAAATAAAAAACAAATTTGTCGAAATATTGATATTCATATATGAATTAATTAAAAAGAAAGAAATGGAACTTTATTAATTATTTCCAGGTTTAATTTGAGTTACGAAATTGTATTAACCCTACCCATAATGTTATGAAATATGTATTCCTGTCAAATTTCTAAAATAACTAAATTTATTTCCTCCAAGTGAGTCAATTTTCAATATTCCAGATAGGTATATTATTCCCTCTCTAGTAAACGAGTTTACTTAGAAAGAAATATCAATTTTAAAATTCCAATACTCATTACTCATTCATTATCCAACCCATTGAAATTACCCAGGAATAGAATAACGTCATTCTATATAATATCTACGGATCCAGCAGTTCATCAATGGTCAGTATCAAATAATATGATTTTGGTGTTTTTATATTTGGAAATATTATATTTAATTGTCTTTGAGTTGAGCAAGTGTACTTTTCTTCTGGATTTTATTTAATTTAAAAATAAACAGGAAATAAATGATCTAATAACTATTTTTTTCACTTCTAGGACTAGAAGCACTTGATGCAGAATATATGCAAGAAGAGAAACCTATGTTCGCAACGACTGGGAAAACCTTCAAAGTGACAACGAAAGATACAGTTGTTCTTCCCTGTGAGGTGATCAATGTCGGTGAGTGAATCTGATTATATATATATATATATTGTATAAGCTTTTTTTCATGCAATTATAACCAGTTGATCGTAACCAATGGATATTATAAAAAAAATAGGTTTATATATTTATAAAATCTTGAAATAATATTTAGCCAGTTCGGTCATGAATTATGAAATTCAAATATTCATTAAATGAGATGGGCACCTAGCGAGATATGAAATTTAAATTAAAAATATGCAATTTAATTTTCAAGTGACCGTTTAGATAATATTTTATAAAAAGTTTCTTGTGAGGGTGAGTACCAAATAAAAGTAAACAAATGTTTACAATAAACTTTGTTGAATTAAAATTAAATCAGACTCATTATCCTTTTCGACCCGATTTCAAGCCTTCCTTTCTGAAAGGACTCCATCTGTTTCTATTTTCCTAATCGACCCGTAACCCATTCAATCCCACCTAATACTCGCCATTCTTCTTCCCTGTCCTCATCTAAACTCTTGTTTTGCGAACATGTCGCTAATTACCAAATAGATTCTCCCTAAGGAGGTATTCTCTTAAATCGATCAGAAGTAAATAATGGCTTTATTGTTTTAGCCTGTTTACATTGCTTTTCTCGCAACCAATTTGCATTCTATTGGTTTATTTGAGTTTATTTTTATTCTCCTCTCTAGTTACTTAGTGTTTTTGTTGTTTTTTTTCTCACTAAATGTACTTTTTCTTTATTTAATTTTTGACACCTCTGTAAATACTTTACGACTTTTATCAAGCAGCCTTTTGGTCATATTTATATTCCTTTTTTGTTGTATTTGTAAATATTTTTTAAACTCTAAATGGACCCAGCATAAAATTAATTTTATATTATATCCAAAATATGAGGATTTGGGTTTGGATAATGGTTCGACGATAGAAGTTAGTAAGCAACTTTATTATATAACATTATTTTTATTATTATCCAAAAATATGCAATTGTTTCTCATTAATTGCAAAACGAACTATCTTTTTATTATTAGTTCACGCTATATTTATTTCCAATTCATCTAATTTTGTGTCAATAGATTTGTATAAGAAGTTTGTGTAAGATTGTGGACAATCTGAACTCCATCCAAGTTTCTACAAGTTGCCCAACGATGTCGCTGGCCCTTAAAAACAGATCTTGCCTGTTCAAACTTAACACCCCTCAGGGAATTTTCTAACTCTGTTGGACTGCTTCCAAGAAAATGATTTGCTTGAATTTCGGCTTTTTATAAATCATAATAATTGGAAATAATATCATTCTCGTACTATTATTCATTGAGAAGTTACTTATCCTTATATCATTTCACATTTTTGATTTCCTAAAAGCTTGAATATATAGAAAAAAAAATTGTGAAACATTATTTGATCTGACATATTCGTATAAATGTTCCACGTAAAAATTTGGATATTGGTTCCTTTTTGTTGGGTAGTTTTCTTTTCTTAATATTATTTCCTAACGAGTGAAATTTTCATTGAACCTCGTAGACAATTTTTTCTTAATCTTTTACGAAATTATTTTCTTGAAAGGTATTTTCTTGAAATTTCAAAATCGTCTTTCCCGATCCGGAAGAAAGTTTTGGATTTGTACATAAATAGCTTAGTGTCACTTTATATCATCAGTTATAATTAGTATAGATTTCTTTAACGAATACGTAACACCGTAGAGGCTCAGGACCCCATTTTACTTCACTTCTGAAGGACGGCATTACCAAGGATTTTTTATTTATAACGTTATTGTAAAACTTGTTTTCAGGGTCAATAACTATTATGGTATGGCAATCTCACTATGCAACGTTCATTTCTTTTTTATTTTTTTTTATTTCCGGGTTTTACTCCATTGGGTCATATGCCGAACCCAATACAATTAATCGCCAGTAATCTCTGTCTTCCTAATCTCCCTCCGATAACCCTCTTGCTGCCATCACCTTTTCTTCTCCTTGCATCCAAATTTGTCTCTCCTCTGGGACAATGTCAAATATGATTTTTGACCTTCTCTAGGCCCCATTTTTCCCAGATGGGCGTACCACTGTAGCACAGGATCCTAATATTGTGTATTATCGTTTTACTCTCTCAAAACTCCATTTTTTAGGTGTGAAAATTTTAATTCAATAAGAGATTGTTTGAGTGGAAAAATAATTAAAAATATATAAATATTTTTGTTTCTTCATCTGCCGATAAGTGACGTCGTCACGTTGTAGATTCAATTTTTTTACATGAAATCGATATCGTTAAAGAATTAGGTGATAGTAAAATTAAAAGTTTTGGCAGGAATATTACATCACATCATTCCTAACGCGTACTATTTCATTTGACAGTGAAACCGATATTTTCATTGCCAATCACTTATCCTAATCGATTGCTGATATGATATATTTTACTGATTCTCTCGAATAAATTATTATAAACTATTAATTTAGAACGATCAATAAAAATACATAAAATACATACTCAAGGTAACAATATTTATGAATGATTTTTGGAATATGATTTGATGTAATGGGGATATAACCTCTTTTGGTAGGAAATGGAATCTTTTGGTATTGATTTTTGAAGGTTATATACGGTTTTGAAACAAGCGGATCTCATATATCATTTCTGGCATTAAGAAGTTAAATATTTTCTAAGGGATTAAAATAAAAATATATATTTTTGGAAAAATAATGGATGTACCAGATTTTGAAACCAAACACCTCAATTTTTTTACTGAAAATGGTGTAAAAACAGAGTACCTTAAATATTCTGATACAATATGAATGTTTCATAATAATGTATTTGCACCATATTGTCGAGGTTCGATTCTACAACTGGAAATAACATTGATCCGCGAATACTGCGAGTCGACCACGAGAGGTTGGTTGATGCTGGAGAGGATTATGTTGAAGAGCTGTCAAGAGACTGTTTCACCTGCCTAATCCCCCTAAGACCTCAGGATTGGGAAGACAATCCTTGCCTATCATTTTAGGCGGAGGCGACATCTCCAAACTTCAGTTGTAGTTTCAACTCCATTCCGCAAACTAAACCTTATCTTCCAGGCCCCAGGATTTACGACTTTCTAAAATTATTCTTTAATATGTTTGTCTAATAGGTCATAGGCCATCTTACGTAAATTTCCAGAAAGGAAAAAAAGGTATATTAAAAAATAACTGAACCACCAAATTGGTAGTAGCTACGAGATAGAAACTAACGGGACACAATTATGACATCACCTTGAAGCAGTTTTTCTCAGCAATTAGCTGAGACCGATTTGATTAAGCAAGATTAGTTATTTAATAAAAAGGCAGCTCCAGGCTGCCCCTAAGGAGGGGTTCTTTCCCCGCTTCTCTGAAACCTGGTAGTGGACGAAGTACTACACCTCCTGAATGAGGCGGGTTTTCAAGCGATAGGCTATGCAGATGACATAGCAATTATCATCAAGGGTTCTGTTCAGGAAACTATTTCAGAGCTGATGACAACGGCACTGAGTATGGTGGCAAGATGGTGCTCGAAAGTAGGATTGAACATCAATCCTAATAAAACGGTCATAGTACCTTTTACCAAAAAAAGGGCACTGAGCGAGCTCACCCCCTAGGACGAAAGGTATAAGCATTCAATTTAGCAAGAAAGTTAAATACCTGGGAGTTATTTTGGACAGTAAACTAAACTGGAACGAACATATAGATTATGTTACCAAGAAAGCCACTAGGATTCTGAGGACTTGTAGGAGCCTTTGCGGTAACAGGTGAGGAATTAACCTGGCCATCTTGGGCTCGTTGGATGTACACAGCAATAGTCAGATCCGTGCTAACATATGGCTCAATAGCCTGGTGGCACAGAGCTGGCATTCAACAAAATAGATCAAGGTTAGAGAAGGTGCAGCGGCTTGTGTGCATCATGATCACTGGGGCCATGAGAACCACCCCTACCGTCTCGCTGGAAACTATACTTGACCTAACAATTCTAGACATTCTACTTGAAGCAGAGGCATTGAAGACAGCCTACAGGCTACTAAAAATAGGAGGGGTTGACCCACTAATGACTTCGGACACAGAAGTGTCTTTGGTACGATTGAGCAAAATCCAGAGTTAAAAAAGCACTCGGACTTACTGCTAAACAACTATAACTTTGACAAAAGATTCCGCGTAAACACACAGGCGATTTGCAAAAGCAATAATGACTGCTTCAACCCACCCAATGGTCTAAATGTGGAGCATGGTGTTGGCTCGGGATTCTAGTTTAGAGGCTGCTTGGGCACAAGCCACTACCTAGCCCTGGACACGACACCTACTGTTTTCCAGGCGAAAATATGGGCAATACTTGCAGGTGCCTTCGCTATGAAGGACCACAAAAATAAGGTAATTAATTTTCTTACTGACAGTCAGGCTGGATGCAATGCATTACAAAATGCAGTAACAAAATCCAGACTAGTGGAGGAATGCTGCATAATACTTGATGAACTAGCTGTACATAACAGAGTTAACATATTTTGGATCCCTGGACACAGTAATATACCGGGTAATGAAAGGGCCGACAAACTGGCAAAGAAAGGAGCAGCAACTGCTCCTATAGAATCAGAACCATGGTGCGGTGTTCATTTCTCCCTAGCTAAGGATACAATTAATAAATTAGCCAAGAGGAAGATAAAAACGCGTTGGGATAGGGCCAATATAAGGCATACTAAACTTTTTATAAAGGATCCCAATGACAAACTTTCTGATAAAGTCAAGAAAGAAGCCGCTCATATGTCGAGAATCGACCTCGAAAGTATGGTTGAAACCATTACTGGGCACTGTAAACTCAGGAAACATATGCATCGCTTGGGCATTGAACAAGAACCTCGGTGCAGATGGTGCACATTGGAGGACGAAACCCCTTGGCACGTTCTCTTTGAATGCGAAGCACTAAGTCGAAAGAGAAGATTTGACCTTGGCTTTGGAGGTCACAAGGAATTTCAAGAACTGAGCTTTAAAGACTATCTAATATTTCTCAGAGGTCTATACCGAGGCTAAGGATTGTTAGAACTCGAGCACAATGGGCTTTTTCAGGCCGAAGTTCATGGTAACATAAAAGAGTCACAAATAATTATAATAAAAAATTTAATAAAAATAGATACAATTAACGGATAAATGTAGGTGACCAGGTGGGGTACTGCGAGAGTGATAAGTTTTTTATAGTGACCCCTACGTAATATATTATAGATTTTATCGAGTGGAGATAATGACTTTACATTTTTAGCATATTAGAAAAAATTTTTTACATAAAAGGTGAGCTCAATCATAAATAAAATTTCAAATTATGTTATATAATTGTTATATAACATAAGGAAATCCACCGTTTTGTATCAGAAAAGTAGCTAGAACAGAAAAATTTGTTATTTGGATCTCATACAAAATTTATCTGCCTCCTCTTGGGATTGGTGAATAATATTAAAAAGATCCAGAATATTTTTCTTAAATTTAACGTTATGAATCTTAACGAACTACTTTACTTATCGTATTCCCTTAAACTACGTAGTTTATCAAGATACATAAATTAATTACTTAGAATCAAGGAACACAGCAGTAATTATTTACTCAAAAATATTAAGTTTCATTCCAAAATCTGCGTAGAAAATCTTACTGAAACATAACAACAGTTATTATTATAGGTTATTAGATAATAACCTACATAGACATGTTGAGTACTTAAAGGAACGGCAGGGATTGACATACTTGCAGTACTAGTTGGAGACTGAAAGGACTCAAAAGGATAAATGTTTCTTAAAAAACCGAGATTATTGGATTGAGTTCTGGGAAAGATGCTACAGAATGGTTTTCCTTTTCTTTTTTAGGCCTTTATTTCTTTTACCTGAGAAGTCAGGGAGCAATTAGCAGATTTTTATCTTGTAGGGTCGATTTTTAAAGATAAAAAGCACGTTTAATTCTACTTTCGTTCTCTCATGTTAAGCTCTGAAACTTACTACAATTTTTACTTATCAATCTTTTTTTATATATGCAGAGAAATGAGGGTGTGAAGTGGTCCACTCAGCTACTTTAGAATAATTGAATGGCTTTTTGAATAAGTGCGTTGCAACTCGGCCGTGGAAAAGGGCAACAGAGGTTGTTAGTATTGGCCCTGAGTTTGATGTACTCTTACACACTAACCAACCAAGCATGTCAACAACAAACTCCAACTTGACGAAAGGGCCGGCAAGTGTTGGCCCGTGTTTATTAACCAAATTGGTTCACAGTTTACTAACCGAGTCGGTCAATATAGGAAGATAGTCCTCTTAAAAACCGCTTTGAGGTCTTTGACAGTTATAATTACTGAAATTTTGTTTGTTTTTACTTTAAAAAAAACAAAGATAGATATCACCATAGATGATGTATTTTTTAAAAGTGAAAATATATCAGCCGCGTTTAGCGACTTTTGGTAGGGATAAACTTGTGGCATCCCGTCAGCAACATGCTCGAGACTGGCAACACCTAGGACCCTGTGCATGAGTTATACAATTTCTTTTAATAAATTTTAGTTTAATGATTAGAATCCCATAGATTTAAGAATATTTATGTTTATCTAAAAAATCTTTTATTAGTTGTACTATTGGTACTTATAATAACTTGGAAAATAAATAACTGGTTAAACTTTTCGTTTCGCATAAAATATTTTATTTGTAATAGTTAAATGTCTTGTTTTATGAAATTATTGTAAGTACAAATGATCTGAATATTCTTGAACTGAACGATAATAATAATGCTTTTTTTTTTCTTTTTTTTAAATTTATTTATTGATATTTACAACTGTATAAAAAAAAAATACATCTAGTAAATGGGCTAAGCCATTGGAAGCTAGGTTTAAAACCAGAGGGTTTGAGTGGAAATGAAGTTTGTTATGAAAGGATAGATAGCGGCTTCGGGCCAAATCAGCAACAAATGGGACATTAAGGTCGTTATGGATGATTTTATTCTTAACAAAATAAGGAGCATTAAGGATTTTACGAAGGATTTTGGATTGTAGGGATTGGATACGAGAGGAATTCGATGGCTTAGTGGAGCCCCAAAGCTCTACTCCGTAGGTCCAAATAGGTCGTATGATGGTCATGTAGATGAGTCTTTTGTAATTAATTGGGAGCTTAGAGCGTTTGTCTAGTAAGTGTTGAAGTAGCCTGAAACGTCGAGCGGTTTCTTGTCTTTTCAGTCTCGTGTGAGGATTCCAGGTTAATCGTTTGTCAAGATGCAACCCTAAGTATCGGATCTGTTCTACAGGCACCAGTGGGATATTATTAAAGGATACTGAAGGGCAGGAAGTCATTGGTTTACGACGTAAGGTAAAAGTGATTTGATGCGATTTTTGAGAGTTTATTTTAATTCTCCAGTTTTGACACCATTCTTCAAGATCAGTGATATGGGATTGGAGGGTTTGGGATGCAATAATTGGATTGGTGTTGACAGATAATACACATGTATCATCAGCATACGTGGTAAGGATAGTATTAGGATGAGTTGGGATGTCAGCTGTATAAACTGTATAAAGGATTGGGCCAAGGATGCTACCTTGAATAATAATGCTAAAGATGAAAAATAAATCTACGCAAATACAAATAAAAGCTACATATATATAATATAGCTTTTGATCTAGAGATAAAAAAATAACATAATTTGTCTAAAGTATTGAGTTTTCATTTCTCATGAAATGAATGATGAATGATGAATTTCATAATGACACTGTGAGTCATTACAGCCTATTTAAATTTTGTTTTAAAGGTTTCTTCAGTTCCAGGCTTCCTTCAACTAAATATTTCTTTTATTCCGTTGTTCCATATTCTTTAATCTTATACAAATTCTTCTGTGAGACCATGACCATGCATACTTTTCTTCTACCATCTTTTTCCTGGCCTTCCTCACCGTTTCCTTCTTTTAGCAATCGGATTGAAAATTATGTTGGGCAACTTTCCTCCTTCGTTCTTCTGAGATGACCAGGAATACTTTCATTCCATGAGGACTGTACTATTCTAATATTTTTGTTATCTATGTTCTGGAGGACGTTTTGTTGTGTTTGCTTTCGTTCCCTCCTCCAATAGTCTATCTCAATGGCATGTTGCATTTTTCCTATAGCAGCGCTTATTCCATCATTATCATTTGTTGTCTAATATAAGAGAAATATTTAGAAATTAAATTGGAATTTTCCAATCATATCGTGAGTGTTTTTTTATTTTGGTCCGCGTATAAATTAGGGTAGTTATATGTAATAAACTTGATAGGTAAAAAAAGTTAAACTCTTGTGGAACTTGTAACATTTTTGTCAACAATGAAGTAATCATTAGATAAAAGAAAAATTTAAAATCAAACCACGCGCTCATGAAACAAGAATTGTTGACAACCGCCATCCCTAATGTCATAAAAAAAAATGTTCTGAAAAAATATATTAGGTTACTTTGTACACCCCGGTTTTGTGCAAGTGAAACCAGGCTGGATGCTGACACCTCTTTTCAAACCCTAAACAAAACAGTCGCTCCAAATTTATTCATCCCTTCTCCGTACCAACAACACGCTTTTCATTTTCACCGGATTCCGGTGAAAAAAAAGGTTGTTGTTCCTGGATCTGTGTATGAAATCGTTTTTAATTCTCGTTTCCTTTCATTTCCCAGCTGTAGGAATCCGAAAATCTGTTTTGTAGTTGTTCGATGACTTAAGTAAAAAAAACGAGCTGCAACGGGTTAAGACATTGCAATATATTTTTCTTTTAAGTATTTTTTTCTAGAAAAATTTTATTTTATAGAAAATATTTATTTTTGATTGATTCCTTTAAAAATATTTGAAATTTATTTAATATCATGGTATTCGTTTCAGAGATTTACGCGTCCAGTTGAGTTACAACAAGTTTTAACTGTTTATTCGTTTCATTTTTAATATTTTTGAAATGATGGGAAATGATTACCGAAATCTACTCATTACCCATAATTACATTCTCTTTTCCATATTAAAACTAACGCAAATTACTGTTTTTGGAAAATATAAAAAATTAAACTGATAAACAGTTAAAACTTCTTGATACTCAACTCAAAGCGACAACCTGCGGAACAAATACCTATATTTCTGATTAATGTATTGGTAAATCTACTTGTGTTTAATAATGTGGGTTCTTCTCTAAAATTGTGAAAATAAAATAACCAAATTACAGTAGCTGTTTCTGAAAAAATAAGAATTATCTATACAGGTTTGCTGTTTCTAACCATTTGGTTCTCAAACTATGTAGTTATCAAACTATTTAGTTAGAAAAGTTTGAATTTTTTTTTTGAAATATCGGATTAGTTGCGGCTGATCCCAAACGCTTATCATAGTTTGAGAACCAAATGGTAAGAAACAGCAAACCTTATATAATTCGTACTTTTTCAGAAACAGCTACTGTAATTTGGTTAATAATGTGTTAATGGTAATAATGGGGGTTTTTCTCTAAAATTTTGAAAATGAAATAACCAAATTACAGTAGCTGTTTCTGAAAAAATACGAATTATCTAAGGTTTGCAGTTTCTTACCATTTAGTTCTCAAATTATGATATGCGTTTGGGATCAGCAGCAACTAATCCGATATTTAAAACAAAAATTCAAATTTTTCTTACTAAATAGTTGGATAACTACATAGTTGATAACCAAATGGTAAGGAACAGCAAACCTGTATAGATAATTCGTATTTTTTTAGAAACAGCTACTGTAATTTGGTTATTTTATTTTCAAAATTTTAGAGAAGAACCCAGAAATATAGGTATTTGTTCCGCAGGTTGTCGCTTCGAGTTGAGTTACAAGTTTTAACTGTTTATTAGTTTATTTTTTTATATTTTCCAAAAATGCAGTAATCGTTAGTTTTAATATTGAAAAGAGAATGTAATTATGGGTAATGAGTAGATTTCGGTAATTATTTTCCCATTATTTCAAAAATATTAAAAATGAAGCGAATAAACAGTTAAAGCATGTTGTAACTCTTTAGAATAACAAACATAAATAGAAAAACACTTACTATAAATCTGGCAAGAAGGCCACATAATAAAAATCATAAAATATAAAGCATAATTATAAAAATGAAGACATTTTGCCTAACGCGACACATTGCCGCCTTTTTTCTCATGGTTTTAGTCCGGTTCTGAACCTGAAGTTTCGGGAGCATAAAATTGTTTGACTAAACGAGCGATAAATATGATAAAGAAAATTTTTAAATTTCGGGGTTATCCGCTTTTGATCCCAAACGCCTCATATTATCTTATATAAAAATGAGGTTGCTTTTCGTTTAAAATAATCTATAATGGCCAAGTTTTTAAACCCTTGTATTCTTTAATACTTTAACAACATTAATCAGAAGCTTTTGAACTATTATCCATACGAATAAAGGATTATAAATTAAAAATGATTAAAGGAGGAGTTTTATGTTATTCCATCTAACTTTATAATTTTCTCATCTTTTGGATAACATAATTTAAGATATCAATTGTGATGAAAGTCTTCCAACATAAAAAATGAAGCAATTTAAAAGAAAAAATACCGTTCTGATCCCTACTAGTACCGATGGTTTATAATGAAAAGATTTAAAAATTAATTTTAATAAATTCAGAAAGAATGGAATAGTTTCATTTGAGTGGAAAAAAAAACTACTCCTTTTGCTTTGTTTGATTTTTGTTATTCGAAACCTGATTTTGTTTCCGATGATTCAGTTCTATTCGAGCTGTCTTTGAATTAATGGCGAATTGGCGGCTAATGGTTTAGCCAGACGTAATTTTACCACTCATTATAACTAGATAAGGTCTCGATTGTTTTTTTATTTTATTTTAATGGTAATGATATAATCGTTTAGTTTATTCATTCAAGCTTTATTTTCGTTTTCGGAATATGATCAGTTAAATATCAAATTCCCTCACTATGTCATTACTGTGATAATTTACTAAGCCGTTAAGCAATTTTCTAAATTCATTATGACTCTTCCAATACATTGAGATCTATATCATTTTAACCAAACCTAGGTCATTTTTAATTTGTGGAAAACACATCAATTAAATGGTGCACTAAAAACATATGATTGAAAAATATCTCTCTCTTATTAGTTCAGTTTATTTAAATTAAATGATTTAACTTTATTATTATAATAATTTAATTAGGAATTTCTAAAATAAATTATCTAAAATAATATTGGACCGATTGGAGTTGCTTCTACTCCTAGGATCACAAAATAACATGGCTTTGTAAATTTATCAGTGGCAAGTAGATTTTGATGTCATTGTGTGATAGATACAAGTAATGTCAAGTTGTAACATTGTTAAAGAGATGTTATGAAAATTGTTTTTATAACTAATCCCTAAAACTTTCAATTTTTATCACAGCCATTATATTGATTAACAGTTTTTCAGTTTAATCAATAATTGCAGTCTCGGGAGGTGTCCCTAAGATTTTTTAAAGGGAGTAAAAAATCCTTGGTTATGCTGTCCTTAGTGAGAAACGTTAAACGGGGATCCCGAGCCTGCACGATGTCAGCTACTCGTTGAAGATCCGTATCCTAATTAAACCTGGATAGGCAAAATTTAGGGCTATCGCCCTATTAGCCACAGCGACGTTGCATACCTAATCTTTAAATGACTTGAAAAAAATGGTTATTCGGATACAACATGGAAACTATGCGTGATAGAAATATAAGACTATTATTATTATTGGTTTAATACAAGAAAGCTTTTTCTGGAAGAATATTTAAATATTTTTTTTATCATTCATCTTTTTTTTACGAGTTAATCGTACTCATAAGTCTCTTCCCCAACTGACAAAAAATAAAGTAAGGTAGCTTCAGCAATTTATTTCAAGATTAACGAATATGGATACGTCGGGTCTAAAAAAAAATAAACTGAAAAAAAAAGGATCCAGGCTTCTAACATTGTTATAACCTTTATTTTTCATTTATCAGTAGGTTTTGGGTATGAATATCGCGATATCACTCATTTATTTTTAATAATAATCTTTTTGAAAATACTTACTTAAAAATAACTACTTTATAAATACAAAAATGTATTTTGTAAATTCTCCTTGAGACCTGTGCGCAACCTCACGTATTAATTGCTCACGACTTAACATTCTTCTCTCTGTGGGCAATAATTTGGTCCAACTGATTATTATCTTCATTTAGAAATATTTCGAAATAGGTTTCCTCATCCAAGTTTGTTATTTTTTTTTTTCGATCCATTGATCATATAACTAATTACATGATTTGGAGAAATATCCTCGAATCATGTAACGAGTAAGCGAAATAACAAATATACTAAATTAAAGCACGATTTTTATTTTAAAAATTATTTTCTGCAATCATCTCTTTCCAAGGGCAATTTAAAATTTGTCTTTCAGGGGAAAATATTAATTTTTAGATTTAAAAAATCAAACCTTTATTTAAGTCGCATCTTAGGATGGCTATTAAATTGACAGTGATTTACCCATTAAATATTCTACATTGAAGAATGGAAATTTTTTACTACTAATAGCAAATCCAGAAAGTATTTAATGAAATATCTGAAGCATTCAAATTAAAATATTTTTTAGTGAAAATATTAATTGTTTCCTTCTTAATCAACTTAAGTTCTCTAACATAACTAAACAGTTACACTTGAATTTAATGTTTTACTTATTATTTTAGTCAATTAACATGACATTGTATTAAATAATATTACCTTTCTACATATCTTGAAATTAGTTTTAGAGTTTTCTGTGTATTGAAAGATATAATATCGTCTACAAGGATTTTATTGCATCTCATTCAATTAGATTTATGGTACGCAAGCGATTTAAAAACAAAAATAACATTCTTTTCTTTTAGAGTAATGTTTATTGGCATAAATCTCCTTCTCCTATTCTCTCCCTCACCCTCTCCCAGAACGCATTATTAAACCCGATCACATGGAAATCCTTGAAAGTTGCAGTCAGTTACCCGTTTCCTAAGAGCTAACGAACTGAGTACTCCTTAACTGGAAACAGGGGAGTCATTAGAAACACGGCGGTCGGAGTAAGAAGTTTATGCGCTAAATCCTGGGGCAAGTTGGCGCCCGAACAACTTAATATGCACACCGATCTACGCACCATTAGACCGTCCTGGTGCTGCAACGTCTAACATCGGTAACTTAGTCAGTTCCTCTCTCTCTCCTGTTGAGTATGTAACTAATCTATTGTTTGAATAATCATTTTAGTTTTGAGGATATTTTTTATAATTATTAATTATATAACTTTAGACATTACATCGTGTTGTCTGTCACATTTTCTAAAATATACCATGCTCTAAAAACTTGCATTTGATGAAAACTAAAGAAAAAATATATTTACTTGTTATTCCAAATAAAAATATATCTATAAGGTATTCTGTTCATCGCAAAAAATGGGTTTATTGTTTGTACATGAATACCTTTACGTAACGGGTAATATTTTTTAATATAAAATATTATTATTCATGTATTACATCAAAAGAAACGATAGTTCTTTGCCATACACGTTGTAAATAATGTTCAGCGGTATTAGATGCTGGCCCGGAGCAATGCCGAGACACATTGACGGGTACATTAATTGTCCGATAATACCCTTGTTAATGCAACCTACGTATCTGTATGAATGGCAATCGCGGTGGTACTAGACGTGCACTGATCGGATCTAATGCGGTCAACCCGTGTTGCTTAGGTGGATACACAAATCCGTTCGAACCTAACTGCATGGGTGGCACAGTGTCAAGTCCGCTAATGGCTTTTCAGGGTAAATATTAATAAGCAGTGGTAAGTGTTTTTCTTTCGTTGGCTTCAATGAGCGAAGAGACCATAGGCGATCACATGCATCACACTTATGTTCGATAGATTGTTGGCTAACGCCGTGGTGACACGTGCACTAGCTGCTGCCCAATGTGTCTTCACAATCGACGAAGAATAGCAAAACAAACTAAGCATTCCTTAATTTATATCGTTATCTCTTACTAAGAATATTTTAATTTAAATTAGCCCACATTTTAAAGCTTTATCTTCTGCCTCACTCTAGTTGACAATTTTATATACAGGGTGTATTAAAAAGAATCATCCGATTTCATAAACTATTCTGTTATTTGAGGTAAATGTGCCAACAACGTACTGTTGGGAAGAGGAAACTCTCAAGTTTTACATGGTTCCCACTAGGTAGCAACAGCGCGCTTGAGTGAACGCCCAATTCAGTTCTAGTGAAAAAGGCGTCAGGACCACAATAAGCGTTTTGTATTCTACGTTTTTCGCAGGGTGAGTCTGTAATAACTCTTCAGCGTGACTTTCGTAATAGGTATGGTGTTGATCCTCCTACATCACAGAGATGTAGAAGATGAATAATTCCGAGAAACAGGTTGTCTGTGTAAAGGCAAATCAGCGGGCCGTCCCAGAGTGTCCGACCAGACGTGGAGCGCGTCCCCCATTGTTTCACACGCAGCCCGCAGAAATCTGTTCACAGCGCTGCTCGACAGCTCAACATGCCTTCGATGTCGGTCTGGCCTGTGATGCGGCGACGATTACACATGCAACCATACAGACTAAGTGCGTAACAAAAAACGCTGTTTGTGGTCCTGACGCCATTTTCACTAGAACTGAAGCGGGCGTTCACTCAAGCGCGCTCTTGTTACCTAGCGGGAACCATATAAAACTTAAGAGTATGATTTTATGGTTCTTTTTGATACACCCTGTATTTAAAAAACAAATTGGAATCTGTGTCCGGCATATATCTGTATTATTTCTGCAACTGGAGTATATTCTTTAAGGACTGGTAAAAAGAAGACGATTTAGCCTTCCAATTGACATTGATGTTTCCAATTGACATTGATATTTCCAATTGACATGTTAAGAAGAGATATAATAATGTTAAAGTGTAAAAATTTCTTTGTAGATAAAAAATCTTTGCTAACCGTCAAGCAAAAAAGTTTATTTTATAAGATTTCCCAGCAGTGGTACAAGCAATGTGGTTATGAACCGTGTTGTCAAGGAAACTCGATAACAAAAGCAGAACAAACTAAATATTCCTTAATTTTTTTTAAACTGGCATAACATCAATTTCTCTAAGGAAGCAGACATAAGTACCCTCAAGTTCTCTTAGCCCTGCCAAGAATAACAAGGCAAATAGAACAAAAAGCGCGTTGTGGAAGAAAGGGAAAGAGGGAGAAGAAAACATAGCGGGAGGGGGGGGGGGGCTAAAAGGCGTAGTGTTGTGCGGACCAGGAGGACGAGGTGGGCACTTGTTAAATGTGTTTGGACAAAGAATCGATCTTCCCAACACAAGTGTCGCTCCTTCGCTACTCCAGAGGATTAGATATTTTCCACCGCCAGTTCAAATTTATATTTTCATTATCTCTTACTAAGGGAAGATTGGAAGGAGTGTCGTAAAATTTGAATTTAAATTAGGCCGCTTTTAAACCTTCGTATTCTGCCTCACTCTAGCCTCCGTTAACCATGTAATTTTTTAAATTGGTTAATTTTTTTGTTTCTTAAAGTGAATCCATTATTTTACTGTATATGGTGAATTATGTTATTGGCATACATCTATATTATTTCTGAACAAAAAATATGAAACTGGAGCTTATTCTTTAGCTGTGGAAAATCCTAGCAAATGAGCCTGATCCCGGACAAATCAATTTCCTGATATATGATATGAATATCTCGAAGAACTTGAGAAGCCAGTCAACCTGACATAGAACCTTAGTGCATCAAGTCCTTTTAAGTTCTTGGCTGTCCAGTTGATGATAGGCGAGTTCAGTTGTAGACTTCATTTTTCCGGATCCCTTCAATGAGTAGGTCCTAGAAGTCTGTAGAAAACTTAATGCATAGTTCAGCAGTCTTTCTTAGTTTTCTATGGAAACACTGCAGTAGATGATGGTGTACCTGTTCGATCGCCAGTTGACATTCGGTGGACGACTTGTAAGATTGTGAATTAACTGAGATTGATATTGATATTGAACAGATCGATATACAAAAGACATTCTTATGAACTAACTAGAAGACTTAATCTTATGTACTATCATTATAACTTATTGACTATATACTACACTAACTTAGAGACTGCTCTCTTACATACTACAAACTAACTACTACATCTCCTCTCTACTCTCTACTCTCTACTCTCTCATATCCTCCTACCTCCTACTCTCTACATTCCCTTACCTTCCTAATCTTAGAGCTAGTGTATATATACACACACATACTCGTGCATGTAAATGAAGAGGGGAGGAAGTTTGCATTGCTGATAACATCGAAGAATTGATGACACTTCCTTATGAAACAATTTTAGGCATTGCCATGTAATTTTAGAATCATTCTCTACCTATGTATTAAACCCAAGACCATTTATGGGATGTTGTGCCACAGTTTTTTTTGTTCCTAGTGCCAAAGATGATTAACTACAAATGTGATATAAGTAAGTAAGGGTAGATTATAACTCAAACCCAGTTATCTCTGTTTATTCAAATAATTAAATATTTATTGTACCGACGATTGTTACCATGCAGTCTTTAGTCTAACATAACAAGGTTTCAAAGCTTTTACCAATATATGGCCAACTGCAGATGGAATACTTTCCTGATCAGAAAAGAACCCTCTCCGATCTCTACACTCGAACACGTTTAGTCCCACACATCTCCTCTTTATCGAATTCCTCCCGGATCTCCGATTCCTAGAGACTCCTTAAATAAGCCGGTTACTAATTAAGTGTTTAGCCATCAAGTGCTCGCGCCGTGAATACTGACTCCAGTCAGATTGTCTCAGTTATGGCTTGTCTTGAATATTAACGATATGCTAACACGATCTAATTCCAGGCCGGGTTTGCCCCCGCTCCATCCTAACACCGCTTAGGTAAACAGTTTCCTTGGGATCGTTTTTCCGATTCAACACATATTTACACTCGGCATTCTTTTACCGACTCCATAACGTACCGTAACGTGTACCGAATACTTGAGTTGCCGTTTATTTTATTTACTTCTAAAGGTGTTTTGTAAGATAATGCCAAAACGACATACTGGTAGTTCGATGACCGTCATCACATCGAGGAAAAGTTATATTCTAGTTTAGTTATATCACATCAAAGAGAAGGTTTATATAAAACATGGTACTGCTTATTGTATTGATTATATATAATCCACCAAAAAAAAAATGCAAACTTGAGTGTGAACATTTGAACTCAAGTACGAAAAATAAAAATAAAAGAAGGAAGGTATCATGACGTGCAGGCTTCGAATTTGACTTGTAAATTATAAAAATTAGAAATCTTGACGCATCTACGTATGCAGCTCAAACAGTCAAACATTTGTTACAAGGCTGTCGTACTCAAGTGACGGAAATTACGACCTTTAAAATTCTTAAGAAATATTTAACTACTAGCACGACGCATGAGCTACAAGGCTCTATTCCGATTCTTAATGAAAATAATTAACCCTACCGAACTTTTAACTTCTAAATTGTATAATTATGTAAATGTATGAAATTTATCCCTAATTAAAGCTGTATATAATTAGCATGTCATACTACTTCATTCTTATTACTTTTTAATATACCGTTAAAGCGTTTCTTGGCCATATGAAATTCAGTTCTACGAAATTTATTTTTGTATCTATGAATTTTGTTATAACTGATGAACATATGAATACAATTTAGCAATATGCACCAGTTTGACGTATCCAATAACTCGTGAAGGTATTCAAATATTTTCAAAAGTAGCATTAGCACGTCGCTAACAACCGTTGATAATGGTACTACAGTTTATCTCAGATTGAGTCGATTCAAATCGAATAATACCATGTCACGGACAATAGGAGATGAATTGACAATAGAATTTGCATTTTGGTAGATTGCAGACTGCTGCTAACATTGAAAACGAATTACACAATGATTAAATTGATTATACGTTGATTAGCCTTACTGTGGTAATGTAAATGTCATTGAAAATAGAGGTTTTTACATTTCTCTCATGCGTGGGAGTCCATTGTCTGTTATTGTTATTTAGTAGGGACTTTGTTCCGTTATAAATAATGAATCATTTATTATTTTTTGTGTATATGACCTCAAAAAAATAAATAAATATATATAAAACCTAACAACTTGAGAACCAATTACTTCTGACATTTAAAAACGTTACATGTTAATACTGTAAATTCTTAAAACCTTTTAATTTTAAGTAAATTAATTTTTATTCTTCACACGGCGCTATGGTACATGGAGGACCTTGCCCTCCTCGACAGTTTGCCTCCACTCTGAGAGATCTCCATGGTCTCACCCTACGAGCCTAAGGTTTCCAAACAGCCCATCCATCGCAGTCTAGGCCTGACTCTTCCTATTTCTCCATCTGGACGTTCCTCCAAGTTCTCGTTTGGGGGACTTTTCCTATCCATTCTGCCCAAACTATTATCTTCGTCCATTTTTAATAGGAGAATTTATAGCAGGTTCCCCAAATGGGTCCATATGACCTTCATTCGTTTTGGTACGGAAACGATTAGATTTTTTGGTTTGGCCATATTCACTTCCAAGAATCTTTCTCTCCCGAGTATTCAGTAACCTCTTCTTCTGATTGGCATGGGTCCACGCCCTCCCACCATTCATAACGATTGGCCGATGTACAGTCTTATATACCCTTATTTGGAATCTTTGGTTTATATTTTTATTTTTTTAATATTCGTTACCGTTCTCGATTCTAGTCTTTATATCATGTACAAATTTTATATCGTCATTTTCAAAACTACATACTATTCCTGTTTCCTTGGCGGAAATCTGATTCAAATCATTGTTCAAGACTAATTAATATTACATAAGGGTATTCTGATAAATGAGAGGTATTAAGTTACTGATTTATGTTCATAAATCATTCAGGAATTTTAACAATAGAAGTACGTTGTTATTTTAATTAAATAAAAAATACTTACCAGTATGATAGCTTCGACCAGAGGGTTGCCCATTGCTCACAGATTTGTAGCTATACTAAACTACGGTGTTATAAACCCACCCTCCTAAATTTAATTACAGAGACAAGGGGCGAAGTTGCTGTTAAATGGCCGAAGCGCGCTGTTTATGAAGAGGCCAGTTGCCGTTAATTATATAACAATCGCCGATAATGGTAGTCCTGTTTTTGGCCCCGTCCTCCTCAGCCTCTTCACACCCCTCTGGGATCTCTCCTGCTCAGGGGGGGGGGGAGAGGACGGTGTTGAGGCGTGACGGCTACTGAATATTATTTTACAATTTTGAAAAAAAAAATTGTTAATTATTCTCCATACAGCATCGAATAAGATTATAAAACTGAACTTGCATACTATATATGATATTATATATGAAGCTTTCAGGATCAAAGTAAAAAAATTAGCTAATTCAGGCAAACATAGCTTTCTGCACCCGAAACTTCAACCATTTCAAATCCATTCAGTCAGATACCATGGCATACAACATATAAGTATAGATTATTTAATTATTTTGTTTTCCTCTTATATTTTCTGATCATTTGATCTTTCAGTTTTTCCTGTCAACAATAGGTGTATTTCCATAGTACCTATACAAACATAGGATATATAATAATTTATTAAATCCTTTTATTCCATTAGGATAAATATGATAATGTAATTTTATATTTTATGTATTTTCCCAATTAAACACAACCTTTAATTTGTTTTTCATTTTTACATTTCTATTATTTTAAATAACTATTACAATAATACAATAAAGTACTGCTAATGAATAATAGTTAACCGATGGGTGAAAGGTCGTGACCCGGGTCACCTATAATTGATTAACAGCAATAATGTTAATTGTTTCGTAACATTACAAATTGATAAAATACATGGAAACAATGCCAGAAAATAACCAATAAAGTGTACACTCTTTTAAAAAGAAAATCACCAAAGCTAGGCTTTTATTAACCATTAGAATTCCACATGCACTTACGTAACCGACGTAGATGGTATTGGTTAAAACTGATATTATTATTATTACATTATATAATCACAATCCATTTCCAAAAAGGTTGATTACAAAAAATTACATCCGAGATAATATACTAAGCAATTAAATTACATATATTGTGTGTGTCTTCTGTCTGTGTCGTCAAGACTTAAATAAGTTTTCCTTTGATAAAGTAAATTTGCAACACATACGATCTCCGAGGCATAATTAAATTTTCGTTAGCAGGTGAAATGCACAAATTGTGCTAAAGATTGGCCTCAGGCAGATACGCGACAGCATATCACTCTTTCAAAAGAAGAACGATACAACTCAAAAATTGGCATATTTCTGTTAAGCCTTCAGTATCTATTGTATTGGCTGAATGTTTTCAGGAATACATTATTTTTCAATAATTATAAAACATATTTATAAACTTAGGAATTATAATTGTAATTCAAATACAACAATTCTAATATTCCATTTCCATTTTTTTTTTTAAATGTCATATTTTGAGCTGTATCATGTTTGAAGTTGAAGCTTTATGGGAATAATTACATAAGTTGAAATAACATTTTTTCAGCGTTTAAAATTTTTTATTGTGATTAATAAACACATTCCACTCTCATTAACAAATGAGAGCGAAAATTATCCCACATAAAAAAAAAAATCTTTAGAGAGGAAAAAACATGTCTGAGAAAAAATGTATTTTTTCCGTCTAGTCGATCCGTTCGTTACTCGAAAATGATCGATTCTGAAAGTAGCAGAATAACTAAAATGTAAACATGTTTGAAATAAATGTATTACAATTTATTTTGTTTAATTGTTAATATAATAACTATTCTTTATGAGATGGAAATGCCAAAATTTCGTCAATCGTGACTGCTCTGCTAAAAATGTTATCCCTTAGGGAGGAGAGAGGCTGGGTGAGGAATGCGCTGGCTGACAGAGGCAAGTACCTTAGACGAATGAAGGACATAGATCTGCCTGAGCTCAGGGTCTTGTTAATGAAGAGGAGTGATTAGCTCAAGTGACGGCATATAACTCACTAGCTAGCAGTTAATCCCCGCTCAAGTAGTCACTTTTTATCCACTTTTTCACAGAATTAGTGTCCGACTTAGCCGCGCGGTCGGGTCAGGATTAATTTTATTTATTGGCCCCTAAAATCGGGGACTTAAATTAGCCTAGTGGGCTTAGCAGACTTGATTAAAAAACTGAAGCCTTTTATACCTCTTCTCAGTTAAAGCACGGCCGTAGCTCTTAAGCTTTTACTAAGCCCGCATGGTTTTTACTGCTATCGCTGTCTCATAATTCCGAATTCTTATCCTCCTAATTTCGGGGTAACCCTACTTTAATGAACTTGTGATGATCAACACATTTTTATTATAACTCCCCACACCCCCCCCCCCCCCAAAAAAAAAAATCATACCTCTTCTTACAAAATCAACCAAAACCAGTTTTTTTTCGTTAGTTTAAAAATATCTTAGAGGAATCCAACATTATGGATTTTTTCCTACAAAAATTTTCATATTGTTATTGTAGAGTTGCAAAAAAAAAAAGAAAAGTCATTCACTGAAAGAACGGGTTCGCTGAGTGACCTGTTTTTGACATATTTAACAAATATAATACTTTTATCATAAGTAGTTATAGTTCGAAAGTTAGCAGATGTGATTTGGCCCCTAAATAATCTGTACCACTACAAATCGTGAAGAGTGTTTCGTACAACATATGGTAGAGATTGAACTGTTCATATGCAAACGATTATGAAGTGATTTGGCAAAGATCACCCCCGACCACCAGATTTTTCCGCAAATAAGGATACACTATAATAGAGGCTAATAGAGTCCAGGAGGATATACAGTTCCAATAGGTTCCATCTATGGCTGTTAAAGAAAATGAACTGTTAAATAAACTCTCCGACACAGCGGGAGTTTGAGCACAGGTCCTTTGCTTTACACACAGAGTTACCTTGCTCTCTACACCCTCAAATAACAAAAAACAAAGTTTATTGAATATACTAAACATTATTATTTAAAAAACAGTTTTCATAAATAACTGGATTCTACTCTGGGTGAAAACTAATCCCAGCAGAAGTCATTGATAAATCATCAAACATTCCTGTGAAATCACAATTGGAGAGGGGTTCTAACCCAATACAAAAACTAATTATCTTTTAAATAGCAAAATAATTTGATTAAAACTAACAGCAGTTGTTGGCAATGTTCCAACACCGGCAAAGAAGCAAACCACTTTAATTCTAAATTTCCATAACGTACTCGAAAGAATTAAACGATATTGAAGAATTGTATTTGGAAATAAGTAGACGATAAATCTTATAAAATTTATTTTTATTTAGAGTATGTTTGCATTTAGTGGATCATTTTTTATCATAAGGTATTATAATATATTATTTTAATGAATCGAAATCTCCCCAAAAATCTTTCCTTTAAAACCATTGTTCATGTTGTACAATTAATGCCTGGAAGCATTGGGGAAGAGGGCAAGCTGTATTGCACTAGTACAGATCTATCCATCAGGCTACCTTGTAATCGTATCTGTTGGGAGAGCTTACTGTGGTCACTCGACAGCACATTGAACCGCAGCTCTTCCGATGAGTACAAAACACCGTCCGATATCCTATCACATTGGAATTGGATTCTAGTAGGGATTTTGAAAATCTTATGCGTATAATCAGTTAAACAACAAGCTGAACAAGTTGTTTTACATTTAAAATTCTCTGTATAGGTATTTTCCTTAGATATTTATTTATGACATCATTATCAAGTAATCGCTAGTATCAGGTACAACATACACAGGATAGTCTGGCAATCCATTGAATCCTGTAAAATTTTTACTTTTGTATAGACTATGTCAATCTTAAAACTTCTAGAAGCCGAGGTGGTTTTCAAAGATAACAGACATCTCAAGTGCACACTGAAATGTGATAATTACATTACTTACATAAAAACGCTACGTACTTAAATAAACATTGAACCAAATATTTATCGATGCCCATGACATATCGCTCCTACAAATGAAAAATGTCATAAATCAAAAAACCTTATATTTCATTAGCCATATTTGGAAACAAAATTAAATCTATATTAATAAAAATGAATCGTCAAATGTGTTGCTAAGCGCGAAACTCGAGAACGGCGTGACCAATTCGTCTATTTTTTTTTTCATATTTTTGCTAAGCAGCAAAGAAGGTTCTTGTGGGAAGAAAAAGTAAAAATGAAGAGGGAAACCTTTGGTGGCCGAAGAACCTTGAAATTGTCTGAGTTATTTCAGTTTTTGGCCTGTATCTCCTAATCGGTGCGTTTTTGAAAAAAACAACAACATAGGTGACCATTTTTAAATTAGTTTAAATTTGCTAAAATTTGAGCCCAACAGCACCTCTGTAGGTCTAATAGTTGTTAGTAAAAGTTTATTTGGGTTTATGTGTCATTAATAAAATAATATAACGAATTTCCTAAAATTTGTTTTTGTTCTTATTTTAATTTTTCAAATATTGTTTATAGTGATTTTTATTGTCTAAAAAATGGAGTTTTTTTACTTAATAAAGATCTGTAATCGTAAGTGTATAATGTCGTAATAAAGGTTGTTATTAAGTTTTCGCTTCTCTCGAAAACCAATTGTGTGTTTATTTGTTGAGTGTGTTTACATTTAGATCCATTCCGCCTATAAGACGCGGGCCCAGCAATTTGGGTCGAAGAACTCGAAACGCTACAAATCAAGCTAATGTTCAATCTAATCGGACTGCACAGCAACGTGAAAAGCGAAATGAAATTGAAAGGATTAGGATATTACTATCAAGTGCAACGCGTCGTTTTCAATCTGCTTTCAGTGTATCACGACCGCCTTTCAGTAACGATGTTTAAGTTGACTACAACTCCTACCGATGCGTTGCCATTGGATCTGCGAACTCAGTTTGAACACATTGCAAGCCATTGAAATACAAAAATGAAGGAAATGGATTGGTTTCAGAAACTGGAAGGGATTCCATACATTTCCTTACACAAAAATATAACAACTGCTTCCAAACGACTTTTTTGGGGCAACAAATACACTTCTCGACTATTGCATGCCAATTTTTATGGGAACAAGACTTACTTTGTTTATTTCTTTTTAAGTTTTGGTGTAAAAATAAAACTTTTCTGTTTAATTTGCTGATACAAGGGAAAATATATCATAAAGCAGATTCGTTGTTGCCGGTGACAGATGTCGACTATAAATCCCTGCTCATGGAATAAAAGAGGCAATACACCAGAAGAAATTGATCAGCGTTGTGCAAATAACAGTTCAGTGAGGAGGTCTATTGTAGAACAATTACAAACTTTGTTTTATCAAAAAAATCAATTGATTTCATTGTTTAAAACTACATTGTATCTTATGCCATCTGGTAATCATAAAATTGTAATTAAACCTGATAAAACTCCTGTAGGAAAACATGCGAGATGTTTCAATGAACCAACAATCGATGAAGTTGCCATTGTAATGGTTGGAGAAATTTTGGAAGTCCTTTGTTTTAGGGAAATAGGACAGTTCAAACGTCTGCCGGGACAGCTAGTATATAATAATGATAACATTTAATCTTTTTATATAAATATTAAATCGTTCATCGCATTCCCATCGCTGCGCTTGAAAAAAATAATAAATAGAATAATATAATCCGTCCGACTTTAGAATGCGACACCCAATTGCTTTTGTATTTCTTTTTCACGCCATGCTTTCAGATATGACCTATAGTGTTGTTATATAAAAATATTGCCGATGTATTAAAAAAAATTGTGTTCAAAAATATTTTTAAATAATAACATAAAACACAATGATTATAAAAGCTCTTGAATAAAAAACACTTACAGGATGCAAAAACTCATTAAAAAAGGACCGTATATGAAATCATTTCATATATCAGAAAACCCTAATTTTTCTATAAGCGTAAATATTTGTTTCATGTGAGTTTAAAAAAAAATAAAAAATGGACATTAGTAAAATCTTTATTTTTTTTTATTTTGACTTATGTCATTATTCCCATAAAACTTCAGATTCAAACATGATGCCAATCAAAATACGACTTTATTAGAAAAAAAAATCATAAAATATCTTAAATCAAGCTTCAACTAATACAATTCCTATTGTAGGCTTAAGGCCGCTACACACGGTCAGTTTGATGTGTCAGTTTGGTCTGTTCACATCGAACTGACAAACCGAGCTGACCGTGTGTAAGCTAAATTGATGTGAGCTCACATCGAAAAAGTGGACTGATGGAATGATGAAAATTCATCATTTCGGCGTGACAAACCGAACTGACGAAAGTCCGAAGTGAGCGTGTGTACCGTCGCGTCAGTTCAGTTGGTCACATTATTTATCTGAGCATGCGTACAGGTGTCGTTTGGATAGACATCACCTTTTCCGTACCTCGTCTGTATTCCTTCATTTTCAAGACCTTGCAGGTCTCTTCTATAATTTCACCAAGTGCTTGAGATGATAGTTGAAAATTTTAGACCCTTCAGTGACCTTCCCGTTGCTAAATAGCGAAGGGTTGCTGTGAGGCGTTCGTGGGGCGTTATTGCTGTACGCATCTTTGTATCTTGTTTCTTAATCAAAAGTGAATAGAAGGTCCAAATACGTTTTTTCGTCCAGCCTCAAGTAATTATGCCAGTCTTTAGGACGAAACTCCTCCAAAATGTTAATATAAGAGTATGTAGCTCGTTTTAAAAGCCATTGGTTAACCCATACATGTCGCTTTATTCCACCCTTTCTCTTTTTCACTACAACACAAGCCACTGCACTATATAGTAATAACAATTCATCGTCCGAAAACATGATGTAAACATAAAATTGAGTTTAATATGTTAAATAGATAACACAAAATACAATAGCACATTGAATTGACACACCAAAGTGAGCGTGTGGATGCGAATGTTGCGTTCAGTTAGAAGTGACAGTTAGAAATGAACGCACCAAACTGACCGTGGGTAGGCCGCATTAACTCAAAAATGTCAACTTTCGAGTTATGTAGTTTTTTTAGCAGCGATGTGTCATTATTTTAATTATGATCGCTTTTCGATGTTTCACTCAGCAGTAATACCGTTTTTTTAATTCCTTAAATTTATAAATATGCATAAGGAAGTAAAATTAATTAGACTATACGCCCAAGGAAAATTTAACTAAATTTTATGGTTAGGAAAAAAATGAAACAAAATAAAAAAAACAACGCAATCTATTATAAATATTTATATGTATGGGGAAATTAAAAACAAAAAAAAACAAAAAACAGAAAAAGAAAAGAGTTTTCCCGGTTTATCTTTTAATTGCCTCAGTTTTTGTAGAGAGAGTGAGTTTATCTTGAGATGGGAGGGCTCTATCTACACTCACTAGGTATAAAACCGGATTTTTAATTTGTTTCATGGCAGGCACAAAACCTTCCATGCCATTGTTATTCTGTCACAGTCACTGCTGTGCCAATTATTATTTTATTTATGGACATTTTTTCTTTTGTACATTGTCCCACAACTCATACGTTATAATTATTATTAAAATATTTATAATAGCGGAGTGGCTAAGTGGTACAGCACTGAGTAGCCATGCCGGAAATCCTGGTTCAAATCCCGCTGCAGGCAGTTACTTATATTTAGTCTGTTTGCGGCGGGAGATGGATCAGATGAGATCTAGGACCCTCCTGGGGCTCACCCAGCCTCTATAAAATATTATAAAAATAGTTTTATATAATAATAATACATCAATAATACACACACAATGTCACTCTTTTTTTTTTTTTTTTTCTAAATCTCCGTTTATTCAAAAATAATATTACACACAATGTCACTCACAAATACACACTCATAATTAACATTTAATAGAAGAAAATGTTTAGATACAGTTTGAGCTATAGTTGAGCCAGTAGGCGATATACTTTAAAAAATTAAAATACCCATGCGGTGGTAGCTACATTGAGTAATAACCCATATATATAATGTGTATATATACATACATACATACACATTAAGATATTGTATCTGCACTCAAAAGTATGTATATTAAATTGCTTTGTCTAAAACAAATAATTAAACCCGGCTAAATTTAATCAAAACCGTACCCGAACCCCTTGAGGAATTGAGTGTAATAAAGTACTCCGTTTTCTAAGGATCAGGATGTTTATAAGCTCGAACAGAAATGTTTATAAATATGTAAGTTATTCAGTCTGAAATTGGCGGGTAATGATTGAAATTTCTGTTTCGCTAAACCCTGTTTTGAGGGATATTTCAGTTTTAATAAAGATTTTCATTATTTAAGAGGAGGAATAAGGTACTTGCTCATTTTATCTTTTCTCTTCTCCTTTTTATTATTTTCTTTCGTCGATTTTCTGGTACAGGCATAATGCGATAAATTCATATTTTAATTTTCAAGATAATTTTTTTATATTTACTTGTATCACTTTTAACTGGGTGCACGATTGGAGATTAATTATGATTCTAGATTTAAATATAAATCTGTTTTATTTATTTGTTTACCTCGATGACTTAATGTTTTTAAAAAAAACGTTGGTCAAATGAATGGTGTTGGAAGCCCTCCACAAGTTGTGTTGCCCTTGATTAGAACAGCATTAACTTTTTATTAAATAAAAACAATATTTCTCAAAAAATAAATTGGCAAATACGAATTCAGTAAGTTGTCTGTCCTGGCAAGCAATATGTAGCTGTTTATCCTGTAATATAATTTCCTTTTTTTGTAAAATCTCATTAATTTTATCAGAAAACTATTACCTGTAAACATTATTGCTTTTGTTACTAATGTATCCCATAATTTTTCCTTTAAAATTTGTGCTAAATATTCCAATTCATTAAAATATATAAAGTTAAGGAAGGAATAAAACAATAAAGGAAAAAAAATGTTTGAATCGATGTATATATATATATATATATATATATATATATATATATATATATATATAATTGTTATGTTTAAAAACGAAACTGACGATAATCCAACATATCAATCAATATCAAAGGATTATTAAGTAATTCGTTAAACATGTAGGTATTAATATATGTTTTTTTAAATATATTGGTTTTTATTATTCGCAGATACAACTTAAAATATTCATAAGGGATTGTCAATTTTTATACAGGTTTTTAATTATGTAAAAATGTAATTATCAGATATTATAAAAAAATGTGTGAAAACTGAATAATGTCAACATGTAAAGATTATAAAGTCCAATCTAAGGGTTTAGTTTGGTTTTTACTGATTTTCTAAATTGTTTAAGATATTTTTGTATATTATAAGGTATTTTAGTAATTAATATTGACAATATACAATAACAAAGTATTAACCCCGTAAAATACATAGTTCAGTTAGTAAAAAAGTGTTTGAAAGATATGTTGTTAAGGAATCCTGAATTAAACATTTTCTTTCATTTTAGTTTCTAATTAATAATTTTGCATCAATTGATGTTAACCTTTTTAGAAAATTCATATATTTTGGATTTTTAAATTATTGCTGAGAATACACCTCCGAAATAATAAATTTATAGAGGTTTGAGTATTATGTGATTGGATTGTTCACGTGGATGCATGTGGTCGATTCCGTTCCAAACAGGTTTTTAAAATATTCATATTGTTATCTTCTTCGCTCCCCGCCTTCCAAATCTGACTTCTTCGGTGAATGCATATTTTTAGAGTTTAAATATTCGGAAAAATCCATACTCTAGCTTTGTCATCCTGGTACCTGAAACAGTTCATTCGAGAGAGAGAGAGAAAATAAAACTTAGAGCTAGTTTTTTTTACAGACTATGAGGTTCTGAAAATTTCAATTTATATATTGATTATAATATATAGTTATAATCCTTATATAATTACAAGCCTTTGAAATTCGATCCTGTATATTCATTTATGTAAATTGTAAATTTTACCAATTTTACTAACGAAGCCTTGTTTTTCTTACCAAAGTGAATATATGTTTTTCATGGCGAAGCATTTATTTATTTGATTTTATATTCCCTCGCCTTTTGAATTTAATGACTTTACTTAGTCTCACCTGTTAAATTTCAATTAATCCTAATTTCAACATTAATTATTAGAGAAAAACACACAGTTATCTTCGATAGAGTTGAAACTACTTACATATTCCTTTACATTATAAATCTAGTGAATATTTAACGAAAGTGTTCTCAGTTAATTTATTCCATGTACTCAAAATGAATTAACATGTACGTGTTATCCTAACATGTTGATGATAAATTTATTAACAGCTTACTGTGTATTAATTAATTATTATTAACTACTTATCATTATTATTTGGATATCATTATTGTTATGGTAATTTATCATTAATTATTATTAGAAGTAACATCTGAGGTTTTTGTATCAATTAAGCATATTCAAAAATTTATCATTCTACTTATAAATAGTATATTTTAATACATACAGTTTTTAAAGCTAAAGAGTTTTAAAAGTATCCCCTAACAGTTAAATAATGTTGGCACAAATAAAGATTTGAACTTATTTTCTTATTTTTGTCAATAGTAAAATATCATATCATAAGTCAATAAAATATTATTATTGTTTGAAATTTATTTAATTTAGCATTTTCATTAATTTTTATAAAGCTTATTTCTACAAGATTAGTTCTTTTTGGATAATTGTTTACCAGTATTTTTCATACAAGTTTTACTAATATGAAAACTTTTGAAAACAAGCACGATGAATAAATATTACATTTAAAAATATCGGTGTACAGCAATCTATCAATGTGTTTATTTAATTTTCAGAACTGTTGTATATTTTAAAATTATAGTATTTAGGATTTTTAAGAAGGCATTATAAAATACCATGATAGCTTGTTCAAAGCATATTTAACATTTTTACCAGCATGTCCCTTAAGTAGTATTACCCTGTATAACCATAAGTAAAGAAATAGAAAAACTGTCCTACCTCCGTACATTTAGTTGGCATGTCAGCTTAATCGATATATAAATCCATTTAGTTTATATTTTTTCAATTAATATATAAATATGAAAAAAAAATTGTATATAATAAACCTACTATTTCAGTACATACATATATCTGCACAGTTGTATTTTCCTTACAAAATATGGTTATTCATCATTATTAATTATTAGAAAGAATATATGATTCTTTATTTCTATCCAAAAATGTAAAAAATATATTCTATTTCAGTATGTTAATCATACTACTGATAAATAGTATCATAGTACATACTATTTATAAAGCTAATTTACAATGGAAGAACTCCACAATCATGTTCCATAAACCATTTACTGTCAGTGAAACCTCATCGTATAGTCGGATGATCTGGTCCTTGGAAAAAATATGAAGAAATACTCAAATATATCCTAATAGTAATCAAATCGCAAAAAAATCTCTATAGATCAGTTTGGTTTCCGCTAGACTTTCCCTGGACTAGTTCTTCGAGTAGTTGACCATACATCATTTGAACTTGTAGGTAAGGTTTTTCATTACAATTAAAATTTTACGAAATGGGTTTAAGGCAAAAGTATAAGCATGACCATATATATTTATTTTATTGAACATTGGTAACTGTTATTAAGTTGATACAAAATGCTTAATATGGCATGCTAATAAAGATTTTTTCAATTCTTGTTTATTTCAGGTCATTATATGCAGGCGTGGAAGCGAGGGATCGCCATCCTGACGGCAGGTAGTGTCAAGGTTAGTCCAGATGAGAGATTTCGGCTCGTCGACGGCTACAACCTGGAGATCAGAGATGTCCAGACACAAGACGCTGGGGACTACGTCTGCCAAATAGCCACGCTACAGCCACAGGAGATTACTCACACGGTGGAAATTTTAGGTAAGTGGATAGAATATATATTGGCTGTTGTTATCAAAGGCTATTGGCTTTGGTTTTGTTAGCCCTTAAAGCGCGAGGGACTCTTGGGCGATTCTGTTCAGAGAGATTACCCACGATGAGCACTTAGCATTGGTGTGGGCTGAATACTTTTAACTCGTGCTCACATACTAGGGACTGTCAAGGGTTCCAATGCGGGTCGATACGTAGCTTTCTATAAATATAATTGATTATATTCTACAAACTGTTGCCTCCTAATTTAGATTTTACTTTTGACTTTCACTCGGACCATTTTATTCTCCACCGTATACATCTCAAGAAAGTTTATATCATGAAATTTACACAATTAGTTTTTAGGTTTATATTGTATTCAATTAAATATCAGATATTATTAAAAATATGTTTTGAATATTTTTAAAACTATAACTAATTAATCTATGTGCAAACCGAACTTGTGAATGTTGAGCTTGATTATGACAAAACTACTTCCGTGCGTACTCTATGGATTAGAAACGGTACGTTTTTATAAAATATAAGGTATAAATATCTTTAATTTTTATTTAGCTATTGATAGATTCCCATATTATAAATATAAGTTTTGCTAAACAAAATTAATTAAAATTTCAATTAAATTAAAACACGAGGTATTTAATTGACTTTCCCTGAGTTTCTCTTCCAGCCTGACAAGTCGTTTATATCTGTCACCTTTTCTTTACAACAATAGTAATAATTCAAAGGTAATCCAGCAAATCGGCGAAACTTAGGATGCCTACTATACAAAAGTATGTCTTAGGCATCTATACATCAAAATATAAATTAATAAATTGTGAAAGGTAAGCATGTATTTCAAATCATAAAAAATATATTATTAGAAGAATATGAAACTGTAGAAATATCATTTTATATTTACCTTATCACTCCTCTTTGCTTCAAGGAAACATAGATTTTGGCACATATATATATAACACTGGATTCGTAGATGTAATTTCATTATATATGAAATAATGATAAAATTTGCTTTCAGAAATACAATGAATATCTTTGTAAAAAATGTCTTATGGCCTTTTATCAGTTTAAGAAAAAAAATACGAAAAAAATCATTAAATTACAAAGAGATAATATAGAATAATAAGGACGAATTTCATTCATACATAATTATAAATAGTTAATCAGAATAATTATAATTTATATATGTTTTGATAAGACCGAATACCTGGCAGAGAAGCCACAGACCTTCATATTAGCGGGAATATATGCAAGCGGGTGGACTCCTTCAAATACTTTAGGTCAACAATAGACGGGAACGGCAAGTCGGAACCCGAAGTTAGGAGGAGAGTTGACATAGCAAGAAGGGTGACTAGAATGTTGCACCCAGTTCTCTGAAACACAGTTATCTAAACGGACAACAAACGGACGGCGTATTTTCAGAAGTATTGTTGAGCCCTCCATCAGCTCAGGAAGATCCAGAGGCCTGGACACTTAACCCGGGACTCTACTCCAGATTACAAGCTGTACAGATGGACATTTGGAGGAGATGCCTGAGGATCACTCCCTTATATTTTTTGTGATTATCGACCTTCAAACATAGTGTTTGTTCCGACCGCGACCATCCCCAAGACTAGTGAGATATTTTACGTAACCCCGTTTCATTTAATAAGCATGAGAATATACGTCAGCACCTAAAAGGATATTTAAATTCAATTTAGCATTAAGCAACATTTTTGTTAGGTGTTATTTTTTTTTTAATTATAACAGTTTAGGGTATAATTATACAGTTATGCAGTACATAAAAAAAAAAAGTTATAGTATATGTTGTAGCTTCGAGTTCAGTTAGAACTTGTTTTAAATATGTATTCGTTTCATTTTTTAAATTTTCTAATATTAAATACATAAATACAAGTTATCGTGAGCTAATGCATGAAAAAGGGAGTGTAATTATGGGTAATGAGTATATTTCGGTGATCATTCCATCAAGAAATAAAAGTTTCAACCAACAATTCAAAGTTTAGATGATGTATGTATCTTGAAACGTTCCTTTCGAGATGAAATGACAACCGACGTATACAAAATTTCCCATAATTACATTATCTTCTCCATACTCGTGATAACATGTATTTTTGGAAAATTTTAAAAATGAATATGAATGAAAAGTTATAACACATTGTGACTCAACTGAAAGCGACAACCTGCGGAATAAATACTCAATTTTTAAAATTCATTTACAAATTATTGGAATTGTTACATTAATTTAATAATATTAATATATAATTTAAAATAAAATGGCAAACAATTTACTTCAACATATCTCGACTATTGGATTAGCCCAGGGATGCATTACTGGTATCGTTCATTGTCTTATCCAGACATCGGACTCCTCTGGGAGTTCCAGCTCGGTGAAGACATCCCCGAAGGCCCTCCAGATTTACATCCCGCTCAGGAAGTGGCGTGGATATGGAAATCGCCCCGTGCCCTGGAGATATCTCCGCGCCTTCCTGTGCAAGACAGTCCTGATGGAGTAGGCGCAGTTCAAGAAGCTGCGTTTATCGCTAAACGTACTAAATATTTCTCTGTTCTCGATATAATAGCCTAGCCTGCTCCGATACGTGCACAATGCTTCGCGGTAATAAATTGTCGTTATTACTCGGAAAATAAGGTCAAGAGGCTTTAGGGTTTTTGAGGTGGCGCGTCCATTGCCTCCTAATATGTTGCTCCCACGTAAAGAAATATTGCGACCATAGAATTCTAGTCGATTTTTTACATCCTCGAGACACGTAATGCATGTAGGATGGCTTCCTACCCGTTCGTTCCAAGCTCACATTTCATTTTTGTATCAGATTCACTGCTTTGTAATTCGACTATGTATGTGCAGAGCTGTTTGAGACGTGAGTTATATATTCGTGTTCTCTTTCTGTTTTTGTTTATGTATGTGTTTTATTCGAATTTTAGTTAAATAATATAAAATATTTTCATTTTCAGAGCAAAATTATTTGTTAGGAGGATTTCTGTGTAATCTTAGTTTTCTGATTCGCCTAAAATAATGTGATTCATTAAATTTTTTTTTCATTTCCTTCATTTTAGGGGAAATCTGTATCAAGAATATGAATCACAGATTATTTTACGAACTGTTTTTTATTTTTATTTTATTTAAAATTAAAAATATTAAGTTAATTATTATTGAAGAAAACTTAACTTCACAAATATTTTTCTTACAAAAATTAGTTATTTAAATGGATATACCACTTATATTATTAGGATAACTTCTTTTTGATATTATCCAAAAATATTATACAATAACTTAGTATAGGAGTTAGTTATGAATTGTTTACTAATTAATTGTGACTTCAAGTAAACCGATTACTTTGGAACAAATATCTTAGCCTTGATTTCCGCTGATAGCTAAAAACTAGAGAACAGGGGCGCTTAGTGTACATAGTGTTGAGTTTCTATTAGGTTTCAAATCCGGCTATTGCAGATAAATTATTTAATCTATTAACAGCCACCGATAGACTCTGAGAGATCTACTAAGCGTCCTGGGCTGATTGAGCCTTAAGTGAGTACACTTAAATGGGAAAAACCAGGCGGTTGATCGGAATTTGCCTAATCACCTCCCAGCACAACCGTCACCCTAGAAACAGTATGGGTCGCAGGAATCATTTATAGGATTATTATATTAACTAAAAACGTATTAGGATTCGATTTAGATTTTTGTGAGCAACTTTCAATGGATCAACTCGTTTCAGACCCCCCTGGATTGTTTGTGTGCCATAATTATCTCTTGGAAAAGTGGTTATTGAGCTTGGCTTAAAAATGACCAATCCATCGAAACTATTTTGTACTTACTTGCTTAATATAAAGATATTTAAATAATCTTATATCAAGAACGTCCTTCTAAAGTTACAATGAAACAATTGTGTCGTAAAAAAAAATTAAAATATTTGCATTAGTTTGCTGCGGAAAAAATCTGCGGAAATGATTGTAGTTAGGTGAAAATTCCTATTTGCATTTTTCATAGGATTTCAAACCCTGCAATTATAGTTCACCTTTGTTTTTTCACTTTATTACTGGATTACGATGCATCTTTTGGATAATGAGTCGTCGTTTGAATCATTAAATGCATATAAATATATAAATTATTAATTGGACAAATTTTAACGAAGATACAGTATACAATTTTAATTTTATTTTAATTTCAACCAAAGATGTAAATAAAATTGTGTGTGGGTGGATCCCCTAGATCATTTTTTATTCATAGTTACTTTAATAATTGAAAATTAATTGCCACGAGTTCTTCAATTTAAGATGAGAAGTTATTTTATTATAAAACAGATTTCTCAGAATTGTTTGCCTTCACTGTTTACTTTGATCTTCTTTATTTTGTTTCAACTCCGGACAAATTCAAAGTTTTCCGCAAAAACCTGAATAAATAATAACGAATTATTCGCCTGTGTGAAGAGCATTCTTAGCAAGTTCCTTGAACAAAATGAAAAGATTTCATTCTTCACTGGCTCTTTTATTCAGGACAGAACTCTTTAAAGTTAGCCAAATGATTCCTGCCCCCTTTGTAGTTAGGTCTCAAGAATTAGGAAGAGTTTCATCATTGAAAGTTATTTTTGTGAGTGCCCATTGACCCGTCTAATTTTTAAACGTTTCAGCAAAACTTCAATCCATCAGTCTGAACAGTCTGCTTGGGAGTAATAACTCTTTTGAATATCTTCTTCGTGTATTTTTGGAATTGGATGTTTATGTTTATTCACTCAATGTCACTTAATGCTGTTATGGCTAATGGACGATCCTGAGTTCAAACTTCTGCATATCCAGGTATAATTAGAATAGCTATCTTTGACGAGTACTTTGCATTGACAGTAATTTTAATCATCCCCTGTCATGTATCTTCTATAATATACTTTTAAATACCTTTATGTTAATTATATTTTATGATTCATTTCTATAATTCAATTCCCCGTCTATTATAACTCTTTTACAATTATTATTTTATCTGGTCTAACACATCTACAATTAACCAGTAAATTCTTCCATAATTAAGCATTAAATAATAATGATGTCATTTATTCTATATTTTGTAACAATATTTCTATTATCTATTTTCCTCTTACAATATTTGATCAACAGTATTTCATCTTACAGTATTTCACCATCTCTATTACCTTCTTTATAACTTATTTGATAATAATCAACAATTATTAACATTGCTTTGTATATTTATCTAAACGCCCCCCCCCCATCTTTATGTTTTATTACTCAGGAACATATGTATACCTTGATGCATATAGGTATATTTAAGATTTATAACGTATAATTTTAATTTTTCTGTATTTTGTATATTTAGCCCTGAAGAAGACCTCCAATGTGGGTCGAAATGTTGGCTTTCCAATAAACCGTTCTCCCTGTATTTTTTACTTATATAATATTTTTTACATCCACCCGGACCATTTTCTTATTCATATATATTCGGTCAACTAATATTATAAATAAATGAATAAAATATTATTCAAGACGTCTATAATATTGTTTTAATTTAATCAAATCTGTTTAGTATGTTCTTTCTAACGGATTTCACGATCTATTTTCCATGATGTTACCATATAACTCATCAGTGCCCAGATTCCCCATCCATGTCAGGACGCGTAGGACAACACAGGGCTCGGTATAAGAAAGCCGCCGAGCGCTGATCTGTCTCTGCCCGTCATCCTTCCGTCGATTTGTCATTTTTCCTTTTCCCCAACGCCCATTACTCGCCATGTTTGCGCCTCCTGGGGCCTGTCAACGCTCGGAAATATTTTGTCTTCCCTTGTCAACGTCGCATACAACTGATTCAGTGGGTGTATTGGCCGTGGAATCTTTCCAGTGAACATCTGAACCCTAAAGCCTAATGGAAAATCATTTCAAGGCGACTAGAAAGATTTACGTTTTCTGTCATTACATATATTGAAAACTCGTTTCAAAATATGTAATCATCCAGATTTATTCTTTTAAACTAAAATGTGTTTAAAAAATGTAGCTAGATTCGTAGGGTTACTGATCTCGAGAATATACGCTTCGGATCGTATTTTTTTTTTTATTCTGTAAGTAACCTTGAAACGTCTATTTTAATAAAAACAGGACGCACTTGAGGCTCACACATCCTGTTTAAAATGGATACTGCTAACCCTCAAAAGGTGCGGTGGGGTTAGGGCCGAGCCCAGGATGCTTTGATGCACCCGCATGCCCCAAAATTATCTTCAAGGGTTAAGACTTTGAGTACCTGTCCTGCCAGTCGTATTCCAGCTGTGGACGAGAGGGTTTCATTACAAAAGGTAAGTCAATTGTCTTTGATACCCGCACTCCGCGAATATTCTATAGGTTGAAGAAAACGCCACAGTACCGCGTTTTGTAATAGATGTCTTTATTTAGTAATTGTCTTATCTATTACTATTAATTCGACTATAAATTTCCATAGTTAATATAGAGAAAACTACTAGTTATGGACACCCCCACCAGTATTGAAAACCCTTAATTTAAAATGCCAACAATAATTGGTGTTGGTGATGAGATCCCTTCATCTTCATATGAACCACCTCAGAAGACCCCATTTAATATTTTCTAAGGGATTAACCAATCACCAGGTCAATAGATGTCGATTATTTGATTTTTTCATTTAATAGTATGATTATTGCGTTTTTCAGGGAAATCATTTAATTATTATATTTTATGAATATGCTCATTTAAATTTTAAATTATTCCTAATGCCAATGTGCTTTGATATCGCCAAATAGAAAAATTTCATACATAATGTTTATATGTTATCTTTTTGATATTAGATTCATATAATTGATTCATATAACTCAACGTTTTAAAATTTATGTAGTTGTTTGTATTTTTATTATTAATTTATATTTACGATTACTTTTGATAAATAATGATTTCAATTAGTGTCTTGAACTGTATCAATTGAGGAAATATGAAACAAGGTTGCTTAAATATATTCCATTTATGTATTTTATGAATAATACCACATTTTATAATGATGGGATTCAAGAGTATTGGAGAATAAAATGATATTTTATCTAGAATGTAATATAAAAAAAAAAAATTTTTCTAAATTAGTAGGTATCTGTTTACGGTCATTGCATGTACACCATCATTTTGAAGGATTAAGTGAGGGTACTTTCGATATTGTAATCAAACTTAGAATGGATAAGTCGCAATTACTGGGTAAATGAAAGATTTGACAAAGTAACTGACTGATCAACTCTAGAATATTGAATAAAATAATGAAGAGGATGTTTTTATAAAGCTCTTAAACTTCTGTACTTTAGTGTTTCTACCACATTGTTTGGAAATTGTTATCAAACGGATAGGAAATATTTCCAAGAAAGATAATGGAGGGAAGCCCGAACTGGGAAGAAGAGGTAGACCCAGGCGGCGGTGGCTGGAAGATGTCGAGGCTGACCTAAGGATTCTAGAACTGCGATCGCTCTGAGTGGAGGAGAAATGTTGAGGAGACCAGGGGTCCGTAGCGCCGTCAGAGAAAGATTATATTATACGAAACAGAAAGTTAATAATATTCTTTTGAGGATATGTTTCCTGAAAATGTTTAAACTATAGTCATTATGGTTACTGAAATGTTCATAAGACCTAACAACTGAGTTGAAACTGTAGATACAAACACCGAGTATATTCTTAGTTCAGGATAAATAACTAATATTTATAATAACCATATAAAAAATAACTATCATTTGTTAAACATAGCAATTATATGTTTGGATGGCGTTTAAGCGAATCATGAAAGACATATTCATATACACCAAGTGTGTAAATCGTGTATACCTATGAGTACATTCATCAAGATTATCCATAGTGATAACATATATCAAATCTTTATCAATAACTAAATAGAAGTTCGATATGTGGGGCGTGCTCATTAAAAAATCCAAAGCGAAACAGATGAGGATTTGAACAGTGTTTGTAGTCTACCATTTTATTTTGATTAGGCATTATTATTAAGTGCTTTCTTTATTACTGTGTACGTTCTGCAGCGTGGGTTTATTTATTTATGTTTCATCTACCATATGAGTTTATAATGACATCAAAGTGACCGTAAAACCGTAAATTTGGTAAATGCAAATTATGGTATACTAACTTCCTCTAATAATAATCATCGAAGTAGGGGTTCCCGCTGATGATAACGATTCAATAAATAAATATATCAATGGAGTAATTATAGTATATCGGTTCTTGCAATAAAAAATACGGAATGGGAAAGCAATGGGGACTGGTAAAGGGTAAAATTATTGCCTGAAAACCTTTTTATATTCCACCTACCACTTGTAGTTTACGTTCATAAACTGTAAACATTAAAAAAATACTTAAGTTTGTATTATTACTTATTCGAGTTAAATTAAATTTGGGGTAGAATTATTTCATTTTTATAGGCTATTAGCAGGAATCATTTATGTGGAAATTTAGTGGCAATCAACAATGGTTGACAGATAATTCTGACAGGAATAATTCTACGAGCATTACATTAGAGTTTTTTTTCTACTTTCCTGTTATAATTTCTGATTAATTTAGCCTAAAGGGCACATGGACAATGATTGTGTACAGTTTCTAACAGTCATTCTTGGACAATTTATTTCATTAAATATCAACAGATATAAACTACAAAAAAATTGTTGGTAAGGAGTTAGTCTTAGGATATTATTAGGATTAGCAATGAACGGATGAATTTACACAGTAAAAATATTATGTAAGCTTCAGAAGTAAATAGGTATGTACTCCATTAACCAATTGAGCACCAACTTTAAAGAGTACGTGTATGGACCAATACTCTAACTTATATAATTGTCTCATATTACATCAACAGTAAATTATCTGCAAGAACCGGCCTTTACTTGGACCTATAACATAAGAGATCAATGATTTAGTAGTAAGTTAATAAAGAAAGATAAATGAATAAAGGAAAATGGGTTAATTACAAGAAGCATACTTACTCTGACAAACATATGATAACGTACATAATAACACTTCTCGTACGCTTTTAGGAGGAAAACGATATGAAGATTCTTGGTGGATTTGTGTATTCAAGAACTAAATAAACTTAAGCATAGTAAAAAACAACATCGAGTGATTATAATTGATTGAAGCTTGCGCATCCAATAGTCTCTATAAAGAATCAATCGCGATGATTTTAAGGACACTTTACGAAGGAAACACGTGTAAGCACTCCCTTAGATAAACATAGGCAAAATGTAGATATTATTAAAAAGATAGACTAAAATATTTTTTACATATGCTGTTGATTGAGAAAATAAGCCATAATAAGAACAATTGAATCACCGAGTGGAAACAGGAAATAACTCGATTTTTGCGGTAAAATAAACCGAGCCATTTTTCTTATCATGTGTAGGCAAATTTACTGAGCAGAAAAAGGGAATATCTCAATAGCTCTAGACCATTTAAAATCAACAGGTTGTCTGTAAAAGGGAACTTTAAAATAAATAAATAGTTCCTACGTCCTAAAAGTACAAAATAATGTTGTAATGTATATATTAAGATTTTCCATGTATGAAAGTATATTTTTCATGTTAAATGTTATTTTATAAGATCAACATAAATTTATTTAAACAATTTTTTTGCGTTTCTGAAAAAACAGGTTTCAGTCACTTATTCCCTTTTTCCACTCTGTGGTTTAATTTAATTTAATTTAAAAAAAAAAAGGAAAACCTCAAGCTTTAAGATGAAAATATCTGATTAGGAAGGATTAGATGGGTGCGTCCCATTGCGTCAATAAACTTAACGCTCGAATACAAAGGGCAAAAAACGAGCAATAGATCAGAGGAATTCCGGACGAGATTGGACGCGGCAATATTTTAACATTTCAGATTATGCTGATGATACATGTGTATTATCAGTCAACACCAATCCAGTTATTGTATCCCAAAGCATCCAATCGCATATCCCCGAACTTGAAGAATGGTGTCAAAACTGGAGTATTAAAATAAATTTTCAAAAATCCCATCAAATCACTTTTACCTTACGTCGTAAACCAATGACTTCCTGCCCTTCAGTATCCTTTAATAATATCCCACTTGTGCCTGTAGAACAGATCCGATACTTAGGGTTGCATCTCGACAAACGATTAACCTGGAATCCTCATACAAGACTGAAAAGACAAGCAACCGCTCGACGTTTCAGGCTACTTCAACACTTACTAGACAAACGCTCTAAGCTCCCAATTAATTACAAAAGACTCATTTACAAGACAGTTATCAGACCTATTTGGACAAACGGAGTCAAGCTTTGGGGCTCTACTAAACCATCCAATTCATCTCGTATCCAATCCTTACAATCCAAAATCCTTCGTAAAATCCTCAATGCTCCTTATTATGTCACAAACAAACTCATCCATCATGATCTTAATATCCCATATGTTACTGATTTGGCCCAAACTATATACCTATCCTTCCATGACAAGCGCCATACACACTTGAATCCGCTAGTCTCTCAACTTGCTTCCCATGCTATTCCTGATGACCCTCCGAGGCGTCTGAAAAGAAGATGGCCTCGAGACCATCTACTATAGAACTTTATTGGAGTGCTACCGATGGGTAGTTTTTCCACAAGTGTTTTTCATGTCATATTAACCGAACGGCAAGCGAAGTAGATGATGTCCTCAGATCAGACGGCTGGATGATATGGAGGACCTAAAGCGATAAGCCGTTCGAGGATGGAGATAAATAGCTTGTAGGACCATAGCGCCATTATAACAATAATTATATATTCAAAAAGCTTAAACAGTAAAAATGATTTTTCTTGTTTGTAATAACATTTACAAATGGGTTTGATGACAAAACTCTGTTAAGTCAAAATTAAATTTTCCTGTTTTTTTGGACATGTTAAAAAGGTGATGGAATAGTAGAACTGCGTATCAGTTACTAACTTTACTAAGGGCTTATGTGGGAATGAAATGCTAATTACTTAAAATTAATAATTGACTTTATTTTATTTAACCCCTTGAACAGAACATCTCTGTGTTTTGGTCCACAGGAAACATCCGTCATATTGACGGCTATCAGCGTAGAATGCGAGAATGTTTACATAACTTGTGTAAAACACTGTATATTTTCGTATATTATTAAGGTTATTCAATTGATTCAAGGATTAGTAAGGTTATTCAATTGATTATTGTTGGTATATCACTATACTTTCGTACGATAGGGGCTAGAAAAAGTCAACATTTGAAAAGAAATAATTTTTTTTTTCATTTGACATAATTTTTCAAATGATATAATCAGTCATTATTTTTCGACTTAGTATTTTATTCAGTATGTAGACCTAGGTATTTTCTATTTGTTACGATCTAATTGCATAAAAGGTTCTAGTGCAACATGATGACTTTTTGAAATAATAATAAACGCTCTAAAGAAATAAATTTACATATTGTGGTTATTGTGGCAAAACAACAATAGGTATATACATACCTTTAAAAAAAAATAGATTTCCATTGTTGTTATTGTGGCAAAATATCAATGGGTATATTCCTAAAAAAACAAATTCAGGTTTTTGCCGTATGAAAGAAAAAAAGTTTAGTCATGCTGAATGAATATTATATGAACAATGATAATTATTTACTACTTCAATTCATTTTATAAGGAGTGATTGTATTTTTTTTTTTTTCAAACCAAAATTGAATGAATTGGTGCAGGCAGAACACCCGTCATTTAACGTGCTATGTTCAGAAAGAAGGCAACCTGCCTCAAAACAAAGAGTGGTAGAGGGCTCCCGAAGTGATGCGGCCGCGTGTCGATATTTGACTGAAGATGTCACTAAGACCCAGCCTTATGCTGCACCCGCGCGCGGTCTTATCTATAAAAATGTAAAACAATGCCCTCATTTTAACGTGTGTTCCGTTCAACGGGTTAAAATAAAATGTACTACATTATATCAATATAAGATGTATCATTATATTCCGTTAATCTGTTCCGAAATCCGAGGTAACTAAACGAGTGTTTTGTCCTGTTCTTTTAAACCTGTATTAGTATCCTGAAATGTCTGACTTCAAACGAAGTTCTCTGTTTGAAGAATTCAATTCCTTTAAAGCATGATAACAGAAACAGTGAAAAGTTCGCTTGGAAACCAATAGGTAGGCCTTGTATTCCGTCAGGTTGCGTTCCCTGATACTCATCAAGTTTTAGTTAAATGACTACATAGCTAATAAAACATTAAAATTAAAATAGTATAAAAGCATTTATTATTTCTTATTTATATTTAGTTTACAATAAGCCACTATGTAGTACCTTTCTTCAACTGTATGCTTCCTTTCTTTCTCTTCAGCTCCCAAATCTTCATTCTTGCACTGCTTTTTTAATCTCATTTTGTCCATGCAAAACCATCTTTTTGGGCACTTCCAGAAAACTTATAGATTTCTACAATTCGCCTTGAGAAATGAATCCTATCTAATATTTGGTGGAGTAATTTTGAACGTCTACACGCCTTTTTCCGTTACTGCGAAGCAGTTATTCTTTTATTTTATTTTTTCCAAAAATCTGATTCAGTTAATCCTCTGGTTTCCATTGTACATAGGTGTCCGTAGAATGAAATTTCTCTTTTTCAGATTGTATCGGTGATTTTTTTACATCGTTTAAACAAATCATTAATACGGCGCCGTTCATAGTAATTTCCAACTTTAACTGAGCTTTTCTCAGTTGTGTTTTTTTTCATCGAATTATCATCTGTTACCTCTCCAGGTGTCCTTTTCTGAATTCATTTTAGGCTTTCATGCCATCTGTGGACTACCACATTAGGTTAATTGTTTCTAAAATCAGTAACTGGCTAGAAAAATTTAGGAAAATTGTTCGAGTTTATATGAAAACCGTACTATTTATTTTTAATGATACTTGAAGTGTTATTAAATCTCATTTCTTTGTATCAATTATGTATTTATTTATAGCTTTCAAATATTCATACATGCGATTTTTCATCCTGTATTTCTGGAATAGCTCTGTATAAAGTGCACAATAATGGAAAAGTATCGAATACCTAACCGTGAAAATATGGAAATTAACTCTTGAATATTAACAATTCAGAACTTTTCCAAAATCCTCCAAAGTATTTTCGACAATAATGTCGATTGGCACGATGACAGATGTTTTCCATACCAAACCCACTCTGTATCTACCAATTATTTTCAGAAACAAATTTGGCACTGTCAAAAAAGTACAACAATCAAAGACCCATTTCCCTTCATATTTAATACATTTTTTTGCAACAAATTATTGATCGAGGTCAAGGTAGCAGTATTTAGTTGAGTTTGCTTTGGTTTTCTTTTAATATGGCTTATCGGTATACAGAGCTATCTGTAATATTATGACAGCTTCAGTAGATCAACATGGTCCGTCGGGTTTATTTGTTCTACATCCTCAACAAACAACTAAAATCGTCGGTTTGCATAGCCTAAAAGATTAATATTATTCGAATTTCTCTATATAAATAAAATCTTGTTATGGACTTGAAACATCAATACTCGGGCGCTGGATTTGTAGCAATACGTCCATTTCATGACTGAAGTTTTCCTGGAATCACTTCGATTCTTTACCCTCTTTTTTTTTCGTTCTTGACTAATTACCCCTGAGATTGTCGACTAACTCTTCGATGTAGAAAGTTTAATTATCAAAACATTCTCCTTTTTTAATATTTAATATTTATATACATGTTGATAAATTCAAGCGGTATTTTAGATCTCATTAAAAATTGTTAGTTCACTAATTCTAAATAATATTAAACCCAGTACCTTCCAAGCTTGTCACTTAAAAGCTGTTTGTATCTAAATACATTTGCAATCAAAACGACTTTTTGTTAGTCCCTTTAATTACTCCTTAAATTACAAAAAAAAATAATTTGTTAGATTTTATTTTATATTTAGACATAATGAGAATGAATATCTTGACCAATCATCTAATCGTCGGACATGTGTATTAATTTTTTTTAATTAGAAAGCATCATTAATATTTGCCGTCAAATGAGTAGGATTTGTAATAGCCCTATATTTTATTTCTTTTTATGTAATTAAACAAATATTTTATAAGTAATGCTGAAACTGTACATTTCACTGTCATCTAACTTCTTAGATTGTTCTTTATTGAAATTGACTCAGGCTTCTTAATGATGATAAGACACGAATCTTGTCGACTGAAATTTTTCTAAATTTACATTTGCATTTATTTAAAAAAAATTGTACCACTGCAACCCATGAAGGGTTTTAGGTTCAGTACATAGAGACTGTTTCTTGGACAACGGTTGTGGAGGGAGGTGATTATTCCTGGATCACGCTCAATCATCAGATTTTCCCCTTTTTTGGGTTCTCAGTTTATAGAGGCTGGGTGAGCTCCAGGAGGGTCCCAGATCCCTGAGAAACCATCCTCGCCTATTAAATTGAATTTATTAAATTAAATTGATTAGTTTTAATAAAATTAAGATCGGTTATTTTTGTTATCTCATTAACAAAAATCAGTCACAGCTGGATTTGTACTCGGGACTTACGGCACGGTAACTCAGAGAACTACTCCGCTCCCCATTTGTGTTTACATATTTACAATCACGTTACTGATATTTTTTCCTAAAAAAATTAGGGAAAGTAATATTATTTTCCAGTATAGTTGCGGTATTATTGGAATAAAATATTGCAATTTGTTATTTAATTCTCGAATTAATATAATGTTGGACGTATGTAGCGAGTTTGTTGTATTTATGTACCAACCTTTTCTAGGGTATGGGCACAGCTCCAAAAGAGGTTTCTTCGCTTCGGCATCTGTTACTAATTCGTATTGAAATGATTAGTTTGCATACTTGTTTATATAGCATAAAAATACTTCAGGGTGATTTCCATTTCACGAATTCAGAAGTAACACGCAAGTGTAGAGTGGATTCGGAATTCAAATTAACACAGGTAGGACAAGGATAGCCACACGAAGACATAAACTCATTAAGGTTTCTCATTACCCGTTAACGACCAGGGTGTGGTTGAACCAACTAGCAAAAAGTTATTCTCCAGTCCTTAATTTCTTTTCGTTTAATGGCATATTCCATCTTATCTCTACTCTCTGCGACGACTTCGCGTATCACCTTGGCAATTATTTCTGCATTACGTATAAATCACGTTCAACAGAGGAAACGTCACCTGCCTAAAGAATAGTTATAGGAAGTGAGAGGGGAAAAAATGCGATTCCTTTATCTGGCGAAAGGAGACGGTAAACACGAATTACTCCTACCGACGCAGCCAATCGGAGCAGTTCATCTGATTACCGCCTATCGGAATAAGAAGTGTATTGAAGACCCTATGGGAGGAAGGAGGCCCGGGGGCACGCGGAAATAGGGGATCGTCCACCTTGGGCTGTTTTCTTTTACTCTTTTTTCTTTTTATTCCGGTTGAACCGAGCAAACCTTATCGCTTGAACAAGCGAATCGAATTATTAAACCTCAAATCACGTACCCTAATGTTCCTGCTTCATAAACGACTTCGTCGAAACGGATATTATTCGACTACTGAGCAGCTATATCTAATAACTATACGAAAACCATTTTATCAACAGTTTTTTATTATAAAAATTGGTCCATTTGCTTGTAAACTATATTAACCGTTTTCATTCATTCAAACCCTGTATACGTATGTTATAGTAAGATAACATATAAATCAAATTTATCCACCTTGAGGGTTTCATCCGCTCTAAACATTAAATAAGTAATGGTTTGTTCATAGAAGTAAGTAATTTTTTTCGGATTGTTCCTAAGAAATCATTCTTAAACTATTTTTATTTGCATCATCTCAATAATTCACTGGGCTCTTGACTCACTACAGTCCTTGAAGAACCATGGCCTCTGCTAACTTCTTCCTCCGTTGCCATATTATATTTAGTGTAAGTTGCAATTTAAAAAAAAAATAACAATTGTGTTCTACTGCTAAAGTGAACAAAACGGATCATATCAAACCTTTAAAATATCGTCAGCAATTCACGTGTTTAATAATACAATAAGAATTAATAAAATCAATAACTAATGAAATAACATGAATAAGAATTATCCTTAGAGCAGACTCATTTTATCGAAACGTTAAATGTTACTGTGTTGAATGTTTTACATTTCAATAAAAAATAGTAAATATAATGTGATAATGATGCTGTGTCGGTGAAAGAAACTTAAAAATCATTAATTATTCAAAAATTGCCTAATATACTTGATGATACCAAATACTCATATCCTAATTTAGGAAATCCCTGTACCCTGTCATATTTCTTAATGCATCTTACATGTTTCTGAGTGTACATATACATAATTTGAAGAATATTTCAGGATCGCCTCATTACATAAATATCCCTACTCAGATTCCCTTGTCACATCTTTTCTTCTCCAATATTTGCCGATCATAAGGACGATTCATCACATACCAAATGTTTCTATTTGGAACAATTACATCAATTGCGATATCTGCCTTGATACGATGAAAGTCTTTTGAAGGAGTGTTTCACCATGATGTTCATATGTACATATTTAAATACGAAGTCGAGAAGGATCGAAATGGTTGAGTTAATTTACTTATCCCTTTGACGGACCTTTCGTCGGCATGATTCAAACACAAAAGTCATTGAACGAGTTTTATGCTGATTTTACATATTATTATTTACACCTTAAACAGAACTAATTAAAAGATATACTATAATTTAATGCCTCAAATTTCCTCATACTAATATTGATACTAGACATATATTTTACATTTATATTTTAACGTATATTAACACGCCAACTTTTTTCATTATATAACGTACTCTTTTTTCGGCCGTGGCATAAAGAGAAAACGGACACCTGTAAATATTAAAAACTACTAAAACATGACATATATGACCGTGTTCCGGTTGAGAACAAAATGGAAGAGGGGAAAACGGCGTGCCATTAAATGAAACCTTTCCATTTTTTATCGCGTTCCGTTGGCTGTCTATAGAACCGCTATTCTCCGATAGCTGTCGGGTATTTTCAAATTTCCACTTTGATGGTAATATTCGGAATTGTTGAGCTCACCTGCGAGACTCCTGTTTTATTGGCAGATGATTTTAATGGAAATATAACCTCCTGGGTTCAGTATGTCCGTGCTTTCCCTCATGTAAGTAGTATATTTATTTTTATTAACTTTCAAACATAATGGTTTCATACGATAACAACTTCTTACCCGTATAATTTAATATGAGGGGTGTAGATGCAAAACTCACATTCTTCACTTATTATAACTCATTTAGACTAATGAGTCAGAATCGGTTTAATATTAAAAATTTGAGTATTTCATCTATATATGTCTCATATATAGGCGTAATATTTTCAGAATTACGTATTGATTCTCTATTCTGAATGTTCTGGCCTAAAAGCAGGAAAAGTTCTAGCTCCGAATTCAATGTTTCTTTTTAATAATAGAACTATAATACGGTTTGGTAAGCAATTAAAAAAATCTGAAACACCCAAAATCCACAAAGGCACTAAAGAACAGTGGAAAGACTCTTAACCAAATCCTAAAAAGGTTTTAATCGCTTCATTGTTTCACTACAAACTTTGAATGTTGAGGCTTAAACATATATTAAACAATTGGTTCGAAGTATCTTGCGCTACTGTTGTCCTGAAAGATAAAAATTAAATGGTTATCTAAACGAAAGATTTTCTTATTCTTTAACACTTTTCGTTAATTACATTGATTCTAGAAGTAGTTGCCAAAGATGTTGCAATGTATGTAATTCTAAGGGGGATATTGTGGGGAGTGCTAATTCGCTGCATTAGATCTCTAAAGATTTAAGTAACCTTTCATATATTATTTTCAGAAAGAATAGCTTTCCATGCATGTTATTTTACTAGATTTTTGATGATACAGATTATTAAAAAAAAATGTATTTCATATTAAAAATTAGGGGTTTGGGAAGCTCATGGGCTAGATTTGAATTTTTTTTAAATTTTAATATGCATCACTCTGTGGATGAGATTTTTTAAAATTTTGTTTCTTTCGTTTTATGTTTACTTCATGATGATATGGCATATCGGACGATGCTACAGTGGGTGTACTAAAATTTTCCTATCTAAGTTTAATTAGGATGGGGAACTTTTACAAGTACATTACAGCGCTAATTACCGGAACCCCCTCTAATTACATTTTACATCCTTTCCAAAGGATGGCTTAACCATGGATTTTTTTACTTTTAAAAAAATCCTAGGGACACTTCCGGAAGGCGAACCCGCGATCTTGGGCATAGGAGGTTTTTAATATTTGAATAAAATCTACAGGACAGGCTGTTATGAACAAAACGGGATGTAAGCGTAACTGAAAGTTGAACTGTGCTCAATTAAGAAATAATGTTTAAACTTTTGAGTTATGCGATAGAAATACAAACATACATAAAGCCATTTTGACGAAGCTAGAAAAAAGGAATTTAGGACTGTTAAAAATGTTATAATTTTTATTTTTTATTAGTTGCTATTATTTTTAAATATTTTTGTTTCGAAGAGAAGAGACTTGTCCGTTTCACTGTAGCAGTGCTCTACCAGGGGTCTCACCCCAGTCAGGCAAATCCGTTCTATATATTTATAAATATTTAGAAATGTTATAGATCCGTCGAAGACAATAATATACAACCTCGATTTCTACCCCAACCACGTTCTTCCACCAATTCTGTGCACTCGTATTCTTCTCAAACTTTTTCTTCGGTAGGTACTCCTCACTCTCAACATCATAAATTATCCCAATGCTTTTTTCATGTGCACTTATCGATAATTATAGTTTAATTAATTAGGAATTAGGTAAATTTAAAATTTCACCAAAAATAATTAGAAGAAACCTTCTTTAAATGAGAAAAGAACATTGATCGTCCGACATCAATAACGTTACACAGGATTATTTGTGCAAAGATTATCCAAATAGGTTATTTGGAATATTTGTAAATGCCAAAATATGATAAATTTTGATTGATTTAATTCATTTTTGTTTATAAAGTGGAACATTACATTCCTAAAACTGAAGATAGAGCTGAATAGTGATCTTTGTAGGGCTCATCTACTGCGAGGCGGTACACCACAGCCTTATATGAAGCGTTATCCCTTCACGTATTAACTTAATCTCCTTTAACTTAGCCGAGACTCTAATACCGTATATTAGACCCCAGTCAGGTCTCAACAATAGGCTCCAAATTTGTTAATCTAACTTAGATGTTGACTCGAGAATTTCTGAAAAAAACAAAACCAGGATTAGTATGTCTCGTGTCCTACCCAACTAAAGTTAGGTTAATATAAGTTACAAAGGCCAGACTTATCTATTGTCTATAGTTGGCTTAAAAAGTTGTCTTTAGACCTTAATTAAATCACAACTTGATATTCTTAATTAGAATTTAGCATTGTATATATATTGTCAATCTATCTAGTCATAGCCTATTCATGTAAACAGATAAAGGTTAATTTTTTTTTATACATACTAAAATGTATTGCTCCTAATGAATTACTTTTTAATAATTTTTACAATCTATTATGATTCTATTGAGGGCCGTGAAACAAACAAAAATATCTATGTTTAGTTTTATCGGCTTTTCAAAATTACATTGTAATGGTGATATGCTTTATTTACATTTGTATTTCTTCTTTTTGTTTAAGTCTATGTATATTCACAGATTACTACATTACTATATATACTATTTCTAATATATGGACAGCCCGGGGTGGGCCTTGGCTTCATCAATAATTTTGCTGTAGTCTTTCTTTTTCTGACTTTCGGTTTCTATCCAATGAGGCCTAATACTTTATGGTCCTCTTGTTTATCTTGCTTCAACCGCCTGCGCGGTCTACTAACTTTAACGGACCTTGCGAACCTGCCTCATTACTATTTTATCAGGCATTCTTCTTTTACGTCCTAAGAATTCAAATCTGAGTGTCATGATGAATTGACCTATATGGGTATACTAATACAAGGAGTTCACCACGGTGTTAGTCCGAAGCTTCCATCCATTGTTTACATCTTCCCTTAAAACATAAATTTACTTTAAGACCTTTAGCTCAAATATTAGGAGCCGGTTTCAGTTTCTGCACGATGTGTGAAAAGCTAGTCTAAGTGCATGTCAAAATTTTACTTCTAAATCGAAATGTGGTATTTTCTTATCCATGATTCTATATCAACTGTAGTACCTCTTCAATGCCAATCCTATCATTTAGATTTTTTTTATTGGGAACACGATGGTGAGAACAAACGGGTTGAAATCGGGTTTAAACGGCTCAAAACAGCTGAATAAGATCTTCCGTAAATGGGAAAACTCGTTAATTGGAATGGTGCATGGGGAAGATCGAGGTTGGGTGACTTCCCTTAGTAGGATTCGAACCCTTCATCTTCATTTCAGATTGACAGGACCAGCAATCCGAAGGACTTTAATAAAAATACTTATACTGATTGCAGATTAAATTCGCTGCATATGTCGTCGTAAGTGCTTGGGATGTTTGAATTATTGCAATGTTCTTCTTTCGGCCTTTTCGCCAAAAATCGCCATAACTACGATCATTGCTCACCTTAATGGTTCTTTTCTTCCTTCGATGATCACTATCTATCGCCACACCAGCCTTATTTTCAATAAGACTCAAGTTCGACTTGAGAGGATGAAGCAATGAGGGGTGGCAAAGCAAAAGAAGTCCTAATGATGCGATGGACGGACACATAACCGGAGCGGTATTAGCGCCATGTTTTATTCAAGGTGTACCTGGGTCTGCATTATTCAAGGGAGACTATTCCTTCGGAGAGTAAGCCGTTATTGTTGTGACCATTATCCCTGGCACAAATCAACCCTCTGGAGCTGGAATAATCAATCCCAGGTCCTGGATCAGTCTTCAGCCTCCTCCCTCCTTCTCTAATCCTCGCGGCTTACTGGATAGTTGTTTTAGCTCCAGGGAAAGGAATTTAAAACCGATGGAATAATCTGGATCCGCTATCCTCCCTATCATGGCAATATTTTAACTCACCTTTAATTGGGGTTCAGCTGAGATTTGTTCGGGAAAATCTATGACAATATCTTTTTCAGCGTCGTTCTTTCGAATCGAAATGATATATAATTTGTTTCTAATTTGAACTTAAAATTCGTACTGTTTATGTGTACATTTAATCCTTTTTTTTTTTTTGTGACAGAATTGTTGAAGTGAAAACCTCTTTATACGCATTCAGCAATTTTCTAGAGATGGAAATCGTATGCGTTCGCGACACCGACATGTGCGAAATGCTCGTGACGTATCATGTGCGGACTGTGTATGATTTATAAAATTTGTTTTAATTATCTTAGGTTAAAAGTTAGAGTTCGATTGATAAAAGAATAATAATTATTAAATAAAAGACTATTTAGTATTTGTGTAATTCATACTAATAATAACTTAAGGCATTAATAACTATTTTTTCCTACTTCTTCCCTAAAAGATTTTATTTGTCATAGTCAAATGCTTTAAGTTGATAATGGATGTAAATGCACAAGATTTAGGATCAAATTAGTTGTATTGGTATTTTGTACTAAGCTTGTGCACTCCGTCGTATGATTGATTAATAATAGACTCCTTGAAAGTTATTATAATTGTGTAAATAGATTTGAAAACAAGACTAATGTTATTAATTTCAATTTGCAAATAATAAAATGATTCAAGTATAATTAATTTAAAAATTCAAAAAATAAGACAAGTGTTCTACAGTTTTGTTTTCTCTTCTATCGGAAGTCCTGAGGCTGCAAATTTTAATTTTAGTTCTATTCCATCAATGACCTGCTACCTATCCAACGAAAATAGTTCTTGTTCCAGAATCCATTATTACAGATTGCTTCAAGAACATTTTTTGGAATGATTTTATGTTATGAATAGAAGACAATTATAAAGCGATTACCTCTTTCGGACGTCTATGAAGTGATTTTCTGAAAATCCGGAAAACACCTTAATTGGAAAACACCTTCCAGAATTTTTGTAAATTCATAAATCAATTAAATAGGTAATTATAAAAACTATTATATAAATTCAAAGACTACTTTTTTTTTCTTTTTATAGTAACAGAAATGTTGATCAATGGTAAAACGGTGAGTTGTCGCGAGTTGTGAAGGTCGCGAGTTCAAATCTGCCTGTGACTGATAATTTATTTAATCTGTTTAAAACTGGTTTTAAAAAGATTATAACTGGTTAAAAACCTTGTGGAATCAGGAAACCCTCCGGGGGCTCACCCAGCCTTTATAATATACCAATTATATCTGGAGAAAACCAGGTGGTTAATCGTGATCTCGAACAAATCACCTCCCTGGACAACCGTTGACCCAAAAACAGTAAAGTCCCACCTCGTACTGAATCCAAGACTCTTCATGAGTTGTTGTGGTACAGGTTTTAAATATTTTAAGTAACTAAGAAATAATAGCTTCTGGTAATTATAATGAAATTTTTTTGATAAAAAAAATCATTATTATCATATCGTCCCTGCCATCGCAAAGTATCAAATGTGAAAAACGCTACTTTTCAGGAGAATTAAAAAAAAGCAGTTTCAAGGTTCAATAAAAATTAGTTCCTATAGTCAAACCAATGACATTCGTTCTACATTGTTTTTGTGACTGATAGATGCCTCTAAATGAATTTTATATCAATCCTAAAGCAACTACTATAAATCAAAAAATAAAACTGTGTTATTTCACATTCAATACTTTGCGATGGCAGGGGCGATATTATGATATGATAATGATGGTATGAATTTTTTTTTCATATTGTCTGACTAAGGGCTATGTTATTTCAACTGTCTTTCTTCATCCATTTATTTCCCATCTTTAATATTGCTTTTTCTTCAAAACTCAGGTGATCATTCAGTTTCATCCTGATACAGTTCCTTTCCAAGTAATGTCCGTTTCTTGTAAATCTTTTTCTACTTCTTCCAACCAGGCAGGCTTGTTCTTATTTTTCCCCTTTACAAAACGTAAAATCCAGTTCTTCAATTGTATGGCTTTCATTCTTAGCACACAATGCCATTCATTGCCTTTTTCCTCATTATTTCCAGTATTTTTGGACCCTGACTGTGCAGCTCAGTAGTATGCCGCCGTTTGTATTCGCCTTGTTCCTTTATTGGGCCGAGAATTTCCTTAAAGACCTTTCTTTCTTAAATCTCCCGATTCTCTAATAGACCTTTATCATTCATAGTTAGGCATTCCACAGTATACTGAACCTCCGGTTGTATACCAGTGCAATCATGCCTGAGTTTTGTATTAAAGGACATCGACTTAATGATTTCATTATTAATTCAGGAATGAGTATTTTTTTTTTAACGGAAAAATAAGAGCATTTACAGAATAATAATGAAATATATGCGTGTGAGGAATATTCACATTATTTTAGGAAAGATCCTTATTCAAGAAATATAAATACGAACTAATAATGACTTTCTTTATAATTATTAGCGGCAGCGTTCCTTTATAGAGAATGGTGCCACGATTTGTCATTTATGGGCGGGCGGCGAGGCTATAAATTATTGTGCGGAAGAGTGTTTTTCTCTTGTTCCATTTCTGAACGGCGGGATGCCATTTTAATATTTCAGCCTCTCCTCCTCCCTTAAGATGGGCCCCGGCTCGATACACTCCCGCAAGTCGTAAATCTGTTGTGGGTTTAGTGTCTTACGAGGATAATTGCCTAGGCGTTCGCCCATATACTCCTACTTTCTCTCAACATCCCATATCAGTTTTTTTCGAAGGGTATTTATCAGTTAATCTATTGGTTTTCGAGGATGGCACACCCAATTTGCATTTAATGAAAAACTAATCAATTTTAATATGCATCATATCCTAACTTGGGAAATCTCTGTACCCTGTCATATTTCTTAATGCATCTCGCATATTTCTGAATGTACATATACATAATTTGAAGAATATTTCAGGATCGCCTCATTACATAAATATCCCTACTCAGATTCCCTTGTCACATCCTTTCTTCTCCAATATTTGCCGATCATAAGGACGATTCATCACATACCAAATGTTTCTATTTGGAACAATTACATCAATTGCGATATCTGCCTTGATACGATGAAAGTCTTTTGAAGGAGTGTTTCACCATGATGTTCATATGTACATATTTAAATACGAAGTCGAGAAGGATCGGAATGGTTGAGTTAATTTACTTATCCGTTTGACGGACCTTTCGTCGGCATGATTCAAACACAAAAGTCATTGAACGAGTTTTATGCTGATTTTACAAATTATTATTTACACCTTAAACAGAACTAATTAAAAGATATACTATAATTTAATGCCTCAAATTTCCTCATACTAATATTGATACTAGACATATATTTTACATTTATATTTTAACGTATATTAACACGCCAACTTTTTTCATTATATAACGTACTCTTTTTTCGGCCGTGGCATAAAGAGAAAACGGACACCTGTAAATATTAAAAACTACTAAAACATGACATATATGACCGTGTTCCGGTTGAGAACAAAATGGAAGAGGGGAAAACGGCGTGCCATTAAATGAAACCTTTCCATTTTTTATCGCGTTCCGTTGGCTGTCTATAGAACCGCTATTCTCCGATAGCTGTCGGGTATTTTCAAATTTCCACTTTGATGGTAATATTCGGAATTGTTGAGCTCACCTGCGAGGCTCCTGTTTTATTGGCAGATGATTTTAATGGAAATATAACCTCCTGGGTTCAGTATGTCCGTGCTGTCCCTCATGTAAGTAGTATATTTATTTTTATTAACTTTCAAACATAATGGTTTCATACGATAACAACTTCTTACCCGTATAATTTAATATGAGGGGTGTAGATGCAAAACTCACGTTCTCCACTTTTTATAACTTTAGGTAAAACGATTCTGTTATAAATATATGAGATTAATGAGTCAGAATCGGTTTAATATTAAAAATTTGTGTTTTTCATCTATATATGTCTCATATATAGGCGTAATATTTTCAGAATTACGTAATGATTCTCTTATCTGAATGTTCTGGCCTAAAAGCAGGAAAAGTTCTAGCTCCGAATTCAATGTTTCTTTTTAATAGTAGAACTATAATACGGTTTGGTAAGCAATTAAAAAAATCTGAAACACCCAAAATCCACAAAGGCCCTAAAGAAGAGTGGAAAGACTCTTAACCAAATCCTGAAAGGTTTTAATCGCTTTATTGTTTCACTACAAACTTTGAATGTTGAGGCTTAAACATATATTTAACAATTGGTTCGAAGTATCTTGCGCTACTGTTGTCGATCCAGTCCTGAAGGATAAAAATTAAATTGTTATCTAAACGAAAGATTTTCTTATTCTTTAACACTTTTCGTTAATTACATTGATTCTAGAAGTAGTTGCCAAAGATGTTGCAATGTATGTAATTCTAAGAGGGGTATTGTGGGGAGTGCTAATTCACTGTATTAGATCTCTAAAGATTTAAGTAACCTTTCATATATTATTTTCAGAAATAATAGCTTTCTATGCATGTTATTTTACTAGATTTTTGATGATACAGATTATTGAAAAAAAATTATTTCATATTAAAAATTAGGGGTTTTGGGAAGCTCATGGGCTAGATTTTAATTTTTTTAAGTTTTAATATGCATCACTCTGTGGATGAGATTTTTTAAAATTTTGTTTCTTTCGTTTTATGTTTACTTCATGGTGATATGGCTAATCGGACGATGCTACAGTGGGTGTACTAAAATTTTCCTATCTAAGTTTAATTAGGATGGGGAACTTTTACAAGTACATTACAGCGCTAATTATCTGAACCCCCTCCACTTACATTTTACATCCCTTCCAAAGGATGGCTTAACCAAGGATTTTTTTCTTTTGAAAAAATCCCAGGGACACTTCCGGAAGGCGATCCCACGATCTTGGGCATAGGAGGTTTTTAATATTTGAATAAAATCTACAGGACAGGCTGTTATGAACAAAAAGGGATGTAAGCGTAACTAAAAGATGAACTGTGCTCAGTTAAGAAATAATGTTTTTGAGTTATGCGATAGAAATACAAACATACATAAAGACATTTTGAAGAAGCTAGAAAAAAGGAATTCAGGACTGTTAAAAATGTTATAATTTTTATTTTTTATTAGTTATTATTTTTAAATATTTTGTTTCGAAGAGAAGAGACTTGTCCGCTTCACCGTAGCAGTGCTTTACCAGGGGTCTCACCCTAGTCAGGCAAATCCGTTCTATATATTTATAAATATTTAAAAATGTTATAGATCCGTCGAAGGCAATAATATACAACCTCGATTTCTACCCCAACCATGTTCTTCCACCAAGTCTGTGGACTCTTACTCTTCTCAAACTTATTCTTCGGTAGGTTCTCCTCACTCTCAACATCATAAATTATCCCAATGCTTTTTTCATGTGTACTTATCGATAATTATAGTTTAATTAATTAGGAATTAGGTAAATTTAAAATTTCACCAAAAATAATTAGAAGAAACCTTCTTTAAATGAGAAAAGAACATAGATCGTCTGACATCAATAACGTTACTCAGGATTATTTGTGCAAAGATAATCCAAATAGGTTATTTGGAATATTTGTAAATGCGAAATATTTTGATTGATTGAATTCATTTTTGTTTATAAAGTGGAACAATACATTCCTAAAACTGAAGATAGAGTTAAATAGTGATCTTTGTAGGGCTCATCTACTGCGAGGCGGTACACCACAGCCTTATATGAAGCGTTATCCCTTCACGTATTAACTTAATCTCCTTTAACTTAGCCGAGACTCTAATACCGTATATTAGACCCCAGTCAGGTCTCAACAATAGGCTCCAAATTTGTTAATCTAACTTAGATGTTGACTCGAGAATTTCTGAAAAAAACAAAACCAGGATTAGTATGTCTCGTGTCCTACCCAACTAAAGTTAGGTTAATATAAGTTACAAAGGCCAGACTTATCTATTGTCTATAGTTGGCTTAAAAAGTTGTCTTTAGACCTTAATTAAATCACAACTTGATATTCTTAATTAGAATTTAGCATTGTATATATATTGTCAATCTATCTAGGCATAGCCTATTCATGTAAACAGATAAAGGTTAATTTTTTTTTATACATACTAAAATGTATTGCTCCTAATGAATTACTTTTTAATAATTTTTACAATCCATTATGATTCTATTGAGGGCCGTGAAACAAACAAAAATATCTATGTTTAGTTTTATCGGCTTTTCAAAATTACATTGTAATGGTGATATGCTTTATTTACATTTGTATTTCTTCTTTTTGTTTAAGTCTATGTATATTCACAGATTACTACATTACTATATATACTATTTCTAATACATGGACAGCCCGGGGTGGGCCTTGGCTTCATCAATAATTTTGCTGTAGTCTTTCTTTTTCTGACTTTCGGTTTCTATCCAATGAGGGCTAATACTTTATGGTCCTCTTGTTTATCTTGCTTCAACCGCCTGCGCGGTCTACTAACTTTAACGGACCTTGCGAACCTGCCTCATTACTATTTTATCAGGCATTCTTCTTTTACGTCCTAAGAATTCAAATCTGAGTGTCATGATGAATTGACCTATATGGGTATCCTAATACAAGGAGTTCACCACGGTGTTAGTCCGAAGCTTCCATCCATTGTTTACATCTTCCCTTAAAACATAAATTTACTTTAAGACCTTTAGCTCAAATATTAGGAGCCGGTTTCAGTTTCTGCACGATGTGTGAAAAGCTAGTCTAAGTGCATGTCAAAATTTTACTTCTAAATCGAAATGTGGTATTTTCTTATCCATGATTCTATATCAACTGTAGTACCTCTTCAATGCCAATCCTATCATTTAGATTTTTTTTATTGGGAACACGATGGTGAGAACAAACGGGTTGAAATCGGGTTTAAACGGCTCAAAACAGCTGAATAAGATCTTCCGTAAATGGGGAAACTCGTTAATTGGAATGGTGCATGGGGAAGATCGAGGTTGGGTGACTTCCCTTAGTAGGATTCGAACCCTTCATCTTCATTTCAGATTGACAGGACCAGCAATCCGAAGGACTTTAATAAAAATACTTATACTGATTGCAGATTAAATTCGCTGCATATGTCGTCGTAAGTGCTTGGGATGTTTGAATTATTGCAATGTTCTTCTTTCGGCCTTTTCGCCAAAAATCGCCATAACTACGATCATTGCTCACTTTAATGGTTCTTTTCTTCCTTCGATGATCACTATCTATCGCCACACCAGCCTTATTTTCAATAAGACTCAAGTTCGACTTGAGAGGATGAAGCAATGAGGGGTGGCAAAGCAAAAGAAGTCCTAATGATGCGATGGACGGACACATAACCGGAGCGGTATTAGCGCCATGTTTTATTCAAGGTGTACCTGGGTCTGCATTATTCAAGGGAGACTATTCCTTCGGAGAGTAAGCCGTTATTGTTGTGACCATTATCCCTGGCACAAATCAACCCTCTGGAGCTGGAATAATCAATCCCAGGTCCTGGATCAGTCTTCAGCCTCCTCCCTCCTTCTCTAATCCTCGCGGCTTACTGGATAGTTGTTTTAGCTCCAGGGAAAGGAATTTAAAACCGATGGAATAATCTGGATCCGCTATCCTCCCTATCATGGCAATATTTTAACTCACCTTTAATTGGGGTTCAGCTGAGATTTGTTCGGGAAAATCTATGACAATATCTTTTTCAGCGTCGTTCTTTCGAATCGAAATGATATATAATTTGTTTCTAATTTGAACTTAAAATTCGTACTGTTTATGTGTACATTTAATCCTTTTTTTTTTTTTTGTGACAGAATTGTTGAAGTGAAAACCTCTTTATACGCATTCAGCAATTTTCTAGAGATGGAAATCGTATGCGTTCGCGACACCGACATGTGCGAAATGCTCGTGACGTATCATGTGCGGACTGTGTATGATTTATAAAATTTGTTTTAATTATCTTAGGTTAAAAGTTAGAGTTCGATTGATAAAAGAATAATAATTATTAAATAAAAGACTATTTAGTATTTGTGTAATTCATACTAATAATAACTTAAAGCATTAATAACTATTTTTTCCTACTTCTTCCCTAAAAGATTTTATTTGTCATAGTCAAATGCTTTAAGTTGATAATGGATGTAAATGCACAAGATTTAGGATAAAATTAGTTGTATTGGTATTTTGTACTAAGCTTGTGCACTCCGTCGTATGTTTGATTAATAATAGACTCCTTGAAAGTTATTATAATTGTGTAAATAGATTTGAAAACAAGACTAATGTTATTAATTTCAATTTGCAAATAATAAAATGATTCAAGTATAATTAATTTAAAAATTCAAAAAATAAGACAAGTGTTCTACAATTTTATGTTTTCTCTTCTGTCGGAAGTCCTGAGGCTGCAAATTTTAATTTTAGTTCTATTCCATCAATGACCTGCTACCTATCCAACGAAAATAGTTCTTGTTCCAGAATCCATTATTACAGATTGCTTCAAGAACATTTTTCGGAATGATTTTATGTTATGAATAGAAGACAATTATAAAGCGATTACCTCTTTCGGACGTCTATGAAGTGATTTCCTGAAAATCCGGAAAACACCTTAATTGGAAAACACCTTCCAGAATTTTTGTAAATTCATAAATCAATTAAATAGTTAATTATAAAAACTATTATATAAATTCAAATACTATTTTTTTTTTCTTTTTATAGTAACAGAAATGTAGTTCAGTGGTAAAACGGTGAGTTGTCGCGAGTTGTGAAGGTCGCGAGTTCAAATCTGCCTGTGACTGATAATTTATTTAATATGTTTAAAACTGGTTTTAGAAAGATTATAACTGGTTAAAAACCTTGTGGAATCAGGAAACCCTCCGGGGGCTCACCTAGCCTTTATAATATACCACTTATATCTGGAGAAAACCAGGTGGTTAATCGTGATCTCGAACAAATCACCTCCCTGGACAACCGTTGACCCAAAAACAGTTAAGTCCCACCTCGTACTGAATCCAAGACTCTTCATGGGTTGTTGTGGTACAGGTTTTAAATATTTTAAGTAACTAAGAAATAATAGCTTCTGGTAATTATAATGACATTTTTTTGATTAAAAAATCATTATTATCATATCGTCCCTGCCATCGCAAAGTATCGAATGTGAAAAACACTACTTTTTAGGAGAATTAAAAAAAAGCAGTTTCAAGGTTCAATAATAATTAGTGCCTATGGTCAAACCAATGAAATTCGTTCCACATTGTTTTTGTGACTGATAGATGGCTCTATATGAATTTTATATCAATTATCAATCCTAAAGCAACTACTATAAATCAAAAAATAAAACTGTGTTATTTCACATTCAATACTTTGCGATGGCAGGGGCGATATTATGATATCATAATGATGGTATTAATTTTTTTTTCATATTGTCTGACTAAGGGCTATGTTATCTCAACTGTCTTTCTCCATCCATTTATTTCCCATCTTTAATATTGCTTTTTCTTCAAAACTCAGGTGATCATTCAGTTTCATCCTGATACAGTTCCTTTCCAAGTAATGTCCGTTTCTTGTAAATCTTTTTCTACTTCTTCCAACCAGGCAGGCTTGTTCTTATTTTTCCCCTTTACAAAACGTAAAATCCAGTTCGTCAATTGCATGGTTTTCATTCTTAGCACACAATGCCATTCATTGCCTTTTCCCTCATTATTTCCAGTATTTTTGGACCCTGACTGTACAGCTCAGTAGTATGCCGCCGTTTGTATTCGCCTTGTTCCTTTATTGGGCCGAGAATTTCCTTAAAGACCTTTCTTTCTTAAATCTCCCGATTCTCTAATAGACCTTTATCATTCATAGTTAGGCATTCCACAGTATACAGAACCTCCGGTTGTATACCAGTGCAATCATGCCTGAGTTTTGTATTAAAGGACATCGACTTAATGATTTCATTATTAATTCAGGAATGAGTATTTTTTTTAACGGAAAAATAAGAGCATTTACAGAATAATAATGAAATATATGCGTGTGAGGAATATTCACATTATTTTACGAAAGATACTTATTCAAGAAATATAAATACGAACTAATAATGACTTTCTTAATAATTATTAGCGGCAGCGTTCCTTTATAGAGAATGGTGCCACGATTTGTCATTTATGGGCGGGCGGCGAGGCTATAAATTATTGTGCGGAAGAGTGTTTTTCTCTTGTTCCATTTCTGAACGGCGGGATGCCATTTTAATATTTCAGCCTCTCCTCCTCCCTTAAGATGGGCCCGGCTCGATACACTCCCGCAAGTCGTAAATCTGTTGTGGGTTTAGTGTCTTACGAGGATAATTGCCTAGGCGTTCGCCCATATACTCCTACTTTCTCTCAACATCCCATATCAGTTTTTTTCGAAGGGTATTTATCAGTTAATGTATTGGTTTTCGAGGATGGCACACCCAATTTGCATTTAATGAAAAACTAATCAATTTTAATATATACTTATTAAGTGCCACATATCGTCGTTTCAGCTTACATCATCATTTACTACACAAACGTAACAAATAAAATGTTACGTTTTATAACATAATGATTGTGACCAAAATAACAGGTCTAAAATTTTAATACCCATACGTTTGAAATATAGATTTGCAATTTATTTTAACTGTACTGTAGTAATCTGAAGAATGTGAGTCAGAAGCGGTTTGAGGTGAAAGGTATGGTTTTAGGTTTTGGAGAGATATACATACAAAAAGCCACTGTCGTTGTTAGCTAAAATTGAAAAATAACTTTCCTTTCTTTTTACTAAAATTCCAAGTTTTATTGATTTGAGTATGATTGACTTTGCGTTGCTGTTTAACAATTGTAGTTTCGACTTTTTGTATCTTCGGACGTGTGGTACATTCTGACGTGATCTCTTATTTAGTTGTCGTACATTAACAAATAGCTTATTTCAAAAAAATTTATGAATTGTAATAACCTAATTCATTGGTCTATGCTATTTTATTATTATTATTTTCTTCTGATAAAAGTGATCCAGAAATGACTCATAACCAACACTCTCCATTGTCAGCGAAGTTGATCTGTATTCCAAGTCTGGTCGATAATTCAGCTTATATTAATTATTATTGTGTTATAAACAGTATCGACACTCGTAAAAATTTATTTATTTTTTTTGAACTATGCGAATTGATTACGATTAAAATGTAATAGTTTTATTTTGCTTAGTAACTGTAAAAAATAAATTATCCGTGGTATGTTAGTTTATACGGTCGCTCATTCAAGATGAGATGCTGGTCCTATTTGAACATTTTTTTGATTAGGTGTAAAGAGACTTTTACAGCCAGCTCGTTGGCTAGGGCAGTTATCAGGAAGATTGTAAGTTGGGAAATGGTTCTGGATCTTAAGTCGGGTAATGAAAGCCTCGTAAACCGTTGGCCCTCTCCTCAACCTTAAAGTTTTCCTGTCAACTCCAAGTCCTCTTTCTACCTGATCTCTCCTCCATAAAAATACCCCTCCCCTCAATAATTTAAGAGTAATTGAGAGTTTATGGGGTTTTCCAATTCCAATACTCAGTAGATAATTTGGTTTGTTTATAGCGATCTGATCTCGGTTATATTGCTTATATTTGGAATATAAACGTTTGTCCCTCCTTAAACCGTTTCCGACTTGTTGAAACTGAAGACAAATTCCGAAAAAAATGCACTAAGTTTAGCATTTGACTAGAAATAAAATTTAATATTTAAAAACAACATGAATTCCCGACTTTAACATTTTATCTATCATATTTATTTTTATTCCATTTCACTGTAACGAAAATCTGACGACCTACGACTGCTTCTAACTATTATCATTAATTTTATTGATTGTAATTTTCATAACGTTTAAATTGAACAGGCATGATATGCCTATTTATCATTAAGTACCATACTTAACGATAACCAGGTAATATTTCAGATCAAGTTGTAATGTATGAAGATTTATACATGTAATATTTCATTTTATCTAGCTCAAATCACAATTAATCTTTGTGCCGTTACTTCCTATTTTTTACTAAAGACTTAAGGAATGTATTTATTAGGAATATTTCTTCCTGGTAGCCATAGTTCTACGTGGCACCGATGTGATATAGGGAAAAACTGAAATCATTAATCATATGAGCATGTTTTCTTGTTCTGATATATGATATCGTAAGATGATATTATGGGCATAAAATTGTTGGTTTTGTGAGGGCAGTGACGCTTTAGCGGACAGTTTTACAAACGTTAATCCTTGGTCGTTGCAAATAGTTCAATGCTGTTTCAATTAATTAACCAAGCTCGCTTATAGATCTTGGTTGCGACTGTCAGACAAAATCAATTGCCAGCGGACAAAATAGATCCACATACCCATCTAATACTCAAGAAGTTGTAACAAATCCTACAACCGCCGTCTCCTGGGGTATCAGTTCCTCCTACCTGGCACAGCATACCGATTGTGTTCGCTCAACCGTACCTCTACAGCTGTACCAATGTTTAGCAATGTGTATTGGGTGATCATGCTAATTCACTATTAACACTGCCACACACCGGGTGATATCCAGTTGTCTTTAATGTGCCAAACACTCAGAAGATGATTATGATGACTATAGCCCTTAATAAAATCAGTCGTATAAATTGCACTTTTTTGGGTCTCGGATATACTTGAACAATAATCACTTTTAAATTAATGGTTGTGAACATCTTGAGGTACTTGCTTGCCTTCCCTGTCTAGAACCCAAGTCTCTCAAACTCAAAGAACAGCAAATTGGTGAATGGTCTATGAGCCAGGCAGGTTCTAGATTGAAGAATGAATTATGGACTACGGAACCTTGATAGGTCTCACTATGATGATGAGGATGATGTAATGGAGAATCATTACCGTCAACTGACGATCAGGATTGTTTGGTCTTGCTGATCCATCCGGACTTCCTGAACATAGTGTTTATTTGTTGGATAATAATATAAGGTAGAAGAAATTAAGAAGAGAAAAAAAAATAGGAAAAGGCCACCAATGATCTCTATCTTCATCATCCGGAGATAGTTTCTATGAGTTTCATACTTGAACAGCAGCTTGAGTAGCAGCCACCGTACTCAATTAAAAACAAGGAGATTGAGTCGAACCTGACTTTGATCTCTGCTTGATATAAAACTTTACTGGTTTTAGTAGGTACCTTAGTAAAAGTACCTTTAGCTGTACCAGACCGTAAAGCTAAAGGTGCAGCAGTGGATAGCTCTTGAAAAAAAAAAAAAATTATCAATGCATAACAGGCATACTACGGGTTGGCCAACGATTCTAATTTGCTAGTTTATATTATGCGTAAGGCTGTTTGTTTTCGCTCTTTATGTTATAACTATTGATTTCCATTTTCCTGTCACTACTTTTTGTACGGTTTAAAAATTGTATTATTGTCAATTCCCTTCCATAATTCATTAATAGCCGTAATCAATTATAATTCGTGTTGATTGATTGATGACACCGCTATCAATAGAAAGCCATCGTCGTGAATGGGGGACATCACTAATGATGTTTTTTTTTCCTTTTCCTTTTTCCATGTCATTGATTTGCAAACAAAAGAGATCCTAATAAAAGACTCCTAGGCCTATTGTTTGTAAAAAAAAAAAAAAAAAAAAATAGTACGAGCCATTGAAGCAAAGACTGGTGACCCGATAAGACATCCCCACCTTCTTCTTTCTACTGTCCCCTATTGAACACATAATGGCCGTCCTTTACCTGGATTTCGACTGGAATTGATCCTGTACCCTTAGTATTTTTCCAAGCTTTTAGAATTGTTAACCCAATTTCTGGAAGCGGATGGCGTTTGGTGGAAAATATTCAAAAGACCCAATCCTGGCCTTATTATTCAGCCCCCTTCTATTTACATAAGCCTTACTTTTTCATTTTAACGCCTTCCTCCGTAATGGAACTCTTTATCAATCTGGAAGGGCTAAAGTGGCCGCCAGATCTTCTTTCAAATATCTTCGGGGAGGATTTTCAAATAATGATATGAATTGATTACTAAATTAAAATATTTAATAGACTGATTCGTCCTTTCGTTTGGGTTCAATAGAGGAATTTAAATTTTAATTCAATTTAAACATATCGATCCATTTATTACTTACTGTGTAGTATGTACACAAGTACTGAAGTTGTCTCTGAGATGCACTTGTTTGCACCTATGTCTACATCTCTTATATTTTTATTCCTTCTTCAGTGTATTCCTAGATACACTGTAATAATAGATTTTTGTAATTCCTAAACGATTATCATTTGCATTACGACGTCTCACATACGTATGTTACAACTATTGTACATTTTTGTAGGAAAGAAATTCATTGACTGGTAGATACTAATATAGGGTGTAAATAGTTGGGGGTGCAGTCAAAAAAACACAGCAAATAAGTCGGCACATATATAATATAACAGGTTTCAACTTATTTGCTGGGTTTTTTTGACTGCACCCCCAACTATTTACACCCTTTATTGTACATTTTATTCGTCTTCGTGTCGTGTGTTGTTATTAATGGCTTATTTTTGTACGGGTATTGCCCGTAACGTCTCTTTTTATTGTTTCATAGGTATTTTGAGTTTGCAAAGACTTTTTTTTTCTTCTCCACAACCGACAGGCATTGAAAATTCGGGTGATAAACAGCAGCCTGAATATTTTTACAGGAAAAATAAATAGATCACTTGGTTTTCTCTAGAATCTAAATCCCTAAACCTAAAAATATATTTAAAGTCTAACTTCTAACATTATTGCCCATTACACTTTGATCTCTGCTTGATATTAAATTGCAGAATTAATTTTTTACTGTAAACTGTATATGTTTGTTGTGAATTTTTTTTCGTTTATCTATAATATTTTAATTTAATAGATACACAAATAGTATTGTTGAATTATAAAAAAAATGTTGCGGTTCGTATAAGACATAGCCCTTATTAACACAAAATACAATACCAACGTGTGACAGACACTATTCTCTTATGTTACCAGTTAAGGGGTAAGAGAATAACCATTGAGGTCATTAAACAGGAAGTAGATGGTTTGCTACCGAAATCAATTAGTAGTACCTTCCTGTTCGAAGCCGTATGTAGTAACCTCCGAAGCGGAGTTGTGCTTATTCATATTCATAAATACAAATACTAAATGAATTTTAGGTTACAATCCTTATGAATATAAATACTGATGTATTCATATTACAAAAACAATAATAAATATATAGAAATTCGTTTTTCAATAGTATAAATATTGATATCTATATTCGTCTTGGTTCATTTAATGTTCGTGTGAATTTATAACTGTGGATGAATCATTATTTAAAAGATTTTACTCATTCCTGTAAAAATGAACACATATGGTTTACAGCTCTTTATATCGAAAATATACTCAATCGTCTTTGGGAAATATCAATTTAGAACTATTGAGAATATACCAGGAAATTTCATTAAATAAGTGTAAATTGTTGTAGAATAAGTATCATCAATGAGTATTCAACAGCATTTCAAAATGATACAATAAATAACTTTCTTTAAAGGACATATCAGGAGATTCTACGAAACCCACGAAATTCTTTATGGATTAATGTTGATAAAAAAAAGAGCAAAACTCTCTTATTTTGGGAAATTTAGTGAGGCTTGTGAGCAATGAAAATGATGCACACACATGGAATTATTGAAGGTTTTTAGGGATGCTGCTATCATGAATGAGTATACTTGTTGAGAACATATCTCTAGGATAGCTAATGGAGAATTGTCCCACATATTGCTGGCACACCCTATTCATGGAACAAGAAAAAGTGAGAGACAAAAGCTAAGGTGGCCAGACTGTTTGGTTGGGGATGCCTGAAGTATCATAACAGATAAGGACTGGATGTCTTCGGCACAAGACCGTGACGATCGTATCAAGTATTTGGAGTACGCCTAATTATCCGGTTGTAGCTTTTTAAAAAAAAGGCAATTAACATTTCAAGACAATACAATGATTGTTGAATTTCATTCGTTTTCATTCAATTACGAAAATATGAAAGAAGAGTAAATTTAAACAATTTCATTTTCCTTTCCCTCAGTCATTGCATTTATATAAACATAGTGAAATTTTATTAAATAATTAACCAGAAAGGATTTGACCTAACCGTTTTCCTACTAGAAAAAGTCCTGTATATTGAGATGCTTACTATTAAAATATTTATAAAATTAATTAATTTATTAATGAATACTGTGAATAGTATATAAAGCTTTTTTTAACTTCCTAAAAGTTATTTATTTGTATCAAAAATCATTTAAATACAAGGCAATGACCGTTTTGACGTGTCACCCCGTTTTCAGGTTTACAACCTACAAGACATTCAACAGTTAAAAATATACATTATTTTATTAGATAATCACAGATCAATAGCTTAAAATTAATGTATTAAAATAAGATATAATATGTATTGAAATTTGCCTAATGAGGTTACTTTTAGCTAATGATATTTATTAAAAACGATTAAATTATGACATATTAATAATATAATAAATATATAATAACTCTTAGGTTACATTCTATAAATCATGACAGTACGCAAAAATAGAGCATTACAAATGTCAAATATAGTTGTTATTAGTAGTAAAATATTTCTAAATAGTTCACAGATTTTGATTTTCGAATACAACAAATAAGATCAATAAAGAAAAAATGGTTTCAGTGACTTTTGGAGTAATAATATTTAAGAAAGATCATTTTAACTGAGAAATAAACTGTGGCAGCAAGTAGACGTAGATGTTGACTACAAAACTTTTAAAAACTAGATGCTATTACGTCGCGACAAGGGATCAAAACTTCTGTTCAAACTACTAAGTGTCTATGACAGAATAACTTCTATAACCTAATATATAATATCCGATGTAATTAAAACATTCAAACTTCAATAATACAGTAAGTAACTTCTTTAACAATCTTATTAATATACTAAAACTTTTTATTTTGAATGGATTATAATAAAATTTATTATTGGCTATTGTGAAATAATTAATATTTTAAAGCAATTGTTGAGGATATGTAGTAAAACTTAATGTTTACCGGTAAACTGTTCCGCCTCCTAAAAAAGTGAAATTTCTTCGGAAAAACCAGGTCCCTCAGGAGCCATTAGCATTAAGTTTTTTTCCTTTTTTTTTTAATTTTTTTTATTCCCCTTTCTACCCAATTTTAATCATCGTTAATTCCATCCAGAGTGTTGGAGGAGGGGATTATCATTAGGGGATGTCATGTCGTTAACCTTTAATTCTCCCGAAATTAGCCTCGGCCTTTTCCAAGATGAGATTTTCAAACGGAAGCTCTAAGTTTATTATGTTAATTATGTGATGGAATTAACTTGACATTAGTCAGTGCCAAGGGATTGTAATATTCAACCCCTTTTTAATGACATTGGATCAAATGTTTCATACCAGGTGTCATATCTCTGTCGCAATTAAAATTAATAATAAGAGTAGGCAAAAGCAAGTTAGAGTCACAGGGAATCCTCACTGCTTATGAATTTCATAATAAATTGTTTACGTCCATCATTTATTTATCTTTGAATACTGTAGGGTTAGGTATGCGAGAATAAACATATAAAAATAAGCATTAGAGAATTAATGAGATCATTAAAAAAATCTGTAGTTACTACTATTACAACTCATGAAGGGTCTTGTGTCATGTACGTGATAGATAATGCACTATTTTTAAGACAACGGTTGTGGAGAGATCACCGTTAACCGCCATGTTATCCCCAATTTAGGGTACCCACATATAGAGTAACCGAATTTACTTACCTTGTATAGAAGGTAACGCCCAACAAATACTACTTTGCAATGAGAAGTATCATTCCGAGTAAATTGATCTCGAGGCGAACTAAGTTAACTCTGTATAAGACCCTTATCTTTCCAATTCTTACTTACGGCCCCAAAACTTTGATTATCGCATAATCGGATTACAAAATGCTTCAAATTTTCGAAAGAAAAGTTCTCTGACTAATTTTTGTTTCCGGTATCATCAGGGGGAACGGCGACGGAGAACAAACGAAGAAATTTATGAACCACTCATAGTGATATCACTGTTGTGATTAAAATAAAACGTCTTCGGTGGGTAGTTAACATCGCTAGTACCCAAATAAATGTCACTCCAAGAATCGTGATGTCAAAACAGTTAAAGGGACTTCGAACGGTTCAGTAGACCAAGACTAAGATGGACGGATTGCGTAGCAACTGATGACGAGAAAGGACTAATAAACATAAACCGGAATAAACAGCCGGATAAGAACGACCAGCCAAAGAAGAGGTTGGCGATTGCTGTTGGAGGAAGATAGGTCTCACTTATGGGGTCTGCAGATCCCGCAGTTCCAATATTGTGCTGTTAAAAGATTAAATAACTTATCTGTTACAGCGGGATTCCAACCTATGATTTTCAGCATATCAATTCAGCGCTTTACCTCTGAACAACTTTCTCAACAGCGGTAATGATAATATATTTTTTTTATTGTATAGTAGAGTTCTGTGACATCCAAATTCATTTCCCAGCTCTATAATCATTAAGTTTTTATTTTCTTCCAAATTTTCATGATCATTCCTTGGAATTAACAGCAAAATGAGTTTGGATCTCATCGACAAATTTGAAGCACAATCGTCCTTATTTTAAAAACAAGGGGTTTTATTACGTATGTTTTTATTCCTTTATTAACTATTCACTATCAGTAAAAAATCTCCATATTTATTTGTGTTTTCTAGAATTATTTCTGCGAACTAACGTTTCTTTTTGCCACGCCAGAGCTCTGACGGATAGATATCAACAATTAAAACAAATCTTTTTAAAAGTTGTATTGAAATTATAGTTTTGCAAGAGAGTAAAAATGTTTCGTACGCTAGTGGAAGGAAAAAAACTATTGCTTTATGTTTCTTGTTAATAATTGTTCAAATATTTTTCTTCTTTGTATAAATAATCTTTTCTTATTTATTAACTAAAATAAGTTTCTAGATATTGTTTTTCATTTTCTGAATGTCAAAATGTTTTGGAAAAAAAAGTTTTTAATATTAAAAGAAAATAACCAATAGTTTATACTTATGGGATTTATTTCTACCTTGAAGTTGTAAAGCTTTCTCATTCTTTTTTTTCCGTGGATCAGTTTCATTCAGCAGTTTTATTAAACAGAATGAATTCAGGAAGGAAACAAAAGTAAAAATAAGAAAATCTCGGCTTTTCACTTTTCTCTTAAAGGATAAGTTTATCTCCTTGATGGCTTCTTTATCTTCATCTCTTTAAAAATTTCCATTTTAAGCTCGTTTATAAGCTACCGCTCCCTGACGGAAGAGAAAGAAGTTGAGTTATTCCAATAACGCCATAAGACTATTTCTTACTCTGTAACATGATCTTGCCTGGCTAAAATATGCTTCAGGTTTTCTGACACCGTTCTGAAAGTTGATATTTAACTATTTATATGTCAAAACATTTATTATATAATAAGCCCGCTATATTCAATAATTAATATTGATTTATCGAAGGATTGCATTTTTTATAACTAGATGACCGTCACTGAAAGAATTATTAATGGTGGCGATATCGTTGGTGGCAAGTATAATCAAGGAACTCTAATTTGAATGGAGATTGGAGATGCGATCAAGAAAGAAACGCCACAGTTGCTAAAACGTTTTTTAATGGGGGTCGACGTCTTTCCTCAGTTTAGGGCTTTATCAGTGCTCAGATAAACAATCACTACCAATGTAGTATAAAAGAATATCAAATAAATATAGCAGTAATAAGGAATCCCTAGTAAAATATGATACAATCCCAATATTTCCTTTTATTTCACCCTTTGAGAATAATCACGTCATCACCACTTACAATTCTCTAATAACATTTATTATTATCTTTATTTTCTCTTACATCTGATGTTAATATTTAACTATCATAAAATCTGTATTCTCTGTTTTTTTCCTTTTACTTAATATTTTGTACTGTTAAAACTTCATTATGAGTTTTTCCACTTATAATGGGGTATATAAATAAAAAATGACCGTTTCACCTTCCCCAAGAAGAGAAGATGGCGACTTTCAGTATCTTTCGACACACCACACTCCCTGGCAAGTTTGCGAGTACTTGTGGACGGATTTCCTTCAGCTTCCTTTAGAACCTCATCAATATCCATTAATAGTCGCCCGGGGCCCGTCTTCCGCGTCGTATCTCCACTGCTAAATTTTTCAAACCAACGCCGCGCAATGCGCTGGTCAAGGACACCTTTCCCTTCATATTTAATAATTTCACGAGTTGCTTTAGCGGGTGTGAAATATTTTTTTTCCAGTAATATCTTAAAATTACGATAATTTCGTAGGACTTTGTCATATATCTTCTTTGAAACAAATTACTAAACTGAGGCTTTTTTGATTGTTTACTAACACTGGCTTGAAGAAGTGCAGTGTTAGTAAACAAGCTTAGATAATGCTCTAAAATGATCTTTAAGTGCTGGTTAATAATAAATAGCATTAAAATGTTTACAGATTTTCGAACTCTGGAATTTGATAAAACGGTCATCTTTTTTGATACACCCCATTATTTCTATTCATTCTGAATCAGAAGATCTGACCCTGTTTGGGGATACGTTCATATGGCTATAAGGTTTGCATTCATAATTGAAAGGTTTAACTCAAATAATTTCTTATTGTTAATTTTAATTTCGTTTGGTTTCGATTGTTGGCTTCTAAACAACAATATAGTCCTTACCAAAGAACCTTCATTGGTTACGTTTATTCATGTTTTTTTTTTTTAAAGTATTTATACTAACTTCTCTATTCCATTTCGGTATTCATTTATTTATTATTTTTCTTTATTTATCTAATTACCTTTTCATATATATTATAATGATTCTATTGCCGCATTATTCTAGGACTGTTCATATATCAATGCTACTCAGTTGTATTATAAATATTTGCTTATAATAAAGAAGGAGGGAGGGAAGTGGCACTATTTTTGATGAGTGCTTTCTTTAGGCGTCTTTCTTCGTTCTTCAAATACGCTGGCTCCGAAATTCTAATGGCTCTCGTCATCAACGTTCTAATCACACCATGTTTCTGTGCAGGATGATAATGTGAACAGGGATTCAAACACAGGTCAGTCTGGTTCGGTTTATTATCCACGGAGTATCCCAAACGGTTATCTTTCTTTTCTACATTTACATCTAGGAAAGTATCCCGTTCCTAAGTATCAGAGTAGAAATGTGGTAAGGCCACAGAAAGGAAAATACTGGAAGCGATAGAAATAATTAAGCATCCAGAAAATTTCAACATGGAAGACGGATACAATTTAAATAAACTATTCATCCCGAACATGCAACAGAATGAGAAACAAGAAATCAACCAAGCAGAAACAAGGAAGCCGAATTCCAGCCAATCAGAGCTCTATCTATAAAAAACCAGCCAATCACAGTCATGGAAGAGTAGACTCCGACCACGGACACGAAAATACCCGATCGACTAACGAAAGGATCCGATGAACTACGAGTGAACCCGAGTGGACTCGAGCGACTACTATATAACGCCGCGGGTTAGCGGAACATCTTAAGTCTCAACAAAGTCTTGAGGAAGCTAGCAGCATGTCAGGTGAAACGTTGGCGGAAAACCTGAAGAAACCACTGAAGTCTTTTATACTTTTTTTTCTCTTTTATGAAACAACAAAGGCTGGCGATTCTTTGATTTTTTAAAATATTATGATTCCCCTAATTATATATGTATATATGAGAAGCGAGGGATCGTTGACTGGATGATGTAAGGAAGAAAATAGTTGGGGGTGCAGTCAATTAAAACACTAAATAAGTGGATACTTATTTTAATTAAGTGCCGACGTTTCGACCCACTTTGTGGGTCATCTTCAGGGCTAAGAAAGAAAACAGACAACATACAATGAATACAATAAAAATACATAGAGGACTAAGTATATGCTAAATGAGAAAAAATATAAGTAGAGAGGTAGAAATTTAGAACAAAAGTGAGGGATATATATGAATACAAAAAATTACAGAGAAAATGTACAGAACGGTGGTGATGCCAAAAAAATATATATATTTTTTTTTTTTTTTTTAATATACAAAGATAAAAGACGGAAGTAAACAGAAAGATATTTAAAAAAGAAAGAAGTAAAATAAGAGGTGAGAAGTAAAATTATGGAAAAGGTAGTGGATTATATATAAGCTATAAAAGGTAAGAAAATAGACTCCTAGGGAGTTTACATAAGTAAAATGAAATAAGATATAACCAAAATGAAATTAAAGAGTAAATAAGGGAAGAATAACAGTAGAAAGTCAAGATATGAATATAGAGTATAACAGTTTTTTTTTTTTTTTTTAAAACATACCTATAGTATGAAGAGGTATAAATATATGATGTAAATATACAAGGAACGTATAGAAATATAAGTAACAATATGGCATTAGCATGGAAATAGAGTAAAATATGATGAAATAGTGATGTTAAATGCTAATGCCATTTTTCACTATTTCATCATATTTTACTCTATTTCCATGCTAATGCCATATTGTTACTTATATTTCTATACGTTCCTTGTATATTTACATCATATATTTATACCTCTTCATAATATAGGTATGTTTTTAAAAAAAAAAAAAAACTGTTATACTCTATATTCATATCTTGACTTTCTACTGTTATTCTTCCCTTATTTACTCTTTAATTTCATTTTGGTTATATCTTATTTCATTTTACTTATGTAAACTCCCTAGGAGTCTATTATCTTACCTTTTATAGCTTATATATAATCCACTACCTTTTCCATAATTTTACTTCTCACCTCTGATGTTTATACTTTTTCTTTCTTTTTTAAATATCTTTCTGTTTACTTCCGTCTTTTATCTTTGTATATTAAAAAAAAAAAAAAAAAAAAAAAAAAAAATATATATATTTTTTTTGGCATCACCACCGTTCTGTACATTTTCTCTGTAATTTTTTGTATTCATATATATCCCTCATTTTTGTTCTAAATTTCTACCTCTCTACTTATATTTTTTCTCATTTAGCATATACTTAGTCCTCTATGTATTTTTATTGTATTCATTGTATGTTGTCTGTTTTCTTTCTTAGCCCTGAAGATGACCCACAAAGTGGGTCGAAACGTCGGCACTTAATTAAAATAAGTATCCACTTATTTAGTGTTTTAATTGACTGCACCCCCAACTATTTTCTTCCTTATATATGTATATATATATATATATATATATATATATATATATATATATATATATATATATATATATATATATATATATACCCAATAGAACTCCTTCCGTTCTAAATCCTACTGTGAACTCTTTGTAAAAGCTTGATACTCCTTGAAATGCTTGATGATTGTAATCCTGACCCATGGCCTGACTATTAAGGGCATATTTCTCAAGAGACCTCGAGGCCGTTACCGTCTTAGTCTTAATCTTAAAGGGCATTTAGAAGGATGTATAGGACTAGATTGCATTTAGTACTTAACCGGAGGATTAGAATGGTTGGGTACGTTCTAATTGAATCTTGAAAATAGAGGTCTGTAAAATACAGAAGATAATGGTTAGATTTATGTAATAATGTAAATAAAATTCTGAGAGGAATCTAGGTTAAACAAAAATTGAAGAGGTTATTTGTTATTATTACCTATACATTTTTGCAATAACACTACTGTGATCCGATCAAGAAATGTTATAAACTATTAAACATTAGATTATGAATCATTAATTTATACAGAAACTGATTTTATTAGGATGTTTTAAGAAATATCTGTTTAGATTATAAGTATTTGATTATACTTCCGTCTTATAATATATCTACTTTTTAAACACCAATTTTTAATGGTTTATTAAATAATGTCCAATCTCAATCTCCTTATAAATAATTCAAAATGTTTCAAAAATAGTATTAGATCATAGTAGTGCCCATTAAATTTCATATTGGAAAAACCAAATCTCACACACATTTACGCGACCAACGATTTGAGAATTTTATTTTTGTATAACCCCCCAGTTCTTTCACAACATTTATGTAAGTCTTGTTAGGAAATTCATAGTCCGTTGTTAACATATCATTGAAATCCATTTTTACTTATAGGTGAAAAAAAGGATCTATCCAACATTCATATACATAATGGAAGACAGCAAACCTGTAGGCCCGATGCTGATAACTTTTGCTGCTAAATTACTAAAACCCGATACTGATGAATTTAAATTAAGATTAATTTATAAAACCATCATCCTTCCAACTCTTTACGGATGCGAAACCTGGTCGATAGCGATGAAGGATCAGCGACCTTTTAAGATTTTCGAAATCAAGGTGTTGCATAGAATATTGGGTCAAAAAAGGATGAGATTTTAGGATGTTACACAACGCAGAAATGCCAAGCATGCACTCGGTTAATAATATTCAAGTGATTGCTTCACTAAGATGGGCTTTTTAAGTTGATAGGCTTAGTAATGAACGTAATCCTAAAAAGATAATTAGCGCTGTCCCAACTGGGAAGCGTCTGAGGAGTAGACCGAGGCGTTAGTGGGAAGAATGCGTTATAAGTGATCTGGCGGATAAGGATTCGGAGCTTCATCCTTGGGCGGAAGTAAGTGGACAGAGATGGTGTTATTGGCATCGAGCCTTCGGGTTCGCTAACCCTTGTTATCATTATGGTTTAATAATATTTATTATTTAAAATAATATATACCTATCTACTTTGAGATGCTGACAGAGATAGCGATAGAAGATGGATGGGATATCGAAAAGGGATGCTAATGCCTTTCCGATCCCAGGAGACTATTCCCAACGAATGTCGGTCTTCTATTAAGGCTGCGTGTTCAACCTTCCCCTCAATAACTGCCTCGGCGTTTAAATGAAATATAGAAATTCTTCGCCTTTTATTAGTGCATCGTATTTTTTTTAACAAAATAAATATTCAGAATGGGTTTTGAAGTAACCGGCCGAAGAACAATTTCACTAATTGGAATGGATATATTGCTTCTTTTCCATTTGGTTGTAAATTTTATAAATTCATATAAATATCAGCTCGTATAGGCTTCTTTAATTAAGTATTGATGTTTTTATTTTATTTTATTATTAACAATTTGTATTTATTTATTTAAACACCCTTTCTTGCCTTACGGCAATACGGGTTTTGATTGTATTAATTATTACACAATATTAACTATTATATAAGCCAATAACAATTAATAACATTTTCTATGTTTAATATATTTCTGCCATTTGTTCCAAAAATTATAAAAAGGGGAATTCTTAAAATTATAATACACCCTTTTATTCTATATGGATGTGAAATATGAGAATTGATTTTGAAGTATGAACAACGTTATAAGATAAGTGTGCAAATAAGATTTTGTGTAGCTAGATCTAATAACTATATTTTATTTATAATAAAACTGTACTATATTTTAATTAAATATAATACAGTCCAAAATGATATGTACATCCCCTAATAAGGTTCTTTAGAAAGTACAAGAACATTTTAGAAATAATAATTTTGAGTAAAACTAATAATTAGTATAATTACCTGCTTAAATTAATTATTATATTTTTATTCCAGTTCCTCCAAGAATACACACAGTGAGTGCAGGTGGTTCTGTTGAGGTGAAGAAAGGTGCCACCGTAACACTCGAATGTAAGGCTTCTGGAAATCCGGTTCCTGTCATCTCATGGACCAGAAAGGTGAGTTGTTAATTAAATTATTATATTAAATCTCTAATTGATAAAAATAAATTTTAAATGATGTTTACCAAAATCATATCAAGTGCTCCCTAGACTACTGAGATACTTTTGCAAATAGTTCTGCATCGTACACTTATTAATCATTATTATTAGACCACGTATTTGTTAGCAATTGATTTTTTTTTCTCAAAGTTTGATCGTAAGCAGAACAATTTATTTTATCTCATATAAAATTTAGTTTATATTTTATTTATCTCATTGGAAAATTAAATGCACTTAATTAATTATCTTATTTAGCTTTTCTTAAAATAAACAATTTTTGTTTCAAAAACTTCTCTTTTCAAAATATAGCAGTACGATTTATTTTACCTTAAATTAAAAATGTAGTGTAGTTTTGTTGTTTGTGCGCTTATCTTAGAAACAGAGTGTTTTTACTGAACATCGACGAAAAAAATAAATACAAACACATATGTGAAAGGTGAAAAAATAAGTAACACTAGAATATATATTATGTATTAAGTCTTATCCATCTAGTTTTATTGACGTTGTGGGTAAACTGATCTTTACGGCTATTTCATTATTCCGCTCTCGTAAAAAAATTGTAGCATAGAAGTGAAAAACTTATCGAGATACGTTTTCACAACTCTCACATTAGCGAACGATTTCCTGTTGAGGGAATAAATGGTGGTCGGATGGTGCAAGTTTCTGAGAATTCGTTGGATCAAATAAAACTTCTTTCCATGTTCCACCAACAGTTTATATTAAAACAGAACAGTTTCTACGACATACTTAATCCATGACTCTTCAGTTGTTGTGGTAGTTTTTTTTTTGTTTTTAACGTGATTGTAGTTACTTTTAGGCAACAAAATAAAAACAAACATGTTTATATATGTATATTTTTATTGGATTGACAAATTTTTGTTTTTTTTAAATAGAATTCCAAACTGGCCATAAGATAAAAATTATTCTATCCTATATAAATACATAAAAGATATAAAATACACACTAATTCAATGATAAATGTATACTGTATCAATAAAAATAGAACAATTACAAAAATACCAAAGCGGGCAACATAACCTAGGAATACAAACAATTTTTTTTTAAATTAAAGCAAAAATAACGAAAAAGAACATTCACTAAGTTGAATTTTCATCTACAATTAATTATTTACATAAAAAAGAAATTAACTTATTTACTAAAATGTATGAGTCTTAAAACAAAAAATATTAATGGTCTGTGAATCAATAAGAAACTGAAAAATGAACTGAGTTCTTGAAATTGCTGAATTGATGCTTCAATATGTTCTCGAGTTGATACTTTTATATGTTAATGAGTTTGAAATAACTGAATGCCTCTTACCGGTAAGTCCAAGAGGAGGTGTAAATAAAATATAAATAAATGTTGAGTAGCAACCTTCTCCCATGGCAACTGTCTTAAGACTGATGTTGTTTTGTTTTTCAAATATCACACAACTTAGTACCATAACATATGTTTTGACAATTACTCTCTGAATTCTTTTTTTCCTTTTAATAAATTTTATTATTTTCAGAATTATATATAATATATAAAATATAATATTTTTATAGAATATATAAAATAAATAAAAATAGCTATTGATACCCTACACTATACAGTTGCTACTGATAGCTTAGATAAAAAATTGGCATTTTTTAGACAAGTCGTTGTTCTTTTGAAGGAGCGATCTATGAGTAAGGGCTGCGACGGGGCTCCTTCTTGAACTGCGATTTTGTTGATATATTATTTCATAATGACTGATAATCCCTTCGGGTGTCTTAATTACAAAAGCAATAATCCCCAGGAAAACATACCATCATTTTGCTTTAGACTTATGACTCTGAGGGGAATTGGAATAAATAAAAATCAGTAATAATTTTTTTTAATATATAAAACTGTTTTAATCATTCCTTCGCTATAAACGATAACGTTTGAAATACTTCAATGGAATGGAAACGGAAATCTGGCTTGCCTGAACAAGTCGGACGAGGTCTCCGGGTCGGACACTTGAGCGGTGGAGGAGCTCTCAGAGGTGAAGTAGTCAAGTAGTGGAGTGGTGGAGTAGCCCCTCTTGTTATGACATACTTCTACACTCTTTTCCTTCCCGAGGCTCTCCGCTATTAAATTCACCTCGTTTAAAGTTTCACTCCTTACGGCTGGCTACCTTTCCCTTTCCCTCGAGGAACTTGGAGTTTAATACAGAGCTGAATACTTTGGAGAAAAAGGGTTGAAGAAGCTGCGGGAGACATGAAAACAGAGGGCCCGTCATTAAATAGTTGTGAAGAATTTCATCCGCCCGAGTTGGGAACTTTCTTGGTCAAAGAAGACTCCAGATTATTTCCGAGGATCGATATGTCAATCCTCTTCAACCAGTTCTCAGTGGGCTTAATCATTTATCTTTTTATCCTTACGCCTTTTTAATAAAAACTGAAGATTCTTACTTTTTTTTTTTAAATCGGGCTTTATAATAATTTTTAAATTTTATTTTAGTGATAAGAGGCGGAGGAAAATGGTCCACCAAAATTGGTTATATTCTAAGGATTGTGTGAGGTAGTAATTCATTAACTCTGATCAGGGTTTTTCTAGCAATATCATCATCATCATCATCATAATCTTTCCTCTGCGTATTATGAGGATCTTGTCTGTAGGACCTGGACCAACTTCTCTTTCCTCGGGCAACCTCTAGCAATATTAATAGATAAAAACATTTAAAGTATTACTTATTTTTTATTAGTTTGAAAATCAAAAAATATTTTACAAATGCCATACATATTTAATAACCTGAGTTGCAATGCCGAAAATCCTGGCTCGAATCCCGCTGCAGGTTAGACTTTTTTTAGTCTGTTAGCACCCGGACATTCATCTAGGACCCTCCTGAGGCTCACCCAGCCCCTATAAAGTGGGTTAGGGATGGGTAAGGTTGTATCTATCAGATAATTTGTAGCCTATATTGAAAGTAGTGGATACAAGGACCGGATACGGTCGAAATGTACCCGGTACAGATACTCAAGCGGATACTTGACTCGCGAGTCGTAGCAATGGGGTGGGGGGTCCTACCAACGTCACCCCGCCTTTCTCTAGATCTCTAGATATTTGTATTCACATTCACTAGTCAGTATCCACGACGATTGGCGTATTCACTACAATATCTACTCCCGCACCTGCTACCTGCTAGACGAGATTGATATGAGAGCTGTATTCAAGGCCTTGGTTGTATTCACATTAGAAGCATCAGCTATTCGGTATTCACGAGTATATCAACTACCTCAGACGGTCACTCGGCTCTACAACTTACCTCTCCACTCTCCTATCTCTCACGTAAAGCGTAACCCCCTTTAGCTTGACTGGAAGCCCTTCTTTTCATAGCTCCTGGTCTACTAGTCTCACTTTAAAAACACACATTCTACCAAAATATATAAATATAATCGTGAAAATGGTTCTTATTTATTTTCATCATAAAACAACAATAGGTTATAATGGTTTTAAAAATAAAAATGTGAATCATTTTCGTAAATAAAAATTCATTAACACTAGTGGAAAACTAGATTTAAATAATTTGTATTTAACGTAACAATGTTAATATGCTTATGCTTTTTATTACTATAACATACGAATTAAAACTTGTATACTATTTTTTGCATATTCTATATATATATATATATATATATATATATATATATATATATATATGTACTTATTTAAATAAATAAATTGTCCTATAATTTTGAGCTTGAAAATTTTATTGTTTCACTATAACTATAAAAACTTAATATATTTTCACATCTACTTTTCAAATATGACAAATCACCTTGGTAAAAAATTAGCTTTAAAATATGATAAGCAAAAGTGAACCTAACAAAATGCTTGTTGGAATATAACAATACAGAATTTCTCAGCTAAAAGAGTCTAATATTCTGAAAAAAAAAAATTAAAATAGTAAGGGGTGGTTGAAATAACATTTTCCGTGATCGCCTCCTAATATATGATTTTTCACGAGCAACTTTCAGCAGTTTCACATTTAAGAAAATTAATTTCACAAAATTAAAAAAACTGCACCGGAATATGATGAGTATTACAACAGCTATAGCGTTATAAAGAGTTTATCATGCGGCGGCGGACAGACAAATTTTGTATTACAATCCAAATTATACGTGTCTTGGAACGTGAATAGCAAATGTTAGAGGTATTGTTAGCAACTTTTTTTTTTGTTCAATTCCATAGCTTTCAAAAAATAATTAACCAATAAAAAACATGATTTTAATCATTTGATGCCTTGTGCCGGTTACTATTTCGGCGAATAACTCTTTTTCCTTTAAAAATGATAACAAAAACTGATGCCCCAGGAAAGGCTTTTGTGTAGCGTATTAGAAGTGTCGGGATAACTGTATTCAAATACAAAAATATCAAGTTAATGAATCGGATAAAGAAATGTATCCGTATCACTTGCATTCAGATACAGGAAAATCCAGTATCTACCCATGAATAAAGTGGGTACTTAAAATAAGAGTGAAAATCTGGCGGTTGATGTGATCTAAGACAAATCACCTCCCTGCACAACCTATTTATTTTTATTTAATTAGTTATCTATGAAACAGTACTGTCTCTACCAAGTACTGAACCCAAGACCCTTTATGGGTTGTATTGGTACAGGTTTTTTTTACATATATTTAGTAATCTAAAACTAACACTATAACAATAAATAAATCATAATTTATGTATGTGCTCATAAAAAAAACAACTATAAAAGCGTAATGAAATTTATGTAAAATCAAAAATAATAAGAAAAATTCAATAATAGTTAGCAAGACTGGAATCTGAAAAAGTAATATTGGATTCTTATGAAATTAATTTTCGTTGAAGGACTGGTTGAATGAAATCTAAAAAAGAAAACCTTAAACTAATCTTGCTATGGCTTCCTTTAAGGCCTAAAGTAAATGCACTTTATTTTAGCTATCACCATCTAAAATTTATATTTGTTACTCCCTTAAATGATTGATTATTAATAATTGATCTATTAATTTTAAAACAATATTAGTTAGATTGAATAAAATAACAAACATGTCGTATTTTAAAAGAGAACGCAAACTTATAATTAAACAGTGTTTGTTCATTCCAAGATCATTTGTATGAGGGGTTTCTATGTGCCGTATATCTCTCGAGGCTTAACTGGATTAAAATATAATCACGGTTTTTTTATTTTAGGCCCACCTTAAAATGTCCGCAACCAAATTTGCTTTTGCTCTTTCAAACGAGGTGGGGCATTGATATTGCTTATTTGGTAAGCATCCTGATCATTTTTTTAGACATGCCAAGGTCAGACAAGATCAAATAATAATCCAATTTATATATACATTGGGTACTTATTGGCAGGATGAATATCTATTTAGAATAACATAAGTTCCATTTCAATGTGTGTTAGCTTCAACTAGTACACGTTGAGAACGTAACATTTCACAAAAACCCACAATGGTAACAATACCAAAAATTGCTGAGATCTATGATTTAAAGAATATCCTATTTTGAAAGGATGTAAACTGGATTGCATTATCTAATAATTCGTTCACTTAATGAAAACCTATTTCCAGTCGGTTTTTTTGGCATATAACTTTAATTTTGCGGATACGTTTCGACTAATTTGTCATTTACAATCCATCAAGAACTTCCTTCATCTCAGAAGTGTTACAAGTCATCTTTTTTCTCTTTTTTTTAAAATTCATGTCATTAGCTAAAAACTTTTCTTGGAGGTCCATTGTCCTCCATGGTCCTTTTAAAGGAAGGAACCATGGAGGACAATGGACCTCCAAGAAAAGTTTTTAGCTAATGACATGAATTTAAAAAAAAAGAGAAAAAAGATGACTTGTAACACTTCTGAGATGAAGGAAGTTCTTGATGGATTGTAAATGACAAATTAGTCGAAACGTATCCGGAAAATTAAAGTTATATGCCAAAAAAACCGACTGGAAATAGGTTTTCATTAAGTGAACGAATTATTAGAATATCCTATGTCCATCAAACAAATACAACCAGTTCTTAATGTCATATAGTTATTAATGTCAGAAATAAAATTAAAAACTTGAGATAAACCACAATTATTTTTACATCTTACCTCCTGCTACACAATTTTTTTTTTTTAAGTGGAAGTGGAAAATAGACGGCTTGATAATTGTAATGAAGTCAGGGGTGGAGTCAATGATAACACAGGATAAGTATAACTTTTTTCACCATCCCGACCTTTCGGCCTAAGATCTACGCTATCTTCTGAGGTATGGAAGAAACGGGCAATAACTAAATAAAAAAACTTGCAGAATCAAGGTAGAATAACAGATTTCATTTACAGAATAGATAATAATCTAATTAAATTATAAGTTATTATGAACTTATCTCAAATAAAATCGTTTTGTATTGGGTTCCCATCAAGACCTAAGATATTGTCGGAATTCTAGAGTAATTATTTTATTTGATAAATCTTTTTGAATCAGCTCTGTGTCTTTGTTAAATATTGATTAAAAAAAGTTTGGAAGAGAGAATTTAATGAGCTGCATTGGGGCGTGTAATTGGAATGATTCTCCTAATTAATAAGCGACTTATTAAACTCTTAAAAAAAGGTCTGAGCGAGTCGAAGCGTATGATTGCTTTCATTTCATCTTTAAGGGACATTTAATAAAATACATTGTTAAGAATAGAACGCAAATGAATCCTCTACCATTTTTTCTTCATCTATATACATGATAGTAACGTAACAAAACAAATGTGAATTTTGATTTTTCTTAAAGTTGAATATCAATCTATAATTATTTTTCAGAGAACTTCATCATTGATTTCCGATCTAATTCATTATGGTTCATTTTTATAAAATCATTTCTTATTTTTATTTTTTATTTAAAATTAGCTCAAACAGTGACAAAACGAACCACATTTATAGTAGTGTATGTAGTTATGAGATCTCTGACATAAATAAAAATGGATGTATGTTCGATATAATTTGATAGTAAAGAATTTGATATATTCAATATAATTACGAATTTATTTAAATAATAAAATTAAATAGAACACAAAGGAATCAATATATGTCAGTTTTCTGTCTCAATACTACTTTTTTTTTAATAACTGAGCTACCGATTCAAAATGTTATTAATTCTATTACATGATGTGTACATCTGATATAGACTTCGTCTTAATAATTTAATTCCTGGTGATTTTTTTTTCAACAGCTTCTTATGTATATATGTAACGGAGTTTCTAAACTCTATTTTCGGCCACATCAAAATACAGTATTAAATTTAAACTTTGGACACTTCTCAAAGACAATACAATAGTTTTATAAGTTTGTCTCATCGTCAGGGTTAGCGATTCTTCATATCCGAAGACATTGCCTTCTTGTGCCTTAAGCGTATACTGAGACATACTTTGATGTACTTTTTTTACTACGAATTTATTAATGGCTTCATTAATTCTTTAAGGTCAAAAATCGTATTTAATCGTAATTTTTATTACTTAAAGAAATAAATCAGGTTCTGGTGTTCTATTTACTTCATCTATTAAATACAAGGAAGTATCCTAAGACTGATATCCCTGACAATGAAGACGAAATATGTAGCACTAGAAAGAAGAAGGGGAGTATAAAGGCGAGCATTGAGGAATGAAGGATATAATTGAGGAGGCACAACGGCTATTGATCAGATTGGATTGACAGCCTGCTCCGAATCTACAGTCAATGAATTACTTCTGTAATAGGATTGCTTGAACCCATCATATGGACTATTAGCAGATTAAAAAAACTTGGTTTTTGTTTTGAATCCTTGGTTATGTAATGCTTACAAAATTGGTTTAACTATCATGACATTGATATCGGTTAAAATTAGATTTTTGAATACGCCTTGTTATTTAATGTTGTGGATCATATACATCATAATTATTTGTTTAAGTGAAAACGTCTTTATTTGTGCGATTTTTGGTAGGGGCAAAACTTATGCGTCGCGCGACATTCGCGACATGCTCGTGACTCACTAGATTCGTGACACGTACCATCCTGTGTATGAGTTGTACAATTTATTTTTATCAAATTTAGTTTATATTTCGATTCACATAATAATAATAAGCAGAAATAATAAAAATATATCAGTAGTAATAAATATTCCTGATTTGTATTATTATGTAGCCTTCTGCCCAGATATATTATATGGTTTTTTTTCTGTTCATATTTATTACAATAAAGGGACTTGGTTCCAGAATAAAGTTTCTATTCTGTTATATTCTATTCTAACAAGAATATATAAATATAAGTATGTTTATATATCCCATATTTACATTCTATTTCCCTTACTTTAGCTGATAGTAATTTGAATTTTTGGAAAATATTAAAAACGAAACGAATAAACAGTTAAAACTTGTAATTCAGCGCGAAGCGACAACCTGCGCAACAGATACCATGGTAATTTAAATTATCAATCAATAGTTATAGCTTTTGTTTCCCCTTAAACGATTTTATTTGTAATGGTTAAATTTCATGTCTTAAATTAATAATGGGCGGAAATACACAAGAATTTAGATTATATAAATAATATATCACTATACAAATTATTAAATCAATTAAGTTATGTTGATATTTAGTATTGATCTTGTGCAGCCCATCATATGTTATTATAAATAAATAACCTACTTAAAAATGCATTTAGTTAATGCTTGGAATGTCTGTTAATATAGTTAATGCTGGAATCAATGGAATTGATGGGAAATCCAGACTGTTATTAATAATTCTAATTTACAAATTATGAAATTTAAATAATTCAGAATATAATTGATTTAGAAATTCAAAAAAGAACAGAGTCATCCCCATTTTTTAATTTCACTCCTGCCGGCCGTGCTCATGCCTATTTAACATTTTTTAAATACTTTCATTTGCACTCATACCTGCCAGTTGTTGAGAACCATCAATTCGATGGTTATAACAAGATCAATAGTTTTAAAGTTTTTTAATTTAATTTTTGTTGTACGTTATATTTCATCCGTAATATTTTCATGTTTCATTATTATAGTACCGCATTGAATTAATTATAAAAAGCAAATAAATTATAAAACAAAAACTAATTACGTATTCAAGATATTTAAGAACCCTATCGTATAGTGAATAAAATCTCCAGCTCTGGGAATTTTATGTAGTAATAAGGAAAATGGTATGTGCTGAGGAAGAAAGAGATAACGAAAAAGAATAAGAAAATATACAAGTAATAAAAACACAATTCCCGAATAATGAAAATTCTCCTCATCCTTTTTCTCCTTATCTTTCCATACTGATGAAATTTATTTGAAATTCATATTTAGAATAACTAAAATTTTTAAAGGAATATATTTAATGTTGCTAACGTTTCACTGGGGATAACTCATCCGGAAGATGAAATTCGCCAAATGCGTGATAACATATAACTTGACCGTCCCGGGTGTTATTATAAAAATGAATATAAATTTACAAAATGAGCAAATGACGGTTAAAAGAACTAGCTCACGAAGGCAGGTACCAAGATTCCCTGGTGAGAGGGTTCAAGAAATACGAAAAAGGAATGGTCCAAGAATACAATTTTGGGTGAAAGCACTTCTTGTAGAGACGCGGAAGAAGAAGGTCGTGAGACACTTCTGGAAGGAAAATTGGTGGTGGTAGCCGAAAAATGGGGAAGCTGGTGTGGGACAGCTCATACGTGTGGAAAATATACCTCACCAAGAAGTCTAAATTAACCCCGTTTTAATTTAATTTATGTATGTATTTAATGTCAATTCTCTATGGTACCATTGCTCATGTCAAAATGAATTTATTAGTCAATAGTCAAAATAAGAAATTTTATTAATAAAGTATATTTATTACAATTATTCCGACACTTACTTAAAACAGACTTGAAAATAATCCAATTTTAAATAAAGTTAGTAATAATAATAAGGCTTAGCGAATCCGAAGGCTCGATGCCGATACCAGCAATAGAATAAAAACATCTGTCCTCGGATTAATGCCCAAACCCAAATCCGCAAGATCACTCTTAAAACAATCATCCCACTTATACCTCGATATACCCCTCAGGCGCTTCCCAACACGGCACAACAATTGTTAACATCTTAGGAATTCGTTCGTTACCAAGAACAGCCACTTTGAAAGCCCATCTTAATCTGCGTGGCGTTATCATTTGGATAATATCTACCTGGCATATGCTTCGCAAATCCGCGTAATGTAATCTCCTATATTCTCCAGTGGTCTCATCTTTTTATGGACCGAATATTCTACGCAACGCCTTACTTTCGATACCTTGTTTAGTGATAGCGTAGGGAAGATTAAGATGGGCTTGTAAAGTTGCTGGTCTGGGTAACAAACCAATTCCTAAGTTTGCCTGTGCCGACTGGCAAACGTCAGAGGGGTAGACCGATACGTATGTGGGAAGATTGTGTTAAGAGTGATCTGAAAGATTTGGGTATGGGTTGTAGTCCGTGGACAGAGGTTTGTAAGCAGAGATTGGTGGTATCTGGTTCAAGCCTTTGGGTTCGCTAAGCCTTTTTATTATTATTATTAAGACTTTTTTTATCCTTCACCGTTGTTCATATCCGTTAAGAAGAATTGGAACGATATTGATTTTTTATAGTTAGGACATTTTCTTTTACCATTATAGAAACCCCGGCTTTGGCTCTTTCCTCTTTTGGTACACCACTCCACAGGTGTACGTACTCCCCCATCCATTCTTGCCCTTTTCCTTTAAGCTTAGTCTCAGTTAGCACGATTACGTCCAGCTGGGAAGCAGAAATCTCTCTTTGTACCTCATCTTTCTTATTTGATAAGCTCTGTACATTCCATGCTCCAAAATGAAGGGTCCGTGTCCTTTTTCAAAGTCTTTTTCCGTGTAATCCATTTGAATCCGAGGCTCTCTGTTGACTGTTTTTAGCAAAGTAGATTTTACATCGTTGAGCAGCTAACATTAGCGAAAACCCCCAACCTGGAGGACCAGGGTTTTCTTTCAGGGTTTTCCTTCCCTTAGACAGACTGCCATCACCTGGTTTACGAGTTCTATCAACCCGGGGTTTCCTTAAGAGTCCTTCTCCTAGGCAGGGAGGATAATTATTCATTTATTATTTGAATAAATAATAAGTTGAATAATTATCTCAAATCAGTACTCTAGCATCCCAAAACCAATACCATTAACGAAACATATTCTTCTTCTTCTTTGACTTCCTCTAATGCCATTGCTAGCGTCGAGGAGCCTCCACCCAATGCAGCCATGCCCCGCGGTCCTTACTCAGCCGCCTCATTTCCTGGAGGGTCTTGACTCTTTCCCCTCCAATGCGCTGAATATATTCCTGATAGGAAACTCTGGGACGGCCTCCCTGCCTCTTCCCAGTGGGTCTAGCTTCCATGACCTTCCTCGGCTCTCTCCCTTCTTGCATCCGACAAACATGGCCAAACCACTTTAGCTGTCGGTTTTTTATGGAATTTTTCAGCTCGATCACTTTCAGCTCCTCTCTGATTATTTCATTCCTAATGCGGTCCCTCCTGGTCTTTCCAACGACTCTCCGCAGGAATTTCATCTCCGTCGCTGTCACTCGGCTAGCCTGTTTGTCCAGCATAATCCAGCTTCCACTTCCATAAGTGAGGGTTGGGAGGTAAACTGATTTGTAGATGTGCATTTTGGTTTCCTTTCCAACCTCCCTATTTCCAACGATACTGTTGCAAATATGGTAGTAAACCTTGTTGGCTTTGGATATTCGGTTAGCTACTTCTGGTTCAATTATTCCCCTGCTGCTACTGATTGTCCCCAAGTAGGTGTACTCTTCCACAACTTCAAGTACCACTCCATTACAGATCAGCTGGACGTCCTCGAGTTCCTCTCTTGATACCTTGCTTTTATTGCCATTTATTGCCATTCCTTTGCGGATGAGTTCTTCCTCCCATTCCACTAGGGCTTGCTACAGCTTGTCTTTCGTGTCCGCAATCAAAACTATGTCATCTTTACAATAGGCTTTGAAACATAACATTTACGAAACATATTCAATAACCCTAAAACTTAGCGAATATTAAACTAAAAGTCGTTTTTCAGCATGAAAATATGTAATGATTATTAAAGCAAATTGAAACGAGACAGGAACTAAGACTATTCCTTAAAATTAAACACAACTCCTTGGGCAAGTTGTGATAGAATACAGTCTCAAGTTTAATTAAGCTCGTAGTAGATAAGGGACTGATTCAAACTCACATGGGATGGTTGCACATGGAGGAGATGCCGCTACTTCTTCGGCCGGGCGGACGAACCAAATCAAACTTGCTTTGAAACTTGTATTATATCTCCGGCTCAGCCTTGTTTGTTTTCTGATGAATAATTTGATTCCAGAGTTAGAGCACGGCGGCGATCTTGTTTCAGAATCTTTCTATCCAGTGTTGAAAACTTTCATGTCTTTCTAGGAAAATTATGTATAGTTACTTAAATAAACTATAAAGTGTTTATATATTAAATACTTTATATGCATATTGGATGTTTCAAGCTTAACCCTAAAGCACTGACATCGTTTCTCCTTACGGTAGAACTGACACATGGTCCCACAGGCTTGATTTAAAAATTCATTAATAAATACAAAATATAATATTTAAACATTTTATTACTTATATGAACCTTCTCACACTTCCCATAATCACCGATATGTGATATTTTATGAAATTTCAATAAAAAAATAACAGAGAAAGTAAAAAGCTAGATATTTTAAAACTTGTGTATATATTGACGATTATCAAGTATTCAGGACTCTCCGCAACTTAACACAATCCACAATAAGACAGGCGAAATTCAAATACTTTCATGAAGCCCTTTCCTCAGCGCCCTATCCTAAATCAAATGGAAAATCCTTCGAAAACTGTTCGTTTATAAATCCCCTTCTCCTGTAGTCTTTCCGGTTTCAGATGATGAACTGAACGTTGATTTTTTGTCCTCCTCCTCTAACAACTCACAAACTACTTCTCCCAATTTCTCAATAGTACCATCATTTAACAACAACAATTTTTATGGCATATCACTCACTGTCCTCATCTCCTACCTAATGAAATCCCACTCTAATTCCGTAGGTTCTGACAGTATTCCCGTCAAATTGTTAAAAATATGGCTTCCCGAAGTTCTGCCCGCTCCTCTCTACATTCACCTCCTACAGTTCAAATCCTCTATCCAATCCCCGGGCACAAGATCTCCCCTTTCCGACCTTTATTAACGTTCCCACATAACCAAAACTTTTGAGCGCTCCTTTCTCGCTCGGTCTACTTCTCTTTGGAACTCACTCCTACCTGGTATCCGTCATGCATCTTCTTTATCCACATTCCAATCCAAACTGTTCCTACATCTCCTCAATTCCCAAACAGATGCTCTCTAATTAAAAAATAAATAGCTATATTTAACACAATAGATTGAGAAAATAGTGTTAATATTCCACACTAATTATGATACTGTTATTCATATTATTGGATGTTCATATCTACTTTTTTTATTTTTTCTGTTAGCCTATTTCGGTTTAATGTAAATTTGCATTGTATTATTTTATTTTATTTTTTGTTTGTTTTATATATGTATATATTTTTTTTCGTCTTTATCAGAACATACGTTTTAGTTCATATTTAATTGTAGTATTCCAATAATGTAACCGTTTGGCCAGATATATTTCTATTAATTTCTGTATAACATTGTTATTCTAAAGGGACCTGGTCCCAGAATAAAATTATTTTTCTATTCTATTTAACAAACCAATTAAAATATATTTAATTTTTATTTTAAACAATTAAAAACCTATTTATGAAAATAAAAATACTTAATTATTAATATTCCATGCAAGTGACGCTGTGTCGTGATCACTTTCGTCGTAGGCTTCGTCATCTTCTTCTCTTAATCATCTAAGAAGAGGATGTTTGCCCCAAAACATCGGGTCATTAGTTCTAATAATTATTTTTGATTTGTAAGATTGGGGTTCCATAATTGTAACAGGACCAAAAAATAAAGTAATCTACAAATTCAAAAATAATAAGGGAAACAGTTAACATTTTGATAAAAAAATTATAATTGCAAAAGTATATCTGATTAATATTAACTAATGAATATAAAATATTAAATGAATGCTGACGTTGAAAAACTCAAAGAAGTCGCATAAGTACAGAGGCAGGGTCTGTCAAATACTGTCACATTCAATAAGGTACTAGGAAGATAGGAAGGTACTGAGTCCTACGGGGTTTCCCTATAATCGGAAGGGTGGGAAATTCCAGAAAATACGTACCAAAAGGTCCCAGGGACCATGGATCACTACATACATGGTCCCTCGGACCTTTTATATGTGGAATAAGTAGGAGCACTGATAATTATCGAAACTAAAAACAGATCCGTATTTCTTACCACCTCTAATCAATGCGGACACATATTTGGAATTTCTTCATCTTAATTGTCTTAATTGTAATCATGATTACAATGATTTAGTTGAAGATATTCCATTACAACAGAGAAGGAACACATGGTTACAATTAGATGGTTGCTCTGCACATTACGGAATATGTCCACAACAATGGCTAATTGCTAATTATCCCAACCTATTGATTTGGCTGGATCTTCTCCATACCTAACACTACCGGATTTTTTTTGTTAGGATTCATTACGAAGAAGGAGTGCTATCTGTCAAGGAAATCACTTTGAACAACATTTAATATGAATTTTAGTGTTTAAATTTAATGTATAAAGTAGACGGAACAAATAAAATAAGTTTTATTTATTTATAATTCTTGAATAATTCATAATTATGAAAATCCTTAGATGTGAATATCCCCACTATGCTTAACAAAACATATTGTTTGCTGTCATAACTTCATAGGAAATTCTTTTCTTCTTTTGAGGTCCATAGTTCAAGTTTTAAGTTATTTAAAACTTATCATTAAATATTGTAATTACCTAATAGTTTATGCCAACCTTGTCCATACCTCATTATTAAATAACACTACAATAACCAGCAAATCATATCATTTTCCAACCATCTTGAATTGCGGATATTACTTTACTTCTACCCCTAGTGCGATATTTTTTTTTCCGCGATTGTATTCGATGGGAATCTATCGTGAAATAAATTTTATATGTCTCCAGTAAAAGGTGTTCAGATTGTGATTTAATCTTTTTTTTTTGTTTGATTTATTATTTTCTTTTCATTTCTCTATATGATTCTTGTGACCTTTAGGGTTTTTATTTCTAGTAACAACCTTTTTAATTATTTACTGTTTGTATATAAGGACCCACGATCTTCTTTCTTTCTTTATCATTTGTTTCCATTCGGAAATCCATTTTTCCTTCTATCTTCTTTGAAGCTATTCAATTAAAAAGTAGCGTTGAAAAAACTTTTATTATTTATATCTTTATATTATAGTGTATTTTTCTTTAATTTTATATTTACAGAATTAACTTCAATCAATCCAGGGACCGACAATACTGAGGAGACAGCCAACGGCTCATTTGAAATTTGCATCTTCCCAAGCAGCCCACATTAATTTTAACTTTATAATCTGGGGGCGGGATATTCTTTAGGAGTCTAAGTGCTCTCTTTAAGGAAATCAGCCTATGAATATGGAAACGGAATAACAATAAACTTTAAGGCAGCTATAAATTAAACGTGTCACGGAATTAATGGACATTGCTGTCCCGGGGTATAATTTATTTCTAATAATTTAAATATTATACTGAGATATAAACAAACTTTTTGATAACAACTTCATTATTTACTAAGCAGATAAGGTTACATTATGATTTTAATAAAAAAAAAAGTACTTTTAGATTCTCCTTCGGCTGATCAAATTTTGTTTCATTTCTATATAAATATGACAGATAAAACCTTTTTATTGCTGAACATATACAAAATAAATTAATATATACAAGAATGAAATCAACAAGTAATAATGATGTACTTAATGACACAGCATATGTCGCACATAGAATAAAAGTAACACTTTGATTTATGAATAAAAAATTAATAACAAGAATTAAATTTAAAAGTTAACAGATACGAAACAGTTTATATTATTTACAGAAAAAGGGGTGTATAAATGCAGATAAAATAATAAAAATTGTGTGTGTCAGCTCCGGCGCACGACTGGAGTTGACTCCTTAAGAACTAGTATTGTGTAGATTATGTAAAAAGAGTAAATCAAAGGTATCTTGGGTATATGTATGTGTATACGTAAGTATATGTAAAAAGGTAAATGAAAGCATCTTAAAAAATAATCAAACCATACATAAATATTAATTCATAATATTTACATCATTCCAATGAAATATATATCATCAACTATTTTACATAATAATAATTAATTTATTTAAACACCTTTCCTTGCCTTACGGCAAGGTTTTGACTATAATTGTACTGTCTATTAACTGTTCACTCCAATTTTCAAAGTCTCCAGGTGGCCATTTCCTTGGGTTCTCCTTCCAAGATTGAAGAGGTTCCCAATCCTGCTTTCTACTCGTACACAAACTCTCTGAAGAAGGGTAACTGCCTCGAGTCATTAACTGAGGGAAGGCAAGGACGTAAAGTCCGGTTCCCCTCACCAATATGAATCTTAGAGAATCAAAGGCGGTGCAACTTGTGACAATGTGGTCAGCAGACTCCAGAACGCTGCAGCTAGGAGATAAAGGGTCAATATCCCTTTCGTATTGATGAAGTTTCGCCCGAAAGCTTCCATGACCTGTAAGAATTAGGAAATCCAGTAGTCCGGGAAAATCCATGTTGAAGCTAATCGTGACCGGACAGTGGGAAAGTATTTCCTCAACGTAGCACCTTTTGTGGTTGTCACCCACCGCCGATCCCACACATCAATGGTGTCTTCTCGTATTATCCCTTTCCATTTTCTGGGATTTTCGGAATTGTTTCTATTTTTGTACGGATATTGTACAGTAGACCAGCTGAGCCCTCCTTTTTAAGATTAAATTAGTATAACTCTTCACGCAGGAGAAGGTCGATAGGATCAGCTCCTGCTAATACATGCACCGCCTCGTTAGACACACTCCTATACGCTCTAGTAGCTTGAAGAGCCGTCCGCTGAATCGTCGCCAACCTGCGCTTTTGCCGACATGAACGATTTTTGACCCACGCAGGAGATGCATACAGTAGAATGCCTTAAATCATTCCTTTATAAATGATGATTGTGCTTGAGAGTCTGATACCCCCAAGCGACTAAGATTGTTCAAGGCCTGATCCACCTTATTTCCTAGATAGTCTAAGTGAGGGGTGACATTAAATCCTCTACTAAATCTTATTCTAAGGTATGTGACTGACTCGCTTAGACGTATTCTCGTGCCTCCAACATCAAGGTTAATAGGGTGTCTCCTATCAATTTTTCCTTTTAGTGGGATAGGCTGAGCCTTAGCAGCGGCCATCTTCAGCTTTTTCTTCTCGCTTAATAATAATTGTTGATATTTTTATATAAATCAGGAAGATTCGTTTGTTCTACCATGGACATTTAACATGATTTTGAACAGTATTTAGTCCGTGAATAGTATTATGAAGTCTCTGCTGCCTAACAGTAGATTAAAATTAAATGAATTTCATTTTTAAAAATATGGAGTACAAACTTGGTGTTGGTTGGACGATTGTCGTTAACTCTGAGTATTCGTCTTTATTAAAACTAGCAGGCCAAATTATTCAAACTTAAAATTCAAATTTCAAAACTACATATCTCAGCTGATTCTACTTATTGATTATATGCTGGTTTAACGGTCATTAACTATCTAATGACTTTAGCATATCAATATAGGTTTTGTAAGTTTGGAAAAATATGGCAACATTTTGTGGGGATCGATTGATTTTTTATAATATTTCTAAGTATTTTGAGATTGACTGTAGAAAATAATAAATAAAAAGTCATGTTGCTGTTGAGACGAATTTTATGTTTTGAAAGTCAACAAATTTACATCTAATTGCAAATATAATTCATAAGAATATTGTATAGTTAACTAGAATGATTAGTTTTATCAATGTTCAGAGCAGAATAAAGAAAGTTTTAATTTAATTTATAATTTTTTTTCGTTTTGTTTTTTTGTTGATGGGAAACTTTATTAGCGTTTATATAACCTCAGGCCTGAATCCGAAATTTCTGTTTGTAATATTTAAAAGCGATTATATCAGCGGTATAATACCAGTTTTGGTTTCTATTATTTAACGAATAGTTGCTTAAATACCTTTTTTTGTGTCAATTAGCTTTATAGTTTGAATTATAATTATTTATTAACGTTATACCTAGAGGAGACCTATCACAACGATAGCCTTTATTTATTATTCAATCCTTGTTCATTGTTTGATTTTTTTCTTATTTTTTAACATATGATCCAGGATCCATGGTCCATTTTTGCTTTTGATTCGTAACATCGTGAATAGCTTCGTTTCGATGAGACGCCCAACAATTTCCTGTGCGAAAATTCTCGATTGTGGTAGCTAAAAGAGGTAGCAAGTATAAAATATGTCGATTTGATGATTCTCAAAAATTAATTACTAAATGGGGTTTTTTTCCGTTAAATCTCAAGATAATTATCTATTTTTTTCTTTTAATTTAATTTATTGATATTTTCAATTATAATATTATTATAACAAGTAAATCTGCTAATATGAACAATATGACATGAAAAACACTTGTGGAAAAACTACCCATCGGTAGCACTCCAATAAAGTTCTATAGTAGATGGTGTCGAGGCCATCTTCTTTTCAGACGCCTCGGAGGGTCATCAGGAATAGTATGGGAAGCAAGTTGAGAGACTAGCGGATTCAAGTGTGTATGGCGCTTGTCATCGAAGGATAGGTATATAGTTTGGGCCAAATCAGTAACATATGGGATATTAAGATCATGATGGATGAGTTTGTTTGTGACATAATAAGGAGCATTGAGGATTTTACGAAGGATTTTGGATTGTAAGGATTGGATACGAGATGAATTGGATGGTTTAGTAGAGCCCCAAAGCTTGACTCCGTTTGTCCAAATAGGTCTGATAACTGTCTTGTAAATGAGTCTTTTGTAATTAATTGGGAGCTTAGAGCGTTTGTCCAGTAAGCGTTGAAGTAGGCGAAAACGTCGACCAGTTTCTTGTCTTTTCAGTCTTGTATGAGGATTCCAAGTGAGACGTTTGTCCAGATGGAGTCCTAGGTAACGTATCTTTTCGATAGGGTTCAGTGGAATATTATTAAAGGACACAGTAGGGCAGGAATTCGTAGGTTTACGATGAAGGGTGAAGGTAATTTGATGGGATTTTTTAGGATTTATTTTCATTCTCCAATTTTGACACCATTCTTGAAGGTTTGAGATATAGGAGATTAGGATGCAACAAATGGATCCTAATTTACTGATAACACACATGTGTCATCAGCGTACGTAGTGAGGACAGTGCTTGGATGGTTTGGGATGTCAGCTGTATATATCGTGTATAAGGTGGGACCCGATAATTATCTAAATTATTTGTCCTTCGAAATGTATGGTTTGATCAAAGAGTCCCCTCCTTCCAACATGTTTCGATAACGAGGTCATCAAAAATGATTTTTTGTTTTTTCATTTATACTGGAAGAAGGGGACTCTTTGATCAAACCATACATTTTGTAGGACAAATATTTTTTCAAATAATTTAGATAATTATCTTGAGATTTAACAAAACAAAACAAAAAAAATAAATAAATAAAAAAATACAGTTAGTAATAAATTTTTGAGAATCATCAAATCGACATATTTTATCCTTGCTACCTCTTTTAGCTACCACAATCGATAAATTTCGCACAGGAAATTGTTGGGCGTCCTCATCAAAACGAAGCTATTCACGATGATTCAGCTTGATACTAATAAAGTGCAAAAATGGACCATGGATCCTGGACTAATACTCTTATTGGTTAGAGCATTCATTCTAACTTATACATAATAAAAACATGTTTTCTTTTCCCACTTTCATTTCATATTTTTATTAATTATTAACAATCAGGTCGGTTTAAAATTATTTAATATCGAGAATCTATGTATACTGATAAATGTTACACACTTATATTTTTTTTCTATGTATTTGTTTGTGTGTTTTTTTTTGTGTTTTTTTGTAAAAAAGGGTATTGTCTTTTCGTGCATTTGTTGATAAAAGCATCTTGTTTGGATCTTGATAAAAGTAGAGGAATCATCTGAAGGGAATTTGGTTTATAAAATTAAGATTAATTTCGAAATTTAACAATTTTTAAAACCGTCATAATTTCATCAATCTCAAATGGGAATTATATTTTAATAATACATTTGATCGAAACGCTGCTAATCATCGCCTGCCGATTTATTTATTTATTATAAATGTCTCTCCCTTTTTTCTTTCATATTGAATATTATATTGTTTAATAAACTTTATACATCCCTTTGATATTTAAATACTTAAGGTAAATTTAAACGTGTATATGCATCGACCATACGAGTATATAGACTTAGGTAGATACTTGGACAAACAATATTATAGATATATGTGTGTGTGTGTGTGTGTGTGTGTGTGTGTGTGTGAGTGTACTTTCCAGACAGTATGTTTTCCCACAAGTAATATATTTTTGTGTGTAAGTGGACCGAATTACGCGTCCAAATACACCCAGGGTCTAGAATGCCAGCTCAAAAAATATTTCTTTCTAATGAATATTAAAACTATGCTGTAATACAATTGAGCTTTAAATGATCATAATTAAAACTACACAAACAACAGTTTATTAAATATAATTAATTTATTAAAACCATAACCATACCGTTGAAATTCATGTTCATAAAAAACATTATTTCATAAATTATGATATGCGTATTTTCCTTAAGAAACATCATTATAAACCTTCTCTTCTCGCCCAGTGTTCATAATTTATTCACCAATATCTCACACCCGCCTTTTTAATAAATTTGTTCCATTTTATGTTGGTGTAATATTTGTTCATTATTCATAGGAAAGTATAATTTTTACACCTGCAACAATTTAATCTTACGTTTTTATTAATATTTTTAATTTTCTAATTGAATATTCCTAACATCAAGCTACAACTAAAGTAAAACCTATGTTCGGAATTTTTTATTATCTATTGATTACCCATTATGAAAATTCAAAATTTACAAGAAACCAAACTTGAAGCCAACTAGAATTCAGGTAGAGGTATTGTATTTATTCAGAATACAAGGAAATATGTTATTCGGAATTTAACCTAATTTCTGAAAAATTACTTAGGCTTGCTTCCAAAAATTATTTGTTCATTTCATAAGATTTGCTTATCTCACCAAATAAACATGATTAAGCATAATTGCTAGATAAGTATACAAAACATTTTTTCATCTTTGTGGTTTATAATTACGACTTGAACTTTAATATTTTGGATGAAATATTATGTTTTTTTTAGAAGGTAACTCAAAATTTGTTTCGTATTATGTTTTTGTTTATATAATATTTTTGCAGTTGTTTCGTGTATATTTATGCTTAGATCTATAGATTTTTTTTTAACGTAAGCCAACCATTATTCTTCCCTCCAGGTTTGCGTAATTTATCTAAAGTTGTATCGCCAATAGAAATTGCTTATTTATTTATTTTTATTTTTTATGGATGTAACTAAAACCATTAAATTATCTAAAGTACAGAAACATGGACGGTTGGAATATAAAATGGCATTCCTGTTTCTAATTGACTTACTGAAAGACACCCATGAGTAAACGAGGCTCTATATGTTTTCCTTAATAACTCACAATTATAATTAAATTTGCTTGGTTGTGAAGTGAATATAATATTAGGGTCATAAGCGGATAACTCCGAAACTTCAATACTCGATTCACATTTTTCGATTAAGTCAAACTATTTTGCTTAAGAGAACATTTTTACATATTATATTCTCATGATTTTGATCCTGAAGTTTCAGGAGTATAAAGCATTGCTTGAATCAGACTTGAAAATAATCAATTTTGAGCCATTATCAAATCGGATCCTCTTTCACCTGATATGTTATAGTTGTGTATCGTTATTTAATCAGCCCTGTTATTATCGACTTAATTGTTTACTATTTCTTAAGTAGAACCTTCAGAAGTTGTTCTTCAATAACTGTTATAAATTTGTAATATCAATTTCTCTTAGGCAAATTCAGGTGCTAATGCAAACATGTAGAAACCTATTGTGGGAGAAATCCTTGTGTACTCTTATACTTTTTATCCACTTTGCAAGGACAACATACGTTTTTAAATTATGTTTCCCGACCCGATTCCATAATTGTTAATGAAGGTTTTATTTTCATATCTCAGGGAATAGTGTATGAAAGAAATAATATTCTTCAAGAAAATGTTATGCTGTTATATAACTCCAATTTTTCTTATTGTCTTGCTGTTACTCTTTATATAATCTGTTTTTCATTAACATTTGCATTTTTTAATTTCAGAACAACATTCTTCCATCAGGTGAAAAATCTGTGGAAGGATATTCGATAACAATCGAAGAAACCAACAGACACCACGCAGGTACTTACCAGTGCACAGCAAGCAATGGTGTAGGTCAACCGGTGACCAGGGATATTCAACTGAATGTTTTATGTGAGTAATCAATTTAATTTATGTTATTGATTATTTTTATTTCCATTATTTCTATACCAATTTTTTACATGTTATATTAATATGCACTAAGAGAAACGTTTAGGCAAATTTGTGAAACTGAAATTACTCTTTACCTAAATATAAATACCTTTTTTTTTCATCTGATGAATGAAAAGTTTAAGACTTCGATAGAGCTTAAAATCGACTGCTTTAAGAATTTTAAGAGGAAAAAGAAGTTAAGCTACAAAGTCAACTGATAGAGAGAAGTTTGAGGGAGCTATTTGCAATTGAAATTATTAGTTAGGTCTAGTTAAGCTGATATATAAAGGCGGCTTTTTGTTGGCAAGTTATGATAAAACAAAATAAATAAAAAAATCTTTACCGCGTCCTTTAAACTTCCAAGTTTTAAGCTTATTACTCTTCTAGAAAAGTTTTAGCCAAAATCTCTTATACCTCGTTTTTATTATGCTCAACAATTTTGTCCCCTGGTGTAGTGAAGGCATAGTCTTTTAACTTAAAACTTTGCTAATTTCACTTTGGTTCCGGACCCCAACAGAAACAACACTCTCGCATACTTTTCACTAACCTGCATAACAACGAATAAATATATTACTTCTAAATTTTTACGTGCACTCATCTCATAAAGTCATGTAACTTATCAATTATACAATAAAATTACCTCTCATCAGTTACTTACAAGTAACTTCATAACAGTTGCTCATGTTTTTAAAACATATTATTATATGCAACCTTTTAAAGCGATGTGGCTTTCTAAGTGGGATGCTAAACTCAATGTGGGTTGGAGGCTGACTGGGGCAAATGATTATATATGGTGGATTCTATATAAAAGACCTGTATAAGAATAACAATACCGATTTTTGAATTATGCCGTTCTTTTTTGAGTATCATTTTCATGGCACTTGTCAAACATTTTCATACTTAATTCGTGTATTTTTTTTATGTTTTTGAGAATATTCTAAACGGCATGTCCTAGAATTCAGCACTATTCTGTAATACTAACGGTTAATGATAATTTGCTCATAGATATTTAAGTAATAATAATACTTCTGGGTCACGACTCATGAATTCGTCGATCTTAATAATCTAAGAGCAAGCCACACCAATTATCTCTGGTAGAATAAAAGGGGCAGATAAAAATGCAGTTGTTGATTGGCTACGACACAAGATACAATAAGATCTAGTGGAAGACACATAAGAAGAACCGAATTGGTAAGACACACAGGACAATCCCCCAATCAGTGTGTTTTTCTTGCCTCTCGGGTAATGATGTCTCTCTGTTTGTTTCCAGTGACCTCTTCCTCCGCACCTAATATTTGCTAGGTCCCCTCAAACTTAGAGCTGATTCTATCAGGGCTGTTACCGCAATCCAAGGAGTTTTTTTTTACCTCTTTTACTACCGCCTCCCTTGCTCACTCTCCCGAAAGTTAGGAGGTATCATTTTGATTGAGGTGAGTGGGCGTCCCCGAATGTCGCACACGACCGACACCTTGGAAAATATTTGCTCACTCCTGCAGTAGTCAGGGCACACCGCCCTTCTAGCGGAAACTTGTAGCCGCGTACGAGTTTGAGGAGTACTACAAGAGGCTGTGTTTGCCCATATCATTCTCACGAGCAAACATGGTTTAAATATATTTCTCTTCCCTTTAGTGCCGTACCCTTCTCAGCCGAAGGTTTTTTGGTCCAGTTTGCGTTAATGTAAATAAAAATAACATCGGCTGAACCGACTGCAATGTGATTTTTAGAATTACTTCTTAAACATATGTTTAATGTTTATGATTTTTCATCTATTTGAAATGTGGCCTACATATAATAACAATTTTCGTAAGTGATATCGTGTCAGCTTGCCAAGTCATAAATAAACCTATGTTGGCTAAATGGAGCTTAACTCGGATTGGCTGACAATCTGTTCATTTCAAATTGTAAGTTGCTCATCTCCGGAGTTTCATTGTTGAAAACGAAAAACTTAACTCTTCCCCATATCAGAAATCATTTGGGAAGCCTACGAAAATTCTAACATAAATGTTTTCCCAGTAATATTTAATACTAGTTGTGTCTCATTTATATCTTTAGAGGATTTATTATTATTTATATCATTATTATTTATATTAATTAATATTTATATCTATTATTACTCTCACCAACCATTAACGAGATTATAGTTGCAGAGACTATCTACGTGAATACCATTTCACTTCTAAACCTAGAACCAATCGTGTTCGTTCCAAGGGTGCAAATATTTAAGTTTGTTTGGCCTCATTAACTAGAGACCTGTAAATATTAGCACAATCGCTAAAGCAGCATAAGCTCCTAATTATCTTATTTAAATTATTCCTGCAAAAATAATGTTTTTATTAATACTATAATAATAGATAAAAAGAAAAATTAACATAGTTTTTAACACCCATTTAGAATATAAATAGAAATATAATATAACTTTGTTAATCTAGATATCCAATATTATATTTTGTGTTGCATTATAATTTTTTATAAAATTATTATTTATTACACTATTAAAAAAGTCCCATTATTTTAAATACATTAATCTCTGTAAAAATGGCTTTGTTCAAATTATATCTGTACGGGCGTGATTAGACTGAATAGAAAAGATAAATAATAAAATATATTAGTAGAATAGATTCAGGGAATAAAATGATGAAGTCAGATACTGAAACATGTGGTTAATAATTCTTAATATATTTACAGGTTAGGCATTTTTTTACAGTTAAATAAATTATCACTTATAGGTATGTACAAAGGAAATGATTAATTCTACAGAAGAATGATTTGAACAATGTGATGAAAAGAAAATTATTAAATCTTAATTATTATTTTGCAATGATGATTCATATGAACGAGACATAAACACTGGGCGAGAAGGCCACATGGCGATGGAATTTATTGTCTTTGTTTCGTACGCTGAATTAAATATATTGTCTTTGAGGTTGATGTCCGGTGAACAGCTTCCTCTTACTAATTGAATGAAAAAGGTGAACTTACAATTGAAGCGAAGGATTCGTTTCCTGAGCTCTGATTGCCTTTGGTTAGCAGGCGATCTGGTGGCATCAAGGGTGTACTTCTTGTATCTGGTGCTAGGCCTATGGGCGAATATCATCAATGTCCTCGATGCGGTGAACGGCGAGGTTAGCTTTAGTCAAAGAGAGCAGAGATGTGTGGATAGTTTGCAGTCTGAATTCGAAGTCAAATGAAGCGCGAGATGACGGAGTGGGGGAAACAAGTCCCTTAAGGAAACAATATCAATAGTTTATTCTAACAAATGTTTAAGAGATACAGTGATCAGAATGGTGATTTGATTATACGGTACTTCTGCTAGCAGATGTTTGCATGTTAAAAAAAACAACCTGAAATCATCGTTTTAAAACAACTGATGTAATACATGTTCATCAGAACAAATCTTTAAATAAAAGATTTTATTCACAGTTCATCCCCCCATTTTTGTTAGTTTTTTTTTTTAGGGTGGTTGCTTAGTTTAATATATATCTATATACCGTGTACCAAACGTCATTCATTTGATTGTTACTGATACGGTCACTATGGTGACAACTGTGATGCAAAAACTTGGAAGATTGCTGAACAGTTTAAAGGAGAGGATTGTGTTATCAGTCTTTGAAACATTATCTTTAAATGTTATTTCTTATTTTACTGATAAGGCTGTATAATAAAGTGAGTTAGTAAAATCAGTTAAAGAAAATATGGTTATAATAAAAATAAATTTTCTTATTTTACAGAGAAACTCAGTTTTGTTTTTATTTCGACTCACACCAGAATTATTGTTTGCTTCTATGAACATTATAATACGATATATTATGCATTTTATTATTATGTATTTTATGTGTATAATGTTTGTATTATGTATATAATATTTTAATATAGTAAAATTTTAATCAATAAATAAATTTTCTTATAAATCAGATGGACTTACGATATACCTACGTTGTACAGAGGTTTCTCTGGTTTCTCTTCATATATACTTACAAGGGGTAAACAAATTGGCTGTTGACTTTTTCATCCATTCAGATCTTGACCAAGCAATGGCGAGCTTACGTTGGGATAGGTTGTGCAGTTGCTGTTTGGAATTCTACGGCGACTTTGTGATTCCTAACAAGTTGGTCTCCCTCGCGGTATCCCGCACCCCATTCAAAGTAATGCTGCGTTTCGGGTTAACCGCTTTTCCAAGGCTGTTGGGGGTTGCCAAAACTGGATCTATTAGGTTATTGAGCTAATTACTAAATTTATGTTTATCTGGTAGTAATATTTTTTTTGGGTTGTGTAATAATTAATATTGTCAACACCCGTATTGCCGTAGGGAAAGGAAGAGTGTTTAAATTAATAAATAAAATAATTAATTTTGCACCAGTACCAAAAAAAGGGTACTTATACTAGAAAAATTATTATATTATATCTCATCTTGGAGTAAAACTCCGTCATATATAAACTTATTAGTTGAACTGAAATTTATTAAATGGAGGATTAGTCTATTCTCATTGTGTTTCAACCAGAAATTCAATTGGAAATTGTTTATTTAAATATCACTGAGTGAGGATTCCCAGTGGTATCCTAATCAATTGTAGAGATGAGATGGAACGAAAGAATCTGATACTTTTGTCATTGATACCCATGAGTAACAGATACGCTCAAATGTTACAAAATCAAAATATCGCTTATTGAAAAAATCGGGAATAGATTAAACATTATTCAACTAAAAAAAACTATACGAACCAGTATGCTGAATAAATGTTTAAAAAATAAATAAAAAGTAATATCAGAGAGGAAAATAGTTGACTGGAACATCTAATGACTTCCAACCTTCATTAAAAAGTAATACCATTTACTATTATCAACATCGTGAAGAGTCGCCTAGTTTAAAAATATGTGCATCATTAAAATATAAAAGAAAATGTGGAAATTATTCCGCAGGCTGTCGCTTCGAGTTGAATCACAAAAAAGGTTTAATTTTTCATTCGTTTCTCTTTCATTATTTTGAAAAAATACAAGTAATCATGAGCTTTAGTTTGGAAAAGAGAATGTAATTATGAGAAACGTATATACTTCGGTAACCATTTCATTTATAAATGATGTATTTTAAAAAACATAAATAATTTATACTTCGAAATCTTATTTGAAACTTTTATCTGTTGGCCGAAATATACTTATTACCCATAGTTAGTTTCTCCTTTTCTAACTATTGCTCACGATAACTTGTATTTTTTGAAAATATTGAAAATAAACCGAATAAACCTTGTGTAACTCAAATAGAAGTGACAACGGGCGGAACAGATACCAAATATTCGTTGAAAACACTAGCATTAAACTGGTTTCCTTTGTCAACGACCAATAATACATTTCCATATTTGTTATGTTCTGAGGACGTCATTCCGATTGTATTATCAATGTCGTCACACCTTATCAAATCTTTATGTCAATACCTATGCATCCATTAATCCAATCCATTGCTTAATACTATTGATGCAAAAAGTGTCAAGATTAGAAACTTACTATTTTGAATAAATATTTTTAGGTGTTGGTTTTGAATGAATATTTTCTTTTTAATATTTGATTTAATACTTTCTTGGCCGTCTTATGCACTACATAATTTTATATGATTAACTAGTAATTAAGTAATAAATAAGTTGTATAATCAACGAAAACTCTTTTCCTTACTAAAACTCATGATAACATTTTTTTGAAAATATTAAAAATGAAACAAATAAATAGTTAAAACTTGTTATAACTCAAATCAAAGAGACAACGGGTGGAACAGATGTCGAAGACAAGACCTGTTCCGTCATAGCAAGCAAAATCATTGAATCTTGGACCGATCATTTTATTAAGTTTCTCAGGAAGGTTTTATTCCATTTGCTGTTACTCGCAAACATCTGGAAGGTTTGCGTTATGATATAATTCACACCTTTTATCAATGTCGAAATCACTACCGCAAGACCACGCTCCCACTGTCTCATTTTGCGGTTAGTACAAAAAAAAAAAATTAAAAGAAGGGAGAAAAAAAAATTCTCTTCTAAACAAATGGGATTTTAATGTACTCTGCACCGCCGTCTCCAACCATTTCAACCGTCTATTAAGATTTCATTTTTAATTTAATTTTTTACTCTTAATTACGTTTCCCAGTTACTTTGACTTTTTGTGGAAATTTATCGTCTGAGAAAGCGCTGAGGATTAATCTCTCTCCCCTTTGCTAGTGTTATGGTAAGCAGGCGCCTCGGAAAAACGGCCTTTTCATCCCGCCCCATTGATTCATTATTAAATTATTGAAATAGTCAGTTTTCTTTCCATCATTTTCCCTGTTAGAAAAAAAAGAAAGAAAGAATAATGCCTTTTCCCGGGTAATTCTAATTAAATCTTAATTAATTAACGCAGTTGGTCCTTTAATTTCTTCTCGGACTGAGGAGATTTTCGAGAGGGCTGGGTGGTAATGAGATTTACTTAAGACGGGTGTCGTGGCCAGAGTTTCCGCTCCAGGCCTTTTCCCCCCTCCCCACTAAATTTATTATGGATTTTGCCGATTTTGAAATAATCTTGAATATGAGAAACATTAATAATAAACGGAGACATCTTTTTAAAGGAACCTGATTTCTCTCATGACATAAATACACAAAATCAGACAAATCATGATGCATTTATGTCCGGTGTGATATTCCTTCTTCGTTCTGTAGTTTTTTTTTGTTCACTTAACATCACTTTATCCTGTATTGGCTAATCTGACGATGTTTCAGTGGAAGTCCTAAATTTTACCTACTAATGGGGTTTAATCGCCATAGGAATTTGTAACGAGTACCTGACAAAGTACAGGACCCCCGTTTTACGTCACTCCTGGAGGACGGCGCAACCAAAAATTTGTTATTCCCTCTAAAAAAATCCTAAGACTACCTGACGGGCTGCGAACCCGTGATCTTGGACATAGTAGGTTGCTATGCTAACCAATAGATCACAGGTCACACCCTTTTATTCCTTTGTTTAATATCCAATACTCGTTACATTTAAAGACATTAGCGGGAGTTTAATTGTTGTCTGGCCTCCTAAGCGTAGCTGTGAATTGAATCATCTCATTATTTCATTTAATGTTATTGGAAAGTAAAAACCTACTGCCCAGAGAAATTGAGAGATATCTCATCTTGCTACAGCAGGAACAAAAAAATATATTTGTTTCTTTATTTTCATTGTTTGTTTCATTTGAGGTAATGGATAATTTCAGAAATTCCTTTGTAGTTTGGATAATATTTGAATTGGTGAACAGAATTTTGGAATAAAAACGGTTGCTGGAGCTGGGACCGGTTGTTGGAGTGGCCGTGTGGTTGACAGGTGCCAGGGCCAGTGAGACCTGGAAGCCTAGCCGAAATGGCCCCAGTTTTAAAAGAACATTTTCATGTATTGCATTTTACAGGATCAATCAGGGTCTGTCCCTTTTTTACTTTAAACCTGATGCTAGCCTCTTTTGTGTAAGTCTCTACTATATTGGAAAAGTAATAACCCACAAAGTCGCCTGTTCGTAGCGAACTTTTGAATTCCCTGATCGCAAAAACGAAAACTTCCGCATTTATTTATAATAAACTTTTTTTTTACTATCCCACTCATATACCAACCATTGATTGCCCTAACCGAAAAGTGCCGAATGAGGCCCTTCTATACACCTCAGGCCAGCTGTATTAGGGGTATAGTTCTTTCCTTACTCCCAAGATGTTTAAAGAATCTGATATCTTATAAACCATTTTTTTTCTCTAAACTGAACCAAAAAACCTAACCAACTTATGAACTAAACAAAACCATCCTATTAATAGATGCCTTAGAGAAGTGGCATCTTTCTTCTCACCGCCATTGCAAAGCCATATCAGCTTTAAAACATATAAACAAAACATTGAGGTTCCTTAATCGTATAAAAATTTATCTGAAATCCAAAAGTCGTTAATCCTCCTTGGTTTATTTCGAATCACACCGATAAGGACACTGTAAAATCATGTACTCATAGCAAATAGACAACCTTCAACTCATTAACACGAAATCAACTTGTTCTTTCTCTTTGCAATTGTTCCAAACCGGACTTGATAGAAGAAGATTAAAATGACAATGGTCTAGAGACCTGCTAAAGTACTATTGACCGCTTCAATAGTCGAAAAAATTATTGTTCCCGCAAATCAAGTAGAAAACACAAACACTGAGATCATATTGCATGGGAACCTCATAGGTGCAAATGTATAATAAAAGAATAATAAATAAATATTTTTCGAAATTCTTTACAATGACAGTACTAGAATAAGCTCTACAAATATATTATTCCTTATACTCAAATTATTTTTAACCCCTTAGTCTCACCAAGTAGCGGGCCTTGACGATAAGAATCGATAAGTTGCCGATAGAGGTGGAGTTGAGGGGAAAGGCGTTTTCTCGCGATTAAACTAGCGTGGACGCTATCGCCTGCCGTGGGACCTCCGCATTAGTCAGGCAGCACGCGAATCTCGCGGCCCAACCTCTCTCGGAACAACAGGCTCCGTCCATCTTAACAACTTATTTCATTATCGAATTTGCATGGGTCATTGAAACCGATTTCGTTATAACTTTGTCCAAGAAAAAGTCAATTCGAAAGAAAAATACTTAATAAAATTTCCTGCGTCTCGTATTCGGGTGCAATATCCAACGTTTTGAGTTAAGAAATTTGTTTTCTGTAGACTGGGTACTGAAGATACGAAAAAATCTTGAGAAAGACCACCTGTATAAAGATATCGGCAATGTCCGGATAATAAAGATTAGTAGACTTAGTTGGGCTAGTCATGTAAAATACAGAGTGGGAAGGTTTAACATAAGCGGTGATGCCAGATCCCTCCAGGGTGTTGGGGACTGGTAAATGACAGCTCAAAGTAGAGAAGAAAGAAGTTGAAGGAAACCAGCTGAAGTTGATATAGACATTATAGAAAAATATTTTCACTTTCGTCATCGTGACTTGTCATCGTAATTGCTATCCTACTTTTAATTTTTATGGACATACGGCTATACCATACAATAAAGTAGACTCAGGACAAAATATGACTCTAGCCGTCCAGAGATCGATGTTGTTTTAGGATAATGCAAGGACTAATTAAGACTTATTGGATTTGTGGGTATATTGGGATATGCTTAAGCCTATAACATCGCAATATTTTCCTGTTGAAAAAGACCTTACTAGTGTAACTGATTTCTAAATTAAAACTATCGGATACAAATTTGAAGATATGTGGATAATTTCATTGATTATTATGGGATCAACTAGAATAATCAATGAAATTATTTTTTAATATTTATTTATATTAAGTTCAAACTTTCAGACAGAACTCCGAAACGACTCCATACTATTTTAATTAAGTCGTTATTATTATTATTATATTTGTTATAGTTTTTCACAAATGTTTTGTTATATATTGTTTTTATTTTATTTTATAAATTGTACGCTATATGGACTACAAAATAAATCGTTCCAGTTGCTCTGTTTTTTTTTTTCAATACACGATTAGCAATTTTATTTAAATATTACTGAAGTAAATCGTTAGTAGGTTAATCTCTCTGTATGAGATTTGACTCTGGGCTTTAATATGTTTGATACTTGTGTTTTAGGTAATATTTGGGAATTTGGAATTTGATTAATGCCAACGTTATTGATGGTTCATGATAAATTCAACTTCCGGTTGTTAGTAGAAGCAATGTTTTTTTCTGATTGCAGGAATAAAAGAGAATAGGTTTAAAACTTATGTATCTGAGGCATATAATATAAATCAAGAAAGAAACTTTTTGAGAAAATGAAACTCAGATTAAAGTTCTGAGGAAAGTCTTTCTTGATGAGAACATAACAGAACTGTGGTTCAATATCTGAAACCTTCCAGTCACAAGTTTCTTATAGGTTTTTTAATATATTTTCATTCTCTCCAGACTGGACGTGATTTTCACTTGGTTATACACCAAATTGGATTTGGCACATTCCAAAATATCCAGAAGCCTTCCATGATAAGTTATACACTAGAGGTCTTCACAAAACATCGGCAATAAAATAATAAAAAAGGGTATATTTTTTCCATTTTAGCTTAATATTAATATCACTGATTTTTATACGACCGAGTTCGACTATTACATGACGACCTAAACATATAAATCTATGTAATCCATTCATCATGTATATCTTCTGGTTTTGTCCAGTTCTTTGCCTACATTTCGCTCATAGCTTCTTCATGGCCTAATCTGAGATTGTACAAATTTGGATTCAGTCTCGGATTAAGCCGTGAGATAGCTAGAAGTATTGCCAGCGAAACGTCGGCAAAGAACTTGACTATACGGGCGAAACCAGAAGAAATGCGTGATGAATGGTTTACAAAATTTGGCCGGGGCAATTTAAGATAGTATAAACATGTTTATTTTATTATTATTATTTTGACCAATTTTAGTTTTGTTTTTTTAATTTATGCAGAATTTCAAACTGGACATGGAAAACAAACACTTTGAAAACACAATAGTTTACATGCTTCCGTTAGATGAGTGCTACGGCGCACTGGATATATCTCACCCGCACAACAATCAGTTCAAACGAGGAACTATTTGTTTGTTGCTATTTAAACTTAGGTCATCAATGTCTCTGGCTCGCTTTATGAAATGTATGTTATTGATAAGTAATACACTTTTATAGTAATACACACATGAAATATACTCAGAAAAATACACATACGTACAAACTCAGATTTCCAGTTCTATCAGATTGCTAGAATGTCGTTGGAATATTGGCCTGAAGGCGTTGGCAATTTTTTAGTTATATACAAATGAGTGAGCCGTGTGGGCTAACCTAAGTCTCAATTAGGCCAGTGAACCTGGCGGTAGGATTTAGACAATACCCTTACTGTTTTTTAAATACATGTTAGTTTAGTTGGATGATCTCCTTTCCACGTGGCATCCCATCACTCTGAAGTTTCCTTTTTAAGAGGTCTACTGAAGTCCTGATGGGGTGAGAACCGTGGTGGCTTGCCAGGTAGCGTAAGCCCTCTTATGCTGCCTGAACTGCGAGCTCATTAACCTTAACGCCTAGGTGACCTATACCTATAAATAAAATATGTAGATCTAAACCTAAAAATAAGAAGAAGATCTGTTCACGGTTTAAAAAATAAGTTGGAAGTTCTGAATCGGAAAATGTTTACTTTACTGAACCTAAGACTCTTCATATGCACAGGGTTTTTTTTTTTTAGCTTCCCTGTTCAATATTAAAATATAACGTTTATACAATGATTTAATAAAGGCACGTATTGTAATAAGTAAAAATAGAGAATATATTACTTGGGAAGGATGATATAAGGATCCATCGGGTAGTTGGTTGCAATATCGGAGGGCGAGAGTAACAAGTGTTTGCTCTACCGTCACTCACCGAGGGAGGCAGCTCATCAATTTTCCGGAACCCCTCGCCCTACTCACCCCCACCGGATCCTCGCTACATTTCCAACCCCAGCTCGAGTTTTCTTTCACTTACCTGCTAAGAACAATGTCCCTTTTCCTAATGGCTCGCTGTACTCGTGTTTCCCGAAAAATGTTTTCATGGTTGAAAAATGGGGGTCTTGGAGATAATGGTAAGGGTATGAAACAATATTTCATTTCTAACGACTAATGTTTTAAATAATTTAAATTATTCATGAAGTTAATGATATTACCACCGATTGTTGAAACACAGGATTCCCCAGAAGTAAATATATATCATTATTATATATGGATGTAGCAATGATGACTCAACTCCGTGTACTTCTATTGGGAATAGTGTTGGAATTCCAAACACCCGTAATCCTTGAAACTCGAACTATTTTTTACTGTCCTTGAACCCGTGTGAATATCTATGGAGTTATAAGTTGGACGCTCAGTTATTTTATAATGTTTAAAATATATTATTTAATTAATTTATAACTTCTTTTTATCTTACATCCCGTTAACTAAGGGAATGATTTTTGTCATTTCAATGACTTTTCAACATCTTAGGGATAGCTGAGAGATAAAACATTAAAAAGATGAAAGCTGTAGGACTATGTAGATGGAAAAATAAAAGTAAAAACTATGTTCAAATTTTTCGTTTTGGAAATTTAAACTTATTTTTTATGTATGAATAGATACTCGTTCATGCTGTGACCAGGTCGTGCGGCTGAGATACATTCAGTCCCTCATCAAACTAAAATAAAAATAAAAATAAAATAAATAAAAATAATTAAATAAAATTTATGAAACAAATAGGGATGAAATTATGTATGTGTATCTTTAGATTGTTACCTCATATTAACTACAACTTCAATTAAAAACATATTATTAATTTTTGAAACACTCAATTAAGAACTAAATAATTATACAATTTATGACTGCATTCTACTATTGGTAATATGCTACTCATTTATAACTATTAAGCATAACTATATATATTCTAAAAAATACTAACAGCACAATAAAAAACAGGGACGTAAAGATTATGGACGGTATTAAGCAAGTTATGCTGGTGAGATATATCCAGTGCGCCGTACGAATCATCTATAATGGAAAGATACAAACCATTCGTAAAGTTTTTGCTTTTTACATATTGAACAGTTTGGGATCCTAAGCAAAATGAAAATATAAAATTGGAGAAACAAACAAGAATAAAAATATATCTTTAAGTGTTTGCCTTGTAACTATACCTGCAATTAAAATACATAATTAATTTTTAAGATACTCAATTAAGAACTATATTATTACAATTTATGACTGCATACTACTATTGACAGTATCGTATGAATAAATAACAATTACAAATAACTATAATTACTGATACAATCAAAAACTAAATAATAAGTGCAATAAAAATCTGACCCAGGAGGATTATAGGCACTCAATAAATTATTCATTGAAGACATAAAATTAAAATTATATATCTAAAAAGAGGTATTGACTTTACTGATACTATTAGTAATTGTTCCGCGCCATTCAGATTCAGTAGTATTTAAACGTACGAGAAGTATTGTTAGAATGTCATATAAATCAAAGACAATTTTCTCATATCCTACAAAAATGTAAAACTAATTTAATATTCAAAAAACTTCATTTGTTTCTTCTGGTTTAGACCGTGTCGGTGAATTTTCTGCCAACGTTTCGCCAGACATGCTGCTGACTTCCTCAAGGCTTAATTGAGACTGAATTCTCAATTAAGCCTTGAGGAAGTCAGCAGCATGTCTGGCGAAACGTTGGCAGAAAATTCACCGACATGGTCTAAACCAGAAGAAACAAATGAAGTTTTTTGTATAAATAGTGGCCGTGGAAACTTGAAAGAGTATTTAATTTAATATTATTGTATAATGTGTGATACCCGTTTTACCAGTGAATAGTTACTTATTACGATATTCTTTATATATATATATATATATATATATATATATATATATATTATGTCCGTTTACGTTTTTTTCAACTTAAAAAAATTTATTTATTGATATTTACAACTGTATTACAATAATACATCAAGTAAATAGGCTATGTGATACATAATGACATGAGCTAATGGCAAGTAGAGAAACTACCCACTGGTAGTACTCAAATCACTTGTTCAACTAAGAAGGTCACGTGGCCATCTTCTTTTCAGACGCCTCGGAGGATTATCGGGAATCGAAGAGGAAGCTAGGTTTGAAACTAGAGGGTTTTAGTGGGAATGAAGTTTGTTATGAAAGGATAGATACCGGGTTTGGACCAAATCAGCAACAAATGGGACATTAAGGTCGTTATGGATGACTTTATTCTTAACAAAATAAGGGCGTTGAGGATTTTACGAAGGATTTTAGATTGTAGGGATTGGAAACAAGAGGAATTCGATGGCTTAGTGGAGCCCCAAAGCTCTACTCCTTCAGTCCAAATAGGTCGTATGATGGTCATGTAGATGAGTCTTGGGACTCATTGGGAGGTTAGAGTGTTTGTCTAGTAAGTGTTGAAGTAGGCTGAAACGTCGAGCGGTTTCTTGTCTTTTCAGTCTAGTATGAGAATTCCAGGTTAATCTTTTGTCGAGATGCAACTTAAACATCCGAAAGGATCTGCTCTACAGGCACCAGTGGTATATTATTAAATGATACTGAAGGGCAGGAAGTCATTGGTTTACGACGTAAGGTAAAAGTGATTTGATGCGATTTTTGAGAATTTATTTTAATTCTCCAGTTTTGACACCATTCTTCAAGATCAGTCATATGGGATCGGAGGCTTTGGGATGCATTAAATGGATTGGTATTGACTGATAATACACATGTATCATCAGTATTTGTGGTAAGGATAGTATTAGGATGAGTTGGGATGTCAGCTATATAATATGTATAAAGGATTGGGCCAAGGATACTACCTTGAGGTTTTTTTTTCAACTTAAATCTTATTTTTTATTCATGGTATATTGTTTTATCTTCTGTTTTATTATTCAAGTTATATCGCCACAAACATTAAGATGGACATGTAAAATTGCTGGGCTTAGTAACGAACCACTTTCTAAGATGTTCATAAGCGCTGCGCCGACTGGGAAGTGTCTGAGGGGTAGACCCAAGCGTAGGTGGAAAATTGCGTTAAGAGTGATCTTCCGGATTCGGTTATGGGTGGTAGTCCGTGGAGATGTTTTTATTGTTTTGGTGGTATCGGCTTCGAGTCGTTGGGTTCACTAAGCCTTATTATTATTATTATTTCTTCTTATTTTATATTTGTATATTCTTTCTTGACCAGAATTTACCTTCTATTTTATATTTATTTTCAAATCCTTATTTAAGTACTGTATGATTGTAATGATGTAGACTCTTGATATATATTCTATTATTTTTGTACACATCTGTTTTTTTTTTATATTATGCTGTAGCAGGAGAAATTATTTTTTCTTTTCTATTCTAGTCTATATATAGTAGCAATATAGACTAGCAGATAGAGTAGCAATTATTTATAGATTATATAACACAAGCACACCAAGCTAAACTGGTATAGAGGCAGTGTTGGGAGCATGTGAATCAGATTTTCGTATTTTTACTGAGTATGTTACTCATCTTGTTTCTAATTTTATTGATAATTATGTAATGTGTTGACTACTCCGCCGATTCCCCGGTAGCCTGCAATAGCCTGGTTTAAAGCAAACCACCCTAGCGGTGATGAGGACGCGCGGGTATTCCAGTTGCTTCAAGCACGTCCCCTGAATCTGGGTTAGCCTCTACTCTAGATCGTCGAAGGTTAATTAGGCTGGGGTTGTTAGTGGTTTGTGGCCCCGGGTAATAACCAACACTCGCTTTTCGTTAACCATTCGCGCCAACACGGCGTCAAGTTCTTGTCTGCGGGTTTCGAGAGTCTTTCACCCGAAACATTATCGAAGCTATAATTATCACAATATTGTAATTATTACACGATCAATTCGATTATAATTTTAGGTCGTTATTAACAGTGATTTTTTTTCTCCAGAAACGCTATAAATAAATATTTTCGAAGTGCTTATTCTTCTTTTTCTTGTATTGCCTTGTTCTGCAATTTATTTATCTCAGTACTACAACATTGATAAGAGTATAGCAGTTTTTCATATATGCCTATAACTCCTAATATTCGAGAACGATAAAAATAAAATTAAAATTATATAGATGGTATCACTACCTATCTTATCTGCAAATAGTTTCGATATATTTGGCGTTTAGTTTGTAGTAATGTTCAGCTTATATTATTTTGAAAAATATGAAAAATACGTACATTCCAATATCAAAATAGATATTAAACTTGAAGACATGATAGTTTATAAATTATTATTTGTATTGTTATTCTAAAGGGACATGTTTCAGAATAAAGCCTTTATAAATAAATAAATACTTAATCATTACTATTATTAAAAGGTGGGTTAAATAAGAAATTTCCAACCAGGTTTCATGATATTCATCAATAGCTTAAATTTTAAAAATTCAACATTGGATTTAGGAGGTATGTGCATGTATGTTATTCAATACCTCTTCAATAGTCATTACATAAAATCCCCCCCCCCCCCAAAAAAAGGAACAATAATTTAGTTATTCATTTTTGTTGATAACTTATTATAAACTTATTCGCATAAGTAACTTATCCTTTTTCGTAATTTTTCAAAAGTATGTTATTGATAATATTTCCCTACGTTATGATTTTTTATTAGAAATAATTAATAATTATGTAGATTGCATAGAAACTTATGCAATGAATCAGCAAATAAACATAGCATAATATTACTATGATATTGTTTGTATTTACCAACTACCTTAATACCTGCTAAAGTATTTACCAAAATTCAACCAACTCATCTACATGTTTCTAGAAAGAGTCAGCAGTAATACATTTTTCCGATTTTTCATTAAAATTTTCAAAAAGGAAGTGTTTCCTCCTTATTACCGTTGAGACGAATTAATTTTCCTATTAACACAGCTCCTTGAACTTTTCTCTGTTAAATGTAATTCAGAAACGTTTAAGAAGTCATCACTTAGTATTTAAGTGGTTTATGACCTAATAAATTATAATAATCTGTATTGTCATTTTATTTAATTATGTTTCTTCAACAATTGCTTGTCACAGTATGTTCCTTGTGTTGTTTTACTACAATGAATTGGATTAATTATTATGTTCTGTTTCTGTTGCCGGTAATAAAAACCTTTACTGGGACGAGACCTCACGTCCACTTCCAGTTTTCATTAAAAAGAAAAACTAAATTATGTTGAGCGACAGTGCAACTAAATTAATTTTAATAACAAATGGAACAAACAAAAAGAGGATGCTAACAGAGGGGTGCATGAAATGAAAAGAAAATTTAGATTTAACGCTCATAAATATATACATCTATATTAAAGTTGTAAAATTGTTTATCTTTATAAAACCAATTCGATAATCAAATATACCTATTATTCAATAAAAATATGCAAGCGTGGATAACTTAGTGCTTTAGTTTTACAATTTTATATGAATGGTCATTTAGTAAAACAACTTTATATAATCAAAACATTATTTTTTAAAATATCCTCATTTTCTATACATTTAACCAGTTATCAAATTTTCAATCCCATAACTGACAAAAATCAGGCCTGATAAAATTGCACCATTTTAGAAAATTTTACCCTTAAAGTAAGAAGTCCAAAATTCTGTGCAGATGGTGATATGTATATATTTATTGGTGATATGTTTATTTCCTCACCGATTAACCAAAGCAGGTGAAAACTGAAAAGTTTCGTTGCAATATACCAATATCCCTGCAGTACGATGTGGAGTTTAACCTCTGGGTAGAAAGGAATAATGGATTATTCCTGCCATTGATCAGCACACAGAAACCTTTTACTGACACAGAAAGATTTTACTGACACAAATTTGGTTTTGCTGGTCCGTTCGTTACATCCCCCTTCCCCTAACGCGGTGGTGATGTTTCTTGCAGGTTCGGTTGCCGAGTGTCCAAGTTTAAACTAAAAAAAACAACAACACGGAATTCACATGTTCCCATGAACATAAGTGATTGCATACTGAGCAACGTTCGTTCAATTGTAGTCATAGTAAATATTATGATAAAAGAGAGTATTAATCACAGCTAATTAGATTTCTGTGGCTCGTTTCTATTCTAAGACTATATTATTGTTTAATTCGTGTTCTAAGTATTTTTTTTTAATTTTCAATATTTTTATTCAATTTACTTGGAAATTTCCGATCCATACCAAAATAACGCTAATTGCATATTGGGAATGCATTGCTGCAAATGTAGGAATGGCAAGATGGTCTTTGATGTGGATTATAACGGCTGGTTGCGAGGCAGGTTCTTTGCTAAAATAATGTTTTTGTACGATTCATGTAATATTCTTTCTTAGGTGAAAATATATATATACATTTTTTTTTTAACGAAAATCTCTATTTTCATTTGTTAATAGCTACGTGCAAATGAAAATTAGGATTTACTTTAACATAATGCCTTTCCTTTCATTAATGAAATGATACATTACATGTTTTTATGCTACGTTGCTGTTAATACATAAAAACTATCTTCGCCACAAAATGAGAGATATTATATGTTAGTAAACCAAGGTGCAGCTGATCATGATCTATGCTACATTTTGTTACTTTCTCACTTATCTCATAGCAACAAAATATAATGATTATTCAATTAAAATAACTTTTAATCCTCAGACTGATAATGAAACAGTGGCAGGGGTAACGCAGGGATCGATTTGGGGTACCTTTACTTTTTGTTGTGTGTAAATGTTTCGTCCCCAACAACTGTTAATCATTGAATGCTACCTATGCTAAATATTATTATATCAAAGCGATGTTGTTATAGTATATCTATGGGACTGAGGGGGAAGCATCCATATTAAAAATGTACATGGGTGAAAGTAGTTTGGGATTTCTTAAAGGAAGAAGAGCTGGCGTCTAAGTGGTTCTGTAAATCTCTAGCTAGGGCACTAATGACGTCATATTTCCCCAAGCTAATAGGAGGGGGTGGGGTGGGGGGCAAGCAACATAGGCACTTAGCTTCGACCTCTTACTGCTTAGCGGCAAAGTTGTTAAGCCCGAACTGTACCAGGGGGTACCTGTGTTTGCTTGGTGTGGAGGGATTATGTTGAGCCGTCCTTGATGGGAGCTTTCTACTTCATCTTCTGAGAAAATATCTGATTTGAACAGATTTCCCAAATGCTATGAAATTATAACATATCATATCATATAAAAAATATTGTTATTGAATTAAAATTTAAACATAAAAAAGCATATCCCACCCACTCATGTATTATTTATATCTCTTTAGCCCGGGACCCAGGAATCAGAATATTCCCCATGACTAGAGAACAAAAAGGGATTATAGGAGATTAGGTAACCGCATAATAGGATTGAAAGCCAGAGGGTATAAGGGAGGACACATTGAGCCTGGTTCACTCAGGCTAAGTCATTAGTTGGCAACTGACCACTGCCAAGACCGAGGCACCAAAGGTCATCTGGCCGGTCAGGTCTAATCCCAAGGCAGGATTAGAATAGAATAGAATATTAAACAAATTTTATTCTGAGACCCTTTAGAATAACAAACATGTACAAAAAGAAATAAAAATAATATACGTATATCTGGGCAGAAGGCTACATAATAATACAAATCATGAATTATTTAAAAGTGACAAAAACATAATAAAAATGAAATAACTAAAAAAAACAAATCTTGACAGGATTTTAACTAATAGTCGAGAATAAATATATTAATAGAAACAAACAAATAAATGAAATGATGAAAAAGCACGGATTTAAATCAGTGAAGAAGTATGACGGATGAAAGGAGGGACTGAGTCCCACACTGTGGTGGAGCGTGGAAGAAAGGAACGCTCGAATGCTTTGCTACTGTGGGAACGAGTGCAGAGATCGGAAAGGCAGGATCTTGTTTTGCGGTGCTGGACTGAGGATTTGATTTGGAGGAGACTGTAGATATATGAAGGGTGTACCGACTTAATGGATTGGTATAGAAAAGCACTAATGAAATATCGTATACGAATGAGAGGGAAGTGGCACTATACTCATCATAATCATGTGACACGCGGGATGGCCTCGTTGTACAGGACAAATCTTAATCAGGACAAAGCGCAGCTCATTATTCGCTTTTAACGGCCCTCAAGCATTGGTATACTATTGTGGTCACTACAGTAGTCAAAGTGGGAGAAGATGAAAGATGATACGAGAAGCTCACGGGATATTTGGGTGATATGGGTTTCCAGGCAAGGTTTCGGTCAAAAATAATGCCTTGACAGAAGAGTTGAAACTGATGGGGTGGTCGTTTAGGATTAATGTTGGGAGGGTGGGGATTGCTGTAAGGAGGGAATTATAACCTAGAACAATGGCCTGGGTTTTCCCAGTGTTCAATTCCAGTTCGTTGCCCACTGCCCAGGCACTGGTCCTGGTCTTACTGAAAAATGGCGAACGCAAATAATAGCTCAGATGTAGTCAGCATATTGATGGTAGGAATAGTGGTGAACAAATTTATGAATATCGTTGATATATCAGTTGAGGAGAAGAGAGGTGCTTGAGCCCTGTGGCACACCTGAAGACTTGATTAGGTATGGAAACTGCTTGGTGCCTGTTAGATAGGAAATATAAGAATATAATAGAGAATAGAGCTGTTGGAAAAGGCCAATGATTTTAGTTTGGCAAAAAGGATAGAATGGTCCGAGGAATCGAAAGCTTTTGAAAAGTTTAATAGGATTAGCACATTTAGTTGTTTGTTGTTCATGGCTGTATGTATGTCAGTGGTGATTTTGATAAGGGGTGATGTGGAGAAACCAGGGCGAAAGCCTGATTGAAGTGGATCAAGGAGTTTGGGCTATTCGAGGAAATTTGATATTTGAGACTGGATTATTCTTTCGAGAGGTTCGGAAAGGTTGGAAAGTATGGAGATTGGCCGGTTTGGGAGATACTGGGGTAGAGGTTTTGTTTAAAGGATGGACTAAGGCTTTTTTTTCCAAGAAGTCGGGAATACTGCGTTTTGTAGTGAAAAATTATTTTTAAAGAGTAGGGCTGGTAGGATTTCGTCAAGGCATAATTTGACGTGGATCTCGTCAAAGCCAGTAGATCTGGAGTGGGATTTCAGGACGGTGGAAATAATGTCGGTAGGTGAAATGTATAAGAAATAATTAATAAATAAATAATAATAAATAATTGATTACTGAGAAAATGAGCCAGAAAAAAATCTTAGAAAAATTAAAAATTGTCGGTAATTAATCTGAAGAAATTGATTACTTGCTAAGAAAGGACTAAAATAATATTTTTTAAAATGTTTGTAATAAAATGATCAAATTTTATCAATCAAAGCTTGTATTTTGAGCATTCTGAGTTAAATTTTTTAATAATCCAAAAAAGAAACGTACAAATTGTTTTTCAAACGTTAAAAACGAAAAGGATTAAAATCTTCAATATCAGGATGGAAAAAAAACTTGTTACCCACGTTGTTCACTGCTTATTATTAAATCAGTCGGTTTCGCTTTCTTTACTATCAAAAATACATTGCTCAAGGGTATTTTTTTTAATTTGGCAAACTTACATCCTTATCGTTCCCTAAAGTTCTCGTCTAAGATCTCGGTGAAGCCCGGCATCCTCTCTCGAAGTCCCCTCGCTGGCATGATTTCCTCCACAACCAACAACTAACTTATTTTGGGTCTCCTTCATCTGTAGGGCGATAATCGAAGATAGTTTTTGGCCATCGTTCCTCTGACATTTCTTTTAATTGGCCACATCATTTTAGTTTCCTTGTTTCTATTTTTCTGGTGATTTGTTTCCTACTCTACCAGTTGCCTTATCGTACTGTTAGGGACGTGTTGAATTCTGGATATGGGACAAACATATCTCCAGAAGTTTATTCCCATAAGCATATTTAAATGTATATTTTCTATATTTATACAGTTTGGCCCATATTAAATATGTTACTAAATAATGTTAGTTAGTGTTTATTATAAAACAAACAGATGCGGGAGTGCTTTAGGCAACTTTTTTAGACCGAGAAAAGTAATTGCATTATAGTATATTTATATAAAAATTTAAAATAAGTTTATTTATATGAATAAATAAATAATCACAGTCGTATGTACCGACGAATAAAAATCACACCTTTAAATTTGGAATCTTTGACCCTCCTGGATTTCACCCAAACTCTATAAAGGATATACGAAATAGGTTGGGGTTAAGCGTGATCTACGACAACTCACTTCCCTGCACAACCGTTGTAATAGAAACAATGCACATTCAGTGTTTTGAACTACATATTTAACTATCATCGATTTATTCCTATTGGTTTATAGTCCCTCTTCACACCATAACTCTCATACATAAGTCAGGACTCGCAACAACTTAACAAAGCGCTAAGAGACCTTTCCCAAAATAAACTAATTACCTTGGAAGGGCCTTAAGGGTGAGCTGCAGGGCCGGTGGAAATAGGCCTGTTGTTCCAACCTAATGGTGATAGCACTGTTTATTATTTACAGCTCTATTTTCCACCCAGTTTTCTTTCCTGCCTTGTCAAGGCCTTTATAGCAATTACTTTAAGGAGGATTTGAGTACTACCACTGGGTAGTTTCTCTACTTGTCATTTCATGTCAATGTATTCATTCATTATATTTACTTGATGTATTCTATATACAGTTGTAAATTTCAATAAATATATTTAAAAAAATAAAATACTTTTAGGAGGAAATGTATCCATAGCTGTATACTGACGGAAATATAAATATATTTTTATTTACTTATACTTATTTACAGAGAACTACCCAGTGGTAGTACTCAAATAAAAAGTTAAACTTAGAAGGTAACGAGGCCGTCCTCTTTTCGGACGCCTCGGAGGATTATCAGGAATTGAAGAGGTTGCTAGGTTAGAGTGGAAATAAAGTTATTCATGAAATGATTAATATTAGATTCGGGCTAAATCAGAAACAAATGTGACATTAAGGTCATTATGGATTATTTTGTTGGTAACAAAGTACGGAGCATTGAGGATTTTACAAAGGATTTTGGATTGCAAGGATTGAATACGAGAAGAATTCGAAGGCTTAGTGGAGCCCCAAAGCTCTACTCCGTAAGTCCAGATGGGTCTAATGATTGTCATGTATATGAGTCCTTTGTAATTAATTGGGAGCTTAGAGCGTTTGTCTAGTAAATGTTGAAGTAGCCTGAAACGGCGAGCTGAACACACTCAACGAGATTCCCCCCTCCCTTATTTTGAGTACCTACTTTACAGAAGCTGGGTGAGCCCAAGGAGGGCCCTAGATCCCAGACGATCCAACTCTAAAAGATTAAATAAAAGTCTACTAGCGAGCGGGATTTGAACCCAGAACCGCATGGCAACTCAGCCTTCAACGACTGAGCCATTCAACTAACACTCTAGTCCGGATTTTTTGTAATGTGTGTAATAGACGGTGTTTTTTTAATTAAGTATCTGAGTAATGTTACTTTGAATTTAAATATAAATAAATCCAATGCAATTAATTTTCTGATTCTATAAAATTTAAGAATTTTCACTTCCCCATCAGTTTATTTTTAAAAAAACTAACTGACATTATTCAGTAACATATATTATATTATATAAACTTAATATATAACATATATTAGTTATACATAAAAGACTGTGTATTTAGAAATACCTTACATTCGTTTTTGTATTATGATGGAATACTGTTCATTTGCTCCCTGATTGACTCTTGTAATAAGAAATTAACTAAACCATAAAATAAGGTTATAAAAATAGATAAGGGAAACAGAATAATCTAAATAAATAATAATTGTTAAAAACCTTCTAGTCTATATTCTAGGTCTCCTATATTCTAGGAGCATTTACTGGAATAATATTTTTAAGGAATTTATTGAAATATTCTTTTACTGGCTCATTATGAAATCAATTTTCTTTTAAATTAAGATAGAGTGTAAATAAAAGGATAAAGTCGGTACATTATTATTTTGTGCAAAAGTCACTAATATACTATTTTGCCCAATTAAGACTTTTTATAGTTAAAAATGACCATTCATCATATTTTATCTAAACTTATCTTGTCCTTTTCAGACATGTGCCATGCCACATTTGTTCCATCTATAGGTTACTAAGTTTGAACAAGTATATATCGTAATGTTTGTCACTTTATTCTTTTGTCAATATTAGATTTTTTTTTCGGATGCCTCCTATACCACCTGAACAGATGAATAATTTTCCTGGTCAAAAAAGGATGTCCAACTAAGTAGAAGTAGGGCAAAAAAATAAAAGTAAAAATCTTCTAGCTTTTCATATCTTGTGAAAGAATGAATATATTCCCGTTTGAGCTAGGTTGTGCGGGTAAGATATACTCGTGGCGCCGGTCCATTTATCTCTAAAGGAGACATCCAAATAAAACTATAAATTATGTTTTTATCTTTTATTGTTTGGTCTCTTTCTTTGGAATTCTACATATATTCAATCCGAACCATTATGATACGTCTTAAAGAATACTTTTATGTGTAAAGTATTTTTATTCTTCGTATTCATTTATTTTACAATTTCACCTGCGCAGTTTTGCAACTTGCAAATTTGATCCAAGTGTTTGTACTTTTCTCCTTGATTTGCAGGCACATGAAGTTTTTGAAATAATCTTCACCTAACAAGCCCGAATAACAGGGAATAGAAAACAGAAAGGACCAGTGGATTTTGATGATTTTGTGTTGACGAGTGGAAAGTTGTGTATTTGATGATATGATAAGTTCTGTTCCAAATAAGAATAGAGTCATAGATCAGACGTTTGTTTCATAAGTCAAGTGGAGATCTGTAGTCCGGAAGTTGTGATGGTTGTTTGTAGCGTCTCTTCAGTTCTTGTATTTTTGTAAAAAATCCTTATTTTTTAAATTTTGTAATGTATTTCAATTTAATTTTTTGGATCCATTTACACAAATTACGATGTACAATAAGTTTAAAATTGAGTTCTATTGATGATGATTCATCTTTTTCGGCAATTTTGGCAATATTTTTTTTCGCATAAACAGACGTTTCAATCTTCAGATGAATATTCTCTTGATATAGAATTCAATAAATGATCTAAAGGCGTGAGCAATAACTTTGAAAGAAGCCGTTGTTTCAGGTTTATTTCAAAAGTTGCTGCATTGATTGGAGTGCTTAAAAGTCGGAGCAACTTCTTATTCGCAGTTAGTAAAAAGCTACATCATAAAATCCTACCCACTCTGTTTTCATTACTTTTTTTATTTTTATTTAGAGCTTAAATGTAGCTTGTGTTATCAATGATTAATTCAAAGCATATCGGATCCAATCTACCCTTCTAAGAGCTAGTTCGTTAAGAACTGATAATAGAGGAGAGAGCAAGGACGGGGTTGTTGATGTTAGGCCTTATCGATTCTCTCACCCAATTAACGAACTAGTATGGATAAATAACAATGTATTTACATTTAGCAGAGATTGTAATTAGTTTTTTTTTATAAAGAAATTGGTATTGAGTTTTTTATCTTGTTTCGATTTTTTTTCTTTACCCTACTTTTATTTATTTTAAAAGAGATGATTCAGAAATATTTAAAAAATGTTTAAATAATTAGAAATAATCTAAACTTCCTATAAATATTTGCAATAATTATATCTGCTCAAAATGGGAGCCTAATGCTCCTTACGGTACTCCTATAATAATGAATTATAAAATTTACCTCCTACTAACCAGATCATTTAGCTATGAATACAACTTATTATTACATTTAAAAATTTGAAAATTAAAAATATAATAGTCGTCTTTACTTTTATAACAGTCGACGACTTGGAACAGGCTTTTGACGGAGTCCTATTCCCTCCTTCTATATACTTTCTCATCATCCAATCCCATCTCACCAAGAGTTCATTCATAGTAAACCATAATAATATATATACATCACTCATTTTTCATCCTGGTATTCCTCTAGGCACACCAATATGACAGTATCCTCGGCCCGATCCCTTACAAACTTTGTAAAGCTGGCATCCCAATCCATCCTACTACTATCCTTACCTTGTTTGCTGATGATACATATGATTAATCAGTCAACACTGAGCCGGTTATTGGATCCCAAAATCTTCAACCCAATATCCATGACCTAGAAGAGCGGTGTTAAAACTGGAAGACTAAAAAAAATGCCCACTAATTTACCGTCAACCATTTTGAGGTTTTCTATCCTCTAGTATCCTTTAATAATATACCACTGATTTCTGTAGACCAAATCCGATACTTGGGAATACATCTTGACTAACATTTAATTTTTAATCCTCTCAATATACTTGTACGACAGGTAACTCCTCGTTGTTTCAAGCTAGTTTACAAACACTAAACAAACGCTCCAAGATCGCAATTAATAAAACTGGAGATGAATATAGTAAGTACTATTTGTTCTTCTAAATTCTATTTGTTAATTACTATTGAGTAGAACTTTGGAGCTCCGCTCGGCCCATGAATTCTTCTCTTATCCGATCCTTACAATTCAGAAGCATCTAGGTGCCTTCTAGATCTAGGTAACATCTAGATTTTTTAAAGGGAGTAAAAAATCTGTAGTTTTCCCGTACTTCGTATACAACATTAAATAGCGGTACCTAATGTGTGCGGTGTCAGCTAATTATTAAATATTCCTATCCTTACCTGAATCGGTAAAATTTAGGACTCCTCAGACACTGTAGGAACGTCTTATTAGCCACAGAAATAAGACTATGATATAAGTCGTTAAATTATTGAACAAATATTCCAAAATCCTCAATGCTTCTTACTCTATTGGGAATATAATTTTACATAATGAGCTTAATGCCCCATTTGTAGCTGATTTGACCATAACCCGATATCAATCATTTCATCAGGAGCTTTATTCCCGTCCAAATTAAATCTAATTTCCTCTTCGATTCTCAAAAATCCACCGAGGTGTCTGAAAGGAAATTGGAATTTTACGAAAGGACGTTGGATTTACGTCAAATTCTTTGCAAAAAGTTTGAGGGCACAATCGAAACCTGTAGAAATAGGTGAAGAATGGCTTAAAAATATTGGGAGAGAGCGTGGCAACTTAAGAAGGAAAATGGATTGGTGACCTGATTTAAATCTGTTATGTGAGTACTACCAGTTATTAGTTTCTCTACTCACCTTTACGTCGTGTCATTGTACATCATCCATAATATATACTAGTTGCACTATGATAATAAAGTAGTGGTGAATTTTATCAATTAAATTTAAAAAGTAAAATAATTACTAGTGGAAATATAACCGTTAATTTGAGAGTAGCTCTGAGAGGATTGGCTAATAGGCCAGCGGGCTGATGAAGAGAGATGGCTAGCGAGAGCAAAAAGCCCCTAATAAATAGATCCCGGGGGCACCTGATTCCCCCGGCAATAACTTAGGACCTCCTCGTTACAACACCGGCTACAATCATTGCTCGCTCCACCCTCAGGCCCCTACAAACAATATCTCACCTTTCAATTCCCCACCCGCCCAGCTCTAGCTTCATCCCGTATATTCTATGATAGTCATCCACTTAAAGATATTCCGCATCCTTTGAACCTACTCCAAGGGAAATCCATTCAATAAAGTCCAATCGACTTCTCATTTAAGCCTTGTTGGACTCACTTTTGTTCGACTTAAATTCTTTGAGGGCTCCACTAAGCCATCGAATTCCTCTCGTATTCAATCCTTACAATCAAAAATCCTCAATGCTCCTTAATTTGTTACGAACGAAGTAATCCATGATGACCTTAATCCTCCGAGGCGTCTGCAAAGAAGATGGCCGCGTGACCTTCTAAGTTTAACTTTTTATTTGAGTACTATCACTGGGTGGTTTCTCTTCCGGGCATGATTTATCTTTCATTATATTTACTTGTTGTATTCAGTATGCATGTAAATTTCAATAAATTCCTTTTTTTTTTTAATCTTTGAAGTGAGAACTTCTTTAACCTCGTGGTTGGCCTAGTAGACTGTGTATGATTAATAAAATTTATTTTAGTGAACTTTAATTTAAAGATTAGAATTCAATTGATATAAGAATGATTATATTTAACTAAAAGGCCGTTTAATAGTTTTGCAATTAATATTAATAAAACCTGTACCACTACAACCCAATGAGGGTCTTGAGTTCAGTACGTGGGACAGACTTCACTGCCTGAAAGCAACGGTTTAATATATTATCATTGCGGTTGATGTAGTCCGAAGGATATTTGCGGTTACCTCGGACTACAGTTTCAAGAAGTGGTGGTCGGCGCTCAAATGTCCTTAAAAAATGTTATCTCGTAAGGTATACTTCTTAAAGATAATTCAGGGTGATCCTTTCGTATATCTTAGCGAAGTTGGTCAGTAGATTGATTGCTGAGTTGTGCTCAACTTTGAATTAGCTACGGTAGATAAACTAGTATTTATTATTTGGCTCTACGACCCTTGTATTCGAGTCTTGGCCTGCTCCAGCATCGACCGCCAGTTTTTTCTATCAAGTGCTGCTACCCTCCAATTGCGGATATTCAATATGGTCCGGGCGTCCTAAGCTGCGCAGTCCTCCCACCGAAGTCGTGGTCGGCCTGCTCTTCTCACACCATACATTCGCTCCCTGAGGACTTTGGCTGGGATTTCATCCTGCCCCATCCTAATCACATGTCCGGCCCACCTCAGTCTTGCTAACTTTATAAACTGTACTACATCCAGCTCCTTATAAAGTAGTCTCAGTTCGTTGTTGGGCCGGCGCCTCCACTCTCCATCCACCAAAACTGGACCGTATATTCCCCTAAGAACTCTCCTTTCAAATCTCAGAAGTGAGAGTTCGTGTGCGTGGGCCAGGGTCCAGTTTCCAGAGGCATATGTCAGAACTGGATAGTTTTATACAATCTGGTCTTAGAAGGTTTAGACAGGAGACTACCACGCAGCTGCTTCTGCAGTCCAAAATAGCAGCGATTAGCGGCTATAATCCTATAGTAAGAATTAGAATAGTAGACTCAGATCATTCGATGGTGTACCCAGTGAAATGAGATTCATTCTGGGTGTTTGTAACTGGAGGACGTCCACAAAAGATGGACAAACCTTCAGTATGCTCCTTGAGGAAGCCAAGGCCTAGCGTTATAGATCCATACAGATAGATAGATTAACTGTTCTATTTAAATTTGTTTACTTATTTAGTATTGTATTTTTAAAATTCTAGGTATGTAATCATGCTTAGGTAATCATTAAAAAATATTCTTTAGGATTAATAAAATCATCCTGACTTTTTAAAAGCATTAAAATATTACTTGCGATTGATTTAATATAAATTAATCTTAAATAGGCTCATAGTTTTAGTTTTTATTTATTCAAAAACAAATTATAACTACACGAAAATTCTCATTTATTTTAAAGGTTGGAATATATTTTGTTTTTACCAATGTACATATCAATACTACAGCACTGCCAAGGTGTAAATGGTCCAGACGCTGGATCTACATATTTTAGCATATTTTAAATGAGTGCACAGAAGTCTTTAATTTTGCTTTATCTAACTTCGGAACCTGTTGAACATTTTAATTCCGTATTTCATTCTTTTTCTCAGCCGGAAAAAAAAAGTACGGAGGGGGAAGTGACAGAACGGCTAAGAAACTTCCAAGCGACGTCTGTGTGTTTATGTACCAAACTTTTTTAATGGTCCTCTTTGTGAAGCTCGGGCACGATCCCTTTCTAAATCGATAAAAACAAAGAAGTTGTAAAAGGAAAGGATAAACATTACCTTATTTTTTTTTCTGTACCTCGCCTGAAAAACTTATAAAAGGTCTTTCGTGTACTTTTTCTGGATTAATTAGCCCCTTCCGTTGTTCCAAGTTATTAATATTTTTCATTAGTGCATTTGCAGATTGCTCGTTTGATTTATTTTTTCTCATTATGTCGCGAAACAATGGCACGTAAAGTTTTAAAGTAGCCGAGTTAGTTTGGGATTGTATACGTACTCGCTATGCACTCCACTCTTGCCAGTTCAAATCTATCTTCCATTTTTTTTTCTATTGCTGATTAAAACGCGAGTCTGAATCAAATTGGCTCTATTAATTCATTCGAACTAAAACTAAAACCCATATTCATGTGGGTGTATGGAAAAGGACAGTAAAACATTAAATAAATAAGTAAGATTTACTATATTGTGCCATCGTTTCAACCAAATTATTGGCCATATTCATTGCTGAGAATGAAAGAAAACGGAAAAAAATATAAAAAGTGTAATACTCTTTCAGCGAAAGGACGGTACACTGGTGACCTCATATGAAGAAAACTGTATAGCTGAATATTTTAAAAATTAACCAAATTGCGATCAACCCAAAAATCCCATCAAGACCGAGGAACCCATTCACAGATACCCAGAATCGAGACCACCCAACAAAGACGAAATTAAGCGTCACATTGCTGGATTCAAAAATAACAAAGCGCCCGGAGAAGACTCTGTAGTTGCAGAACTTTGGAAATATGCCCCTGAAGAAGCCGTTGAAATCTTCCAGAATTAAATAGAGAAAATTTGGAAATTCTACCAGAAGGATGGAAAACGGCCTTGATCCACTCATTACACAAGAAAGGCAGCATGAAAAACGTCAACAACTACATAGGAGTATCTCTCCTACCAATAACATACAAAATTCTCTCACTTGCTATCCTGAAGCGATTAGAAGCCCAAATCGAACATCAATTAGGAGAAGGGGGCCAAGACCAAGGGGGCTTCAGAAAGGGTCGTTCAACTCCCGAACAGATCCACAACCTCAAAACGATCATCAGATATTGCAATCTCAGGTCCAAACCGTACGTGTCAGTCTTTGTGGACTGGCTTACGATTCGATAGACCGAGAAGTTCTGCTGAACGGTATTATGGTCATCTCAAACGCATGGACGAGAACAGGCTCACTAAGCAGATTTTCAACTTTTTTTATTCCAAACCTAAAACCGCAATGCCCTGGTTTATGAGTACCAAAAACGAGCTTGAACTACTGCAGCTAAAACCAGACGACGCCTTCAATAGAGATCTCTTTCCCAAACACAAACTGACGAATGGGCTAACCCGAGACGAGAAACCGAAAAGATGACAGGGTGCCTACCCCCTGGACAGCGGAGCGCAAGCTGGCCCACTCACAAAGAATGAGGGAACTCTGGGCCCAGAGGAAAGCGTACAAATTGCCAAGTGTAACAAGACTTAACGTGGTCCTAAGATGGCCTCAACGAATTACTAATATTTACAGTGTAATATCAAAAATTATGTAACAATTTATATAAACAGAAATGATAAGAATGAAAATACAAATAGTAAAATAAATTACGAAATAACTGAAGAGAAATAATAAGAATGGGATCTATAAGATAATGAAACATTGAAGAATTACAATAGGATGATTTAGCTATAAAATATTATGATTGCCTTGTTTTAAGCAAAATTACAAACAATAATATACAAAAATTGGATAAAAATGGTAAAATGATGAGAAATATGATTTTCTTTCAAAATATAATGAATACCATGTTATTGGTGAAAGAAAAAAAAGATTATGAAGGAATGAAAATAATGATAATAGAATTGAGTATACCTGAGGAATGAAGAATCCAACTGCAACTGACAACCTTAAGAGGTCTAAAAAACGTTAATTAGTGTCTTTACTTCTTGTAAAACACTAACTTATTTACTTTTAAAACTACAATCAGTATCGAACTAATTTTTACCAATTTCTTCTTCTACGATACATATCGCTCATTCGGTTCACTTACAAAAAGTTGTCAGAAGTATGATGGTTGTTCTATCTAATACATTGGTCTTCAATAGATTTATAATGTACCCCCTAAACATACTAATTCGTAGAGTTAACAAACGGTGGACGTCTTGTAAGAAAGATATAGATTTAAAGTAATATCGAACAGATGTCAAATATAAATACATGGATACGCAAAGAGAATTTCTTATATGAACAAACTTAGTATTTTTATTTTCCATAACTAATGTAGACGTAACATAGTGACTACTTCTCTCTTTGTCTCTCTCTAATCTTAGAGCTGGAATATATACATGTTAAAAAAGAGGGGGAGTCAAGGAAGTTACATTACTGACAACGCGGAAGATATTTCATTACTGGTGGTAGTAGTTCACAAGTATTCATAGTAACCTTAGGTCTGCACCCCAATCCGATCATCCTATGACTGTAGTGATGTTTTAACAAGTTTTAAGAATTAATTTTTTAATGAAAACAAGAGAAGTATAAATATATATAAAGCATAGAGCTATTTCTCTTGGGTTACATTAAAAAACGCAAAAAAACAAAACAACAATAATGTTAAAAAGCCTGTTAATATAAGCTAAAGCAGCAGCAAAAAGTGATAATGGTACCCTTGATAAGATCCACATTTTTTTTTGGAATGGCTGAAAGTGATAAGCAATAAAATTGAAGAAAATTGAGACGTAGAGTGGGAGAGCCTTCCGTTAAATAACCTCCTTCATATAAAAGATAAAAATATTGTTTGGAACCTTCCAAACGCTCTAACGCCAAAAGAATGCAGCGTAATAGTCTAGTTAACAATCGGAGATACAAAGCTGACACATCTTCTACTTTTGAGGCTGTATCAAACAACCGGCCAAAATTGTGATAATATATAACTTTAGGTTAAGCACCTATTTGAATGCAAGAAGCACCAAATACAAAGAATAAATTTAAATCTTGAAACGTGCTAATCGTTTAAAGAAAATAATCAACTACAGAGGACTATGTTCGAGTGGAAAATAATTGATTTGATAATTCTAATGATGGATTTATTTGGTCAGGGGGTGCAGTCAATGATAACACCAAAAATAAGCAAAACTTATTTTTTAATCCTGCCAACGTTTTGGCCTACAGTGGGATCCATCTTCAGGGCTATGAAAGAAATAGAAAATAACTATATAAATCTTTGCTGTACCAAGTAAGAATTACAGCATTTATAGTAAAGTAAAGAAATATAGAGCGTCAGATAGAATTATAATTTGATATGTATGAGTAACAGATTTTATGTACAGAATCGATAATAATGTAAAGAAATACAAAGGGGATTCTGATTTATTTAAAACAAACGAAGTAGGTTCAGGAAATTTAAGAAGAGCATTCGTCGCTAATGGCCCCAGCAGTCGAAGCTATACTAAATAAAATCAAATAAAAATAAAAGGTTTAGAAGCGCTATTGAATAATAGTGTTCCAAGATAGACTTCAAGTTTATTTTAAGATGAGAAACCGGTTAAATTGAAAGTTATTATTGATGCCTAAATCGATATCTCGCACGGCTGCGCTTAAATTACCAATCTTCTTCTGAGCGATGCTCTCTTTAGGTGCTACTTGAGAGCGGTACCTATTCCGAATTTTCTACTCGTTCCTAACATTATTTCAGGCTTTGAGATATAGGACGAGTAATGTATTAAATCTGTTATCCTTGTAGGAAACTACTCATCTTCCATCCGAACGGTGATATGTATTAATGGTCCTTTAAAGCGAGGTATATTAATCCATTTTTGCCATATTGGTGAAGCAGCGGAACAGTAGCCGGTAGGCTTGATTAAAACTTTGCCAATAAGCGGGAGATGAGAGCCAATCCATCGCAGGAGACTGATGGATCCTGGAGGATGTGGTCCGGGCGAGATAGGTATCGGAAGTCTGGATAAATGGTCCTCGGCCTCAGTGTATAAAGAATGGTCCTTGTTTCTTGTACGTTATTACCAGTGAGCAGTAACCTTATTTTTCAACGCAACAATCATTTTTAATATTTTACCCCCTCCTCAGGAAAGGATGCCCTGTTTTCAGTTCACTATATTAAATTGGACTGAATAAAATTTCAATTAGATTTTATTAGGAGAATCCGAAGCTTATATTTAATATTATTACGCTTTATAATTAACACGTAAATAATAATATTAGAAGCGTCACCTCATGATAGCAAATTCCTCCTGAACAGAATATTCACAGTTGACCTGTTGAGAACACTTGACTGTTTTGAATGACCGAACTATTACCTGTTGAGAAATATAATCCTGAAAGAATAACCAATCCTGATGGCTAGGCTGTAAACTAAATATCAATTTTATAAGTTGAATCTAGAATCTCAAAGAGTTGTAGGGATACAAATTTTATTTTGTTTATACAGAATAATTCATTCACAACAAGTATCCAGGAACATCTGTGTGGATTTGATTTTTATTTTCATCTTCGGGATTCCAAGGTAACAGAAACATGCACTAATGATGGTTTGAGTAAAATGAACTTGACGCTCCAAACAAATTTCATGTCAATTCTTTTCAATTGCGTTTAATTAATAATATATATCTTAATAAAATATATTTTTTTTTTTTTTTAGTTCCACCTGAAATCGAAGTCGAACGAAGCTGGGTTCACTCAGGCGAAGGTTATGAAGCTCAGTTGGTCTGCATCGTACACGCTGAACCAACAGCAGAAGTAAATACTTTATAATATTCCTTAACATTTACATCTTTAATATTTATTTACACATTTCTTCCTTGAATACCTTTGCAGGTTTCTCCATTATCTTCCTTTTAGTACATCCTTACAATACATGCTTGTTCTTTTTCTTTGTTACTCAATTGTTTCAAATGTTAGGGAGAAGGTTCATTTAAACGTCCTATGATGAAGTCTGTTTCAGTTTGTCTATCAGTCTCTATTGGCTATTATGTCCAAAAATAGCTAATACAGACTGAAAACTCTGTTGCCATGCCTTATCATTTCCAAGAATACCGGGATCGTTGGGATTCCTGTGTCTGATTGCGAAAGAGATATACGTTTACTTCAGGGGAATGTTTACGGGTGGAAGGAAAGTTAAGTGTCCAATGATCTTCACCCTTGTGAGAGCTTTACAGGGATGATGACAAGTCCTGCAGGGGATCAGACTGGGAACATAAAAAAGACATAACCCGGTAATCAGCAAACTCGACTTCACCCGAAAACCCCCTATGACAGCGTTCTAGGAGAAGGCTGAAGAACAAAACAAAAAAAGTTACTTCAAAGACAAACGTTTGTAAGATTTTTAACTAGTGTCCAGAAATCCAGCATTATCTCTTTCTTCAGCATATTTTTTTTTCTTATTTCAAGTTAAAATACATAATCAATAATATTTATTTAAGAAATCATATAAATGCCATTTGGCATATATTGTATTTTCGATCTTCTTTTGAATGCCTCCCCTTAAGGATTCTCGTGGTAGTGTGTATGGAGAAACCTCCCATTGAAGCCACTCCTAGCGTGGTTCATTCTTGGTAGTAGATACCTGCTCCAGGAACGTTTCAGTCTCCTTGTCTCATTCTGTGGCAATGTGTATCTCAGTATTGATTAAACAAGCAAGTTTGGGTGTCCACCAAGTGAGTCATGAATCTGTTTGTAGTTTTTCTTGATTTTTTCAGTCACGAGTGGTATGTTGAGATCTTTGTGTAATGATTTATTAGTAATGTGAAAAGGACAAAATGTAATATAACGAAGGTATTTTGATTGATTGAGAACAAAAGAAAGGAAAGTTTTTTTTGGAAAGTTTGAATGGTCTGTAAGTGAGATTTTTTGCACGAGCCCCACACTTGCGAGGCATAGGTCCATATTGGTTCAACTAGAATGTTTTTTTTTTTTTGTATGTCCTTTTTTTTAGATCGGCAATTCCTAGCCTTACATGTGTTTTCTAATAATGAATTTTAAACTTTATCATAAGGTAACAGTGTGGGTTTCGTCTCATGCAAGAGACACCCCTAACTGTACATTATCAGATTATTTACAGAGAAGATGTAAATATATAATAGTTATTTCATATAAAAGAATTATAATGTATCAATAAACTGAAATATAGTACTATAAAACGGAAAACTAAAAGGAAACAGGATTATATTTTTTAAAATGATTGGTGAGAAAGGTAATAGTGTTCACATCAGAATATCTTTCAAGAGTCTCGGTTTTAGTCTTGAGGATGAAATAGGTTCGCCTATGTTGGATGCTACAGCTCCTTTGGTAATCCGGTCTTAAATCTAGTGTAACGCTTTTTAATAAATTCTTCTATCGTTTCTAGTTTTAGCTCACGGTGTAGTTGACTGTTTCGTTCAAACCAAGGCGCGTTTACTGCGATCCGTAGGATTTTATTTTGGAAAGTTTGCAATTTTTTTCGCTGTGTTGTTGACACTGCACCCCACACTTCACAACCTTACATTAGTAGAGTATGGTTTTTATAAATTAATAAAGGCTGTTTATGGTTTTAATCTAGATTTTCTATTAATTATCGGATAAAGTAGAGCTAGTCTAGCGTAGGCCCGTGTTAATTCAGTGTTGATATGCTGGTGTCAGGTAAGACGACGATCTAAATAAACTGCGAGATATTTTATTATATTTTACTTTATTCCACGGGAGGTTGCTGCCATTGAGCACTAGCTCAGTTGGGTCTGAAGGGCTTATAAGGGTGAACATTTTTGCGCAGAATTTTTGAAAGTTGAATGTACTTAGTTCTTCACGTCACAGTATAACCGCACTTATCAAAGTCAGAGCCCAACTGAACTAGATGTGGTATACTATAATTTTGTTAGTTAGTGATTAGTGTTTATTTTTGTGGTAAAGTAGTCGTCTTAGGAGTGAGAGTCAGTGATTCAACTTTTCTTCAAATTAGTCACGTGAGATTTCCAAGTCAGTCTTCTGTCCATTGTGGGAGCCAAGTATTTTGTCTGGGCAATGGCATGTTCTAAAGCGTAAGAGGGGGTAGTCTGAACGTTTACGAGTATTTAAAGTTAGTTTATAATAGTAAAAAATCACACAATGAACGTATTTTGAATATGAATCGGAATAATCTCAATATTTTTTAAGGCCTTACGAAATGAAAATGTTGATCATCTTTCATATATTCTATGCTATATTCATATTTAATTATATTTGCTTAATATATTTCATGTAACTAACTAAACTTCTAAGGCACTTTTCCTTTATGTACTTTTGCTTCTACTATTTCACTTAATCAGAAATTAAGCTCCTCGAAGACAACCTGGTCAGTTAAGCGATCTTCAACTAAATGACAGTGATTTCTTCTCCATTTATAACGAACCTATTCTTAATGCCACACTTATTCCTTACAAATTATATACAGAACTAATCGAGCTGTGAAATCTCGCGTGTTTTTATTCACGCCATGTAACTAATGTTCCATTCCCCGTTTCTTTTATCTATAATTAAAACCTCTTGATCTTGCTCATTTTATTCTACTGTACATGGGCTATTTTATAACCACGTTCGTGTTTGATAATGTTTACCGATTTTGATGTTGATTTTGAAAATAGTTATTTATAAACATATTTCTGTGCTAGGTAATGGTTAACTAATTAATGCCACTGTGAAGAGTAATGAATTGTGTGTGTGATCTAGAGGTGGGAAAAGCAGTTCATTTTACTGAATCGTTCCTTTTGAGATAGTTCATTCTAATGAACTAGTTCAAATGAACTACATAGTTCATTTTTCATAAGAAGTAGAAATGTACTGAACTAAGAGAGGATTTGAACTATGGAAAAAGGTGGAAAAACTGAGAGGTCAAATGAACTAGAAAGGTTCTAGAAAAAATAAAAAACAGTTCTATCTTATTTCTACATTTATTTTATATTATTTACATTTATTTTTAAGCGAGTAAGGCATCAGTCTACTAACTCATGAGTTGGGGTTCGAAGAAAAAAAAACAACCTGTATTTGATTTACCAAACAAAATGCACCCATTTACCCTTTATTTACTGATATGTATATTGTTTAATGTTTAATGTTTGCTTCTAAAGCTTAATTCAGTTATTGATATAAGGGTATTTTATTAAACCATTTGCAATTTTATTAACTAACTTCTCCAAACCGCTTTCATACTAGCACCTCAGTTCTTCATAGCTATATGCTAGCAGTACTAGATGCATTACATAGTAAATGTCAATAATACATGATGTGTACCGTAGGATTTGTATCATTGTCAAACTAATTTCATACATCAGTAACTACTGAGAACAGTTAGCTTTTACTGGGATGCTCCAGACAATTGGATTAGAGTAATTTGTTATTTAAAAGAATCAAACTCAGCAAAGGTAAATAATACGTTTCTAAGTATTTTTCAGTATCATGAAATCCATAATAACATTATTCAATTCCTCTATAATTATGGTATTTTGCCTCCATCCAGAGAAGCTAAATGCTTTCAAATCCTTTTACGAGTAGACGTCATGTATCTAAATGTAAATGTAGTCGCACACCTCTTTTTTGCCAATAACAGAAATATTCCGAATCAATATAATTATGATTTCTTTATAGTGCAGGAAATCATTGCACAAAACTGAAACAGCAAGACATCACACCGAGATTGGAAAGTTTATAGGAGAAACGAAAAGATTAACTATTTATTGATGTTTTACGTTATTATCGGTAAGAATTGCACTACTAGTAAAATGCCCTTTAGTTAAATATTATTATTCCATTATCAATCGAATTCGAGAATTGATTAAAATAAATCCTTTAACTCTTAAACATGTCACCAGTCTCCAGCATGTCGGTGAAAATAAAAATAAAAATGCGGAAAAGAAAATTTCCCTTCAGAAATTCAATATTTCTGCGCTAATTTGTTATTTTAAGCAGTGTGATTCGTTTTAAAACATTTTTTTTCTCATATTAACACTTTGCAGCTCTGAATATATCTAAAAGTATTAACTATGCACATTTCACTCATATTGTGTATAGGTTAGTACACTAAGGATTTGTTAGGAAGAGCTGGCTGTTGGCCATCACTCGCAATATTAATAAATCTCTGATCTGTATAAGCCTAGCTTTAAAAATTACTCATTCGAGTTAGTTTCAAGCACTAGTCTTTGTACTAGAGATTTATACAAGACTATTTTATCTTAAATCTCCTACGATTTCGGAGCCCCGATCGACATTCACTGTTAAGCATTACAATTCTAGCGATTTATAAACACTTCCTATATTAAAGGATTTCATTATAAAGAAAAAAGAAATATATGAAATAGAACGATGGAACACTTTTTCTCAGATAGAATAAAATATCGATGTATTGCTTTATTTTACTGATGCCTCTATATTGGAAATTGGAATATATTTCAATCGAACCATCTCCATATCAATTTAAGTATACAAAAGAATTATAGAGATGATTTCATTGGCCATCATTTATAAAATACTACCAACCATCCCCAGCTTTGCTCGGGTAATAAGCCATATTATGCCTACATAATTAGCGTGTGTAATGTATTTTTTTTTTTATAGCGTACCAGTCACTAAGGGTTCGTGAATATCATTGGTTAGGCTTCTTTGGGAGTCTTGATTTTATATCTTCCCATCTCAGCTAATGCACTTTAATAAAAATAAAAACAAAACCAAATATTTCTTTATATACTAATTTACTATCTTGCACGTTAGATAATTGCACGTGATTAGGCAAGCAGCATCTTCGGTGAAACCCATCGATATTCAAACTCATTTATACAAAACCTCGACAAATTATATACCTCAACTTTCCTGGTGAATCACTCTATATATTGTTGAAAACCGCATGAAAATCCGTGCAGTAGTTATTGAGTTTACCGCGAACAAACGCGGCCAAGGACTTTGTTTTATAATATGTATAGATGCTATAGTTTCCAAAACGGTTCTAGCACTAGTATTGGCGCGGGATTTACTCGTGATTTGAACAATTATACCATTATATATTACACACACACACACACAAACACACACACACAGATGTATATATATATATGGTCTGGGGTTCAGTACATGGTAGAGTCTGTACTGTTTCATAAGAGTGTATGGCCCAACCACGGAAGGAGATCGTTTCCGCATGAAGAGGAACCAAAAACTTAAGGACCAATAAGGAGAACGAGATACAGTTTCTTGTATTAAAAAAGCAAGACTGAGATGGTTGGGGCACATTCACAGAATGGATAAAAAAAGACTACCAAAAAAATAAGAGGAAGGACTACAATGCGATGACTAGAGGTTGTGGAGCAGACCTTAAGCTCCTGGGGTAAGAACATGGAGAAGAGCAGCGGAAGATCGTTCAAAGTGTAGGACTGTCCTTTGCTGGGTGAACCCCAGGAGGTTCCTAGGTCCCGTACGATCCATCTCCGGTCGCACACGGACGAAATAAAAGTCTTGCCTCGAGCGGGATTTCTTATAGTTAACAGATTTTATTTAATTTTTTCTGAAAATTTAAGTTAGGCAAGCAGTGCTTTATAAGGCATATAAGAACAAATGATTTGAAACAAAAAGCAATAAGAATTAAAAACACAGATTTTAACTGGGACTCAACCACGAACATCTGGAAACAGAAAAAATATATGTCTGGTTGTGTCAAAATAAATGTTTATTGTATAAATAGACCAATTTTATGCTAATTAAAAAACTAAAATATTGTTGCTAAATATATATATATTGGAAAAATGAGTAATGAGAAATGCTTGAACCACATATAAATTATAGAGGTAAGAAGCCCCGAGATCTTCAGGAATAAGAGAGAAGAGAAAAGAGAATTGGAGAGGAGAGGATTCATCAGGAGCGGATTAGGTTGTGCAATTCCCTAACAAGACTGATTAAACTGGAAGGAAGAGGAAAAATACCTGGCGGTGGTGGTATCGTATCACCTGTACTCCTCATAACCAATTCCTCATGCAGAATTTAATAAGGATCAACAGGAGTTTTGAGGAGGTTAAGGATTATGGCTCTAAAGGGAGTTCCAGCTTAGTCGCTACTATCAATTGAGTTACGGCCCTCTGGGAATGGAAACTCAATATGCCCTTTTTATTGCCAAGTATTGAATTTTATTGCAATCGTCAATTTTTCTTTAATATTTATCAGTCCATAAACGCTCCCTCTAAAGAGAATTTGTTTTTTTATTTGTATTGATTTTAGTTTTTTTAAAAACATAGTGAGCGCTGCCTATCTAACTTCAATATAAGCAAAATAAGTCGATGATATCAAATTAAGTCATATAATTTGTTGTTTATGTTGTTATAGTAATCTGACGAGAATATAAAATTGATGAGCTGTAGTGATGTATACTTGAAGAATGAGATTTAGATTGTTTCTATATTCTTCTACAATGAATCCAAGAATGATGAAGGTTCTAGCTTTTCGTCATTGTCAATTGCCGATCCCACATCCTCTCATATTAAAACAATTATTAGGCAATAATAATAAAAAAACCTGTACCACTACAACCTGTGAACGAGTCTGGGGTTCGGTACATGGTAGATACTGTACTTGTTTCAAGGACAACGGTTGTACATGGAGGTGTTTTGTTCTAGACCACGCTCAACTGCCAGATTTCCCACCTTATTTTGGGTACCTTCATTATAGAAGCTGGGTGAGCCCCAGGAGGGTCCTAGAACCCATACGATCCATCTCCGACTGCTAACAGCCTTAATAAAAGTCTTGCTAGCAGCGGGATTTGAACCAGGATTTTCGGCATTCAGTGCGCTTCCACTGAGCCATTCCGCTCCCTAGACAAAAATAAAGAAATATAAATTAATAGTTATAACAATTATTAATACAATAATACGGCTAATACTAATTAAACATGTTTATTTACAAATAGCATATCGTTAACCAATATCATACTATAAAATAAATACTTATATTCTATAGTGATTAGGTGCCCTTAATAGAGTATTTCATTTCAAACGTGCATTTTATCCGATAATGAAACTTTTCAATGTTTATTTTCAGTTTTTCATGAACTTAAATTTTCAGTTAAACTGTTGAATCCCACTCGGGTGATTTCTACTCCACCCTTTGCTTCCAACTAACTAAAATTAGGATAATATTAACGTTAATAATTAGGATTACAACTATTAACATTAATATGATTACATTTGTGTATGTTGATAAAAATAAAACAATAATTAAACGTATCGCTTTGCAGTTTCTTTCAGCCTACAGAAGTAATTCTTTAAGTGGGTCTTAATATTGTGTGTCCCTCATCGGTCTACTCAGTTTATGATTTAGTATATTTCATTAAATCTTGATCCAACGCCTCAATATCTGTTCCAACTTTTAAGTATAAAAATTAAATAAATCTTACTCAGATGTTTGAATTCTATGAATTCGTTGAGAGCAAAAAGCTTGATTAGAAATCCACTTTTTGATTATGATCTTTCATCGTTCTCCACATTCCTCCAATCCCAGACATGTGTCGTTAAATTTCGAAACATAATCTAAGCGATTTCGGTTGTCTCCAGTGCATTGATCCCTTTTAAACTTTCCCTCTCGTATAAATGATGTATTATCGATGAGACCAGCGCTACAGCGCTGGATGTACCAGAGTCCTAACTATAGCTATATCCCGTCCTACACGAGGTACATTGTAAGGACAGTGTACGACTTAGGCTACACCTACATTGGATCCGGTGTGATACGATGAGACGTCGCCAGCAAACCAAATGGCTGAAATATATCGAGAGTTATAACATTTGGTTCTTTAAATTTATAAAATAATTAATTAATTTTATAAATTTAAAGAACCAAATGTTAGAACTCTTGATATATTTCAGTCATTTGGTTTGCTAGCGACGTCTCATCGTATCACACCGGATCCAATGTAGGTGTAGCCTTATGGTGGTTGACAGTTGGCCATGTTATGTGCTCGATATAATCGGCATGCTGCATTTAGTTATTGATCGGTAGGGGTAATTAACATTATTTGGTTATTTACGTAAGATTTTTGATAATCTGTGTCATACAAGTTTAAATTTAATTTATAAAGCTGAAGAATTGTTTTTTTCGGTTGTTTAAATGATTTTTTTTAGATGTTTTTTTCGCAATAAAACATTATATTATCCCTCCGACATAACTCAAAAATTAGGGTTAAGCCATCAGCAGCATTGTATTGGTTGAAGTTGTTATATTCAGGAACGATATATTTGATATTCCATTTCCAACATGTTTTTATTTATTTTTTTCATAAAGTCATATTTTGAGTTGTATTATTTTCGAACTTGGAGTTTTATGGGAATAATAATAAAATTTTAGATAAAAATGTTTCATACATCTAAAAATGTTCTAATAGTTAATAAAAGAAGATCAATATTAATCCTATCATTACAATAGGAATGGTTTGCATAACAAATACCAAATTTTTTTTAAATCACATGGAAGTTTCATATACCTCTATCGAAAAATTAGGTTTTTTGAGTTATGAAATTGTTCTTTTGAAGGAGCGATGTATGTCCCATTAAAAAAAGGGCATTTTGTAAACAAAATAGTGGTATTTGGGAAAAAGGTTTGGACGTGATTTTTTTTCTTTTAATTGATACAATCCCTTTTAAAAAATCTTTCATAGTTTTGACTCTGTTCCTCGATACTCACTGCAACGAATGATACTAAGCAACATTTTCACATACTATTTTGATGGTTATTTTGTATTACAGTTGATCCAAATTTAATTCTCTTGATTCCATGAAGAATGCCAAGTAAGCGATACTTTAGGGCAGTGGTCCCTAATCTGTGGGGGGGGGGGGGCATGAGTACATGTCCAGGGGAGCGTGAGACAATTGTAAACGAAAAAGTCTCCCTTAATCTCAGTTATTTTTCTCTTACAAGTACTTGTTTATCCTGAATGAAAACTTATAATGTATCATGTGTCAGTAAAACTAAATGTTTTGTTGCAATTCTTGTTTTGTTTTTCTTCAGTTCATACAATTTATTGTTTAAGGGGGTCATAGGAGGCGTGCCACAAAAGAGAAGGAGACTATAATATCTATTATAACTCTCCTTTTTATGATTCGAGTTATGGGATATTATTTACTTCTGTGCAAAATACTTTAAAGAATATTTATTATAAAATTAACGGTAAACAACTTTAAATACACCGCTGGTGATTTAATTAAGATTCATGGTGATTTCCTCGCTCTATGTTAGAAATGAATTTCCGTTAGTTACCACGGAAGGAGATTTTATTGAATGGGCTGGTGTAGGGTGTAGAGTAGTGATTAAAAGGTTACATGAAGACCTAGAAAGGAGAGCCGAGACTAATACCTGCCTTTTATCAGGGCTAGGTTTAATGACGGCTCCCTGGCGATCGATGGCTACACAACGGCTCGGTCTTTTATCTCTGATCCGTCGACGGATACTTGTGGTTATCCCCGCTGCCCTTTGGCTCCGTGGAAAGGTGCAATCTGTCAGGGAGTGGAGCCTGTTCGGTCGCCATACCAAATGCCCTTCATCGAGGTCTTCATGGTGAGGTGTGTGGTAAACTAATCGACTCCTTCACTTATCGAGATCCACGAGAATACAAATTAAATCGATTATATTACAAATTTCAGACATTTCGTACAAGGAACAATTGTAAGAGCTGAGGAAAAGGAGCGATACATTTGGAAAAGGAGGAACGTTACCTTTGTTAATGAGGTTAACAAAACACAGCTCATGAGGAATCGAATCAACTGTGAATAATTACGGAAATATAAACGGTTGCGTGCCATTTTTTAGATCTACATTTTTGCCGGAATGGTTTATAGTTATATCCAATAACATTAAAGAAAATTGGGATGAAGAGTGAGAGAGGCTTCCGCAAAACTACCTCCTTCAAATAACAAATAGGCTAAGAATCGGACTTACTAAGCTGACTCATCTCCAACTACATTTAGATCTTTATTAACCAACCTGCCTGAGTTGTGATAGCGCAAAAGGTACATTGAAGCTCTATTTTAAAGTAAAATTATCAAATTGAAAGAAAAAATTTGAATATTGAATGATGTCTATCATTAAAAGAAAATAATTAAATACGGTAGACGCAGTCGAATTGACATTAAACAAAATAAAATAAAAAAGTGTGGCAAGACCAAAAATTCTTCTAACATAACCTGGAACGTAAATCCAAAATAATAAAAGGAAGTTAAAGAAAGTAATTAGTGCTCATGTAATAATTTTAGACTAAGATTATGTTAAATGGGTTTATATTTACATAACTGAATGGGGGAAAAGTTTTATCATATTGCTTTCTCTTATTAAAAAAAAGGAATACCATAGCCAACTAATAAAATTTCAACCCCTAGAATTAAAAACAAACCCTAAAATCATTGATGTGTAGTAGACCTTCACCGAGTCATAATTCAATTCCATCCCTGGCTATTTAACTAAAATGTAACAACGGAGAAGCTCTTTCATCCACTTGAGTAAATAAGCTTTAGAAACCTTATTTAGGGTTATAATGGTTGATTCAATCAAATATATAAAGCTAACAATATATTTGTATAGTTATTTTAAAATTACTATCCACACCCTTACATTGGAAAATAAGTTACCTGATAAGGCGTGTTCCTTTTTTTAAATAATTCATTCCGTTTTACTATTCAAAAACTCAGTGCTATTTAAGAATCATTCTTAACCATATTGTAAAGTCTACCATATTTTAAGGAACAATACGGTATTTCATGGTTTTAATTTATTGATAAATATAATTGATATAACAATATGCTTCTTTTTATTTTTTTATTTATTTTTTCCTGTACCACTTCCGTGAACGGGTCTGGGATTCTGGTAGAGACTGTACTCTTTCACGGACAACGGTTCTCCAAGGAGGTGTCGTGTCCTAGGTCACGCTCAACCGCCAGCATTTTCCCCCTTATTTTGGATACCCTGTTTTTATAATATTTTATAGAAGCTGGGTGGGCCCCAGGAGGGTCCTAGATCTTACCAGGATTTCCGGCATGGCAACTCAATGCTCTACCACTGAGCCATTCCGCTCCTTCATGCTTCTTTTTGTACATATAATATTCACGTTGTGCGATCATTATCTCTGTAATGTCCATTATCAAGGAATGATTATGATGCCAAAGATTGAGGGTGACGTTGGCACTAAATATTGGTGAATCTAAAATTTTTCAATTGCAGTCCAGTATTCAAAACAACAAATCAAACCGGAAAAAAATACATTTTTAATATATTTAATTAAAAACCGTTGATAAATATGAATTGTTGTGTCTTTTAAATTTTTAAATAAATTATTCGGAAGTTAGTATCAGAGATCATATCAGTAATACCTTGACTTATTAACACTTCTACACCTCTTCAAGATGATAATAGACCAACTAACGGCATTGCAAGGTTGAAGACATGATATTAAACACTTTACTCGCCCGCCAAAGGGAGTAATTGTGGTTAATGACACTTGATGGTTTAATAACCAGGTTCTTGGCAAGCGTTGTGGTTTATGGCTCTCGCTATGAGCACGCTACTTCACCTTATTCTAGAATATCTGTGTTTTTAATTTTGAGTCAAAGCTATTTTCGTCCATTCACTTTCATTCAATCACTTTCATCATGGTATAATTATCAAATATGTCAGCACGAAAAAAATATTTTATTTTTATTTTTACATATTGATTCCAATCGTTATTAAATGAGTGATTCTGTTCTAACTATTTTATTTTTTACTAACAAACTTTTAACTGTGATATTACAGTTTTTTTTTTTTTTAATGAATATTATTACTGTATTTTATTTAAAATTGAGAGAATGTTACCACACATCGATAATGATAATAAAATTCCAAATTTTCCGTCCCACGGCCCTGGACTCATTCATCGACGGTACTGATGGACTGACTTAAAAGTATTTTGTTAATTGATGACCAGCGAGAGCAAACAGTACAGGGCATTAATAAACAGTGTTAGATAGGAACCCTTATATTAAACTAAAATCATTTATTACTAGAATTTTCGAATGTGTATATTTATATTTTCTGAACCAGATTTTTTTTTTGTATTCATCGTTGTTTTTCATTTATTTTATCCTTAGTTTGTATTCCTCCTTACTTTTTTATGAACAAAGTAATCCATAATGCCCTTTTGATTTGACCCGAATCCAATATAAATTTTTTCATGACAAACTTTATTCCCACTCAAACCTCCTCTTCAATTCCTGATAATCCTCTGAGGCGTTTGAAAAGAAGATGGCCTCGTGGTCTACTTGCCTTTATCTCGCCATTATTTATGTATTTATTAATTATATTTACTTATGTATTCTATTATACAGTTGTAAATTTCAGTAAATAACTCTATACCTATTCGTTTCGCATAGTTTCTTTGTCGTTTTTATATTTACTCCCCTGCCATCTATTTCAGGGCTTTACGAAAGGTCTCCCTGGCTATCTATAAAGGCAGTGCTTTAAAGTACACCCCTCCTCCGGAAGGAGAGGAAAACACCTAGGAATACATAAAGGAATGAAAGGAAAAGAAAAGGGTCCGGTGGGGGGTTGTGGAAAATAGGCCGAGAATTTTTCTCCGCTCCCAGTTCTGCCATAAAAGAGGATAGTGGCCTGGGAAGTATATGGTTCCTGGGGCAATAAATTCTTCGGCCCCAGGCCACAATGGCTCTCAATGCATAACGCATCCCTAACGGTTTCATAATGCATGGGGATTAACCTCTGCCTTGCATATCCCCACTCCCGGCTTGTCCTCACTACTCCAGGACTATGTCTTAGACTTTGTTTAACATATTTCTCTTATGTATCGGGATTTATGAGATAGCAGCGATGAAAATATATCACATAATCTTGGAACCTTTTTACAAGCATTGCTATATATTCGGATCTTATGATCATTATTATTTTATAGAGGCGCTATTTGTCTTTAAAGCTGTGTTCTATATGGTATAATAAATCATATCATATAATAAAATCAGAGTGTAGCCAGGGTAACATTATTTATATTGACGTTTAGAGGTAACCATGGTAATGATACAGATGATAATTCAATGAAAGTAAAACTACTCAATGCTGGAAAACTAAAACAGATTAGTGGTTGAACAATAGTACGACAATTTTTTATGTACATAATTTAATATTGATAATAGGAATGTGTTGAAACTAATATCCAATAATAATATCGATTGCGTTCTATTACTGGCCGAAAATAACTAATTTTTCGTAATTTTTCGTGCATTATCACTCCCCATATCTTGGATTCCAGTGGATCGAGTGATAACCAAAGCGAATTCTAGAATGAAATTTCTGACCTGTTAATGAGAATTCCTTAGCTCAGGACTTTTACACAATATTCTCGATTCCATTTTACCTAGTTTTTCAAACGATATAAATATCCACTAAAAATACTTATATGATCTATAATTAGTCATCAATCCAATGATATCTTTCCTTATCACTGTTGATTATATTACTGTATCTACAAATTGCTACTTCAAACTCCCCTATCTATGTTTTAGAAAATCAGTTTTCAGGAAAAAAATATAGAATAATCCATAGGAGTATTATATTATCCTGCTTACAATTTCACAATGAAATTAAATCCCTTAAGGGATTCAAGAGGACCTTTAAGATAATCCTGGATATTCTATCCTACATTCATCTCATTCCCCTTATATTCTCCTTTTCACTTCTTTGAACGCGACTACTCTTCTGTCCTAGTCACTTTTCCTAAATCTAAGAAACATTGTAACTGAATTCATTAACATAGAAAACCAGAGAAAAGAGAAACAAATTATTTCACCAAATTATTTTCTGCCAACTCAAATTGTAGTCATAAGACACGAAAACATTGGCAGTTAATCCATCTTGAAATACCGCTGTCCCTATTATCTTTGAACTCATTTCAACCAACTGGGTAGTGTGACAAAATTATTATTATTTTTTACAATTTATAATTTAATAGTTTTTATTCACAACATTTATTTTGACTATTTATTTTACCCTAGTTATAATTTATTTATCTACGAGCCTTTCCGTTTGTTTAGATTTTATGACGCTTTGTTGTTTTCTAAATGTCTTATATACTTTTTTTTTTTTACTACTAGAATCATTATGAATCCGATAATTTCAGTTATTTATAATTTGATTACAACTCTCACAGTTTATAAAACTATATCTAATTTTTATACATATTGGGTTATGGGGAAATAAAATTATATTTCTTGAGATATTTTCTATGTTAATCTGATTATGGAATACATTATATTTCATCGAATAATCGTATGAAGTTAAGCAGCTTTAAAAAAGTATTGTTTAAAACTTTTGCTTAACTTCATATATATCTATATATAAAAAAATCTCATGTCACGATGTTTGTTCGGGCTAATCTCCGAAACTACTGAAGCGATTTTAATGAAATTTCGCACAGATACGTAACATTGTCCAACTTAAAATATAGGCTATATTTTATTTCGGTTAATAACCGCGATATTTTTATTGCAAAGTTATATTTTTTTCTAGCCTGCTGAATTTTTGATATGTTGTAAGGGCATGTCTGAGTAGTGTAAATCCAAGTTTGCCACCGAAAAAACGGATGGGTAAACTTTTGGTCGCCGAAAAACTTCAAAATTATCGGAGTTATTTCAGGTTTTCGTTATCTTCTAATCAGTGCGTTTTAAAAAAAAAAACCAAGGTAACCATTTTTAAAGTAGATGAAATTTCTAAATCCAAGTTTGCGTTATATACCTCATTCATTAAACTAATGTTTATATTTTATCAATTGCTTATCTACAAACCATTTGATTCGTAAAATATACAGCTGTGCTTTGTGTAATTTGAACAAAATTGAAATAGTTTTTACTTCCTGGCAGTATGACCCGTCTTTAAATCGTATAGGAAAAACTACTTGAAACATGAGCTCATCAGTTAAGAATTTTGTATATTAATTATTTATTATATACTATATTTAGATATAATATGTAAAATCATAAATCAATTTAATTCATTTTTTCATTCATTCATAATTTTTCATTTAAAATTCAAATTTCAACGTAATATTTTTTTAAACTATTATAACAGCAACGGGTCAGCTAGTATATACCTATAAATATATACATATATATATATATATATATATATATATATATATATATATATATATCTAATATATAAATTTGTCGTGTCACAGTGTTTGTAACAAAACTCCTCCGAAACGACTCGACCAATTCTTATGAAATTTTGTGAGTATATTCACTAGTTCTGAGAATTGGAAGTAAACTATTTTTCAAACCCCTAAGTGATATGGGTCGGCCATTATTATTGACAATGCCTTATTCGAATACACTAATTATGGAATGGTACTCGTTTGGTCATTGAAAATATCACCAGGAATGTTATTGAAGCAGCAATGTTTTCTGGAAACTTTAATGCAGAAGTCGTACTGTAGCCACGTATTATACCAGAACCCATAATACCGTTCAAAAGACTTCAATTTGATATACGCTTGCCTTTTGATATGACCATCAACAAGTCTTAAGGCCAGACAATGTCCATTTGCGGTTTGAACCTAGTACATCCATGTTTCTCCCATGGACAATTAATTATATGTTGCATGCTCAGGTATTAGTAAACCATCTAATCTATTTGTATTAGCAAATAATTGATTAACAAAAAATATTGTCCATCGCTTAGCGCTCAATTAAATTGAAATAAATAGCAATACAATAATTTAAAAAATATAATTGGCCATAATTAAAAATCAACTATGATATACATAATTCATTAAACTAATATTTATATTTTATCAGTTATGATAAATATATATATATATTCAAGAATATTTACGAGTATATATACAACACATATGTATGCATGCAATTTAGCACTCGAATGAGTAAGCCCTAACGCATATCAAAGTATATATTACAATAGGCCCAAGCAAATGACAAATGTGCGTGATGTGGCAGTTTTTATCTGTTCCCTTTCATTTTAATCTCGCATACATTTCTCATGTTACATTCCTTATGTAAGTCGTTATCAGTCTTCGCTGCCATAACCTCCGGGGGTGCTCGTAGAACCGCGGTATTCAGAAAACATGAGAGCGCAAAAAAAAATGTATGCTAATTTCTAAGTAACAAATAAGGGGACCTATAGCAGCGATAACATACTAGAACTGGGGGGGGGGTATCTAGTAGGAAGTGGAGGATCGATTTCCGCCGGAAGAGCAGAGAACGGTGAGCTCGCTCATGTTTTTATTTATGTACGTGCGGGTTAGGTATTGTTTTCCCTCAACCCTCCACTCACGGGTTTAACTGCCGTCCCGGGACACACGAATTTACAGCTCCAAGGGTTAGATGTCAGATAGCGCTCGAGTCGCGGGTTTATCGCAATTATCCGTCTTGTCGTGGGTGCGCCCCCCATTTTGAAATATTTTGTCCTCAAGACACCGGTAGGTTTATCTCTTTTCGCTTGGGTTAACGACTCCAAGGGGCTCTACAAAGGATGAAATATGACCTACTTGATTTAAAGCATATTTCGGTATGTTTTTTTCTTTTCTACATGCATTAAAGCAAATTCATGCTACCCATAGGCGAAACAAACCTAGTTGAAGCTATAATTTGGAGTAAAACATGCCATCCCTTTTTAAGGGATATGGTACATTACCGCTCTGCTAAAGTGGACTGTGTACCAGTTATAAATTTTTAATACAATTAAAGGCATTGTGTAATTGATACATTTATAATTATTCTTTATGGAGAAGGCTCCAACAGTTTCAGAACGGTATACTGAGAGGTATAGTTGGGCACACTACTCTGAAAAGAACAAAACTGTGATTATTCACGATATATTCGGACTACCGACGGTAACAGACTTCATTACACGGAGGTATATAAAGTTCTTTGATAGCCCCCAGTACTGTACTAGCCCACTATGTAACACACTCGCACCGATAGGACGACCTCAGCGCTGACAAACACATGTACAACTTGGACTGAAAAACAAACTAACAAACTCCAAACGAGAAAAAAAATAGTGAGCTCAGCACTTTAGTCTTACTTCTATCATTCCTGAGAAATCAAGATACCCCCATCCTCATTCATCTCTAAAAATGAACCTGGTGCAGTAAATTCCGTTAACCTTATTTATCCTGATAAATATTTATTTTAAATAAATAAATAAACCAAGGGGTTAGGAAAAAATAAATAAAATGCAGCAAAATACAACAGTATTTTTACTGATTATGGGTGGAGATTCATCCGTGAATGGCATGTGCTTTCATCTGGGTGGTTAGTGATTTCCTCTTCACCCTACTTGCTGCCTAATGAGGTTTTCTTCTCTATAGTTATGATATATGGAGCACATGGTATTTGTTCTAGATGTTTTTTTATTTGTAGAATTAGGGCATTTTGTCCTTAATTGTAGGCCTAGGCATAAAAAATAGAGGGCCTCTGTGGTAATGAGATAGAACATACAAAGTAAGGAGAAGTTTAGTTTTACATTGCTATATTAGTTGAACAATGCTCTTTCTAGTATTCACCGCAAAGAGCCTAATTCCGTAAAAGGAACTAAAGGTTGAAATCATGATTCAATTCAGCTGTCACTATTTTATCCAAAAATAATCGATTATTCGCTCTGTGAGAATATCGATATCTCTTTTCGAATCGTCCAAAGCTAGTATATCAAGGTCTGTTAGTCTCGCTCTGATTCACAATGACTCCACGGAGGTTTTTTTTTTTGTTCGAATGGACAGGCGATGGAAAAGACTGAGAAAAAAGTGTTATTTAACTGACTTTAATCTACCCTAACTGGCTGAAATCCCATGATTATAAAATATTTCTTTAAAAGAAAATGAAAAAATGTTGTAATTTAGTTTAGTTATTTAATTGTGTAAGCGGTATGAGTGTCGAATTTATCGACTGGAACCAATAACAGGATTTATTTTTTAAGTGTACTTTAACTGAAATTTCTGTTAATCATATATGTGAGTGCTTATTAAGCTTAAGTGAACTGCTGTACATCACTGAAATTTTAGATCCATCATAACTCTGATTTTCCACTCTCTAATTTATGGATTTATTGTATTAAAACAATAGGTGAAGGGGCAAGTTTCTATTTCTGGGTAAAATTTCTTTTGATCTAACAACTCTATATTCTCTCTCTTTTTTTTATTACATTATTTATCTTTACCGCTTTATAAAGAAAGAAAGTATATAATTTAATGGGGGATTACTTGTTTGTTCAATTAAATTCTATTGTATCATGATATGTCTAATCGGATGAGGCTACAGTGAGTGTAATAAACTTTGCCTGCCCAGTTTTAATTAGAATAGGGATTTTAACGAGTACTTGACATCGTACTCGAGGAAGTACATTTTTAGGGCCGACCTGTGGTCTAGTGGTTAGCCTAACAACTTACTAAACCCAAGATCGCGGGTTCGTAGACCGGCAGGTGGCCCTAGGATTTTTTAAAGGGAGTAAAAAATCCTTAGTTACGCCGTCCTTCGGAAGGGACGTTAACCGGGGGCCCCGAGCCTGTACGATGTCAGGTACTCGTTAAAAATCCCTATCCCAATTAAACCTGGATAGGCAAAATTTAGAGATACTACTGTAGCATCGTCCGATTGGCCATAGCAGCATAAAGTGACGTTAAATAAACAAACAACCAGTACATTTTTACTCCTTTTTATTAATGTAAGTTGTTATGCAAATCACTATTCCACAGGTCACCCCAATAATGGGGGATAAAAACTGGCAAAGAAAGATTTGTCACAATTTTGTAAGTATGTCTTTATTAAAACATATTATGGTTAGTCGTTATTAACAATTACAAAGTTTGAAGTGGAGATCTAATAATTTGACACATCCCTATGTTACATCCACGATTGCTTACTATTCAGTAAAACCAATATAGTCATTTATCAATACCTAGACATTTATCATACTATAAGTATGATAATTAATATAATATTTAATGTGGTTGATAAAATAATTATCTTAAATACGACAAATAGGTGCAATAACAAACATTTGTTGATACCACAAACAATAGGTGTTTGAAAAATTTTAAATCAATAGTGCGGCGTGAGATTTGTATAGGCGAAATTGGTGGTATGGCTAGCATAATCCTTATATCTTTACGAAGACAGAATATATTATTAAAAAATGATTCCCCTTAAGCAAAATTTAAAAACAAGTTTTGAATCTCGTAGAAACCCAATTTAAACAATAGCCTTTACGAAGCTAATTATAAAAGTAGCTTGTGACACTTGCGTGCTTTCAATCGAGATGAAGGCTTAGATTTATTCCTCCAGTGCCTGGCCTTTGGTCGAGGCCTAGCAAAAATAAAAATAATTAAATGATAAAAATACATTCAAGTCAGCCGAGGACGCCTTATCTCGTTAATATACAATGGCGCTCCATATTTCTTTAATATCTGACATCATTATGTCTCCAGATATATTTTTTCTCTTTTTTTTTATTACCTTTGTCGCCACCGGCTCTTTCTTTGTTTCGTTTTTTCTTTGAAAGTTTTTACTTTTGGTGATTTATTAAATTTTTTTATGACTTTAACTGCCCAATAATAGTAATAATAAGACAAATAAGAATTAAAATCCAACCAAAAAAAGAATAAATTAAAAACATATGAGCTTGATAAATCCCAACAGTTTGCACTAGAGGAATTCTCACCTAAATGCATGAATATCATAGTAACTCTTCATTTAATACGAATATGTATGATTTAGAATAATATATTTTGAATAAGAATAAATATACTTAAAAGAAAACTTTGCCATGAACGTAAATATTACCAGAAATGTACATTTGACCCAACCAGAATGACATTGATCCTTTAAATACAAACAAATGATTAATATTTAAACTGCAATGAATTCATGCATGTCGCGTTCTTTATATGTATCATGTGTACGTAGTGATTTTACGTGCTACTTTACTTAACAATAGTATTTATTTTTTCCTTATATTAGTTGAATATTCTGATTAAATGATTACTGAAATATACACATTTCCCATAATTACACTATTTATTTATTGTATATAGAATAAATATATATAAATATAAATTCATATATACGAAAATTCACGATTGTTTTTATTTTGGAGAATGTTAAGAAGAAAACGAATAAAAAGTTGAAACTTGCTGAAACTCAACTCGCATCGACAACTTGTGGAAATAATTTCACAGTTATTAGTAATTTTCCATTAATATCAAATAAAGACTTCAAATATTGAAGAAATAAAAATTGTGAAAATTTAGAAATTTTCCAAAACTGTACTCATAAAATTGAAGAATCATTTCTATACGTACTTGAACACTTAAAGAGGTATCTGCTTTATATGAGACCAACAAAAGGACAAATAAAATAAAAACAACCAGTTTTATCCCTTTATAGATATATAAGGAACAAAAAGAATTTGAAGATGCATCGATAGAGGAAATAAAGAAATATTGCCATCTCCCGTCCCTTTTGTATGGTAATTCTTCCCCTCTTTTATCAAATTTTACCTTTAATCCCGCCTAGAACATCCTCGACAATAGGGAATTTTCCACGGGCCAGGAGATTCATCGCACGAATGCACAATGCGCAAGACAGCACAAGATGCACTCCCGCATGAGACTACTTCCGTAACGACGTTTGCTTTTGATGGCGCCCAAGATAGACACAATGCTCCTGCCGAAGAAGGACCAATTCAGTTTTCCTACCGAAGGATATCTTTTGATGTACGCTTCCTCGGAAGTTCCCCCGCCTTCTCGTCCTTTTGTCCAATCCTCCCCAACCCCCACCTTATACACTAGAGAAGATATTACCCTCTAAATAAGATCTCGATTTCATGCTAGGTCTACTTCTCTTCTCTTGTCACGTGAACCGATTAATATCCAATATGACTTTTCAATAAAAACTTACAACGGATGCGCTTCCGTCCACGTTCCTGGGCAAAAGCTGACATTCCTGGTGCGAGTTAAAGTTAGGATTTATTGGTGCTTTTTTTTTTTACTGAAATATCTCAGCTAAAGTGAAACACATCAAATGAAAATATAACCCGGACCATTTTCTTCCTCATTTATATTTCCTATTCATTGTTTACAATATTATAGTTCTTGAATCTATACAAAGGAAAAATATAGAGGGAAATCAGGATTTAACAAAATACTTTTATAAAATTTATTAACCGGTATAATAACAATAACAAAAAATCTGTTCCATGAAGGATCTTGGGTTCAATACTTAGTAGAGATTACACTATTTCAAGGACAGTGGTTGTGCTAGGAGGTGATTTCTAGATCACGTTGAGCTGCCAGAATTTTATCTGATTATAGAGCATCGTTTAGTCCCAGGAGTTTTTCCAGATTCCGCAGTGCCCATCTCCGGCAGATAACAGATTAAATAAATTATCTGCCACAGTTGGACTTGGATTAGAGATCTTCGGCACGGACACTCAGCTCTCACCACTGAGCTACTCACTTGATAATAACATAATTACCTTCTTAAATAATAATGCTAGAACTCAAACAGGACAACATTTTTTAGCTCGAATTTTTTTAATACAAGCCTTAATTATTTAATAAATTGATTACTTGAAAGGTTACTTGAGCAATAATATTAACCGCTAGACATCTTGCCACTCCAGCCGTTAACAAAACATAAGCAACAAACTCCCTAACATAGTAACGAAGTGCTGTACCTTTCGCTGGCAAGTATTACTGTGTCCCTACTACGCTACTACTGACAGTGAAAGGCTCGCCTTTTGAGTTGCGGGTTCATGGCACTCAAAACAATATACCCTCACCGTGAATCTTTTTATGGTCAAAATGTATGCAGTCAACGTTCAACCTAACCAGAAATTAGATATTATTGGTCTGCTACGGTAGCTGGGTAGCACAGTGGGCAAAGCGCAGATATGCTAAAAGTTCATATATGACAGTTTCGGGTTGAATAGAATAGCCATGAATTGATATTGTAGGATCTTCAGATCGTCCTGAGACTCACCCAGTTCTATAAAGTGGGTGACTTTGATTGGTGGGAAATATAGGGTTTGAGCGTGTTCGGACAAATCACCTCCGTACAAAACCGTTGTCCTCGAAACAGTACTGCCTCTACCATGTACTGAACCCAAAACCAATTTTTGTTATAAGATGAGCTATTTAGTATGCCGACGATACTTCTCTTGAAACAGCTATGGGATTTTTCTGGCTAAAGTTTAATTACTTCACGTCAAATGGACTCCATTATTGTTTCTTTATAAAGAAATATTTTTTATTCCATTGAGAAGAATGGACAAAGCCGGATATGGAAGAATATAGAACTCCAGAACATGTATCAGGAACCCAATATTTTCAGTATAAAACAGCGAATGCTGGAATGGCTTAGGCATGTGGAGATGATGGAGCCATGCGGACTCCACAAAAACGCTCTATGGAAGACCAGGAGAGAAGAGGAAATGGCCAAGTCTACGATAGATTGATGTATCTGAGAAACCCGGCAGTGCGAAGGTGGATTGAAAAGCCTTATGGGGGACTTCATCAGGGTTGACTATACATCCTTACAAAAATAACGCTGATACACAACTTAAGGTAATAGCAAAATTAGACGATTATGGCAGTACTTAATCTGAAGTAGACCCGGAATCTTGTTTGCGTTCATTCTCTAATGTTCGTGTACCAGTGTCAATAGCCGCCTATATTGTAGCAGATAGTTGCGGAAAACTAAGAGTGATGTATGATTTTGTGTATTTTTAATGAGGGACTTGTGATGAAAGATGCGGCACTCAGTATTCAGGTGAATGGGTAACGAAGACATTCTCGCACATTGATAACGTTGCTAAGCATTCCAACGGCAAACGATCATTTAATCGCTTTTCTTGGAGGAAATTATATAGGCAGCTTCCGAATTTTAGTGAGCTTCCAGACAATGGGCACCGCAAACTCCGTCCTGAGGATAAGCACGGCGGTTAGCCGGCATTCAGCCCCGTCAGATAGCATTCAGTTAAAAGTCAACCATCCGAGCTAACAGTCCCTCCAGGTAATAGCGAGGTGACAATGGAACAATGGCCCGGTCGGATTTCAATGACAAAGCGACGCAGGTTCCTAGCTCGCTCCAAAACAGCCACCATCCTCTCCAATTATCTTGGAATATAATTCTTCAAAATAACCAAGTCTTTATTTTATTTCCCTTCTGATTCATATTTCAGTTCAAAGTTCCCTCATTCTGTCCCATTTTATCTCATAATTATTTCGAGATAATATTGCTCAATGTTCCTATTCTACAGTGAACATGATCATGCCAAATTTATGTTGTAATAACAGTCATCAATTTCACTAACTGCATTGCCACTGCTCTAAACAGTTTTAACCATACACTATAATCAAAATAGCATAATAACCTACAATGCCCATGATCGCGGGTCCCAACCCGGCAAGTGGCCTTAGGATTTTTAAAGGGAGTAAAAAATCATTATTATGCCGACCTTCCTTAGGGATCTAATATGCAATGCTTTAAGCCTGTACGATGTTTGGTACTCATTAAAGATCCCTACATATACATGGAGAGACAAAATTTAGGACTCCCACTGTTAGCCAACGATTAACCAAAGCAGCATAAAGTGACGTTTAATGAATAAACACACAAAGCACAATCAAACTTTAATAAATAAATTTTTATTTTAAATAGATAAGATATGCCCCCGGCCGTGATTCGAATCCGGGTCCTCTGTTTTAAAATAAAATATTTAAAATTAAAACAACTAACTAATAAATTATTTATGTACATAAAGTGTCTTTTAGTTCTGAGGGTCCTAAGGCAAATCGGTCAAAACTAAATTTGGAAATTTGGAGTCCCAATTTCGCCTTTTCATGTTTAATTAGAATAGGATCGAGTTCCTGAGTTCAGCCACCGGACCTCGATTTTACATCTCATTTGAAACACGGCATAACCAAGGATGTTTCAATCACTAGGCTTCGAGGTGATTCAATATTTAAATAATCGCCTATATTTGTGATGTGGTACTCTTCTTACTTCGAGAAAAGAGGTAAAGATTACAAAATATAGTTTCCTCTGGTAGACAAGTTCTGGAGCTAGATTGATAGTTTTGATTTGTTATAAAGAGATATTTACTCAATTCTTTGATGGTCTTAACTCAGCACAGAAGAAACACAGATTTTTGAGTGATGTAACTTTAAAAATTAAATATGTGCCCAGGATTTCATCGAAACCGATGTTATAATTCTTCCAGAACATCCAAGTTACTTCATTAGTGGGCAATTACATAGCTTTATTGGACTTGGTACTGAAAGCCGTTATGAAGGTTCATTGAAATCGATTTCCCCGAAATCCGTTTAGTAGGTGATTATGTCTAAGTCAAGCTGGACAAAAAATCCGTTTTTTTTTTTTTTTTTTGGAATAGGTAAGCTTTGGTGTAGAATCAGACCTTACAGTGTGCAAACATTATCTAAAATTTTTAATATGATAAACCTTTCAAATTACTGAAACGTTTTTGAGGTTTAAAACTTTCATCAATTTTGCTATATTTAGCATTAAAAGTCGAAGTAAAATTAAGCTCCAGTAGTATTACCGTTCATAATACATTATTTTCAGAATCCTATCGAAATCCACGCATGCAAACTGTAATAACATCACAATGATCATGTAATGGACATTAGGTGGTTATGTGATACTTAAGCTGTAAAAAAAAACAAAAAAAAAACTGTTAATAGATCAGTTAGAAACTGCAACTATAGAATCAAATCTTACTGTGCAGAAGTGAAAGCATTGGTAAAGTTTTACTATTTATACGTTCTACCACACAGATTAACGGATAGTTTCCAGTACAGCTGGGATCATTTTTACAGCAAAAAAACTGACTAATACACAGTTTTTACTATAATATATATTAGTTAACATTACAAAGAGCGAACAGAAATAGAAGCGGGAAGAGCCAGAAGAGGGGCAGCGGCAGGTAGCGGTACAGGTACCGCCCCCCCCCCCTCGCTACCTGGGGGCCGGCGTTAATTACGGCCTCGGGCTCCCAGGAGCCCCTAACGAGCACATTATCCCTAATCTTCCCCCACTACCTCCCTTATTATAAATGAGTTGTTGAATTTATGGCTAACCGTATTTTCGCCAAAGGTGACCAGAATGGATTAAAAAAAAAAGAAAAGAAAAATCCACTATATTGTCTCTAATGGATAATAAAAATTTTAAATAACATTTTATACTAACCCGTGCGTTTTACTTTCAGAGGCATACATGCTCATAAGTATTATAATGAGGCTGAAAGCTTCCATTCGCTATATTTAACTTAGCTCCGTCTATAATATATTATTTTCAGAATGTTCTCCAACTCCACGCATAAAAAATGTAATGTCACCCTGTTTTCAATGATCCTATAATGAGATCGCATTACAAATGACGCCCATGAACTACAAATGAATTTCAAGAAGCGGGGTAAATATTGTTGGAAATCTGAACATATCTTCTATGACTGAGCATTTAAGTATAAAAAAAGTATTGTTAAACATAACAATGCAAGCTCAGTGATATAGAAAAAAAAGCCTGTATCACTACAACCCGTGACCGGGTCTGGGGTTCAGTACATGGTAGAGACTGTACTGTTTCATGGACAACGGTTCTACTAGGAGGTAACTTCTTCTAGACCACGCTGAACCGCCTATATTATTTTTATAACATTTTATGAGCTGGGTGAGCCCCAGGAGGGTGCTTGGTCCCATATGATCCATCTCCGGCTGCAAGCAGACTAAATAAAGGTCTGCTGAAGGCAAAGCGGGATTTGAATCAGGATTTCCGGCATGGTGCTCTACCACTGTGGTCTACAACTCCGCTTCCCCTTTATCAGTGGTAGAGCCCGAGTTCGAATGCGGCAGTGGCAGATAATTTATTTCATCTGGTATGGACCCTGGGCCATCTGGTGACCCTCCTGAGGATCACCCAGCCTCTATATGTGGATAACCTCAAGTGGGGTTAAAAATCTAGAGATCGAGCGTGATCTGCCATAAATCATCTCCCTGTACAACCTCTGTCCTAGAAACACTCCACACTCCACCAAATTATATAAGTGAATGATAAACTAAATATATCCCCCATTCAAAACATTCTTTTCTTCAATAATCGGATTATTATTAATCATATTTCAAAGCAATTGGATGTCCTATTTTGGACTCAATAAACAACGGTTCATTAAGTAGTGGAATAGATCCAGAAATATAATATTTAAATATGCAAGAACTACTGAAGCAGCAAAGCAGAATGGGAATCTATGGAGCTGTGGATATTAAACGTTTGGTGAAATGCGCTAAGGACTTTTGCACTTGAGCGTATCATTTTTTGAAATATATTATATGTATGTTTAATAAGTGTTTTTGAAACTATGCACATGGGTTAAACAAATTGCACAAAACAATCTTCTTAGCATATGCGTATACAACACGAAAGATTAAAACTAACATTTATTATTAAACTGCTAAAACAGGAGAAAGAAGTGTTAATATTCTAACTTATATTTATTTGAATAATGTGTTAATACCTGTAAAATTATATCGCCATACTAAATTGCGGTGGTAAAAATCAACACAATGCAATCCTATAACGTTAAAACAGTATATGAATAATAACTTTTATCTAAAATTTCATTTATTTAGTTATAGTTTCTTCTCTGACATATTTTTCTTTGCCTTTCTGGGTTCTGGAATTTCTTAGATTCGGCTGGCACTAATAGGAGAACCTCAGGGTTTTATATTCCCACATTGACTGAATATTGTATACAGCCTCGACATACCAGACAGATCCAATATCCTGCTTGCAGCATGTTCAAACGACATATGCAATCATAAAATATAGAATATTCCCAAGCTAGCCTCACAAACTTCATTTTAATAAGTAGTGCAAGTTGTCAAGAACATAATTAAATCTTGTTTAATTATGATTAATGCATTATTGCTAATATTTTTTCGATAAATCATCATATTGGGGTAAGAAAGAATAAGAAAACTAAAACCCATGATGGATCTGGGCACAATACATGGTAGAGACTGTTTCTTTGACAACTGTTGTGCAGGGAGGTGATCAATCCTACATGACGCTTAACCGCCCGAGTTTCCCCCTTATTTTTGGTACCCACTTCGTAGAGGCTGGGTTAGCCCCAGGAGCGTCCTAGACTCCATAGGATCCATCTCCGGCTACTGAAAGATTAAATAAAAGTCTGTTAGCAAGAAGAATTTTAACCCAGGGCCTTCGGCATGGCAACTCAGCGCTCTACCGTTGAGCCACTCCGCTCCCCAGATTAGGTTAATCTTTTATTTATTTATGCGACTATATTTTTTATAGTCGTGGAGCTGATGGTTTTTGGCGATAACTCCACATATTTTTTTATTTTATCAAATATATATCTAATAGGTAAGTGAGTTGGTATTCGAGCACTGCCAACTTCCCGGACAAAAGAGATAGCCTTCCTTATCGAGCAAACATGTCAAAGTTTTGAGAAGAGAGGGAGATGGAATGAGATAACAAAGTCAACTCAATGCCCATTCATTCTCCTCTTGCCCGTTATATTTTTGGTTCGAGTTCGCTGAGGCTCGAGCAATTTATTTCAGGATAAATAATCCTCATATATCAATATCTATTTCTGCAGCTTGGATTATTATCAATGGTTAAGGATCATTGTATTTTCAAAATATCTTATCAATTTAAAAACACTTTTATTAATGATGATTTTGAAATAAGGTCAGGAGTAGCTTTTAAACAAGGGAGTTAAAAAAAAATACAAAAAAAGTAAATTAGAAATTCGTTTTTTCCGTGATAAAGTTAATTTTTTGTTCCTTCAGTATGAATTTTATGTATTAATTACAAGTTTGATTTCTCTATATATTTTAGGTTACTATAATTTAAAGAAAATTAATTAGTTAATATTTTTCTCCTCATTATATTTTTAAAGTAAACCGTGAACAAATTGTGTAAAAATTTATTTAGTTAAAAAAAATCTTGATCGCTTATTCCCTGTTCCGCGAAAATAACACTCATGTCTAGAATATATTGTTCCATTGACAGGATATAGCCTGAGTGCCCCTGTTATTTTCTACTTACCCGAAGGAGATGAACCACTCAGAGCGGAAAGAAGAAAAAGATGTGAAGAGGGTCGAGGATTATTTGTAGCGAGGTGAGGCCTAAGTGCTGCCTGCTCCCTAAGCGTCTAAGCACCTTCTCCCAACTTACAACCATGAATTAATGCTCCCTTTCACACAGGGATTATTCCTCTAGCTTGAGATATATATGTGTGTAATATATTAGATATATATATATATATATATATATATATATTATATGTATATATTAAATGTATTTAAAAATTTGTATACCATAGAATTTCAAATTAACATTTTATTAATTTAAAAAAGTTGATTCAGTGTATTAATAGCAAATTTTATAGGTTTCCGATTTCTTTAATGAGCTAATTAAATTATAGTGGGTAAATTCTATTGAATAAAATGAAGTAATATTCCTATGAGCAAATAATACTATTTTGTATTATTTGCAAATATTTTCATTTGCATTGGGAGAATTAAAAAAAATACTTGTTAGAATTTTATACTCTAACCAATGCTGAGAAAAAACTAATAGTCCAGGATCCATGGTCCATCTTTGCACTTGTTTACTATCAAGCTGAATCTTCGTGAATAGCTTCGTTTCGATAAGACGCCCAACAATTTCCTCTGCGAAAATTCTCGATTGTGGAAGCTTACAGAGGTAGCAAGGATAAAATATGTCGATTTGGTGATTCTCAAAAATTTATTACTAACTGCGTTTTTTTTTGTTAAATCTCAAGATAATTATCTAAATTATTTGAAAAAACATTGGTCCTACAAAATGTATGGCTTGACCAAAGAGTCCCCTCCTTCCAATATGTATCGATAACGAGGTCATCAAAAATGATTACAAACCAGCTGATTTTTTTCATTTATATTGGGTAGGGGACTCTTTATTCAAACCATACATTTTGTAGGACAAGTATTTTTTCAAATAATTTAGATAATTATCTTTAGATTTAACAAAAAAAAACGCAGTTAGTAATAAATTTTTGAGAATCATCAAATCGACATATTTTATCCTTGCTACCTCTGTTAGCTACCACAATCGAGAATTTTCGCACAGGAAATTGTTGGGCGTCTTATCGAAACGAAGCTATTCACGAAGATTCAGCTTGATAGTCATCAAGTGCAAAAATCGACCATGGATCCTGGACTATAAGTTCAGATTTATATAGAAAAATTTGCTACGATTATGATAGGACTTTTTTTTTTCCTGTGCAAATCAATTGAAGACATCTCGTTATAAAAATGTTTATATTCAACACTGCTAGATTAAAAGTAACACCAATTTAAAAAAAATTAATTTATTATAATCATAGTAAAAAAAAAAAGATTATTAAATTTACCTAAATGCAAAATATCTCTTCAATGAGATGAAATCGTATGCAATGGTGTAGAGAGTACACTTCTCAGAGTAATCTAGAATGTTCTTAGATTTTAAATATTTGTTGACGAATTTTTTGTTCTTAATTGGGATACAATTAAAAATGTTCAACATGCGATTAATCTTATACTCAGGATATTTTGAGATTGAGACTAAGTGATGAAAAATTTATACCTATCGAAAAGAAATTCTTAAAAATAGGTCTCATGAAGAAAGAGTTTGAATGGTTGAGTTTGCTAAATCATTAAATGAATATTCTTTTTAAAGCTGAGATTATTGAAAACTTTAAACCAATGATTAATTAAATGATTAATCAAATGATTAAAGCCGTTTCAAGATCAGGATCTAAGAGTGATTATGATTATTTGCCGTTTTTAATATGAGTTTCGTCCTGCTAGATTGGAATTCAGTCCCACTGTGCAGTGGTAAATGATCTTAGGTAAAGGATTTGCTTCAACCCTGGTGATCTAAGGTAATTAAGAATCGATTCTATTTCGTTTCAGTAGTAACCCCAATTATCTGAGGCATTCAGGATCCAAAGCAGATAAAAACCTTGACAAATAAGTTGGCAAAGAGTAGTGTTAAAGAGCCAAGCGATCTAAAATAGCTAATCTGAAAAAGTCCATTTTTGAAATTCGGGAGTTAACGGCTTTTTATCCTGAACGCCTCATATATGCGTTTTGTATAGTTTTATATTCGATAGAGGAGATATATCTGCATTTATCCTAGTGGATAAGTTGAGTAAGTGGATAGTTGAGAGAGAGTTAATTGTACCGAGGAAAGGAGAATCGTCTCATTCCCATAGTTTTTGTCTTGGAATGGAGTTTTTTTATTTAGCAATAACTCCTTCTCAAGGCAATGCCTGACTTAGCCCATTATTAACTACGAAAATAACACGATTCCTCTTCCTTATGTTCTAGAAACTTATTTTTAAGAAAATTCAACTTAATCACTTATTCACCGGGTCTCTAGATATATAAACGTATTTTTTGATTTTTCGAACTAGCTTCCTTATTATCTGTAAAGAAATGAACCATCAATCACGTAACAATTCATAATGACTTTTAATATAAATAAACATATATTGTATTACCTTATACGGTTATACAATATATGTTTCTGATAACTAATATTTTCCATGCCATGAAATTGTATCTTCATTATCCTCAAGGAATCCTTTTCTATCGTATTTTTTGTGTTCGAGGAATTCTTTTTAATTTCTTTCTCATTGATCTGTATTAAAATGAAGTTTTGATGAAATTAAATTTAGAAATACCAGCCTGGAAAAGAATTCGAACATAGTCTTCGAGATATGTCGATCTCATCTCTGGCGGAATGCTTGGAATTCGAGGAGCCCCCGGTTCCACTCACAAGAGGGTCCTTGTCAATCCTTCCTTTATTTTGTTTCTTCCTTAACATTATTACCATTTATTTAATTTTTTTCCTTTTGACAAATAACTGAATCAACCTCGTTTTATCCTGGCATTGCTGTTAATATCTTATGCTTAGGAAAACTCAAGCTTTATGCAATAGTGACAAATGTTTTTTGATTAAGAGATTCATGTTGATTTGAATGATATCTTAACTAACTATACATTCTACAATAACTATACATACCTTCTTTTAATTTTATATTCGTAGTTTCTACTCTCTTCATCGTTTCTACCATCTTCGTGACATTGACAAACAAGCATGTTAGTAAACGTTAAAATAATAATGTTGAATAAATAAAATTCAGCATGTGGATACAATAATGAATATATACTTAACTTACGATTTGTAATTGAGACTATTAACTTATTCTGGTTGAAAAATTAATACTAGCTATATATTAGATTAGCTATCTATTTCCTTTTATCGAATTTCAGTTTTTTATAAAATATTTTTGGCATCAAGTTGTAACTATTGTCACTAGATTCAGTTAATGTTTTCAAAGATAATGTAAAACTATAAGATAAGTTCAAAATAATTTTTAGTTGGCAATCATTTTTTCCCAGTTAATTTCCAAAGAACCTCTATGAATTTGACTTAATCACAACCTGTCTCTCAACATCAACAAGTATTGTGGTGGGAAAAATTATGAGTCTAATTATTTCAGCATTTTTGTGAAACTTCTGAAATTTGTCTATAGTTTATCAAATGAATTAATTTTAATAATATTATTAATACTTTTAACTGAAAATCATCATCGTTCCTCGTTCCTCTCTACCGCTCATGCAGTGTGAGGTTTTAACTGGAAATAAAAGCTGAATTTAGGTTTGGCAGCTGTCGTCGCTTCTTCTTCGAACTTATCAGTAATGCTTTTACTCAATCTTGTTGATTGGATGAAACACTGTTATTACCTAGAGTAAGTAATTATTGCTAAACATATTTATTGTTAGCCCTATGTCAAAGTGATTACTTATAATTATTTATAAATTTAATTAATAACGTTTATTTATTTGGATAATTCTATACGAACCTTCTGAAACATTAAAATATAAATTATGATCTGTCCTGTCTTCTTTAGCTACTTCTTTGACGTATCTAGAGGTTCTCTAGAAGTTCTGTAACTTATACTTAGTGTTTTATTTTACTTTTGCAGGTGGTTTGGTTCCGTGATACACTGAAACTGGACACGACAGAACGAAGAATCATGGAGGTGAGAGGAAGCAGGCACACACTCATAATAAGAAAAGTGCAATCATCGGACTTCGGAAACTATTCCTGTCTCGCCGACAATCAGATCGGAAAGACGAGACAGTACCTAGAGTTATCTGGTAAGTTTTTATTATAGCATTTATTAAAAAAATAAATATATTAAAATATATTTTCAAATACATTATTGGATGATAAAGAATCACGGAATCAGCCGTTAATTATTCATTATATGCCGACGTTTCGATCCTGTAGTTAGTATTTATAATTGTCGGATTAAAGTTAAAGATACGGTATACTAGATTTAGATTAACTTATATTCATTGTAAATCAGATATTTTTTTTTTTTAGCATGGCTTAGGGTCTGGATATTTTGATAGAAACGTTGAGATTTATAATTAAAAGTTACTTGATGATATCCAAATTGATTATTTACTATCTAAATGGATAGTTTACCTTCTTACAGTCATATATATATATTATCTCAAAAATACATTAAATTTAACAAATAGCCCACTAAAGAAGCTAAATAAAACGATGAAATAAATTGTTTCACATGTCATTTAAGCAATTTTTTTTTTTTAACACGACACTTCGTTGCTTTATTTCTCATGGTTTAAGTTTATTTCTGAACCTGAAGTTTCGGTAAATTTTGTCCGCTTTTGATCCCAAATCATCAGATATAAATTATCTTATTAATGCTGATATTCCTCGAAGAATTTATTGACTGAGTAAAAACTCTGTACAGCATTTACGTTTCTGTCCTGATCAGGCCTGAGTTAGCAAAACATTGATCAGTTATTGAGCGACGGGCGTCTTACATTGGTTGTATTGTTATTCCGTCTTAAAGTTAAATGAAGATAATAGGTAATTAATTGAGAAGTAGGTGGTGACGTTTGAGGATGAAGATAACCGTGTATGGTTAGAAAAAATATCCCTTGTCCTGAACAGTATTTACTGGTAAGAGTTAACTCTCGGCTTGAAATTCATAAACACTTCTGGGCGTTCATCGTAGTTGGTTCCACTGCCACAAACTCCATAAATTCTGGAGATAAAACGTTTTCTCTTATCAAAGAGTGAAGCCGTAAAAAGAAGGAGGTAGGGGGCTGGACTTGGCTAACCGAAGATCTATTACACTATTGGGCTCTATGGGGGAATATATTCTAGGACATGGCTGCCACATTTGAATACAGCTCTTGGATCCCAATTGAAACTTTCAAAGGCTCTCTTCCTTATGAATTATTTAGACGATTTCCTGGCACCTCAGAGATACACCTCTGTTTTCCACCGAGCTCCTTCCCTCTGTTATATTCAAAGTCCGGATTTCCATATTCTTTTTGTTATTCTCATATAAGTTTCTTCAAGAGGACAGAAAAATCGATGTCTCAAATCTTCTTAAGTAACGTGATTCCATATTATATTACGTATAAATTTGGCTTACCTCAACAAAATAAAATGTATTTAATTAAATTAATCAACATTTCAGAAATAATTTAAATTTTTGTTTTTTTCATTACATTTCCACATTCCAGGTCTTTGAAAAAAACAAGCCTGAGATCAATTTCTTAATATAATTTTTATTGCATATCTTCATCATCAGATGAAAAGAAACGTCATATTGGACGTGAAGTTCTGAAACATTAATTTATTGATCAGACATTTCTGTACTATTTTATTTAGCAAATAAAAAAATCTGTACCACTATGACTCATGAAAGGTCTTGGGTTCATAACTTGGGTGAGACTGTACTGTTTGTTGGGCCGCGGTTGTGCAAGAATGATCTACTCGTGAAATGATAAAAATGAGATTTAGATCGTTTCCATATTCCTCTACAATGAATCCTAGAAAGAAGACGCTTCTAGCTTTTTCTCGTTGTCAATTGCCGATCCCACATCCTCTCATGTTAAAACATTATTAGACAATAATAATAAATAACCTGTACCACTACAATCCTTGAACGGGTTTGGTGTTCAGTACATAGTAGAGACTGTACTTGTTTCAAGGTCAACCGCCAGATCCCCCCCTTATTTTAAGTACCCACTTTATAGAGGCTGAATGAGCCCCAGGAGGGTCCCACATCCCAATGGCTCCACCAAGGATATTAAAAGATTAAATAAAACCTGCCAGCAGCCGAATTTGAACATAGGACCTTCGGTTCGGAAACCCAGCGCTCTACCACTGAGCCACTCCACTCCCTTTTGACCAAAGGGTATTTGAGAATTGTTTACTAGCGCTTATTGATTATTATTGCCATAAATATAAATTATTTACTTGGAGACAATGTACATGGATGTAGAACCTCTGAAGAGCTTAGAAAAATTCGGCTTAACAATACAATAATAATGATAATGCAATGAATTTTCACAAACCAATTCGTATGTCACAACCTACATGCATTTTTCTGTTCTTTTATTTATTTATTTTTACGACCTCTATTACTAATAATACAAGAAATAAGGATTTTGAACCTGCACATGTTATTTTATTATCACAAAATACATGCATACTTTATAACGAGGGTGTTATAAGCACTTTTCTCACGAGTTAAATATTAAATTTTTCCTGCAACCATTTAAATATTAAGAAATTAAAGGTGAAACTTTAGATTTGTTAAAACTACACAAGCTCTATCTCTAACCATGCAAATTATAACTCTAGGACTCTACTCATTGAAACATTTATTTATTATTATTTAGAAAATAATATTCTGATAACACATACAAAAATAAAATAAACGTATATTAATATATCTTGATTTATATTTATATTTTTCTTCATATCTGACTTTAGATGTTTTTGGTAAAAGTTGGTTTATTGGCTGTTCAGCCTGTTCTATTATGAATGGAGGAGTATATTCTGTGAATTCATCACTATCTATTTCCATTTTTTATTTTGTTTGTGGTCTGATCACTGTTTTAATGCTAGATCTCCAAATTTCTGATGTGTGAAGGTTCTAATAGATTTAAGGTTATATTAAATATTTCTATAAAATCGCTTCAAAATAAATAAAATCTATCTTGAATTAAATATAAAATTATTTATTATATCATTTTAGGAATATAAAATGAATAATATTATAATACTACCATTTAACATTTATAATAACAGAGTGCTGATTGTCAAATTCGATCTTGGTGGCTGTTACTTTCCTCCACAAGTGAGGGAAAGTGTGACTTTCCACAGCAGTTTTAGTTGAGTAATGGATAGCATTACTCAATGGTTGAAGGAAAGTAATATTTCGTGAGATTCTAATGAGTGTTGAATCTAAAAATCGTATTAATTCTTAGATCATAAGAAGTAAAGGAACAAAAGACCTCACTCATTTCTTTAATAATTTTAATTCCTGTCATTCGAACTCATTGGTATGAAAATAAATATCCCAAGTCTATAGCATCTTGCTGGAAAGCTTACAATGGCTTCGCTACTATGCCGTGATTTGATTATCAAGAAGGCAAAGGAATAAGTTTTATAAAGAGGAAAAGATGGAAGAGGATTGACGGGTTGAAATGACTAATGAACTCAGAAAATTGAATAACGAAGGATTTGCTAAAGGAAACAATTTTTTCTTTGTTAGATCCTTATTATAGGTGTATAAATTATTAGAGATTTTGAATTCAAAGGCGGAATAGAAAAATGTGAAGTAAGGTCAATAATAAAGGTTTTTAGGCCTAAAATACACTGAAAAGTTTGAGTGGGATAAAGCTACTTGAACAACATATTACAAGGTGTAGGGTGTTTGTGGCTCTGAAAGCAACCAGCCACTGGCCCTCCATGTTGATGGAAACCCCAACCAGTCTCCCTCCAGAGGTGATCTAAGAATACTGAAGGCCATTTCACCCGCAAAATAGAATCACTTTCATAGGTTATCAATTTCCCTTTTACTATAAGGCACCTCCTGAAAGGCACAAACTGAGGAAGGAAAAGAACTATATATAATGTCTTAGATATATATTCTAGTATTATGCTTAAATAATTTTGGCTTAGATAGGTCTGGGCGATTTTGACAACGGTCCTTGTCTCAAGGCCATAACCAATCATTCGATAATTCATGAAATGAAATGAAGTTGCGTTTGCCGCTGCGGTGTCACTTTAGCAACCACAACTAGAGCAGGTCTAGTTCGAATCGGACGAACTAATTCTCGGCATTCCTCCTCTGCTTAGGTTAAGCTGACACAGTTTTGAAGAGTGAGGACAAGGTAATTACCAATTTCTTTCATGGTCATAACTAGCCACCAAAAAAATCACCAATTTTTGAGTTGTGTCACTTAAAAAATACTACTGCGATATGATTATTTAAGTTACGCGAATAAAGTTTACGGCTTATTTAAGTATTAAATTTCTAAACTCTATTCTATCGGATAAATCAATTTTTATAAGGTTAATATATCGTATTACTTTCAGATGCTATAAACAACTTTATAGTTTTAGATGAAAAGTGATAATCACAATCAGTTCACCCTTCAATCTCACTAAAAACTTTTTTGTTTTATAATAAAGTTGTCATATAAAAAAGTACCTGAACTTTTAAATTAAATTTGTAGGACAATTGATTAAACGTGTTTTCTTTCTGAGAGCGTTCCGGGAGCGCAGTTGTTCCGTTCTCACATTTATTACCTTTTTTTCATTGCCATAGTTTTTCCCGTGATCTCCAGCCGGAACAGACAGCTGTAGATTTCTTATTCATGCTAAGGAATATAGTTCAACTTCTTCTTTAGCTAGTTATCTTTCAGTTTCAGAACGCCTTTCATTATATATCACAATTGACAATATTTCCATTCGGAAACTTCCCATCTCATGTTACTGTTGTATTAATCTCTTTCAATTTTGTATTTGAAAAAGAAAACTGCTTGAGTGAAAGATTCAATGTAAAATATTCATCAATTTTATTTTTTAGGAAAGTATTGAATGCTTCTTACCTTCGGTGATGATGGAAAATTAAATGAAATATTTCTTTCTTACAAAATATTCTTAGTTTGTTACAAAGAATACTAAGTAAAAAAAATAATTTAACCTTGTTTTATTCAATTTTTCTTCATGTTCAATATATTGAATAAATGTAATGGACAAAGGGAACTTTATAATAACTTTATTATAAAATAGTTTCCTTTTAATTTTTCTCTGTACTTAAATTAATATTCACAGAAAGATATAATGGTATAACAGTATGTTCGATTCAAACTTATGTATATACAAATATTATTTATATATATATATATATATATATATATATATATATATATATATATATATATATATATTAATAATGAAGAGCAATAGCCAAGAAACATACAATACTTGTTAAGACATTATTGGCAAAATTCCAACCAAAAGCCTTAAGTATCTAAAATGAAGACACCTACAAGAGAAAACATCCAACAACCAAGGCCCAAGTGGAACAAATAAATAATAAGGAATTTTATTGGACAAGAGCTGGAAAAGGTTAAAGAAAAATAGATGGTACAAAAAAATATATCGAAAATTCTCATACAAAACTTCCAGAAAACACAAAGGATAATAATCTTTTAAGTATGCGATTTTATGATATAAATGAAACATTGTTAACTTAGCTTCTGGTCAAATCTCCATGCGTTGGCATTTTATTATTAAAATACTTTTCTTCAATCCCTTGCAATCTTTAATTTTAATACATGATCAATGTGATAATTCAGAATCAATGTTATTCTGTGTTATAAATCAACTCAGATGAAAAATGCAAAAAACAACAACAATCAAAATGCCATTCCACAGTGACAATATAAACAAGTCATATCCACAGGTTAACCTCATTCGAAGCGTTATGACACAAACCAGTGGAAATTCTAAGATCCACAGATTTTTCAAAGCTATCCTTGTGAAATCGCAAATTTTAATTCGAGTTTTATATTTTTTTTTAAAATGTGAACATGAGACCTAAACCATAAACATGAGAACTACAAATAATTATTGGTTAAATTATGTTCATAAAATGCTTTATTGATAAATATTGCAATTACATTAGGAGATCAGTGGGAAATTTTCAACCAAAAACCGAGTGTTGTACTTAAATACGTTTACCTAAGGGGTAGTATTTTTTATATGAAATATTATTGTATATAAATTATATCAAAGGAAACGATGGTTCTTCGGCATACACGTCGTAAATCATGTATAGTGGTGTTGAATGCTTGCCCGGAGCAATGTCAAGACAATGTTCTTCATTCTGCCTTGTAAGCAGAACCTCCGACTCCGCTGCACTTCGGTCACACTGTAGATGCTCGAATCGGATCATTATCGGTGGCACTGACTAGCATACAGCTGGTTATTGCGTTAGCATCAAATGAATCCCAATGGACTGTAATCTTGTAATGGTTATTTAATGGTTGACCAAGTGGGATTTGCAGCAAAGCTTTTACCACTGGCTTTTTAACCACAGACTCAGATAAATAGATTAATGTATCATGTTCTTCATTATGTTAGCATTGAACGCCTGATCACAGTCCAATAGACACGGTAGCTGTCATACCATTGTGTCCACATCCACGGGTATATTAAGGACTTGTCTGATGATACCCTAGCTTCCAACACTCCCCACACCGTTTAAAGTCCGCTACCAGTTCTTCAGGGAAAGAAAGTATTACTAAGTAGCGGTAAGTGTTTTTGTCTCGTCGGCTTCAATGAGCGCAGAAACCACAGAAGACCACACACATCACACTTATGTCCGAATGGATTGTTGACGTCGTCGTGAAGCATGCTCTAGCTGCAGCCTAATGTTGACACATTATGAAGACGATCGTACACAATCGATGCCTAGACAGTCCGTTGTCGATATAGAAGCGATTTCATCATCCACTAGCATAATTTCAACCACCCCAGCTGCAGATGTACCGGCAGAGTAGTTGATCTTCTCTCGCAATCATTCTTCTCTTCGCACTCCTTGACTCCGTCGATGTGGTTTCTTATAGTTACCATTCGATAGCTCTTGAGAAGCCCCTTCCAACCATAAACGATTACTCGATTCGGATTTGGCTTTTCGACGAGTATAGGTTGACATTATATAATTTTGGTAATATTTTTTTTTATTCTACACCTAATTATAATCACTGTTACCATTTTTTACAGTTCATAGAAATGTTACCACCACTGTTACCATGTGTTCATATCAATGTTACCACTGTCACAGTGAATAGAAATCTCGATATTTAGCGAAATGAGCTCAAAAGAGCGGTGCTTCCCCCTGCACCGCGCGCGACGCGTCTCGGTCCTTACTTATCGTACTAAATTCTTTGATCCTTTAGCTATCTAGTGGTCTAATTGAATTTCGGATGGAGACGATAGATTTGTAGCTATAACACCAAACTGTATCCCCTGATTTTATCATTCGTTTTTATGAACTATCTCCCACCATATAAGCAATTTTAAAGACGTATTCACGTCAAATCCTTAAGTCTCTAAACTAAAACAGGAAACAAAAATACCTATCAATATTTCGTCCATTCAGGACGAATAGGACAGATCCTTGCCTTGGTCTGGTTAGTGTCTTGCTGCATTTTGAAGTTAGGATGTGCATTTTTCGCTTTTATCCATTGTAGTTATTCTCTTTCTGTCCTGATTATGCCTAAATGGACGAAATATTGACTGTAATTGTTTTCCTGTTTTAGTTTAGAGACTTAAGGTTTTTGCTTGAAATGTTTCCAATAATGCCTTAACTAGTATTGTATGTCTCTTGGCTTTTGCTCTTCAATATTAACATATAAAAAGTATAATTGTATATACATAAGGTTGAACTGAACATAATGCTAAACATGCCTTGACATGTGTTTTATGCTTCATTTGACCCTTTGCTCCTTAACATTATTACTGTTACAGTTCCTTATTTTGGAAAAATTTCATTTATTTTAATTTTTTTTCATAGGCAAGCCCAACCCCGCCATCTTCAGGAGCCATGCGGTCGGCAGGTCGAGAGACTCGTATAACATCACCTGGAGCGTCAACAGCTATACCCCGATCGAGGAGTTCAAACTCTCCTTTAGAAAGGTGCCTGCACCGAGCCCTCCGGGTACAGCACCGCAGCCCAACAGTCAATCGAAGAGGACCAGCAGAAGGGTAAGTTAAATCAATGATTTTGTTGTTAAATTGAATTGTGAAGGAACATTGTTTCAGCAAACAGTAACAAACTTCATCTTCTTAATCAAACCACTATCACTTTAATAGTATTTTTAATTCATGTGGTGTACCTGACGCAACTTTCTTTTTCTTTCTTTTCTTACATAAAAAGCTATACCCGGTTCTGCACTCATTATAAAGAAATTATTTACTTCTTTGTTTAGTCAATTCTTCTTTTAATCTTTCCACGTGCTCTGTAACCTCTTTCGCTGCTTGGTTAGGGCCCATGATTCACTACCGTATGTTACAACCGTACGTAGAAACAATGATTGTATCCTATTTCCGTTCTCGACTTCTCTCATTTCTAAATCTTAATAATACAGCTAACTTTTCCAACACAATCAAAAGTATACCCTCTTCATTTAAGATATCTGTCACTCTTATCTTGGATTTTTTTATGTATTTTGTTTTCTTTTCTATAATTGTGAGCCTTCCGTTCCAATAGCGAAATTTGTTTTCTTCAATTTATGAATATTTTGCTACCATATGCAACGTTCTGGATCATCCTGTTGTAAATACATCGTTCGGCTCTTGCTTTGGTTGTTCTTATATAGCCTTCTTTGACTTTTTCTCTCCCAAGTACTCAGAAAAACCTTTTGCTTCCTGGTAAGCGTCCATGATTCAATACTTTTGGTTACAACTGGACCCTGGCAAATTATATGTACCCTTATGTATGTTCTCAACTCTTTAATCTCTTAATATTCGAAGACTTTGTTAACGCATTCGGAAGTATACTATTTATATTCAAGATGTCTGTCACGCCTATCTTAGATAATTTCATATATTTTATTTTCATTTTTGTTATTATGAACATTCCATTCCAATCGCAAGCGTAGCAAAATTTGATTTCTTCCTCGATGATTTCATCAACAAACACAAGGTATTTGATCATCCTGTTGTAAATACATCTTTCACCTCTTACTATGGTTGATCACGTGATCATCAGACTTTTTTTCTGTTTGCTTAGGGTTCATGATTCACTGCCGTACGTTACAACTGGACTTTGGCAAATTATATGTACCCTTTTTTCCATTCTCAACTCTTTTATTTCGCTATCTTTAAAGATAGGTGACTTTTTCATCACAATAAAAAATATATCTTCATTCAAGATCATACTTCGATGATTTCATGTATTTTATTTTAATTGCAATTATTATGAGCCTTCCTTTCCAATTGCGAGCATATCGAATTTGTATTACTTCCATTGGATATTTCATTAAAATATTCATTGTTTTGGATCATCTTGCTGTACATACATCCTTCGGCTCTTGCTTTGGTTGTTCTTATAATAATCTTAATCACCACATTAATTAAACTAGAGATATGGACTCCTAAGACTGACTCAGTCTTAAATGGAAAATTTTCTATATAATTTTCCAACTACCTTTACTGTTTTGTAAAGTCATCCTTACCAGCCAAATAAGTTTGGTGAAGTAATAGAAAAAACTTTATGTTTTGAGTGAGTTCCTTTTCTGCTAAGAATCCATAAAGATAAGGTGTACACATTTAGCATGTTTCATATATTGAATATCGGTCATATCGTACATCATCCAGGACAGGATATATATACATTGACAACAAACAACTCGAATTTTAATAATTAATAGTATTAAACAATTTATAACATCAATAATTTTTAAATGTTTAGAAAAGTAAGAAAATTTTAAAAATAATAAATACATTGTTTGTTTTACTTTAATGAAAAATTGATGAAGAGGAATCGACTGCGGATTTTTGGATAGTGAGCTAGGCACTTCTGTTGTTTGTAACATTCTGTAACTCACACATTGTTTGTGTAGTAGACTCAACCTTGTTAAAAAAAATAAAATAAAAAAGAATGAAAAAAAGGTTAATTGAATTTTTTGAATTCGCTAACGTTGAACCTCTGGCAAACGAGATATCTATACATTCCAATGCAGAGCTTTAAAAAGTCTAACTTTCAAATGCCTTTTTTTAATTGAAACGTTTTGCTTACAGCAGTAGCCCAATTGTTTTGTCCTCTATTGTGAAGGGCATAACTTCTCTAAAGCCGGAATGTTTTTTTCGCTTTCATGTTATTTAAAAAACTTCCTGTTAAAATTTAATTAGAAATTTCAGCTATTTTCTCAATTAATACTACATGTTACTAACTATGGTAATTTTTCTGTATTTCCTGGCATTTATAACCCTTTTAATCATCACTGAAATTGTCATTTTATTTATCCAATAACAAGTTATGAAATTAAAAGACGAGGTCCGTGAAAATTATAGATCTAACCGTTTCGGCTTGTTTATTTTCTCAAAAAGTAATGACTCTGGGAACTATTCCACCTTGAAGATCACCATCCACCATCTTTTGTAAACCTACAGCGTGTTTTGTTTATTATTCTGCCAAGTTTATCATGGGCATAAAATGTAAGGTTCTAGAAAATTTCTTATTTGTTTTTTCTCTTTTCCTTTTTTTACTGAAATGAAAATATTTGTCTTCATAACCTACGTAAGCCCTCTTCTATCATGAGGTGTAAGATCAGCATAACAAATTGTAAGACAAACTACACTTTATCTTACGCGAATAAAATTTATTTATAATGTTTCACTGGAAACATTTTATTTTTAACTTAGAAATTCAAGAACTAATAATGGGTTTGGATAAGTATTTAGTCAATAACTCGGTTATTTGCACCAGTATTTAAGTATAGGAAAGAATAAAATAAATACATCAATACAATCAGCCACCTTTATCTGTCCAAATACGGCCAAAACAATAAAACGTTATCACCCCTTTGTAGTAATATAATTTTATGTTTCATATGTTCTACTGACATTTATTGTCAAGACAAATTGGTAGCTTTCTTTACATTCTAACCCTAAAGGTAATTAAGATTTTGTTGTCATTCTCTGAGGTTGTTTTCAAAGCAGCGCATGTATACTTAAGGAAGTAATAGAGCAAGGAGTTATCTTGGGTTACTCCTGCCAATACCGTAATAGTGAATAGTGCATTTAATTGACTGTATCAAAATATTGCGATTAGTATCAATCAACCTAGAAATACTATGGAACATATAGAACATCAATTTTCCTTAATTCCTGGAATGTTTCAAACATCACAATATAGGTATTCCATAAATAATATATTAATAACATTATATATTAATATCCTAAGAGCATTCTGAAAACCAAGCAATCAATTACAATAATCTCTTTGTGATAAAATATTCCAAATCCTGTGTTCGGTTGGCGTAATGCATCCATAATAGAGTCACGAATAGCATACTGATGTTTCTATTAATATACCTTATGAAGAGAATATTTGAAACGTTACGAGTTAATACGATGGCTCCACACCGGTGGCCAAATTAACAAGTGAAATATGGTGCGGGACTGTTATTGGGAGCGTACTATGTGGCCCACCGGAGACTCGATAAACAGAACTGACAAATCGCCGGTGCCAAGGCAGAGAGCCCTGTAATATAGGACAAATGATTAGGGCCTCGCATCTGCATATTGCCTCTCTAATTTATACCTCCATGGGATTTCCTGATTGATAGCTATCTGAGTCTGCCTCCATATCTCACTTCTAGAAAAAAAAAATGGGATAATTAGTCGGTAGGAGCTTTGAGGGAAATGGGAAAACGGATAGCAAAGGTATTGGAAAAAGATAGAAACTCTAAAAGGTTATTAATTCCATTAATGACGGGACATTTTTATTACATTAATAAAGTAATATAAAATACGCGACATTTTATTATTTAGCTATAAAGGGTTATTTGGTACAACGCTAGGATCAATACACTGGTCATTCTTCAGCTGTGAAAAAGTCAAAAATTTAATTGGAAATATTATATCGTTTCCTTTGAAAGGTCCGTTTTCAAAGCAAAGGCTATTTAGTAAAACAACTTACCTATGAAATTTTAACAATTTTATGCAAAATATTTGCCCTCATTTTCCTCAAAATATTATCAGAGAACAGAAACATTCTGTGGTTTGTGATGAAAAGCCAGAAAATGCATTTTTTACTTGAGAATCATTTTCAAAAAATTTCACTCAAAAGGATGTTGTCCAAATTACAGAAAGATGGAAATCCGTACCTTTCGATTAATCTATGATAGTATTTTTATTATGTGATATTCTGTTTTTGTTACATTATATCGTTGCAAGTATCTCGTAGCAATCAATATCATTGCAGTACGATTTGGGTGTGATTGTTTCACCTCTGGCTAAAAAAAAATTAATTAATTGTTTATTTATGAATTAATCTGTACCACCAGCGGAAAATTTCTCAAACCATCGGCCGTTCGTTACAACATCCTTCCCCGAACACGATGGTAGTACTTGATCGAAATGATGTGACATCGTTATTACATTTATAGCTAAAGTAAATGTATAGCCACATTCGACTGGTACTCACATTTGGCTCAGAGGCTCTTAATTTTCGAGAGTAAAATCCTGAGGAAGGTTTTGGGACTAATAAAAAAGTGGGCGGAATATGGAGCCCGCGATACTACAGAGAGATATAGGACATCTATAAAACCTCAGATGTTGTCAGGACAATCAAACTTGGCCGACAACATTGGGCAGGTCACGTGGCACGGATGAAGGACACTCGGATTCCCAAGAAGGAATCCATGGCAGACGGAGAGTAGGGAGACCAAACGAAGGTGGATCGAAGCTGTAGCGGAGGATGCACGTACCCTTCATAATGCTAGAAGCTGGGCAGAAAAGAGCTGATTGGCGGATAATGCTGGGCTAGACTCGGTGACGAGTTGTTGCACCGGATATTATTATTATAAATTTATAGCACCACGATCAATACACCGATTACTCTTCGGCTATACAAACGTCCATAACTAAATTGAAAATATTCACGGAGAAAAAATGCTGTATCTGTCAGGATATCTACTAAAGGCGTGTGTAAAACAATTTCATATTTCAAAAAGAAGTTAATATTTTTATTTCGTCAATTTAATACAAAATATTAAATCTTTTATCAAGTCATTCAATTCCACACCTGCCTTAGGACAGCTGTCAAATAACCCTCACACCACAACTTAGACCTCAGAAAAATTATAAATGTTTCTTAACTTACGAAAGTGGGCGTCTCGTTCAACGATATTATTAAATGTGTTACAAATTCAATCTCTTGAAGATTGTTTAACTTTTCTTGGTACCATTAGAAATATGTCGCGATATCTTTCTTAAATAGAAAAACTTTCACATTCTCCAAAGTTGAGCATTCTCCCTAACCATTCGGAGTAAAGTTCAAAGAATGTCTGTCACAAACTCATGGAGCACCATGAAAACGATTGTTGGGTACCATGAGCCCATTTTCTGTTCCAAGAAGCATGAAACAAGCAATAATGGTTGAAGACATATCCTCCTTTAGTTTGAATAAGTTTGCGTGTTTTTTTTTCTTGATCCATATAAATTTTTAAAACAAAAATTATAACATCATCTCATATGTAGTATTAATAGACTATAGACTTTACAGATCTCAAGGTTAGTTTGTGTGTCAAATCCAAGCAAAGTGCTACTGATTCCGATCTCTTATGAGTATGTAAATTCCTTGTTAGCTTCATTATGTATTAATATTACTCTAACATGTAGATGATGGTGCTACTAAATGAGGGTTTTGCTCGTGAATAATATAACTGATATGCAACAAATTTTAAGGTAAGTTATTGATTATTTACTCAATTATAAAAATAAGTCACATCTAGTTTTGTATCATAGAAGAAACCATGACAGATGACCCTCTTGGATGAACATATTTATATAAATTAATAATCAAGGTTAATCATTACCGAATGATATTCCGATTAAATAAAATGTCGCTTATTTAGAAAGAGTTGAGTAAATATATAAGGGTACATACAAGAAGTATATATAAGAGTACAAATAGAAGATTTTATAGTCATTAGAAGATACCACATACTTAAAAAAAAAACATTGAAGGTAAATTTTCTAAACATATTTTTAAAAATCTCTTGGTGTTACTGAACTTGGAACTACATACAACGCTTATAATTGAATGGTAAGCTCAAAATTCTCGATAAATTTTTAAAATCGAGTAAAACATGACTTTAAAAAAAAAATTGTACACCTTTCCTTATCAGTAACGGCCACTGCATGCGTGCTGTATAAAATAACAGGTTTTATCGAAAATGGTGGTATGTTATTTTCTTTTATATATTTTAACAGCTAGTAAGAAATGGTTGTAAAATAAACGTATATTTAGAAATATATAGTCCAATAATATTTACTGAGTTACTTGTCAAATATCTTTATTCCGATTTGTGTTTGTAGGCTGTAATTTGTTTAATATAGCACCAGGAAAAACTTGTTCTCAATGAAAAGTTAAAAACAGTTCATTTTAAAAGCTAATAGAAACGATTAGACAATCAAACATTGGTTTTGTCTTACATATTATTATTGTTTTCACACAACAGATTTTACACTAACATATTATCTAAGGAAATTTGTAACTGCAGAATTCAAAACGTCCCGATAATGTTAATTGAGGGAATGTTATGGAAAAGTAAAAAAAAATTATTTTCCTTTTTTTTCATAAAAAGGAACTATTTAGTCCTTAACGTAATATAGAAAGAGCATTAAGTCAGAATTGAGAGTGGTTTAGTTCCTCTCAACGGTAATAGTTACTATTTTCCAATCGAAACTTTATTATTGACTTTAAAATTGATGAGTTTTAATTGTATGACATGAAAATTAGTAATGGCTTAGCCCATTTACCCTTATTGAAAACAACCGTATTTACATACAAAAATCTCTTCATCATTTTCATAAAAAGTACCATTTTTGGTATCAGTTCCGTAGGTTGTCTCTTTGAGGTAAGTCACAAGTTTTACCTATAAAAAAAATTTTAAAAACCGTGACCGGGTATGGGGTGCAGTACATAGTAGGGACTGTACTGTTTCATGGACAACGGTTCTGCAAGGATGTGACTTGTCCTAGATCACACTCAACCGCCAGATTTTCCCCCCTTATTTTGGGTACCCTATTTTTATTACATTTTATAGAGGCTGGATGAGCCCCATGAGGTTCCTAGATCCCATATGACCCATCTTCGGCTGCAAACAGACTAAATAAAAGTCTTGCCTCCAGCGGGATTTGGACCAGGATTTCCGGCATAACAACTCAGTGCTCTACCACTGAGCCACTCCGCTCCATAGTTTTACCTATACCTACCTCATATTTCATAATCTATACTTGGAATATTATTTAAAACATTTATTTCGTGTGATAACCGAAACATACACATTTATCACAATTACACTCTTTTGTCTCACTACTCACGATTATTTCTATTGTCGGGATTATTAAAAATGATACGAATGAAAAGTTGAAACTTGTAACTTAACTCGAAGAGACAACCTGCGGAACTGATACCATAAATAACTGGTGTTATATTAAAAATAATTAGAAAAATTTTCTGTATATTTTACAGTATTCTAGATCTATTTATTTTACTCAGGACGCCCCATCCACCCCTCGATTTTCAATCAGGTACGGACCCCTCCGAAATTCGCGGAAGAAATGGGTATTAAATAAATAAATCCATTCCGATTCCTGAGTATACTGCCCCAACATACACAAAGCATGTAAAGTATATATTTTTTTCTCTCTTGTAAAACGAGTTATTAAAATGATCAAAGAAATCCATTTCATTTGGCCTCATCGAGGCAGGGGAGAGTAGTGAGGATCTGTACCTGTTTGAAGTTTAATCGGGCCAGACCTTGTTGTAGGGGGGGGGGGCTCTATCAACTTTCTGTTTGCATATCCACTGCACTCATCCGTCTCGATTATAAAACTTCCTTCCCCACTTCCTCCTTCCGCACCGCCGGTTCTGCGAATATGACGGGTTTTCATAATTAGAGTAGAAGTAGAGTAGCGATATGCTGTGAAGTAGAGTATCTTCCTTGGAGCTGAAAACTATAGTGAGTTTTGAGTAAGGGAGGAAATAGTTGGGGGTGCAGTCAAATTAAACGCTAAATATTTGGGTACTTATGTTAATTTAAGCCAACGTTTCGACCCACTTTGTGGGTCATCTTCAGGGCTAAGAAAGAAAACAGACAAAACAACAAAACTATAAAAATACATTGCAGTACCAAATATATGATAATATAAAAAAATATGTAGAGTAATAGAAATTTAGAATAAAAAAGTGAGGGATATATATGAATAAAAATGTTACAGAGTAAATGTACAGGAAGGTGGTGATGTAAAAATTTTAAAATATAAAAGAAGGAAGTAAACAGAAAGTTTACAAAAAGAAAAAGTATAAACATCAGAGGTGAGATGTAAAATTATGGAAAAGATAGTAGAATATAGATAAAATATAAAATGTATGATAATAGACTCCTAGAGAGTTTAGATAAGTAAAATGAAAGAAAATGTAACAAAAATGACGTCAAAGAGTAAATACCGGAGAAAGAAAAGTAGAAAGGAAAGATAGAAATCTAGAGTAGAACAGGTAGAAAAGTAAAATGAGCATAAAAATAAAAAATATAAGTAAGAGAAGTTTTAAAATGTATACAAATAGAATGAAGTGGTATAAATATAAAATATGATGTAAATATACAAGGAACGTATAGAAATATAAGTAAAAATATGGTTTGAGAATGGAGATAGAATATAAAATTATAAAATTGTGATGTTAAATAATAATGAACTCTTAAATAATAACATATGATGGATGCGAAAGACCTAATGAGAGAAAAAGGTTTGAAGAATGGAAAAGGAGAGAGGTGAAGAAAAGATATGTATATTAAAAATGTACTAACCTAATGGAAGCTGAGGTTGGACTAGAAGCGGTCTAACTGACAAATAAAATACGTTATGAAGTAAGGAGGAGGTGCTGACAGCGATATCTGACGGCCAAAAAAATAATGACTAATTTTATTTTATTGTTATTTTATATTGACTATTTTATAGAAATAATGACTATTTTATTTTATTTAAATGTTAAATGTAGTGAGTTTTGACAATATATTTTTGGAAGTGTTTATTTTAGTCACTATACTAAAAAAAAACAGGTATGGTCATTCTAAAAAAAATAATAACAATAATAATAAATCCTAGGAAGCCTGAGTTACAGAGGTTGAAAAGGATCTACGAGAAGTGGGGTTCATACAGGAGGACATAGAGAAACGTGTTTCCCTTTTGAAGAAACTCCAAGAACACCAACCAGGGTTTCCAACAAAAGTCAAAGATAAAAGCTGGCAAGGTGTCGACAGAAAAGTTGAAGCCCAGGGTAAGGAAAGGGAAAGGAAGAGGCAGTTGAAATAGCGTTGTCCGTGGATGGCCGAAAAAAAATTAATAATAAATAAATATTTATTCACAGAATTATAATAATGCAATTTGAGTCATATTTTATTTGTAATCTTCTTTTGAAAACCTCCCCTTTCAAATCAAGGGGTTCACGTGGAAGCTTGGATGGAGAAGCCTCCTATTGAAAGCACTTTTTGCGTGGTTCATCTCTTACATTCCTACTTCAGAGACGTTTCAGTCTCCTTGTGTCCAGGAAATGACCCATGGAAGTTTGTATAGTTTCTCTTGATCGTGTCAGTCACGAGTGGTATGTTGAGATTTTTGTGTAATGTAATCTGCCACAGCCGGATTATAAGAAGGGGCATTTGGCTTAGCAACTCAGTTACTTACTAGACACCCTCAACTACCCCGTTCTAAACTGTACTATGCTACAGTTAGAAAACAAGTAATTATTTTAAAATATAGGAAGGACATATATGTAAGTGTACGTAAGTGAGTGAGTAATGAATGATGTGGTTTCTTATAGTGATTATTTTTTTCAAATTAATCTTTGTTGTTTATGCTCCTGAACAGTTTTTACCAGATCGAACTATTGGATTTAAATGTTTTTGTGAGTATAAGCACATTCATTTTTCTCGTTTGTTGCTTTACGTATTAAGAACAAAATACTTTTAAAATAGCTTAATGTTGAGACATACTAAGTCTTCAAAACCGTGCCAGAATATTTCAAATTTGAAAGATCTTTACTATAATTGTCTTTTAAATTTTAAATTAAAAAAGTGAATTACCATTGATAAAAAATACAAGAAACTTCATTTAATGAGGTTGTACTTTTACGAGTTCTAACCCAAATATATATTCAGGTAAATTAGTGGTGTTTCTTTTATTTTCAAATTGATTAATAACAACTGTCCAGGTTTGTTATTATTCTTTATCATTGTGGTTGAGAAAGAGAATTACACTCCGAATATTGCACTAAATGGTTTTGAATAACTACAGTAGCCAAAACACATGTATTTATATAATAACTACATACAATATTTACATGTACATAAAATAGGGTGCTATAAATACTTTTAAAAACTACTAAAAATTAGTTAAACGATTTTTATTGATTTGATTAACAACCTACCCTGAACTTTTCATCAAGGAAATGGAAGTTAAATAAGAATATTATTATTAATCATAACTTTTTAGTCTCTTTAGCTGTAAAATTCTGTTGAGGCTTAAAAATACCCTTAAATATATAAAAAAGCATAAATAGACTTCTTTTACCACTTAAATAACAGGTATCAATAGATTAATATTTTTGGTCAGGTTTTAAGGACTAATACTCCACTGTACGGTGGTGCAAGAAAATGGTAAGGCTAATCACTGTAAGCTGCCAGGTTTTCTCTCATATTAGGCTACCCACTGTATAGAGGTTGATAAACCTCAGGAGGTTTCAACAGATCCAATATAGACGATTCGCTGTTGTTAACAGAGTAAATAATTAATCTACTTCAGCCGGTCTCAAACACGCAATCTAGAGGTGATTAACCCTGCACCCTACCAAATGAGCAACCCCTCTCTCGACGTAAAGATAAGAGCAATTAAAATATAAATTATTAATGTTATAAATACACTAATAGTTGCCCAAAGTTCGCCACTTTAGTTACTTTTATTGAACTTTAGCTGTTTCTAAACTCGGTTTGGCATTCATTAGTTTATCGTTACATATTTGAAGGTTGAATCTACGTTAATCGATCAATGTCAAATTATAGCCTAGAGAACTTTTTGAAGTCTTGAGGTGAGGTCGATTTCAGTAGCCTGTTGTTGCCTGGAAACTATTTCTTGTTTTATTATTTTCAGTAAAAAATCTTTGTAATTTACAGTTTAAGCCTTTGTGTGTAAAAAATAAGTCCAACGTTCCCTCAAATTTGAAGTCTTAAGTTTTACAAGTAGGCTCAAATTACAAAACTCCCCCGTCCGCGGATTTTATCGGAGAACATTAGGTTCGTTTTTTTAATCTTTCATATCAAAGCTAGAAGAGACTTCGGAATGATCATCGGAACTTGGCATTGCTACCCACTTCTGCTTCTAAAATGAGAGCTCATTGGAGATTCAATATTCCTATTGCTTTCCCGTTTACAAAGTAAGTGGGAAAGATTAAAGAGTCTATCAAATCAGTGTACCAAAAAAAACAAAAACAAAAAAAAACACCTTTGGTTCATTATAAAAGATCATCTTAACCCTTGGCATGCTCAGTTAATCTTTTTTTCATTTCACTCTTTCCTCCATTTCTATCTTCTAATCATGGGCTCTAAGCTTTCTTCCCTTACCCTATGTTCTGTCCAAGCTAACATTACCTACTTGAATAGAAATAGATTCTTTTTTATCACTCCTAGTTCACATTAATCGATATTAGACAACCGAGATGTGTTCGCTCCCCTGGAGGCTGGTACCCTAATGGAAGTTTATCTGAAATTTCGACTCAATAGTTTAAGTAACACTTGCGCCTTGATGTTCATTTAAAAGACAATGCTTCTCCTTTGTTGTTTTCTCTCTTCCAATTCTCTCTTCTAGTATCATGTCTCTTCTTTCTTTCTTCCAACCACTTAGTGCCTGTTCTCTTATTGCTTGTACCCTGGGATCCCAAGTTTAACGCTACCATTCTGAAGACATCTCTTTGTGTTACTGCTTCTGCTTTTATGTTGTGCAGACCTAATTTTTTTTTTTAATTTCTCAGATCCAGCCTGTATTTAATTTATTTTCCCACAGATGCTTAAATATCTGTATAAATGTGCAAAAAACATCAGTCTTCTTTTCCTTATCGTTTCTTTTATTTTTTCTACGTTTTGATATATTTCATCATTGCTTCGTAATTTCCAGGTTTCTGTGCTTCTTATAGGACTTAAACTTTTCCTCACATTTCATCTTTCTAATATTTCTAGTTGTCTAACCTTTTAAAATAGGAAATTTTAATGGAGTAATTGAGGCATTAACTTGCATAGAGGCATTCTGGTTTCACTTCTGTGGTGTAATGTGCTTTTTTTACATTGCTTGATATGAATTTTTTATTGTAAATATTTTTTGTTATTCCATATGCTCCTTTCATTTTCTTGAATATTTTCTCCTTGATACTTGAACCTTTCGACCTTCTCTGTATGCCCAATATCTGTAGCTAAATATGTTGGTGCATTTTTTTTGTTAGTAATGGATTTTGTCTTGTTTTTACTTTTTATTATAAACTCGATTAGTTTTCAAACTCGATCGAATCATAAGAAACTAATCGAGTCATATACATTTTTTCCTATACCAGTTATCGGTTCGCACCGGTCGTTTGTAACTAATACCAGTATATGAGTTCTTTATTTTATAAGAAATGTCAGCTTTAATTGTCATTTTAAGCCTTGAATTGCTTACCTTATCTTATTCTCACCGATCAATAATGTTCTTATCAATCTCTTTCTCTTTAATACAAAATAAGTATTTAAACTGCATTTTTTTTCATTATATCAAGGAAAACAATATAGGTATATTTATAATTAAAGCATAACATTAAGTGACACACTTTGCATATAAACGGTTGTTCGATGTAGGTTTAAAACAGCTTTAGATAGAGCTGAGTGCGCGGCCAAAATACTGTGGCTGTAGATGGCTATCTAATTGCTCCCTACTGGCTCTAGGCCAACTCCAGGGTTCAAGAACACCTGTTCTCCAGTCTTCTTCACTGTATCGGCTCTCTGGACAATATATCTACTCTGTCCCCGGAAGATTTATGAGGGCGGAAGTGTATATTTCTTTATTAACGTGTGAAAATATTGAGGGGGATATGAATGGATCACAAAAAATACTCTTTTCTAGTCTTTATTACCCGAAACTTGAATTCAGGATACTACATACATTAAATTATTTATTATTTTATTTGCTGATATCTAGAACAGTGTAAGTAAATATAATCAGAGAACAAAACTTCAAAGTATAATCATCTTCTTACTAATTTAAAATTAGTTTATTGTTACATTAATTTTATGAAGAAAAATGTGTTTTGTTATTTTACGAACACTGAGAGGTTTCCGGAGAAGTGTTTCCGAATTCAATATAACTGTTCTGGTGATACAAGATCAAACAGGCGTTCTATGAACCAAGGAAACAATATATTATATATAATTTCAACTGTGTTTTATTGTGTTTCATTTTTATTCAAAAACTATTTCTTGTCAACATAGAAAAGTTGACATTCTACCGTTCGCCATATAACTACCCTTTGTTTTATCATTAAAAAAAAAATTAAAAATAAAAACATTATTATTATTTTTATAAATATTTAATTTAATTTGCATAAATATAAATAAAATATAATTCATATATATAATTTATTATATAGTTATGGAATACTACTTCACTAATTTATCTCACGAGCTCGTAAACATAATATATTATACTTATTCTTATAGATAAATTTTGTTCCCTCACGTTATTTTGTTTTCTAACTCGTACAATTACAAAACTTGATAACCGAAATCAAATTTCCTTTAATTCATAATTTTACATAATTTTGACTGTATCGTGCATATTTTTTAAGCAAATAAAGTTGTTCTAATCCTTTCTCTATTAACTTTACACTTCTATAGCTCCACAAGCATACAGCCATTCTTTCGTCCTACAGAGGACCTTATAGGCCTGTAGGACTGCAAAATCATACATTTGATTTAGAATAGTAGTCCCGCATCAAATACTATTTAATCCTAGTTTCATATAGAATGAGAAATAAACACCACAAAATCGATCGTTCTCTTCTCCAAAAGCTTCGTGCCCATGAATCAAAATTGACAACTTGAATTTACATGAAACAAACGACTGATCTACATTAGAATAGAATAGAATAGAATAGAAAACAAACTTTATTCTGGGACCAAGTCCCTTTAGAATAACAATAAAGAACAAGCAAAATAAACATAATGTTCATCTGGCCAGGAGGCTACATAATGATACAAATCATGAAGTAATCATGAGTGACAAAACATAATAGAAATAGAGAAAGAAAAAAAAGAAAATAAAATAAATAACTGATTAAAAAGTAATAGATTTTACAGGAATTTAACTAATTTTCTAGAAAAATAAAAATAGTAATAAAACATATATATATAAAGGTTTGATATTAACAAAATAATAATAAATAACATTAATATAATAGTTAATAACGGAATTGCTAAATAAAGCAAATAAATTGCATAGCATGCAATAAAGTATTTACAAAGTTTGTATCTTCTTTGTTGTTGGAAAAATAAACAAACACGTAGGTAACGAGATCGAGTATTCGACACACATTAATTCAAGCGGAAGATTGGCCTGCCTGGAGAGCATTTTTTTGGGATGCCAAGAGATGATGGAAAAGCAGGGATTTAAATGAGGCCATTGAAGATGAATGGCGGATGAAAGGAGGGATTGAGTTCCACACAGTAGTGGAACGGGCGAGGAAGGAACGGTCGAATGCCTTAGTTCTATGGGATGGAATGTAGAGATCGGAGAGGCGGGATCTTGTTTGATGGTGTTGGACAGTGGATTTAAATTGAAGGAGACTATAGATGTATGAAGGGTGTTGCGAGTTAATGGATTGGTATAGAAAAACACTAAGGAAATAATGTCTACGAATGGGTGGGAAGAGCCACTTTAACTCATCATAATGATGTGACACCCGGGAACGCCCCGGAGTACCAAGGACAAATCTTAAAGCACAGTTCATAATTCTTTTTAAGCGATCCTCTAGCAATTTCGAGAGGCCCCCGTATACCACACAACAGTAGTCAAAGTGGGGGAAGATAAGGGAAGATACAAGAAGCTTCCGGGTAGATTGTGTAAGGAGGTGCCGGGATCGATGGAATAATTTCAGGGAACTAATTGATCGTCGGGATATTTGGGCGACATGTGGTTTCCAGGAGAGGTTTTTGTCCATGGTAATGCCTAGGTTTTTAACGGAGGAGTTGAAACTGATAGGGTTGTCGTTTAGGATCAATGTTGGGAGGGTGGGGATAGTTGCAAGAAGGGAGTTGGAACCTAGAACAATGGCCTGGGTTTTCATTGCGTTCAATTCCAACTTGTTCAGCTTTGCCCAGGCACTGATCCTATCGAGGTCTTGCTGAATACTGGCGAACGCGAATGATAGCTCAGAAGGAGGAAAGGATAAATAGATTTGGAAGTCGTCAGCATATAGATGGTAGGAACAGTGGTGAACGGATTTAGGAAGATCGTTGATGTAACAGTTAAAAAGGATAGGAGAGATGCTTGAGCCCTGTGCCACGCCTGAGGATAGGGCTAGGAAAGAGGAAAGGGGTTGGTTGGGCATAGAAACCGCTTGGGACCTGCCAGAGAGGAAGGACTGGAACCATAGTATAGAACTGTTGGAAAAGGACAATGACTTTAGTTTGGAAAAAAGGATAGAATGGTCCAAGGAATCAAAAGCTTTGGAAAAATCTAATAGGATTAGCACGGTTAGTTGTTTGTTGTCCATGGCTTTATGTATGTCCGTAGTGATTTTGGTAAGGGCAGATTGAGTGGAAAAACCAGGACGAAAACCAGATTGCAGCGGATCCAGGAGTTTGGACTGTTTGAGAAAATTTGATATTTGCGACTGGACTATTCTTTCGAAAGGTTTGGAAAGGTTGGAAAGTATGGAGATTGGCCGGTAGTCTTTGGGAGAAAAAGGGGTAGAGGTTTTATTTATAGGATGGACTAGGGCTTTTTTCCAAGAAGTTGGGAATATTGCGTTTTGTAGTGAGAAATTATAAATGAAAAGAAGGACAGGTAGGATATCGATGAGGCATAGTTTGAGTAGTTTGACGGGAATCTCATCAAAGCCAGTAGAACTGGAGGAGGATTTGAGAACAGAGGAAATAATGTCGGTAGGTGAAATGTCAGAGAAAAAAAAATTGTCGGGGTTGAAAGATGGAGTTAGTGAGAAGACGGAGGGTGATGATATTGATGTGTTAGTTGAGGCAGACAAAAAATACGAATTCATTTCATCTGGCGAAGCAGGAAAGGCTCTGGAATATGTTGAATTGCAGAGGGAGAGTTTTCGGAGGAGTTGCCATTTAGATTTAGGATCGGGAGCCGAGGAAAGGGCTTCGTGGAAATATTTGGATTTTGCTTGTCTGATTGTAGACTGTGTCAAATTGCGAAGAGCCCTGAACGCTTGGTAGTCATCAGTAAGCCTAGTGCGTCTAAAGCGTCTACGGGCAGCATCACGTTTCCTTTGCAGGTCTTTAATTTTTTGACACATCCAAGGAGCAGGATGGTGATGGAAGGTTAAAGTTTTGACTGGGGCATGGGTATCCAGGATGCTTTTGAGATTGGCCGTGAGTATGTCGACCATTGAATCGACGGTGGTACAGGAGTAGATTTGGTTCCAATTCAGGATTTCGAGGGAAGGAGATATAGATTCAGTGGTGAGTCCATCTAGGTTGCGGAACGTTAATGTTTTCGATAGGATTACTGGAGTTTGGATATTGTATGAAATTTGGATTAAATCATGAGAGGACAAGAATGGAACGGGTAATTGTGTGGAAGAAAGAAGTCTCTGCGATGAGTCAATGATGAACAAATCTAACCAGGTGTCAGATAGAAGAGTGTGATGGGTGGGAGAGAATGGGACAATGGAGAGGTGTAGAGAGTAAAAAAGATTTTCAAGGTACAGTTTATCATTGGATTGGACTAGGAGATTGGTATTAAAGTCGCCGGAGATTATGATGTGGTTGTAGAGAGGAACATGGTTGTAAAGGACCGATTCAAAGATAGGATCAAAAGGGACCAAAGGAGGGCGATACACTACGACGTATAGGAGAGGATTTGATTTGCAAGAAATTTCGACGAAAAGGAATTCTATGTGAGGGAAATTGGACGCTGGTGAAGAATACAGAATGCGTGATTTTAGGGAGTTGTGGACATAAAGACCTACACCTCCACCAGTCCGGTCAACACGGTCGTGGCGGAGGAAGGAATAGTCAGGTAAGGAAACAGAGGAGGACGGGATATGGGGTTTTAGCCATGTTTCTGAGATTCCAATAGTGTGGAAAAAATTCTGGGTAACATATTGATGAAATTCATCAAAGTGAGCGGGCAAGGATTGGGAGTTGATGTGACAGGAGGTTAGAACACTAGACATAATGGGGAAGCAGAAGAGGAGCTCTCAGTATCAGAGGAGAGGAACTAGGAGGAGAAAATCTTATTGGCAGAGCTAATTGAAAAGTTTGATAGTGCCGAGCAAAGATAATCAGTGGCGAGCTATTGCTATTACTAAAATCCGCTATAAATTTTGAACCCAAAGAATAGATAATAAAATTAACGAATAACGAAAGGAAGAATGATACGTAAATACCTATTGTATTTATTGTAATTATTGTACTAAGACCTATTTAATCATGTGGAGCGGAATGTTCAGAAGATTCAGCAATTACGTCATAAATATACAAGTTTTAAGTTTTTTAAAAATATAATAAATTCCATGGTTTATTTCAAATTTAACACAACGAAATTATAACACTAATTAAATTATAAAGTAAAATCATTCACGACAAATACACAATTCACTCGTCAACATAACATCACCTTGTTTTCTTCCTCGTTCCTTTTCTCTGATAAACGGGCTTCCTATAAGAAGATTAATAGTACAATGTCCTAAAGGCCTACTCTGGAACAATTTATCACTTATCGAAAAAAATAATTGTTTGTTAATAATAGGATAAGAAAAAATACTTAAAATCACGTTTCTCCATTATGATATAAAAATAAATATTACAAGATACTGTTGCTAGCATTATACACGCTGAGCTTGGTTTGGTGGTATTGAAGGATATACATATTTTTTCTTATTTTAGAACTACTCTTAAATCAAGATCGCAGAACTTCAACGAGATAAAACGATATCCGTAATGTAAACACTCATCACCATGCTTGATAAAATATAAATCGTTAACGTTTCCTAACATTAGGGCTCTACCGTGTCCTAATTAAAGGTGATTATGCCGTTTTATTCCAGTGACGTGTACGTTGTCATAATCCACAGGTGCTGGAAACGTTTGTTCTACTTTAGTGAAGTTATAAGTTTAAAGCGAAACTTTAACTGCTTTAGTTTAAGATATTCTGCGCTATCTTCTCACGAGAACAACTTTGTTCCCTTTTTGGCCTATCGTACGACCTCGTTCTACTGAAGTAGTAATCGATTTATTAAACTCCGGTGTGTTCTGATATCGGCAGGTATAGTCATAATAGATATATTTTTGAGTAAGTTATATATTATAATCATAACATTAAAATGTGACAGAAAAAATATTAAAAACAAAAAATTTAAATAAGCAGTCATGAGGACTGCCGTCAGAAGTAAAAATTCAAATCTCAGTAAAAAGTGTGTTTTTTCTGAATTTCTAAATCAATTATAGTTTGAGTTATATAAATTTGTAAATTTAAATGAAATGAACATTAATCTGACTAACACATATACTGACACTCCGTACAATAATTATAGGTATGCGTTTTCAATTAGTTTATTTATTAATCAAAACATAAGATGATCGCACAAGCTCAATATGAAAAATAAATAATTTAACTGAAATAATAATTAGTATATAGTTAAATTATTTATACCTTGTATTTGTACTTACATATATGTTAATAAACTTTATTTTCATTTTAGCATTATTATCGTTAACAGTACTTAGATTGTACATTTGTACTTTCAATCATTGCATATAACCAGGCGTTTAACTATTACAAATAAAGTACGAAAGTTATACCAGCCATATACGAAAAGGAAAGTTCAACCAGCCATTGATGTTTAAGTTATTACTATTATCAATTGCACAATTATTATACGATCTTTTAATATAATTATTCTTATGTCAAAGAAATTCTAATCTATTAAATAAACTTGATTAAAACATAATGTATAACTCATGTTCAGGTCGCTAAATGTCGCCAGTCTCCTGCAATAACTACGCAATCACAAAGTCGGAAAATTGGAAGATTTGTTAATTGCTACATATAATTATCTAATTACCGAATTACGACATTCACTATTAAACAAAATGAAAAAGAAAAATTGAACATTAAACGGTACCTCAACAGTAAATCACTTCAAACAATTTTTAAGGAAAAAAAGTCATGCTGAAGCGAATCTAGAATGTAACTAACAGTACATACCATTAATAATGCTACAAATACTTGTATCTTTAACAGATATGTATTGGTGTTTGTTAACCTCTATAATATTAAACTATCCAAGCTGAGTATAAAGTTGGAAAGCCGATGAAATGAGGCAGCTTTATTGAATTCCCCAAGTCCGTTGGTGGAAAACACAGTCTGTAAGAATCAATGGAGTATTTCTGAACAATATTCAATTTCACTTATTTACTTTATTATGTTTGCTGCGATCGCTAGACAAACCACCACTAATCTAATATTTTCTATATGATAAGAAATTAAACCTAGATTTCAAAAACAGTAATACAAGTTGAGAGGTGTTCAGTTACAATAGATTTTGAACTTTTATTAAAAATAAATTCGAATATCCTTTAAAAAAAAAAACTCAGATTGAAATAAGAAAACGCCCCTTATATTAATGGCATAACCTGGATAATAATAAATAGTGAATAGTTATTTATAACATAGCTATTGTTCGGGGAGCCCTCCATGGTAGGATTAATAAAGAGAGACTCAATACCGAAGAAGATGCTCTGTGGAAAACCGGACGGCAAGCGAAGATGGAGGAAGGATCGCAGAGTGGAGGAGGCCCGGGTTCTTGCTTGACCGTAATCCAATAATAATCAATCAATAAAATAACTATTGTAATAATATACAAATAATTATCCTACCTAATATCAATCTTTTTCATGGCATTAATAAACTACTTCCTATTTAAAAATAAGATTATGTATATAAGTAACCACGAACAAGAAAATGCAGTGTCGTAATATACACAAAGTAAATCGATATTTTAGATTTTGGATTACATTTAAAAAGAGATTTTTTTGCCTTTAAGCACTAGTTTTTCAGATTGTCCTATCACTCCTTAGCTTCCAATGTATTAATTTTAATTGACTTGAATAATTTATAATTATATGGAAGGGGTATAAAACTTTATATTGTTGTTATGAATATTGTGAGAGATAGATTTTCTTAAATATATAAACGATTTTAGAATGTTTTGTCAGGTGTAAAGGGACGTAAGTTTTTTCAGGAGTTCGCTGTTATAGCTCGGAGCGTAGTGACCACAGATAGGAGTTTCAAAGCCAGCCTGACAGCTTGTCCTAAACTTTTAACTACCTCCAGCTTCCAATTACTTCTCATTGCTTATCTTCTCTTTTGTTGATTTTTATTTATTATTAATAAAAATATATTCAATTTTCATGACACATTTTATGGTGTGTACAATACTTGAAATACAAAACGTTCCAATTTACACAGATAAATAACTTAGAAGGCTCTCAAGTTATTTCTTTTGTAAAATAGTATTGATAATAATAATTGATATACTCAATAAACAGTCAATTTTATGAAGTATACGACAATTTAAGGACGTATACGGAGCACCCAGGAAAAATGACATTGCAAAGCTCAAACTAGAATCTTGCATGAAAATGAGATATATAAAATGCTAACTGCTTTTGTTTTAAATCAATTTACGCATAAACGTTTATTGATCTAGTAAAAAATTATTGCATTGTTCTACTCAAACGCATTTTCTTTGGTGATTCAAAAAGTATTATTTAACTCTGTGCGGCCAACAACGACTTAAGGTATTCGATAATCAAATATATATGTTGAATTATCGGGGTGATAAAAAAAAAGCACCCTCGGACCGAAAAATGTAAACCACTAAAATACCGCCTAATCGCCAGGATCGTGCTTATTTAACAAAATCGAAGCGATATGACCGCGTTGAATGAAGTTTGTCCTAAGAAACTGGACCGTCGAAGAGAGGATGGTATAGTATTTAGATGAGCATCCGTTATTGATGGTTCAGTCTTTGAGTAAGATCGTAGCTTTTGAAACGCAAGGATTAATGCTATTGGCGACAAAAGTTTTAGTTCATTAATAATATTTTAAATTTATATTGCTACTTAAACACTAGAAGCAGTTAAATAAAATATATCCGGTATGAAAAGAACAATATGCGATGTATTTACCATTATGTTTTTCAACCTTTCATTTCATGGAATTTACAAATATATCAAATTGAACATAGTTCTTACAATCAATTTGATATTTTCATGTATTACCTAATGTTTGATGATTGCATTAAGTCTCATACCTACATTTCTCCATTTATTGCTCCTGTTGCATTCGTCATGCACCAAAATTAATATCACTACAAGAACTTTTATCGTAAATGTGATAATAAATTTTAGAACTAGATTTTAGGTCAGTTTTGGAAAGTTATAATCCACACACTGTACATCGTTGGAATTTCAGTGTTCTCCTCCAATCCATGAATTTAAACCTGGTCATATTTTATATTTAATTACTGAAACAAATCTGTCTTATTGTTCACCAGCAGGTTAAGAAGTTAGTATTTCTGTCCTATTCACGCGCAACTCATTCTAGTATTGTTTCGTGGTAAGCAAACAGCGAGGAGATCTGGGCATGAATAATTCTATCGCATTGCGCGTATCACGCGTGGATACCTTATAATCTCACCATTCTTGTATCAGTCCCTAATCCAACAAATCTGCCATCCCAGTAAATTGATTATCAACCAAACGCTACTCACACCCGATCTATGTACATAAATTACGCTTAAAGTACAGTAATCTTTAACCTAGTTTGGCTTATTCTTTATTCAACAATGATATACATATTATAATCAATATTATACATGTATACTGTTATAATAAATATTACTTTAAGATATAATATAATTATTCTAGGATTAACAGGAGTCTTCAAATTTCAAGATAAAAAAATACTAGACTAAGATATATATATATGCTTTGTCTTGAATGACTGACTGAGGGACGTAGAGACCTGAAACTTGGAGGGCGTGTTCTTTGTATGACGAAGACATCCGATAAGAAAGGATTTTCCGAAATTCTACCCCTTAGGGGGTGGTAAAAAAGAGGGGGAAAGTTTGTATGCTTGCTCACATGTTTCTTACTCGCAAAATCGAGATATTTTTGCTGAACAAAACCAAACAAGTACCCAACATAGTTCACATCTCGCTCCTGCCGAACGACAAGTGAACACGTTATACTAAGCAATCCTTTTCAATAAATTCAATAAGAATACATAATAATCATTTATTGACACGAACAACAGTAAAGGAAAGTAACTTCTGTCCGCCCCGTTTGTTAATCAGTGTCAATGTATGTTTCACGGCTGTCCTGATCCGTCTGTGGTGAAATTTGATGTAGATAATATCAAGCCTGGGGAAGAACATAGGCTACTTTTTATCAACACACCACCCAGGTGAAGTTTATATAAAACTGTAACCTGATTGAGTAACACACCCAGCGGTCAATGCACAGCAGAAACCACTGAACTTAGCATCTTGAAATTCGCAGATTGGTTCTTTGTATAGCTTAAATGAGCACTAAGAAAGGAATTTGGACATTTCCACCCCCAAGGGTTTCCCCCTTAATATAATAGGTGTTAAAAGATTGTATGGAATCCGTCAGGTTTGAAGTTAGACAACTGAAATTTCAGATGTAAGAGTAACTTATAGTTAAAAAAATTAAATTATTTATTTAAAATGATCTGTCACAAAACTTTATGTTGCAGACCTAATTCCACGCGAGCGAAGCCGTGGGGGAAAGCTAGTATACATATAAAATGCTTTGTCTTGAATGGCTGACGGATCAACGCACAGCCTAAGCCGCTGATCGTAGAGACCCGAAACTTGGAGGGTGTATTCTTTGTATAACATAGACATCCGATAAGAAAGGATTTTCCGAAATTTTACCTCTAAGGTGGTGAAAAAGGGAGGCAAAGTTTGTATGGGACAACGTGATTTCTTGATCCAATCTGTTTCAAATTTTGCATAAACCTTTTTTAACAGAATTTATGGAAGATGTGTTTCGTATTTTATTGAAATTAATCCCCTAACGGGGTTAAAAAGGGGTAGGAAGTTATTTTGGCGGTGATTTTCTTCGAAGTTAATATTAATACTCCGTGAATAGACTTGAGGGAAAGCTGCTTCTCTCACGGCCAGTTTAATGTGGCATGCTCCAGAAGAAGCCCACAGAGTAGCCTAGTGATTCTAGCTCCCGAAGGAAAAACAAAATATTGTTTACAAAGACATACTGCGGTAGGTGTGTATTCTTTCGATTTCGCTGTAAAAAGATAATGCCCCCGTGTAACTTTCAGCAGATTAAAGGCCGATCTTTGAGTTCACAAAATATAACAAAATTTTATTTTATTTTCATGTTTATTTAACCTTTAAACTCCTACACTATAATGAAGATTGTTATATTTTATAAGTATTCAAACTTTTGAACATAATAAATTATATGTTATAACAAAATTAATAACGTAAAAAACCAAGAAAAAATTCTGTTAGAACCATTTTCGACTTTTACGCGGATGAAGTCGCGGGCAAAAGCTAGAATATATATGTCATTTTTTTACTGTTAGGGCATGAAGTTAAAAGAATTGACTGAAACTCGTATTGACTAAAAGTATAAGCTATTTATATATATTGTTATTAATTTAATACTTAAATATACTATAACACTTAAATAATACTAAAGGATTCTTTTTGGAAACTGCAAGAAAATTAATGACTCTCATTACAATTTTTAAAATAATAAAAATGGAAAACATATATCTCTAAAGAAGTATTTGTACATGGTATATAAAACACACCAATGCCTATGAAGTTGATTTTCCTTATTTGCTGCATCTGTTACAAGGTTAGGTAGAGAAAAAAAATTAGAATTTTAAAATAAATCCAAAACTATTAAATTGTTTTTATTAATTCTACAACAATTTAACTAGCAGAAACATCATTATTAAAAGGAACATACACTCAAATTATGGTCCCTCGGTGTTTAGCGATAACGAAACTGCCACTTTCGACATAGTAGCTGAACAATTAATGAAACAACCTCTTCCCTGTAGCATATCCTTAATACGAATCAGAAGATTTTGATTCATTCAGATTTTTAGACATCCAAGCATGATCTATCACCGAGATTAGTAGTAAAAAAGTTATGACAAAAGTAATATTTTATTTATTTGCATAAAAAGCGAAAATTGTATTACAAATTTTTACGTTACGTAAAACTTACAATTACAGTTTCAAGAGGCGGGCACAAAGAATTGAGATGTAGTGAAAATAAAATACACTATAATCCGAAACTATTGAACATTTTATGTTTAGAATTCGAAAAATAATACTTACCTGTTTTGGGGCAAAATCTAAGGCACTTGGAATTTTAAAAAACAGGAACACTCCACTATTTTTTCCGCACACCCAACTGTCCTTGTTTTGCTTTTCTTTCGGAGATTGTTAACATTCATTTTCACGAAGTAAACACGAAACTATTGTATATATATACTGAGAGAAGCAGGTAACGTATTTGGTCTAGCAGAGGAATCCTGATCGATTGCCAGTCAGTTTGATCATTTATATATGACTGTATACCGTTCCCCTGATAACGTTTTCAGAAAAAATATTCCCATACGTTTTGTTCCGCAGATCGTTACTAACCGGAAATTCACTGTTATGTATTATCTTATTGATGAGTTTCCGCATCGCCTTTACGGACAGGCACAGCAGATGTCCCCCGATCCTCCAATCCCTCAGACATAGACGCTGTTGTGGTTGTCCAACTGAGCCATTTGATCAGATAAGGGAGTTCTGAGGGTTAGGCAGCCGGAGTAGGGTAAGGCGGAGGATCCAGTAGCGATCCATCAAGTCTAAGACTGGGCAATTTACACAACCCCTATCGCGGATAATTGTACACTAAATCCTAGGCTTTTGGGCCCAGTGTGGCTTCTGGCTAGGGCCTGTGGTAACCATGAGGAGGAAGACAAAATAAGAGGCAGTTCTAAGGCAATTGTCGTTTAGCACTAAAACTTTTTCTATTTATTGAAATTTAAAACTGGATGAGAATAATCATCCAGTCAACCATCCCTCGCTTCTCGAGAATAATAATAAATCAAGTAAATAGAATGAAAGATATGTAATGGCATGAGATAAAGTCAAGTAGAGAAGTCTTAGAAGGTCATGGGGTCATCTTCTTTTCTGACACCTCGGAGGATTATCTGGAATTTAAAAAGTAGTTAAGTGTGAAAATAATGGGAATAAAGTTTGGCATGTTAGGATTGATTTCGGGTTTGGGTCAAATCAGCAACAAATAGGACCTAAGGTCATAATGGATGAATCATTCGTAACAAAGTAAGAATCATTGAAGTTTTACGAAAGAGTTTGGATTGTAAGGTCTGAATACTAGAGGAATTCGATTGGTTAGTGGAGCCCAAAGCTCTTAAAACATCGTAAGTCCAGATGGGTCTTATGACTATCATATATATGAGTCTTTTTTAATTAATTGGAAGCTTTGACCGTTTGTCTAGTAAGTGTCGAAGTAGCCTGAAACGTCGAGAAATTTCTAATCTTTCCAGTCTAGTATGAGGATTCCCAGTTAAAAGTTTATCCAGACATATCTTAAGTACCGGATCTGTACTACAGGAATTTCTGGAACGTTATTAAACGATACAGGAAGGCAGGAAACCATCGGTTTACGAGAGAAGTTAGAGCTAATTTAAATTAATTTTAATCTTCCAATTGTGACACCATTGTTTAAGGTCAGTGATATGGGACTGAAGAGTATGGGATGCTATAACTGGGTTGGTGTTAACTGATAATCGTCCTGTCTCCTCAGCATACGCGGTAAGTATTAAGATGGGTTGGTATATCAGCTCTATAAACTGTGTAGAGGATGGGACAAAGAATACTGCCTTGAGGAAGACCAGAGGATAAAGAAAAGAGTGATGAGTAGACGTTATTATGGTGTACTTGAATGACCAATAGGGTTGCATAATGAGTAAATATGTAAGGCTTAGGAATCTACGGAGTAATTCTAAAACATAAAATCAATTTTTTTTTTTTTACATAAATATCCATTTTGATTACTAAAGACCTGAAACCATTTTAAATGTTTATATCTCTTATAAATCAGTCTATGAAAAACACCATAAATAAATACAAGGTTCTAGATTATCAGTTTTCAGTTATATTTTGGCTGATTCTGCAAAGGGAGTGGACCAAATAAACTGTGGTTGAGACGGCCTATTTCAAATCGTTAAGCCAAGCTGATTTACTTCAGGCTCTCGATTAAATTCCTGGTATAGCTTTTATTGTTCTTGTGAATCAATCAATTTTATTGTAATGAAAATAATAAGCATGTATTCATGAAATAAATCTATAAAATATGACATTAGTAGGACTTAAAGAATATGAACACAATTCATAAGAGCAGATTTAATTTTTAATTTAGAGCACAAGCCACTCATCTACTCCATTGATGAAAACCTTTTTGGAAATCGAGTTTACAATGAGTTAATCAACAATTTCCAGCAGCTCCTTAGCCTCTTTCTCCAATGAAAATATTTATTCACGAAAAGATATCAATTTACAATTTCAGTAATTATTATAATAATCAATAATTCATAGATATTATTTTCAGAAAATAATATTTCTTAGAATACGACTGATTTTTTTCATTGGTTTTATGGCCAAAATAAAATGAATCCCTATTAACTTGGAGAAGAAAAAAATATCGTTCGTTGTTTTGACATCTAAATCTGTTATATTTGTATGGAAATTTTCAATACCTTATTGTAGAATCTGAAAATTATTAAACATCCAATACACGACTAAACGATAATATATTTGAATGAACAACTACATAATTCGTTTCCTTATGTTTGTTTTTTGATAATTATGACAATAGGAACGATTGGGTCCCTCGAAAAGTGTACAAATCGGTTGTGTAAATAAACGCCTGATAAAGTGGGTATACAAACAGGACTAGAGCAAACACCTCCATCGAATGCCCTCTTCAGTCTTCGACAACGTTGGGTTGCCCTGTTTTTCCCCAGTAGATTTGATATATTATAAATATATTTTTTCGGATTACTCATGGTGGATATTTAAAGAAAATGTAAGAAGAGTCAGTTTAGAAATATAATAATAATCTTTATATACTCAATCAATCCTTTTTATATCAGCAGTTGATTTTATTTATACACAATTGACTGTAATATTGCATTTGTATATGTATAGTTTGTGGTACTGTAATCCGCATTTAGTGATTACAGAATATACTGTATTATTCCCTGGAGAATCTCACTGTATAAACTGTAACAGTCCTAATCTCGGATTACGAGATATATGATACATATATTGATCTATATCGTAAATATATGTATATATATATATCTGTAGATATAAATACGAGATATCAACTAAATTAACATATATAACAGAGAATACATTTAAATACATGGAAAATTTTTAGTATCTAAGTTCAATGACAAGGAAAAATGTAAAAGAAAATGTAACAAAGGTAAAGTTGAAGGTACAAGTGCTTGTTATGTTATAAGAAACATTTTTTAAAAAATATCGGCCGGGGGCATATCTTTTCTTTTCAAAAAAAAAAAAAAAAAATTGCAACTCTAATAAATTATTTCATAACTCAAAAAAACTAATTTTTCAAAAGAAGTATTTGAAAGTTCCATGCGATATTTAAAAAAAATAAATATGGGTATTGATAAATCAAAACATTCCTATTGTAATTCATTCATAAACCATGAGAAAATATTTAAAATCTCCAAACTTTTTTTTATTTTAACTTAATTAAAAAAAAACATGTTGGAAGTGGAATACCACATATGTCGTCCCTGAATTAAAAAACTTTAACCAATACAATTGTTACTGAACACTTAAATGCCAATGTTCGAATTATATATTTGTTCTTTTGAAGGATCGATATATATATATTATATATAATTAAAAATAATGTATTCCATAAATTATTTAAACCGATGAAAGATGATCAGTATGACCGTCTGAAAATAAAAAAGGCCACACTACACGAAATTGTGCTTGCTTATAAAATTGTCAGGATCGTTAACAATGGTTAATGAATCACAAATAAAGGATAACGTCCAAGTAATCAATTCAAACATAAATGGAAGGATCTGGTGCGATCTAACCTTGAGAGTTTGTACTTTTAGAGGTTTCTAAAGAAGTAAGTCGGTGTTTCGTTGTTGGTTGACTTAAATCACTTTATGCTGCCATGGCTAATCGGCTAAAGTGGGAGCACTAAATTTTGTTTATCCAGGTATAATTAGGATAGATATCTTTAACAAGTACCTGACACCGTATAGGCTCGGAACTCCTGTTTAACGTCCCGTCCGAAGGTTCCAATAATTTTTTACTTTCTTTAAAAATCCTATGGCACCTGCCGAACTACAAACCAACGATCTTGGGCTTTGTAAGTTTTTTATAATTTTTATTCTTTATCCGATTGTCTTAAGTTTTAAGTTAATTGCTAAAGTTTTATACTAAATTTTAAAAGGATTTATTCATTTGTGGCCCAGTTAAGGGCTTGCTGCTCTGATCCTCAACCGCAATAAATAAGAAGAATCAGGCTTTTACACCTGCTCCCTTTGTTAGGCCGCTAATTCTCCTCCCCGTCGAGATATTTCCCAAACGAGAAGTAAGAGCCGCCGTAATAAAGAAGCTTTTAGCTAGGCCATTAGCAAGGGAAAAGACGCTAATTTTCTCTTCGTTCTAAAAATGACCCAGAACTGGAATAACTTCCTCTCGTTGCGGATTCGAGAAATACATATTTCATATGGGCTGCCTTCCGATTATGAGGTTCCTGTTGATAAGAAAACCGCGTAAAGGATTCTAATATCTTATCAGAGAGCAGCTTAAGCTCTCCTGTACGGCGGAAAGTTAAGATGAAAAACGATTCTGGAGTTGTCGTTCGGAAAGATAAACAACTTGAACGTTTTAATTATTTATCGCCCTAAATTCTCTAGATTGGTAAAAGGAAGTTGCAGGTTATTTATTTAAGGCCAAATGTGTTTCTAGGGGTTTGTTGAATTTTTTAGCTACAGTACATTTTTCTAGGTTTTTGTACAGAATCAGAACGAATCATCTACATTTAAGAACTTATCATTACATCATCAATAAGGCAATGATATATAATTGTCATAAATCATAAGATTAATTACTTCATTATTATAAAACACAAATCCCTTTAAATTATTACACTGTTAAAAGTTTTATAGCTATGAGGAAGAAAATGGTCCGGGTGGAGGTGGAAGAAATATACATATACATTTTCCCAATGCTGGCAGATTTTATTTAATCTTTAGCAGCCGAGGATGGATATTTCGGGATCTGGGTTTCTCCTGGGGCTCACGAAGCCTCTATAAAGACGGTATCCAAATTAGGGGGGGGGGGGATTTGGCAAATTACCTCACTGCACAACCGTTGTCCAAGAAACAGTACAGACTCTACCACGTACTGAACCCAAGACCCTTCATGGGTTGTAGTGCTACAGGTTGTTTCTTCTTCTTATAAGTTGCCTATTTATAGGTGCATCAAACCTTTTATTTAGTGGTAACATAATAAGGCCAAGTTCCCAGAATTATACTGTATCTTGCCAAATTCAAATAAAAAACAATCAGCCCTCTTCCCTTCCACACTTCCAATTGAATGTATGTTCTTTTGCCATTTTTGGAGACTAAATGTCAGATTTTTTCCCCAAAACCTTTATCTCTCTAACGGTTGTTGTCTTTTAGAAAGCTCACGATAGCATTATATTGGAGGATATATAACAATGTTACTAGAATTGAGAACGCAAGAGGTTGATATTTGTTTAATATTTAATACGAACGACGATCAAAAAATGTGGAGTGTACTATTTGTTCTGTGTATTTACAGAAATCTTTCTAGAGATTTTGATATGTACATAAGCCTCTGGGAGGATGATATTCTTGCCAGTCCTTGCTTGTTTAATTCTATTATACGAATTGAGAACAGTTTATCGAAAAAAAGATCCTAAAACGATGAAAATGTTTACTCTGCTCATGAGAAAAAAATATGGAAGGCGGGTAATAAATGGAAGTGGAATAAAAACACAATCATTTTTTGGTTTTCTTTGCCGATTTCGAGGTGAAATTGGTACTTTTTGGTTGGGCTTCAAACCTATGTTACAGTATGGAAAAATTCAGTCTATAAAAAATTAAACCAGCAATCCTTAACGCCCCTTCCGTTTTTGTAAATTTATATCATTTCTTATTCGATGATAAGGCGTCGCCTTGAATATTCGGTCCATAAAAAGAAGAGACCGCTACAGAATTTAGGAGATTACACAACGCGGAATTACGGAGCTCGGAATAGGTTAATATTATTGAAGTGATTAAGAAGGACTTTCAAATTTGTTTGGCTTAGTAACGAACGGATCCCTTAAAAGTTAATAAGTGCTGAGCTGACTGGGAAGCGTTTGTGTGGTAGACCGAGAAGTAGGTGGGAGGGTTGCGAACATACCTTGCCAAACGATGTGTATTAAGCACTATTCAGACGAACGTTCAACTACTCGCTCCTAAGAAGTGCTAAATCATTTACAACAGATAAAATTTGTATTGAACGACAGTACAAAAAGTGTTTTTTTTCACGAAACTGTTTCCATAGATATTCTAAAATCTTCTAAGTTGCCAACCCTGAACCGTGATGAAGTGAAGAGGTGTTGGCAGGACTGAGAAGATTAAGGGAGCCAGTCCCTGCTGATAAGGCCCTCCTATAAGACAGCTGTCCAATCAAAGCCGAGGTAACTTCTCGATCCAGGCACAGGTGGAAATGAGCTCAGGTGATGCCCTCCGCAACCCTTCACTATCTCAAAATTGCTTAAAAGTTAACAGGCGCTATGTCGAGGATTCGGCTATTTCTTTATATTTATATATTTTAGGGCGAATTAAAAAAAAAAGAAATGATATAAATAAAATTCATTCAGTCTGTTCTTTAAATAAAGTATGTTTGGTCTAATTAGATTTGTATGTACTACCATGCATATCATGCCTGCTACAAGTCTTTCCGGAATACTTCATGACAGAAAATAAATAATGTTTTATGTATTTTACTTTGTTTTGTTTCTTTTCTATTTCTATAATTGGGGAGATATTAATTTCACCATATTTCATATGATGTCGTTCAATGATTGAATTGAAGCATCCATTATCCGAGTTTCTGTATTAATGGAAGTGAATTGAAGAAAACAATGAGTACTACGCCCGAATGCTTTTTTTAAATTACTCGCTCCCATCCTTTAATTAACGGTATCGACGTAATTCATATAAAAAACTGAACAAAATAGGTTTCGAAGCGATGGCTCATTATTTTCATCAGTAGATGAGAGAGAAAGATCCTAAGAATGATTTTTGGTACAATACAGGAGAATTGACAATGGCGGATAAAAAAAAAAAGAATTCCAAAAAATCTATTAGGAACGACATTGTCCATACAACAAGGCTGAGGTGGCTTGGACATGTGGGGATGGAACCAAGCAAACTCCGAAAAAAAATGCTCTATGGAAGATCAGGAGGAAAGAGGAAAAGAGGAAGACCACGTCTACGGTGGATTGATGACAAGCTATCACTTTTCAATTATTTTCAGTGATCAAAGACAACTTATTTTAAATGTTTGCATAAACTTCGATAATAGTTACCTATACTTGTACACATATATTTCTAACAGTTTCGTCTTACTCATCCCGAGCGTGACGAAGAACACTATCCAGCTGTATGCGGCACGTTAATCTTTCTCATCAAATTAAAAAAAAAGGATGCTTGGCCTTCATATATCGTTTATTTTTACACATGCAAAGAATAATTTTTTCCATAGACCTCAATTTACCACTTATATTAAAATAGTAATTACTCTTACGGAAACAGGCGTTTAGCTACGTATTTAAGGTTTTAAAAAGAAGCATTGGTGTGGTTACTTAGAGGTTGTTGCGGAAACAAAATCCAACTAGCTTCGTTGAAATAATTTAGTATCTACTTAAACGAAATTCCCACGGCTCATTCTATACAACCAAATATGAAGAGGGTGTTCAGTAACATCCGCTATGCATTATATCAACTTTACTAAGTTTGTTTATTCAGTTGATTTAATACAAATGTATAAAGAAATATAAATGTGCGTGTGCTCGTGTCTATTTGTTTCAGGACAGAAAATCATAAGATCGCCTGAATACAGAACAATGTCATAAATTCACATATTAAAAGTCTAAAAATGACTAATCAATCTGAAGTAGTGGGTACATTGCTACATTACGAATGAATACTCTCAAGCTTGACTATAAATAATTTCTTCCTTCAGCCTCACTTCAATTGAGCTCACTAGATCAGAACAGATACTTTCATTTCACCCTTTCCTATCCTTATCTATCATTTATTTGAATCCTCGGTCGGATACTTCATGGTTAAATTTCAATCTCGTCTAGATATAATTCTGGAGGCAAAGACTCTCTGTTATTTGCTACCTTATGACGTTTCTTCAAAGAGAAATAACCTCAGATTCGTAGTAAAGCATCTTCGACCATCCTATATCGATCTCTTTTCCGCCCACCCAACTACACTCATGCTGTGTACGCAAAGCCTTCAGGTACATCACCTTGATCACATCAATTGGTGATTACAATTGTTATTTTGAAATCATAGCGCCCGAACTGTTGCAGTTCGAAAGGATCAGCCTATAACAAAAAAACGTGTGTGTCAGCTCCGACACGCGAATGGAGTTTACCCCTTTCCGTTCCTAATGGATTTCAAATTTGTTCTTGCCAATTAATTGCTCATCGAGCATTCATTTTTTTTAATTTGTACATCATTTAAATATGTTTAATTAATGTAAACTATTTAAATTAAGATTATAAATTTAGATGTATATTTATATAATATAAATAAATATCAATAATAAGATGCTTGTGTACAGAACAATCTGTATCGTAGAAACACACGTATAACATAACCTACTTGCTATTCGCAATCCACATGTTTTTGTGATCGATTTTCATCATCGCTTGTTGTAGGTTCATTTAACGTCACTTTATGATGCTATGGCTAATCGGACGATGCTTCAGTGGGAGCTCTAAATTTTGCCTACCCAGGCAAAGTAATCACTTGAATACTTATTTTTCATACCTTACAATGCGTCTTTAACTTTGTTCACTTAAGTGTTCAAAATGTTAATCAAATTTTATACAAATGCAAAAATTCAAATATTCTATTAAACGTCTCAAATTATAATTAATTAAAATAACAAAACTCAAATCAAAGCATAAATTGATGCTTGCTATTTATTTAGCATTGTTATCATAATTAAGTTCAACAAGACTTAGATCATTTGTACTATCAATCATTTCATAAAACAAGACATTTATTTTTATTAATAAAATCTTATAGGGGATACGAAAAGTACAGCATGAAGGATATCAGTATTGATGTTTTAAGTAATTGCTAGTATCAATTTCACAACTATTTATCGACCTTTTAGTTGAATATTATTATATCGATGGAATTCCAATCTTGCTAGGTAATTGCAAGTATACACATGATTCCGAAGTGAGAGGTGCGCGGTAAAAAGTTACCCCTAGCGTTATTGTTTCACAAGATTTTACTCCCCATATTCTTTTCATACCAAGGGCCTTATATCGTTCCCTAAGGAATAAACTCCAATAATTGTGTTTTTTTTTAAAACTCCGTATTTAATATATACTTTTGTTTATGCCAGCAGGAAAACGAGACTGGCTACACGATCCACAGAGGCGGTGGGGACTGGAACGACGTGATCCTTCCTGCAATACCCAGCGAACAGTTCACCCAAAGCATGTACTACCTGATCAAGAATCTTGAACCCGCAAGCCAATACGAAGCAAAAGTTCAGGCCAAGAACAGGTTTGGATGGAACGAGTTGTCAGAAACCTTCCTCTTCTCTACCAAAGGAGCTGGTAAGTATCGCATCCATTAATTTTAGTTCCAGCTCTTTTTCATAGCTGAAGGTTAGAAAGTAGTCCCTTGCGCATTAGCTGTACGCATCATGGACTGCTAGGAAATAACGGTCATATTCATTTCTTGGGATTAGAAAAGGCCTTTCTTTTCAAATCAATCGGATCTATAATAAAAATTTGAATTCATTCAAACTCTGCTTTTGTAATTTCAATATTTAAGGTCAAGACTCTTTTGTCATCTGCAGTTAGTTAATGCTGAATATAAAGGATTTAATTCTATGGTCAAATTTAGTAATTGCAAATTGTAACGTTGTTTTAATAAGACATTTATAAAAGTCGAGATATGTATATTTGTCCGATAAAAGAAATGAATATGGCAATCAATAATACCTCACGAAAAGCACCCTTTACTCACGTGCAGCTTGATGGAATATTTATCAAAACGTTTATTTATTCCTTTTTTAGTACTATAATAAAAGACACATATATAGTTAATATAATCTTAAGGTGTTCTTTATATTGTTACCTGCGGCTTCTCTTTCTTAGACCTCGTGGACACCTGGGGAGAGCTCGTTAGGAAACAAAGTATAATCGAGGGCACATATGGAAAACTCGGGAAAGAAATAAACCCAAAACATCATCATATCAAAAACAAAATACAACTATATTAAAAAAAAAAAGATACACTCAACAACTAACAATCATAATGATACTGGGGTTAAAACCTACAATATAATAAAGTATTCACAACCCCATCTGTTTAGTGGTCGAGTCGTTACAACCAAAAAAAAAATGAATTGTCATAATTGATTGGATCTATCATCAAATAAAACTACCATCTGGCTACACCTAGAATCTTGTCAGACTATAGTAAAAAGAGAGATTACTTACTTGAAAGTTCATCTTTCTTCCGGTCGGATCCCGAAACTCCTCAGTAGTACCAGTCTTCGAACTCTGACTTATCAGGAAAAATCCGCTCTTTAAAATGGTTAAACACCGCAAGCGTAAACATTTCCACTACTCTCCTGGAAGGTGGTGCTGTGCCCTAGCGGACAAATTTGGCTAATTTAATTCTGGAACTGGGGGTGCCAACTGATTGGGTTGCAACGTCGAGATCACGGACGAGTTCCTTAACAAATTTCATTTTTAGTTCATTACATAATATTTTTCTTGAATCGATATGCACCCCTAATTATCTGTAGGCCACCCTACTATCATTAAAATAGATTTTCTTTTTAAATGAAGGTATTTTTAATTATCATGTTAAGAATGTCCACTATTTCAAGGGCGACTTTGCCTTAAATAGGTAAATACATGACCCATTAAGGGTCGGAGAGGAAATTCTGAGCGTGATTGGTAGCTGACTTCTTGTATTAATACCCAACGAGGGACAGGAAGTAGTTCCTTATCAGGTACTAAACCTTTCATGAGTTCAAGTTGTAGAGTTTCTTTTTCTTTTCTATCAAATAAACTTAATATACTAGCGTTTTCCGGACAATTCACTTGAGAAAAGTTTTTAAGCACAGATTGCCAAGTCCCATTCCTCAAATCGTTCTCTAGTTCAGAAAGTTTTAGCAAGTTCAGAATAAGTCGCCAGAAGTGCTCAACGGGTAAAGCTTCTGACACACCCACATCCACAACGTCTCGATATCGCGTTTTTTTTTAAACTGAATTCACGTTAATTATATCGTTGCCTTTAAAACACGTTAGCTTTCTTTGATTAAAACATTGCATTAAAGTGTAAAAATGGAAGTTCATATTACAGTATAATTCCAGACTTAAAAATAAATAAACAGTGCTTTTTAAGAGGTATTAATTGAATTGTACGAAAAATTAATTGTTATTTAATTGACGTATAGCAGCATTTTACATCAATGTTCTCATAAGCATGGTTGTATATTCCACCCTTACCTAGGCACTATGTTATATCATCATACAAAAAAATTCAATCGATCTTATTTTATTTATAACCATTTATATTTTATGTTAAAATAATTTTTATCACACTTTTTTTCGTTTATATTTCATTCACAATCAATCTATGCTATTTTTCATGAACTTCAAATAACTATGATAGCCTGCTTATGAATGTTATTTATTTGCTTTTAACCATGCACTCTCATTAATTTTATTTTATTTTTAATAGCATTGCTCTTTTGGTAAATGTTGTCAGAAAGTTGTGTTACAGAAACTATAGTAGCGGGCACGTAGCTAGGTTGGTTGACATTTTTTTGTTTTGTATTTCTTTAGTCAATAATGAAATATCTTGCGAAACGAAATATTGCTATGCCGCAATTTCTCAGACCCGCCTATTTACGTGTCTGCTACTAAAGAAACTGTTATATTGTAAAATTGCTAAGGTCTGTAAATATGATGAGTTCTTTGATTTATTATTTCTGACTGTTTCCGACGATAAATGCTATTTTCGTAAGTCGGGAATTGCTTATAGGGATTCTCATAAAAAATCATCAATCTTCAATGTACCCAACTCAGAAGCTTAGATGCAAAATACCCGTACAAATACATTTTTTTTTAAGTGAATACGTCTTTAAAATTGCTTCAATAGTGGGAAGCAATTTTTAAAAAAACGAATAATAACAAAATTGGGGGATACAGTTTGGTATTGCAGCTACATATCTATCATCTCCATCCAAAATTCAATTATACTACTAGATAGCTAAAGGATCAAAGAATTCATTGCGATAAATGAGGACTGTGAAGCATCGCGCACGATGGAGGTGCTTCCATTTTGAGGTCATTTTGCTGCGTATCGAGATTTCCATTCAGAGTAAAACTTTTGACGTTCGTTTTGGTTACAATCATCAGCTGTCATCAAAACCTATCGCTTTTCTATAAACCATTAGTTTAAAATTGTGACAGTAAATATAATAAGGTGTTAAAATAAAAATAAAAATATTGTCAAAAGTATATAATGGCCTATACTCGTCGAAAAGCCAAATCCAAATACAGAGATCGTATACGGTTGGAAGGGTCTTCTCAAGTGCGATCGAATGGTAACAATAAAACACCAAAAGACCGATTCAAGCAGACCTATAATTAATAAATATATATTGTTATTATTTGTTTACTTCATTATTCCTGAATAGTTGTAATAATATTTACATAAAAAATATTACCCGTTACGTAAACGTATTAACGTACAACACAGGGCCATGTCCACGACACAGCCACACCTCATTTTGTTCCCTTCTTTGTTAAGATGGCGGTTAGCAACAACTCAAAGGCTTTAAAAACGTTAATTTTTTACTGCGTAAATTTTCTTTAGTGACATTTTCCTTTTTCTTTTGAAATAAATACCTTATACATTAAATGGAAATATAATTATTTTGTTATTGCTAAATTGTCTGTGCTAGCGCGTTTGTGGCTATCTAAGTCTGAAAGCAATCTCCTAAACACAGTTATCTAATTCTTGACTCTCTTACCTGAGGTCTCACTACACCAGTGGTGCTGTTTGCTTCTGTGATAATAAAGGTGTTCCGATACCGTTGATCTACTCAATGTCAAATAAATATTTACAGTAATCCCTTATTTGTTTTATAAAACTATTTGATAGCATGCTCATGTGCACAAACATTATATCTGCTAATGATCCATACTTATCGGATTCTACTTTACTACATTTACATTACTAAAATAGGAAACTAAAATGATTTGGATTCCTCTTTTGTCAACTAAACTGATTTTTGAATGATAGTCACAAACTTTTATCCAAAGTGTTTGCATATAATCTCAATTCACTCGATCGAAATAAGAACAGGCATGGGATTAGGATCTTACTAATTCAAAAAAATGAACTATCTCTTTTCATTTACCCCATGATAAAGCTATTCAATAGCTAGACAGAGGTTAATATGTGACCGCCATGAGTTTGGAAGAAAATTTGAACTAAGGGTTATAATTATTATGTTGGCTTTAGTACAAGATTTAATGTCTATGTAACCTGAATATGATTGAAATTGGGTCTGGGTTTATCTACTCTACTTGCAATTCAATCTATCAAATCTCATTTTTCTATAATGTAATCTAGAAATTATAATTATTTATCAAGTTTAGGCTGTACATATTATTTTTTTTTCATGCCATTTGTTTACTGTCAGAAATAAAAATTGAAACCCCATGTTTTAGTTTTTAAAAAGTGAGACAGCATTTACCGAAATCTCTTGGTTGGATGTTTGTTTATGTAACCAGTAAATGTTTTTCTTAGGTGGCTATGAATCTCCTTCTCAACCCGCTGTTTTGTCAGGTTAGTTCCCCATCATCACTTCATCATCATCATTTAGTCATTTACTATTTCATTTGCATGTAAATTTTCTTAAGCAGGGCTGCACGATACCATTTAATTCTATGTTGAATACCTTTTCTGTGAATGCAACCCAGCTTCTTTAATAGTTACAAAAATTGCTAGATTATATAATATACCGATTTTATATTTATATTAAAATTGATGCAATGTCAACATACAGTGTTATAGTTATTAAAAATAATTCTAATACATATTTATAATTATAGAATAATCCATTTCCCTACAAACAAGAAAAATGTCATTTGTACTTTATAAGTAGTAAAATCTTTATTTGATAGCTATTTGTTTACTTATTGTTTCAGAAAATATTTAGGTAGTTAGGTCTGGAAAATTAACATAATAAATAAGTTTAAAATTTCAATATGTTCCAGGATTAATTTTTTTTAAATGCTTTCAATTTCACTTCTATAAAACATTCATATAATTTCTAATCATTAAAATGGACTTGGTAATAATAATTATAACAATAATAATCATAAAAATATTATTATTGTAACATGATACTATAATTGAGGCTATAATAATTGGTTTCTAATTAATAATTAATATTAAATTAAATGAATATTCCTTGCTTTCTTAAATCCTGAGTCTGAAAAACATTTCTTCAACTATTTAAAAATTATGGAGTCATACTTAATTAATGTATCATTATCCAAAAACAATTGATTGAAGTAAAAGAGATCAAGTTTCATTTTCTTGAACATCTAGTTTGTTGGAATGCCCGTTTTTCAACTAAATTTTTACAATGAATACTTTAACTAACTGATCTGAACTAAAATTTCTGGTAAAATATTTGATGTGCATTTGTTTTTCTAATGTGTCTAAGATTGATGTGACAGCCTGATTTTTGTCTAATCTAAATGCAATAAAAAAGGTGTAATTTTACTTTAGATGTATCCACATTGACAAGTAAACTATTTCCTTGTTGTGAGTTAATTTATGATCATCATGTTAATATATAATGAACTATATTTAGATGAGTCTGAATGACCTAAACCAGAAATATATTCCCTTAACTTGGGATCAATGTTAAAAATTTAATTTAATTTAATATAATCATATTGTATATATAAACAGTACCACAAGTATCTACTGACATGCATTAAACGGTTTTATTCATTTAAATTGTTTATTCTGAAGTATATATTAAAAAAATATAGAATTATGTCATTTTTTTTTAACTTTATTGAATTATTACAATCTGCCACTTTTGGGCAATAAGTAATAGTGCTATGTAGGTCTACAACCATTCCATAAAAACAAAACAAAAATAAAATAAATAAATGTAATAAAAATATATACATGCGGAAAAATATACACATGCAGTATAAAAAAACAAAATACTACATAAATTAATACCATAATTACACTTTTTACAATTTGCCTGGAGTCCCCGTACTAAGCTTCTTCCCCAGGAATGAGGGCAAGGAGGAGTCCGTTAGGCCCCTGCCCCCAAAATTATCTAATGTTTATATCATTTATTTAATATTTATATATTTAAATAAAGGATTCTTACTTTTGCTATCAAATTCTAAATTTAAATTCACAACTTCTTTTTCTACATAACAGGGTGTTATCCCAATCATTAGAAAGCACATCTTATTTTGTGATGTTGCTATAATATTAATGCAGATATATAAATAAAACTCATATTTATCATTCTTATTGTATCTTAAAAAAAAATAAATAATAACAATGTATGTTAAGCCTCTGTAACAATGTGAATCTGTGACATAAAAAGGAAACCAGTTGTTAGCATATCGGTTTTTTTGTTGTTTTGTTTTTTGAAAATACAATAAGATATGGTAAATATGAATTTTATGGACTGAAGAATTAGTATAACAACAGAAAAAACAAAACATATTTCCTGTTATTGAGGGATTCCTACATTTTAGGAAATTTCCCCAATCATCATTAAAGAAAAAAATAAAAATGTTGTAGACGTCAAAAATGAAATTGATAATTGAGAGAATTGATTCTTGATTCTTAATTCAAGTACTTAACTAATAAAAACATTTACACATTGTTTTTTTGACTTTTAAATGAATTATAAAGAGATTCAGTTGGTTTCTATATGAATTATAATTTTTGTTTTTACAAAATAAGATGGTTTCCTAATGACGGGATAACATCCCAAAATGTAACAAAAGTATTTATGAAAGTAAATTTATAAATTGACAGCAAAAGTTAGAATTCTTTATTCAAATATTTAACTATTAATTATATCATTGTTTTTTGGACACATTGTTTTACTTTACATATATTACTACTTTACATTTAGAGAGTACTAAATAAATGTTGGCCAATTTCATGTTGAAAGAAAAAAAACAAGCAACATTTGTCTGAATGTGTAGTGTTATCAAGTCAACTACTTAAAAAATAAATGGAATTAATACTTCTACAGAGACTAATTTTTCAAGCAGTAAATATTTGTGGAAATTAATTCAAATATTTTGAGTAATAATAGGTTTTATACATCTATATGTTTTTTGTGTATTGTATAAATATACAATAAGATATATATATATATATATATATAGGATAGAATACAATAAAAAATACATAATATATATATATATATATATATATATATATATGGATGTATTGTATGTATGTATTACTTAAATATTTTTTCTGTTTAAGATAAAATGCTGAAATAAATTACCTTAGGAAGAAGTTGGGTAAAAAAATATATATATCCACGTAATGGAAATAGTTTCAAAATATATTCCTTTCGACACCAAAACAATAATAGTAAAAATTATAAATTTAATATTTCTTCTGGTTTTAAAAATCAAACACCATTCATTATTGTTGATAAAAATATTTCAACATCAAATGACGTGCAAACATCCTCATCAATTTGATCAAAATAAAAAAATTGTATATGGTTCAATTCAAAGCTTTTATTTCTTCTCTCTTAGCATTTTATCTTAAACTATAAAATATTTAAGTAATACATATATACATCCATGCACACAAGAAAAAATTATTGATACTTATTATTTTATTTTATTATTTTTAATCAAAATATTTGCATTAATCCTCAACTATATAATAATGAACTTAAATGCATTTCTCAAAAAAGATGTTTGAAAAAATGTTTTCTTTCAGTAACAATAAATCAGATAATAAATAAGACTGTGAAAACAGTTGTGATCATTTTTTTTGTTACTTGTTTTTCAGCTGATCCTGATTTTCGAGATCTAGGAGTTAGGTCAATAAATGGAAACGCCCAAACTGCATCCTCCTCTGTCCTGGTTATCATTCTTGCATTTCTTGGATTTATCAAGATATAAAGCTTCAAGGAGGTAAATATGAATTTCAAACAATTAATCATAATTAATTTAACTGTTATTAACCTACTTTAGCCATGCAAGCTGAATCGGAGCCTTATGACTCTCACATCAGAAATGGCATTAATATGAATCTTACCAACTGGAGTTTTGGAAATACAATTTTTTTTTTAATAGCTATTTGCCTGATGTAAAATATCTACTTAGGATTAAGAGTTTAGGAGTTGATTGGTAAAAAAACATAAATAAATTTTTCTTTTCTTCCATTACTGAGTGCTAGGAGGGACCTAGGCCATCGCTAGACTTTATCAATAATAATCAGCTAGAGCAGCTCTTCACTGCCTGTTACCAATCTGGCTCAGATCCTCCATTTATACTACTTCACTAGACCTGTGTTGTCAATTTCCATTCTGCATATCTTCTTCATTTGCTAGTGGAACAAGAGGATATAACTGTACTTAGCCTGATCAAACATACCCAACCATCCAATTATTTTCTGAGCATGGATGATGCTTACCCTCAACTGCACGACTTCAGGCTGATATCAGAACTTCATTACCTGTTTACTGAAGGGCTATTATTTATACACATACACACACACACACACACATATATATGTATATATATATATATATATATATATATATATATATATATATATATATATATATATATATATATATATAGACTCATATTTCTCTTCTAGGCTCATATTTCGGTTAATTAATCAAAGAGCCAAAGTATTTAAATTATTTATTCCCTGACCATTTTTATTTGGTTTGCTTTTACTGCTTTTCATGTAATCAGTATATGTATATTCATTAATTTGTAGCGAGAATCAAACAAGTTTTTATCCTCTTAATTAAAAAATTTGTCTACGTTGATTTAATTCAGGGAATTAACTGTTCTAATAGATTTATTGTTTTTCAGATTTTATTTTGGAGCATGGCAGATTCCTTCTATATGTTTCCTGTTACATCAAGGTGCTCCACAACTAAGACTGAAGCTCAGATTCATGTTGCTTTTCTCTCTCTACAGAAAAAAACAAAAAAATCTATATTCTTTATGCCATCTTTTTCTTACTATAGTTCACAAACTATCTATCGAAAAACTGTAAATGTATTAACTTGCAAACAATTTCTAAAACTGGCATTAAAATTGAATTGGGCATTTTAAGAAGTATGTAAATGTATATAGGATGATACTAAAAATAAAAAGTAATAATAATTTTTTTAAAAACTTGCTTTATTTGACTTATTGTTAGCTTAGATTTAGAAGTGAAGGGCAGGTAAGAATTAGTGGGGACTTTCTGTACCAGCAAAGGATCCCTATATTTTTGTTAACTCCAAAATATATAATTTCTTCTCATTTCATTTAATGTTTATTTATATGCATATTTCATTCAATTAATTTTAAGTGAAATGTGTGATTGCTGTAATAAAGCTCTATGTAAATAGCATTTTCCTATGGTGAACACATTAGTCAAGTTTGCCTGTTAATTGTAGGTAATTTTTAAGGTTTTGTGAGAAGATATTAATTTTATAAAAATATGAAATATCTTCAGATAGATTATTTCCCTCCCTTGATATATTTCCTATTTTGTATCTTTGTTTTGTCATCTTCATTTAAAAAATATAAATAATTACAATGTTAATCTTATCAATTCCTGATGTGATTAAACATTATTTGATAATTCTATTATTCAATTTTCTGACATTCCTACAATGGTGAGATGATTAAATACTCTAAGACCTGGTTAACTTCCATTGAACATTCCATTGTAACAAACAATGTAAAAATGAACCCACAAGAAAGCATTTTTCTTCAATCCGTATCCAATATTATTAAATTAATTTAATCGCACACCCTACATAACCATGGGATACGATTACATTTTAAAACATAAATGTGATTCATAAGTACTAAAAGAATATATATGTATAAATATACAACTGCTAGATATTTCATAATATGTAGCAGTTTATGTCATAATTTATAATGTTTAAGTGTAAATAAGTAATTTTATATCCATCATTATACCTTAAGGATTATATAGAGATAAAACAAACCAAAAACTATATTTTTAAGAGAAAAATATGTTTTAACTACCCTAATGTTAAATATTGTAAAATTTTATTTGCGCCTATTTCTGATAAAAAATAAATAGTATGTCATTGTGTATAGGATTCATGAGATATTTTATGCTTTGTGTGTTCTTCTTTAAAAAAAATACTTTGCAAGCCGAGCTTCAGATCTATTGTAAGTTTTGATGTCTATTTGATAAATGTAATGTGTGTTAAGTATATTGTTAAATACAATATTAGATGTGGTCAATAGTAAATATTTTCCATCTGATGCATTAAATGTACACTTATTTATATGTGATTTATTTTGTAAATGTATGAAGACTAATAAAGTACATGTCTATTAGATATCCCATAACTACTCTATAAAATCCCTTTTTTCATTCTCATTCATAGCTTAAATCAGTGCAACAAAAATTATTAAATAATATTCAACAGTGCTCTTAAATCGGTGGCTCTATGCAAAACTAAGCATATGCTGAGTTAGGGATAATATCACATCATTGTTATTATGTTATTAGATATTGATAATTGTTTGATTTTATTGTTTTTACTATTTTGTAATTGCTTTCATTTAAATGATCAGTCAAGATTTCGCAACAGAATCAGTATTTTAAAATTGCCTGACTAAAGTCAAAAGAATAATGTCATAGGAATTGAAATGTCTTCATGAAAAGTCATACTAACAGAAGTTAACCAAGATATAGCAACTTTCATGGAATATTTTTACTGGATCAATGGATTTCAAAAATAGAAATATTTACATATTTCATATAAAAATTAATTGTGACTAAAAATTGTAGCTATTTGTAAGTTGGAACATTGTTGGAATGGACTTACATGATAGTTTTTACTTACTACTTGAAGAGTATGTGCCTTGCCATATAATTTCTTTCTCAGAAGCAATTTAACTGATTTTTGATTTGGTTGAACATTTTTCTCAGATAAGAAATCAGGCTTATTTGTTGGTTGTGATTAGAACTACTTCAATTTTCAGGTGGATTTTATTGAAGAAAAAACATGCTTTTTGCCAATCTAAAAACCAAAAGAAATAACTGATGCTTTGTCAAAACTGTTACTGGTAACTAATATAATCAAAATGAAGGTTTAGAGTTCTGTTTTATTTTTACTTGATTAAAATGTTTTTATGTTTGCTATTATTTGGTGCATCTGAGACATAATACTTGATTTTATATGTTATTCATATAACTGGTAGCCAATTACAGAGCCTATTGGATGTTCAAATATTATTTGGCAATCTCTGTCTCTGAAGTCATCAATTTTGGATCTTCTAATCGCAGATTTACATTATTTACTAACAAAATTTATGATGCTACGAATGAGTGATTTTCAAATTTCCTTGGTGTATACTATTTTTCTATACTCTAAATCTCGTGACTTGTAGAATTGTATGATCTGTAAGATGCATGAACCAATCTAAAGGTACATAGTTAGGAATAGCATCTATATTGATAATTAAATCACTGTGTGTCAATCATTATTATTATTAGAATGTGAAAGACGTGTTAAGCTTTGTCCAAAGCATATAAATCAATGTATAGATTAATAATATTAATTGAAAAACAATTGGACTCATAAAAATTTTCGTTTCCATCCCGATTTTAATTTTACTATATTAATTAATTTACAGTCTTCTTAATATTATATTATATATACAAGGCATGAAAAAACTATATATATTTACTTTATTATCAACCTTGTTGAACTTTTGGGTATATACCAGTATAATAACAGACTTTCTTTAGTCTTACATACTAAATACTATATACTACATACTAAAACTACATACTAATGTAACAATACATACTGAAATCGGAAAATAAAAATACATTTTTATCAGATTTTATACACTTAATTTACAGCCTAAACATAAAAAATATTGAGTTATCTATATTTTTTTTAATTAAAAAATTTCCAGGAAGGCATTCAACTAAACACAAAATGCGAACATGATGGAAAAATTGCGAATGACTTTTTGAAAATATGTAAAGTAAATTTTATCCTGAACTTTCCATTTTTGCTTAGATAAATTGTTCATAGACTCAGATGACGTCATACATTGCTTGGGTCTTTAAAATGCTCATATGCCATATGTATGACGTCAATGACGATGAATGGTAAAGAAAACAAAAACTCTCTTTTTTTGGGAAAGGGTTGGGAGGAAGGAAATTAAAAGCTATTTGAGAGTGAATTCACTATTCCCAGAGTGAACCATTTGAGAAAGAACAAACCAGTTTTGTGGTAATCTATGTGGCATGAAATCATTCCCTTATATAGATATGAAAAAATGGGTATACAAATAAACAAAGCCAAGACCATGCACATGTGCAGCATAAGAAGGAACAGACAGAGGAGGATATAATATCAGGCAGGACATGCCGTCAGCAATTGCTGTTAATATGCGATACATAAGGCTTAGAACTAAGGAAATCTCAAGAAGCTCCAAGCTCCCATTCCATAAAACCATCATCAGACTAGTAACGATTTACAGTAGTGAAGGTTGGGTCCTGATAAGAGAAGTAGAAAGAATGGTGAACATCTGGGAAAGTAAGCTACTGTGGCGGATACGTGGACCAATTCGATGAACAGAGAGTAAGGAGAATTCGTAAAAACGCAGAACTCCGACAACTTTATGGAGAACCAAAGTTGGTGGCCTTTATGAAAAGAGGGCGTTTAAGGTGGTTAGGTCCATGTGGTGAGGATGTCGGAAGCGAAGATGCCTAGAAGACTCTTGTATTGAAAGCTCGGAAGACTCAAAGGACGGTCCCGTACTAGAAGGCTGTATGAGGTGGAGGCCAATCTTCGCCAGCTTGGAGTCAATGGAAAAGACGATCTATGGACCGCAGTGATTGGTAGACAGTGGTGGATGAGGTCCAAGTCCTTGTAGGACGGCAGCGCCAGGGAGTAGTAGTAGTATATTGATTGATCAGCGAGGGGAATTTTTATATGTTTTATTTAAAAAAACAGAACTTAAGAATTTGATCAGATGATGTTTTGTCTGAAAAGTAGATACATGGAAATTGTGTGAAGCCATCCAGAAAAGATAAAGACAACGCGGGGCGATGTATTAACCGTAAAAGCATCTATCTGAGACAAAACACCAATTTGTTTAGCTCTTCTTAATTTGTCCTCTTTGGAGGTTACACGATGGTCATCAGTTTGTCTATGTTTCTGAAGTAATTTAAAGGTGGTACATTGACTGCCGCGTGATCCGTTAAATGTCCATGTCATTTTTTAAATTAATAATAAACCAAAATCTGTCTACTCTAATAGAATATTCGTTAACGCTTTAACTCCTCAATTGTTAAAGAGGAGATTTTTACTGTTTGAGCGATTTTTAATATTACAATTTTCAAAACTTTCTAATATAGGATTTTTATAAAAAGCCTCTTGAAGTTTATAAACAGATACCACTTGGAACTTTTGTTCTAATAATCAGCACTACCAGTGAGTTATTGTTTGTATATTCATTTAACGTCACTTTAAGCTGCTATGGCTAAGCGGACGTTGCTTCAGAGGGAGTCCTAAATTTCACCTGTCTATTTATAATAAGAACATGGATCTTTAACGAGTATCTGGCATCTTACAGACTCGGGACCCACATTTTACGTCATTTCCGAAGAACGGAATAACCAAGGATTTTTTCCTCCCTTTAAAAAGGGCCACCTGCCGGGCTGCAGTAGCTAATAAGTTATAATTTAGTAAAATTTTGTGCTAAACAAATTATCATATATTCATTTAAGTAATAAATATTTGAAAGTGTGTATATTCAACGAATCGCCAATATAGTTCAATCGTTCAGGTTCATTTTCCCCCTACACCTTTGGAATGAAGGTCTTTACTTATGTATGCCGGTGGAAGGAGACTGATGTCGGGAGAGAAGAGCCTTGCCAAATCCGAAACTCCGTTTTAAGATCAGGAAGGATACGTTTTTCCCGAACGCTTCTTGACAAACTGTCGAATACATTTCCATTGAATCACAATCAACTTCGGCTTCCTCATTCTCACCTGAGACACACTCCTCCTGATCGTATCCGCTCCTTTTCCCCGAATTGAAGAAAATGGAAAATAAAAGAGATGTTAAAAAAGAAGCGAAACCTCACCCGCAATCAGGAGGACATTCATATTCTGGAAGGGGGGAAGGCTATATGCGGCCCTCGATTGCACGCCTATCGTATAAATTACTGAGCAATTGATGGAGGTAGGAATAAATGACCACGTTTTCAATCTTTTATTTCTCTTCTATTGGATATCATTCATACCTCCAATTAAAAAAATATTTAGATTTATTGCATGAATATGTGATATAAATATATAATTCTTTATGATAGAAATAAAATAAGGAAAAAAAGTCATTTAATTATAAAAAGAAATTAAAAGCCATTAAAATTTAATTATGCCAATATTTATAATAATAATAAAGTCTTTATTTATTCTGGGACAAGTCCCTTTAGAATAACAATGAAAGTATTAATAAATATACTATTATGTATTAGAGTATAATGTAATTACAATTATTTAATTAACATATTTAATTAACAAATGGGAAACAATTAATGAATACAAAATCGCGAATTACCTCCGATGTCAATATTTAAGGAATACAAAAAAAACAGAGTACGAGATAATAAGATAAAAATATTTATGTAGGGAGAGACAATTGATAGGTACGTATGTATCCAAGTTATAATGTCATGTAGAAAAAAAAAAAAAAAGCAAATGATAAAAGAAAAATAGAAACAATATCAACTAAGATAAACTGTTTTTAAAAATATCTAACTGGAGGAGTGAACCGTTAATAATATAAATAAAACGCACTTATATATAAATAAAAACACATCATTCATTCTTCAAATAGAAAGTTTTAATCTGAAAACTGATTTTATTATTTCAGATTTTTTGGGAATTGTAAGGATATTAGGCGGTTGAGTATACGGGATTTGAAGGTTGAAAGGTTATTGGAACGACGAATGGAAGAAGGTATAGAGTTCCAAAAGGACGCAGATCGGATAAGGAAAGCTCTGCCAAAAGCTGTTGTTCGGTGGGATGCTGTATATAGGTCTGAGAGCCGAGAACGGGTGTCACAGGAGTGAACCGAGATTTTGAATTGAAGGAGATCGGAAATGTATGATGGCCGGCAGGATTGAATAACTTGGTAAAGAAAGGAAGCAAGGAAGTACTTACGGAGATAGGAAGGGTAAAGCCACTTCAACTCTTCGTAATATCGGGTGATACGGGCGTCCCTCGGGATCCCAAAGATGAAACGACCAGGTATCCGAAAATTGGGTGTGATAGGTAGGAATGGGTAGGGAACGATGTAAAGATTGAGCAAAAATATTAGGTTTGTGAATAAGGATTTATTGCTGGAATTTGAAAGCATATTAATGTCACCAGATATAATTATATTGGAGTAGATAGAGACCAGCTGGAAAAGGGAGGATTCGAAGAGTTTGTCGAATGGAACATGAGTAGGTCGCTACTCTACGGCATATAGAAGAGGAGATGATAAAGTTGAGATATCAACAAATATGTATTCTCGGTGAGTACAGCTAGGAGTAGGAGATTGGTTTTAGCTTCAAGACGTACGAAGATATAGAATCCAACGCCCCCTCCCCTGCGGTCAGATCTACTATAGCCTTTGAGAGAATAGTTAGGAAGGGATACTTGGAAGGAAGGAAAGGAAGGTTTGAGTTATTGTGTTTTAAAATATGCAAGTTAAGTATTTTAAATAAAAAGGTTAATAAAAAGGTTTAACTGTTTTGTTTAACTGTTTAATTAATAATAAATAGTATAAGCATGTACAAAATAAACAGGTATGGTAAAACAAAACCTAAATTTTTTATTATTGATATTTTTTTCCCAATAGCATTACTGTTATAAATGAGTTTGTTGTGTTTGGGCCGAAAGTGATTATTTTGTTTTCCTTAATTAAATTGTAAACTAAATTCTGTGTAGAATTTACATGAAAACATAAGCAGGTTAAGAATGTATTCAAAATATATGTACTTGTTTAACTATGTTGGTATATTTTTAAAACAAAAGTAGGTTAAGGAAAGCTCTTTGTTCTCTAGCTAGAACCAGGGAACAATGGCAGTCAGCTTCGCTCCCCTACGCTGAAATGTACGAGTATTGTATATAAGGCGCAAAGGTGATGCGCAAGATGAAAAAGACGTAAAACTGAACATTTATGAATTTTTGTAATTACTATTATTAATTTTTTTTTGTCTTAAGCCTTGCCGCCATTAATTATGTTGTGTCTGGGCCATAAGTAATTATTTGTATTTCTTAATAAACTTTGGAAACTAGTGGTTATTAAGATGGATATGCATTTAATAGAAACAAAACAAAAAGAAAAGCAAATATTTCATTTGTTTAGAAAATTATAGCTCCAGATATTAGTTAATGATTAATTCTTTAGACAGAGTAGGTGAATTGAACCGGTGTTGGAAAAGTACTTTTCGATGTTTTAAAAAAACTTTTTTCTAGATGAATTATGAAATTATTTATTTACAATTTATAAAAAAAATAACAATTTCGACGAATTTCGCTAACAAAGCGCTAATACCTTCATCTACTTGTAAATTATAACATTAAACAGTTAATTAAAAATAATGAATACATTAAAACTTTATTAAAAAAATTAAAACTTTTTTTTAGTTTTTTATCTATTGTACCTGAAAAAATGTCAAAACTTTGAGAAGGTTCAGTACTAACGATAGTTTACGCAATTAATGTTTATTGATAAGTATCATTAATAAGTACATGTATAAACGCTATCGGATATTGTGGTTTTACAGCAATGCATGAGCCTTGTAATGGAGGCGTGATCCAAAACAGTAAGATGAATTAGATACGCTGATATTCCTAATATTTATTATAAAGGGCTTCAATAGTCAATTAGTACCTTTGGGTATGAGATGAACAAATAATTAATCTATTCATAATTTGTGTTCCACTGAAAATTATTATTCTTGATCATAATGGTAAAGCTATTTTAAAGAAAAACGGTTAGTGTGAAATTGTAGCGGATTTTGTGAAGATTAATCCGAGTGGAGGTCCAAAAAATTCCTTAAATAGTGAACAATTATTAATTCCTTTATAATTAAATCCTTTCATCCGAGAAAATAACTACTATCGTTCCTCATCCCTCACAACTTTATTATCCCTTCTTCTATTGACGCTGAAAGCCTTTACATTAACATTCCATTCGACAAAGTCCTTTCTACAATAAGGCAAAAATGGAACATACCTTTAATCCCTTGAACATAGTTGTGAATCTGGATGCCTTTCCCTCCAGTGTAAAGTTTTTAATCAGTTTTCCGGTCATACCATTCGAAATGTCCTTAACCTTAACATTTCCTTAATGACATTCTTGATTCAATTATACCTTAATTTCCCTAAGATATCATTATCTTGACGACCTTCTTCTTATTCACAAACTCAATAGTAACCCTTAAATTTTGTCTTCCTTTAAATCTTATCATCTTTGTCGGGAGACGATAAAAAATATTTGTTCACCCCATACCCAAAGGTACTAACTACTTTACTATTGACGCCTTTTATAATAAATATTAGAAATATCAGCTTATCTAATTAGTCTTACTGTTTTGGATAACGCCTCCATTACAAGGCTCATGCATTGCAGTGAAACCACGATATCCGATAGCGTTTATACATATACTTATTAATTATAAATGGATTTCACAGTTGAAAATGAAATTAACCATTGTTTTCCCTTTATTGACCGCTTTATTCCGGTGGCTCTTTATCTTAATGCTGGTCCACCAAACCTATTTATTCAGACAGATTTCTTGGATATTTTTATGTTGCCAAGAACTTAATCCGTCGATGTATTTCCTTATCCGATCACCAATACCATTAAACCAACATTTAACCCTTCAACATACCTACTTTCCTTTGAACTTCCCATTCAAAAACTTCTGTCAATCCTTTGCAACCTGCTTCGATCTCATTATTTTACAGACTTCCATATATCCCTAACCTATGAGATAATTTAGGAAATTACCTACAATCTACAATGAACTGCAATCTACAATTCCCAACTTAAGTATTGGGTTGAAATCCCTTAATAAATTTTCTTACCTTTTCACCAACATAAAAAGGTCTTGTACCTCTTAGAAACATCTCTGATAAAGTATTCTGGATTTCTTGCTGTGCTCTTAATTGTATTTCCTCCTAAATTCAAAAAAACTCCATTTCCACTCAAACCCTCGAGTTTCAAACTTAGCTTACTCTTCAATTCCTGATAATCCTCCGAGGCGTCTGAAAAGAAGATGACCACGTGACCTTCTTAGCTGAACATGCGATTTGAGTACTACCAGTGGGTAGTTTCTCTACTTGTCATTATGTATTACTCAGCCAATTTCCCATTTTATACTAACCGTTTTTCTTTAAAATAGCCAATTTCCCAAGTTATATTACTGTAATATAGTTGTAAATATCAATAAATAAATAATAAAAAAAAAAAAATTCAAGAAAACAACCTCAAGTCAAGTATTTCTCAACTATAATTAATTTATAAATTATATTTCATTTATTTTTATTTGATGGTTATTATTTAAATATTTTTATTTTAAAGAGAAAAGATTTGTCCTGGCTGGGATTCGAACCCTGGTCTTCCGCATCCGGGTTCGAATCCCGGCCAGGACAAACCTTTTTTCTTCAAAATAAAAATATTTATATAACTAATTTAGATTTATCTCATTTTTTAAGCATATTCAAATTATTTTGTATACTTTATTTTATTTATTTTTATATTTGCATTAGTTGTTTATAACTATTTATTGTTAATTTATATGCATATTCATGACTCTTTCTTACTGTTTTTAAATTTAATTACCACACTTCTACCTTCTTCTTCATACTTTGTTCCTTCTTAGTTTTCGCTTAATCATTTTCCCCACTCCCTTAATTGTGACTACTAAAAAAGGATGCTAAGTGCATTTTTATTATTTATAATTCCAAGTTTTATTACATCTTTTTCTGTGATTCTTTTGCGTCTAATTAGTGGGTTTCTTTTTCTTCCAACCTCCTTGGAAAGAAGCAACATTCTTAAAAGCTAAAAGCAAGTATTTACAATTTAAATATACAAATATAAATCTCTTTTCTAATAATATCTGACACATTAAAGGTTTTGATTAGTACTTTCAGAATAATAACATAATTAATGTAAATTAAATTTGCTACAATTTGAATCCAATTGCGACTCTGTAGCACTAATAAATGCTGAGTTCCATGCCTTTTAAAATTGGACAATTTTTCCAAAAAATCAAAATTGTTAGTTTTGACCTACTTTCATGAGGAACACCTACCGAAGGAGTGATTCTACGATGAAAGTTATAGGGAATGGTGCTGTATTTAATTTAATTAGCTTTAATTTAAGCACAGACTGAGGCCTTTAGGTCTAATAGATTCTGAATTACGCCCCTTGGTCATTATGTCCTAATAGTCCAAATATAGGCCAGCGGCCATGTGTTTGAGGGTTGCAGACTATCGAAGAGAGTTATATTTTTGATATGTTGTAAGAGCATGTATGAGTAGTGTAAATCCAAGTTTGCAACCGAAAAAACGGATGGGAAAACTTTTGGTGGGCAAAAAACCTAAAAATTTTCGGAGTTATTACAGTTTTTGGCCTGTATCCTATAATCGGTTCATTTTTGAAAAAAAAAAACCTTTCAAATGAGCAACCATTTCAAATTTTCTACAATTTGAATCCAATCGCAGATCTGTAGGTTTAACAGATTCTGAGATACGCCCCTTTGAATTTAGAACTTTTTTCCAAAAAGTCCAAATTTACATTTTGGCCGACTTTTGTGAAAAACACCAGCCGAAAGAGTGATTCTATGATACACTTTAAGGTAGTAAATTTAATTAGCTTTAATTTAAGCACAGACCAAGGCCTGTAGGTGCAACAAATTCTGAGGTAAGCTTTTTTGAAAATTTGTCAGTTTTTCCAAAAAGGCAAAATTTAAAGTGATGTATTTACACTACTCAGACATGTCCTTATAACATATCAAAAATGCATCTCTCTTCAATTTTTCGCGATATTTTTAAATAAAATATAAATGTTTTAGAATCCAGAATCCATTTCCACATCAACCAGATGATAATAAATTACTGTAATATAATTTTTTTTATCTTCATGAGCAGAAATAGTAGCATTTTTAGGTTCGTAATACTTATAAATATACAAAAATAACATTTTTTTTTAAGATAAATTATTCCTTATTCGTTTATTATATTCTGCTAAGCAACATAGGTTTTAGATATTATTTAACTCTTGCAAATGTTTTTTTACATCAAGCGCTTAAATTGGAAATTTTGAGGCTTAATCATTCAAAACTAGTTGAATGGAAAAAAAAAAAATTAATCATAGTGGGCTATGTCAAATTTTGAGCTAGACACTTCAATCAAAAGACTTATTTTCTTTAAAGCGAAATCTAGAAATGAACCATTCAAATATTTAAAGTTGTAAGCATATTCAACTTTATCCCAGGACTGTTCATCAAATGTATCCAAAAAAGAATTGTTCCAAAATTCCCATGCATGAGTTAATGAATTTGTCTGCATAAGAATTGTGTACCAAGTCAGTGCAGATCCTTCCAAAAATAACCTTAGAGCCTCAGCATATTTATTTCCTTTCAATCCTTGGGATCTACATCTAATGAGTATGTGTACCCAGAATTAGGGGAAGAAGAGGACGAATGAAAGGAAATTATAAGTGATTTTTTTTTTTGTTTTAAAAACTAGCAATAAAATAACTATTTTTTCTTTAAGCATCCTGTGTATGTTATTTTATTTTCTATTATTTTCTTTTATAAAAGTATAAAAAATATGGCATACAAATAAATTTTTGAAAAACGAAAAACATTATTTAATGTATACCTAATTTTTCTAAACTCTGAAAATTATTTAATCACTTGGCTTTCAGAGGTCAATCACGTTAACATTAATCACTTAGCCCGTTTCACACAAAAACCATTAATGTAATACGGGCTAAGAGTTCGATTTTTTTGGAACGATTAGTATTAAATATTAGAATATTGGCAAGAATTTAAACATACCTTACTAACATAAATAGAAATGTACTATCAAAAGTTTAAACCCCACAAATTTGAATTTTTTTAACGAGGCTATGGTTAATCGGGAAAAAAGCCTAGTCGACCTGCGGGCTTAGGTTATTATGCTAACCACTACAGTACAGGCGACTCATAGCAGAAATAAATAAAAACATTAAGCAATATTATAAGACACATAGCCATGGCGGCTACCAGGGGCACCTTCTAACTTCATTGTTATCACAATATTATTTATGTTGTTTAATTATGCTTATTTTAAACTCACTTCCTTCCTTTCTTCTAATAATAGAAAATAGTTTTAGACAAGTATTTTGTATTTCACAATATAAGTTTGCTCCCGATTTCCTATCCATGGGCCTCTTTCTCGTCATATCTCTTTCACCCTACTTGTCTAGGGCGACGTTGAACAGAATATTATTCAGAGAGTCCATCACCTTGTCTCACACCTTTTTTGAATGTCGAAGGATTCTGAAATTTCTCCCATAAATTTCACTTTAGATTTTGTGGCAGTTAGTGTTTGTTTTATGAGTTCTAGGGTTTTGGGATTTAGTCCTCTCTCTTCTAGAATTTGGAATAGTGAGGGTCTGTCTATCGAATCATATGCCTTTTTGAAATCTACAAATGTGCATACTGTCGGCTTTTGTCTGAGGGTTCGTAGTTTTAGGTATGGTTTTGAGGTTGAAAATTTGTTCTGGACATGACCTATTGGGTCTGAATCCTGCTTGAAATTCTGATAATTATTTAGTTTTATTAGTATTGTAAGATTTATTTATCGAGTTCAAAATATAATAAATAAGCTATATAGTTGTTTCCCCTTGGAACGGCCATTAAAAATCCTGTAACGCCTCTGAATGAAAGAAGATCAGAACGCTATTAGCGCATTGTATTCAAATGAGGTCGGTAAAACAGAACCGTTGTGAGAAAGTGTTAATTGAGGGTATTATACAAGCGATTGTACCCTAGGGATAGTTTGTATTCAGGGATCGAAATTTTGAACGTAATTAGTGGTAATAAAGAATATCAATTCTACTATGTGATAAATTAGAAGTACACCTTCAAGGTTGTGATCACGATTACCGTTATTTGGCGTATAACTTAAAACAAAACAAAAATAATGCTGATAACAATGTGATTGAAAGTGGCACACAAAAGGCTCATGGTATTTATATATAAATGGATGATTCATTTTTCAGATATAGTTAGCATTTAAGGTCGCTTTATCATATGTTGTCGAAAATTGCTTACTAATGTTACTAATGTTTTTGTTTTTTTTATTATTTATTTATTGATATTTACAACTATATTACAGTAATATAACAAGTAAATTGGCTGAGTGATACATAATGACATGATATAATGATAAGTAGAGAAACTACCCACTGGTAGTACTCAAATCGCATGTTCAACTAAGAAGGTCACGTAGCCATCTTCTTCTCAGACACCTGGGAGGATTATCGGGAATTGAAGAGGAAGCTAGGTTTGAAACTAGAGGGTTTGAGTGGAAATGAAGTTTGTTATGAAAGGATAGATAGCGGGTTCCATGCTGTTGCCAAATCAGCAACAAATGGGACATTAAGGTCGTTATGGATGACTATATTCTTAACAAAATAAGGAGCGTTGAGGATTTTACGAAGGATTTTGGATTGTAGGGATTGGATACGAGAAGAATTCGATGGCTTAGTGGAGCCCCAAAGCTCTACTCCGTAAGTCCAAATAGGTCGTATGATGGTCATGTAGATGAGTGTTTTGTAATTAATTGGGAGCTTAGAGCGTTTGTCTAGTAAGTGTTGAAGTAGCCTGAAACGTCGAGCAGTTTCTTGTCTTTTCAGTCTTGTATGAGGATTCCAGGTTAATCGTTTGTCGAGATGCAACCCTAAGTATCGGATCTGTTCTACAGGCACAAGTGGGATATTATTAAAGGATACGGAAGGGCAGGAAGTCATTGGTTTACGACGTAAGGTAAAAGTAATTTGATGGGATTTTTGAGAATTTATTTTAATTTTCCAGTTCTGGCACCATTCTTCAAGATCAGTGATATGGGTTTGGAGGCTTTGGGATACAATAACTGGATTGGTATTGACTGGTAATACACATGTATCATCAGCATATGTGGTAAGGGTAGTATTAGGACGAGTTGGGATGTCAGCTGTATAAACTGTATAAAGGATTGGGCCAAGGATACTACCTTGAGGAACACCAGCAGATTGGGAAAAGAGGGATGAATAGACATTATAATGGTTTACTTGGAAAGTTCTATTTGTGAGATAGGATTGAAGGACGAGAAAGTAGGTAGGCGGTAGAAATTTAATAATCCCGTATACCAGACTCGGTCGAAAGCCTGTTCCACGTCAAGAAAGACGCCCGAACAATATGATCCACGTTCTAATGCAGAGGAGACTACATCCACCACACGGTGACATTGCTGAATAGTGGAGTGGGATGCTCGGAATCCAAACTGGTGATCTGGAATTATGTGATTTGCATCAAGGATGGGGTACAATCGTTTGAGGATGAGTTTTTCTAGGATTTTACCCATGCAAGGTAGAAGAGCGATAGGACGGTAAGAGGAAGGGTATTCTGGGTTTTTTTTTAGGCTTGGGTATCATTTTAACAATGGATAGTTTCCAGAGGTCAGGAAAATATGTGGAGCGGAGTACAGCATTATATACATAGGTAAGGAATAGAATGGCTTTTCTAGGAAGGTGTTTTAAGACATGAATTGTGATGAGGTCGTGCCCAGGAGCTTTGCGGGAAGGTAATCTGTGTATAATGTTGGATATTTCTGTAGGATGGAATGCTTTGGGTGGAAGGGACATTTGGAGGGGAACATCTAACGCTTCTTTTATATGTTCAATGTGAGTTGGGTTAATGACATCAGGATATGGATGAAATATTTTGGAAAGGTATTGACCAAATAACTGTGATTTTTCTCCGTCAGATCTTGTCCAGTTATTTGATTCAGTAAGGAGTGGATGATTAAATTCTTTGAACTTTAGGAGTTTTTTGGTGGTCATCCATAATGTTTTGTCGGTGGTTGTAAGATTTTCAGTCCAGGTAATTAAATTTTGAATTTCTTGATTTCTGCTTTTAGTTTGTTAGTTAATTTTTTATAGATAGTTTTATCTGTTGGGTATCGAGTGCTATGCCACTTCGATCTTGCTGTGCGTTTTTTTCTTAATAAGATTCGAATATCCTGTGGCAAATAAGTATGTTGATAGTTAATAATTGTATGATTTGTGATGTTATCATGTAAACTGCTTCTGATTGAAGTTGTAAGTTTTTCTATGGCTGTATCAATGTCTTGTTTTGTCTTCAGTGAAATTTTTAAGTCCAGTTTGTCCTCCAAGTCATAACAAAAATCATCCCAGTTGACACGTCCTGTAATCAATGAGGGAGGGGAAGGCTTGGGAGCGAAACTTGAGTGTAAGAAAAGGAGGACTGGACTATGATCTGATCGCAGGTCGTCCAAGGATTCAATGTTTGCATGTGCGGGGGAAATTTGGGATGTAACAAATATGTCAAGGATGTTGGGACGTTTTTTGAGGGATGTAGGCCAACAAGTAGGATTTTTTGGGGCAAGGATAGAGTAGCTCTTTGAGGATGTGAGGGAAGATAGAATATTTCCACGGGAGTTAGATGTTCGACAACCCCATCGTTGGTGTTTAGCATTGTAGTCTCCTCCAGCAATGAAGCGCGGTCCAAATGATAGGAATATGGAATCTAAAAGGTTATGGGAAATGGAACTACCGGGAGCACAGTATACAGCTGAAAGTGTGAAATGGAATGGACGAGTCATTATGTTTACAGAGGTTGATTGGATAGCATCAGTTGGAATGGAAGGAATCAGGGAATGGGTTATATTTGTATGAATGAGAATACAAGATCCGGCATGTAAAGTGTTATCTGGGTGGTCTGATCTGTAAGTGTTGTAGTCACGTATGTAGAATAGTGAGCGGTGTGTGAAATGTGTTTCAGTCAGTAAAGCAATATCAATTTGTTTGTCATGTAGAAATATGTCAAGTTCGTCACGGTGATTATTCCATTAGCATTCCACAATAGGACAGCTAGGGGTTTTACGCTCATTGTGGACGATTAAGTGGGAATTCGGTTAGGATTCTTGACAATAGGACGATGAGCGGTTTTATGGTTTCTTGAAGATCTTTTAGGAATGATGTTAGGATTGAATTAATGTCGTTGGGGTTTTGCATTTTGATAGGATACAGATCTGGAGGTTGGGGTTGATAATTTACATAAATAGGGGGGTTGGTTGCCGGTTGAGCCTGAGGTACTGGTTCTGTTTTCAACGTGTGTTGAACTAGGGTAGGGACAGGATTCGGATGTTGTGGTGGAAGATTGACTCTTAAGTTTTGAGGGTGGAGAGATATTTGGTGACGTGGAGTTTGGACTTTAGGATTGGGACGAGCATCTCGGGGTTTAGGTTGGGAGTTTTTGGGCTTGTTATAGGAAGTCTGGGGTTTATGTTGGGAGGTTTGAGGCGCCTGACGTTAAGGCTGGTGCTGGTTCATTGTTATGCTTTCCTTTTCCGGAGGTAGAACTGTGGTGGTAGGTTGTTGTAAAATGTTCGGTGTTTTTGGCAATTCCGGGAAGATAGTGAAATTGTTAACTTCTGGTGGCTGAGGAACGTTATTTTCTTGTCTTCTCTCTTGTATTTTGTGTGCTCTCTGTCGTAATGAACTTTTATAGACCAAGCAACCTCTGTAGTTCGCCGGGTGGTCCCCACCGCAAAGAACACATTTCGCAGGCTCGTTTCTGGATTTCTGGCATGCTTCCGTTAGATGTGAGCCAGCACACTTGACGCATCTGGCTTGATGATGACAATAGGTCTTGGTGTGACCTAAGTTTTGGCACCTAGTACACTGCACTAGAGTGTTTTTCTGTCTGGGCTCCTCGAATTTTACTGTTGAGTAGACAAGTCTAGTAACTTGAAATATTTCAACGTTATTTTTAGCCGGTTCTAGATCGACAAAAAACAACGGAAGGGGATATTTTTCAGTGGGGTGCAACACTGAAGAGATGTTTCTGATGGTGTGCCCTCTTAAGACCCCCCTATATGATTTGTCTTCTTTGAGCTGGTAGCAGTGAAAATCATAGTTATTGCTATTTAGATGATTTATTAATTTTTTGTAGGATTCTTTATTAATGGTATTGATTTTGATGTCATTTACTCGAGAGTAGCATGTAAAATTTGGCTGCCCGATCAAATCCGCTACTTCTCTTCCGAAATTATAAAAATCAGTTATTTTGGTGATAAATATAGGAGGAGGTACCGGGTCATCGTATTTTTGACTTTCTTGATTGTCCTTAGGAGCTTTAACTTTGGGACCAGAGTTGCTGCTGGTTAATGCTACAAGTTGTATGACTGCAGTAGATTTACTGGGGGTTTTTGGTGGTTCAGAAGTATTATTCTGAGTGGCTGCTGGTTTTAACATAGCCGCTTTTTTTTTTTTTGTTAGGCGAGTTGCCCGCTGAGCCGGGGGCAGATTTTCTTTGTCGTTTCTGAAGCGATCGTCTTTTTAAATATTGAGAATCAGTCTCACTAATTTCGGAGAATGGAGTCCCTTCCCGTATTGTCCACACTCAACATGGTATTATTAATTTATTAAATGAAAAAAAAATAAAAAATTATCAATTATAAACTTTTGTTAACTTCAATTATCTTAATTATAATGAACATATTTATTTAATTAAATTTTAATGAAGAAAATAAAAAAAAATAAAAAAAGTTTACGTAACCGGGGTTCAATTGAAGACCGGAGAAGGTGGAGAGCCAAGCCTTGACCTTGATCTTGCTATCTATTGTAGTATTAGTCCTGTCTATTTCTATGGGATTAAGGCCACGTTGCTGCCTTTAGCAGCCGGTCACTAAATTATTTTATGTCTATAGTTTTTATTTTTATCACTCACCTCACTTATGTTGTTAATAAAACAAAGTAATGTCTATAAACTTAGTTTTGGTAAAGTTTGATGACATTATTTCAACTGATAATATGAAAATATTGTCTCAAGCACAGAACGATGTTAAAGTTACACTTCACTTGCGGCCATGACACTTGGTACTGTTACTAATGTTCAATCATATAATCCGAATATATTTCAATTATTAAAATTGTTGTTTGTCTATTCATTTAACGCCACTTTATGCTGGCTAATCGGAGGCCAAATTATTTACTATTCAGGTGTATTTTGGATAAGCATCTTCAACAAGTACCTGACATTGTACAGCCTAGGGACCGCCATTTTAGGCACCCTCTGAAGAAATGTACGGCATACCCATTTTTTATACATAAGCGGACGATGGTAGAGTGGGAGTACTACTTTTTTCCCAATGAGGCACAGTTGGGAAAGAGATCTGAAACGAGTACCTACCTGACACCGAAGAGGCTCAGCACTGTCATTTTACGTCCTCCGAGGGCCAGCATAGCTAAGGCTTTCTTATTACCTTTAAAATACTAGAGGCAGACATGCCGGTAACGTAATAATATACGACTAAAGTTTATTATTGCTCTTGGCTTCTTGGATAAATAAGACATATATTTTTACTATTGTATTAAAGTGTATTCATGAAGGTTTCATTGTTAATAATAAGAAATAGTATATATTACACAAAAATAAAAACTGTACCACTACAACCTATGAAGGTTCGCCTTGAGTTCAGTATATGTGCTAAATGCTACTAATAAATTGTACTGTTTCTAAGCCAATGTTTGTGCAGGGAGGTGATTTTCACTATTTCACACTCAATCGTACCCAATTTATAGAGCTTGGGTTAGTACCGGGGGGTCTGCAGATCACATGGTGTCCATCCATGACTGTTAACTGTCATTAAATAATGAATTAACCAATGCCTGATTCGAAACCAGGACCTTGAGCACAGTAACTCATTTACTATACCGAGCTACCCTGCTTCCTAATAATTAATATCAATATTTAATAAAAATAATTACTGGGCGATCATTCAAAAATAATTACTGGGCGATCATTCTCGTTATAGCCGCATTCCGAGAGTCGAGGATGCCGGGAAGAGAAAAGTCAGTGAAGGGTAACAATCAGTAACCTTTCTCTTGGATCGCATTGTAGGGCATGCTACACAGCAGAGACTTGGCAAGTCAGCTTGGGAGGCTGTGTGATGAAAAAGAAATACCAAACATACAATCCCTAATGGATCTCTAATTTAAAAATCAATCATATAAGCCATTAGTATTTTTAGTCGTATATTACCCGAAAATAATAGACTATTCACTGTATCAAAGATATAAGAATAATAATATTTAACCGTCGGATAATATTTGTGCGATTCATAATAATAATAACTTAAAAATCAATGTCTAGTTAAATTTTACGTATACCCTAAAAGATTTTATTTGTCATTGTTCCCAATCTTTTTCGGTGTGTGGCTCCCTAAATCATCGATTTTTTTCCGAAGCGCCCTTAATGCATCAGGTTTTTTTTAAATTTTTGACTTTCTTGAAAAATTGGAAAACCTTCCTTTGTATAAGCGATTACTCATTTAACAGTGAACTATTAAAAGCAGGTACTTACTATTTTCCTTGGGATAAAATGAAATATCTAATTTCAACAGTTTCGGTAATATTGCCAAATAGTTTAATTGAATATTTCGGGGTGCCCTTATGCCGGGGTGCCGCGGCGCATACTTTGGGAATCACTGGTTTTAATGTCTTGTTTTATTAGATGATTGAATGTACAAACGATGTAAGTATTGATGAACTTAACGATAACACTTATGAAATAATAAACAGACTACTTGAAAATGTATATAATTATTGTTCGGAGTGTCAGTTTGTAAGAAAACCAGACTAATGTTAATAATTAAAACTATAATTTATTTAGAATTTTTTTAAAAACACGCTGGTATGCCAAAGTTTTGAGATTTCACTTCTGTCGACTGTCCTCAGGAAAACCTATTTATTTTTTTGTAGTGTAGAAAACCTTATTAAGCCTTCAAAGGTTAAGCAGCTGTGATTTGAATACTGTTAAGGTTCAGCTCAAGGTGGAATTCATTTGGGGTTATATCCAAAAATGGACCTTTTTAATAGATCTACAAACTAGATCTCCACTCCTTACAAATTGATGTTTTACTTTTAAGGATATATAATTTTGATACTTCCTAACTTTTTATTGCATTCCCCCGTATATGAACCTATAAATATTTTTTTTTTTAAATTAATAAAATAATACAAAATTTAGTAATTCAGATTAGTTTTAAAAAGTGAGGAGGTGAGTTGCAAAACTGGTTTGTTCCACAGGAACACGTTTTTCAGGAAACTCAAAAAACTTACCTCGTCTCGTAGAATGGCCAGATAAAAAATTTTTTTTACTTTCGAAAGGTACAGGCTTCCCTGTGGAAGTGAGCTTGGAATGAAAAAAATTACTGATTTAATGGTAACAAAAAAAAAGTAACAAAGTATGAAATGAGAAAGTTTTGCAACAAAATGTTCAAAGGAAAGACTATTGCTACACACCACACTGGAACTCACGAGTTTTAATTCACACAGCATAAGTTGCTCTTCCAATAAGGATAATAATATGAGGTGAAGAAAACAAAAGCGAAGTTTTTTTTAATAAGTAGTATTTATTTAGGTTCACAACCATTTTATTAATAAATTCAGTAACATTTTACAAAATAATATCACCCACTGACTTAAAACATTTGACTGAACATTTTTTTTTTATGAATTTTTCAAAAATATCAGCTTACTGATATAAAACATCCGACTACAAAAAAGTGACAAAAAGACTAGATCCTAAGGCCATCGTCTTCTTCAATAATAGCGACTTCATCATCCTGTTGTTCGTCGTTTCCTCGTCTGTGGCAGATATATCGAGAACTCGTGTGTAATATTTCAATGAATCATTGGCCCTCCACTCATCACCAAAATGCTTTCTCAGCAGATTATCAACGTCTTTCAGCTTCTCTTGTTTAATACTGACTTCGTTTGCTAAAGGCTGTGGCTTGATTTGGCTTAATCGTTTTCCTTTCTTTAATATCCCTTTTGCAACTCCTAAGTCAGACCTATAATTGACTTCTCCTGGCACCAACACAAGACCTCCCGCATTTTTTTCAAAAATGATTCGCTTGGAAGGTGCAAATTTGAAATGGAGCTGAGCTGGAGTTTTCAGGACAGATGAAACAGCTCTTTTCCAGTCATATATCTGTACCTCTTCACTGACTCGTCGAACGGTCCCAAACTGAGAAAATAAATCGAAGTATTCCTGAGGGTCTGTAATTGTATCCATTTTTTAAATTTTCTTTTCGATACGGCCGAAGACACGATCAGCGGGAAGGAAAGAGTGGCCAACAACAGGAAACGTAATAGATATTTTTTGGCAATTGCATGTTTCATTAAGAAGCTTGCACAACATACCTACCACAGAAATGTTTTTATTCCGGCCAGGGCAGCCATCGCAGAATAATTGGATTTCTTCGATATTTGAGAGGTCTTTACTTTTAAAGTGGTGGTATAAGATTGAAGATATTTCATTTGATCCTTTTAGTCTTTCATTTTCTAGCCATGTATAGATTAAAACTGATTCGGTGTTCTGAACATTGGTGGAATGGCCTTCACAGATGGTAAAATTATAGAGGTATAATTGCCTGCTATAATAAGCAGCTTGGTCAGGAACTCGAGGCAGAACTTGATTTTTCTGGCAATCAAAAGAAATTTTGAGCACAGTCGGTCCTCTTCTTTTTTCAGCAAATCGTAAAAAGCTTTTTCTTTCAATGTATGAACTGCTGCTTTAACCATGACGTTTTCTTTTTCTCTTCCAGATGCCATAACTGAGATCTGGGCTTTCAGGCGGATACACTCCGAACAGGCATCAGTGGCTGGCGACTTAAAGCTTATATTGCAATCGTAATTAAAAACTCTCATGAAGAGCCAATATTTGGCATACATTTCTGGATTGGTTATAAGCTTTCCAAAGTTTTTTTTGCTGTGCAGTCACTAGGGAGATACTTTCTGACACTCCTCTCTCTAGTATAATGGGACTCCACAAAATGTAGAGACTGTAAAAAACTTTTCACCGATTCCCTTATTGGCCCATACTTAACAGTTTTATAGTCTCCTCCTCTTCTTTCTGGAGGAGATTGGCCGGCGATGAAGTATTTTTTTTAAATATTTTGGATTCGGTACTTGGAAATATCAAGAATGTCAAGAAATGCTTTGGCACAAACCTGGATCTGCCCACAGCCTCGAGTTTTCACGAAATACTTAATTGTCACTGCATTTTTTCTTTCCTTGTCTTCATTTTTCCTGTCCAGTCCTTTGGATCTTTGGATGAGAGCATTTGGGTAGTGAAGGCAGCTTCTTTGAGATGTGTCTGAAAAAAGTTACAAAATATAATACTTCACATTACATACAGATTTTCAAGATAAAAGAGTACACAAACAAAATAAATTAATGTACGTCAAATCAACCCTAAAACACTGACCTTGCTTTTTTGTTGACATTTCTCTTCCATTCATCTTTCTTTGTCAGCTTTTTTCTTGTTGGAGCCATTGGAAAATCTATTAATACAGCTAGATAAGAAGAATCGAGAAGTAAAACACACGAGTTTAAGGAGCTTTCGATATTTTGTTCAGAAAGAGAAACAGAAACTGATGAAGTGAACAAATGGGAAGGTTGCAAAATGACAGGTTATTGTAGGAACCAAAGAGTTTTGCTTCAAAACGAGTAACGAACCAGTTTTGAAACACAATGGGCTATGGAACGAATCAGTTCTGCAACAAACCTCTATTTTTTATAGCTAAAATCCATATGAAATGACAACATATGTTGTATATGTATCTGGTAACATATGTTGAAATAGCATTCAAACATCTTTTAGAATCCACTGCCATCTCAATTTTTCAAAAAAATGGAACGAACGAGTTTTGCGCCTCACCTACTCAACTATACAAATGCCATATGGTACATATCGTATATGCGATCTTCTTTTGAAAACCTTTGGTGATTCAACCTTATCTTCAAATTAGTCATGTGTGTACTATCAGAATGAGTTACAATAATAATTAAAATTGGCTTTACAAATGGTTTTGTGTAACTATAATTTAGATAATGGTCTGATAACTTTATACAACAAGGTAACGAATATATGATTGACAGTCTATTACATTATGTTTTTATTATTCAAAATCAGACAACACTTTTTAATTTACCAACATAACCCCGTTTTTTCGGCTCTCAGACACATTATTGTTTAATGACAAAGGTGTTAATTGAAAGAAAATTTCATAGAGAAGAAAAACTTCAGTTAATAAAAGGATAATAAATATTTTGAATAAACTGGAAGGTTTCAATATTTTTGACAATAGTTAAATCGAAACGAGAATGGTCCAATAGAACTTATTGGGTTTAGCATTTCAAAGTTTTAAAACTAATCATTTAAGAAATAAGTATGTTATTGTTTTTTAAATGTAACGTGTAGATCATAACAATAAACGTATGTTGACTACATCGAAATAGTATTTCTAAAGTGACTTTAGTCAAAAATCTACTTTTTCGGAAAAACGGGAAAAAAACTGTCAGTGAGTTTGAAATAGCATTAGGATACTAAGAGTGGCACAAATACCTTCTGGAAGACAATCTCTGAAGCTAGGTTGATACAGTTTTGATGAGTGGTAAAGATATATTTATGTCTTTCATGGCCATAACTCAAAAACATAGATTTTTATGATGTGTCACTTTAAAAATACTAGTGCAATAGGCAAAAACACTTTAGGTGTGTGAAATTTAACATGAGTAGAAAACAATTTTTATTGCTTAGTTGTTGAACTAAAGAAATATTTGCGATAGAGCAAGATAATTAATTATGTATTTAGTAAAATAATTAATTAATCGCAGGGTTCATGTCAGTCGACCCTAAGATATCTTATCTCCGCATGAAAGGAAAACTCTTTGACAATAATTTAATCAGCGCCTACTCCCCCCCTCTGCGGTTCCCTGCAAGGAACAAAGGAAGGAAATATTATGTTGGGGGTTTTAATGCACATATATGAAAGGAGCCTGGTTTTAACCCCAGTGTTGGAAAGCATAGTATGAAACCTAATGATATCTGAACCTGAATTGTCCTTTTTGTCAACAAATAATCGAGGAAACTTGAATTGTTAAGGGTTTCAGACAACGAAATAAAGGCTGAAGACCAAGCTTATTACAAACGCAAAACACGAGGATCATGCAATGAAGCTTTACAGTGTACATGATTTAACGCTGATTGTCAAACTGTGACCGGCTCTTAAAATACCGTGTCCAGGCAAAAGCTCGAAAAGCAAAAACATATATCAGAATTCCGTACTGGAAACAGGAAAAACAAAAAATAAGAATCAATTCTACAGATAAAGAAAAGGAGGTGACACCGAGAACGGATAGGTCAAAAAAGGTGGAGTAGACATGAAAATGGTGTAGCACGATATCAGCAGACGAAAAAACTTCCTGACGGGCAAACAAAGCGTTCTTACTCAGTGCGAGAATATTTTCTACACTTTTATCGAGAAAGACTATACCTAGAATTATGTGTTGTGTCCGAAAAAAGGATGCATCCGATGTATTTAGAACAAAAAAAACATCTTCATATAAGTTTGAGTCCGGAATCTGCAGTGAGGAACACGTATTTGCAGGCTACTTACTTAGATAATTACAAAGAGATATATTCAAAATAAATGCTCGCTGTAATCTAAGTGAAGAATAAGTAGGATCTTAGTATTGAAGAGTACAAGATATTTGCACCGCAAAATAGGCCTCATCATATTCGAGGAAAAAGATTTTTCATTGTAAAATCCATGTTTTGAAAATTCGTCTGCTTATTTTTATTAAGTGTAATATATGATCTTATGAGGGTGATACATAATAATATATGATTTAATTTAAGATCAAATCTTCGGTAGCGAATCTAATCTGAAATTATCATTATTAATGTTATACTAAAAAAAATATTATTAAGATTATAATTAAGGTAATTAATCAAACGATAACCTATCAAACTTTAGTCCAAGGTATTGAACTTTTTCTGTCTGCGAGATGTGTGTGTTATTAAGATAAATGGGAAGGCATGTTTCACGAATAGCGGAAAAGTGATGTGTTGTGACTTCTCGTGGTTCAGTCTAATTTTCCTTAATTGGAACCATTCATTCAACTTTGGTAATTTATGTTGTAAGTATTATGAGGCCTGTTGATGTTTGGTGATTATGGCAGTGTCGTCAGCAGATGTTGGTGTCAGTCAGTGTAAGAGACTTTGTGGAATGTCGTGCGTATATGTTATGTACAATTTTTCCTCGTCCAATACAGTCCAAGAGCCCTCATCTTTTCTTAGTGGTCCAGCATCTCACGATGTTTTAAGAGTCTCTTCCTAACCTTCCATAGACTTCTATCGTCTGTCGAAAGGATTTAATGTAATTTTCGTAGTTTGACCTGTTAAATTTGCTAATTTGGCGTTTCAGCTCATTATTAAGTTTGTTAAATGTCCGTCTATCTGATGGTTGTCAGTTAGTTATATATATTTTTCGAGTTCTTCTCTTGGCCCTGATCGGATCTCTAATATACTGCGGGTGGCTTGGTAAATTATCTGATTTCCTGCACCTGGGTTTTGATGCTGACCACGCTGCTTCTTGTATACTTATAATATATATTTTGAATATTCTGATTGATTTTGGGATGCCAGAGTATCATTTAGGATGGTTACTCAAATTATTATTTCTAACTTTAGTCTTAATTGGATTCTTTTCCAGAGATCTGTTATTGTGTTTACAAATTTACTCAGTATTTAAACCTTCAATATATTGAAGGTGCTTACACCCAATAGTGAATTTGGGGTAAGTAAGCACCAAAGGTATTAAAATGATTATACTTTATTAATACGATGTAAAGAAGATTAATGATTTAATATAGATATTTTGAGAAGTACACTTAATGATTCAGAATAGATATATAAAGCGGATTGCAAAAAAATACATAACAGGAAACAAATTACACTTATCTGTGAAACAGGGGTAGATTGGGATTATAGGTTGGTCTTCGCCTGGCCAACTCCGGGTTTCGCTGTCTTCAAAAACCTCTTCCGCCCGGATCGTTCGTCGGCTTCGTCTTCCGCGTCTTCCTCGCTCCTTCTTCCTCGGGATCTGTTCAGAGTGTCCTTCCTCAAGTGGACTTTGTTTAAAAACATACTTGTATTTGTAATGCCCCCTGGTAGGATACATAGAAAATGAAAGTTCATGAAGAGCATACCACAATTCCCTACCTCTTGGGCTACACAATTTTGAATCCCAGTACAGATGTTTTGCGGTGTAATCACCCCCTGTGATAAAACATCGACCTAACCGTTTAAAAGCTCAGATAAACATCTAGGATGTAAGCTTGAACCTAGGGATATACACTGCAGCGAACGTATTATTTTCTGTTTTGTATTTAATGTGATTCCAGTCAACTGCATGTGTGGTGTGATAGGTAAGTGAATGGGACAGCATTTTAATGCCAATTTGATGATAATGCAGTACCTCAATGTGGGTGATCAGTTCTATAAATATTATAGTCTGAAAAATACAATTTTGTTCGTGAAGTAAGATGTGTTTCAATGCTAAGTGCTATGTCTGCCCTTTGTTAATGTAAATATAAATCAAGTTAAATCATTTGTTGCATCAGTCCATTAGCCTTCCATAGGAGAATTGTCAAGGAGCTGTTGAAAAATTAGGGAGCATGGCTGTGGCTCCAGGCTTGTGTAACTTGAGTTAATTGATGGATGAGATTAAAAAGATGGTGGATAAGGTTATTAAGACCTCTTAGTATTTGGAATAGTTGAGGAGTGAATTATCATATTACTCATCCTACCTGATTGAACGTGTAAATGATGTGGTGTCGATTTCGTCACTGGTTGGCTTCATGGCATCTTTTGAGAACCGACGTCTTTCTCCGGTTGTCCTGGATGATGGTACTGTGAAGGTTGTCGGAGAGTTCGTAATTTCCGTGGATCCGGTGGTAAATGATTCGGTTGAGCTGGTGTAGGCCGCTGGTTGTAATTCCTGAATTACTATTACTACGCTGGTAGTATAGCAGTAGTTGGCAGGATGTTGGCCGCCGCAATTGGCACAAGTAGCAGTGGTTTCTCTTGTTTTACTGCAAGATTTGCTGTCATGATGCCCACTACACCAAACACACCTTGATGAGAGGTTAGTGGGACCATACTGTTGACACCTAAATCACTGCGTGATGCCTTTTTTTCCGCGGTTCTTCGGTATTTATTTTTGTGTAGTAAATTGGTTTTATATCATTAACACCCTACGTGAATGTTTCTTTGGTAATATCCACTAAGAACATTAGAAGGGTTTTTTAAAATCATGATCTAACATTGGTTATATTCGAAGCGTCGTAACATTTCTGTTTCAGTTCCTTCTTTCTGATACTAATTGGTGTAGTATGATCGAGACCCTTAATCACTATCCTTGGACATCTGTCCCGTGGGAGCTCAAAAGTATGAAAATCAGCCCCCTCACTTATAAGGTTTGCATTTAATTATGGGTAGGTTTCAGGGGTATCGGGATAAACAAGTACACCTTTAAGAGATTTGACTGTAAATTTTATTGGTCCGGCTTTTTCTTCTAGGAAGAATGTATTTAATGCCGAGGAACTTTCTACACCATTTATGAAAAGTGGGAGCGGTTTTTGATTTAGGACGTGCCTCGTAGTATTTTTTAGTTGTTCGTCTGGTATTGGGTTAGGATTTTAAAACTGTTGTGTGTTTAAATTGGCGCTTGTCGGTTCTGTCTTGTAAGTTCCTGCTCAATTGGTAAAGGTCGTTTTCGATCAATCACTAGCTCCCAGGAACCAGCATTATTATTATTATTATTATTAGAACTAATGTTTAAACTGTCCCAGAACATATCACCGCCTGCGAAGAAGTAGACCCCATGGACGCATGGCTGCACTTTTATCACTTTAGTCTTAAATCTAATCTGTCCGATCAGAATTTAAGGCTTTTTAAAGAGAAAAACTGAGTTTAAAGTATTAATTGAAGTGCATACTGTGACACATAAGACTAGCCTGTTTTCACTTTAACTTCGATCATGTGTTCTTCACGAAAACGATTTAAATTTAATTTTGATAGTATTAGTTAGATACTATAGGGAGCGGAGTGGCTCAGTGATTGAGCACTGAGTTGCCATGCCGGAAATTCTGGTTCAAATCGGCCAGTTACTTTTATTTAGTCTGTTTGCAGCCGGAGATGGATCATACAGGATCTAGGACCCTCCTGGGGCTCACCCAGCCTCTATAAAATATTATAAAAATAGTCTCAACCATGTACTGAACCCCCAGACTCGTTCAGAGGTCGTAGTGGTAAGGTTTTTTGGGTTTTTTTTTTTTAGTTAGATACTAATGAATATAAAAAGAAGTTCACATTCTCCATAAAGTACCTCCATAAATTAACAACCATTAACTACGCTATCAAACTAATGAAAATCACATAACATTTGATCAACAAACAATCGTCTCTTCACATTTAACGTAACATGAAGAAAGAGCAATACTTGATATCACATACCAACTTTCCGTGTATATTCAACTCCCTTTCCTACATTCAACTAAAATGCATATCAACGAGTTTTCCTATAATATGTCATTCAAAGTTTCATGCAAAAAAAAACTTAAGTGTAGAGATTGTTCGACTAGATTAGCCCACCAAACATAATCTTTTTAATTGGCTTTTATGAAGAGGATGTTTAATGAAAAATTTACTTCACGTCTTTAAAACACATTTGAGCCTTCCGTACAAACTATATCACTATTATTTACGGGCTAGTAAATTACGGCTTTGCACGGGCAATGAGGCATTTTATGACTACATAATTTGTCTATCTAATGTATTTTATTATGTAGATATTATAAAAAATAAAAATTTCTTTTTATACTAATTTATTTTCATGCGCGTAAGAAGGGATTAGGCAGCGTCATCGATGAAACTTTGCTAAAGGCTATACTTTTTCCTACACTGCCAACAATTATCGTTATATTCTAACCCATTTACACAAAACCTCGAAAAATTATATTCCTAAACCTTCCTGCTGAATCACTCTATCTATTGGTGAAAATCCGTTCAGTAGTTATTGAGTTCACCGCAAACAGGCAGACAGCAGCGGCTGAGGACTTTGTTTCAATATACGTATAGATACAAGATAAAAAATGATTCAATAATAATTATATTTAATGGACCACAATATTATGATTACATAAATAAATAAGCATATAACTATACACCCTGTTTGTGGGTCTTGTGTTCTTTGAACAACGGTTATGAAAGATTTTTTTTTTATTTACCACTACAACCCGTGAACGGGTCTGGGGTTCAGTATATGGTAGACACTGTACTGTTTCATGGACAACGGTTCTGCAAAGAGATGACTTGTCCTAGCTCACGCTCAACCGCCAGATTTTCCCCCCTTATTTTTTAAATATTTTATAGTCAGGGTGAGCATCAGGAGGGTCCTATATGACCCATCTCGGGCTGCAAACAGACTAAATAAAAGTCTTGCCCGCAGCGGGATTTGAACCAGGATTTCCGGCATGGCGAATCGGTGTTCTACCACTGAACCACTCCGCTCCCTATGAAAGATTATATTTGTGGCAAACGTTCTTCCCAATTGTTTGGTTTTACAAAGCTAACAATTATTAGTTGACCGTATAAATAATCCCTTAAGTGTGGTGTATAGTGTATATTGTATACTTAATACAGTGTATCGTGTGTACTTAGTGCAGTGTGAAGTGTATAAGTACTTAAATAGTAATAAATTCAGTCCATTGACGAAATCCAATCATCGTTGCGAAGGGTTACGACGAAGTCACAGTTCATAAGCTCATCCTTAAGAGCTTTAATATCTAATTCAACCTTGTTTTCATTAAATTTGGAAAAAACCTGAATACAATAATATGAGCAAGTTGTACCAGGTTTTATCAATCGAGGTTTAGAAAACTAATTTAATTTTTGACACCCATAGTTAAGTAAATACGGGGGGTTTAACAAAATATCTATTTGATTAATTCAATAAAATTTAAAGTGATTTTACATTTACAAATCAACCCATCCTTATACTACTAATACTATCAATCACTATCCTTACTACATATGTTGATGGTACATGTGTACCATTAGTCAACAGTAATCCAGTAATTGTATTCCATACATAATCATCGATACCAAATCATTGACCTCGAAGAATGGTGTCAAAAACCAAAAAATAAATTCCCACAAATCACCTTTCCACTTCATCGTTAAACAATCACTTTCTGTCCTTCAAGTTTTTCAAAATAATGAAAATATTGGACGAAATCTTTCTACTGCCAGAAGCATACAGCTCCAACTCCTTTAATTAAAATTTTAACTGTATTACGAAACTAGCCTTTCACGTCATAACAGCATAAGTATCTGGTGATTTAAAATGATCATTCACTCCAAATCCAAATAGATCCGACCAAAAAACATTTCCCAGAATTCTAATGGTCCAATTAAAAATTGTAAATATTTTGACATTTATGCCATTTAACAGTGTATTAAAGATATTAATTTGATTTGTATATACTATATACGTGGGAGAAATTAAAGTATTCAAGGTTTTTTGCCCTCGTGAAAATTTAAAAAAAATTTATTTAAATGAGGGTTTGGAATGAGAGGCCTCATGTATTCACCAAATGTCTAATACAAAGTATAAATAAAGTGACCCTTCAAGGCTTATATATATATCATATTTCGAAGATAAAAAAGTAACAAGTATCAAGTGGATAAAAAGGATTTGTACAGAAAATGGCCGACACTTTGTATTCATTTGCCGGAGGTAGGATTGCCATCATGGTCGATAATGCGCTTACAAATAGCCACATTTACCGAAACGACTCCTTATTGACTCTGGCTATCACGGATCAAAGCTCCCTCCTCCAGATTATCTAGGGGCTTCCGTGTGGGACAATTTACACGAGACAATTTCCTCCGAGCTGGGCCAATCTAGATGGCAGTGGGTGGCAGACCTTCCGGATTAGAGGATTTAGTTTCCCATTGGCTGCTTTAAGTAGCCAGATAGCGGTGGTATCCAGGAGATGTGACCTTGCTTTGCTATTATCAACGGTCCGACGGTCGCCCCTTCTTGATTAGGGTGGCTAATTTTAGATTCCCTAGGATTTCAGAACACCTGGGTGCTGTAATCCTTGACCGTTTTCGTACATTTCAACCAGAATTTTGCACATGTCTTGCAAATATGCTAAGCTACAAAGCAAGACCTAGAACATTTTGTCATAAGACTACATAACTCAGTAAGAGAAGTATTATGGTAACTACATTTAAAAACCTATTCCATTATAACCCAAGAAGGGTACTCTAAATAATAGAAACTGTACTGTTTTTTTTCCTATAGCTGTGCATATAGAACACACTCAAGTTCCTGGATTCCCCCAATTAAGAGCACTAACTTTATAGAGGCTGGGTGAGCTTCAGGAGGGTCTGCAGATCCAAAATAATCCATCAATAGCAGTTGACAGATTAAATAACCCGTGACTTTAGAAAATTTAAACGCTCTAAGCTCCCAACTAATTACAAAAGACTCATCCACATGAGTGTTACAAAACCTATTTGGGGCTTACAGAGTAGAGCTGAGCTTTACTCTTTACAAGAGCTTGAGTCTTTACAATCCAGACTCGTTTGCAACTTCATTAATGGTCAATACTTTGTTACGGATTAAGTCATCCATAATGACCTTAATGTCCCATTTGTTGCTGATTTGGCCAGAGTTTGATAGCAATTCTTTCACGACAAACTTTATTCAAACTCAAACTCACTAGTTTCAAACCTAGAAACCTCTTCAATTCTCTATAATCCTTTTTAGAGGTGTCTGAAAAGAAGATGGCCTCGAAACCTTCTAAGTTGAATTTATTATTTGAGTACTGCATCCGGGTAGTTCCTGTACTTGCCTTTATCTATGTCATTATGTATCATGTATGACATTATTTTTACTTTTTATAATACAGTTGTAAATTTTAATATATAAATTTTTAAAAAAGAAGAAAATTTGGCATCAAGTGCAACTGAATGCACTATATACGATTTAAGAATTCAGCAGATCTTGGGTGATCCTAATACTTAATCCAACTACTGTCTTATTTTAAAATACTGTAATATTTATTTTAAATCAAAAGCATGACAAACCCATCTCTGATCAATATACTCTCTAAAAATAAATGACTGTTGTTTGTTTTATCCATTTCTGTGCAACTCAGACTTTGAACCCGAATGCGCTGTATTGGCGTTATTTTCGTTCTTGGTTTAGAATTTATTAAAAACTGCTTTAAGATGTAATCTTTATCAAGTTTTTTATTCCTTAATCCTTTACTCCAATGCTTTTTACTTACCTAGTTCATCCCCAGTTACTCAAACATATGGAGAGAAGCCTATCGTTAGAATGTATCTGGTTTTCTAGTTTGATCTAGATAGCACTGGTATCTTTTCTGTTATGTAATGTTGGGGCAGGCCTAATGAGCGCATTATAACTAATTGATTAAAAATTTCATGGTCAACTTACTCATTAATTTTCGTGAGGTTTAAATTCAATTATCAACAATTTGGGATGCGGTCTGATTTAATTTAATCATGTCAATGAATCATCAAATTCTATTCATGTCCTATTTTTTTATCCTCTGGGAATATTTCTTTTTATCATATAAGTAACATTCTTACCTTGGTGTTAATATGGACAGTGTGGAAATGTCGCTTATAAGATACTTTATAAGTATCTACAATATTTTTTTTAATGTTTTAATTATTTCTTTTTTTTCGGAATATGCAACGCAACATTTGGTGCAGACGAAATCATTGGAGTATTGCTATATTTCATGCTTGATATTAAAACCAATACCTTCAAAGAATAAGTCGTGTATTTCCTTATTTTGAAGTTATTCGAAAGCTTTCGCATTTGTCCTTTGTCAACTGAACGCCCATACGTATTTCGTGACCACATTTTTACATAACGGATGAAGAAAATGAAGTTGTGAATCGCAGGCATATTCTAAGACTGTTTTAATAGACGCGGTGTGACCTTTATCAATGCGTTACACAAGGAACCATAGTTCTAGTTGCTGGAGCATCACTCGAGGCTAGATAATGAATGTTTTATTTCGGTAAAAACCACAAGTAATCCGATTTTCGCTGTTTATGAGGACTTGATTAGATGAGGCAGTCATGATTATGTGTCAACAGTGAGTTCTAGCCATTGAAGAAAATTTTGTTTTCTCTAGTTCCATCAGACACAACGTCATTTTCGGTTTTCATTTCCTAAGATAGTCCGATAAGTTAGTAATGGCATCTTTTTAGGGCTAGTGGTTTTGGCAACCTAGGAAGGCTAATTCGAGGTGACGTCGGTTCGGCTGGCTATTCGTCCCTTTTATATGAAGGCCCTAAACGTCGTGATGGCAATCAGAAATGGATTGACTCTAAGTTTAAAGAAAAGTTTTGCAGTAAAGGCCGACAACCAGAAGATGCTAAAAGTAGGCGTTTAGGCAGAATTTCTTTCGAGTGGAAGAAAGCCAATTTCATGATTGCCAATTAGTTTTGATACTTTGTTACTGTAAATTGTTTTTGTTTTCGTTATTTGTTATTTTATCCCGGAAGGACCATGTTTTATAAATGTGGGGCTATTAATTATTTAAATTTGTTTAATTCTCCACACACTGTGTACACAACAGGTATTTTAAAAACCGTTTTTGTACAGGTGGAACACTTCACTATTCTTCACCGATTTCACTCTTCTGAGTGAAGAGTGATCAAGGTCACTGACTGTCCGTGGGGATCGAGGAATGATGGTTTTTACGTATTTAATTGATATTTTTTTGCGAAAAGGTTGCTATATTCTAATATGTAGCTATATGCTATATAGGAAAGGAACCAAATGAAAAGTTAAAACTTGTTACTCAACTCAGAGCGACAATCTACGGAACTTTGCCACTAGGATATTTTCATGTGTATATTCACATCTTTTTTGTGAATTTTTTAACTAACGCTTAGCATTGAGAAACCAACAAGTTACACTCAACAAGATGAACACACAATTTTGTAAAAGGATTATTTTCATTTTATTTTTAATCGATAATTAGGTAAGATACTGAATAATATCCAGAAAAAAGTTATTTCTTAAACATAAAGTATAACTCATACAATTTCTAAATCTTTCCATATTCTCATTCACGAACGAGGAAAACAATAGGATAATCACAAACTAAAATAAATCAGCTTGGAATTTAATATAATCATGAAACAGCAAGATGTTTTCGCTGAATTATTTTAATGAGATTCCAAAATATCAGTTGTAATTATCATTTGAGATACTGTAAAGGTTATGTGACCAACGACAGCACGTGGCAGATGGGTTTCATCATGTTTCCTTGTAAAAATAGTTGTAAAACTCCTATTTCCACAGCATATGTATAATAGAAAGTGAACAATCAATTACTGCAAGGTACATTGATAAAATCCACAAATTATAATTGATAATTATGACTATATTTATTAATAATTCAGAATGTTTTCTGATTAAATAATTCAATAATTAAACAAGTGATCACATCTTTAAGGGTGTATTAAGTCTTTTTTTAAATACAAATAAAATATTCTTCCTTCTAAGGCATCTAATCAATCGCTACGTTGAAAGTTTCAAGTAACCAAAATATTATATAGTTCCCACTGGGTGTTTTAACCGTCCTTTTTATCTTTCTCTAGAAAAATTCATGTGGCTTAGTGTTTGAAGTCGTCGATGATCTCCGGGCTATAGTCCCCATCTATGACAGATCATTTTTTCCTGTAAACTTTTCTTGCTATATGAGCCGTGGACCGTATTCAGGATAGGAATACCATCCTGTGGCACAACCAGCCCTTACGATGCAGGGTCTTCCAATAGGATCGAGATAACCCCAGCTAAGGGTGATTGATTGGTTACAGACCACAGCCTCTCAGTCCTCTTATCATTTTACAGCTTGTAAAATAATTCTGTAAAAGGTTTTACAGATATAGAACCTTCTTACTAATTAAAGCACTTTTATGAATCTTATTTGGTGGAACTAATTCTTATTTAATTGAAATTTTTATAAAAGTTAAGATGATAATTAAAATGTGGCATTATATTTTTTTAGAAATTATTGGAAATAGACGATTATGTTTGACTGGGAAATGAGTGGTTGTGACATTGCTACAGAAAAAAAAATCATAACATGTGACTTAGAACATAACTGGTCTTAGCGGAAAGGAGCGCACACGAGTGGAAAAACGAATGATAAGGAAATTGAAATATAAGACTAGAATCTACTGTTCTTGGTTGTCTGGGAAAACAAGAGGGCGGTTAGTTGAATATAATTTCTGCACCATGACCAAATGTCCTCCACTGTCAGGAGGCTGAAATATGTGGAAGATAAAATCATTCTAGAAAACTTGAAACGTGAGAGAATCTATACACCTATTGTAACATGCGGTTCTAGTCATGATACTAGAAACAGAAAAGATCTTCAATGACCTGCAAAGGAAAGTTGCTAATTGCAAAAGCTTAATAATTTTAGAGATTTTAATGGCGGGGCAAGCTGTGAGAAGGAAAGTGACATGGAGTCATAAGGAAGTATAAAGTAGCTTCAATATTCTTGGAGAAAGAATTTTCAGTTTTTGATTTGAAAATGAACAGGGAATCGCGAAAAATCATAAATATACCTAAGTCAGGATGAAGTGAAATATCTATAATATAATAATATCTGCTCAGTAAAAAGAGGCTGTAGAGGTTATAGATGCCAGAGTGAAAAGAGGATATGAGATTGGAAGCGATCATTACGTTCTACTGCTGGACAGACTATGAAATAAAGAAACATCCTGGAAAAGGCATGAGAAAAGAAAAATCAATTTAAGAGCCAATACTTCCAGGAAGAAATAAAATAGATAGAACCCGAATCTGACTATCCACGGCACCATCGTGATATATAGCAGATCTGGCTATCATTCAAGAATGATCATCTTATATGCTGCAAGAAAGGCAGGTGATGAGAAATGTAATGTTAAGATTGTGATCATCCAAAGCCAATGGAGAAAATTACGATGTATAAAAAGGAATATAAACAAATATATAAAAGATTTAGATAATTATCTAATAAGATGTCATTTTTTGCTCTGCCACTATAACCCGCGAAGGATCTTGCGTTCAGTATGTGGTAAAGACTGAGTGTGCTCCTGATAAATACAAGAATAAATTATTTTATGAATAAATTGAAACACACACAAACATTCAAAACTCAGTGTATTCATTTGTTGTTACAAAGCACGGAGCACTTAATAAAGGAAGGTTTTGTAAGAGATAAGAAAACAAAACACAACATATGGCCAAATGGCGTTTGAGGATACAACAAATAATTAATCATCCACAGCCGGATTCGAACCCAAAACCTTCAACATAGCAACTCAGCTACCCTCCTCCCAATTACATGTGTCGATATTATTTTTTGAAGCTTGTGAATAAAAAAAAATGTTATGCATTGGCTTATTTTCTTCAAATAATACGGATTACGCATTATAATAATCTAATGATTTTTTTCAGACTCAAAAAGGATGGCTGTAGCAGAGAGAAATTTCGTCCTGGTGGTGAGCAGTGTTTTTCCACTCCCCTATTTGTAAGCATTGGTAACAATAAAAATTAAAAATAATAAGATACTGACACGACAAAAAATAAGTAAATTATAATCATTGCATTCTTGAGCTTGTCGTTATGTAATTGAGATTTCAAATTATTTTCATCTCATTAAAATGTGACAAATGAAATAAATACCACAAAATTTCACCATATTTTTATAAGTCAATATTCAATTAAGTTTTTCCTTGTTTTCGGAGCAAACATGATGAATGATTTATTCACATATTATTGTATGAATTCTAAGAACAAATAATGGATTATTTTCATATTTATTACTAATCTGTTTAATTAAGATTGCCGATAGGAAAGAAAACTACCAACTGCGAAATAATATTGCACTTCCCGGTATTTCGTAAAATGTATACGACATAAGATTAGATCCATTCATGAAACACAGGGTTATTTGTTAATGTGTATCGTTATCTTACAAAATCATCTGGTTCGTATGTGAATCATGTCGGCATCGTAAGATACTCCGTCACGTTCGTAACACAACCCTCTAGCCGCTTTAAAAATCTGACATGAATATGATGTTTAAATGTGGTATTGTATGTATGTACATTATTTTATCTATAAAAAATAGTTAATTCAACTGTTTACCTGATTTATTTGGATGCTAAAGACCGGTTGTAATAACTCTGCAGCAAGAAATCTACGTCCCCTTACCTCAACAAATAGATTCCGTAATTCGTTACTGATTATCTGCAATGTTCTTTTGCGTGCTGATAATAATTAGGCTCAGTTTATTTTGCTTAATCCACTACAGCCATATTATTATTCCATTCCCAATAGTTTTACAAGAAGATTTTTTGAGGCCATTAAAGAGAGAAAATGCTTTTCGAAAGAATCAAGCGTAAGCATCAATATTTATAGCGAACATTGGAACTATATTTTATATTTTAGAACTTCATATAAAATATTTTTTCGTTTTTAACTACAATAATAATAAATTTTACGAATTACTAAAAAAGAGCGTTATAAAAAAAAAAATTAAAATGAAAAACTAAACAACGGGCAAAAGTTGTGTACAATTTTTGTTTCTATCAATTTTTCACATTTAAATGACAAAATCTTCCCTTTCTACTTACTGGCGAACTATTACATATCGCCAATGGTATGTTAGTTAAGGCAACGGATTTCGTCTGAGTATGTCATACGAAGAAGTGAAGCCAGTACTGTCCCTTAGTGAACACCTGTTGCAATTTACCTGCCAGAAAATAGCACTGATATGTTTCGAACAGTCCTGGTAAGGAAATACTGAATACAATAAGAGAAAAAGGTAGATGGGAGCATTTCCATGATTTTTAAGAGAAGTAACATGAATTTTTTACACATCTATTATCACTATTTTTTTTTCTCTTTGTCCCTATTTTCATATATTTCTTGCAAAATACATTAATACTTTTAGTAAAAAACGTCATATACGCTTCATTCTAAAGCTTTTAGTATTATTTTTACTTTCAATATTTATATTTGTAACTTCATTCTTTGAAACGCTCTTTCTTCGAAATGCTTTTTTATATTTTTGAATTCAGTTTACAATCCATAAAATAAATGTTAAAGAAATTTGGTGAGGCACACGTTATCAGAAAATCATTTTCATTCTCATATCTAAAAAAATAAGGTATTATTCTTTGTATTTTAAGTGGGTGACTATTATGTATTTCAATATGTATGTAATAAATGAGCCTGAAGCTCTATCGTTTATCACCGGAGATTACCAACGACATTGACCTAGTCTGGGGTTTATTGCGTTCAGTAATTAAATGGAAGGAAACTTCTCCATACAACATTATCTCTTACATTATATTATACTAAGAGTATTCCATTTCACAGTTAAATGTCATTATCGTATATAATTTAATCGAGCTATGCGCTGAATATGAAAGTAGAGAATTTACATATATTTTCTAACCAATCTGTCTTATTTTAAATTATGAGTTTTTACATTATCAATGCTTATGACTTCTACAAAAAATTCGATAGCTCACCTAGACTATCCTTAGAGCTTTTCAAGTATTACCTTTATTAATCCAGAATTGGAATTTCTCATATCTTAATAGTTACTGTGCCAGGTATCAGACAAAACAGCGGTAAAGAGGTATATGGATGAGAGTAAGAGGAAATACATAGAGTTATTAAATGAGTACACAAGAGATGAGGTAAAAGTATGAATCAAGATTACGAACATGAAGTTTATGTTACTCACTCTAAACTTCCTCTTCTAGACCAATTACAATTTCTTTAAATAATTTTCTTCCTTTTCCAGAGCACTTTCATCACTGTGATTTTTTTAAGGGAGCAAAAAATCCTTATTTAAGGATTCCTTCGGAAGGAACGTTAAACGGGTGTCCCGAGCCTGTACGAAGTCAGGTACTCGATAAAAATCCCTATCCTAATTAAACCTGGTTAGGCAAAATTTAGAGCTCCCACTGTAGCATCGTCCGATTAGCCATAGCAGCATAAAGTGACGTTAAATGAACAAACTACAACAACAACTATATTATACTAATACAATAAGTAAATAATGGGGTGTATAAAAAAATGACCGTTTCACCTTCCCCATGGAGAGAAGATGGTGACTAACAGTGGCTTTCGACACACCACACTCTCTGGATAGTTCGCGAGTACTTGTGGACGGATTTGACTCAACACCTTCCTTCAACACCTTCCTTCAAAACCTCATCAATATCCATTAATGGTCGCCCGGAGCGCTTCTTCCTTTCCAACGCCGTATCTCCATTGCTAAATTTTTCACACCAACGCCGCGCAGTGCGCTGGTCAAGGACACCTCCCCCTTCATATTAAATAATTTCACGAGTTGCTTCAGTGGCTGTGAATTTGTTTTTCCTGTAATGTGTTAAGATTACGAGAATTTCGTAGGACACTGTCATGTTTCTTCTTTAAAATAAATAACTAACCTGAGGCTTTTTTTTAAGAAGTCCAGTGTTAGTAAACAAGCTCTAAAGGGATTATTAAGTGTTGGTAAATAATAAATAGCATTAAAATATTTACAAACATTTGAACTCTGGAATTTGATAAAACGGTCATTTTTTTTTATACACCCCATTAGATTGATTGTTACATATTAGCATGAAATACAAGTTGAGAAACTACCCATTGGTAGTACTCTAATAACAAGTTCGACTTAGAAGGTCACGAGGCTATCTTCTTTTCAGACGCCTTGGAGGATTATCAGGAATTGAAGAGGTTCTAGGTTTGAAACTAGTGGGTTTGAGTGGGAATGAAGTTTGTCATGAAAAGATTGATATCGGATTCGGGCCAAATCAGCAATAAACGGGACATTAAGGTCATTAGGATTACTTTGTTCGTAACAAACTAAGGAACATTGAGGATTTTGGATTATCAGGAATGAACAGGAGGAATTCGATGGCTTAGTGGAGCCCCAAAGCTCTACTCCCTAAGACCAGACGGGTCTAATGATTGTCGTGTATATGAGTCTTTTGTAATTAATGGAGAGCTTAGAGCGTTTTTCTAGTAAATGTTGAAGTAGCCTGAAACGGCGAGAAATCCTTTCCTTAACCTTATATACAATAATGCTTGACGTTTTAATTATTATACTTGTTTTGTTTTTTCACAAGATAAGTCAAAAATTTGTATTCATTCTTACTAAATGTTCCTATAATTTCAGTTCTCTTTTCAATAATGCAACCCCAAAGTTTTCCATTTCTCCCAAAATTGCTTGATCTGGTCTCTTCGTCGTCCATAGTTTTTTCTGAATAATCAAAAAATTATTCAATTATTAATTGTGGTTTAGTTTTAATTTTTTTTATTTGAAAAGAAAAGATATGTCCAGGGCCGAAACTCGAACCCGGGTCACCCACGTTTAGTTTTAGTTTATTTTTAAGGGTAAAAAACTGCTGACAGTTATTACCCTCACAACTAGACAACAATCGATTTATTTTTTTTTTGTTTAACATTTTACACATTACTACATAATATTATATATTTATATTTTATTTTTTTCTATTTTGGATTTCTCGGCTTATGCCGGATAAATACACCAACCCGGGCCAAAGTCAAGGGTATGGTTCATTTTATAATTAATTTGGAATGTTGAGGAATTTTCTTACGATGCTGGCAGTTCCCAGCATAACCGCTTTCTGCTCTTCTTGAAGTTCCCAGCTTATTTCGAGAGCCTTCATAGATTTGGTTGTTTCCTCAGGAATCAAACCATTGTAGGATATGTTAATCGATAGTACTTTAACTTCCACCAATCGGTAAAGATTTCTTAATTAATTCCTCGCACAGTTCTTGGTATTTACGAATTTTTTCCCTTAATGTTTTAAAACATTATCATCACCAGTCACCCCAACTTTGAATACGGTAGCTTTTTTTATTTTTTTGTTTATGAGCAGTATATCAGGTCTGTTGTGGGGGATATTATGATCAGTCGTCATAGCTTGATCCCAATATAATTTGATGTCTGCTTTTACTGATATTGCCTTTGGCTGTTATCTGTAGAACGGTTGATAGTTACTTATTAATTCATATTTTTGAGCAAATGTCCGATGTACGATCTTTGCAGCATTATTGTGCCTCATTAGGTATTCTTTACTTCCTAATGCCTGGAAGCCAGAGGTGACATTCTGAATCGATTCGTACGTGTCTTTACATAGGCGGCACTAGTCTTCGATTGCTTGATGGAAAATGCGCTTTCTGTAAGAATTTGTTGCCATGACCTGTTCCTGGATCGCCAGAAGGAATCATTCAGTCTCGGGAAACATATTTCCTGTGCTCAACCAATGGACAGACGCTTCTGAATTGATATCCGGAGCATTGTAAAACCTTCCACGGAGTGGTTTACACTTCCATGTATCTGTAAGGCTCTCCTCAGTTACCATTGCTGTTGGATCTTGCCGAAGCAAATTCAGAGCTGTATAGTTGCGGTCAAGAGCAGCAATTGTCGACAACTTCGGTGAATTACTACTCATAAAATAGGTTCTAAGCCTTGCTTCTTGTTCACGGCAGGCTTTCAGCAGACTAATAAGTCCCCTACCTCCATGTTTTCTGGTTATATACAGCCTTGGCACTGAAAGATTCGGGTGACGCTGCCTTGATTTAACTATTGGAGTTCTTAAGAAGCAGTCCATTTTTTCTAAATCTGCGTCACACCATTTTATTACTCCAAATTTCTATGTAACCGAAGTTATGTAAATGGAGTCGTGAGTCATTGCAACTATGAACGCCTAATTGCTTACGATGTACATTTCAATATACTCGTACTAACTCTATTGAACCTTGACTTATATGGTCTAAACAAAACCCAATTAATTACACATTTATAAGAAGTGTTTTTAAACTAATAATAAAATATTAAAATGTCTCGGAACAGATGCCTAATTAACTTCTAAATTAAATTATTAAAATCAATAATGAAAAAACGGTTTAAATGAAGTTTTAGTTAAATTTCCAAAACCGAGGTGAAAAAGAAAATTTTATTTCCTTTAAAACAAAATAGATTCAATTATCTATGATTAAAACAAAATAAAGCAAATACCTTTTATAAGATTACAAAAGGGTGTGATTCACCTAAAGTGTCGCTTTACTCAATGGACACTAATCAATCACTAGCGGTGTCAATCATTGACTGACAAGGATTTTTAAGGTTGTCTCATTTAGTCGTAGAATTGATGTTCCGTAGATTGCGGAATCTGCGCTTTAAATTAAATAAAAAAAGATTTTTAAAGGCGATAATAGGCTAATTATCCTGAACTGTGAAGCACGAAGCCTAGTTGGGGCAGAGCCAGCTTACCTTATTGCTTAGGAAGCCGGTGATGGAGTTCTCAATGGGATTTGGCTCTATCTGGGACAGTAGTTAGAGCATTTTAATCGAATATTCTTAGGAGGCTGGCTTAGTAATAAGCTATCTAGCGGGTCGGATATTGGATGGGGCAATCGGCTCGGAAGGAGGAAATGTAGCCTTCTCCGGGTTGGGCACACATCACGTCCATTTCCTTCAGGTATCAGGTTGTGTTCTACGGCTGCGCAGGTAGCGATGTCCAGTCGGAAAGATAATGCAATTAAGATGTCCATTTCCGAATTTGGATTCCAGAATATCCTCAACCATTAAACCTTAATAATTTCTACTCTACAGGAAACTGCGACTATCTTCGTAAACAAAAGGTGTCAACAATTTAACCACAGTTGAAAAAAGTTGTTATATATATATTTTTTATTATATATATTTATACTACAACTGAGTGGTCAAGAAAATGTAGAAGGATGGGTATACATAGTCAGAATGATTTTTAGCCTCACCATAATAATACCATCATTTTTACCATACGTCATAATATCACAGGAGAAAGAAGACGTATATTCTGTACATATATTCTTTATGAGTGCAAAACTCATGGAACAATATTGGGAAATGAAGATGAACTTCGGAAATACTGATTTGGATACTGATGACGAACGACCTACAGATAAAAAATGTAACTAATTTCACATATTTAGGATCTGTCCTTCAAAAAGGAGAAACGTATGAAGGGGATGTAGCCCGAATAACCAGAGAAGGAAGAAAAGCTACTGGTTTGTTCAATTCCGTACTGTGGAGTAAAAAAATCTTAAAAAACACAAATGAGTGATTTTCCATACTATTGTAATGGCCAATAATGTTATTTGACTTTGACACATGGAAATAGGGAAAGAGCAGCATATGGAAACTACTGGTCGTGGAAATGGACTTCTGGAAGAGGGCAGCCAGAATACCTTGCCTTGATAGTATACCCAATTAAGTAGTCCGAGAGATAATATGTACTTACAACACCATTGTTGAAACATTAGAATGGTTTGGACACCTACTGAGGAAGGAAAATAATAGAATTCCAAAAAATGGCCAAGTGCCCTGAAGGAAGAAAAAAGAGGCTCACCAAGAATTTCATGGCCGAACCAAGTTCAGAAAAACATGGCAGGATATGTTCTCAATGAGGTCAATTTCCCCCCTAAAATTTGGTTGGAAAAAACCTCAATTTTGGGGAAATTCTCTAAAAAAAATATATATGCTTTATTAATAAATGTTCATTATTATTAATTATTCAATTAATAAATATATTATCCAATGCCTTTAAGGAATACAGACTAGAGAAACATTGCTTTAAAATTGGTGGTTTCGTAATAATAGTATCTCTGAAAAGATTAAAAATGTAAAAAAACTTTTTCTTAATAAGTTTAGGATGTTTGATATAATCCGATATAATGATGGGTTATTATTTGATTGCATTTTACTAGGTAAAGATAAACATCTAGTGTCGACAACACGTGTATTCCTCGTATAATTATCTCAAATAACGAGTAAGTATAGTAAGTAAGAATTAGTACTAGTAATACTAAACCTAATCGTAATCTTCAGGAATTTTTAAATTATGAATTGTTTTTTCTCGATTATTACTAATTACTAAATGCTTCTTCTTCCATTGTTATATCATGTCTTTCTAACGTTGGTAATTAGATTAAAAACTAAATTAAAATAAATAATAGCTGCGATAAGTAAAAAAATACTCAAAATGTGTTCACAGTGGAAATATACCATTCCTTTTTATGGGATATGGTACATTCCCGATCTGGAAGTATCTACATAATACAATAGTATAACATAAATACATATAGAGAACAGTAAAATAGGAAACATACCAAAAATTTCGTTTAGATGCAAACGAAAGGAAAATGCTTTATAAAAATTCTGCATATTCTTCATATGATGGTAAAAACAAAAATAATCGTCAATGAAGTCTTTCATTTGTATTTTTATAAAACTGAATCTTCAAAATATTTTATTTTTAAGAAGTGATTTTATAATTTTATAAATCTTACATTTTGTACTTTTTTTGCAAGGTCTTGATTTTTTTTCAAATGATTCCAACAAAAGAATTAATTTATTAAAAAAAGTAAAAAATAAAATTAAACACTATAGAATATTTTGTTTTAGGTAATCAGAACCGGAATGGAGCGAGGAAACTCAGTGAGATGAGCGCTGAATTGCTGTGCTGAAAGCCCTGGGTCCACAGCTGTGTCATGCTAGTCAGCTAACTCCCGGGGGTGGACCCTATGGTATTTGGAGCTCTCCCAGCCTGAAAAGTGGCTACCCTAAAATGTAGTATACGTTGAATAAATAGAATAGAATAGAATAGAATAGAAAACAAACTTTATTCTGGGACCAAGTCCCTTTAGAATAACAATAAAGAACAAGTAAAATAAACATAATATTCATCTGGCCAGGAGGCACATAATGATACAAATCATGAAGTAATCATGAGTGACAAAACATAATAGAAATAGAGAAAGAAAAAAAAAGAAAAAAATAACTGATTAAAAAGTAAGAGACTTTACAGGATTTTAACTAATTTTCTAGAAAAATAAATACATAAAAATAAAAATAAAACATATATATAAAGGTTTGATATTAACAAAATAATAATAAATAACATTAATGTAATAGTTAATAACGGAATTGCTAAATAAAGCAAATGAATTGCATAGCATGCGATAAAGTATTTACAAAGTCTGTATCTTCTTTGTTGTTGGAAAAATAAACAAACACGTAGGTAACGAGATCGAGTATTCGATACACATTAATTCAAGCGGAAGATTGCCCTGCCTGGAGAGCATTTTTTTGGGATGCCAAGAGATGATGGAAAAGCAGGGATTTAAATGAGGCCAGTGAAGATGAATGGCGGATGAAAGGAGGGATTGAGTTCCACACAGTGGTGGAACGGGCGAGGAAGGAACGGTCGAATGCCTTAGTTCTGTGGGATGGAATGTAGAGATCGGAAAGGCGAGATCTTGTTTTATGGTGTTGGACAGAGGATTTGAATTGAAGGAGACTATGGATATATGAAGGGTGTTGCGAGTTAATGGATTGGTATAGAAAAACACTAAGGAAATAATGTCTACGAATGGGTGGGAAGAGCCACTTTAACTAATCATAATGATGTGACACCCGGGAAGGCCTCGGAGTACCAAGGACAAATATTAAAGCGCAGTTCATTATTCTTTTTAAGCGACCCTCTAGCAATTTCGAGAGGCCCCCGTATACCACACAACAGTAGTCAAAGTGGGGGAAGATAAGGTACTATATTAAGGTAGGAAAGAACTATACTAATAGTATAGGTTTCTTTTTGTGTTTTAATCATAATGGGTGTGAAACTTTGAAATGAAACTTGGTTTAAAGAAAAAGTAAAAATGACTTTCCATTCATTTCAAGTACAGATTTTCTATGGTACTATCGTTTTAAAGAATATAAAAATACATTCACGTAAATGTAGGATTTTATTTAAAAGAGTCTGTTCCTTTAAATATTAAATATAGAATAAGTTTCATGGTGTGTTATCCAAATTATCTGGGTTTTTTTTGTTATAACAACAAGATTTCTTTTGAATATGTCAGGGTTAAATGTGTAAGAGTTTGCCACCAACTGTCTATAATATATATTTGTATTGAGTAAGAAATATATGGATTGTCTAGATGATCCCACGGAATTAGATTGTGATTTTCGCATGACAAATATTTGTTGAATATTTTTCAAAAAGTTCACCAAATTTACCTTTATTATTAACATTATACATTATATATCATTTCAGTAAGAACGAATTTTCGATTTGATAAACTGTTTCGTGACCTTTTTCTTTGTTTTGGCTGTGTCTCTAGATATTACCAAATTGAGTGATGTAATACTATAAATATCTTGCCATTTCACATTAAACAGTTTTATTTAAATTCTAACTAATTTATTAAACTGCAATTTATCTTGTAACTTTTAAATTTCATTGCTATTTTCTCCAACTCGTTAGAAGTTTATAGTATTAATTCATACAGCCGTCTTACCCAATGTTGGGGATGGTCAATAAAATTTAAATTTCTGGGTAAAGATTAATGGTTTTGCATCCTTATGAATAGACAAAAATTTTAAATATTTAATTGTTTGTAAAAAAAATAAATATAAAATTAATAAAAAAGCAAACTGAATTGTTGGTTAATTTAAAAATTTAAATTACCTTAGGCTTCTACGGATAATTTTAAAGGAGTCCTAAATTTTCCCAAAAAACTGATTCGTAAGATATTGGAAAATATTTAGAAAATGTTGCCAAAAAATACATTAACTTTCAACTTTTTTCAAAAATACATCCAATTCAGGAATGTTATGGAATGACAATATAATAATTTATATGTTTAATAATTTTCGAATAATTATATACCCCAAAAAAATATCCGAATAGTATTCTTATTATTTTTATAGGCCTGAATTAGCCGAAATTTCAATTATAAATCAAATTGACTGAATGCCCACTGACAAAAAAAAAGAAACTATAATTTCAAAGGTTCATTGAATCCTGTTATCTATTAAAATTCAAGTAAGAACGGAAAGTTAGAGGACAGTTGATATAGAACGACCCTTGATCTATACAGCGAAAATTATCATTTTTTTCAAAAGATTCTCATTTTATAATTTTATTTTTTTGGCAATCGAGTCCGGTATGCGTGTCAAAGGTCCCTTCATCAATTTTAAATTAATTAAAACGCATAAAAAAATTGATAATACGGGATCATTGTTCTTTAATGAGAGTCGGGAAAATGTTTGAGAGCTCTAGATGTGTTGCCAGGGAAATGGCATCCAGTTGGATATTAGATAATACGCTATCGAACCTCCTTATGTCAATAAGGTCGAATAGTTGTTCTATAAACATCATAATTATAATATATTGCGTTACAGGCATTAATTGATAATCATAATTTTCCATTATGCAATGTTCGTTTATTATTTCATTTTTTATACGTTTAAATATAATATTAATCTTTAAAATAGTAATGATATATTCCAATTAATATCATGAACTGTATGGTTTTGATAGTTATTTTTGCTGCTGTAAATAACACATCTGAGTGTGGAGACCTGAACGGTGTGGGTTCGACTTGCTCATGCATCATTTATTAAGACCTTGAATTTCCCATTAATGAATTATGGAAAAATATTATGTAAATAGCTTAAATTTTTTCTCAAGGTTTACGTTCCTCCAACTGCTTATGAAATCCGACTTTAACCACGGTAAAATACTTCGGACGATCAGTTTGTTGTAATGTGGATTTGAGCTGAAGAGAAACCGATCATTCTGCACTTGAAGAATCTAAAGTGATATAATGTATATTTCATACTGTACTATTTCATTCACAGCAGTTAGTTCAGAAATGGATAGATAAAAGTCCAAGTAGTTGATAAGCATCTGTCTTATTGAGGATAAAATTAGTTTGAATAATATTATTACAATATTGTAATATTTCACTTATCTCTTTCAATTATAATAGAAGAATGGGTTCAAATACAATAAATATTAGCGGTGTCATATATATAACACGTTTTATGCTTCCATTAACTTAATGATTTATTCGGTATGTCTTATGCTACCTTGTAAGGTGTTTACACCTCTGTTGCTACTTTTGAAAAGTAGGCTAAAGCCAAGCTCGAAAATTGAACATAAGTTTTTTACTTATGATTCTTAAAATCAAAATTTTAAATGAAAAAAATCTTTAAATTCGTACTCTTCTTCATATTCGAGAAAAAAAGAAGATAGATTTCAATTAACCAAGCAAAAGATGTAGGTTTTCGAATATTCTTAATTTTTTTTTATGATTATGGACAGCAAATTGATATTGTTTAAAACATTTTTAAAGCTCAACATAACAATCAGCTCAGAAGGTTTTCGGAAAAAAATCGTGACATAACCTTAGGAACTGATAAAGATTTTGAAGTGTTTTTTTATTTTTAAGATATTGTCAACAACTTCAAAACAAAGATTAAAGATATAATTTAGACGGATTCTTGCATTTATTAATTGGTTTTTGAACGGCATTACCGATTTCTATTAAGGAATAGAAAAATCTGCACCACTAGAATCCGTAAAGGTCATGCAAAGGTTCTAGGTATTTTTTGCACTGAACATACTATAGAGGCTGGGTGAGCCCCGGAAGGGTTTTCTGGCCCAACAGGATCAATTCACAACTGATAAGAGAATAACTAGTTAGTTTACTATAGTTGGTATTCACTGATTACAAGTTTAATAGTTAATATTAGAATAGATTCTAGGAATAGGTTCTACTAATGAAGAACCACGAATCTACTGATTAGGGCACGGCGCTTTAAACTGAACTCACAAGGAGAAGGCACCCACAGCCCACTTTCTCATTAAGGGAGAATAGACGGCTTCTTCAGGTAGCCAATCTATTTCAGCCAGAGTGGAAATATCGAAATTAATTCAGTGACGTGCCATGAAATAAATTTCATCTTGCCCAGATCTGAGAACTGGTGTTCTGACATTCAGAGAATTGGGGTGGGAGTTTCAGAATGTATGGTTTGGAACGGTATGGGTTCGATCCCCGTCAATGTTTACAGAGGCTGGGTGAGCACCAAGATCCTACATAAGTTCTATCCTGCCAGCAAGAGATAATTATTCTGTGGAATTCTTTAATATATTCCTCTCGTATTTTTCCTGATCCAATATCTCCCTTGCAACCTATGACACATCATTTATATTTCAATTTGCTCAACTAATTGGGATAAAAAATATTATCACGAGCTGTCTCAGCCATGTAAGGATTTCAGACAGTTCAACAATACGACAAAAAAAAAAAGGATTAAAGTCAATTAAATCACGCCCAAAAGCTCTGCATAATATCTGAGAATTTTAAGGCAGAAGAAATATAATTGATAGATAATAACTAGAGATATCGAAGATAGTGGACGATTATAGGAACTAGCAGACAGTATTTTTTTCTTAATTTATTATAAAGAACAACTCATCGATGTCATAACCACATCTGATAGCACTTTTCACGTGACTGACTTTTGGGATAAACGTTAGCATGGTCATATTCAATGAACGGAAAAGTTTTTAAAATCCCAAACAACAAGGAAAACATACAAAAATTGTGTCTGTTAAAAACCGATTGTTTAAAACTTAAATCGTTGATCATTGATAGAAAGAGGGACCTACTGTTGGGATGAGATCAGAAGATACTCAGTTTAATCATTTGTTGGTTATTGAGAAATATATGTCCAAATGAGGATGCGATTTAAAAATGTCTTACTTCACTCTTCTGACTTAGATATTGGAAAAAATAAAAAAATATTAAAACCTGGAAGAGTGGGTTAGCCAATTTAATTTGTTTCCCACTCTCATATATGACCCATTCCACTGCCCATTCCATCCTTAAGATCTCGTACGACAAGGAATTTAATATTCAATAACCCGTTTTTCCGTTTCGTTTTCCTGTGGATATTCTTTAATCTAAGATACGATTTAACAAAAAAATTATTTAAAACTATAAACTTTTCAAGCATTAAGCTTTTTTTACAAAAAAATGTAATCTTATTTATATGAAATCATAAATATCATGAAACCTAGGAAAATGAAACTTAAGGCATACGAAAAGATTCATGTAAGAGCCCTGGACACGGTTGAGAAAAGGCAGTAATATGAGGCATGCTTAGAAGCAAAATTGAGAGATTTGGACCATAATGGGACTGTTGAAGAAATCTGGAAGTCCTTAAAAGAAAACATACTTGAATCAGCAAGGTCGGTATGTGGAGTGAAGAAATTAAACACCAGAAATTAACGCACCAAATGGTGGAGCGAAGAAGTCAAGGAATTAGCCCACAGAAAGAAAGAAGCATGTAAGGCGTACCTGATTAAGCGTACACCACAAAAATGGGAAAATTATGTTATCGGGTTACCCGAGAGGCCAAGAAAAAGACGTGGGGAGAATTTGGAAAAAGCCTGGACAGTGACTTTAAGGAGAATATTAAGAAATTCTGGAAAAAAGTAAAAGCACTGAAGGGTAAAACCACCAAAGAGATAAGGAACTTAAAAGATGAAAGCGGACATTTGATCACAGAACCAGAAAAGATCCTGGACTGATGGAGACAATATTACTCTTTGCAGATCTCTGATTTGGGGGAAGATGTAGAAAGGGCTCTGGAAATACTAAAGTTAGGCAAAACAGCAGGCAGAGATGGGATTTTTCCAGAATTTATTAAACATGGAGGAAACGAAATTGTAAAGGCATTGGAGCAAGCACTTTTTCAGAAAATATGGAACAATGGGACTTGCTCTCAGAAATGTTATAGAAAAGGCATGGGATAGAAATCGAAGCCTATATATTGCTTTCCTAGATCTGAAAGCTGCCTTCGACTCAGTGCCCCGTAATGAAATATAGAGAGCATTGAGAGGTAAAGGGATTCCCGAGGACCTTTTGGCAGGAATCAAATCGACGTACCAAAACCCTTAAGGAATATCACGTATAAGTGTCCGAGAATCCAAGCCATTTCTCTTGGAACGAGGTGTAAAAAAAGGGATAGCTTGAGCCCATTATTGCTCATTGTCTTTATGGACGAAATCCACAAGATATTCAGAAGAAGAACTCCTTGGACTGCAGTCGGTATGTGGAACAGGCATTCCTATACGCTGACGTAATCGTGCTGGTGACCGATTCTCAGGAAAAATTGCAACAGCCCATAATAGAATGGCAAGAAGAACTCGCTCGTAAAGGAATGAGTAGAATCAGCACTAAGAGCAAGGTTATGACAGTAGCCAGAGATGAAGGAGATGGGAGAGATGTAGGAGTGATATGCAATGGAGAAGTCTTAGAGAATGCGGACTGCTACGCCTACCTTGGAACAATATTCAACAAATCTGGGAAAATAGATCAAGAAGTTTCCAACATAATAAAGAAAGCAAACAATATATACTACCAGATTTGTAGCACCATTGGGGGAAGAGAGAAGTAGGGAAAAATTCTAAACTCCACACATATAAAGCAGTATATCACCCTACCTTGCTCTATGGCGGCGAAAGGTGGGTCATCTAAGACAAGCACTTAAGTAGGATAGCGGTGGCGGAAATGAAATTTCTACGAAGAATATTGAGTAAAACCAGGAGAGACAGATTAAGAAACCAGAGAATAAGAGAGGAGCTCAAGGTACCTTCACTGAAAACCACCCTGGAATGCCGACAACTTCGATGGTATGGACACATATGTAGAATGGGGGAAGACTCTACAGGAGTTGTAGCGCCACGAATGATGATGATGATGATGAAAAAACTCACAGCTACCTGTTTTTCCCCCGAATAAGGGAACTCGGTTTATAGACCCTATGAACCCCAGAAGGGTCTGTAGATCCAACAAGGTCCATCCGTGGCTGTTAACAAATTAAGTAATTTATCTGCATTAGACGGACTGCATATATATATATATATATATATATATATATATATATATATATATATATATATATATATATATATATATATTAATAGATATTAATTTTGTTATAACATATGAATTATTATGTTCAAACGTTTGAATACTTATAAAATATAACAATCTTTATTATAGTGTAGGGATTTAAAGGTTAAATAAACGTGAAAATAAAAAAAAATGTTGTAATATTTTGTAAACACGAAGCTCGGCCATTGATCTGGTGAAAGTTACACGGGGGTAGGACAGAACGGGGCTTGCCAAGACTTGGGTCGTGGAAATGGACCCACAGATTAGGTACGCCCTTCGAAACGAGGAGATGGCCGTCGGTGGATGGTGGTCCCTCACATTCGTGGACGCCTTGGACGTGTTGAAGTGCCTCCAGTGCCAAGGATACGGACACTCCCGGGCTACCTGCAAGGAAAGAGAGGTGACGTGCAGGTGGTGTGCGGGACTGGGGCATATAGGCAAGGACTGCCCTAAGAAGAGTACCGGGAGACCCACCTGCGCAAACTGCGTGAAGCAGAAGCTCCCTAATGCAAGTCACCAGGCAGGGAGCCGGGAGTGTCCAATACACGTGAGGGAGTCCCAGAGACTGGCACGAAGGACCCGCTATGACTGAAGATCTGCGGGTCCTCCAGTTAAACATGGGGAAGCGACGCATCCCACCGATACGATATTATGGCGGTCCAGGAGCCGAAGGAATGTGGTCACGGGCTTTGGCCCCACGTCGAGGGTGATAGCACTGGGCAGTGCAGAGAGGAGGCCCAGGGCTGTTATAGTTATTACTAACCAGACCCTCGACGTGATGGAGCTGCAGCAGCACACCACTGCGGACAAGGCCTCGTGCCTGATAAAGTGGAGAGGTATGACCTTCGCGTTAAAGTCGGCATACCTCTCCGACAGGACCTACATAGAGGAAGGTATTCGGGCCATGCAAGGAGTGGCTGCTGCACACAGGAATTTAATTATCTGCTCTGACACCAACGCCAGGAACACGGTCTGGGGTTCCGCTAGAACAGATCGGCGAGGAGAGAGCCTTGGCGGGTTCATCAGTTGGTGCCCCAGCTGTGGAGTTCCGGAAACTGCCGAGCATGTAGTATCATCATGCACCGCATACGACGCCCTGCGCGCGAGGTTATCCACGCAAACAGGTATTTACAGCATTAACGAGGACGTGTTCCCTGAGCTTGTGGAGGAGGAAAACTACGCAAGTTTCAGGGAATACGTATACGGATGGAAGGAGGCCGTAGGTCCAGCCCACTTTCTGATCACCAGGAGAAGGCCGGCACCGGGAAGACCACCGGACCAACCTACCTGAGGACGGATAAGGAAGAAGACGGCGGGAAGGATAAGGTGTAGCTCTAAGATGCACAACCGTCCACCGGGCTACACCATAGTTCCAGGTTTTTGATTATACCAATAAAGAAAAAAAAAAAAATCCCGAAGTAGTGTCTCCAGTGGTGTACCCCCACTGGAGACAAACCCTGTATGCCATTCTGGCAGGAAAGGGAGGATAAAAAAAAAAAAAAATAAGTTACACGGGGGTATTATCTTTTTACAACGAAATCAAAATACTACACACATACCGCAGTATTTCTTTGTAAACAATATTTTTTATTTTTCCTCCGTGAGCTAGAATCACTAGGCTACTCTGTGGGCTTACTCTGGAGCATGCCACAAACGAGTACAACTGGCCGTGAGAGAAGCAGCTTTCCCTCACGTCTATTCCCGCGACCTTAAGAGTTTGACCTTGAACTTTGTTTATAGTTATTGCGAAGCAGACTTTGATGGGAAACTACACTCTCTTGAATTCGAAGGGGTAATTTGATGGTGTTGGGGGAGTCCTAGGAATAAATACAGGCTCTCCTCGAGAACAACCGGTCAGTATAGTTGCCTCGATTACATTGCAATCCAATGTTTTCACTTACAACATAATTGGCGCGCCAACTCTCAATTTTAATATGTGAGTTGGGAGGCTTCAGTGTATTCAGGAAATCGACCGGATAATGAATGAATCATCGGTGTTTATCACTGAGTCGACGGATTTATATTGATATTCGACCCCCTCGAATGATCTCAAAAGTATTTCATTTATGACTCAGGCTTGAATCATAATTGCTAAATTAATTTGTTAATTAATTAATTAAAGCAAAAGTTTTTGTACAACTATAACGCGAGCTATAGTTTTTACATAAAAATATTTAAAAATTATTACAATCTATAACAAATAAAATAAAATACTTTTTCTTTTTAATGCTTTTTACAGTAAAACCCAAAAAAGGAAAATTTTGACCACATTGGCCCAGAATTTCTCATAGATAAGGTTAAAAATATCATAACCGCTTCTCCGGATGACTGTAACAAGATGTTAATTTTTTTTAAATGTGTTTTAAATCAGTGAATAGGGTTTTTTCTATAGACATTTGTGCTCTAAAAAACATTGTTTGTAAATGAACATCAGGTTTCGATTATCGAAGGAACAAAAGTTTCTTATACGAATGCCCTTAGTTAATGAATAGCATAATTTTTTTTTTTTTTTTATAAGGTAGTTTTAAAATGTTTTATATTTCTCCCCAATCTCTATTATCATTTTTTTGTTTTAGGCATATAAAGAATATTATCAGCTGTCGTTTCAAATTTTTGAATGCATATATAATGTCGTGTTTCGAAAATCACCCTGCAGGAAAAAGTCAAATTGCAAAACATTCGATACTAATAAAGATGTCTAAGGATATGAAAAATAATTTGCTTCCGAATGTCCTATCTACAAAATTCAATAATTGTCATTTCTTTTAAGGATGCAGGACTCACCTTTCACCCTATAATATCCAGTTGATGGGTATTCTGTACTAAAAATACCAATTACTCCTGGATATTAATATCGATGCACAATAGTAGGGCGATAACAATCAGCCGGACAGCGCTATCTAATCGCTTCGACTCTGTATCCGGGAAGATTAGCAGAGCCAGACTGCGATCTAGTTCCCTCAAAAATGTCAACATTGAAAATAATTGTAAGAAATCCCAATTATAAAAGGAAAAGTAAATATGATTTTTTTTTATTTCAAGGTAGTTCATACCATTCGACTTCCTGCCCTCCTGTATCGTTTAATAACATCCAACTGATTCCTGTGGAACAAACTCAGGACAACCTTAAAAACGTTTTAATAGAGATCCTCATACTAGACTGAAACGAGAAGAAACAGCTCGCTTTTTCAGGCTACTTCAACACTTAATAGATAAACGTTGTAAGCTGCCAATTAATAACAAAAGACTTATGCATGACTATCAAAGTCTTATTTGGGTTTACGGAGTAGAGCTTTGGGGCTTGACTAAGCCATTTAATTAATATTTATTTTGAAGAGAAATATTGTCCCGGCCAGGACAAATGTTTTCTCTTCAAAATAAATATATTTAAATATATATATTATGATTCTCAGGAAACCAAGAACTATATTTTCAGTCAGTTACGCTATGTGCTTATAATCGACACTAAGTTGCTCATTATTCATGTCCATTGTGTAATTTGCTTTCGGGCTCCGAACGTAATAAGTTCCTCCGCAAAGTTCTTACAGATTTACTACATTGCATTGGAAAGTTATGTAAGAGTGTCTTGCTTTGATGCAATCAATAATTTTTTCTTTAATTCGGTATTGACGAATAGTTTCCTGAAAGAATCAAAATTCAACTAAGTAATGTAGATTAAATTATTCCTTAAAATTTCGTACATTTAGGACTCCTTTTCGCACTGGTTTTCAATGAATTGGTGCATATTGTAGTGGTACAAAGTGGGATTTTCTCAGGCATCAATAAAAAAAAAAAATAGAAATCAAAACTCTTGTTTTTAACTACTTAACTAAAACTTTAGAATCACATATATATTAAGCAAAGCTAAGCCTAAAGTGATAATTTTTCCATACATTTTTCTGAGACCAATCTACCATTGTAATACTCGAAATTTTACATGTAAATTGTTGTTTTTGGCTCTTGTTGGAAGATTTCCAAAGCAATCATTTTCGAATGACGACTTGAATTTTTTTTATGGATCTCAATTAAGGTTGAAATGTCCTAATCTCTCCGTAAATTTAATTATCTATTAAGCAGCAACAGTTCTAGTTGGATATAATTCAAAAATATCATCATTTCTCGCCCCTTACAGTTCATGACAAGGGAAGTATAAGGATATCGTAATTTTCAGAAAGGGATTATTGACCCTGGAATAAAGGAATATGGATTTAGATTTCTGGAACCTATGCTGATGACACATGTGTGTTATCAGTTCATAACGACCCATATATTGCATCCCAATCCCTTCAATCACATGTATCAAGCCTCGAAGAATGGTGTCGGAATTGGAGAAATAAAATAAATTCCAAAAAGTCCCATCAAATTACCTTTACCCTTCCCCGAAAACCCTTGACTTCCTGTCCTACTGTATCCTTTAATAGTACTCCACTTATCCCTGTTGAACAGATCCGCTACCTAGCACTCAACTTAGACAAACGTCTAACTTGGAACCCTCACACAAGACTGAAAAGACAAGAAACAGCTCGACGCTTCCGACTACTTCAACACATACTAGACAAACGCACAAAGCTTCAAATCAATTACAAAAGACTTATTTATGTTACTGTTATAAGACCTATATGGACTTACGGAATTGAACTATGGGGCTTGCCAAACCATCAAATTCCTCTCGTATTCAATCCTTGCAATCCAAAATCCTTCGCAAAATCCTAAACGCTCCTTATTTTGTCACAAATAAAACCATCCATAATGACCTGAACGTTCCATATGTTACCGATTTAGCCCATTCCAGATACCTATCATTCCATAATAAACTCCAGGCCCATCAAAACCCACTAGTTTCCATCCTTGGTTCCAATTCCATCCCGGACAATCCTCCTAGGCGTCTGAAGAGAAGATGGCCTCGAGACCTTCTATAATAGAAATGTAATTAGAGTGCTGCCAATGGGTAGTGCCTCTACACGTCCTTTCATGCATTTATTTATTCATACAGCCTTTGTACTAGATGTATATATTACAGTTGTACAATTCGATAAAATAATTTAAAAAAAAAAAAAAAAGATTTCTGGATTCTTTTAAAAATATTGGAAATTTCTTATATTATTTAATTCAAGGCCCAAAATTGACCAAATTGAAGCCAATTTGGCTTCAATAATAATAATAATAAAAGCCCAAGTTTTATTATCCTAGGAGAAAAAGCTATATTACTATTATAAATCCAACTTGATAATTACGCAACAATATTTCTCTGCGACAGGGACCAGGAGGACAATGTAAAGCACTTTAATTTTATAAGAAACCAAATATTAGTTATTGCTCTGTAACCTTCAACTTTCGTTTGTTTGTTAAAGCCAATGTAGAATGGAAGTTATTGGAAGCAGGCTACAATCAAGAGGTAACTGCTTCTTCTTTCATATGCGGTAAGTAAGGTTATATCTTGAAAGAATTTTATTATTTAATAAATAAAAATCTGCTTTCTATACTCAAATTTGTATCGATAGTGAAATTTGCATATATATATATATATATATATATATATATTTATATATTTTTTTAAATATTGATACATAGATATGTTTTCAATATCCCAATAATGAGTGTTACAGAACAATCTACTTAAAACATTTTCTTCTTAAAAAAAATAAAAAATCTGTATCCTAAAATCAATAAACACCATTACAATAGTAAGTAGTTCAATAAATTCAAAAGCAAATTAATGATATATTTGTAAAGAACTGAACATGAAATGGATATCCATATTGTCAAGTTCTTAAGGAAACTATTTTAAGTTTCTAAATTTTCTTAATTAATCGATTTTTTGCGTATTATTGATTTATTTTAGTGGCATTAAACAATTGATCGACTTACTAAATTATTTATAAACAATTTCTTCCATGTAAATTGTATTTTTATCCTGAACGTTGTATGTTACAAAAGAGGCACATAGCTTTGAACCTCTTCGTATCAGAACATTAAGATAATTTGGCTAAATAACAAAATTAATAACCTTTGATAATGATTACTGCCTTGTTGACATTCTCATATTTTAGATCATCATAAGAAGGAATTTAATGTTTGATACTAAAAACAGATAAATCATAATAGTATCTAGTCCAAAACTATTATTTATTGAGTTATGAGCAACAATAAATTACATTGTTTGTTTTTATTTTATTTATATAAATTAAATATGTTTTAGAAACAATAATTTTCAAGGAAATTATTTTTATAAATAATTATGAGTTCAAATTTTCTATGCAAAATAGTTTTAAATGTTTCTCTAGAAAATTGTTTACATACCAGCAAAGTATCTTTGTTTGTTTGGGCGTGAATGATTTAAAGTATAAGCATGATGAAGAGAAACGACTAAGAAAAGGCTGCATAACCTTAATATAAAACCCCTTCCTTTTGCGCCAGCTTTACAATGGCCATACGTACCTCGGTTCATTATTCGAGTTTTCATCACAGTCCTACTTCTGAATTTGGTACCAAGACTCAAATAACTATAATTAACTTATTAGAATATTTATTTTATGAAATATAAATTTATTAATATGTAAATAATACATTATGACAAAATTTAAATGTTCAGTTAAAAACTGGTGTTCTGAAAATTATGTTTTTCTGAGTTGCCGCATTAAAAAATTCTTTTCTGGATATTAGGGAGGACAATTTATTTTAAAGCCAACATTTCAACCCACATTGCAGGTCTTCTTCAGAGCTTATAATCAAGGGTTGACAGTTAACTACAAAACAATGTTTAACTATATTATTCAAAATATTAAATATTTATCTCTACCAAACGCCCGTGAATTATTGAATTATTTTGTCCAGGAAAAATAAAAAAATAGCTCACTCCAAAATAGCTTTTTCAATTTTCAATTCACAAAGTAATATATATGCGATATAATTACAATCATCATAGCCTTAACTTTTTTTTTTGTAATCTGACCCAGGAAAATTATCATTTTCTTAACTTTTTTTTTTCATTAACAATATTTGTGCATATTGAAATGGCGCGTTGCAACACAATGGAATGTAGATTGCTATGTTATCAAGTCTCAGGAATTCCTTTATGCTAGCAGAGATAATACAATTTTCTCTAGGTCGTCAAGTAAATAACTTTCTGGTTTCTATTATATTTCTATAGAAACATAACTATCATATATGTATGAATATATATATATATAAACTGTTGAAAAAGGGCAACTGTAAGAACATAGTCGTTATTTATTTAAGCTACTGCTGCTAACATAGTAGTGGATGGCTAATAAAATGTTGCTTTTTTTTTAGTAAAATTGTCGAGAAAATAAGAGTAAAATCGATTATATAAACTTCAGGTGACAGGTATATTTTAGCAACAAATTAATGTTAAAATTTATTGATTGATTTATTTACAAATATTAATCTTTGAGCTTGACTTTTCATCATCATTTTTCAATAAGGACATTTTTCAAAATTACAAACTAAATCATAAATATCATCAAAACATTTTATTTTAGTAATTCTTGATAATCTTTCATTTCTTTGATGTTTTTTAAAAATCTAGTTACTACATTTATTTAGTCAATCATCCTAAAGGCCTTTTTTATTACCTGTTAAGAAAAATTACATATATATGTGTGTGTTTGTGTGTTCTGCTTTAACCAAAAAATTGTTGGGATATCTTCATAAACTTTCTTTTGTGCACAAGGATTGTGAAGATCAAAAATGTATTATAATTTTCTGGAGCAATCCAAACTCCTCGATCCACTTCAATCAGGGTTCCGTCCTGTCCTCGCCACTCAATCTGTCCTCGTTAAAATCACCACTGACATACATACCGCTATGGACGATAAAAAAACTAACAGTACTAATTCAACTCGACTTTTCAAAAGCTTTCCATTCTATTCTACTAAAGTACTAATTCTACTAGCTGAACTATTCCATCCTTTTTTTCTAAATTAAAATCTCTTTCCTTTTCCAACAGTTCCATACTCTGGGTCCAAGCTTTCCTCTCGGATAGGACTCAAGCGGTCAGCGTCCCAAATCAACCCTTATCCTCTTTCCTTCCTTTGAACACAGAAGTGGCACAGGGTTCTAGTATTTCCCCAATCCTTTTCAACTGCTACATTAATGACCTACAAAAATCAATCCACCACTGCTCCCTCCATCTATACGCCGACGACTCCCAAATCTATTTCTCCTTTCCACCCTCTGAGATAATAGCTGCATTTGCTAATATTCAGGTTGAACTAGATAGGATCAGTGCCTGGGCTTACCTGAATAAATTGATGTTAAATTCTGCGAAAACTCAGGCCATTCTAATTGGTTCCAACACTCTCTTTCCAACTAATCTTAAATGATCACCCATTTACTTTCAGTTCCTCTGTTAAAAATCTCGCCAATCAAATTTTATCGAGCCACTAAAAATATGTGTGGTCTAGAGGTTGTGTTGGAAGACAACGCCTTTCCTATTGATCAATTTCGATCGGTTATTTTGAATCGTTTTTTTTTCAATAGCAGTAGTTGTTGAGAGTCGAATTAAAGGTTAAGCAAGGTTAGATGAATTCATGATGAACTATTCTTTTCAAATCTCACCAAATGCACTGTAATATCTATATATTTTACTATTAATTCATGTGGAACCTAAGTATCGAGCTTTTTTTTTTATTCAGTCTTATGCAAATGGTTCAAAGCTGTTCTATATTTATTATGGTCTACATCCATTTCCTTAGCGAAGTCGTGAGATTAAATATGTCGGTCTACATCGAATTTCTGCAAAATTTTATATATATTTTTAATGATTGGCGACCAGGGCGAGATTCATAGTTTAACATTGAAGTTCGCTTATGCCCTAATAAACATAACACACAATTTTTGTTGGGACTACTCTGCATTTTTCTTTCTTTTTTTTTTTAAATAATTAAGCAAAACATGACAAAATGGCATTCTGCAATCTCTATTTTCAAAGCGCAATAACTTTTCACTGATTAAACCATTTTATATATATGTTAAACTATACCTTTAAATCTAGAATGTACTATGGTCAGCTACCTTTCAATCGCGTTGTAGTATGGCTTCATTGAATCAGTTCTCATAGCTGATTTCTAGACCCCATTTAGAGTATTCCTCTCCTTACCATAAAACTAATATCGTCTTCCTCAGAAGCTATCACCGCTTGATCGTCAGCGAAATGCAGACTGTATAAATTTGTCTCCACTATTTTAACACCCATACCCCGACATTTTATTTTCTACTCTTTCAAAACTTCCTCCAGATACAAGTTGAAAAGGGTTGGTGATAAACAACACCCTTGTCTTAGGCTTTTGGTGATGGGGGAACTATCTGTCCCAATTTTGACCTTAGCTTCCACTCCGCAGTATAAGCTTTTAATTGGGTCAACAAGATCTTTGCTTACTCCCATATTTCCCAGTGCTATCCATAGAAGTTTCAAAGGAACGGTTCGTATGCTGTATTAACATCAATATAAGTAAAAAAAATGTATATATAAATTGGATAATCTGGAAAAGATCTAATACAACGTGAGTATGAACTATAAAAGTTCCATGCCTCTATATATCCGTTTGAAATAGAAATTATTTTCGAATGAAATTTTTGAAGTATACATATTTTTTTTTAATAATAATTTTACTATTATGTTATAACTTATACATATATAAGAGCTCATAAAAGTGGTAAAAATGATAAAATCTTCAAAATCACGATTATTTCATTCATATTTTTAGATATGTTTAAGGTTTATTTATTTTTTTAGAGGTATAAGAGCAAAAAATCATATATTATTATTTAAACAGTGATACTTAGCAGGTTGTTTTGTTGTTTTATTGGAACTGAAAAGAAAACGTGAACGCAACAACAATAAAATAGCTGCTAGTTATTATCAGGACGTCCTACATACTATTTTAATACAGGATTATCGAAGGTCGATCATTACGCTCCAAATAAACATCTAATAAACTATGAAAGAGGTCAACGTTCATTTTATAATTTTACAAATACACTATTGAATTTTAGATCTTATTTTTCATCTTCAATTGAAACCCAGTTGTAGTAAATTCCGTCATAAAAATAAATCGAATGAAACTGTGTTGAGCCTGTGATTCCAAGCATGATAAGAAGTAAACATCTTTTTTGATTCATCTCGAGGATTTCCGTGTTTAATAATAATAAAAGCAAGAGGAACCACTAGGTTTCAAACCAATAAGAGCGCAAACTGAAACATTAGAATAACCTTCGTCTTCAGCATGTTCACTCTAAAGCTAATCATCTCCAGGTTTTCTATAATGGCTGCCTTGTCTTCTGCGTTCTGTTAAGGGCTTCTCTTGAATGCAGTTAGCCTATAGTACAAATAATATTTGAAAAACGTGAAACTTTCTAAAAAATAAATAAACTGCGTACCGGGTGATGCCAAGATGCAATAGAAGAGAATGGCGATTGGTGTAGGAGAAGGCCAGGACTCGTTTGCGGGTTGTAATGCCAAAATAATAAATATATAAATAAACAAATTCTTAAACATTTGTTTTGTTTTTTATTATCAAAATTCATGAAACTAAGTGGATTTGTCAAACATCTGAAGACTTTAATCATTCATTTTTTATATTTGAAAGAAACATATTATACAACAAATAAAATATCAACAAAATCATGGTGAAAAATATTGGAATCACCATTCTCTGTCACAAATAATTTTTCAGACAAAAATTTGGACATTTGAAAATTAAAGATACAGTCACAGAACACTACTATAATTTCCACAACAGAAAATGATTTACGAAACGAATCTGTCAGCAGAGGTACTTAGATTCACCAAACCTCATACGTCCCAACCCTAGCACAATCAAGATGGTGGCCAAGAGTTTTGCCAAATAAAACGTCTTTCGGATGAACTGAGATTTCCTTAATGTAAAAATTTCTTGCAGTTGACATATTATTTTTGTATTGTAACAATTTTTTTAACCATTTTTATCTATCAGTACAACAATATCCGCAATTACATCACTCGCCTCGGATTAGGGGCATGTGACCACGCGCTGCGTAGTCTTGGTACCATGACAAGTAGTGCATACAGTATCCACACCATAGACAAGGCTATAAATACTGGCTCAAAAATCAACAGCTTCTGCAAGTAATCAAATACGCTAATAGTCAGAAAGGGTTCCCTTATATTTTCAAAAAACAGATAGCATCCAATTCAAAATTACGAGGAACGAAATGGTCCGGGTGGAACTAAAAAAAAAATCGCTTAAATATGGAGAACTGTTTATTGAAAAGCCAACGCTTCGGCTAGCATTGCCGGTCTTTTTAAGGGTTTATAATGGGATCACGGATTGAGGGTCGACTATGCCTCAACCATTGGCTCAATTTTAAGTCCTGAAGAAGACCTGGAATATAGGTCAAAACGTTGGCTTTCCAATAAACAGTTTTCCTTAAACACCTTCCGGACCATTTTCTTCCCCAAATATATAAGGTTAACTAATATTATTCGAGATTTATTCAAAATTATGTTCGAACTAAATTTATTTAGAATAATCTCCCTAACTATAAATGTAGCAATGTTTAGTAGCTTTTGTAATAAAATGTTACCAAAATGTACTTTTTCTGTTTGAAACAAATGGGAACTTTGTTTGGCAAATGCGGGGAGGAAAGTTCAAGTTACTGGCGCAAGGTGAATACGCAATATTCACCTATATCACCTCATATCCAATACATCCCCGTTTTCTCCTAGCCAAGAATTTGGAAAATAATAAATGTTATAAATACCACAAGCAAAGGGATTTAAGATTTTTTTAAAATTAAATCAAAGACTAGCGTTTCTGATAGATTACTTATTTTATTATAACATTAAAATAATAGGCAATTAAATTATAAATTAACTTCAATTAATAGGTAAACATTCCTTTTTTCTTTAATAAAAAGTGCTGCAATTTAGCACAGTCAGCACAGATCAGAATTGACACTAAAGACGTCAAAATCTTTACAAACAATTCTCCTCATTCAGCTGGTCCCTATTTGTTGGTTGTAAAACACATAAATTCTCACCATGACTGAAACAAATTGTTTGGGTATGCAGCAAGACCAGCTACAAAATTATGGAATGTCTTAATTTTATATTAGAAATGTAGAGAATAGGCTTAGAAGAAACAGCCAGAATAAAAAATTTCAATTAAATCGATTAGGTATAAATTCCAACTTTTAAGATCCACCTGAAACATTACAGAAGTTAAATGCTAGCTAGCCAAAGTGGCTATCTGATTTTCTCAAATTTCAACCCAAGAAGCTAAGAAATTACAATAAGCTAGCTATTTGGTCACACTAGGACTTATTGAAGTAATCCACTAAATCGTGGAAAGGTGAAGTTCACCATTACAGCAGTTTATGAACCAAAACAAGAGAAATTCCTACAAATACCAATTCTAGCTGTTAAATACTAATGAACTTATAAATTCAGTGTTGCTCAAGAAATTACCATTAGAAGTCGATATCAGGCCAATTAATCAAGTTATCACCTGTGTCAACAAGAACCCCCGGAAACCTTTTACATGTTTAACTCCTATAGGAGAACAGCTTTGGATCTCAGCAGATTCAGAAGAGTTCACCAACATCATCATGGTCAAGTGTGAGGAATGACAATACTCAACCATTATCTCCCTTTGACTATACCAATCCTTAATTACTTCAAAATGTAAGTGGTCTGAATACCATTCTCTTATTCTTCTCCAACGTTTAAGTAAAGTAAAACAAGCATGGATTCATAGCCTAGTCTCCTAATTTTTTATTGATAGGTTCTTTGTCAATTCTCCTACGTGGACTGTCTCATAACAGGACTGAGCTATGAGTTCATTCTCACTGAAATACATCTTACTCCACGATCATAAAATCTGTATTTCAGATTATACTGTTTATATAACTGGCGAACCTGGCTTAAAATCATGGCTAATAGTTTTATTAGCATCAAATCCTTTTTAAAGCACAGTATACTTGTCCATCACATCAGATATCCAGTCAACATTTCTCAGATTGTTTACAAAACCAGAGGAAATAACAGCATTGCTACAATTTGAGATTTTTAGAAGAACTTACTTAAACTATGACCTTCCAATCTCCTTTACAATAAGAATTAAGAAGAACTAGAGATGGCAGAGAAAAAAAATATAAGAAGCCTACAAGATTTAATGTGTTCCGCGTCATAATCCAGTGTATTGAAGACCTGATCAGTGCCAAGAGGAGACGTCGTAAGGTATGTTGTTCATAAAGCATCGTGAAATGTCTCCATCTCTTAGAAAAGAAGATGACTGTCGGGCCGTGATAGCTGACATCCAATCTCTTTGTAGATCGTCTTTTTTATAAATTTCCACGGCATACCGGCGTTAAATCATGCACTTGCTGCTCCATTGCAACTAATACTCTCTATTTAGTCTAATCTTTATTGAAAATTTTCTATAACCTCGATTATTAACTGCACTGACAAGCTAAAACTTATTTTTTAACTACCAATTCGGTTTCTGAAAATCATACTCATCACTGATAAGCTGATTATATATCTACAGCACTAGAGCCAAAGTTATCTGCTGAAGAGTTTCCGGATCTAGGACTTCTCTTTAAATCCAAGGTTGTACAATTGCACACCTAATATTTACTTTAACTCGTCTTGCAAACTGATTAATTTCTGTTCAGCTAGGCCGGTAGGGATAGATCTGTTTTCAATGATGCCAAACCTAGTCGCCGTATCTCTAGGATCATATCATAACTTGAATCACTACTATACCAAACATACAATAACAGAATATCTCTATTAACCTACTGCGACCCATGTAGAAGACACTATCATAATTGCCAAATAACAAAAGTTACAATAAAAGCACTTAGGTGCAATAATAAAAAGAACTTTACAAACTGACTTAAAAATACCAATGGTTGAAGAACTTACTACAATTGTTTTCTTAGACGTCTAAGGTCACTGGTTGTTGCGTGGTTTAGGGGCTCAAAAAGGGCCTTTACTTTTGTCCAACGCAAAAATATATGATGGCTGGATAGTGCAAAAGGCTATTTCTGAATGACATAAAAACAAACTATGAAATCAGAATTTTATACGAAAAATAACATTATTTATTTATTATGCGTGAAAGTAAATATTTTCTTTAAAGTACAATATAAAGCAATGTGGCATTCTATGCGTAAAACAAACATAAGTTAAAAATAAATTATAATATGATGCATATGAAACATTAAAAAAATACAAAAGAAAAACTTATCACTGCTGTGAGTCCTGAAGACAAAAAAAAAAAACAACATCGCATCGCCTGTTCCACCGTGGAAGGATGCTTCCCGTTGTTTTGATGAGATGAGGACGTGGTCCCGTAATTGAGGCAATGTGTGCACACGATGAACTGTAAAACTGTAACACTGTGGGCTGGGGACTCTGCACTGCCGATAATCCCGTCAGCCGGCGTGTGTTGTCGTTATATATACGTAATTCGTTTTTCGTTAATGCATAGCCAGCTAGTGCATAAATAAACATGGTGCGCTATCTTAATATCTAGTTCATAATTACATAATAACAATAGCATTCAAGTTTTTGGCCTCAACATCCCGCCCACCAAAATTGAGTTAAATTTTATCTGAATCTGCGTTGTTGATTGGAGTTAGTGTCACGAGTTTGGCCACCGGCCTTTTGTAAAGACCTGTGGAGGTGCGGATAGTGGCTACTCGCACGATTCCGTCCTTTCCAAGGTGGGTTTCAGCCACTCGAGCTAGTGGCCACGAGTTTAGGGGTGAGACTGGCTCCTTTACGATGACCAGATCACCGACTTTGAGATTTGGACGATCCATCGTCCATTTTTTCCTTTGCTGCAGTAGATTGAGGTATTCCATCCGCCATCTTGTCCAAAAGTGCTGAGCCTTTTGCTGTATTAGCTTCCAACGCTGAAGGATGCCTGCCTTGTCCTGGAGTTGTTCCTCTGGGATAGCGATCAGTGGCCTCCCTATCAAAAAATGACCTGGTGTCAAGCAATCAAAACTAGTTGGATCGGATCCTTGGGGAGCTAATGGTCTAGAGTTTAAGACTCCCTCTATGCGGCAGAACAATGTTGTCAGTTCTTCGAAGGTAAGAGGTGTTTCTCCTATTACTTTATGTAATATTGTCTTGCACGACTTTATGCCAGCCTCCCATAGACCGCCAAAATGAGGAGCTGCGGGCGGATTGAAGGACCATTCAATCCCTTGCGGAACAGAATGTTGGGTGATTTTCTCTTGGGCCTCAGAGGATCGTAACAAAAGCAAAAGGTCCCTGAGTCGATTGGCTGCTCCGACAAAATTAGTGCCGCAGTCTGAGTGCATATGAGATGGTTTCCCTCTTCGGGCTACGAAGCGCTGAAATGCTGCCAAGAAGGCGTCCGTAGAACAATTTGAGACCACTTCTAAATGCACGGCCTTGGTGCTCATACATACGAAGAGGCAGAGATATGCCTTTCCTAAAGATGCCTTTCTTCGCTGGGATTCCTTGATGAAAAATGGTCCGCCAAAATCAACTCCCACATGAGCAAACACTTGACCCCCTTCAAGCCGACATGATGGCAAGTTGCCCATAATGGGAACTTGAGGTGAACGAGTGGCCTTATAGCATGTAATGCAATTAAAAACCCGCTGTCGAATCAATCCTCTGGCACCTATAATCCAGTATTTTTGCCGCAATATATTTTGGAGTGAGGTTGGTCCTAAATGCATGTGTATTACGTGGTAGTGATCAATAAGCAACTTTGCGAGGTGGCAATTCGCTGGAAGAAGGTATGGATGCTTGGCATCATAAGGTAGTTGGGAATTTTGAAGGCGACCGCCCACCCTGACAAAGCCCTCTCCGTCAATGAACGGCAGCAGGGAGCGGATGGCGTTATTATTGGATATTTTCCCATGAACTTTTAGAAGCTGATCCTGTGTCAATTTCAAAAGTAGTTTAGCGGCTCGGTTGTATTCAGTTACCGAAATCGTACCGTATGAAGTAGCTCGATGTCGAAGTCTCTCCACAAAGCGTAATGTATAGGCTGTGGTGCGTACGAGCTTAGGATGGGAACTGAAGCGCTCCATCCAATCAATAAGGTTCGACCTATCTGTGGTAGTCAACGTGGTACTGTATTTTTGCTTAATTTCAGGCAGGTTCTCGGAGACTCGCGGGATAAAGTAGGGCCAGCTATCCTCTTTTGTTGAGAGCCATGCAGGGCCCGCCCACCATAACGGATGATTGATGAGCTCTGAAGGTAAAATTCCACGGCAGCTGCAATCGGCCGGATTTTCCTCGGAACGGACATAATTCCACTGATTCCTTCCTGTCAGGTCCAATATCTCGATAACTCTGTGGGCTACAAAGATGTTGAGTTTTTCAGGTGGAAGGGAGAGCCAACTCAGCACGACTTGAGAGTCTGTGAAGAATTTGGCTGTGCTGATGTTCAATTTGCTCATGAGAGGTTTGCACGATTGAAAGAGGCGACTCAGTAACAGTGCCCCAGAAAGTTCTAGACGAGGTATGGTCATTAGCTTGACTGGGGCTAGCTTTGTCTTAGCCTTAAGTAACGATATTTGGTAGCCGTTTGAAGTGACCGCGCGCAAATATAGAACAGCTGAATAACCTCGCTCGGATGCATCACTATAACCAACTATTGTGTATGACACCGGTGTTCCTGTAGCGAAGAGGCGAGATATTTTGACTTCGATCAGTAGGTGCAGTTGATCAAGGAGCCTGTTCCATTTGTTACAGATTTCAGATGGGCCGATGTCATCCCAATCTACCTTGGATTTCCACAACTCTTGCAGTATTGTCTTAGCATAGAAAATTACGGGTGCAAGATATCCTAAGGGGTCATAAACCCTCGCGATGGCCGACAGTATTGCTCTTTTCGTGGGATTTCTAGGTGGCGTCTGAATCTCATAAGAAAATATGTCCTCCTTAGGGTCCCATTGGATGCCTAGCAGCTTGATACGAGAGTCTTCATCATCAGATAGGCTAATACGTGAGTCGTTTACATCACATTGGTTTAACGTGTCAATCAGCTCTGGACAGTTGGTTGACCATTTGCTAAGCCGAAATCCGGCTTTGCTCAGCAATGCTACTAACTCTTCTTTCAATTGTTTTAGCTGAGGAACCGTCCGAGCACCAGTAGCAATGTCATCGACATAAGTGTCCTGCAACAAAGCAACAGAAGCTAGAGGGTATGAGGCACCTTCATCGATAACGAGTTGTTTGATCGTCCTTTGTGCAAGAAAGGCTGATGCCTTTTCTCCATAGGTGACAGTACACAATTCGTACTCCTGGATGTTATCGTGCGGGCTGAACCTCCAAAATATGTGTTGAAATTTTCGGTCATTTTGGTTCAATAGAATTTGCCGATACATTTTCACAATATCGGCCGTGAATACATATTGATGGATTCTAAAATTTGAGATTACGTCCCCTATGTCTAATTGGAGTTTAGGCCCGGCATACATGTGATCGTTGAGAGATCCTGAATTTGTGTGACAGGAGGCATCAAAGACCACGCGCAATTTTCTTGAGCCGTTTTGAGTTTTTACCACGCCATGGTGCGGTATTGTGTATGCTGAGGTGCCAGCGGGGGCGAGTTTCATGTGCCCCAATGACAAGTATTCTTGCATGAAAGCGTGGTACTCGACCTTTAGCAGAAGATCCTTTTCGAGCTTGAATTCCAAATTCCTAAGACGACTTAGAGCTTGTTGCCTAGGATTGGTTAAAATATCAACTGACCTTTTCAAGGGAAGAGATACGACATAACGACCAGAGGGTAGCCTGTGGTGAGTGGATAAGAAATGGTTCTCACATGCCAGTTCATCTTCTGACACAATAGGCCGCTTTGGAACCTCTTCTAGCGCCCAAAATTTCGACATGACCTCATGCATCTCTTCCGTTGACTGCGCTATGAGGCTGGATGTGCCCTTGGGTACAGAATAGCTTTTAGAAGGGCCTCCAACAACAAATCCGAAAACCGTTGGTAACAGTTTGGGAGTATCCCGGGATATAGTGATCGGACGTCCTGTTATTACTTCATAATAGAGATCTGCCCCTAGCAGGAATTCTACAGGACTTGGTTTCCAAAATTCTTCGTCGGCCAGAACATATGATTTGTAAAGACTTCTAGTAGACGTAGGAATTGGACTATGAGGAAGATTTCCGGTAATACGAGAGACGACTATTGCTTCAGTACAATAGTGGGATGCATTGTCAGGGGCCAATCTTGAACGGAGGCGGCAATTCAATTTTCCTCTCACACCCGTAAGCGGCGAATGGCCAATACCGGAAATATCTTGTGTAGATGCTTCTATCCTTAGACCTAATCTCCTTGTGCAATTTTCCGATATGAAGGAGTGCTGGCTGCCACTATCGGTGACAGCACGGACCTTTTGATAAATGCCGTTAGCATCTTGAATTTCAATAACCGCTGTGCCTAGTAAAACCTCGCCTTGGTGACATTGACTGCCCAGTACTACACCACTTGTATTGATGGGTGCAGGGGAAGCAGGTGTACTTGTCCCTTCCTGATGCTGCTCGACATGTAGCCAACTATGATGAAATTTGCCACAGATTTGGCACCTTCTATGGGAGGGGCATTTATTTTTTCTGTGACTACCTGACAAGCAATTAATGCATCCCGTCCATCCTTTCAATAGCGCAAGTTTTTCGGCTGGGGAGGCTCTGCGAAATCGTTCACATTCCCACAAGTCATGACGACACCCACACACATGACAACGGCCGGCCTGAGAATTAGAATTTTCGCCGAAATTACGCGTTTCAGTATTGGGTGCGCGACAGGCTCGCTGTTTGTCGACAAATAAAGAGTTTTGCGGTCCCTTGTTTGTTGGTCTTTGTCTACTATTGGAGTAATTGATTGACCTATTGATGCTGTGGTGAGTTTCTTCGGACGTCAATTCCAAGGATCTCCATTCTACCTTGAGAAAATTAATTAAATTTTGGTGCGTGGGGAATTCAATATTACTGTGTTGTTTTTCGAAAGCTCTCCTGGTTTCTGGATCTAAGCATCTTAAGAGAAGAAAGAACAGTATGAAATTATCGGCATTAGGGATATTTAACTGTTTGAACGAATCTATACTTTCACCGACATTAGTGAGTAAGTGCTTTAGACCACTTGCGGAGGGCCTGCTCTGGAACGGTTTATACTCTAGTAAGGTTTTAAGATAACCGCTGGCTAGTCTCCGCTTGTCGTTGTAGTGGTCATTGAGTAACTTCCAAGCTTGAGGGTAGTTGGCTTCCTGCAGCTCAACTCCCTTAATTAGCGTGAGTGCAGGGCCTTTCAGGCAGGAGATTAAAAAGATAAATTTTTCAATGTCCGATATTGAATCCTCGTCATGGATTAATGACCGATAGGTGTCTCGAAACAAAGGCCAATCCCCTTGATTCCCATTAAAGGAAGGTAAATTTATTTGAGGAAGTCTGGCTCTGACTGTTCGAGAGTCATTTAGCGCGCTAATATTTGAATTTTGCGCCGTCGTAGTATTTATCGCTGATGGTGTAGGATTCATATGATGCTCATAAATAGCGCAGGATTCATAATAATAACGCTCGATTGCTAGGCGCAGGGATTTATCAGCTTGTGAGGGAAAAGCGTCCGTTACTCCCCATGCAGCCATAAGCTCTATGATGTTGTCCCAGGCGGCATTAAATGCATCAAAGTAGGGTTTAAGTTCCTTATACATACCCTTAAATAAAAATAGCTGTGAATTGTCCGTTGCAATTAAGCGTCCTTGCTCGGTAATGGACTTTATCCTATGCCCTACACTTTGTAATTTCGTTTGTAGTGGCGTGATTTTGGCCAACTTATCGGCACTTAAGTTTTCCATGTTGTATCTTATACACAATAAAATGATTCTATTATTTAAAAGACAAAAAAAAACGAAGTCAAAAATTGTAAAAAAATAATTTGGGAAACGAGATGTTGAAAAACACGTTTAAGGCCCCTATAAATTGTTCTGCAGGGAAAAAATATTATATAATAATAGAATATATAATGTTATAAAACAATACTGTATGTAAAATAATTATTACACGACATTAAAAAGCCAAATTGCACGATCCGACCCCGGAGGACCAAAAATGTTGCGTGGTTTAGGGGCTCAAAAAGGGCCTTTACTTTTGTCCAACGCAAAAATATATGATGGCTGGATAGTGCAAAAGGCTATTTCTGAATGACATAAAAACAAACTATGAAATCAGAATTTTATACGAAAAATAACATTATTTATTTATTATGCGTGAAATGTGAGAAGATGACTGTCGGGCCGTGATAGCTGACATCCAATCTCTTTGTAGATCGTCTTTTTTATAAATTTCCACGGCATACCGGCGTTAAATCATGCACTTGCTGCTCCATTGCAACTAATACTCTCTATTTAGTCTAATCTTTATTGAAAATTTTCTATAACCTCGATTATTAACTGCACTGACAAGCTAAAACTTATTTTTTAACTACCAATTCGGTTTCTGAAAATCATACTCATCACTGATAAGCTGATTATATATCTACAGCACTAGAGCCAAAGTTATCTGCTGAAGAGTTTCCGGATCTAGGACTTCTCTTTAAATCCAAGGTTGTACAATTGCACACCTAATATTTACTTTAACTCGTCTTGCAAACTGATTAATTTCTGTTCAGCTAGGCCGGTAGGGATAGATCTGTTTTCAATGATGCCAAACCTAGTCGCCGTATCTCTAGGATCATATCATAACTTGAATCACTACTATACCAAACATACAATAACAGAATATCTCTATTAACCTACTGCGACCCATGTAGAAGACACTATCATAATTGCCAAATAACAAAAGTTACAATAAAAGCACTTAGGTGCAATAATAAAAAGAACTTTACAAACTGACTTAAAAATACCAATGGTTGAAGAACTTACTACAATTGTTTTCTTAGACGTCTAAGGTCACTGGTTGTTGCGTGGTTTAGGGGCTCAAAAAGGGCCTTTACTTTTGTCCAACGCAAAAATATATGATGGCTGGATAGTGCAAAAGGCTATTTCTGAATGACATAAAAACAAACTATGAAATCAGAATTTTATACGAAAAATAACATTATTTATTTATTATGCGTGAAAGTAAATATTTTCTTTAAAGTACAATATAAAGCAATGTGGCATTCTATGCGTAAAACAAACATAAGTTAAAAATAAATTATAATATGATGCATATGAAACATTAAAAAAATACAAAAGAAAAACTTATCACTGCTGTGAGTCCTGAAGACAAAAAAAAAAAACAACATCGCATCGCCTGTTCCACCGTGGAAGGATGCTTCCCGTTGTTTTGATGAGATGAGGACGTGGTCCCGTAATTGAGGCAATGTGTGCACACGATGAACTGTAAAACTGTAACACTGTGGGCTGGGGACTCTGCACTGCCGATAATCCCGTCAGCCGGCGTGTGTTGTCGTTATATATACGTAATTCGTTTTTCGTTAATGCATAGCCAGCTAGTGCATAAATAAACATGGTGCGCTATCTTAATATCTAGTTCATAATTACATAATAACAATAGCATTCAAGTTTTTGGCCTCAACACTGGTACATCAAATGTTTACGACTCCGGGTAAAATGAAGAGAAAAAAAAGAACGAGGGTGAGTGGTCTGTTGTAGGAAATTGAATTAATCTTCTGAGGAACTTCTGTGTACAATCCTTCTTCATACCTCTCAGGCCATTTTGTTTTAATTTCAGCAATATGTATATTTTCAATTTTTCGTGGTTCACAAATGTGAACCGCGAATAATGTACAATTTTAAGGCATGGAAATCATAATAAGAAATAATTGGAGAACTGTGACTCTGAGATCAATCTGAAATTTAATTAGTGAAATTTTAGGATTTATTACCGCTAATTTAACTTACAACAAACTAAAGCGAAAAAGAAGTAAAAATGCCAAAAAAAGGTCCAACGGAATTTTTTGAGATATTTTTAAAAATTTCTTTCAAAGTTAAAATTGTGGATTGTTATCAAAGGAATAAAATTTTCGGTATCACTTCCGCAGGTTGTAGCACCGACGTGAATAACAAGTTTCAAATTTTCATTCATTTAATATTCTCCAAGACAAACAAATTATCGTAAGGTTTAGCATGGAAAAAGGGTGTAATTGTGTGAAATGTGCATATTTCGGTGAACATTGCATAAAAAGATAAACGTTTCAAAAAACATTGTCATCTAAATGTTAGTTGGAACGTTCATTTCTTGATTAAATGAATACCATAATTACATTCTTTATTTCATACGAAAACTCACAACTATTTATATATATAACACTAAATAGGAAACGAATGAAAAGTTGAAACTTGTGACTTGACTCGAAGCGACAACCTGACAAGGATTTTTTTTCCTAATCGTAAAGATGTATGGTCATAGTATTCATTCACAAAAAAAATGTAATAACGGTTTATGGTATGAACTAGAGGTCTAAGGATTAAAACACCCAGTAGTATGTAACACTTTGCAATTTGGTTAACACTCTACTGTTCGGCAGAGTGTATCAGTTTCGGTAGGTTGCCGCTTCAAGTTAAGTTTCCTTTTCAATAATATTCTCGAAAATAAAAATAATTTTATTACTGACTATATATTGAATGTTTTTTCCTAATAGTAGAGAAACAACGGGGGTGTTTTCATCACAGTATTAACTTTAAAAAAACTAAATAACGGCTTATGGTATGAATCACTGGATGGTCTATGGATTAAATAACGGCTTATGGTATGATTCAGTGGGTGGTCTATGGATTAAATAACGGCTTATGGTATGAATCAGTGGATGGTCTATGGATTAAAACTAAATAAAATATTTTACTTCTCAGTTTAGTCTGTAACCATCTACTCGTCGGCTGATCAATAAAAATCATTATGAAACTTAAAAGATCTTAGAAAGGCAAAGCTAAATAAATAGGTTATAAATAGGAACTATATAAAATTATTCATATTCAGTTACTTTTGAATGCTATAATATATTTTTTTAATGGTAATCAAAGTAAGTGAAAGTAATGACCTAAAACATGTTTGAAAGTTATTGCTTTTAATTTTATGCTTGAAAATCGAGAAGAATATATAAACAATAGATAATTAGAAACTATTATATAAAATAATTAAATTTTTATCCGAATTTCTGAGAAAAATCCTGAACGGGGAGAGCCAGGTATTTCTAGTGGTAGGCGTCACGACACATGTCCAGCGTGTGATACTAATTCTTATAAAAGGGTGGGAGGAGCTGCTCTGATAATTATTCGTGTGCCGACTTTTGTGGTGAGTGATCTGTGTGCCAATTGGAGACAATATGACGTCACTAGCAGTCGTGAGTGTCTTATGTTTATATTGACATTGTTCATTCACGTGCATAATAATCCTACCTCTTTGTGCTTTTCCTCACCTGTGGAAAGTTATGAACGGTGGATTTTTTTTTATATCATCGGTTTTACCAATTTCTTTTTGTAGATATGATTTTTTTTAAAAGAAGAACATTCAATAATAATATTTCATTGGCTATTAGTAAGTCAAATACTTATTATTGGGTATTAATAATTTCTTTAAATAATTAAAAAGAAATTTTTCTTTGATTTGGTCGGAACAATTGTTTTTTTTTTATTTTTAAGTCCTCTTTTGTTGTTATAAAAAAATTAGTAGGATTTATTTCAATCAGTTCATGGCCCAGAAATGTTTCATTCTCTGTATTTTTGTAATGGGTAATTATTCCGCAGATTGTCGCTTTAAGGTGAGTTACAAGTTTCAACTTTTCATTTGTTTCCCTTTTAATATTTTCCAAAAATAAAAGTTATCAGTTTTGGTATGAAACAGATAACGTAATTATGATTAATGAGTATTCTTCTGTAATCACTTCATCTAGAAATAAACTTTTAACAAATATATATATATATATATCATCAACACTTTGAAATGTTAGTTGAAATTTTTATTTCTTGATGAAATGATTTCCGAAATCTACTAATTAATTATTAATTTATTTATTTTATTTTCTATACTACAGATTACAAAAACTTGTCTCTTTGGAAAATATTAAAAATGAAACGAGTAAGTCCACTTGAAGCGGCACCCAGCGGAACAGATACCCTTTAATGTACTTCATTAAAAAATGAACAGAAAAGTTCATCATACCTGTTAGCTCACTTAAAACATTCCAAAAGCCAATACTGGAGGAAAAATAATCAGGTGAACAACTAGTTTTTGTACAAGTGAATATAGAAAAGCCATTTTTCAATAATTTTGACTTAATAAAATGTCATGTGTTGAAATAATTTTTCTTTCCTAATAAAATATTTACTTTCTGTAATAATTAATCATTGTATTTTTCTTGTAATTTAGTCAACAATGCATTATATTTCTAATTTTTTTAAATATTACTGAACTAATGAATTTCTTAACGGAAATCAGTTGTTAGCCTAATTATTCCCACATTCCTTTTCATTAACAAAAAACTAATACTTAAAACTTTATGATTATTTATATTTTAAATATTATTACCTATTTGAATTATACAATATTGAATTACTATTATTTTTCAGTCTTGTGCTTTTGGACTATTACTTGTAACGAGCCTCCTATGCCTGGTGTCTGGAAGCCCGCAATTTGTAAATGTCAATGATTGTAATATTTCGGTAAGAATCAACAATATTATTATATTTTTTAGATCCTAATCACACAGAAATGCTTCATTTCTCATCCTATCAAATAATCTCAGCATGAAGTTTTTCATGACTACGTTGCTAGTCATATATGAAAGCAGTAAAACTTATCAGAGTAGGGAAGTATTAACTTTAAGTTTATACATTATACAGGTACAGGCATATGATGAAAAAGAAACAAGTTTGTGATTTATTCTTACAATGTCTATTATATTTCAATATGTAAAAGTATTTTTTACTTACAATATTTACTTAATATTAATATTTATATCACTGTAACACTAATTGCATGCATATATATATATATATATTACATGGTGATATAAAATATATAATTAAGTAAATATTGTAAAAATTATATCTCTTTACCTAACTTGATATTACTTTCAATTACGAACTTGTTTCTTTTATATCGCATGCCTATATCTTTAATGTTGAAAGATTGTGTTATCAATTCTTTAAAAATTCACTGTCCTCATTGGTCTGTTACACATAAGATAACTCCTATTAATTAATAATGTGATGAACAAATGTTTTTCTTAACTCTAATTACATGTAATCAGAGGTCCCCTTATCAAATCTCTAGCCAGCCTAGACATAATTGCTTATGGCATATTTTAAACATAACAAATTCCACTATTAAGAAATCAAAATCATGGGAAGGTTACAAGTGCAATGGGTCAATGGATAACATGTGATAACTCAGATAAGCCTTAGCAAAAGAAAAATAATTTTTTAAATGTGATGTCTAAGTTTTTTGGAGTATATCATTAAAATATTTTTTTAATATATTTGGATTTTTTATTTTATCGACACCCATTGACCGAAGGTGCTCTTCCACATCAAAATACAAACAAAGTCTAGTCTACCTATCCTTCTTCTTTCACCCAGATGTCTCTCCATCATCATTTTAAGTTGCTTACCATGCTCCATTCTTTGGACATGTGCTAGCCATCTTATTCTGGTCATATTTATGGTGGAAACAATATCAAATGAAGGTTTCTTATTTCCTCGTTGGTATTCACCCACAACCGCTCCCCTTCCCTTTTATGGCTATTAATTCTTCTGAAGATTTTCCTCTCCCAAATGTTTAATAGCTTTTCACGAGTAATGGTCAGTTTCCAGGCCTCACTTCCATACAAAACCACTGGTTGCAGGATTGTACAGTGCAAGCTTAGTTCGAAGACTCTAGAGACCAATAGCATCTATTATCAGCTGTTATCCTTGCCTTAATTTCTTCCCAAATACTATTGTCCTCGATGATAACAGAGCCCGAAATTTATAAAAATAATTTTAATTGCGGTACTCTCTCGAAGCTGTATCCAGCCATCATGATAAACCTGTATATTCTTTCTTCTTTACTGGATATCATATATTTAGTTTTTCCCGTAAAGAATATTAGTTTTTTTAAATTATTATATGCAATAAGTAAAAGTAATAATTTAATTACTTAATTCCACACAAATATTAACAATTTTTAATTTTTGTAATCATTAATTTTTTATAATTACCTGTCCTGAAGTAACCATATTTCCTAAAATTTTGTAATTTTATACCGAAAAATCACAAGCTTCTAGTTGAATCCCCCACTTTGATTATAGTTGCCGGAATAAAATTTATCATTAATTTCATTTACTATAATATAATATAATATAATATTTTTTTTAAATATTGAATACTAAATGTCATGAATTTTCTTCTTATTTATCTCTTTTATGGTATATCTCAAAATCATAGCCAACAATTGATTTAGTTCCATATTTAAACTACTCAATATCAGCTTTGGATCATAAAAATTTGAAATTTAGAAGTTTTAAAAATAAAATATGTTGAATATATTTGAAGTTTAATAAAATATTTTAGTAGGTCTAATAATTATTTATAATGCTTCTGCTTACTTAAAAGTTTTTTCTAAAAATAATATATATTTTAAAAATGTGAGCCCCTTAAAAATTAAATACATTTTCTGAAAAATGGCTGGTGCATGAAAAAAATAGTTGGTAGGAAGGAAATCTGTTCTTATGAATATTGTAATAGTCTTGAGATTTGATTAAACACAATCTAATGAAATATGTTTTTAATTTAGTAATTTATACTAAAATGTTTTTTATATTAGTCTTTTTGTAAAAAAATCATCCTTCCTGGTTATAAAAAACAATGATCTTTCCAGATAATCCAGAATCAGATAATACTATATACTTAGAGTTAGAGAGGAAAATAGTTGACTGGAAGATCTAATGGAGAATAGAAATAGTTGAGTGGTGCAGTCAAAATAAACACCAAATAAGTGAGGACTTATTTGATGTTTATTTTGACTGCACCCCCCAACTATTTCCATCCTCCAATACTATATACTGTTCCCTGATTAAATCAATGAACATTTTTGTCTACACATACAATTTATTTTCATTGAAAAACGTTTATGACAATTATTACAAATATCGATTAGATAAAGTAGTCAGGTCAATAATAATTTTTAATTGTTGCAGGATAATACAATCACAGATCTTTGTCAAAGATGTGCGAAGCATTCCAGGGCCAGTAATGTCTATCCACTTTGTTGTGAGGACAAAGAAGAAGTGCGAACATGGTGTGAGAAGTACCTGGCATATGGACAGAGGCATTAAATAAACTTTCAACAGATTATTTCTGTGGTGAATATTCAAGATTTCTATTTACCTCGACAGATCTTCTGCTCTTGATGGGATTAGATTCACCCTCAACATGCAGTTGAAGTTGATGTATTTGTGATACTGACATATGCTCTTCTGAGATGTCCTTCTGTATATGTTATTACTATTAAAATTAGTTTTATATTAATGTACAAAATGTTAAGTTTGACGAGCTATATTTTGTAATTTATAAAATTGCCATGCCTTTTAGAGTTGAAGAATTACTTAGTAACTAACTTACTAAAATTCTATCTTTTGACAGTACTTATTTTTTAAATATTTCTCAATTGAATACAAGGAACTGCTATTGTGCATTTACGAAATGAGCATGACATTTAACAAATCTTAAAGTATTACTAACAATTGTTGTGGTTCATTTGGGTAATTGATTAATTTAAGAACAATCACAGATATAGATAAATTACATATTTATAGAGCATCAAGCTACTTTTATTTTGTGTGATTTGTTGTGTTGATGAATGAGTAAGTGGAGTAATGACTTTGTGATATTTTTGTTATTTTTTCTATTTATGCTTTGAGTCATCTTATTTGTGCTAGAAAATTTTATTTATTATAATTTATTCTAGTCATAGTCTATTTTATATTTTCTAGATTATTATTTGTTTAGTATTTAAAAGCCAAGAATAAAAATAGATGAACATATCGTTTTTAAAATGTTAAAATAAATCCATAAAATTAAGTCTAATAGTTAGAAATATGTACTTAGTTAAATATAAAGGAATCAAGCATTATAAATTTTCATTTGCATAATATTGATAGTCATCTTCATAGGTGTGAGTTCCAATTGGGTCATTAAAACATAAAAAGTAGGAAACTATAGGAAAACTTGGAATCTACCTTACATGTTTGTTTGAAACTAACACCGATTTATCTTAACAAACAAAAACCCAAGATGATTACTCTTAGTTGATGCTAAGAGTTGTCATTTTATTATTATTGTTTGTTTTTTTCTGTAAACAATAAAAATTTAAACTTATACCTTCAACGAAGGTATATGTTTTTTTTAAACTATCAATATGTTTTTTTTTGCATCAGTTTTTTTTAAATTTTATATTTTTCAACAACACAGAATGTATTAGCTTTTCAGTTGAAAAAAACAATGTAATTTAAGGCTGTGAAATCTATTTGTCTACCAGGAGTAAAGCAACATAAATATATATTTATGAGCTACTTTTTTTTTTCTTCTCCATTACCTTAAATTAAGAGCTGGAAATGTATTTTAATAAAGTATTTATATGTGTGCATAAATAATAATTTATATTTAAATATCCAATTAGATAAATACATTTATTTAATTAGGAGTAGTTAGCTACTTCAATTATTTTTTTTAGTTAAAAGTAAACTGCTAACTTTATAGACCAGTGCTGAAGCCTTTGAAAATGGTAAAAAGAGAAAAAACATTATAGTAGGATGAAACCCATTGGAAAAGAAAAGATAATATAACTAAAATGAAAGGAAAAATAATTTACGGGGGATTTGAGGTCGGGAAGTGGAAGGGGGGGGGTGTTTAAGGGTAAAATAGGGTTTATCTCGATTTCCGGCAAAACTACAAGTCCTATGGAAAAAATTTAAATCGCAAAGTTATAGGTAATAAAAAGATCTACAATTTTTGTATTTACACTTTTTTCACATAACCTCAAAATGTATGTGAAAAATTCAAATAACCAAGTTTTTGTTTTTTTATTTTTATCTTTTACAAAAAAATAAATTTCTGAGAACATTTACCATAGTTATGTATATATTTTTTACACCATCAGAAAGTAGAGATTTCAACGAGCAAAAAGCCCACCGACTTTTAAAAAAACCCAGATATTTTGACGTTAGGATTTTCGATTGAAAATTAGGGTGCTTTTTCGATATTAAGTCAAAATAAGGTGAACAAATAAATATTTTAAATTAAAAAAATTACAGTGTTTTTGGTACATAGAAAGGTAAGTTTTCACTAAATTTCTTGAAAACATTTTTTTTTTTTAAGATAAATATAAAAAACCAAAAACTTGGTTATTTGAATTTTTCACATAAATTTTGAGGATATGTGAAAAAAGTGTAAATACAAAAGTTGTAGATCTTTTTATTACCTACAACTTTATGCTTTGACTTTTTTCCATAGGACTTGTAGTTTTGCTGGAAATCGAGATAAACAGTTGTTTACCCTTTAACCCCCCCCTTCCATTCCCGACCTCAGATCGCCCGTAAATTATTTTTCCTTTCATTTTAGTTATATTATCTTCCTTTTCCAATGGGTTTCATTCTACTATAATTTTTTTTGGTTTCAAAATTTATCGACCCTGGTCTATTACTATTTGTATCAATTATACTTGATTTGGTTCAATATTTTAAAAAAGGAATATTTGCTAGTTTTACCAATTTCTTGTGTTTAGTATTAAATTCTAAGGTCAAAGTTTAACATGGGATAATCTCAAATTCAATATTACCATCTTGAGTACTACCACTGGGTAGTTTCTCTACTTGTCTTTTCATGTCAATGTATTCACTCATTAAATTTACTTGATGTATTTTGTATACAGTTGTAAATTTCATTAAATATTACCATCAATTCCTTATTTCAGTAATGTTTCTTTTGGATGCATTACTAATCAAATCTTAACATAATGATTTGCAGTGTTTTCAACTGTATTAATATAATAAAAAGAATATTGTTACTAAAGATGAAGTCAAACTGTGATTTAATGCTTCAATTTAAATGTACTCGTTAAAAAAAACAAAACTATTTATGTTCACTTAACATAAAGTAGTTCTATGATTTCATTTTTCCTATCCTTTACCTATCCGTGAGCCCCAGGAGGGCCCTAGATCCTATATGACTCATCCTATATATATCCAAGGTAAAATTAATTTTAAACAAATACCAAACAACTATGAACAAAATTAGCCATACTGGGTTAACTGTGATGTAATGAATAATTACAATTACCTCATTGTATCTTTGAGCCTATTATCATTTTTATACCATTAGATTTGACCATAGATTCACAATTATAATTCATGTACATCTGAACATATTGGCAGCTTGTTATATATAAAAATATTATTCTGTCCTCATCATGATTGGTGCAACTACCCGATTAGCGAGTCTGGGCCCCCACTTAGCAATCTCTGCCCAACGGTTCTATGTTGTGCTGTAGCCATCCAATGTCCAGCTGGGCTCTAGCATCAGCCCCCACTCCATCCAGCCATCTTGTTCTGGGCTGCCCCTCTCTTCTAGCTCTACAAAGCTCCTCCATCATTACTTTTTGGGGGATTTCAGATTCACTCATGCAAGCAACATGGCCAGCCCATCCAACTTTTCTGTCCTTGATAATGCTGACTGTATCTTTATCCTAGTAGAGGTCGTACAATTCCTGTTTTTTCTTCTTCTCCATGTTCCTTCTCCTCCAATGGATCCGAAATGAAATGATCAATAGTTCTAACAATAAAGTTATTTAACATATGCCAGAGTCTGGAATCTTAAAATAAAGAGAAATCCAAACTCCAGACTAATCTTGCTTGCAGTCTTAACATGTCTTGTCCAGAGTTATCTTCAACAACTAATTTTAGCAGTAGCAGCACCATTGCTATGTTTGGGTGTGTTAATATATTTTAAATAATTCTATTTATTTTCGGATGACAGAGTAATCATTTAAGATGATTACTCAAATTAATTTTTTTTTTAAATGTCCTAAATTTATTCTGAATTGGATTCTTTTCCATTGGTTGGTTGTGTGTTTATCATCTATATATTATTATAATTAAACCATCAATAAATTGTTCAAAAATCTATAGTGCATCTGGGTTAAATAAGCACCAAAAGAATTATAATGAATATGAATACAATTTGAAATACGATTAATGATTCAGATGTAATAGAAGGATTGCCATAAAATAACTACAGAACTAAAATTAAAACTTATCTGGTAAAACTGGGAAAAGAGTCCTTCTTGTCTGGTAAGACGGAGCCTCGCACTATATATCTCCTGTTTTCGGTCACCACTGCCGATCTTCCTTCCTGAAGTCAAACTTCGACCCTTCTTCCTCGGGATCTTTATTGAGAGTCTTTCCAAAGGTGGAGTCTTGGACCCCACTCTTTGGGATCTTGACTTCCAAGACCATTTCTTGACTACCAAGGTGACCTATTTCTTATAACTGCCTCTTGTTCATTATGCAAATTCATATTTATTTTTATAATAATGCCCAGTATGATACATAGCACCATCATGAACCATTTGCTATTTTCTATAAGGGATCATTATTGACAACTTAGCTAATTTAATTGTTTGATTAAAATATCTCATTTCAAACAAAGCAAATTTTCTTTCTTTTAATTTCTAGTTTCTAACCATTGACTATGAATTTAAGAAAGAATAAAAAAAAAATGCTTGAATTATTGGAGTTATAACATTCAAACCTGAGTTTTAAGAAGGTTGGCTATATCTGGTCTATAAAGAAGGTTGAGGAAATAAAACATTTAAAAATACTTTTATTTTGGGTGATTGACCGAAGTTTCTTTTTAGAGTTGCAGAGAAACTAAGATTTGTATAACTTGTAAAATCTGATTAAAGCAATCATTGACATCTGCAGATAACAAAGTTAGTCAATGAGGGCCGTGTTAGGGAAAAGGTTTTAGAAATGCTAAATGCACTTTTTGTCAAAAATATTCTCAGCACCTGTAAATCGCGTTTGTTTTTTTTAGTTTTCACATCTAACACCTATTTTATCTCATTTATAGTAAAAATAATTGGTTAAAAGAGAGGTCTAGAAATTAGTCATTTAATTTTTAGTCACATTCTTCAAAAAAAGAAAGACTGTTTTATTTGATTCTAAAATTTCACCTTATCGGTGCTGTAGGTATATACTTATTTATTACATATATCTACTAAACCATAAAAAAACATTTGTAAAAGATTTTATTTTAAAGTAATTACATTGGCTTACATTTATTTGTATATTTACAATATAAGCATTATATTAAACTAGATATACAATTTCTAATAAGTCTTAGCATTTGAATGGGAAACTGAAATATTTGAGTTGAAGCTAAAAGTACATTAAATTAAGTCTATTTTGATGTTTATTTTTGATAACTTTGTTTCGTTTACAGTACCAAGGATTCAGATATCCATGACCAGTTGCCCAAAGATTAGAATATTAAACTATTAAAAACAAATTTTATGCGGCATACTTGAGAAGATTGTATTTTCTAAATAAGTTTTGAGAGAGCATCAGCCTGAAAAAATGGTGCTCAATGAAGGAATGTAGCCTTCAAAAACGAAATTCCAATTGGATTGACTTGACATAGATCTTAGTTCATTAGTTTTGTTGTTAATTTTAACTTATGGTTTTAAAAAACTACCAATAAATAAAATAGTGTTTCCTTTCAAAATTAAATATAGAAATGGACTGTTGCAAACCATTTGAGGAGGCAACGTTTTAGCACTTATGACAAGACCTGAAAAAATAAAGATAGTTTATTAGAAAAAATAAATTTAAACATTAAAAACAGAAGTGAAACTTTGCAGAAAAAAGCTTGAAAGAAGCTAAACAAATCATTTTGTTTAAAAACAATAATACTGTTATAAGGAAAGAAAATCATTACTGTTTACCAATTTTACTAAGTTTTTGCAACTAATGACGGTTTATATAATGTGCTAGATAACAAGGTTTTAAAATTGTTTTATTCCTTAGTAAACACATTTAAACATATTTGATCTCTTAACAAAAATATTTTAGAAATATTTTAGATTTAATCTAGAATTAAATTAAAGTTCCTGTTATAAATTCCAATGAGTATCTACTGTTAAACTTATACTCTTCTGCTCAGTTTACTTTTTATTAAATCTAGATATCTCTAGTCTCCTAAATGGGAGAATAATATTGGGAACTATACAAAATATAGTACAAAGCAGTATGCACATAAAAGAACAAAACATTTATTATTGTAGGATACCAATTTCTTTTATTTTATTGTTATTGTTTATGTGTATGTTTACAAGGATGTATAGTTACAATTTTTGTTTATTTTATTATTATTGTCACTATTCTTTCTCTCTTGAAAGATTTTGGATATTTTTTTTTCTTTCATTGTATATTATGATTCCGTACAGATAAATTTAAATTTGTCCAATAGAAATCTTTAGTTTGATACTGGTCCATTTGGTACAGTATAAAATTTTTGTGAATTGTAGCAAATTATGTAAGAAATAAATATTTAAAAAAAAAATGGGGGAATAGATCATTGGCAGTTCATAGGTTTTCCGACCAATAAAGAGTAGAGTAAAAGGAAAATAAGAGTAAATATTATCTGACTATGGTCCTATTTATCTTTTATGAATTAGACATGTCTTTGCCTTTGTGATTGGATAGGAGTTTTATGAATAAATGCTTCTAACCATTATTTGTTGTGGTATTAAAATAAACCTTCAAGTTTGCTTAGCTAAGTTATGTTTGTATAAACATGTTATCTATGTACATACCGGAACCTGCTGCTGCTCGAGTACCTTTTTCATTTACCATAATCATGGTTTTCTGTAAAACATTGCTCACAAAAATGGAAGAATTAGTCATCTTAGAGAAATCGGCATTTTGGGTGAAGGCAGTAAGCATTCCCATCTAGAATTATAGGAAATAGGCATGGTAAATATTATATTAAATAAAATTCTAAGGATATATATATATATATATATATATATATATATATATATATATATATATATATTTATATATACACAATATATTGAAATATTACAATCTGCCACTTTTAGGCAATAAGCAATAGTGCTAAATAGCTAAACAATCATTCAATAAGAACAAAAAATAAAAATAATAATAAAAAAAATAAAAATATTTACATGCGGATAATAAAAACAAAATAAATGCTTTGCAAAAATGATAATAAAAAAAAAAAAATTGCTCACATTCATACCATAATTACAATGTTTACAATTTGCCCGAACTAAGCTTCTTCCCTAGAAATGAGGGCAAAGCAGGAGTCAGGAGGCCCCTGGGCAATTTCGCAGCCGCGTCAGTGGCATTAAACACTAATAGAAGCTAGTTAAGGGGGCATCACATACACAGGTCGTTAGTGGAGAATCTGGCCAGTGCCAGTACTCCAAATAAGATTATTACAACAGGTTTCAGGGCCATTGACGGTTTAGACGGCGGGGTGGGTTATATGGATTTGTGGAACTGGATAGTGACAGCCAGGAGATTGGGATGACAGGCAAGGTTATGATAAAAGTTTGAAAATTTAATAGGGATGAGGTCGAGGACGAAAGGAATGTTGAGATCATTATGGAGGGTTTTATTGCAGACATAGTAAGGAGCATTGGCAATAGTTCTAAGGACTTTGGATTGAAAGGATTGAATACAGCTGATATTCGATTATTTTGCGGTCCCCACAGTTTCAGTCCAAAGGTCCAAATAGGTTCGATGATGGTCTTGTATATTAGAAGTTTATTGTCTATTGAAAGATGAGAGGTCCAATATAGTAATCTGTATAGTTGGCTGAATCATCAGTTGAGTTCTTGTCTTTTGAGTCTGGTATGAGGGTTCGATGTAAGTCTTTTGTCTAGGAGGAAACCAAGGTATCATACTGTGTTGGAAATAGGTAGGACGGTATAATTGAATTGGACAGAAGGACATGTTCCCCAGTGAAGTGCAAAAGTCACGTGTGCACATTTCTCCTCGTTGACTTTGACCTGCCATTGGTTACACCAAATTTTAATGAGTGATAGGTACCTTTGGAGGTTCAAAGAAGCCATTTCAGGGTCTGGATGAGATGAAAGAACGGCTGTGTCGTCTGCGAATGTTGCAAGAAAGGTTTCAGGAGTAGTTGGGATATCAGCGGTGTACAATATGAAAAGGATAGGACCTAAGACGCTGCCTTGGGGGATTCCAGCTTGAATTGGGTAAAGATTGGAGTATTCATTACTGCAGCGTACTTGAAAGAAGTAATCAGAAAGGTAGGATCGAAGGACTAGGAATAAGGATCGGGTTAACTGGGTTTTGAGCTTGAACACCAAACGGGCATGTCATATCCACTCGAAAGCTTGGACTACGTCCAGAAATGCGCCTGTGCAGTATTCTTTGCTTTCAAGAGCAGATGATATTTTAGGATGTATTAGTCCAAATTAAAGTTGAACCTCAACAGATACAATTTTGTTCTCATGTTTTTGCTGTGTTTGTACTTTGTGTTATTGTAATCAATAGTAAAATTAAGTTTTGCTTTAATCAAGGGTTGATAATCATTTAAAATCCTTATTCATAATACATAAGCCACATTGATAAATAATTTCCAATTCATATTTTTTTAAATAATAAAAATTAAACATTCCAAAATTGGAGGAAGATTTATCATATTTTATTATTATTTATAAACATCATCTTTCTAGAATGCTAATTTGACAAGTCTGATGAGAATGAGCAAAAGTAATTTATGGTATTTAGCAATTCTTTGTTGATAAGAAAAAAAAAAAGACTTTATTTTGGCACATTATAATGTGATGAAGACACAACACACAACAGAAAAAGTTACAGACCCATCGCTAATAAATTAAAATTTAAATCTCCGCGGGCCTCGTTCACATTTGTTACCTTGGCGACAGATAAAAAGGGACTTTGTTTCCCCCACTCCGTCATCTCGCACTTCACTTGACTTCCGATTCAGACTGCAAGCTATCTGCATCTCTCCGCTCTTCTCCTAAAACTAATCTCTAAAACTAACTTCGCCCTTCACCACATGGAGGACATTGATGATATCCGCCCATAGCCCTAGATCGCCTAGCACCAGATACAAGAAGTACACCCTCACAGATCGCCTACTAACCAAAGACAATCAGAGCTCAGGAAACGAATCCTTCGCTTCAATTGTAAGTTCACCTTTTTTATTCAATTAATAAGAGGGAGCAGTTCACCGGCCATCAACCTCAAAGACCATATCATTTCATTCACCGTACGAAGCAAAGACTCCAAATTCCATTGTGTGGCCCTGTTGCCTAGTGTTAATGTCTCGTTTATATGAATCATCATTACAAAATAATAAATAAGATTTAATAATTTTCTTTTCATCACTTTGTTCAAGTCTATCTTCTGTAATACTAACCATTCCCTTTGTATACATCATAAGCGATAATTTCTTTATTTTTCTTTAATTGTAATCAATGTATAATAACCTGTTATTATATTTAGACTTAATAAACTCCATATGTTTCAGTATCTGACTTTATCATTTAAAACCCCGACTCTAATCTACTAATACATCATTATAATTATTTATCTTTTTTTCTATTCAGTCTAATCACGCTCGTACACCATTACTTTACTATTAGTAGTCTATAAACTTTACTCTTCCATTTTAGAAAGGAGACTCTGGCAGATTGTGGAAGGGCAGTTAGAAACGGAACAGGCTGGTTTTCATTTAGGCTGACAAACGTAGGATCACATCTTTGTTTTCAGAAATATTGCTGAAAAAGCTTGGGACAGAGATAAAAATCTATATCTAGCACCATAGCATTCCTTTATCTGAAGGCAGCGTTTGATGTTGTCCCAAGAAAAGAAATTTGTAATGCACTTATAGCCAAGGGTGTACCAGGAGACTTGCAAGCGGCCATAAAGTCAACCTATTAAGGAGCCATGGCAGTGGTAAGGATAAATGGTATGGAATCCAGACCTTTTCCTATTGCGAGAGGAGTTAGACAGGGAGATAGCTTAAGCCCCCTTCTATTTATAAATGTAATGGACGAAATCCAAAAAATATCCTAACGCAGAACAGCATGGACAACAATTGGGAAATGGAACATGAGAATGGTCTTCATATAAAGCCTCTTATATGCGGATGACAAAGTCTTAATAGACTATACCAAGACCAAACTACAAAAAGCTCTGGTAGAATGGGAAGAATTGCTCAGGAAAGGGATCCAAATTAACACCTCCAAGAGTAAGACACTTGAGGTAGTGAAGGAAAATACCTACTTAGGGACCGTAATTAGTAGCTCGGGTAGGATAGATGCAGAAATATCAAACAGAATATGTAAATCAAATCAAGTGTATTACCAGACTACTAATAGCATCATCGGTCACCGCGAAGCAGACAAGAAGACTAAAATGCATATATTTATATATAAGTCTGTTTATCTACCTGCACTCACCTACTGCGGAGAAAGTTGGACAATGCTGGACAGGCATTCTAGTCGTATAACGGCAGCAGAAGGGAGGTTCCTTCCCAGATCTGTTGGGAGAACCAGAAGAGATCGCATCAAAAACAAAAGCATTAGAGAGCAACAAGAAGTTAGAGAACTTAAAACCACTCTAGAAAGACGGGAACTTCAGTGGTTTGGACATGTCTGCCGCATGAACGAGGATATGAATCCAATAAAGGTATTTGAGACTTGGCCCTCAGGAAGGGGACCGCATGGACGCCACAGAATCACCTACCAAGAGTATATCCATAGAATCGGAAGCAAAAGAGGCAGATCCCTCAATGAAATGAAGCGGCTGAGCAGAGACAGAGAAAAATGGTTACGCTGGATTGAGGCTCCTTGATGCTAGCTAATGGCACAAGAGGAAGATAAAGAAGAATGAGAAGAAGAAGACACAACACAGAACGTTACTAAAAATATAAAAAATAACATGGTAAGAGGTCTGCTTTGTTAGATGTTGGGATTTTAATTATAAAAATAAATAAATAATGATTTTTTATTCAATATCTAAATAGAGCAAAAGACCAAATACTCAAGAAGGATCATTTATTTGAGAAATTTACATAAGGAATAATCGATACACTAAGCTATCAGGAAGACAACAGATCATTGTGTAATTTTCGCATAGACTTTAAAATAATTTACAATTCATATAATGAAATTTAATATTTCTACCATTTACCGAACGTAATAAAGAAAATATTTTTGTAACATACCTCTTTTAGGATATTAACCAACTTGATAGACCTTTTAATTTTAAACCTTGGAAGAAATACGTCTACATTAGTTTCTCTTACAGAATTAATCAATTCAAAGAGATTTTCGTAGGTTAATTTTGACTCTAACTCTCCTAAACCATCTGTATTCGGCAAAATTATGACCATTCTGAACTCTTCCTCCTGAAATTAAAAAAAAAAATCACATTTAAAGTATAACTGAGTGTGTCGTGTGTATGTTTGTTTGTACTAGAATCAATCTACATATCAACAAACATACATATTTATAAACATATGATTTCCACGTGTAAATACTTATATGCTTAGGCACTTCTAGTAGTTCTGTTAATGTAAAATGTGGTATTATCTGGAGCCAATAGTTTAACTATACTATAATTATTTTTCCAGTGTTTGTTTATTTAACATCACTTTTATGCTGCTATGGCTAATCAGACGATGCTACGGTGGGAGCTCTTAATTTTGCCTATCTAGGTTTAATTAGGATAGGGTTTTTAACGAGTACCTGGCATCATACAGGCTTGCGACCCCAGGTTAACGTCCTAAATTATTCCTATCTTTTTTTTGTATTGCCTGATTTTTTTTTAATAATCTACAATATATATGTGTGTGTATATATATATATATATATATATATATATATATATATATATATATATATATATATATACATATATATAAAACATCAGCAGAATAAACAAAGAATGTAAAGGACATCGGTTCGTTAATTTTTCATGAATTGTATCTAAATAAGTGCAATTATTATCAAATTTTTATTCTATATTGATCCCTTGATCCCAAATATATCAGTCTATTTTGACGTAATTTTGTTCCTAAAAGTTCTACTTCGAGGTAAACTCTGTCAGAAGTACCTGAAAAGCTAATAACATTCATACAAAAAATTTTTGAGTGAAATATAGAAATAATTGTTTGAAACCTTTCTTGGAGTTTCCTAAAACTTTGAAATTAACAACCAACCACTTAAAAATTAAAGCTATTGGTTATGGGGTTACCTGTGGTGTAGTGGTTAGCATGACAAACTTCTTTGTCCAAGATCTATAGGATAAGAATGATGAAAACATTGTTTAGGGTTGCTAATATCTATGTATAAAGTTTAAAATTATATAGTTCTCAGGTAGAATAGTTTGTGGTATAATACTTTTAATTTGTCCTTAAAACATAGATAAATTATTTGTGAAATGTTATTTAATTTACATATTTGTTGTTATTTATAAGTTACTTTATGATAAGGATTTAGCTGTATAAAAACAGTTTTTACCGTATAAGGTAATTCCACAATTTGGACTCCAAAATTTGAATTCCATGCGTATCGGAAGCGGCCACCAGTTAGCGCCATCATCTTAACATTTACAGCAACATTGGGCTTAATATGGAATGACTCTTCTCGAGTGTTTTTTTTGTCAAACTTTTTTTTCCAGACTCCTTTAAAAACAGTTCCACTGACCATAACCATTTCAGTACTAGAATCAATTGAACCTGCATGAGAGAAATTAAATAAATATATACAGATTAAAAAAAAAATTATATAATTGAGATGTTTGAACAAAATTTTCATTACTCTTTTAGGTTTGCACGGCCACTATTTATACAAAATACTTAGTGGTATCTTCTGGTTTAGACTGTGTCGCTAACTTTTTCGCCAACATTTTGCCAGACATGCTCCTGACTTCTTCAGGGCAGAAAAGAGAAGATTCTCTTTCAGAAAACAGAAGAGGGCATTCTCTTTTCTGCCCTGAAGAAGTCAGGAGCATGTCTGGCGAAACGTTGGCGAAAAAGTTAACGACACGGTCTAAACCAGAAGATACCACTGATGTATTTTGTATAAAATTTTAATTTCTTTTATTTATTTTTCCAACAATTAACTGAAACACTTTGATGAGAATATATCACCAGCTATACTTCACTATTATCTGTTTTGAATAATCGAATACATTTCACAATCAGCTCTCCCCCAATCAACCTTTAAAGTTCTTTGTTTCCACAACTACCTTTGGGTCTTAGGGCAACTCTTCTCCTTAGAACTTTCTCAGTGGAGGAGATCAGATGAGGCCAAGTCCCAACATGGGACATTTAGCACCATATAATAATAGGTAATAGGAGAGTCGGTTGTATGAGCTCCTAGGTTAAATACTTTAAATCTCCCTTAAGGTCTAATTGACATTACGTCCATTGAAATTCCACAATCAAGGAATACTTTAGTATCCTAAGTTCCATTAATATCCATAAAACGCAGCAGTAATTATACCTTCGCTAAAATTTTTTTTCACAAAGGGTCTTATTATGCATGGCTCTTATCACCTCATTGTTGGCAGAGGTTATTAATTAAATCGTACAATTTATTTTTGAGTTTATTAAATATAAATTCACACAAATCATGTTTATTAAATTTATGTTAACAAAAATAATAGAGAAAGAACGTAAATCTAAAAATGTAACATTCCAAAGCTATTTCTGAAAAGTACAAATATGTGCAATGAGAAAGAGTCTGAGTACCTCCTAATGGCAACAAACAATGAAAAGGGTATGTTCTTAGGGAAAATAAATACTGAGAAAAATACTTGAACATAGAAGATACTCCGGAAAAAATAATGATTTGGACACTTGAAAAGGAATGTGTTTAATAATTTATTGGAGAAAGGGTTTGCTCAGTATATAGACCATTTAATAGCTGAGCTGAAGGTCCTAAGTTGAAATCTGTCAGTGACAAGTAAATAGTTAAACATGGCTGCTACTCTTAGTTAGGGAAAATCCTGGTTTTTAAGTTTGATCTCAGGCAAATATATCAAACTATATATATTCAAACACAAATATAGATTTCTATGGCGATTAACAACTAACCAACCAGTTAATTCATCAAAATTTAAGACTCATACTTCCATTACTGAATAGTAGACCTTCAAGGGAAAGGAGGTATAGATCATCTGATCACCATTTACTATTGAACAGCGACTCGGGATTAAATTAATTAATTTTCCTGCATTTCAGCATGTGCTCATTATAGTGGAGTAAAAAAAAAAAGTTTTTTGTATTAACTCTCAATAGCACTTGGATAAACAGGCAATCAAGAAAGATAAGGAATGGAACTAATAGAAGATCAGAGGAAATTATAGAAATTCACATTTTCAGCTTTTTTTTTTTTAAATGGAAAGACAAATAGATGATCGAAAACGAAATTTAGCACTAAATGACATAAAAAATAAAAATAAAGTGTAGTGAAGAAGAACTATATGTTGAAGTAATTGATCTTTTGTATATAATGTATATTGTTTATAAAGTATTGTTATAGCAAAGGAATATATGAAAGCCTTACACTTAATTTACAGAAGACGTGTAATTGTGGCTGATGGAAAATTAGAAAAAGAAGAAATTGTGAACACAGAAGAATTTAACAATACAGAAGAAATGAACCGTAGTGAAGAGATTAATCTGGAAGAAATAAGTTATAAAGATGAAACAGACAATGCAAAAGAAGAAACAAACAATAGTGAAGATATAAGTATAGAAGAAAATAGTCTTAAAGAAGAAATTGACATTATTAAAGAAATAAACTATAGTGAAAATATAAATCTGGAAGAAGATAGCTGTAAAGAAGAATATAGAAGTAATAAACTATAGTGAAGAGTTAAATCTAGAAGTAAATAATGAAGTCAAAGCTAGTCAAACAGAGGTATTACAAGATGACATAATTAAATGAGAAAGGAATAATGAACTGGTCAGCGTTAAGAAATCAGCAAGAAAAGGTAAATTCAGAATAATTTAACATGATGAAAGACACTGTTCCAGATAATTTACTTGTGTTTAATTGGTCAAGTTTAAAGTCAACAGAAGGTAAGGTAATGTGCTCGTTTAAAGATTTTTTGATACACTGTGAATCAGTAGGCATGTCAAGAGTGTCTAATAAAGTAATTGTAAGTTTCCTATAAATGTAGGAATAAAAGAAAGGCAAATTGTGGGAGTTTGAAAACAGTTTATCAAATAAATCATCAAAGTGATTTTCAAATAACTAGAGGTTTTGTTAATGAAGATGATGATAGTATTTTATTGTGGAAAGGGCCAGCAGATGTCCGAAACTATCTGGGGGGTAAAGTGAAGAAAAAATATTGAGGTCTCCACCGCTGGTTGGAATATATTGTTTTAATAAAGGACTGGAATTGGACTTAAAATACAATCTGTGAAAGTGAACATGTATAATATGAAATTAGGATGTTAAAGTAATTCCTTGTATTTATTTTATTTGCATTTAGTATTTAGGATGTTTCAGTAATTCCCTGTATTTATTTTATTTCTATTTTGTAATTAGGATGTTAAAGTAATTATTTGTATTTTGAAATGCTTGTGTATATTATAAATTAATTCCTTGTATTTATTTTATTTGTATTGTGGAATTAGGAAGGCTTGCTGAAATAATTACTTTTATGTATTTTATTTGTATTTTGTAATGCGGAATTAGGAGGGTATGTTGAAGTTATTCCTCTTTTGTATATAATGTATATTGTTTATAAAGTATTGTATTACAGGCAGACAACACTGTAAAGTGACAGTTGAGATTATGTTGGCTGTGCAGGATGGCATCCATGTACTTGTTCAGCCATTATGTAGTCAGTTAGCGTCGGTTTGTTGTCAGGACTGGATCTTTGTCATTGTTTGAAGTGTCTTTTTGTGTTTATATCCAATAAATCTGTGCTCGTATCATAATATCTTGGACAGTTGTTTTCCCTGAACTTTTTCACATTTTTACTCTCTATGTTAAAACAATATGAAGAACCCAACAGAAAACCAAGAGGCATGAAAGGAAATTATATTGTGCCCTTTGGCTTCATATTAAAAAAAATAATAAAATTATACAACATTAGTATTAATTCGAAAATAGATCAAACCTTCTGGGAGAAGCTTTTTGATTTCTCCATCAGTGTGATTTTGAACCCAGCTATTTATCTCTCCAATGGACTCTTCAGCATTGTCTTTGAAATTGTATCTCAGCATCTCTGTTTTGAAATGTTCACTCAGGCGTTTATCGATTTGACTCACTTCTGATAGCGGAAAAGATTGATCTACTGCAATAGCCGCCGCTAATTTGAACGAACTCGTCTGGAATGGAAAATCAATTTGGGTTATTGATGACTAATATAAAAAATAAATAAATACAACTTTATCTATTAAAAAAAAAAGTTTCGATTGTCTATGTGAAGTAAGTAAGTAGCCACGAATTCTAGACTCATTTCCCTAACCTTGTTAGTGTTCTGATACTGCAGTTCCAGGAATTGTTTGTAAGCATCCAGAATACTTTTATCATCTGCTTCATGTTGTAAAACCCTTGCGATTTCATCGGCAGTCGGTCCATTTGCACCTTGAAGCAGTATATCTAGTAGCAGTTGCAAAGCGATTGGTGAAACAACTGTATTGCCTTGATGATTAACTTCCTAGAAGGTACACCAATCATTACGACTTGATTTATAATACTTCTTTTCATAGTTCCCAATTTACCTTATATAAATTCCAAGCGAATTTATTGGTCACTTCATTAAATTTTACAATATCTTGTACTTCACTTTCTGAACATCCGATTATTAAGAACATTAGAAAAGCTGAAAAAAAAATACCAACATGATTATTTATAAAAATAAATAAGTAAACATAAAAGTAATAAATAAGAATTTTAAAATAATATAGCATTGCATTTTAGGAGGTTTTATATCCTGCAGAACGCCTAACTATGAATAAGAAAGAAGACCAAACCTGCCCGGTTCGAAGAGCTAGAAAAAGATTTACAAGATATGGAGATTACCTGCGAAGATGTTCTGGAAACCAACCCTCTCAGGATGAAAGTGAATACTCACGTTGGTTTTCAAGAAAGACGGTAAAGAAATTGACGGAAGAAAGAAAGGAGAAGCACCGGCGGCGAATGATGAAGTACTGGACGAATATTAGGACGAAATACAAACGAGACTGTTGAAATGACATGGTCCTTATATGGCCAATACAAAAAAAACAAGTATAAGACAACATAAACAATAATCATACAACAAAGACGCTTACTGCCTACCTATTGTTACATAGACTAATTAAATGATGAAGCTGAATAATTACTCAAAGGCGAACCCATGGGAGAAAAGGGGAGAATCACATCTCCTATTTAATCCGAAAGGGAGATATTTAAATCAATAAGGACTTGTCGGTATAATACAGTAAAAAAAACAATACAACTAAAATGTGGATGTTTATTAAGTTAAAAGCATATGAAGAATGCCCATTCAATGAAGAAAGTACGAGCTCCAGACATTAAAACACCATCTTATCAAAATAAGTGACTCATATTTTTTTTTGACTATTGGTATAGAATTTTTCTTTAGAATTGGCTAAAATAATTACGTTTATCTTGTAATGTTATTAAATACTCTCTGAAGCCATTGCAGATTGGTATAAATTGAAAGAGATAAGTAAATGAGATAGTCAAAAGCAAAACATTAAATATAAATCTAACCGTTTGAGAGTAAATCGCGTACTTGTGTATTATCCGGTCTGCAGGGACTGTTATCCTCTATTGTTTATAACCTGAACACTGATAATTCTGATACTGATAACAACTCCCTTCTTTTTCTTAATAATGGAAATTGAATAATAAAATGCTAATTCTGGACCCCCTAGCCATGTTGCTCTTCTTATATAAATGTTTTGCCCTCCATTTCGACGAAAACATTTCCATTTCTATCCGTGTCAACATCCATTTGATGACCTTTTACACATAATTTGGAATTATTCCAAATTTCTAGAAGTATTTCACAGCTTCTTTTTTTAAAGTGTTACGGTCAGAGCGGGGACGAGAACCGACTGAGAAGATTAGGCAAACAATGGGATTAAGCGGAAGGGATTATAGAATGGCGTAGAAGCTTCTGGATCGGGCTCGATGAGACTAGGCGGCTCTCGGTATTCTTCCGCGAAATCCCCACCCCGACCGGCCTTGCCTATATAAAAAGGACAGCTGTTCTGGCCGCAGTAGTAGTATTAAGACGAGTAGTAATAAGTGAAGTAATAAGCCAGTGAGTAGCAGTCGTTAACTAGTGATAGTGCGTGAGTTACAGTGAGTTAGTATCAGTCTGTAATAAGTGCTTAGTGAGCAACAGTGACAATTAGTGACCGTGTAATAAGTGTAATAAACTGTGTGGCAGTTTGTCATATTTGGAGAGTCTTACGGTCGGTGGACTTTAGTTAGCGAACTGTAAGTGTTAATTTGCAATTGTAAACTATAGTGTAATATTATTGTATTTGTACAAATTTATATAAATAGTTTAGTTACTTAGTATAAACAATATCTTATATTATTTGTATACTATCTTAGAAATTAGATAACATTTAGTAGAATATTATTATTGTAAATTGATATTAGTTTAATAATTTAACTGTTTTAAATAATCACATTGTATTCTTTCTAATTTGTTAATAAATATTAGATTCTTGAATTAAGTAATAGTTTAGTCCATTTTACACCCAGTAGCCCGTAACAAATTGGTGTCAGAAGTGGGATCTTGTGTAATTGTTATTTTGTCTTGCTTTTTTGTAATAATTGGGCTACTGTTTGAAAAATGGCTTCTCAAAGTCTTAAATTGATGGATTTAAAAGTTGCAGATTTAAAACGGGAATTGGAAGAACGTGATCTGGATTCTTCCGGAAATAAAAGTGTACTGCAACATCGCTTGCGTCAATTTTTTGTAGAGTTAGGGGAAAATCCAGATGACGTTCTGTTTGAAACTGATTTAAGCAAGTTGTCAGCAACTTTTAAAAATGAATTAGGCAATGTAGAAAATAAGCTTGGTAATGAGTTAAGCACTGTTAAAAATGAATTAGGTACTGTTAAAAATGAACTAGGCAATGTAGAAAATAAGCTAGGTAATTTACAGAGTGATTTAGGAACTGTTAAAAATGAGCTAGGTACTGTAAAAAATGATTTAATGGATACATTAGAGTCTAAGTTAGGCACATTAGAGACTAAGTTAATGGAAAATGTAGATAATAAGCTAGCTAATGTAGATAATAAGTTAGCTAATGTAGATAATAAGTTAGCCGATGTAAATATAAAAGTAGCTGATGTAGAATCTAGGTTAGGAGAAAAATTGAATTCAGTTGAAAGCAAACTTAGGCAAAGAGTAGAAGCTCTAGAGGGACGTATGAGCAACCCACCGATGAACGACACCGACCGTTCCCCCGAAGTCAGTCTTCATAAAACCATTCTGCCCGCCAATAATGGGACGCCACCAGCTCACAACACCATTCCAGTATTCGACGGAAAGACGCCGTGGGAGGACTACATGACTCTCTTCGAGACAGCGGCTTCGATCCACGGGTGGTCACAGGAGACCCAAGCTTCAGCGTTGTGCCTGGCCTTGCGTGGAGACGCCTTGGGAGTTCTGCAGGGGATACCCATGTCGGAGCGGTCCAACTACGGGGAGCTGATCAGAAGACTGGAGATGCGTTTCGGCCACCGCCACATGGACCAGCTGTATCGCTCACAGCTGAGAAGCAGGGTCCAGAAGACCAACGAGACTTTGCAGGAATTTGAAGCGGATATTGCCCGGCTGGTGAGGAACGCCTATCCATCGGTCACCGACGATGTTTACGAAAGCTTGGCTGTCGACAAATTCCTCGATGGACTTCGGGACCCAGAGACACAACAAGCAGTGAAGCTCGCCCGGCCGAAAACTTTGGGAGACGCATTATCCCAGGCCATGGAGTTCGAGGCTGTTAGACAGTCTGTACGGGGCCATGCGCGAGTACGAGCAGCAGAAGCGGAGCCAAATGTAGTCCCCAGCTTCGAGGACCTAGTGACGAAAGTTTTGGATGCTCTCAGGACCCATAAGAAGGAGATACGATGTTGGGGCTGCGGACAGCTTGGACACCCTAGAAGCAAGTGTCCAACCCGTAACGTCAAAGCCCCCAGGAAGGCCATCAGAGTTGCGTCAATAGGAAGCGGAACGAACAGCTTCTACGTTGATGGGATGGTGAACGGTCAGCTTCGAAGTCTTCTAGTGGATACCGGCGCGAGCATGACAATCTTGAACCCGAAGACACTTTCAGCTGAGAAGATCATACCGACCATTTGGGCATTACGGACTGCCACGGGACAGCCAGCCAAGGTCTATGGGGAGACAGATGCCACCTTCCTCATCGGGGGCCAACATCTGAAGCACCGCGCTCTCGTGGCAGATATAGATGAGGATGTCATACTGGGCATTGAATTTATGATCACATACGGGATCAAGCTGGATATGTCGAGAGGTGTGATGACGCTGGGAGACGAGGAAGTCATACTTCGGCAGGAGAAGGACTTCAGCGCACGAGTGCTGCTACCAGAAGACACCACTTTACCAGCACGGAGCCAAATCCTGACGTATGGGACGGTCGAAGGGCATCTACCTGAGGGTCAATGTGTACTACTGGAACCCGGAACGCACGAAGAACAGGAGATCGGACGCGGCGTACTGGTTGCTAGGTCTCTCATCAAGATTGGACGTACCACTCCAATTAGGCTAATGAATCTGAACAGCTTCCCGGTAACACTGAAGAAAGGAACACCGGTCGGGGAGTGTACAACCGCTACCTCAGTGGTTCGTCAGCTGCAACGTCGTCCCACCGAGCTCCGAGGACTGCCAGAAGAACTAAAAGGATTTGTTAACGAGTCATGCCGCGACCTTTCACCTGAACAGAGCGAGGAAGTGAAGAACATGATTATCCGATGGCATGACGTCTTCGAGATCGGACCAGGACCACGGGGCAGAACGGATATCGTCCAGCACAGGATTAACACTGGGGATGCGAAGCCTATCCGACAGGTCCCGCGGAGGCTGCCGTTAGCTAAACGGGAGGACGCCGAGGAGATTATTAAGGAGATGGCAGCTGATGGTGTCATTGAGCCTTCGAGTAGCCCCTGGATGTCTCCTGTCGTGTTGGTGAAGAAGAAAGACGGAACGACAAGGTTCTGCGTAGACTACCGTCTTCTAAACAACGTCACCAAGAAGGACAGTTATCCGCTTCCCAGGATTGACGATACGCTGGACACTCTGGAGGGGTGTAAACTCTTCTCTACCTTGGATCTCCGCAGTGGATATTGGCAGGTTGGATTGGCACCTGAAGATAAAGAGAAGACGGCGTTTTCAATTGGCACTGGGCTCTGGCAGTTCACAGTAATGCCGTTCGGGCTTTGCAATGCTCCTGCCACATTCGAGAGGCTGATGGAAAACGTGTTAAGAGGTCTTTCTTGGGAAGTATGCCTGGTGTACCTAGACGACATCATTGTGCTGGGAAAGTCCTTCGCTCACCATCTGAAGAATCTGGAGAAGGTCTTCGAACGACTGCGTGCAGCGAACCTAAAGTTGAACCCGAAGAAGTGTAATCTCTTCCGAAGGCAAGTCAACTACCTGGGGCATATTGTGTCAGACAACGGAGTTGCTGTTGACCCAGAGAAGATAGCAGCGATCACCGACTGGCCAGTACCTCGAGATAAGCACCAGGTTAGAAGTTTTCTCGGGCTCTGCACCTATTACCGGAGGTACGTGAAAGGATTTGCTGACATCGCAAAACCTCTTACCAGGCTTACCGAGGAGAAAAGGACTTTCCATTGGGACCACGAGTGCCAGGCATCCTTCGAGGAGCTGAAGAGAAAATTGAGTAGTGCTCCTATTCTGTGCTATCCACGTCCCGAGGGCAAGTTCATACTTGACACAGATGCCAGCAACATCGCCATTGGAAGTGTCCTCTCTCAGCTCCAAGACGGAGAAGAAAGGGTGATTGGATATTTCAGCAAAGCACTCTCAGCTCCGGAACGCAACTACTGTGTCACAAGGAAAGAGCTTCTGGCAGTAGTAAAATCCATAGAGCACTTCCATAAATATCTATACGGAAGAAGGTTCCTGCTGAGAACGGACCACGCGGCTCTAATGTGGCTGCTGCGATTCAAGTCACCAGAGGGACAAGTGGCGAGGTGGATCGAGCGCCTTCAAGAGTATGACTTTGAATCTGCTCATCGTTCTGGAACGAGCCACAGGAATGCGGATGCACTGTCAAGAAGACCTTGTGATGAAGGCTGCAAGCATTGTTCTCGACAAGAAGAGAAGCAGGCAGTGGTGTTGAGAACTACAGTTGTCATGGACCGTTGGCAAGATGCAGAGGTTTCAAAGGAACAGGACGAGGACCCGGATTTAAAACAAATAAAGGAATGGAAAATATCGGGGCGAGGAAGGCCGACCTGGCAGGATGTTGCTCCATTGTCGAAGAATGTAAAAACGTACTGGGCCCAATGGAACTCCATTTTAGTGGACAACGGGCTGCTGAAACGGGCATTGGAGAACGCGGAAGGAGATCAGCGCAGGCTACAGCTCATCGTTCCAAGGAATAAAGTGCCCGAAGTGCTTAGGGAACTACATGACGGTGTAACTGGCGGCCATCTTGGAGTTCACCGTACATTGGAAAAAGTTCGTGAACGCTTTTACTGGGCAAACCTTAAGGACGATGTGTTGGACTGGTGCAGGCGTTGTGCGACTTGTGCGGCTTCTAACGGACCAACAAGAAGAAAGAAGGCCCCTATGAAGAAGTACAACGTGGGAGCACCGTTCGAGAGGATAGCGATGGACATCGCTGGCCCTTTCCCTGTGACGGACGAAGGCAACCGATATATTCTCGTGGCCATGGACTATTTTTCTAAGTGGGTGGAAGCGTATGCCCTTCCGAATCAAGAGGCAGTCACGGTTGCAGACGTACTTGTGAAGCAGCTTGTCAGCCGGTTTGGAGTACCCATGGAACTTCACGCTGACCAGGGAAGAAACTTTGAGTCTGCAGTCTTCTCCGGGATGTGCGAAGCACTGGGAATACGGAAAACCAGGACGACACCTCTTCACCCTCAATCGGATGGCATGGTGGAGCGCATGAACAGGACAATGGGTCGATATTTGTCTAAAGTGGTTTCCGACCATCAGCGAGACTGGGACCAGTATCTTCACTTGTTCCTGTTAGCCTACCGCAGTTCAGTCCATGAAGCAACGGGGCAGACCCCCGCAAATGTGGTGTTCGGCCGAGAACTTCGTTTGCCATGTGATCTGAAATTCGGGTTCAAGCCCGACGAGAAAGTTAACGGAGAGGAATACGTCACGAATCTACGAAAGCGGATGGATAATATCCACGAGAAGGTTCGTGCAAACATCCAGGGAGCCAGTGACAGAATGAAGGAGCGCTACGACATCAGGGCAGAGAAAGGTGGCTTCCAACCTGGAGATTTGGTCTGGCTACATGACCCTCGAAGGAGGCGAGGCTACTCACCTAAACTTCAGAACTCCTGGGATGGCCCGTTTGAGATCATCAATAGGATAAACGACGTCATCTATAGGATCAGGAAGCAGCCAAAAGGAAAACCCAGGGTAGTCCATTTTAACAGACTGGCCCCTTACAAAGGAGACCATGGCCCGACAGAAGACCAGCAAGTCAGGAACCTCAACAACGTGGAGACCAGTAAGGTATCAGTTGCACAACCTAAGGTACAAGGTTTCCGTGGAGTAACTCAGGCAGTATACAGAGATATCTTCTCGTTACCCACGGACTATTCTCTGGCCCATTGTGTCGCCGAAGATCTGAGGACTTCCCGAGGGATTGCAACGGTTTTCAGGAAGAAGTTTGCTGGAACTGAGGAACTGGAACGCCAAGGACCAAGCGTCGGGAAAACACTCCACCATACGCACGAAGGACGACACCTGTTCTACTTAGTTACCAAGTGTGCTACTGATCAGAAGCCCACATATGACGCACTGCGGCGAAGCCTCGACGACTTGCGGAGTAAGCTTCTGAGACTGCGTGTCACCAAGCTCGCGATCCCTAAGTTGGGCTGTGGATATGACGGCCTGGAGTGGAAGGTTGTTAGGAACATGCTTGAACAGACATTCGCCAACTCTGGAGTCGCCATATTGGTGTGCACGTTCAACCCCTGGAAAGGAAATACGTCTCCATCGAGGGAAGCTCATAACCGCCCGATTTCTCCGGACTATGCTCTGGGGCAGAGCACTTTTAAGGAGGGGGCAGTGTTACGGTCAGAGCGGGGACGAGAACCGACTGAGAAGATTAGGCAAACAATGGGATTAAGCGGAAGGGATTATAGAATGGCGTAGAAGCTTCTGGATCGGGCTCGATGAGACTAGGCGGCTCTCGGTATTCTTCCGCGAAATCCCCACCCCGACCGGCCTTGCCTATATAAAAAGGACAGCTGTTCTGGCCGCAGTAGTAGTATTAAGACGAGTAGTAATAAGTGAAGTAATAAGCCAGTGAGTAGCAGTCGTTAACTAGTGATAGTGCGTGAGTTACAGTGAGTTAGTATCAGTCTGTAATAAGTGCTTAGTGAGCAACAGTGACAATTAGTGACCGTGTAATAAGTGTAATAAACTGTGTGGCAGTTTGTCATATTTGGAGAGTCTTACGGTCGGTGGACTTTAGTTAGCGAACTGTAAGTGTTAATTTGCAATTGTAAACTATAGTGTAATATTATTGTATTTGTACAAATTTATATAAATAGTTTAGTTACTTAGTATAAACAATATCTTATATTATTTGTATACTATCTTAGAAATTAGATAACATTTAGTAGAATATTATTATTGTAAATTGATATTAGTTTAATAATTTAACTGTTTTAAATAATCACATTGTATTCTTTCTAATTTGTTAATAAATATTAGATTCTTGAATTAAGTAATAGTTTAGTCCATTTTACACCCAGTAGCCCGTAACAATACGGCTATTCCCAAATTGTTATTCTGTTCATTTTAAATAGGCAATAACAATAGGAATAAGATAAAAACACAAAATTAACTTTAATAAACGATAAAGAAATTTAATAGACAATTAACAGGAAAAAAAACACTTAAAACATTACAGAAAACAATTTAATACTTATACTGAATCTAGTGCTGGTTTATAGTAATTTCATTTAACCTATTTTTTTAGTTTTAGTGTTTGCAGAGCTATCAAAATCTTCTTTACTATATATGTATTACTATACGGTTGATTGTCATTTATTGTTAGTGCCGTTAAAAAAATGCCAGTGTACTAAAGGACTGTTAATCATTTGTTTTGATTTTAGTAATCGATTAATCTTCATAATTAATGAAAATATTAGAAATTGATTAACAGTCCCTTACTACATTGGAATATTTGTTATACTACCACCTACAATGAAAGACCAATGACAATAAGTCAGATGGTAGCATATATATGTTTAAATATATATATATATATGGCTGTCTAAGGACCAAACGAATATCATTTCTCAACTATTGTATTTCTCATCTTCTAATTCATCTATTTCCTTCACTCGTTGGTTCTTCTTTTAACCCTTTCCTGTTATTTTCCACTACAAGGTCCTTAATGTATTTTCTGATTATTTATTTGTCCTGGAATTATTTTTCTGTAAAACCAAGCTTTGTTATTTCCTCTTTCATCTGACTGATGTTTCTAAGTACCACAACTTTGTTGAATATTTGTTTGTTCGACCAGTTTTCATTTATTCTTTTCACATTTCCGAAAAAAATTTAATCTCCATTTCTTTTTTTATGTTTCTAAGTACTGAGTTCCCTCATACAGTTCTATGTTTGTTTTGTTTTTTAAGCCAGTATTCCTCTCCTACTTTTCTTGGATCGTGGATAAGCCTTAGAATTTTTCATTACATTTTTAGGAATTTTCCAACATTTGTTTATACAATTTTCTTATTTATTTATATTTTTTACTCTTTTCCCCTCCATAGCATCGCTGTTCACCTGACAATATAATTTTAACAAAGAATTTTCTCTTCTTTTTTTTTCTAAATAATTTGATGGAATCGAATATTCTATGAAACTTGAAGGTGAAAAGTACACATATTTTTAGAATAATACACTGCTGAACTTGAATTGGACACCTATTTAACACAGAAGATGATTTGAAAGTTAGCCTCTTACACTATATTAGGATGATCAATAACATAAAAAAGTTTATTGGTTTCTTCAGAAACGATTTCCACGATGATGAGATTAATAGTAAAATAGGTCAAACGGTCACACGTTCTTTATATAACTCTTAATATTGTTGATAACAACGGCTACACAGGAAGGCCATTGGTCGGCGCCAATTTTGTCTTAAGCAAATCACAAACATTTGTTTCTGAAACGTAGATTAGGGAGATTTCCTTTATATCCATACAGTAACTCTTTTTTAAGTCACAAGACTGAAATTCACAGCACCATCTTCTTAAATTTTGGCATCTATCAACATTAAATCCATCAACTTAAAGCAAGAAAAAATATTTTTTATAGCTTCAAGTTTTACAGGTTCCCATTTCAGTCTACTACAACATATACTAGAAAAACGCTCTAATCTTCCGATCAATTACAAAATACTCATATACATGACGATCATAGGACCCGTCTGTCCTTAGAGAGTAGAGCTTTGGGGGTTCACTAAGCCATCGAACTCCTCACGTATTCAATCCTTATAATCCAAAATCCGTCGTAAAATCCTTAATGCTCCTTAATCCATAATGACCTCCATTAATGTCCATATGTTATTGATTTTACCCGAATCCGCTATCGATGTTTTCATGACAAACTTTATTCCCATTCAAATCTAGCAACCTCTTCGATTCCTGATAATCCTTCGAGGCGTTTAGACGTTCTTTTTAGAAAGAAGTTGGCTTCATAGCCTTTTAATCAGTTATTTTAAGTTTAATCAGTTATTCGTTTCATCAAATTTATTGGAACTAGTTTAAAATATTTTTGAGAGAGAAAATCGAATTTCCAGGCTAAGAACTGTACTTACAATAACAAAAACTAATAGAAACCATTAGTCTATAAGCCAATGCACTAACCTGAAACACACGTTAAGTTGACGGTTGCCATCATATTGGTTCTGACAACTGGGAGTTATCAGATAGAGCAACGGAATGGACATACGTAAGCGTTCTTATTATCTTTTATCCCCTCTCGTTTTCCTTTAATCAACGGGACAGAGAAACAGAGGTTATTTTCCTCAATCGGAGTCATCTTTAAACTCCTAAAGATTCTCACAACTGAAAAGTAAGATTCTTTTAAACTATTATTACTCTGCTTATGTTATAGAACGAATTATAAACGTTTTTACATATTTCCTTACCTATGTTTTTTTCCCTTTCCTATCTGTAGAATGTACATATGGTGTACAGATTAGAAGGAGGAAGATGAAAAGATTTTTTTCATATTAGGAAATGTCATCTATAAATAATATCATCTATAAACTACAAATATTTGTATTGTTTGTCATTTTCCCATTATTCAAAGTATCGTAAAAAGAAAAAATGTTGTTAATTCTAATTTAATTCATAAATTGCATAAAAATGTGGATCAATTTTGAATTTCCTACAAGTTTATTTTGTGTAGGATTTTAGGTTTTCTTTAAAATGTCCCCCAAAATAGTAAATTGAATAGTATATAAAACTGTTTGATTGTTGAACTTTTGACTTTCATAAATATAACAAAGTATTAATCCTCTTTCAAACAAAAATATTTGTGTATCTCTGTAACATTTTACTACTTTGAAATAATCCAGTCTTTACTAAGATGTCAAAGCGCGATTTTGGTCAATTTTATTTTAAGAGCTCAAAATCGGCCTGAACGGGGACCAAACGGCTTGAAATTGCAACAAAGTCTAGGGCAAAGGAAGTATAAGTGAATGCAAGGGTCAATGGTGGTTTCATAGATTTTGTGAGGAAAACTTAAGCCTTAAATGAAGGCCGTGGATGAAGTTCTGTCCTTGATGACGATGTTTTCCTAGCTTTGGTGGAAGAAAATCCCAGAACTGTCCGAGAACTGCTAGGGAAACTCAGCAAAACAACCTTCGATGACGATCTCAAGCCAATTGGGATGTTGAAAAAGCTTGAAAGTTGGCTGAACTTCTTCCACGGCCTTCTTGGTCTTCCATGGCCTTCTTTGTCTTCAAGGCCCAAGTTTCCCACTCGAAATATTGAACTTAGTAACTCACACACACCGCCTTCGCTTCTGACTTAGTTGATATTTTTGACCGTTTGGGATCCATAGGGCGAAAAATAATTGGGCCGAAATGACGCTTTGACATCTTAGTAAAGACTGAATTATCAAGTTGCAAAATGTTACCGAGGTAAACAAACATTTTTGTCTAAAAGAAGATTATTAAGTGTTAACATTTATAATAGTCACAGCCAAACAGTTATCTGTTTGGAGGCGTATTTTGAAGAAATAATAAAATCCTGCATTATATTTCGGATAACCCAATACCATAACGTTTATTCTGTCATTATATCACATCATAGGAATTCGGGGATGTCGGCAAAAGAAAATTTTATAAATACTAATTGGTCTCTTGAAATAACTATATATAATATATTCATCCATAAAGAAATGTTAGATGTGTAATCAATTTATTTAAAATATATTCATATTTATGAAATTTAATAAATATTGGGCTAAGAAATAAATATGATATCTAAGTCATAGGCGGAATAAAATAAACAAGGTTTTAGTTTTTTATATGTTTCCTTGATAAAGGTTTACAATATCTGCCTTGAAATAACACAAGGTGTTTATTCAGGGCGATCCTGAAAGTAAATGGGTGATCGCATTTCATTTCTTCGGTTCTATGTTGTAAATTCACAAGTACTACTCCGAGACCTGAAAAAAGTTGTTTATTATTATTGGAGTAATTGCATAAATATGCAAGTCATGTAAACATATACATGACAATAATAATAATAAAATCTTCATATGGTAATGCTCTACAAATGCTGAATGGTTTATATTGTATGTGCGCTCTTCTTTTGTGAGCCTCCTCTTAGAGATTTATGTAGAAAGATGGATGGAGAAACCTCCCATCGAAGGCACTCCTTGCTTCATCTCTCAGTAGTAGATCCCTGCTCAAGAGACGTTTCAGTCTCCTTGTCGGATTCTGTGGCAGGATATTTTGGATTACCCGGATATCTGTCTCAACTCGCTTTTATATGCATGTAAAGAAATCTTTGAACCCGATTTCGCCACTTATAAACATCGAATCAAACTGAAACATTTTTAAAATTCTCAAGGACCGATGACACTACGATAATTTAATAAGTTCGTCTCATTATTCTGACCAGGATCTGTAAGGTCAGCGATTTTTCGTACCCGGAGACAGGGCAGCGTCTTGTGCCAAGTGATATGAACTTTACTAAACCATACATGGCTAAATATTTGAGACAAGCATAGACTACTGACAGGAACAACTGGGGAGTTAAATATTAAAGTAGAAATTGAATTTTAGTTTTTAAAAAACTAAAAAAACACGCCTTCATAGCAAGCCGAACTAAAAAGAAGAAAATAAATAATAGCTTAAAAAACGAATAGGTAACAATACTAAAAGGTAGAAATTAATTTTCAATAGGTTTAAAATAAAAAATGAGTGATGAACAGGAAAAAAATTATTTTATAATGACTATATTTTCACCAGTATCAGTCAATAAAGCATTGACAACAATTAAGATCAAGCACCTTACGCTTTTTTATAAAATGATTTTTTTCGTTCATCAATATTCTTATTTTAAACGTATTGAAAATTATTTTCTACTTTTTAGTTGTGTTCCCTATTAAAGCGATTTTTTTTTCTATTTAAACTATTATTTCAATTATATATTATTATGAAATAAAAAAGCACTTTATATGATTGAACATTATATTGAATCAATAACACTTATAATTGAACATTAAACATTAAGTAAGGTTAAGTTAGAGTATGAGCCTAACAACAACTGCTGCAATCTTCTGGCCAGGGCTGGTTGCCATGGATACTGCCAGTGCTGACTGTATTAGGAATATGACAGTCTCCCCTCCTAATAAGAAATCACTCACAAGATACCCGGTATAGTACCGGATCACCATAACGTTCAATAGGTCTATGAGTGCGGACAGGGCGAGAGAAATGTAGTGGAGGCGGACTTAGTTGAACAGGAGATTGAGCACTGGTCTCAGCTTGAGGGACTTGAGGTACACTATAGAGTTGTGGTGGGGCTGGATCAAATGTCACTGTCTTCTTTTGAACTAACGAAGAACGAAGTTGATTAATATGTCGTTAGATAATTCTTCCAGAATCAAGTTTAACAAGATAATGACGAGTCCCCAGTTTCTTGAGAATTTCACCAAAGTGCCAGATTGGTGAATTATTGACATAGACTCTTACTTGGACTCTCTCCCCCTCGAATAGTGAACGGATATGTGATGGTTTACTTGTGGGCTGTGGATGATAAGGAAACAAAGAGTCAAGTCGTATCCTCATCTTCCTATGTAGGTACAATTCAGCAGGTGTATGAATAGAATGAATTTGATGTGTAGAATAAGAACGAGTAGGGTTACTCGCAGTTTTCTTATCAATGCGTTGAAGTTCAATTCCAAGTCCACGTATCCATTGTCTACCAAGTAGTGCATCATGACCGTCAGGTACGATATGTAAGTCACCTGTTATTTGCTTACCTTCATATTGAATATTCAGAGTAACTTTCCCAAGTGGTTTGACAATGTTCCCAGTGTATGATCTGAAAGCTAAGGATGATGGTTGAATAGGAATGTTTAGGTTGAGCATATTAAATTCATTCTCAGAAAGAAGTGAATACTTGGCACCTGAATGCACCTCAAATGTTTTTTGTGACCCATTCAAGAGAACAGTAATCGTGTATTTATCACTGTCGGTATTAATTTCATACAGGTCAATAATTTCACAATTTTGAATATGTACCAAATCAATTTTGTCAATACCATATGTAAATGAAGAAGTAGAAGGTTCGTGTTGAACATTTGAATTTTCATTTTCATTTTGAATTGAATTTGTATTTTTATTTATCTTAGTTTGAATACAAACTTTAGAAATATGACCAGTTTTGTTGCAAAAATTACATTTTAATTTAAGTCTATCAAGACGACAATCAGGTGATATGTGGTCATTTCTTCCACAACGTAAGCAACAATTATCTAAACCTAGAGATTTTAAATTGACATAATGTGAGTTTCTAGCTCCTGAGTTAGACTTATTGTACAATTTATAAGACTCACGTGACCTTGGGCTGTTGCGGTAGGTAGGGCGGCTGGACGTTTTGTGAATATCCAGGGTTTCGAACTGAGGACTAGAAGTTGTTCTGCTGGTTGACGCTGCTGCTAATTCCTTACATTCAATCCGGGAAGCTTCAAGAGATGTTGCTTTTTCCACAATTTTGTTAAATGATGTTTCATTTGATTGTAGTAGTTTTTCTCGGATCCAATTATCTTTAAGCCCTCTAATAAATTGTGCACGAAGGAAAATATCAGCAATGGAGAGAGATTTCTCACAAGGACAGGTAACATTGAATTCACAGTCGATAATGTCACGTTGTAGAGATGCAACATACTGTGGAATATTCTCATTATCATGTTGATATATGTTAAGGAAATAATGTTGTGATACTACCGTGCTCTTTTTTGGTAACAACATTTGTTTAAGAGACGAGACCAAATCAGTGTATGGCAGTTTGTTGACCGGCTTATGTGGGCCCAATAGTGCTGCCAGATTATTATAATGTTCTGACCCAATGGATGCGCACAGGAGTTGTGCTTTTTTCTCAGTCGTAACATTTTTCAGAGAGCAATAGTTTTGAAATCTCTCCAAATAATTTGTAAATTTTTCTCTCTCTGCATCAAAACGTTCAAAAGGATTTAGACTAGAACTAGGGTTACTTTCCTGTGTAGATTGCTGGATAGATGAAATCAGATTTGACATGGTGGCATTGAAGTTCTTCATAAATTCCTTGAATTGATTTGGATCCATCTTGTATCGTATTTATCAGCAGGGCTTGAATGAAATTATGACAAAAAAAAACTTTTACTTTTTTACCTCGTCGCCAACTATTATGAAATAAAAAAGCACTTTATATGATTGAACATTATATTGAATCAATAACACTTATAATTGAACATTAAACATTAAGTAAGGTTAAGTTAGAGTATGAGCCTAACAACAACTGCTGCAATCTTCTGGCCAGGGCTGGTTGCCATGGATACTGCCAGTGCTGACTGTATTAGGAATATGACATATATGTTGCATCAGTCGCCTTTGTAATGAGATTTGGTTATTCAATCTTTTTCTTTTGAATAGTAAAGCTTGATTTCCAAATAACTGATGTATCCATTGTAAGTTCTGTCGATGCCTGTTTGAGTAATGATATGTAGTAGTGAGTTAGTGGAGAGGAGGAAGGCAGTTTGAACGTCTAAGGGCTAATGTTTCCTGGTTTGATTTCTGTGTATTTTTTTTTTTATACGACATTTATCATGTCAGTTTTTTAATAAATTTTAATGAATCTGTTGTTTCTGAGAAGCTATATTGGGCTAGTATTCCTCGAAAATATTATCGTTTCGTCAGCATATGTTGCTAACAAGATTTTCCGGTGTGATGTACGTGTACGTAGTATAAGGAACTGAGTATAAAATACTGCCCTGCAGACTCCTGCGTTGATTCGACAATAGCTGGGAATATTTATCATCCTAATTAACATAAGGATAACAACAACTTAGATAAACAACAACAAAACAGGGAGCGGAGAGGCTCAATAGTAAAGCGCTGAGTTGTCGTGCTGAAATTCCAATTCCAAGTGGGTTCAAAATAGAGGGAAAATACGGCGGCTAAGTGTGATCAAGGATCTCCCTGAACAACCGTTGTCCAAGAAACAGTACAGTCTCTACCACATACTGAAACCCAAAAGTTTTTGTTTATTATTAACAATAGTAAAAAAACCTATCGTCAAGATATATCCTTATTAATAAATAATATCTCCGCTGTAGAATTGATTTCAATTTGTATAGCATCGTGTCATCGTTTATGAATGCTGTTGTCCAATATTTCTTCGTTTCTATACCACTCTATGACGCCGTTGTGTAGTAGATTGTGATTTATTTCTAACTCAGGATAGAGTTGATGTAATAAAAAATATTCTAATACTTTGAAAAATAATGGTAAAAGATTAATAGGCCTGTAAGACCTAACTAGGTTTAACGTCTAGGTTGTTTTATGAATCAAAAGGAATGACTGTAAGTAATGAAAAATAAAAATTTAGTTAACTTCCAGAACGACAAACACTTTCTCGGGAAGATCTCAAACAATTTAGTTTTTTTAATATTTTTATTTGAAAAGAAAAGATATGTCGAGGACCGGGACTCGAACCCGGGTCGCTCAGGTCACCAGCCTGGAGCTCTGCCAATTGAGCTATCCTGGTTCGCCTCCTTTTAGTTTTATAAGATCAAAACAAATTTTCTATATAGTAAGTTTTGTATGATAAATGTGTGATAGGGGGGAGATAAAGAGGTTGTGGCGAAGTTAGAGTTAGTTGAATATCTGAGAAGTTCTGTTGGTCAAGCATGTCGTCGTATGGATGAAGTAAGAAAAGAGACAAATACCGTCATTTCTTGCACAGGTTTGCGTAGAGACGTCTTTTGATTGTTGTTAGCAAGTTAGTTCAATACTCTTTCACCACCAGGGTAGCGAGATCTTTTCCACCGTTTGAGGGCACATTGCTTTTCAATCATACGGACTATATCTCATGTCTAAGGGGCAAGAATTGTTTGTGTTTGTCTGTCTCGTGCAAGTTACCAAATTGTCTAACAGCAAATGCTGACTGTATTTGTACAGTCTCTGTAAGCGCCTCTATAGCGTATCCAATAGCATTTTTGCCGCTAAAGAGCATATAAAAAGCTACTCGCTCTAATAAACAAAACATTTTCATATCAAGTACGTTTTGGGTAATGTTTACTTTAAACCAACTATCAAGCTGCAATCGGTTCTCCATATTATGAAGATGCGATTACTACTATATTTCTTCATAATCCAGACGTTGATATATTTCTTGGAGATGATTATAACTCTAGAATTGGCCTGCTTGGGGAGTTGTTTTTGGATTTATGTGAGGGTCTACCTCTTCTTAACCACCGCTCTTCAAAGCATAAAACTGTGAATGAACGTGGGAGGGAACTTGCTCAGCTTATGGAGGACAACAGGTTCGCGGTATTGAACGGCCGAACCGTGGGGGGCCCACAGGGTGAGTTCATATTTATGGGAGCATTAAATTCCAGCGTAATCGATCTAATCTGGTCGAACTCAAGCGGTCTTCATGTAGTACGAGATATGTTTGTTTCAGATGATTTTATAATATCCGACCATTTACTGCTCATTGCTCAGAACCTAAGTAACAACTCTCATACTTCCTCTAAAAATAATAAGTCTAAAACTAATATTAGATCAGAAACCTTTTGGGATGATCCTAAATCAGGGCTCTATGATGATAAAATTAAATTAATGGAATTCCCTCAATTGGGCGACGTTGACAGCCTCGCTGATTATTTTTACCAAACTTTATATTCCACTGCTAGTGAACTAAATATTATACAGCTTAAAAAATTGAGCTGCACCAAAATCGACCTTGGTTTCTCCCCTTTGCGGTGAAGCTAAAACGGAAATGAAAAAAGCATATAAATCTTTAGTAAATAACAGCTTCGAGATAAGTATATACAAACATTTTCTAGAAAAAAAGAAAAATTATAAAAACGTAATAAAATTAGCGAAAAGCTCCTATTTTGAAAATTTCATTAAACTATTCAGTTATATAAATAATGCTAAACTGTTCTGGGGAGCCATTAGGAAACTCAGATCTGGTAAAACCTATCAGAACGAAATAGGAATGAATTCCTGGGTGGAATATTTCTCTCAACTATACGCCCCTCTTCAAACAAAATATTTTTTGGTACTGGATGTACGGCACCCCTTCTTTGACGCCGATTCCTCTATAAATGAAATTAATTTGGCTTTAGAAGAATGTAAAAATTTCAAATCACCAAGCCTGGACGGTCTGCCATACAACTTTTATATAAAAATCCCCGAAAATGGAGTAAAATTTATTCATGGTCTCATTAAAAAAATTTTAAGCGAAGAAGCAGTACCGGGTGCTTGGTGCAAATCTGACATGCTGCTGCTGTTCAAAAAAGGGGACCCAAGTAAACATGAAAACTATAGAGGAATTTCTTAGATGAATTCGATTATAAAAAATTTCACCCAGGCTCTCGGTAATCGGCTTTCCAATTGGACCGAATTCTGTAATCCTCTAGTAGAATATCAAAATGGATTTAGGAAATATAGAGCAGGGGTGTCAAACTCAATTTTGGACAGATTCAAATTAAAAAGTGAACTGAATTATTATAACATTTTATTTATTTAATTATGTAGTATATAATATACGGTTGTTAAAAATGATATCAAAGTTATAAAAGAGGGTAATTATTTTGAGCTCGAGGATCCAGATACCTGTATTTGACAAGCTCATTGATGTCAGGTATCATATTCGTTGTAATTATTTTAAGAATTGATTGCAGGTGTTCATTTGTAAGTCTTGTGCGATGTTTGTTCTTATTTATTTTCATGACGGAAAACATCTGCACACACAAATAAGTGCTACCAAACATCTACATAATGCGTGCTGAGTGCTTTTTTTAATTCAGGGTAGTTATCCAAACTCTTGAAATATTGTGTATAAAATGTAAGAGCGTTAACCACTTTAAATTTTTCTTTCATAATACAGTCCAATTGAAGATCTATCAACTCTATTTGCAAATGAACTGGTGCCTGTGAAGCTTCAAAATTTAATGGATTGTCGAAAATTGAGAATTCCATTTCATTCATTTTGTAGAAGTCTTCAAAACGACTGTTGAATTCCGTGATCAGATTTTGTAGAAGTTGGGAATATTGATCCAATTTTTTTTTATTCACTGTGCCAAATGATTTTAAATGAGGGAAATGATTCAAATGAGTTTTTACCTGATTTTCCCACAGCCTCAACTTTGTTTCAAAGGTTTGAATGCATGAATACATTTGAGTGACGATCAGATTTTTACCCTGTAACTTTACATTCAGATCAGTCAAGTGTTTATTCATATCTACCAAAAAGGCACAATCAACCCACCAGTCATTGTCATAATCAATTGGGTTGCCTTTTTCTAACATGAAAGCTTGAATAGAGGGTCACGTAATGCAAAAAATCTATCTAAAACTCTTCCTCGACTGAGCCTACGAACTCGGTGAAATAAGGGACATCAAAATACTTTTCGTCCAAATCTTGTAAAAACACCCAACTATCGGTGATTTAGTTCTCAGCTCCTTATAAAATTTACTATTTTAATTATAGGTTGCATGCCATGGTCCATTTTTAAATGTTTGGATGCCAATGATTCCTCATGAATTATACAGTGAAATTCCAGAAAATTCCCTGATGTTTTCTGTTTTAATTTAGTTACAACGCCCGAATGTTTGCCAGCCATGGCAGGACCGCCATCCGTAGTTGAGCTGCTAAGTATATTCCAGTCGAGTTCATATTCTGCTATCAAATGCCCCATTGCAGAATAAATATCATTTGCTGTTGTGGTACCTGTCAATGAAATGCACTTAAATAGTTCTTCAGTTATTTTAAAGTTACTATTATTTCCTCGTATAAAAACAGCAAGGTGAGCTGTATCAGTAGTATCTGTGCTCTCGTCAACAGCAAGTGAAAAGTTCGTAAATTCCTTAATTTTCTCCTTCAGCTGAAGAACCAAATTTTGAAATAAATCATTTATTCTTGAAGCAACAGAGCTTCTTGACAGCGAAATATTTTGAATTATTGACTTTTGAAATGGAAATGAAACATCGGCAACTTTCAACATACGGTCTTTAATAAAATCGCCATCAGTGAAAGGTTTTGATCTCTTCGCGTTTTCTAATGGAATGATAAAACTTGATATCAGGCCACCTTCGCTCTCAGTATTAGCTTTAGTAAACATCGATTGTTGACCTTAAAGTTTAGATTTTAAAGATGACAATGTGTACATTCTTATTTTTTCAGTGTAACAATCGAATTTTGATTTATGATTCGTACCATAGTGTCTCTTCAAGTTAAACTCCTTACAAACAGCAACTGTTTTATTGCAAATCAAACACAGTGGTTTACCTTTCCATTCTATGAAAAAATATGCAATTTCCCATTTAGACTGAAAAACTCTGCACTCACTAACAACTTTACGTTATTGTGACATAATGCCAAAATCGTAACAATTATGGATCTCGACACAATTATGGATACCGCAAGCGCACGACACAAACAAATGCACAATACCTTCACAATCACTAGACTTTACGATCACTACTTCGCAACTGACTCACGTCACGCCGACGCACTTCTTTTACACCGATAAGGGAGTTTCTAGTCTGGACTCGAAGCGCGTGGAAGATTCTATTGTTCTCAACAAAATAATAGGGTGTTTCCGCATGTTGCTAAGATATGGCGTTACTGTCTATCTCTCTCGCTTGTCTAGACACGCGCTGCCCTTGAAATTACTTATAAATGTGGTGTACGCATTTTAAAACTTTCGTAGAGGAATCGAGTGAAATCTAAAAGCTCTAAAAAACATGATTCTTCTTTCTGTGACAAATTGCGATCGCGGGCCGAATTTTTGGCAGGACTGATACAGAGGATGCACCGATAGTCACTTTACTCTATCGAGTCTTATTCAGTTACAATTGATGAAACCCAAAAGACAGGTTTATTGATTGCCAGAAGGCATTAGTTACCGTTAATCATGGTTTGCTATGGGAGAAACTCTTTCGATTTGGATTAAGTAGAAAGTGGGTCAACATCTTGCAAGCCCTTTACAGTCAGGCTTCATTTAGGGTTAAATATCAGAATGAATTGTCTAGGGAATTCCCTGTTTGGCAGGGCGTTCTACAGGGGGACATCCTCTCATCCATGCTCTCTTCAATATTTGTGAATGACTTGTAAGAATATCTTTTGAAGGAAGGTTGTTCAAGTGTTGGTATTGACCATGAAAATGTAATTACGATCCTCATCGATGGGACGACTTAGTTTTACTATCTCACTCGTTAATCGAGGCCCAAAAAAAAAACTAAACGTCTTTGAAAAATATTGTGAAAAAAACATATTAAAGTTAACATAAACACAACTAAAGCCGTCTTATTCAGGATATCACAAGGTAAACTTTAAAAGAAACCCTATACTACAACTAGAAAAAGATTGAGACCGTTAGTTCCTTCCGCTTCCTCGGTATAGTTTTCTCTAACTCGGCTCTTTTTAATTTGGCAAGTCAAGATATGATCGCTAGAGCTGCTATCGCTATGAGCACGGTTTAACAGATTATAATCACCTCTAGGTCACCTTCCTGGACATTAAAAACCACGCTTTTCAATAGTTTAATGCGTTCAATTTTATTATTCTTCTGTGGAATATGGTCGTTAAGGTACTTAGACAAAATAGAGAAAATTCAGGTTAGATTTTACAAATCGCTCTATTACAGGCCTACTCAAACCCCAGGTTACATAATAAGACTAGAAACAGGCACAAGAATGCTTAAATTACAAGTCTTAAAGCTCACAATCAACATGTTAAGGCCAGATGAAGTAGTAACCTTATAAAGTATTATTAGTTTTAATCATAAAAATTAAATCATTTTTTCTTAAAAGAAAGAACATTATATTTTCTTATTTTTCACATTTTTATTTAATATAATAATTTAAACGTTTAATTTCATAATTGTTTAGAATAATTTAATTTAAAAGGTAATTTTATTTGGTTTAGATATAAGTGTAATATTTGTAGTAAGTGTGAAAACATATGTTATAAAAGTGAAGAGAGAAAACAAAAGAGAGTCGAGCGGCTTTTGTTCGCCCGGCTAGACCGAGCGAGTCAGTGTTGACGCGAGCCCTTAGCCGTGCACATCGTATGCTCTTTTGGAGCCCAAAGTTGTTTTTGTGAACTTGAAGAAGATACTAATTTGCTGCCCACCTGCAGGTGTAATTAGTTTAAACCTCGTCATCTATTCGACTAATTCGAATTGACCCAGTCGATCATCTCAACGTCTGTTGTCTCAACATCTTCGCTCGCCCTGCCGACGAAAATCCTCTGTCGTCTCAACATCCAGCTCGCCCTGCCGAGAATCTACTATCTACTGAAAACTACTTCGACAGACAGATAAGAGTTTTCATTATTATATCATTGCAATCAGAAAACCGCATAAACATTAATTATTTTGTAATAGATTTTATTTGTAATTTAATAGAGTTAAATTTAATATCGTAAGATTAAATAATGTTTGTTTTCTTTTTTGTTATTAATTAGTTGTTGATAATTTAGTTAATATTAGTAACTTCATTTCTCATTATAAAAGCGTTTAAATTGTTCTTTAATTTAATTAATTGTTTTTCATTCTCAAAATTATTAGTTATTTAATTTATGAAAATTATTTGATTTATGTTATTAGTTTAATAAAAGGTTACATTCAAAATGACATGCGATCTGGTATAATTGAATCAGAAATTTATTTTCCTTATCCATTTCGGAGCTCTCATCGAAAGGTCCAATAACTATTTCGAGGTTGCTCAAACACAACAGGTGGTTGAAAATCCTACGATTGTGTAATAATAGACTACCAAAAATATGCATTAATAAAATGTTATCGGTTCAAAAGTCCTCTACTAATTCAATAAAATTTTAATGGGACAGTCAACTTGAGGGTATGATTGGCTGTGGGCTGAGCAAAACCCCCAACTAGTGCTGAAACATAAAAACGAAATAATAAATAAATACGGGGAAAGGTTATACGATGTAAATAGAGCTCTGTGCTCTCAGTTCAATGTTTTGTACAAAAATTTATTCTGTAGAAATTCAGTACAGCCATACCTGACAACAGATTTACCCGCAGAGAAAATAAGACTCCTTAGCCAATTTAGAGTTCCCCAGCAAACAAATAATTGTTTACTACAATAAAAATACCCACAGAATTAATACTGAAGACAATTGTCATCTAGGCTTAATTAATCACGTGATGATCTAAACCATATTCTTTTTGACTGTCCATTTTATACAGAATCCAGAAATAAATATATTAGTTCATAGAAGCACAATATTTATACAATACTGAACCTCAAGCACAACAATGATGTTATTAATCTCTGTAATTTTAATTTCTTATATAAAGCTTTAAGTATTAGAATAGCTCTGAACCATTGATACATATATGTTTGTTTACCCACGAAATAATACTTTTGCATTATAAAAGTTTTATTTCAAGAATTTTCCATATTTTGATGTAGTGTTGACTCGGCCATATTTTTGATGTTAAGCTCATTACAATGTTTAGCATTATAACTACCTACTTTATTTTTCTGTATGTTTACTATTCTGTTTTGTTTTTTATGAACTATTATTTTTGTAAAACTTCTAACCAAGCTGTCTCTGTATTTTACTTTTGTAAAAATCAGAAAAAATAAATAAAAACATAAAAAGAATTAGTTGACAGTTGGCAATGGACCCTTGCGACTCCGTAATAACTTCCTACACTTGGAGGCTTTGTTTTAATAATGATATTTTCAAGGACTTCTATCCTCACCATTGATGAGATGGTGAATATTCATATATATGAGAATGTATGAAATCTTAAAATGCCTCACAACATGAAGAGGAGACCATTGGCAGGAAGAAATAGAAGACAATTAAAAATGAAGAACTTCAAAAAAAAAAAGTGGTATTTTGAAAATACAACTCCTATTCATAAAGGTTGTTCCCAGCAGATAAATATTTGAAAAAAATAAAAGGTTATAAGAAATAAACAATTTTTAAATACTATTTTATTTATTTCACAAAATAAAACACTCAGGTTGTTGGACACTTCCATGGTTTCTACATAACAGTAAAATTTAACTAATAAATATAACAAATCAAATTAATTAATTAATTTAGTCATACAATGATAATAATTTCCCAAATTCTTAAAGACTTTATTCATAAAGGAACAAGTAATTATCATAGTTATATAAATAATTAATAATATGTAGTAATAATAGTTTTAAAAATACAAGTTTTCCAAATTTAAATCTTTATAATAAAATATTGGTATAATGTTAAATTATATCATTATAATACATTTTGTTCAAAGCAGTTGGTTATAGTTACCTAGTTATAGAATTCAGGTAACACAATATAATCATAAATAGCAATAAGTCGAGTTGCAATTATTGAAATAAAAATCAGCTACACAAAATATGACAAATGAAATTTTCAGGGTATTAACAGAATAAGTATATGGAAAATTCTTAAATGGGCAGTCACTTCTCTCTCTCAAAAACAAAAATGAAATAAAAAACATTGCTATGTCGGTATCAAATAATCCAAAATCTGGCTTGGCTTCTGAGATTACGATTATCTAGATAGTTAAAAGTTATATAAAATCATTTAAATTCACAACAATTAGGGAGACCTTTGGTGGTCTTTGATTGTTTAAATCCTCCCGATTAGCATTAGTAGACGTTTTGCGATGAACACACACAAATAGAGATATTCTCTTGCTTAGTTTTAAATGTTTTCAAGAAACTTTTCGAAATTCACTCAGAACAGAATGAAACCTGAACGAGCTTTTGACAAGAAATTTCTTAACTTTCTTTTTTTTTTTGCAAACATTAAATATTTAAAAAGTTACTAGATTACAAGATTGCGATTGATTTTTAATTTAATGGTGTAAAAAAAGAAGATAAAAAATGAAAAATAAATAAAAAACTTTCAGAATCCTCAGTACAGCCAATGAGACCATTTATATAATTATTTTATAGTATTATTTTTCTATTAACTTTATGATAATACAAACGATACATCTAGTATGTGTATGTAAGATAAGTATATATAAGTACATTATCTACAATTAAATAAAAAATTATTGTATTTTAATATGGTATCTTATTCAGGTGGTCCAGGTCCAACATTCCAAACACAGCTGATGACAAAATGACTTATTTTGGATTACCAATTTGCCCAATAAACAGAAGAAGTTGGTTCGACTTTGTTGAACTCAATAAATAAATGAATGGATGATCAGCTTTGAACTTTATCGTCGGAGAAGTAATGGTCCTCAAGCAGTTAGCATACCAAATTTCTCCTGATTAAAAAAAAACATATGTAAGAAAAAATGCTCTCAACAAAAAAATATTTTTACAACAAAGGCATTGAAATTAAATCTCATTTCTTCCTCGAAGTGAGTAAAGGATTTTTTAATATCTTAAGATTGATTAAAATTAGAAGAGTAAAATAGTTTTATATTTAACATAAAAATAAAAAAGTCATATCAGTAATTTAACAAGATTTCAAGAATACCAGAAAGGCATAAATAAATCGATAATAAAAAATTAATATTATTTTCAAAAACTATGCCTCCAATAAACTAAGAATAAATCTGAGTGCCGAATATATTCGATAAATAGTAATAAAAAATCTATAAATACGTAATCTTAAAGTCGGTAGTGATTAAAACTTAACATTTAATTTTAATCCAAATATAATAATTAATAATTCTTTATTCATTTTATTCACCGAGCTTTTCCGCTCGGCAACAAGGGTTTTGGCCGAATCCTAAATGCATTAAGGGGAGGCATTGATCAATGTATTAAGCTTAATCGAAGGCCGTGAGATGCACCCAATTAGAAATGAATTTAATAAATCGTGACTTTTATCTTCTAATGCCGACTAAAAAATACAAATTGTAGTTCGAGAAAAAATAAGAGTTAATTTCAATTCCTATAATAATAAAAGCACATGCAACTATGAAAATATAAGCTAATGTATTAATCGGCTTATCGGCTTGATCGGCTGGTTTATGAATGAATTATGAAAAGTAAAAATTTTAAAAATGCAAAAACAATGAAAAAATAATATATAATAAGTTACATAATGCTTTTTCTAAATAACGACATAACTTATAAATTGGTATTTTTGAGTTAAGCCTATAGCAGGAATTGTATTGGTAGAAGCTTTTCATTTACGACATATCTGATTTTTCATTTCCTTTCAACTAGTATTTATGATGACGTTTTTTTTTTTGTTTAGTTTTTAATAAAGTAATATTTTGAGTTTTACCTTATTTCAAGCCCTAAAACATTGTGTAATAATTAATAAATTAATTTCAATAATATCACGCCAATACGAATACTTTGCTTAACCATTACCCAATTTTGCATTTTTTTAACTCATCTGGTTTAATTTTTACAAGCCATGGAAACTTTTTGAAATTATACTTATTTGTACCTCTATTGAAGAAAGTTGGAGGTATATTTTTACTAGTGTCAATGCGAAACTTAAGGATTACAAGATTGTCAGTTTTATGAAGTGCACTTGATAGATTTCAACATATTTATTTTCAATGAACGCAGAATTATATGCTTTATGAGTGACAACTTCTTTCACCTGGATTTCTCCATTTCTAAGCTGTAGAAGCATGTATAGTAAGTACTCTTTCCTAGCAATTGTAAAATTAAGATTAGACGTACATCTTCGTACGAAGACTTCACGATTCTTGGCAGTGATTAGAAAAACAATGTTTACAGATAGTTCTAATAGTGTTAAAAGTGAGCGGGCATTGTTTCAATAAGGAAAATTTTATACACATATTATCCGCAATATTACTTATATATTAGTCTTAATATATGTAAACCACAGATGTTTTGTTCCACAACAGGCCTGTTGCAACGTTTGAAATTATTTGCTGGAGGTAGATTGATTTGCTTCATTTGATTAATATTTCAATGATGTGTAGCTGTGTACTCAAGGGATCCACATTGGTAAGCAAAACAAATCTCAGCAGCCAGATGTGTCTCATCCTTACAAAGCTTCTATGAAAAATAATTTTCATAAATAAAACAGTAAACCTAAAATCTCAGATTTCTAGACGTAGGTCTTACATATATTGTACCCATCAGGTATGTATCCTAGTTATGCTTCCAGGTATGTATCCTAAAATAAGTCTCTAACATTTTTTATAGAGAAATAACTTTGTTTTTTTTTGGTATCTTTAGAAAATTATAGCTAAGTCGAAGGTATAAACTAATTTTTATTTGCTTAAAAGAAGTTATACTATCAATATTTATTCATGGTTGCCAGGTAATCGTATCATCTGCTACATCAAATATTTCTATAGAATTTATTCATGAAATTCGCTGATATTTTGTTTTTAGAAGGTAATCAAGTTTTAGAAGGTTGACAGTTTTGATTATTTTTAAATCAATGGCATTCATAAAGTAATTTAAGATACAAAACAGTACTATTAGCTTGTTAAAACCCAAATAAAGATAAAAAAGTAATAATCAGTAAATATAAAATTATATATGTGGTATTTTTTGTTCCAAACTATAGTTATCATCTCCTAGCTTGATACTACTATTAATAATACTATAAATACTATTTTTATTAAATTCTTGTTTGTTTTATGACAACTCTTTATGATTTCAGACATTTTATCTCCATGGTACTTGGAGGAGCCTGACCTCCTCAACAATCCTCCTCCAAACAGACTTACCTTCGGCTGCCCTTCTCCATCATTTGACACCCAAGGACATCTTCAACATCTTGCAGCCAATGAAGTCTAGGTCTAATTCTGCTTTTTTTCCCACCCGGATGCCCCTCTATCACCATTATAGGGATTCTACAACACACCATTTTTTGGGCATGTCCCAGCCATCTTATTTTGATTCTTTAAAGTGTAAAATTTATTGACTACACTCCTCGACCATTCCAACCTCGCTCATAAAATGGTTATAATTGTGATTATTATACTAAGCAAAGAGGAGCAAATAAAATCCATTGAAGATAGATACAGAATTTTTTTTCAAAACAGAAATAAAGAACACATGGATAAAATAACAAGATGTATTTGTTTTCAAACTGCAATGTCTTACTAATTCGTATTCGTTGGTAACTTCAGCTTTCCACAAAACAATATCTTGTAAGTTTTTTCATTGTGGTGCATAATAAAAAAAACAAAAGGATGATTCGCAGGGAAAAACGGATCACAGGAGGGGCCATCAATGCTTACTGCTGTATAAAATTGAATAAAAAAATAAATGTTATAATTATTTTATGGCAAATAAACTATGCATTAACTTTGTAGAGTTAACTTAAAGTAATCATTAAATTACAGCTGAACCTTTAAATTATGAATATCCATATTGTGTTATTTTTTCAGGAACCTTCAATCATATAATGAAAAAACATCTTGTACATCAAAGTAAATTATTAATTACGGTCGTGTTAAATAGATTAGTTGTACAGTTACGTAGGTTATTATATAGATCTTGTTTTCTTCCTGACAATTTAACTAACATTATTCAACTGACAAATATTTCAAAAACAAATATAAAAATAGACGGTTGATTAGAGCAAATTAAAAAAAAAATGCATATGCTGTTAAGAAGCAAGTAATGATTAACCACTGTTTTCCATTATTTGTGGTTACAGCCACATACATCAGTCATATACATCGTATATTCATGTACATCAAGAGTAAATAATCCATATTTTGATTTCGCTTATTATATCAAAGTAAAGTAATTCCAAATTGTTAAAAAAATTGATTAAATGAGTTATTGTATAATTATTACAAGGAATATTTAAACTATTAAATTAATTTTTTTACAGAACATCCATATTCGTTCGTTGTTTGAGCAAGAGGAAAATTCAGAATGAACTATCACTCAATATTTACAATGAATTGCCTTACTTAGCAAACCATATAATATATTTATACAATTCCAAATTCATTATTTCTTGCAAATTCATTTATCATAAAAACTCAAAAAACTGGACTTTCGCACAAATGCTCTATATAGATTGTTCACATATTTATTAAGAAATTTCTTGTTGTAAAAATAATATTTTAAAAAGTAAGTCTGAATCCAAAAAAAACTTTCCTCAAAACACTTATATAACAATAAAATTCTTGGTAAGGAAGGGAATAGTTGGGGGTGCAGTCAAACTAAATAAATGGGTACTTATTTTATTTTGTGCCGACGTTTCGACCCACTTTGTGGGTCATCTTCAGTGCTAAGAAAGAAAACAGGCAAAACAACAAAACTATAAAAATACACTGGAGTACCAAATATATGATAATATAAAAAAATATATAGAGTAATAGAAATTTAGAACAAAAAAGTGAGGGATATATATGAATAAAAATATTACAGAGTAAATGTACAGAAAGGTGGTGATGTAAAAATTTAAAAAGATAAAAGAAGGTAGTACTTTTACTTTTGGTAAACAGAAAGTTTACAAAAAGAAAAAGTATAAACATCAGAGGTGAGATGTAAAATTATGGTAAAGATAGTAGAATATAGATAAAATATAAAATGTATGATAATAGACTCCTAGAGATTTTACATGAGTAAAATGAAAGAAATAAAACAAAAATGATGTCAAAGAGTAAATAAAAGATAAAGAAAAGTAGAAAGTTAAAATATAAATCTAGAGTAGAACAGGTAGAAAAGTAAAATGAACATGGAAAGTAGAAAATGTAAGTAAGGGGAGTTTTAAAATGCATACATATAAAATGAAGTGGTATACATATATGACGTAAATATACATGGAACGTATAGAAATATAAGTAACAATATGGTATGAGAATGGAAATAGAATAAAATATGATGAAATAGTGATGTTAAATGCTAATGAAATCTTAAATAATAACATATGATGGATGCCAAAGAGCTAAGAGGAGAAAAAGGTGTGCAGAATGGAGAAGGAAAGGGGTGAGGAAAAGATATGAATATTAAAAATGTACTAACCCAATGGAAGCTGAGGCTAGACTAGAAGTGGTTTAACTGACAAATAAAATACGTTATAAAGTATGATTTTTTATATACATATATATTTTTTATTATTATTTTTATTTTATTTTAATAGTTATTTTTTATAACGACATAACGACTATTTTATTATATTTTAACGTATTTTCCATAATTTTACATTTCACCTCTGTTTTCTGTTTACAAAAAGTAAAAGTACTTCCTTCTTTTATCTTTTTAAATTTTTACATCACCACCTTTCTGTACATTTACGCTGTAATATTTTTATTCATATATATCCCTCACTTTTTTGTTCTAAATTTCTATTACTCTACATATTTTTTTATATTATCATATATTTGGTACTGCAATGTATTTTTATAGTTGTGTTGTTTTGTCTGTTTTCTTTCTTAACCCTGAAGATGACAGAAGAATTAGTCGAAACGTCGGCACAAAATGAAATAAGTACCTACTTATTTATTGTTTAATTTGACTGCACGCCCAACTATTTCCTTCCTTACTCAGATCTTCTAGTCAACTCCTCGCTTCTAATAAAATTCCTGCTTTATGTGTTTCTTAAAAAACATTTTGACTATATATTACCATGATTAAGTAGACAAAAAAAGTGTAAACAATAATAAAATTTGAGGTTTTTAACTGCTACTAAAAAAAAAGATATACGACGCTTTGTAACGATCTGTAATGGTAAAAAAAAATATATTTTTATTGGAATTTATGATAGTAAGAATTTATATTTCTACCACTTGGTTAAATAAAATATTTCCTTAATGATGGAATGAAACTATTATTCAATTTAACATACTTTTTTTACTTCATAAGAAGTTACTTATTAATATTGCTTACATTGAAGTCGCCATATATAATGAATGAACAGTAGATATAATGAATTAATACATAATTTTATAAAATAAGAAAAATAAAAGCTGGCTGTTATAATATAAATTACACCTGTTACTTGATCTAATTTTGAGGATTTACAACTCTAGCCATAAACAACATGATAGAATTCGGATTTCGAACAATTAATACTATAAAAGGCCTATCACATTTAAATGAAGGAGTTGGACGTGGGTTGAGCGAAGATCCACGCGCGAAAATAACAGCTGGAACAAAAAGCAATATGAAAGATAAAACAACAAATGAAAATATCAAAAACAGAAACCAAATAAATGTTTATTCAAAATTCACTATTGTAGTCAACAAATATAAAATAGCTAAATAATTTCGGGGATACGGATGTTAAATGTGTCAGAAAATAAATGATATTTGATATCGTGCATTACTGTTCATAGCGTATATCATAACCTCTATGGTCACCTTAAATTCAAATCTTCGATCCAATACAAGGAAACAAGATCACTACTTTTTAATCTTCATATCCATTAACACAGAACCAAACAATTTGAGCGGTCCTTTTTTGCCCGTTCCCCCACTCAATCCCATCTACTATCCGCTATGCTTCTTCTCTGTTAACTGTGGGGGGGAAGGGCTGGGAGGGGACAGGGTATAATCGAGGACACATAAGAGATACTGGGTGAAGAAATAAACCCCAAAACATTTATCTAACAAAAATAAAGCGGCATTATGTTGAAATAAAAATTACATTCATCTATTCTTGATAAGGCATTAATAAAATAACAATTACAGATTCATTCATTAGTAAACTTAATAAAATTCATTTAGTAAAATAAACTTTTGACTTCAACAGATCAAAAAGACTTCTAATTGATCACAAAGAATAGAGTCCAATTCGTAACACAGATTACTTTCATTCGATGTGTTCTAATTAAAAATGGCTAATTAAATATAACATTCGCTAACATTTATAGCATTGAACTAAAAGCTGTAATTAATGCACATTAACTAAATTTTATTTAAATAAAAATTTTCCTCAGCCGTTACATTCTCTATGCTCATTCAGACCCATGCTTTTCCATAATATCCTCAAATATCGAACATATTAGTCCAGGATCAATGGTCCATTTTCGCACTTGATTACTATCAAGCTGAACCTTCGTGAATAGCGTCGTTTCGATGAGACGCCCAATAGTTTCCTCTGCGAAAATGAAAAAAAAAACCCCGACTCTATTCTACTAATATATCATATTTTATTATTCATCGTTTTTGTGCTATTCAGTCTAATCACGCCCGTACACCTGATAATTGATCTAATTTTGAGGATTTTTAACTCTAGCCATAAACAATATGACAGAATTCGGATTTCGAATAATTAATACTGTAAAAGGCCTTATTAAGTATAAATTAACTAATTGTTCTCAGAGTATCTTGCAGTTTTGTCTTTTAGAAATATTTCATACAGTAAACCTTTTATTACCTATTTATAAACAACTATTTGTGCTCTTCAAACACTTACACTTTAATATCATAGCTAATAAGAATATAAATAAACAATGTAATACCCACTTGGTAAATAAATAATATTTAGGAGTAAGAACTATTCAACACGATAAAGAAAAAAGCTTATAAGAGATTGCTGTTTTATTTCTCATAGTCCCCAAATTGTATTACTAAAAGTTATCTTTAAAATCAAAGGTATGGGAAAAAATTAAGATAGTTTCACCTTCCGTGTTAGCTCGCCCTCAAGTGTTATATTCTTTAGGGGCGAATTACAGCACCTACAAGAAAACCGCTAATAATTGATTAATTGGTATAGCGTCAGTCTGTCTATGGCCACCCCCTTTTTGTAGCCTAAAGGCTTGCTGATTCACACGTACTACGCTCAAAGTTACAGTCGAGAAATCTTGGCAAGTACTTGAGAATCGGGCACAGTGTTTTCCCTTCTGTGCTTGTTCACAGCTTGTTCCCATTAGAATTAGTTTCAAGAGCGGAGGTAAGTAATCAGACCACGGTTAGCTTCATCCATGCGTGAAAAATCGAAGTAATATTTATTAAGACTGTTTAAAATGGTTGAAGTTTGAAAATAAAATTTTAATCTGTTTTATAATTGACAGTAATATCTGAATTTCGCCAGCTCAACCGGTCAAATGCAGCTGCTCTCCACTTCCGTACTCCGAGCAGGGTCCTTGCATCTTCTTCAACACCATCCAACCATCGCAGCTTAAGGCGGCCTCTCGGCCGTGTTCCGTGTAGGCGCTCATTAAGCAGTTAATTTGGGATCTCATCAGTTCCCATCCTTGCCACATAGCCTGCCCAGCTTAGCCTACCAATCCTCACACTTTTTCCTATTTCAGGCTCACCAATCAATGAGTATACATCCCTGTTTGTGCGTCTATTCCAAGCTAAACCGTCCTTTACTTGGCCGTAGATGCCTCTGAGTATCTTTCTCTCAAATGTTTGGAAATCCCTTTCACCAGACTTCGTAAGTACCCAAGTTTCTGATGCGTAGATTAGCACTGTTCGAATTAGCTAGCGTCTTATATAATCTTGTTTTTGTAGATCTTGATAACTTCCTAAGTGCCAACGCAGTCTAAAATAGCACCTATTGGCCGATGCTATTCGCCTCTTTATTTCTGCCGAGACGTCATTGATGGAATTAACCTGAGACCCGAGGTATACAAACTCATCAACCTGTTCGAAAGAGTAATTGCCAATTTGGAGAAAACTTTCGTTAATACCTCTTTGTTTACCAGCAGTCATATATTTGGTTTTGTTAGTATTGACAACAAGTCCCAGCTTCCTAACAGGATCATCAAGGGCAAGAAAGGTATCTTCCACAACAGCTCTTGATCTCCCAATAATGTCGATATCATCAGCATATCCCAGGACCGGAAATTACACCATACATTCGGCATTGCTCATTGTAAGTTTTACAAGACGGATGAGCTTAACAGGCAAATTGAGGTCCTGTCCTCATCCTCCCGGTGATCTTCCTGTACCCTATTTCCATTGAGCAAGAGACTGAAGTACTTGTTCCATCTTCGTAGCACTTGGTTTTACATTTAGCAGAGATCCATCTGAGTCTTTACAGGCTGAGATTCGAGGCTTGAACAGCTTTCGACTGTTGTTCACATTTTCATAAAATTTTCGGCATTCATTGATGCTCCTCAATCTTTCTATTTCTTCGAACTCTCTGTTTTCCCGATTTCTTTTTTTGCGTCGATGGATATACTTTTCTCCTCTTCGGCCCTGGCGATAAATATCAGCTGATGCTCGGGTACATTTCTTCTGAAGCATGAGTGTATAGGCGTTGTTCTTTTGTATAGTAGACTGGCTACATTCCTCGTCAAACCATGGCGACCTATTCTGTACATGGCTTGGGCCAATTACTTCTTCTGCTGCATCACGGATAATATTTTTAATGTTTGACCACATTTCATCGACATCCTCATCTTCTGTAGATGGCGCATTAAAGAACTTTTCATTAACTCTACTTACGTATTCTTGGGAAACTTCGGGTTCTTTAAGCTTTTGTAAGTTGAACTTTTTACACCTTTGCCCTCGCCTTGTTTTCACAATTGAGATGCTGGTTCTAGCTTTAGTCAGAGTTAGAAAGTGGTCCGAGTCCACATTAGGTCCGCGAAAAGTTCTGACATCCAGAAGATTCGATCTGTCCCTAGCACTTATTAGAAAGTGGTCAAAATGGTTAACTGTATTTCCATCAGGGGAAGTCCAGGAACCAAGATGAATTCTTTTGTGGGGAAATAGACTGCTGCGAACTACAAGGTTGTGTGATGCACAAAAATTAATCAGTCTATGCCCATTGTCGTTGCAGACATCATTCAGACTATGTTTACCAATAGTCGGGTAATAGATTGCTTCCTTACCAATCTTCGAATTGAAATCGCCTGTGATTATTATTACGTCTGAACGAGGACACGCCTTAATAGTTCTTTCTAGCAGGTCATAATATTCTTTCTTGGATTGCTCATCTGACGTTTCAGTTGGAGCATGGCAGCTAAACAATGTATAATTAAAAAATTTCCCTTTTACCCTTATGGAGCTCATTCGGGGGCTTAAAGGTATGAAATCAATGACGGATTGCCTGAGTTTCTTCCCAACGACAAACCCTGTTCCATAGTGATGTGATCTATTGTCACAACTGTAATATAAAGTGTGACTTTTTTTTCTCGATAGATCCCTGTCCAGTCTACCGGATTTCTTGGAGTGCAGTAATGTCAATTCCGTAGCGGTCTATTTCATCTAGGAGTAGTTTAGTTGCTCCGGGTCTATATATAGTTCAAATGTTCCACGATCCAAAGGTGAAGTCCAGATGACGGGTGCTATGTTGTTTCCTTGTAGACAGTCCGGCTTCTAGATGTTGAGGGTTTCTGATAAGGTGGTTTAAGAGGACCTAGTTATCATGGAGTTGCCTCCTTGTCAGGTGGAGGGGCTGCCTCCTTAGAGCACCCTGACGCACTCCCCCATCCGGGGCGGCTACCTAGGGAAGGTGATCCTAGGGTAAGTACTGTCATTGACCTTGGTCTGCAATCTTGGGGTGAGTGGAGTGTGCTGTTATTAGTGTAAATGTGTGAGTGACAGTGTACTGTTCCCCCAAACTGGAGGAAAAGTGGCTATCTCCGGTACAATGAGCGGGCGATGGGGCCGCCAACTCAGAATGATTGATAGGGAAAAAAGCACAGCATACTAAAACTTGTAAGCATTTGTTTGATTTTGATAAGGTTTCAATTATTCATAAAGATGATTATAGCTTTAGAACCTTTTTTAAGAATATGTATATTGGGTGGAATTTTTCTCTTGTAGAAATTGTACCCAATTGTATGCCTAAACTTCAAGCATTTATATTAATCCTTATAAATTTTAATTTTTATTTGTATATGTACATATTTTTTACTTTTGTTAATTGGTCTTCCGCAGGGGCTAGTCTATGTGATAGGCTAGTGGCGATTAACGAGCCTCCGGACTCTCGAGTTCAGTACACGGCTGCACCAAACAAAACAGTACACTCGGCAATTATTCTGATATAAGGTCATGTACAGTACACACCATAGGGCCACCTTCCCTGGCAAGACTCAAGTTTGGAGAGTATAACAAACAACCAGTGTCCCGAGGTTACGGGGGCTTTTTTTTTTTTGGCGTGCCAACCTTAAGTCATTAACGCCAGTGGATAATGACGTTGTTGATATATATATATATATATATATATATATATATATATATATATATATATATGTTGGAATTTATGTTGAAGTATCTATTTAATCCTTTATTTGCTTTAACTGATAACATGTATTGATTGATTAAAGCTCCCTTCCACCTCCCAGGCCAACGGCCCCAAACCACGGGACCCTGACCGGACTACAGGCAGCGCCGTCCGACAAACTCTCTTTACATATGTCATTGCTTGATTTAATTTGTTATCGCGCCTCTCACTAGAAGATGTATTCACCCCCTGCAGCCAAGGCGCTCACATCTTCACGAACCGGGGACTACTTCAGTCCAGAGTGCCAGACCACGCCAAACACCAGTCCCACGGCCCGACCGGCACGCCCCGCCATGAGGCAGGGAAGGGGGGACCGCCCACCAAGGAGATCGAAGGAATATTTAAATGTGGCTTAATAAATGCTCTATGAATTATTTTAACCCGAAGGAAAATCTTATTATTATATACAAAGACACACGTGTAGATACAAAGGTGGACAAAGACACGTGGGGAAGGCCCTACAAAACAGTCATGGCAAAACTGAAAAGTTCAAACTTGTCGCCCCCGAGCTCTTCAGAACTTTTAGGAAAAATAGTGGCAGTGCTATTTCCATGGCGGCCGGAAGTCCACTTTGACAAGATATCTATGCTGGACCTGGAATCATAAATCACTGAGGGCGAATTAGATAAAGCAAGCAGAAAAATAGGGAGCTCTAAAGGCCCAGATAATATCCCTAATCTCGCCTTGAAAACGGCGATTAGAACAAGGCCGCAACTCTTCTTAGACACACAGTGGAAGAAGCAATGGCTGGTTCTCCTTCCATAGGGAAAGGGACCCCCGCCCAATATGTCTTCTAGACACTGCTGGCAAGGTATTGGATAGGATTGTTTATGGCAGGTTAAATGAAGTCAGTGAAGGACCCGGAGGATTGTCCGATAACCAGTATGGTATTCGGAAGAGCAGATCGACAATCGATGTCATTGATTTTGCAATCAGAGCTGCTCGGGAAGCCATAGCGGGAAAAAGGTGGCGAAGAGGCGGTAAGAAATACTGTGCCATTATAACGTTGGACGTTAAGAATGCCTTTAACTCAGCTCGATGGGATAGTATCATGGACGGATTGCGAAGGATGGAAGTCCCACAATACCTTATGAAGATTATTGAGAGCTATTTCACAGATAGAATATTGATGTATGATACAGAAGATGGGTTGAAAACATACAAGGTCACGGGTGGCGTTCCTCAAGGCATAGTTCTAGGGCCATTGCTGTGGAACATTATGTATGACACCGTGCTTAGACTGCCCCTGCCAGATGAAACTACTACCCCCGGGTTTGTAGATGATCTGGCAATAATTGTTCGAGGGAAACTACTAGAGGAAATTATTTACAATGCGAACAAAGCAGTCCTCGCCATTCATGAATGGCTCTAAGCGGTAGGCCTCCACCTTGCTGATCATAAAACTGAGGCAGTTTTAGTAACCAGTAGGAAAGTGAGGAAGATAATCAGTCTGACCGTCGGGGAGTTTGAAATTTTATCAAAGCCGTCTGTTAGAGTTCAAATTGACGCCAGACTCCGTTTCGATGAACACTTGCACCAAGTTAGCACCAGAGCAGCGCAAGTGATTAACAAATTGGCCAGAATTATGCCGAATATCGGTGGACCAAGGGAAAATCGAAGGAAGCTTCTAGCTAATGTAGGCAATTCAATACTTTTGTACGCAGCACCGATCTGGACGGAAGCCTGCCAAGTGCAGTCTTATGCTCGTAAGGTTGTCAGTGTGTATCGAAGAAGTGCCCTGCGTGTAGCTCGAGCTTTTCGCACTGTTTCCTATGATGCTGTGTGCGTAATAGCAGATATGGCTCCGATAGGTCTTTTGGCAAATTATCTCACCCAACTGCTCACAGGGCATGGTTGCTTACTTGGCTCGCTTCGGAGTAGAAGACCGAAAATCGTGTCCTACTTGTGATCCCGTGGATGTAACAGTGGAACACTCGTTCTTCTGTTGTCCAGGTTTTTCTAGAGAAAAGGAAGAGCTTGACATAAAATTCGGAAAGAAATCATCGCCGGAAAATATTGTCACTTTGATGATGACTAGGCAGAACATTGGAGTGCTGCAGCAGACTATGCAGCGCAAATCGGAAGAAGGCTCAGAATACAGGAGCGAGAAAGGAGAGGCCAAGCTCTGGCTAATCCGAAATAAGTTGTCCAAAGAAGAAATAGGCACATAGCCCTTCTGCCCCCTCACGAAGTAATGCTTAACGGCTGTTCCGTGGGATGGTAAAAGGAGAATTGGGAGGTGGTTTTTTAGTGAGTAGGAATCTCACATTGTTGTGTTGTTACACTTCGTCTTATAAAAGATTTTTCCCCTACCCAGGAAAAAAACACACATACATATATTTTTTAATCATAGTCTCTTATAAATAATTTATTCGTAATTGTATTTTAATTTATATATTTTTTAATAGGCCTGTTGAGTTTAGGAAGTTAAACAAGGAAGTTAAGTTCTGTTGGTTGTTGCCTTATATTTCTTCCAAGTTTCCTAAAACTCCTGATTCTTCTCTTTGATGTTGGTATCTTCTGCATTCCGTGAGAAGGTGCTTGATTTTCAGTGGAAGTCCACACGTTCCACACATTGGTGGATCTTCTTTAGCCATCAGGTAAGAATGAATCAGATGAGTGTGACCAATTCGCAGCCTGGTGAGAACGACTTCTTCTCTTCTGTTTTCACGAACCGATGTACTTCAGCTTCTGGCGTCTGCTTTTATCTCACGCAGTTTATTATTTGTGGTATTTTGCCAAACTAATCCCCACTTTTCATTTATTTTTTCTTTGAAGAAGCTAACTACATCTCCCTGTGTAACTTTATTATACTGATAGCCTTTTTTAATTGCTTCCCTAGCAGCATTATCAGCCATTTCATTACCTAAAATACCGCAATGACTAGGTACCCAAACAAACGTCACACCTATTTTGCTTCTTTTTAAATTGTAAAGGGCTTCAAGTATTTCAATTATTAATGGATGTCTTGAAATGTATTTGTAATTGCGAGGAGAGCAGAGAGGGAGTCAGTGTTAATTATAATGGTGGTTGTAGTTGGTATAATTACGTGTAATGCTTTGGCGATAGGTACTAGTTCTGCTGTGTAGTTTGAACTGATTGTATTCATTGAGTATTGCTGTTTCCTGGACCCACAGACAAAGGCAGCACCAACACCGTTCTTGTCTTTTGAACCATCTGTGAAAATGTGAGTAGCTAATGGGAAACCATTGGAAAGCCTGAGGTATTCATTTCTAAACACTATGGGGGTTAGTTTCTTTTTTAACCATCTTTGTTAATGTTAGATTGAATTTTGGGGGATGAGGTACTCCCTGCGGTATTTTAAAGGTGGCTCTCCACTTTCAGACAGTAAACTAAGAACAGGGCTGGAACGGAAGGCACCTGTTGCAATCCTGATGCCTGGGTGATAATGCTGTCTAACATTTGTAGAGTTCTCTCTGAAGCCGAATCGTATGCCATACAACTGCAATCAAGTTTAGACCTAACTAGACTTCTATATAGCATGAGCATGCTATTGCGATCTCACGGTTTTTTAGAATTAGCCATCTCCAGTCAATGAAATGAAGTTTTATTATCATTGTTTTTAGCAATAGACATCACTAAAAACTTTTTGGAGAATCTTCCCATGGGAAGTTTAAAATCAAAAGATGGGTCAGGTCAATATTTAAGCATAGAAAACATAAATAACATTAAAGTATATAATAATTAATTGGGATTCAATAATTCGTTGTAATAAAATTGTATACAAAAAAAAATCTGTAGGACAGTAATAAATACATTTCCATTGTGTACTATTTCCATTATACTTCCATTTCCATTCCAATGTACTATACTATACAGTACTTCATTTCAACAAAAATGGAATTTGATCCTCTTCAAAAAAATAGTAAGGGAATTAACAAGATTTGGAATAAACTACCTTTTTCTAAGGGCAAAATACAAACAACATTTTGTTTAATGCTTTAATATAAATAAAAAAAAAAAAGGAAAGCAAATATCAAATTAACACAAAGAAAAATAAAATAAAGCAAATAGCAAATTAACACAAAGAAAGACAAAATAAAGCAATTGGCAAATTAACACAAATAAAAACAATATAAGGCATAGTAAAAATTAAAGAACAAAAAAAATTCACTAAATTACTGTAGATAGTAAAAAACACAATCACATTCACGTTAAACTCTAACTAAAACAGGCGACTAATCTAAATGCTATAATTCGACCCAAACCCAAGGTGATATATCTGCAAATTTTGCTATTTACGGATTATATACTGGATGGCTACATTTTTACGTGAACTCTTTTATTTCCTTTGGTGATCTCAGATATGTACATTTACTATGACATGACGTTCACAGAACTGGTACCAAGAGTTGGCCATATCATCAAAGAAAAGTCTAAAGAGAACCCTTAGGCGTAGGAGAAAGTTCAGTCCCTAGAATTTGGAAGACAATTGAAACAGGTGTGTTTCAAACGGAGGTACAAAAACAAAAAATAAAACAGAAAAAAAAAACGATTAATCCCATCAACTATTATTTGTTCAAAATCCGGAATAGTGAAAAAGGGGCATTTTATTTTTGTTTTAATTGCTTGTGTTTTTCTGCTCTTGGTCCCAGAATAAAGTTTGTTTTCTATTATATTATATTCCATTATATATATAAGCTATCGGTCAAAGAATTATTTTTTTATTGTGTTTATTTAAATATTATTATTTTGAAAATAAGAGATTTGTCCTCGCCAGGATTCGAACCCGGATCCTCCGCATCTCTAGTTATTTTTTATAGGTTTCCAGTTATGATAAAATATAAATTGTTTTCATATCATCATTTAAAAAAATCTTTCCCCATAACACTAATATTAGAATAAATTTCTTGGTTTATGTGTTTCTTAAAAACCATATTCACTTTTAAGACAATATATTACCACGACTAAGTAGACAAAAAAAATTGTAAATAATAATAAAATTTTAGTTTTTTAACTGCTATTAAAAAAAAAAAATATATATATATATATATATATATACAATGCTTTGTAACAATCTGTAATTGTAAAAAAAAAATTATTTTCATTGGAATTTATGGTAGGAAGAATTTATATTTATACCACTTGGTTAAATAAAGTATTTCCTTAATGATAGAATAAAACTATTATTTAATTTTACATTTATTTTTACCTCATAAGTAACTCCATTTGCTTACATTTAAGTCTCAATTTATCACAGTAGATATAATGAATTAATACATACTTTTATAAAATAAGAAAAATGAAAGCTGGCTGTTATAATATAAATTACACCTGATACTTGATCTAATTTTGAGGATTTACAACTCTAGCCATAAACAACATGACAGAATTCGGATTTCGAATAATTAATACTGTAAAAGGCCTATCACATTTAAATGAAGGAGTTGGGCGTGGGTTGAACGAAGATCCAAGCACGAAAATAACAGCTGGAACAAAAAGCAATATGAAAGATAAAACAACAAATGAAAATATCAAAAACAGAAACCAAATACATTTTTATTCAAAATTCACTATTATAGTTAACAAATATAAAATAGCTAAATAATTTCGGGGATACGGATGTTAAATGTGTCAGAAAATAAAAGATATTTGGTATCGTGTATTACTGTCATAGCGTATATTATATACCTCTATGGTCACCTAAAATTCAAATCGGGTAGGAAAGAAATCTTCGATCCAATTCAAGGAAACAAGATCACTACTTTTTAATCTTCATATCCATTAACACAGAACCAAACAATTTGAGCGGTCCTTTTTTGCCCGTTCAGCATTGATTCTATGATGACCGTAGGATTGATTCTACCTACTATCCGCTATGCTTCTTCTCTATGTTCATTCAGACCCATGCTTTTCCAAAATCTCCTCAAATTTCGAACATATTAGTACAGGATCCATGGTCCATTTTTGCACTTGATTACTATCAAGCTGAACCTTCGTGAATAGCTTCGTTTCGATGAGACGCCCAATAATTTCCTGTGCGAAAATTGTTGAGCGTCTCATCGAAACCGAGCAATTCACGAAAATTCAGCTTGATAGTAATCAAGTGCAAAATTCGACCACGGATCCTGGGCTATATATGCTCTCTCAGCATATATAATTACTGGCTTAAATCTACCAAAAATAAATAATGTCTTTCAATGTTTAGTATCTTCTATAGTATTTTTTTACATTTTATGTTTTAATTTTTTTCTTATTTGATTATTTTGTGGTTTTGTTCACACAAAAAACAAGCCTATATTTGGTTATTATTCTCTTTTTATCTCTTAAGTAAATAACGTCTGATGTATTTTATTAGTATTTTGACTGTGTGAATCTTATTTTTGTGTACACGTTTGTTATTCTAATGAGGCCTAGTCCCAGAATACAGTTCCGCAACCGAGGTGAATCAGTCTTTAAGTCAAACTTTGTCCAGAGAGAGTTAACAGTGTTTAGGGAAGCAGAATCGTGTCATTCTCGTTGTTTTTGGCTTGTTGTAATGTAAAAAATCCAAGCTCCTTTACAAGTTCCTTATTCACTACAAATAAAAACCAAGAAACTGATTTTGGAGAGATTTCAACATAACCACTTACTCACTGGAGGTTTAGAAGTAATTTTCTATTCTATTTATAAGAATGAAAATTGCATGTGGTATAAAGCATTACTGATTACAGCTGATCAGGTTGCTTTGTGTAAATGGACTCAAACTAGCATAATATAGAGCTATATATACAAAATGAGCAGAACTTAGTACAAAAGAACAATTAACATCAAATACGTGCAGATTATGTTTTTAATCAGGTTATCAGGTTCAATACGCAGGTTATATTGTTGGTGACACTAAATTAATAAATGTTAAAACTGTAAAAAATATTAAAATATTGTAATGTAAACGAGCGTATACGGTGCGCGCATGCGCCTTGTGATCTATGTCAGTGTACAAGTTAACTCCGAAGTGAGTGCAGTGTACAAGTTAACTCCGAAGTGAGTGCAGTGTAGAAGTTAACTCTGATGTGAGTGCCGGCCGGTCTTTAAACTTACACTCATCTAAACTTGCTGCATCAGGCGTAAACGTATCCATAGGATAGTAGGAAGAGAACTGTGGTGATTAAACAAACCATATAAACATATTTCAATCTTTGTAAGTGATATAAACCAACGTAATTAAAAGAATGTTTTTTTTTTATTACCAGATTGACTGTATTTTCTTTCATAACCCCCCGTTAAACTTATTTTATTTTTATACACCATCATTGGTCAATCTCCGGGCCGGATATTAAGAAAGAAAATACAGTCAATAATTTACTTTAAGTTTATTTAATACTAACATAATAAGTAGAAATATAATTTAAAATAGTTATATGTTAAATTTAATTTTGGAATCACTTTATTAAGAATGAAATTTAGACGTGAAATTAAATTAAATTTTAGTAATATTTAAAAAGAAAAAGGAAAACAATAAAATATTTGATAATTATTTCTGTCTAATACTGTAGAAGAGTCCACGCAGTATTATCTGTACTTTGTTTACCTATGTAGCTAGTTGATTTGAAAACAATGCTCTATATTACATACGTAACTACTCAAATATAATAACATTGAATATTTTATAATTATTTAATTAATTTAATTAAATAAAGTACAGAATTTTGAAAAAGGCATTTATATAAACTCATAAACTATTGGTTTATAAATTATTTGTAATTAACTGAGAAATATTAGTGGTAAGAATATATGGACTACTAACGATTTGAGATTAAGATTTATTAATTGGAATTTAATTACTTAAGAATAAGATTTACAATTTTATTTAGAATTAATGAGGTAATTCATTTTTTATACTGAGTTGGTTAGTTTCGTGAATATATTCTTACTTGCTAGGTTTATTTTAATGAGTAGCCAATTATATAATTCTCATCATTTTGTAGTAAAATATATGAATTTTAGGTATAAGGTAAGATATTTTTTGTCTCATCTCTTATATTGAAATTATTTCATTTTGTTTTTTAAGTAATTAGTAATTTTTTTATTTTATAATTTAAGTAACGAGTTTGTTTACGATCTTTTATTTTACTTTCCATTTTATATAAATATAATACTTTTTTAGAATCATTAATTCTATAAAGTCGGTTTTCTGTAAACAATATAAATTTAAATTTTGGTTTTTTCTATATCTATTTGTAAAGTGTCGTCACCATGGCCCCCCCTGAATTACAAATTAAATGCATCCGCGCAGCTCTTAAACTTTTACGTAAAGATATAGCACAGATTTATAATGTAGGTACAGCAAGCATGGATTCAGCATTCAAGGCTATGTCTTTAACTGCGGATGCATTGAAGGCTAGTTACATGACTAAGTTTGAAGAGGGTCAGGTATTAGCAATTATTAATGAAAAAGACACATTGTTTCCTACTGATGAGGACATCAAGGAGAGAGGTGAGATAAATGCTCTATATTATAAAATTGTTGAGATGCAACAAGAGAAAGAAGCTCAACAGAATGAAAATTCTCAATCGTCAAGAAACTCTTGTTCGTTCGCGCATTCAACTCACCGAAGGCTAGCTCGCATGGAGTTGCCTAAATTTAATGGAAACATTCGTGAATGGCCAAAATTCAAGCAGTTGTTCCTTAGTATGGTACACACAAATGTTGAGGTCCCGATAATAGAGAAGTTCCATTACTTATCCACGTCTGTCCTGGGGGAACCTTTGGCCCTAATAGCCCCGTTTAGCTTAGATGAGCCTAATTACCAGAAGGCATGGGACGCATTGACAGATAGATATGACAATAAACGACTGCTTGCATCGTCATACATCGATCAAATTTTGGAGTTTTCTCCTCAAAGAGGTAGCCCTACCCTTCAATCTTTACAAGCCTTTATTAGAGCAGTGGCCGAAAACATAGCGGCTTTCCGATCAATTGAGATACCCGATCAAGCAGACTTTTTATGGATGACCTTAGCGCTGGATAAACTAGATCCACAAACTAGACATGACTTTGAAGTGGAAGTAGTCACAACGGAATGGCCGACCTTTAAACAATTAGTTGATTTTGTTCAAGGTAGAAGTCGAGTAATGCAGCTCACAGCTCCTAAGAACATTAATATTTCCAAGCCAAGGCCCAAGGCGAACATTCTAGCAACTACTACTACTACACCATCACCCGCAGTAAAACCACAAATCTGTTCCTGTAAACAAGTTCACCCTCTAGTGGAATGCACGATTTTTAGAACTAAGACTCCGACAGAAAGGATAGCATTTCTGAGGAAAAAGAATGCCTGTTTCAATTGTCTAAGGTCCGGCCATAGGACAGCTGCATGCCTTTCACCAGGTCGATGCCGAGTTTGTAGTAATAAACACCATACCTGGGTCCATCTTGAGAAAGAATCAAACTCGGAACCTACGATCAGCACGGATTCTTCACCAGCTCGAATCAAGTCTTCTGCAACCGAGAAACCGAATTCTGAGACTGCCTCGTCTGCCCTGGTTGGTAGCGTTCTAGGACCCGCACAAGTTGTCTTAGGTACCGCTATTGGGCTCATTCAAGATTCAGATAATAACTTTCAACCTGTTCGTTTTTTTGTCGATTGTGGATCTCAATTTTCTCTCATGACGTCTAAATGCGCTAAACGATTAGGACTTACCTGGCGTGCAACCACTCATACGCCTCTTGGGGCTGGGGGTGTCCCAGTACCCAGAGTTAAAGGAAGCCTAAAGTGTCGCTTACACTCTAGAATCAACCAAGATCAATATTTGGACGTCGAACCTTTGATTGTTGGCCATTTAACTGGAGATCTACCGACAACGCAACTTCAACCTATATATGGATCCGCTGCACAGCCATTTGCTGACCCCTTATTTTGGGAACCTCGAGAGATCGACATGCTTCTTGGTGGCGATTGTTTCATGCGAATTATAACGGGCAGCCCAGTCACGTTGGAAAACAATTTCCGAGCCCTTCCAACCTTCTTTGGACTTGTTGTCATGGGAGGTGCTAATTTAGACTCAGTTTCGACGCTGCGCTGTCATTGCCTACTTGAATCGCCTATCAATGAAGAGCTGCTTTCTAAATTCTGGTCGATAGAAGAAGTGGAGGTTTCGATTGATGGCAGCAAAAACGATCCTTCCGAACAACATATTTTGAAAACTCACAATCGAGATTCCACTGGAAAATATATTGTGGCCCTACCATGTAAAGAACCGCCAGAAGATATACCAGAAGCTGAAACTCTAGCGATAGCAGAAAGGATCTTCTTCTCTGACTCAACCACCGTGCTGGCCTGGCTCAGGATATCACCTCAATCATTAACAACGTCCATAGCGAATCGTGTCTCATACATAACAACTCACACACTTGAGAATGAATGGCTGCATGTGCCATCCGCAGACAATCCTGCTGATTTAGCATCTCGTGGGATAGCGCCGCAGTTACTTAAGGATGAGACACTATGGTGGGCGGGCCCACACTGGTTGAGTAAACGTCCTCTCATAATTCCTCAGCAATTTGAAATTTACAAGCATCGAGCACCTGAAGTAAACCCAGGAACCATACATACAGTCCACACTGATCTACCTGATACCTGCGATGCTACTTACTTAACCATGATTATTACCTGGATGAAGCGTCACTCCTCATATACTAAAGTTGTCCGATCACTAGCATATGTGTTGAGATTCGTTCACAATAGTAAGAGGCATAACACCAAGTTAATTGGTCCGTTGAAGTTGAAAGAACTTGAGAACTCACTTGATGTACTACTAATCGCATCCCAACGACACGAATTCAGCACTGAATTCCTATGGGAAGAAAATCTACCTTCTTCGAAGCGTCTCCTTATCTTGGCTGCCGTATTAGACGAGAAAGGTATTTTAAGAGTGGGAGGTCGCCTGCAAAATTCAAACCTATCTGCGGAAGCAAAATCACCAATACTTCTTCCTGGAAAATGCCATCTTATAACGTTGGTAATTGACCATTTGCACAACGTTCATTTCCACTTGGGTCAACAAGCCTTACAAGCCTTAATATGACAAAAATATTGGGTTTTTCGCCTTCGACAAGCTGTGAAAGGTAGAATTTACAAATGCATGACTTGCATTAGAATGAAGGCGCGTCCAATCCAACCTGTTATGGGCAACTTACCATCTTGCAGAGTGCGTCCAAGCAGACCGTTCACCTTTACTGGTGTTGACTACGCTGGCCCATTTTTCATTAGAGAGAACAGTCGACGCTGAAACTTACCAACATCTAAAGCTTATTTAGTAGTCTTCGTATGTATGGCAACGAAGGCGATTCACCTGGAAGCAGTTACATCAATGTCTACTGAGGCCTTTCTAGCGACACTAGATAGATTCGTAGCACGCAGAGGACTTCCAGCAGCAATCTATTCAGACTGTGGGCCTAATTTCGTAGGAGTTCTCGGCAATTAAAAGATCTATTAACTTACCTCAAGAACGAAGACATTCAACGAACGATACATACTCATGCTGTGAACCAAGGCTTCGAGTGGCGCTTCAATCCTCCCTATTCATCTCACATGGGCGGACTTATTATTGCTACCTGATGCTGCCTGCAGCCCGCTAAACTGGACGCTAGCCTAAATAGAAGAGATTCATCCAGGAGAGGATAACGTGGTTAGAGTGGTAACTATAAAGGATCGAAAAGGGTGCCACAAACGATCCATTCACTAGCTTATTCCGCTCCCTTACTTAAACGACCCGGAATCTTAAACATACACCCCTTGTAAAATCGTGCGATTTTAGGTGGGCGGGATGTTGGTGACACTAAATTAATAAATGTTAAAACTGTAAAAAATATTAAAATATTGTAATGTAAACGAGCGTATACGGTGCGCGCATGCGCCTTGTGATCTATGTCAGTGTACAAGTTAACTCCGAAGTGAGTGCAGTGTACAAGTTAACTCCGAAGTGAGTGCAGTGTAGAAGTTAACTCTGATGTGAGTGCCGGCCGGTCTTTAAACTTACACTCATCTAAACTTGCTGCATCAGGCGTAAACGTATCCATAGGATAGTAGGAAGAGAACTGTGGTGATTAAACAAACCATATAAACATATTTCAATCTTTGTAAGTGATATAAACCAACGTAATTAAAAGAATGTTTTTTTTTTATTACCAGATTGACTGTATTTTCTTTCATAACCCCCCGTTAAACTTATTTTATTTTTATACACCAACATATATACTTTCAATATTTTATAGTATCTAAAGTATTTGTTAATATAAAACATAGCTATGATACCTCTAGTGTCATGAACATGACAGAATTCGGATTTCGAATAATTAATACTGTAAAAGGCCTTATTATGTATAAATTAACTAATTGTTCTCAGACTGTCTTGCAGTTTTGTCTTTTAGAAATATTTCATACAGTAAACCTTTATTACCTATTTATAAACAACTATTTGTGCCCTTCAAACACTACCACTTTAATATCATAGCTAATAAGAATATAAATAAACAATGTAATACTAAATGAAATAACCCATAAATGTATAACCCACTTGGTAAATAAATCATATTTAGGATTAAGAACTATTTAAAATAAGAGATTGCTGTTTTATTTCTGGTAGTCTCCAAATTGTATTATTAAAAGTTATCTTTAAAATCAAAGATATAGGAAAACACTAAGATAGTTTCACCTTCCGTGTTAGCTCGCCCTCAAGTGTTATACTCTTTTGGGCAAACTACAGCACCTACAAGAATACCGCTAATAATTGATAAATTGGTATAGCGTCCGTCTGCCTAGAGCCACCCCCTTATTTACTGAAGCGTTGTACATTGATAATGAATTAATAATAATAGCCGTTATGAATATTTTCATCACCTTGACTCAAGTTTTGCAAAAAACGAATCCAAACGAGAGTAACGTGAACTGATTAAGTTATTATAATTATTATTATTGATAATTTGTTATTCAGCTGTCATAAAGTCATTATTCGGAAAATTTACGAACCTTTCTTTTTATTCGAATTCCAATTGAGTATGTTAAGTTGATATACGGAATAAATTGGTGGCACTTGCTGAACTCACAATTAAATCACCTTTTTTCATGTATTGTTATATAATTCTTCAGGTTTTATAGATTCAATTTTCATATTGTAAATGTGTATTTTTAAATATTTTAAATTTTCCAACAAGAAAATTTCTATAAAAATATTAAGTTATTGATATCGTTTTCATTGGAATGCCAGTAGAAGAATCCCAAATATCAAAACTTTAAGTATCTGAATAGTGGAAAATAATGGTCCAATAAAATTAACATCAATGATGATCAAATGCACCACATAAAGAGAGTTAAGTAGAGACAGCAACCTCACTCCAAGAGGATCAACAAAAAACTTATGCAAAGGAATTTAAAACACGAACAGCTTGTTCCCATTCATTAGAACTAGTTTCAAGAGTGGAGGTAAGTAATAAGACCACGGTTAGCTTCAACCATGTGTGAAAAATCGAGTAATATTTATTAAGACTGTTTAAAATGGTTGAAGTTTGAAAATAAAATTTTTATCTGTCTTATAATTTACAGTAATATCTGAATTTCGCGTTTATCCGCATCAGAATGATTAATAGGGAAAAAAGCACAGCATACTAAAACTTGTAAGCATTTGTTTGATTTTGATAAGGTTTCAATCATTCATAAAAATGATGATAGCTTTTGAACCTTTTTTAAGAATATGTATGTTGAGTGGAATTTTTCTGTTGTAGAAATTTTACCCAATTGTATTCCTAAACTTCAAGAATTTTAAATAATCCTTATAAATTTTAATTTTTTTTTGTATATGTACATATTTTTTACTTTTGTTAATTGGTCTTCCGCAGGGGCTAGTCTTTTAGTCTTTTTTTTAGTCTATGTGCCAGGCTAGTAGGGATTAACGAACCCCCGGACTCCCGAGTTCAGTACACGGCTGCACCAAACAAAACAGTACACTGGATAATTATTCTGATATAAGGTCATGTACAGTACACACCTCAGGGCCACCTTCCCTGGGAAGACTCAAGTTTGGAGAGTACAACCAAACAACTAGTGTCCCGAGGTTAAGGGGACTTTCTTGCTGGCCTAATCACGAGAGTACATTTGATTCAAAGAAACTCAGCGAATAGCCTCCTAATGGATAAACGCTTCCCTCCGCTTTGGTCGGTTTAACTTATATTTGTTTTTTTGTATTTTTATGCTGATCAGCTGTTATTATAACCTCCCCAGCTGTTCATGTATTCCCTTCCTTCAACTTATTTTTTGTTAAATTTCTTGGAATGATGTTACTGCCTCTGATTGATGGGTCTATTTGGACAGATACGTTCCATTTGACCTTCTTTAATGTAATTATATTTTTGGTGAGAATTTTTGCTCATCTTTATTAGCTTATTGTTTTCTTAATAGCTCATTAGGTTGATATATTGAATTTAGTTGATAGTAATAAAGATGGGTTGGTGATAAGGTACCAGCATTGAGGATAAATATTATAGAGTTAATAAAATAACAAATAGGAACACATAACATTATACCAAAGGTTAATTCTTGATCAGCAAGGCATGCAAAACATATAGTTTCATAAGCAAAGGGGTGTGCATAAATGAGATAAAGTTCAATCACAAAATACATCCATACAGTATTTTTAACACAATATTTATGCATAGAAAAACATAAATAACATTGAAGTATATATTAATTAATTGGGATTCAATAATTCGTTGTAATGAAATTGGGTAAAAAAAATTCTGTAACACATACATTTCCATTGTGTACTATACTATACAGTACTTAATTTCAACAGACATGGAATTTGATCCTATTAAAAAAAAAAGTTAGGGAATTAACAAGATTTGGAATAAGCCACTTATTTCAAAGTGCAAAATACAAAAAACATTTTGTTTAATGATTTAATATAATTTTTAAAAAAATGAAAGGAAATATCAAATTAACACAAAGAAAAACAAAATAAAGCAAATAGCAAATTAACACAAAGAAAAACAAAATAAAGCAAATAGCAAATTAACACAAAGAAAAACAAAATAAAGCAAATAGCAAATTAACACAAAGAAAAACAATAGTAAAAATTAAAGAACAAAAAATTTCACTAAATTACTATAGATAGTAAAAAACAAAATCACATTCACCTTAAACTCTAACTAAAACAGGCGACTAATCTAAATGCAAGTGTATATTACACAAACATAATTGCTTTAATTCGACCCAAAACCAAGGTGATATATCTGCAAATTTTGGTATTTAGGGAATATATACTGGATGGCTAAATTTTTACGTGAACTCTTTTATTTCCTTCATAATACCGAAAATGGCTAACTGAATATGTAATGTAAACAATTAAGGATTCCAATAAATTTAATTAATAATTCAAAACCAACATTCTCTGTTCTAGAAATTTTCAGATACGACACTTTGGCTTCGGAACAACGACATGAATAATTTACAAAAACGTCATAATGAATTAAGGCCTAATTATCTACTTAATTTCTGTAAGCCTAGCAAAAAATAAGTAGCTTCCTGACGACTTGTCGATAATAATAGAAAGAAACGGTCTGTCACATGAGAACGTACGTGGCCGCACTGGTGTTAGGAGTGCCGACACAGCAACTATCTCAATAGCTATAACAAACATACTTTAATTAGTTGACTTTAGAAATCATGTTTGGTAAGCTCAGATATGTACATTTACTGTGACAGGACGTTCATAGAACTGGTACCAGGAGTTGGCCATATCATCTAAGAGAAGTCTGGAGAGAACCCTTATGCGTCGGAGAAAGATCTGTCCTTAGAATTTGGAAGACAATTGAAACAGGTGTGTTTCAAACGGAGGTACAAAAACAAAAAATAAAACAGAAAAAAAAACGATTAATCCCATCAACTATTATTTGTTCACAATTCGGAATAGTAAAAAAGGGGCATTTTGTTTTTGTTTTAATTGCTTGTGTTTTTCTGCTCTTTCAATAAACGAAAACAAAAGCTGGACAGATGTAACGTATATTATGTTTAGTTTTCTATTCATGTTTGGTATTCCAAAAGGACTTGGTCCCAGAATAAAGTTTGTTTTCTATTGAAAAAGGGAACGCTCAACAGAGACATCAAATAAATGTTAATACATAAGTGGAAAAATTCCAACTAAAAACCTTAAGTCTCTAAAATAAAACAGGTAATTAAAAATACCTGTCCAATATTTCACCTATTCAGGCATCCTCAGGGCAGAAAGAGAATAATAGCAAACAAAAAGATGAATAATGCACCCAAAAAACACACATCCCACCACCTCCAAGGCTCAAATGCAACTTCTGAATCATAGGGAAGGTTACTAGATTCAAAGCTGGCTAAGGTTAGATAAAAACAGCTGATAAATACACCAGATTTGATTTAATCTCGTGTATTTATCAGCTGTTTTTATTATTAATTATTAGTGATTATTTAAATATTTTTATTTTGAAGTGAAAAGATTTGTTCTCGCCAGGATTCGAACCCGGGTCCTCCGCATCTCTAGCACGGCACCCTACCACTCTAATTATTTTTTAATAGGTTTCCAGTTATGATAAGATATAAATTGTTTTCATATCATCATTTAAAAAAATCATTGCTCATAACACTTATATAAGAATAAAATTCTTGCTTTATGTGTCTCTTAAAAACCATATTCACTTTTAAGACAATATATTACCATGACTAAGTAGACAAAAAAAAGTTGTAAATAATAATAAAATTTTAGTTTTTTAACTGCTTTAAAAAAAAAAAAATATATATATATATATATATATATATATATATATATATATATATATATATATATATATATATATATGTATATATACAACGCTTTGTAACGATCTGTAATTGTAAAAAAAAAAATATTCTCATTGGAATTTATGATAAAAAGAATTTATATTTCTACCACTTGGTTAAATGAAATATTTCCTTAATGATATAATAAAACTATTATTTAATTTTACATTTATTTTTACCTCATAAGTAACTTCATTTGCTTACATTGAAGTCGCCATTTATCACAGTATATATAATGAATTAATACATAATTTAATAAAATAAGAAATGTGAAAGCTGGCTGATGTAATATAAAATACCCTGACACTTTATCTAATTCAGAGGATTTACAACTCTAGCCATAAACAACATGACAGAATTCGAATTTCGAATAATTAATACTGTAAAAGGCCTATCGCATTCAAATGAAGGAGTTGAATCTGGGATGAACGAAGATTCAAGCACGAAAATAACAGCTGGAACAAAAAGCAATATGAAAGATAAAACAAGTAAAAATATTAAAAACCGAAACCAAATAAATTTTCATTCAAAATTCATTATTAGAGTAAACAAATATAAAATAGCTAAATGATTTCGGGGATACGGATGTTAAATGTATCAGAAAATAAAAGATATTTGATATAGTGCATTTATACCGTGTAGTACCGTTCATAGAGTATAATCGTATTATATGCCTCAATGGTCTCCTTAAATTCAAGTCGTCGATCCAATACTAGGAAATAAGATCACTACTTTTTAATCTTTGTGATGTGTCGGATATCCGTATCCGTAACCGTATCCGCGGATATCCAAGGAAGAAGAAAGGTCCATATCCGTGAGTTTTTTGGCGGATCTTTTACTTTATTAATTTTCAATACATAGATGAAATTTTATATTCACTGAAAAACTCTTAGGTACGTGTTAGTAACGCTATAAACAGCAAATTTTCTTCTGACCAACGGCGAAATAAAAATAAATTCAGTCCTCCATTCAAATGACCGATCAGCTGATCTTAGTTTCTATGGGGAAACCACATTTTTTCTTTCGTTTTCGATGTTTGTCCAAAACAAAAGTTGTTGTTTATAGTGTTACTAACACGTACCTAAGAGTTTTTCAGTGAATATAAAATTTCACGTACCTAAGGGGTTTTCAATAAATTTAAAATAACCCTGAATAAAGGTTATTAGGTAGCATTGAAAAACTATTGACTTTTAACATTTGAGTCTAGCAATCCTTTCAATGTTTAAAAAAACACTTTTTTGTTGACAATTTTATAACTCACTACCAAAAAAAAAAAATCTATGCCGCCAGTGTCACACTAAACTATAAACAAAACAAAAGAAATAACCACGCAGTGAAGGGCGAAAAATGAACTATCCTGTCTGTCACGCAAAGCTTCAAGTAGCGACAATTATCAAGGTCAAACGCACCTACATCGATTGAGTAGAAAAGTTAAGATCCGTATCCGTATTGGTGGATTTTGACACAAAATCCGTATCCGCGGATATACTTTATTAACTATCCGGCACATCACTATTTGATGTATTGGATTTAATTGATGGTTTAGTGATAGTAAGGTACCTACATTGAGGTTAAATATTCTAGAGTTAATAAAAAAACAAATAGGAACACAAAACATTATAACCAAAGGTGAATTCTTGATCTACAAAGCATGCAAAACACATAGTATCATAAGCAAAGAGGTGTGCATAAATAAGATAAAGCTCAATCACAAAATACATCCATACCGCATTTTTTACACAATATTTATGCATATAAAAACATGATTAACATTGAAGTATATATTAATTAATTGGAATTCAATAATTCGTTGTAAAGAAATTGGGTAAAACAAAAATTCTGTAACACAGTAAAAAACACATTTCCGTTAACAGTGTACTAAACTATACAGTACTTAATTGCAAAAAAACATGGAATCTGATCTTCTTCAAAAACATTTTTAGGGAATTAACAAGATTTGGAATAAACCACTTATTTCAAATGGCAAAATACAATAAACATTGCTTTAATATAATTAAAAAAAAAAGGAAAGCAAATAAACACTTAACACAATGGAAAACAAAAATAAAACGTACTAAAAATTAAAGAACAAATATTTTTACTAAATTACTGTAGTTAAAAAAAACAATCACATTCACCTTAACCTCTAACTAAAACAAGCGACTAATCTAAAGGCAAGTGTTTATTACACAAACATAAGCTTTAATTCGACCCAAAACCAAGGTGATATATCTGAAAATTTTGCTTTTTAGGGATTATATACTGGATGGCTACATTTTAAAATGTACTTTTTTATTTCCTTTTACAATACCGAAAATATCTAACTGAATATGTGATGTAAACAATTAAGGATTTAATAATTCAAAACCAACATTCTCTGTTCTACAAATTTTCAGATACGACACTTTGGCTTCGAAACAACGACATGAATAGTTTACAAAAACGTCATATTGAAATAAGGCCTAATTATCTACTTAATTTCTGTAAGCCTAGCCAAAAATAAGTAGCTTCCTGACGGCTTGTCGATAATAATAGAAAGAAACGGTCTGTCACATGAGAACGTACGTGGCAGCTCTGGTGTTAGGATTGCCGATGCAGCAACCATCAAAATAGCTATAACAAACGCAATATACTTTGGTTAGTTGACTTTAGAAATCATATTTGGTAAGCTCAAATATGTAAATTTACTGTGACAGGACGTTCACAGAACTGAGTACCAAAAGTTGGCCATATCATCAAAGAGAAGTCTGAAGAGAAACAAAAGCAACTAACTCTAAACAAATTTAAAAAACTAACATTCTGCATGCAATAACTTAAAAGATTCCTATGGTGATGACTGAGAAGATCGCTATCTAATCCTTAATTGAATTTAAACGATACACTGTAGGAGATCTCTCCATTCTTTCAGTATTATTAGAGTTCTCTGGGATACACAAAGTTTTTGCCGCCCGAACAAGCTAAAAGTTTGCCTCCCGTAATACCACGGTTCCTTCATCTAAACCTAAATCAAATTAATGCCACTCATAAATAAAAAGCAAGGACTGGATGGATCGATTGCAGTAAGTAAAATATGATTTTTTTAATGTCTTATTCGGTTAGTCCGCTCTTCTTATCATTAACTACCATGTACCCCAGATCTGCAATAGTTTGGCATTTTAATTCACAATTAAATTAATAACTAGTTTGTATAAAATTGCAGTAAAAGATACCTACTATACAGAGGCAGTGTGAGCCCCAGGAGGGTCTGCAGACATTGAGTAGATTTACAGCTGCCAAAAGAATAAACAATTTAAATACTCTTTTAGGTTTCCACGGCCACTATTTATACAAAATACTTCAGTGGTATCTTCTGGTTTAGACCGTGGCGCTAACTTTTTCACCAACGTTTCGCCAGTCATGCTGCTGACTTCTTCAGGGCAGACAAGTGAATGATTCTTGTTGATTGTTTCTTCATTCTCTTTTCTGCCCTGAAGAAGTAAGCAGCATGTCTTGCGAAACGTTGGCGAAAAAGTTAGCGACACGGTCTAAACCAGAAGATACCACCGAAGTATTTTGAATTAACAATTTATCTGCAACAGCCGGTTTCAAACCTGGGACCTACGTCTCCGCAATTCTTTGCTCTACACACAGGAATATCCCACTCTCCTCATTTTGAAATAAATTACTAAAATATTTGAGATGTTTTTGAAAATACTTTTCCCCACTCCTTCCTGTGCTGATAGGACTATATTCTCTAAGATTACAAGCTCTAACTTTACTATGAATAAACTTTAAACATCATCTCAGTAAGCTTTTTTCTCTAATAATAAAGTTTTTAGACAGAAAAAGTTAGCTATGAGATAATTTACCCTGTGTTCGCTACTTTAAGATTCAAAGTTAAAACATGTACCTCCTTAGTAACATAAATTTGTGGTCAGCAACAGCATACAGACTAATACGTTTTTATAAATCAAAAAATTAATATATTACATTCATATATTTATTACATAATAAATGAAAATTTAAGTGATTCCACTTAATACATTCCAAAAAAACCACAGGCACAAAATGGAACAACAGAAAACAAAAACAAAAAAAAAAACTATTATTAGATTACACAAATTTGTTTGCTATACAAAACATACACATAACACACAAATGCATGAACATTGATTTATGAATAGAATTCAGGTAGCTATTTTTTTTTCATTAATAGTAAACCTACAAAAAGTGTTTTAAAAATGTATAACAAGATAAATAAAGTTTTACAAAAAGCAATTCTGGTAAGAATAATAGTGGTGCTAATAATTTTCATTATTTCAATGAAGTGAATCTTTGTAAATTATTTTAAATGATATTTGATTATTCATAAATATGTGTATTACTTAAAAATTACCCAAAGCATTCACTTCATTCACAATGCCTCCAATTACAAGTATAAATTTCATTATATTATTCATTTGAAGTATATTTCAAAATTAATTGTTTTCCTATAATTTCATAATTCCGAAGAATGTGAATTTTTGTCCCCGAAATTCCTGAATATTTATCAGATATAAATATACACAATTTAGGTTTAAAATTAATTAATACAACATTAGGTTAAACATAATAAAAAAAAAAATTAAACTATTAAATTTGATACCAGACTTTCCAAAAAATACAAGGCGATTGCATTATTTATACTATCCAAAAAAGCAACAAATTATATACATGTTGGTATACATTACAAGCACACATACACACACTGTTACAAACATTTTCGCCTTAAAAAATAATCATACAAGAGATAATGCCAAATGAAAAACTACTTGATTTCTGTTAGTCTAGCAACAAATAAATAAGTTAGAGATGGCTTATGGATAATTATAGAAAGGAATGGTCTGTCACATAAGAATACAGATGGAGGAGGTCGTTCCACAAAAGATGTAAATTGGACGAGCACAGCTATAACAAATGTAACAATTAATTGTTGGGTAATCTCACCATTAATCATAAATTCATTATAAGTTAGTATTAACATGAGTCAATTGATTAAAGTTCAGCACTACTCAAACCATTTCAATCCAAACTGGGTATGCTTCATAGCGTTTTTGTAGCTTGTTTTATTATTTTTATAAAAATAAATCTTGAATAAGAGCTCAAAAGTTTTTTTAAAACCAGTTAAAAGGAAGAAGAGTCTTATATTATTTAAACGACTAGAAGAAAGTGACTTCAGTGGAGGCCCTATTCAACAAGTAAAATAGGTGCCGCACCAGGACACCATCTCAAATTGGGAGACACCAAAATGGCATAGTAATCACTTATAGTCATTTCAACATTATTGGAATCTCAGTGGCATAATATTTAACAAGTTCCCTACATTTGGATGAGATCTATGGTTTACAGCATGTCCTGTTAATTGTTCCACTATTCCACGTGCTGAGTAGCCCATATCCAAAACCTACACGTTTTGATATTGAGTTATGATCATAAACTGCTGTACACAGTACAAAAATTATTATAATAAAATTCGGATTTTCACCAGGGATGTCAGTGAGGGGGGGGGGAACAATAACGAATCCAGGGATAAGATGGGGTAGGATAAATCAGATATACTTTTTACAGGAGAGGCAAATCCATGTTTTAACTTGTTTTAACGGATTCGTAGAATTTGATCAAATTATTACTAAAAGGACATGGGAACAAATTTAAGGAAAATTATTGGAATCTAATAAAATTGTTTAGCATTTCTAGCATTCTGATATAGCTTCTTACTGCCCACTTACTAATGTCATTCAACCATCTCCCTTGCCGGTATAAGGTGGGAAGGAGGAAAGGACAAATTAATTACTAAACTGTCATGAATGTGACGAACCCAAAGGACACAGTAGGATAGATACAACTTTATGGACAAAGGCTGAACTGGGGCCACAACATAGTTTAAATAATCAAAACATAGGGTTTAAAAGAGCTAAAACCAGAACATAGTATATGTGGATCGGGGATTTTGTAGCTTAGTAAAGAGGATGTTCAACTCAACAGAGTGAAGTGCTTTGGTGAAATCAAGAAAGATGGAGCATAGTTAGTGTTTGTTGATCAATGAAGTGTTGGAAGCCATGGGTTACTGTACGAGTTGAGATCAAGTTGAAAATATTTGTCATGAACCATGGCTCGAGAGGGTTAACGAGAGAATGTTCTGCTAGAAAGATTGATAGTTGAATGTGCAAACCTTCTAACAGTTTAAAAGGTTTGAAAGAAGATAATAGGACAAAAATTACATGGAGAAGAACGATTTCATACTTTATGTAATGGTCGAACCAAAGCTGTTTTCCAAGAAGAAGGGAATCTATATTTTTTTCAAAGATAAATTGCAGAAATGATATGAGTACAATTATAATGATGTGGAGATAGGACCTTATTAGTTTACAGATATATGAGGTTCATAATCATTGGCATAGGATTTATGAAGGTAGTAGTAAATAATTTTGTCAGATAGAAGGTGGAGTAAAAGTTTTTTTTACTAAAGCTGTGAAAATGGCAATGGATGTAAAATTAAAGATATGAAAGAGCTATTTAGATCATCTTACTGTTGGTAATGAACTGAGACTACTGGATTCAGATAAGCATATTTTTCATTACAATTAGGAATTAGAAGCACAGCAAGTATGTATGTTTAATAACAGAAAATAAAATAAAACAAAACAACTATAATTAGAATACATACTTTTTTTTATATATAATACAAAACATACGCATAACACACAAATACATTGGCATTGATTTATGAGTATAATTCAGAAAGCTATTTTTTTTTTTAGTAAATATAAAAAAGGGATTTTAAAAGTTGATTACAACATAATTACAGTTTTATAAAAAGCAATTCTGGTAAGAATAATAGAGGTGCTAATCACTTTTCATTATTTCGATGAAGTGAATATTTGTAAATTATCTTAATTGATACATGATTAATCATAAATATGTGTGTTACTTAAAAATTAGTCAAAGCATTCACTCCATTCACATGGAGGCTTCTCTAATAACAAGCATAAATTTAATTTTATTATTCATATGAAGTATATTTCAAAATCAATTGTGTTCCTTTTATTTTAATTCCTAGAATAATTCCTAAGAATGCGAATTTTTGTCACAGAAATTCCTGAATATTTATCAGATATAAATATTAAATGAATTTGAATTTCAACAACAATAAATAAATTTCAAAAGACAAAAGACAAGAAACATTACTTTAATAAGATTTCACAAGTAATTTATATTAAAGATGAAATAAAGATTGTATGGACAGAAAGAAATTAGGTTAAAACATAATAAAAAGACAAAAAAAAAATGCATTCCAAAAAATACAAGACGATTGCAATATTTTTATTATGAAATTAAAGCACCAAATTATATACACATTGGTATATTTTTTATTCACATATACACACATGGTTACAAGCATTTTTACCATAAAAAATAATCATACAATAGATAATGCCAAATGAAAAACTACTTGATTTCTTTTAGTCTAGCAAGAAATAAATAAGTTCGAGAAGGCTTATGGATAATTATAGAAAGGAATGGTCTGTCACATAAGAACTCAGATGGAGGAGCCACAAAACACGCATATCTGATGACCATAGCTATAACAAATGTAATAATTAATTTTTGCATATACATTCACCATAAGTTAGTTTTAACAGGAGTCAACTGATTAAAGTTCAGTACTACTCAAACCACTTCAATGCACATTGAATGAGGCTCTTACATATGTTGTTGTAGCTTGTTTAATAAAAAATAAATCTAGAATAAAAGTGTAAGGTATCAAAAATAAATATTGAACAGAATATATATGTGTGTGTTTTGTATATATATAATTATTTAAAGACGTATATTTACATTTGGATGATTGTAAATTGTAATAGGTTATAATAGGTTAAGGGATGTATAAAGGTTATGATGTAACTTGTAAATATTATATTGCACTATTATAAATTAATAAGTAATAGACGTGATTATAAATTAAACATTCTTTAGAACATCACATATGATGTATAATTGTTAAGCTGTGTTAATATGTAAAAGTCAAAATTATGAATCTGGGGACGGAAGTGGAAGGAAGCAGGAGAGAAGCCAGCTGAAGCCTGGAGAACAAAGGAATATGAGAAGCGGACTTTTTGTTAACATATACGTCAAAGTGACAAAGGTACTGTAATTCTTATATGTTCTTAAGTGAAGTGCTATAAAGTGGGGATTAGGATATATTTTAACATTTGAAAGTGTTTATGTCAAATGAGTGGGTAAAACCCGATTTATGTTATTTTTATAAAAATGCAAATCTTCGTCTATTCTAATATAAGTTTATTTGTCATATTAATTCACATTATAAAAAGTATTATTAAATTCAGTATTTATTTATTGGCACCCGAAATTAATAATTAACTTATAATTAATTGAAGTAGAGTATTTTAGATTTAGGTTTTTCATGACAAATAATAATTAATGGTCAGGAAACTGAAGGTAACCTAACAAAAGCTAACAAGTTTTTTAATGTCAGTGGAAGAAGATGGTTTAATTATTTAAACAACAAGAAGAAAGAAAGTGACTTCAGTGGTGGCCCTATACAACAAATTAAATAGGTGCTGCACCGGGATGCCATCTCAAAATGAGAGACATCAAAATCAATTTTTATCTGGGGAAAAGGTAACTAATTTTATTATCATTTGTTTTAAGGATATTTCCTCATTTAACATGACTTAGTAATTACTAGTAGTAATTTCAATATTACTATAAGATTAGTGGCATAATATTTAACAAGTTCACTATGTTTGGATGGGATCTGTGGTTCATAACATGTACTGTTAATTGTACCACTATTCTGTGAGCCCTTATCTGAAAACTACAAGTTATGATATTGTATCATGATCATAAAATTAAAGTAATATGAAATTGAACTATTTGTTGTGAATAGTTTAATTCAATTTTGGATATGTAAGTGGGAGACACATCCATTATTAATTATATAAAGATCATAGTCATTGGCAAAGGATTTTATGAAGGCAGTAAATAATTTTGTCACAATAAAAGGCGGAGTAAAAGTTTTTTGGTTATAGCTGTGATAACGGCATTGGATGTGAAATTAAAGATGTAAAACAGTTATTTAGATCATCTTACTGTTGGTAACGAATTGAGATTGCTGGATTCAGATAATTTTCAGAATATTTTTCATTTCAATTAGGAATTAGAAGCACAGCTAGTATGTATGTTTGTGTGTGTTAAGAATAAATTGAAAATACTTCTACTATTACATCAGTTAAAATAATTTCATTTACTATTTAAACAAAAGAGATGGTATTGGTAACAAATACAAATAATAAATTTAAAATTTGAAATTTGTGGGTGTTATAACAATGATGAATTTACATTTATAGAAATAAAGAAATTCATATAACTGACATAAGGATGATAAACCAAAATATAAATACTGCTATTACAGTTTCAAAGTGAATGTTTCACATTTTGGGTAATTAGACTAAAATGCACCAAATATGTTTAAATTCATATAAAATCAGAAATGTATAAATAAATCTATGATATAGTAGAAGGAAGAGTTGGTTTGTAGTTTATCACATAGGTAAGATTATTTTGAACTGCCATTTTGACAGTTTTAATTCATAAATAAGTAATATCAAAACTATATTACTATGTTAGTTACTATGTGCGGATGATCGAATCCATTTAGAAAAACAAAATTCAGTGGCATTGGCTTTCATGCAACTTACCTGAGCAATCTTAATTATTCACATTCCAGGTTCAACTATTGCAAGGACAAGAGGAAATAGCAGTAAAATATAAAACAAAAAAGTAAAACAGTAAAATGCCTTACAGGGATTTTTTGGTTATATTTCATTCATAATTAGAAAGACATTCAATTAAACTTTGGATATTAATAACAATAAGCACCAATTTACAACAGTGATAAAAATTAATTTGAAACGAAAATACAAAAATGATAAATCATTTTAGTGTATGAATCCTAGCTATAAATAAAATACTATTTGGCTTTTTAATAACAAAAGAGACAAATGGCCTGTCACATTTAAACTCAGGAGTTGGATTTGCAGGAATGAAGGCTGAATAAGATGCAAAGATCACAGCTGTAACAAAAGAATATTTTGGTTTTGTTTTAAAAAGTAGTGTGAGTGTCTCCTGTATAAATTGTTTCATGTTAAGACACCATTATAAGCAAGCTTTGAAAGAACATTCACAACAGGGAAAATATAAACAGAAATATCATAGACAATTCCTTAAACTGATATTGAATTTTTTTTAAATAAAACAGAAAATCATTACAAAATAAGAAAAAGAATTACACTTATTTATAATTTTAGTTAAAAACAAAAGCAAAACACATTAAGTATAATAACAATCTCAATTATTGAATTTAGAGGAAAGTATCATATGTTTTTCAAATGAAAGCATATCAAACAATGAAAGCATATACATTCACACACATGATTAGGTTTTATTTTTTTATTTCAGAAGTGATTAAGAATAAATAAGAGAGCAAGAGACCCTCCTATGCTCACCCAGCCTCCATAAAGTAAGTACCCAGAATCGGAGGAAAAATATGGCTGTTAATTTACTTAGATTTAGATCCTTTGACCAAATGTTGGCTAATTTTGCGGCAGTGGAATCTAGTGTTTAGAGGTGCCTCACTAGTACTCATAAATAACCATTTTCAAGAAATTTCCATAACTGTACAAGTGTAGGAACTAAGACACATTTATTTAATGGACAAAAGAAAAGCAACAAAATTTCTTAATCAAAAATTCTCACCAGATTCCTCTAGGATTGTTAATCCATGCTGTCCAAAATGAGTTTGCATGAAAAATTTGGGCAACAAATCTTCAAATGTTGATTAGCTTTGGTTTATCATCTATAATTCTTAAAAGGTTTATTTTACAGACAAAATTGACTTTTATCATAATCAACCCCTGTCTACTTTCCTTACATTGTCCTTAGACGTATAGCATAGGGCTTAAGCATCTCTCCTCTTTTTTTCAACTGTTAAATCAGTCTACCACTGTTCGTCCCATCTAAATGCTGATGAGTTCCAAATCTATTTGTCTTTTCCTCCTTCAGAGTTATTAGTTACATTCGCCAGTATTAACGAAGGCTTATAAAGGATCAATGCCTGGGCAAACTTGAACAAAGTGGGATTAAAAGCAATGAAAACCAAGGCCATTGTTATAGGTTCCAATTAAATCCATCCACACCTTCTCCCACATTAGTCCTAAATGATCACCTCACCACTTTCAACTCCTGTATTAAAAACTTAGGCATCTGTCCTCCCTTTTCACCAAACTCCTGGAAATCCCACATCGCCCAAATAGCATAAGCGTCAATAAATTTCCTAAAAATATTTCATTGTTCTCGACATCTTCTTACGCAACCTACCATAAGCTCCTCTTATCACCTCTCATTTTCATTGGGTGCCTGCTTAGCTGATTTATTTAATTCATATATAAAATACTTTTAGTTCATAAAAAATATATCTAAATAATATTAAGCTTTGGTAGGTGTATTTAGGTGTCTTTATGGATTGTAATGCCAGTTGAAGTAAGGTAGAAATAATTTTAGGAGAGTAATTAGATAACTGTAAAAAAAAAATGTCTTAAAAAAACTTTAAAAACTGTGTTACTGTTATCTTAAATATATTTCATTACATTTATGAAGAAGCAGTTGGTTATAATATTTTCCCTGATTTTACTGATAAATAAATATTTAAACATCATGTATGGTATTTTTCCCAGCAGTTAAAACATTTTAATCATTGGGACAGACAACTCTCCCTCTCTCCCCCCCCCCCATGCATATGAGAAGAATCAATTGCAAACAATAAATTAATGTGGTGAATAATGATTTTAATAATTGATCAGTTTCGTTCATTCAAAATAATTACTTCGTAATTTGGATAGTGAATGGAAAATAAAGTAAAGAAATAATTTCCAAAAATACAGAAATTAAATAAAAGTAAATTAGTTGATTGCAAAATAAATAAGCCAGTCAATAATCCCTACATTGCAAATACCCTAGGAATGTTCAATTCTAATTTACCAACCCAATAAAGGCTCCAACAACAAATGACATACCAACTAAATAATAATACTAAGAATAATATTAATAATAATAATAATAAATTAATAAGTAAATTACATAAAAATTTAGCTCTTACATATAAACAAATGCCCACACGCCATTGCATAACATTTTACCATACTTCATCACAGAACACAACAGTTTGGCAGGATTATGAAATAAGCTGAACGTAATAGGAACAATTCCAAATAATACTATCATACAAACAAATTTATTTATAAATCTACCAATATATACAGCAAAATATTTAAGGATTACATACAAATATTTTAAAAAAGTAAACAAAACTATCGAAAGAAGCAAATTTATAAAATCTGACACAAACACAAATAAAATTAAGAACTAAATCAAGAAGCAATAGCAAAAAAAAAAAAAAAAAATTAAGTTCTAAATTTCCTTAACACTAGATAAAAACAAGAAAACATTGTTTGGTGAATGAATAATGATTGACAAAAATGGCCTGTCGCATATAAAAAATGGAGTTGGTTCAAAACGAATAAAGCCTGTTTTATCAACAGCAACCAAGCCTGCAACACAGATACTAGGAAATTTTTGAAAGTGCATAGACTAAATTATTAAAATACATTCATGCTATAAAAAATAAATAGAGCCAACCGCAGGTACAAAAATTCATGCAACTTTGTGAAAGAGATAAATATTAAAGCATATAGAGAAATAAATGAAGGATTAAAAAGAAGTTATTTAACAAAGGGTTCATTAATTATTATTACATTATACTTCTATAGTTATTTAATTCTTGAATATTTAAAAAAATGTAAAAATTATATTATATCAAAACCGAAAGGTGACTATTAAGTTGCCAAGGAATTTTAAAAAAACAAACACTCAAATCAGGGCATGATTATTCTTTAATGAATAGTTATACATTCTTAATGAACTTTGAAAATAATATTATAAAAAAATAGTCTAATAAACAGTTATTAACTAAATAACATAATCTCTTCTGTAATGGATTTCAGATAAAAAAAAATGTTATTTATATCAAAATATGAAGATATTAACATCATGGTAGATCATAAAATATATCATTTTTCTTTAATTTAAGACAAAAAATCAGATCTAATAAACTGTTCAAATTCAACATTTAAGCATTTCAAACAGCTCTTTTACTAATTAGTAAAATCCACTGATAAGTTTATATTTAAAAATAAATAAATAAAAGCTAAGATAATAGATAGTAGTTAAAGCTGTTGAACTCTTGAGACAAAGATAACCAAATCAGTAGGTTTGTGTGTTATAAAGACCATAAATGGTCTATCACACATAAATTGTTGATACCTCTTTCTTCTGGCTAAATGCACGCCTGCAACATTTTCCATTACATAATAACATAACTTGATCTAAATATTACATAATAACAAAACATGATATTATGTTATTACATAATAACAAAACATGATCTACATGTTAATGTAGCCCGATCTAAGCTAAAACAATGCTAAATTAATTGGCAGTCTACATGCAAAGAAATCAAGCAGCAACTAAAACCCATAATCCATGTTAATAAAAATGAAACAAAATTTCAACATATAGACTATAATAGCAAATTATATTTTAAAAAACAGAAAACTAAACTATAATCTGATGTATTGAACACTAAACTTCATCAATCACACAATCACAAGCGCTATTACAATGTACTCGTAATTTAATTGGGTATGCTTAAGTATAATCAACCATAAAGTTAACAATTGCTTCTGCAAAAGTACTACTGAAAAATAAATTATCACTGTTATTATTATTAACTATCGTTCTTCAGTTATTTCATTAACAGATGAAAAGAAAACATCGTTATCCAGATTGCGCAAAAACGTTCATTTTACGGAATCACTAAAAGCTTCAGCTGATTTTAATTGTTATTCGCGAACAGTCAAAATACCTATGTTTATTACTTCACAACATACAATAAGAAATTAGGAAAAATACTGTGCATTGCGTTATTTATTACTTAATCTAGAAAAATAATGACATTTAGGGAGGGCGGAGACAAGAAATTAAAAATGATATTACTGATAAATGATAGAATTTTTAATTTTAGGTACAAAATGGTGGACGAACATTACCGGCTCAAAAGCAAACAAAGAATGAAACAGTGGTCTGATATTTACAGCTATATTAGGAAACGCAGATTAGGGTTTAATGGACACACCGAAAGAATGTATTCAGGAAGACTTATTAAACAAATGGTAAAATACTTTTGTGAAAAAAGCAGTCAATCCGAAATAGACACAATGAAATGGATTGGCAAAATCAAAGAAGATCTAAAACTGGAAGAAATTACACCAGAGGATATTCAAAACCAGGTAATCTGCAGATTCAAAATTTGTAGGTGGCAAGTTGACCAAGAAGAGCAATCAAAGAAGACAGGAACGATATGATCTTAAGAGAGAAAGGAAGCCAAGAGAAAAATAATGACTGAAGTATGGGGACAAAGAAAGGCAAATGCAGGCCTCTAAGTACTTTGCTCAGTCTTAATGGGTACATTCGGAAATAATAATAATAGGATTTAGGTAATAATTCAAAGTAAATATTTTGGATCAGTATTAACATCATGGAGCATTTCTCTGTAAAGCTATTAAAAGCAAAATCGGCAATAAGTGCAGTCCGAAAATGATTTTTGCCAGTTTCAAGATCTTTCAAGAACAAACTCAAAATATTCAATACTATATCGGGTTTACGGATTAGTTTTCTGTGACTTATTCATAAAAAAAATTGTCAAATGAACTATAAGACTGTCAAAGTTATGTGCAAAGAAAAAGATCTTAAAATAGTAAAGAAATATATATTAAAAGCCCACGTTACGTCCCACTCAACAGGTCTTCTTCAAGGCTAAAATAAAAAGATGCAGAGGGGGGAGAAGCACTGAGATTATGGTGTAATTACGGGTGCCTCGGATATTACCTACATTTTATCCGCAGAAAGAATAACCATGATGAGCACATGAATGGAAGTGAGGAATAAGTCCTGTCTTCGCGCCAGTATCAGGTGCCTCATAATGAGACTCGTGTTGAGTGCTCCAGCCTCCCCTTACAAAAGCAGTATCCATCCAAGAATTTTCCTGTTAACAACTGACGAGAGTCGAGCGTTCAAACGAAAATCACGAATAAAATCCCGGTCAAGTGTAAGACTTATTAAATATAGAGCATAGGCTATGGAATTTCTCTTCTAACTTCTACCTTTCTTTCAATATTTGATTTTTTTATAATTTCATTTATTTAATAGATATAAACATTTGTATAAACCTATATGAACATTGAAGAGAATGCTTTATGAGAAACCAGATGGCAAACAAAGCAGTAGACGCCCTCGGATCAGATGGCTGGAAGATGTCGAGGAGGACATAAAGCTGCTGGGCGCACAAGATTGGAGCAGAGTGCCGCAGGATCCCAGAGATTGGTTGGCTGTGGTGGTGGAGGTCCTGATTCTTGCAGGGCCATAGAGCCAGATTAATAATAATAATATAATATGAAAAAATGGCGAAAATGGTCACCCCCAAGGTAGGAAGATTGCCAGCTAATGGTTGAGCATGGCAAATTGCAGATCCTCAGAAAAACAATTGCCTAGCGCTCTAAAAGTCGTAGACAAGCCTGATAGAGGACTAAACTCTCCACCACGGGGTTTCGATAATCATGGACTTCAACAATGGGTTCCATTATAAGACCATATTATCCCGGTTGAACCTCAAATAGATAATACCACACAACTAATCGTGAAGAAGACATTCCAAAAACGGCACCGTTTGGATTAATTAAATTCGTCCGGATGTGTTAAGGGCAGCGTAACGCTGTAACCACGAAATATTTCAGAACCATCCACACTAAAACAGAAGGGGCATTACAGACATCTTACCGAAGTGTTTCGTCGGCTGGAGGAAAATGGAGTTACACTGAACCCAGAGAAATGCAAATTCTACTAAAAGAAATTGCAAATAGTATCATATTTTTTGTGGCATTTCGAAATTTCGTTACATCTGACAGTAACCTAAGAATGGGATTTGAGTTTTGAAATATGTAAATATGCTTTGCGGAAATCCAGATGACAAACAAATTTTGAATTTCGAAAATTGAGAATGTTATCAATTTTTTGTATAGGATAATGAACCGAAGGGAGTCGTTAACGTTAATCTCTTAATCAACACAATTGCAAAGACTTAGGAATAATGACTAGAGGAAAATTCCAGTCGCTAGTTTCGATTTTTTAAATTATACCTTAACTATTGGAGGTTGTTATGTTCGATGTTAACCTTTTCTAGAATAGCGTATGGGACATTCTTTTATAAATACTGGTCCTGAGTTAAGAAACAACTCGAGGGAGCAAGTGAAACTAGGTACATGATCCAACTTTACGGTTCAAATATATCAGCGAAATCTCGTATTATATCTGCAACTACCTCAAGTGAGTTAACATCGCCCCAGATGGGGCCATAGCCAGAAAGAAAAATTTCAGGCCATAAAAGAATATCCAAAAATGAAGGATGTCAATACCTTCTGAAGATTCCCAGCATGCTCAATTTTTATACCCTCTGTCTCCCGGAAACTACACCAATTCAAAAAACCTTCAATCTGCACCAGCACAGTTCCAGCTGTGCAAATTACTGCTACAAGATGAAATGTCAAATCCTCACACATCCTATACTTGGAGATGAAATGTCTCTGGGCTGCGATATCTTGGATCAGTGAGTAGGGGCCGCCCTTTTGCAAAAGGAAAGTGACTTCAGGATTTTACTCCAAGGTCTTGTCAAAGGAATAACAATATAATATATAACAATATATAATATAATATTATGCCTACAATCGAGAATTGTAAGCGCCCTATTTATGAGTAAACCACTTCAGGCCAGTCCTCGAAGGAATGGAATTTTCCATTACAGCAGATCATAAGTCTCAATTCACGCAATAAACCAGAAAGCCTGTACAGCACCATCAGAGGAAGGTTGTTAAATTATGTGGGCTATTTTGCAACCAACTTAAGGCATGTCGAATCGGAAAAACTAAGTTGCTATAACTCTCTCAAGGATCGAGATCAGTATTCTTAACGACCTAGCAAAATTGCAGGGTAGGGTAGGCAATATATACCTACCCAAAAGAATTATTTAACTCTTATGTTCAACTACCCATGAATATAATCTGGTGAGTCGTGAGTCGTCTCCAGCACCATCATGTTAATTTTATGTTTCTTATTTTCAGTTTTTTAATCTTAAACTTTCCTTATGTAACGGGTTTAAGTTTCTTACTAAATCCAATTAAGGCAGGTAGGAAGAGTTAACCATAAAGTTTTTAAAATTTTTTATATACCTTTTTTTTTTGCTTTTGGGACAAAACAATCACAGGTTACTAACCTCAATTTTTCAATTCACTAACTTATCCAAATCAGGCTATGTTGCCTTAAATTTTTTTAAGGTATTCCATTATCTTTGAATGTTCCGCTAAAGAACAAAACCTGAGTGGCTACGAATTAAATTAAAATACAAACCATTAGGGATTAACAATGGAAATGGTCCCAAATTGTTGGCTGGACCACGATTTGTCTCTTAGTAAAAACTAACCCATTCAACAACAAATTCTAATCATTTGTCCAAGAGTATCATCTCTGGAATATTTACTTTTTACGCTCAAAGAAACGATCGAGCTCGCTTTCTTTTTCACTTGAGAATGAAATGTTTTCTAATCACGAAAATACTGATGCAGTATGCCACCTAAGTACCAAATACCAGGCATATACTAATGGGAGGAGTGTAGGGTTCATGAGTATTATGGAGTTTTCTAAATTCTTACTATCCTGTTATATTTTATGTTTTTAAGTTATGATTCTGTAATAAAATATCAAGAGATCTCAAATGTATATGTTGAATTTAAAAAAAAACTCAGTCATTAGTACTTAGAAATATAAATCCAGGCCAGGACAAACCTTTTCTCTTCAAACTAAAAATATTTAAATAATCATCATCAGATAAAATATAATTTATAGAAATATATAAGTTGTTATATTAATTTTCTAATGTGTTCAAGTAGTTTTAAAATTAAATGTTTTACATTATTTTTTGTTCTATATTTCATTTGTAATACTATGTAATTAAGTTCATGTTTATTAGTTTGTATTTATTCTTCATCATTTTATTTTATAAATGATATTTATAAAACGATTGAAATTGGTATTATCATTCTATATTATTATAAAAATTATTTTAGTCATTAATATTTTTAGTAGAAACTTCAGTTATAGGATTGGTAAGAAAACTATATCGGTTTGCACGCACCAACTGTGTATTGTTTATTTATTTGCAACCAATTTTTTATTTCGTAATTCTTTTGACAATTTTATAATTATTGTTCTTTTGAGATTTAGTCCTAAATACCTGAAGGCTGCTAAAGAAACAAATTCTTTGTATTTTTGTTAACAGCTGTCAGTTTACAGTAAGTTTTAACATGGGAGTGAAAAATAAGCAGCATGTGAAGTTTATGGTGTCCATTGTTTAACAGGACGCATGTGTAAGCTAAATTGATGTGAGCTCACATCAAAAAAGTGAACTGATGGACTGATGAAAATTAATCATTTCGGTGTGAGACATCGAACTGACGCCAGCCCGAAGTGAGCGTGTGTACCGTCGCGTAAGTTCGGTGTGTCACATTAGTTATCTGAGCATGCTTACAGGTGTCGTTTGGATTTATTATTACTGAGCGATAATATGGTTAGTTGGGGAAAAGACTTTCTTTTAGAATTCATAGAACTGTTCATAGGGGAGGAATGTTTGTGGAAAATAAGTTCCAAGGACTATCATAACAAACAAAAACGAGAGGAATCATATAAAATCGCAACTCCTCCAAAATGTAAATATGAGAGTATTTAACTCGTTTTAAAAGCCATTGCATAACCCACATATGTCGCTCTATTCTGCGTTTTCTCCTTTTCACTATAACACAAGCCACAGCACTATATAGAAATAACAAATCATCGTCCGAAAATATGATGTAAAGACAAAATTGTGTTTAATATGTTAAATACATAACACAAAACACAATAAGAGGGACTGGAGCTTCCAAGGGGTAGAACATGGAACTGACACACCGAAGTGAGCTTGTGGATGCAAATGTTGTGTTCAGTTAGAAATGAACGCATCGAACTGACCGTGTGTAGCGCCCTTAATAATTAGTTTAACATTTATCAGTCTGGAGATTTTATTCCTGAAAGAAAACATTCGGAAATGGCTCAGCAGTCTGCAGCCCTGATATAAAATTTTTAAAAAAGACTCCTTTGGTCAACTTTTCACAAAATTTGAGTATTTGTATATGAAAAGAAAAGATTTTAATTGGGTAGTCAGTCTGAATGACGTTTACTCCAGATTTTCCTGGTACTTGATTGGTTGAAAGTTAATGGTAATTCAAGCATTCTTTTTTTGTAGGAAACTGTGACCTTTAGGTCAAAAGACTTTACCAAAAGAAATATATTGAAAACAAATGAAAAACACAGCTATTTTTTAAACTGATGTCCTCAATTCTAAAAATAAAAATTTAATTTATTTAAACATTTTTTATGGTTCAATCCACTCATACAAATAAATATTAAGTTTATGGATCTAATTTACTCCACAGTGAGTAAATATTATGCCACACATTTCTAGTTTTCATTAACAAAAAATGGTAGGGGATCAAAAAGGTTTGAAGTGACATTTCTAACTACATTACGATAACTGTACTAATGAACTACAGTAGAGCGTCGATTATCCGGACTGTTTCGGAAAAATTTCAAAAAATAAACATTTTCGCGAGTTGAGTATTAAACAAGGATTTTCAAGACTTATTGTATAATTTTACACAATAAAAAATGTCTGTTTCTGCCAGTTAAAAGATTAAAACCTTAATTATGTAACACGCTTTTATTATTTTATTATAAATATGCAATGATCTTACAAACTGCTGTAGGAATATTTTATAATCTTATTTGACACACCAGAGTTTAGTTTTACACCAAAGTGCGGATCAGAAATTGGTTTCGTGTTTAGTGATTCAGTGTTTTACGAAACTAGTGAAAATGTCAAAAAGAAATCGTGTTGTTCTTTCCCTTGAGGACAAAGTAAAAATCATTATGTGGATAAAAAAATGAGAAAATTCTGCTGCCCTTGCAGACGAATTAAAATTCGGAAAATCGACCGTTTACGACTTTTAAAAAAATACGAACTCTATCATTAATTTCACTTCAGTTATGGATAGTGAAGCTGGACCAAGTTGCCAAAAAGTGATTAAGAAACCAAAAAATATTAACTTGATGAAGCCGTTATGTATGGTTTCTTCAAAAACGAAGTTTGGGAGAGCCCTTGTCTGGCCCGCTTAAATACAAAAAAGAAATCGATTTTAATATCAAACTGAACGGGGATAAAGTGTTTAAGGCTTGTTCTTACAAATTTCTTACAACAATGTTCAATCGTTTAAATAAAAATATATTGTTTGTCTCCTGTGTTTTTATTGTTTCCTACTTCCAATTTTACTTTGTGCATAATTGCGTCAATTATCCGGAAAATTTCAGTATCCGGAATAGGCCTGACATTGATTAGTCCAGATAATCGACGCTCTACTGTATTGGAAATAGTATAATAATTTTAAAATAATCGGATTGTAAATTTTACCAGTTATTTTTCTGTTTCTCAACTTACATCAATGGACTTCATCATTACTCAGCCTTAAACTTAAAATTTAGCAACTGCTACTTGCTAGTCCATAAATTAACATTAGATCATAAATATGCATCAAATTAAGCTTAAGAAAAAAAAATGTTCCCTATTATTAGTTTCCTTTGTTTTGTTTTTTGTTTTTTTAAAGTAAAGTTAAGTTAAATTCAGATAAATAAATCACATCTAGAATGAGCAATTGACATTAAATGTTACTAGATTTATCTTAAAACCAGCATGAATTTTTTATGTATACAGATGAAACAAAATCTTGGCAGAAAATATCCATGTGAGACTGCAGTGCCTTCCTGCGATCAAAGTATCTTATGGTGTTTGAAAAACAGTGACGGGTCTATGGCGAGTTATTTATGTGTAGTTTTAACATGATTTGTAAATGAATTTAAAATTTTAGCTATATAAAAACACGCGTGGAAGAAAATGGTCCAGGTAGAGGGCAAACATTTCTTTTAAGTTGGGACGAAGTGTTTTTAAAGAGCCAACATTTTGACCCACATTGCAGATTTTCTTCAGGGCTGTTGGGGGCGGGGGGAGGGGGGGTCGACACGTTGGTTTTAATAAACATTTCTCCCAACTTAAGAGACATTTTTTACCTCCACCCTCATCTTCTTCCACATATTAAGGTCAACTATTATTATTCAAGATATAGAAAAACACATTATATTATTACATTTAAAATAAATAGATCTTTTTTGTTAATTTTATTTATCTAGTTTAACAATCAATTTAAATAACAATAACTAGATACAAAAGCTTATCAATTCCAAAATGTAATATATAAAAGCAATAACAGATTTCCTTATACTATTTCTTAAAACAAGCATAGCAAAGAAATTGATAATAAAAAAATAGACTTTTTGAAACAATAACAAAAGAAAAACACAACTAGACTATATATTTAGAAATGCTTTATCATATTTGAAATCATCACCTCTCTTTGAAACACATTATGCATGTAACAGAACCCATGAAAATAACTCATAAGCCAGTAAATGAATATATAGTTTGGGGGGTTGCTAAGTTATAATATAAACAAAATACTTAACACTGTATATAAATAAAACAAATTGTCAAATTTATTTTTGAATAAATCTAATAGAGATTATTTATTTATTTAGATTAATATTTATTTAATACTAAAGCATTTGACGCAAATGTTATAGATCATAGGTTCTTAAACTGGACTTTACAAGATACTCATTGCTCATGTAGGAATGACTAGAGGTCATCAGAACAATTTTAATAACTAATTTTACACTCCATGACTTATTGCATCGCTACTTCACTGGTTATAAACATATCTAAACAACAATTCAATAACTCAAAGCGATTAATAAAAAAGTTGCAAAATTTAGACTGGGAAATGTACGTATAAGTTAAATATATCATGATTTTCAAAAATATTACTGTTTCATTTAACTGTTTTATTCTCTTCATCTTTTTTATCATAATAATAATATTTATTACTATAAATTTACATTTATTTTAAAAACTATTGATAGATCTTTAACAATATTTCTTCATGACAAAACCCTTATGAATTTGATTAGCATAACAATTGGATATTTTATACCAATTAATTGAATTATTTTAGCTGGTATGATTTGAGTGAGCTCAAAATCAGAGCTAATGTTCATTGTAGAAACAAATTCTGAACAGTAATCATTTTTAAAAAAAGTTGCTACATTTCTTGGCAAGGTAGTGAATGTAAGAATAGCAATAGTTAATTAAATTATTCATTACCATGTAAAGCAAGAAGCTTGAAAATATTATTTGAACTTATATCATAGTTGAGAGTGTTAACACAGGCTTATTATGATGTGTACCAATAGTAGAATGACTTAAGCTTTCATGAAGCAATTATAAATCTTAGCAACCTGCAGGCAATGATGAACTCAAGTCTACAATACGGGATTCAAAGAGTACCATACCAGTCGAAGTATGTATGATAAGAAAAGTAAATGGATGATTGCATAATAGAGTGGGATGTTCTTCGAAAACTTCCATCCTCGTCATGAATACGACAGCTGCAACATTGTTAATTGACTCAGACCTCTGCTTAATTGTAAATCATTTGCCAAATAAAAACAAAAGCAATAAAGCATGCAAAAATACATTGACAAACTATGCTTGAGTGGAAAAAAAAAGGGGGGGGGGCACATTTCTTTAATCATTACACAATTTAAGATTATAACATGTTTGGGTTAGATCCAGAACAAATAAGGGTTTAAGAAGCCAAATAACAATTTCATTGTTTTGGAAAAACACATAGTAAAATAAAAATATTTTGACAAAGCCAAAAGCATTCAAATTTAGTATAATTTGGTTACAGAAAATATAAAAATCAGTTCTGTTTTGAATGGGAAACGTCTGTGTGATTTTAATAATTCATGATTTAAAAAACATTTATTAATATCACGGTGCATATGAGATTGACTTGTAAAACTATTAGTTACTTTAAGCCACATATGAATCAACAGTAGGCATTTTACTTTTAAGAATTTTATAACAGAGGGAAAAGAAACCACTATTTTTACTCATATGTTTTTGAGTGAAGATTAATTTTTCAAAAGAGGTCAACCAATCATTTTGAAATTTGTATTTTTTGATAAATTTTAAAATGATGTTAGATACAAGGAACTTAAGAGTTCTTATCATGAGTACTGTCACAAGAATAAATATGAATATGAATTAATATGTGTATTATTTCCATAATAATAACAATATAATACAGATATAAAGACTGTAACACTTCATATCAGAGCAGAATGCACTAACAATAAATAATTTCTAACCAAATATTTTATCAAAATAACTACATCGTGAAAATATTTATTACATTCAGATTTTATAATGTTTTGAAGTTCATAGCTCAAAAGCCATTAAACAATATAAGTAGTCATAAAAAAAAAATATAATAAAACCAAAACATTATCGGGATAAAAGAAGTATACAGCTAAATAAGAATGTGAGACTACTTAATTTTCATTACAAAATTTAAGAAACCTTACCAAGATTCTCAGCTTAAGAAATAATCAGTAAAGAACTAGGAATATTAAAATAAACTCTGAATGAAAATCTGACTTTGTACATATATTAAAAAAAAACAACTAAAAAAGTAACAAAAGATAATAAATAAGTAAATTATTGATTTTACTTAACAATAGGAAAATCAAGCTAAAGCCAATTTCTTTTCCTTTGGGAAGAGAAATTAGGGTGTAAAGGCCATAATGAAAAAAAAATGGTGAATTTCTTGGCAAGGTAGAGATGAGAAATTTAAATACATAAAATTATGTTTTCTTACATCTTTCATTTCAAATGAGTGGGAAAAAATTGATAGTAAGAATAATGAATAACATTTTTAAAATCATTAAAATTATATGTGTACTATTATTTAATTTTAATAAAACTAAAATTTAAATAATTTTTATTAATGATATTTAAAATTTTATTATTGACACATAATGAAACCTAAAGCCACAATCATGCCTAAAAAATCATCTGTATTAAAAGAGGAATAACTAAAATAATGAATTATATTTACTTTAATATTACATAATATTAGCACAAAGAAAACACCTTAGAAATACTAGATTCACTAATATTTAAAAACAATTTAGCACAAATTACACCAAAAGATCTCTGTTATTCACTCAAACAAGTAACCAATCAATAAGTGAGAATATAATAGTCACAAGTTACTTTATGTTGGAATTTAACCTAGCAGACAAGTTATAATTATGTTGTTATGAATCAATGATGAAACCTCTGTATATAATATTATATCTACATTATTTTTAACATTAATACACATACACATGTATTTATATACTACATTTTCCCTTCAACTGAACCCAAAACAACAAGAAATCAGCACTAAGCCCTACACACATGATTCTGATTGAAGCCTTTAATAAAAATAAATACATTTGAATCATTCTTAGTGAAAATGGTAGAATTTCAGCACTGTAAGCACTTTTTTTTATTTAAAACTGGTGATTTGCATGAAGATCTTTTAAAAAATCTTAAATTTTATAAAAGATTTTATACTTCTTGCTATTAAGTAATAATTATTCAGATTATTCTTTAATAGCAAGAAGTTCTTCTTAAATCTTATTTGGACTACTATTATCATTCCTCAGCGACAACATTACAGACGATACACACAGGTATAAAGAGAATGAAGGCATTTTTATAGAACTATTGAGATGTTTACTCTAATTTTTATAAAGTTATTAAAACTCTTCTTGTGTTCAAGCCTGATGTGTAGGTAATGATGAACTCAAGTCTACAATACGGGATTCAAAGAGTACCATACCAGTGGAAGTATGTAAAATAAGAAAAGTAAATGGATGATCGCATAATAAAGTGAGTGAATGTTTAATCATCTTTCTCTTCATCACCTTTACGACAGCTGCAACATCGTTAATTTTCTCAGACCAATGCATAATTGTAAATGATTTCCCAAACGAAAAACAAAAGCAATATATACCATGCAAACAATACCTTTTACAAAATATGCTTCTGTCCAAAAAAAAAAAAAACAAGGGCACATTTCTTTTATCATTACAAATTTTAAGAGTAAAGAATTTTGGGGTTCGATAAAAAGCTTTAACTATAATTGTTAAAGTATACACAGATACACACACAGCCAAGAGCTTGGAACAAGATCTTACTAAGACACTACATTGCCTGCCTGCACATCTTTGCTTATAGTGCAATTTTAACACGACATATGAATGCATTTAAAAATAATGTTATGTAAAAACCCCTTATTTTAAATTTTAATTAAAATAAATGGATTTTTTTTAGTTTTATCAAGATTTTTGAACAGTCAATTTAAAAAGCAATAAAAATTACAAAAGCTCATTAATTCTAAAACAAACACATATCAATAACAGTTTTCCTCATGCTATTTCTTAAAATGAATCTTAAAAAAAAAAAACATTGTAAAGAAATTAATAATAAATAATGACGATTTTTAAACAGACGTAATACAATTAGACAATTTATTCACCATCAATTAAATAAGGGCTTTATCATATTTAAAATAATAACCTTTCTTTGAAACCCATTGTGGATGTGAAAGAGCCCATGAAAATAACTCATAATCCAGTAAGTAATTTTAGAGAGTTCCTACAGATTCCCTTCCACTGAACGCAAAACAACAAATCAGCCTTAAGACAATATTCTGATCTAAGTCTTAAATAAAAATAAATAATTTTAATAGCATTCTCAGTAAAAACAGAAGAATTTCAACACCGTACAAACACTTTTTTTACTTAAAAGTGATGAATTGCATGATATTTTAAAAATTAGTAACAATTAATTAAATTACTCTTTCCTTAAAAATGCAAGAGGTTCTTAAATCTTATTTGGACCTCTATTATCATTCTCAGTGTCAACATAACAGACTATGCACGCAACTATAAAGAGAATAGAGGCACTTCTATAGGCCTTCTGAGATATCTGCAAAATATAGAATCACTCAAACATTTATAAAGCTATTATAACTCTTCATGTGTTGAGGTCTGACGTGTAGGCAATGATGAAGGCAAGTCTACAATACGGGATTCAAACAGTACCATACTAGTGGAAGTATGTATGATAAGAAAAGTAAATGGATGATTGCATAATAGTGTTGGTGGTTGTTCAATAATCGCTCTCTTCATCCTCATGACACAAGCTGCAACATCATTATTATCTGAGACCTATGCTTATTTGTAAATGATTTTTCAAATGATAAATAAAAGCAATACATCATACAAGTAATACATTGACAAACTAAACTCCAAAATGTGCACTTCGAATTTCAACAAAAAATTTAAGATTAAAACTTTTTATGATGGAACCAGCAACTATGAGGGTTCCGTTAAAGAGGGTAAGTTAAAAAGCCTAATGCGTTAAAATTCGTATCATAGTTATAATATCGCCCAAGTGTGAATTCCTGTTGCATTGATCTGAACCACAATAAACTCAATAATTAAAAAAGGCATTAATACTGCTTGGCATCTCACCATTTCATATTTAAGAAGGTTTAATAACAGTATACATCCCAATTTGTAGTAATCCTTCTAGGATAAATAACACCACTGTTTTGCTGAAAATCATTCCTCCTGATCTGAAGAACTGATGGAGGGATTTTTACAGACAATCACAGATCTATGTGTATCAACATTGGATCAGTACACAAATATTCATTACGGAAACTATCCTTTGAATATTTTTTAATGACAATTCCCTGCTGAAACATGGCAATGACAGACAGCATAGACTGCCCGGATGAGGTTGTTATCTATACATAAAACTAACAACTTGCAGTTTGGATCTCAATTCCTTTTCCTTGACCATCTTTGAGCCAGGTTTATAGATTCATTCAATAATGTTTGATTACACCACAGGGATTCAACAGATAAAAACCGCTACGGTACAGGAATGGGATTAGATTCAAGAAGTTAACTTTAATCACTAGTCTGTTTCCTAGGATGAAAGCTGTCATTACAGGCATAAGAAGGTAACACTAGACTCAAAGGGGTAGGTTCAGTACCTTCTGTATTTTAAGGCAAATAAAATAATTTCCATGATCTCAGTTGTTTTTTCTTTACAGCTGATAAAAGCAAAGTCTTATTTAGGTAAATATTAAAATAACTTTAAATAATCCAAAACAACTTCAAATAAAATAAAATAAACAATGCACAGTCAAAGATATAAATACTTAAGAGTAATATATTTTTTTAAAGAGCAGAAACTCAAATTTGCATATTGTATAAAGTTTAACAGTGTCAATGGAAGAATAAGGTTAATAACCTTGGTAACTTTTGTAACCTCCATCCATCCATATATTTATGTAATGTATGTTTTGTTAATTTCCCAACTTCAGTAAATGCCACATCATTAAAAATTGACAATAGCAGAGAACTATGTTGAAATCATATTTAAACTTCATATTAAGATCATACTGAATAAACTAAGTAGTTAACAACATAGTTGTTACTAACAGTAAGTTGGTAACAATATTGCCCAGTAAATCTTCTACAGCGCTTCTGGAATTCCTTCTTTACCTACTATTCCCACTGTTCAGAATTTTTTTTTGTACAGCTAATTTTTTTTAATTTCCACCAATTTAGTTAACTCATTATTTTTTAAATGCAATCACTATTCTTCTTTGTTTTATATGTTTATCAGCTACAATACATTCAATATTTTTATTATCAAATTATAACTACTGTGTTTAGTTAATCGATTTAAAAAAAATTAATGGATCTATGCTAAATTTGAATTGAATCCACAATAAATATAGAATAAGGGAGCCAATTACAAAGAAAGAAATAGTAATAAATCAGTTTCTAAATTAGTTGAACACATTATGAATATTATAAATAAGTATAATAAAGCCTTCAATCTTCGATCATTCCTTATTTAATTGATATTTTGGACTTATTTGTCCATTTTAAAGAATTCACTTTCAAAGTTGTGTCATTGATCTCATTATAATAGGTACTGATATAATGATAGTTTTATCCTTTACTTATAAATTAATTTGTTCTTTTTTTTTCTTTATCATAGATTCGATAGAAGATGCAGCAAGTTTTATAATTAAGAGAAAAAAACAAATAAAGTTTTTAGCTAATTATAATGAGATTAATAATGCCGACATAAATAAAAATTCCTGAAAATGGTCAGAGTAATCCAAAATGACTAGTTAACTTAATAAAGGATATTGGAATTTAGTAGATTTGTTATTACTATACCTCCTGAAGTTGTTAATACATGATGCATGCCTAAAATCTTTGAATAAATAAGAAATGTGCTTATTAAGATTTTTAAAAATGTTGTCCAAACATTGCAGAGAATAAAGCTCTAAAAAAGCACCACATGACAAAGCCAGAAGGAATCTGAAAATGGAGTACTTACCAGTAGCTGCCGCTGCTTCAGTCCCTTCTTCGTTAACTTCGATAAAGGCCTTTTGAAGAACTTTGCTGATTTCAATTGGTTCGTCAGTTATTCCTGAGAAGTTGGCACCATTGAAGGAACTGGGTATTTTCTATAACATGAAAAATCATGCACCTAACTGATAAGATTAATTGCATTAAAAAGGAAAAGAGTAAGATGATATAATGCAATTTGAAAGATAAACATAAAATAATAAAAAAATCTGTGGGATTTGAGTGATTTTGCATTGATGACTTCTAAGTTCCGTTTTGTTCCTTATTTTCAATTTTATCTTTCCGAAAAAAGTCTAAAATCTATGAAACATTATTCACATTCTGTGTGCTCTCTGTTTCAGCCATTAATATACATTTTCTTAAAAGTAAAGTTCATTAAAAAGAACAAAATATAACAAATATTCAATGAAAATGAAAATATTCATACTTATAGTTATAAAATTAAAAACCATTTTCTAGTGTTATTTGCTTTAGACTGACAACAAGCATTCTCACTAAGTTACAAAGTTGTCTCAAAGGTCATTATGTTAAGAAGTGATATGCCTTCCTTTAATTCAGCATACTCAATTCCATCCATGGCAAGAAGAATAAGATTGATAAAATAAAAGTCAAATCTCACAGATCTTTGGAAAAGCAATGCCTCTGACAGGAATCCATCAACAAACTTTGCTATCATCACCTCGATAAGAATGAATATCTTATGGTTAATTGGAATAATATTTAGAGTAGTATTATTTTAATTAATTCTGTTAAAATAAAATATCAGTAAAAAAAATTTAATACATTACCGTGAATGAAAGTGTACAACTAAATATACTAGAATTACCTTCTTGAGTACATCATTGAGATCTAGTGTTTTCTCAATCTTAAATCTTGGAATCATCACATTAACTGTTTGCTCATAAAGAGAAGAAAGTTCTTCATTCAAATTTGTAGAATTCAATTTGGTTTCCATCTCGGATAAGCCATCTACTTTATTTGGTAGCATAATGATCATGCTAAATTTGTCACCCTAAAATAAATACATTTTAAAGAAATATTCAATTAAATGATATAATTCAAACAGCTGTAATTAAAATAACATTTATTTTAAAATTGCCCAACTTCTATAAAGTGGATGTCTCTAATTGGGGGAACAACATGGTTGTAGAGCATCATCTCATCTAATTCAGCCTCTTTTTTTAAATAAGTTTTGGCTAAGAAACAGTACAATTCCTACCATGTACTGAACCCAATATAATTCACGTGTTCTAGTGGTGCAGGGTTGTTTTTATATTGATGTAGACAAACATGAGTAATATAATTAATAAAACATAATATTACTCACATAATTACATGGTTATTATTATGTTATTAACTATTTATAATAATACCTCATAGGGAAGTTCCAGAATCTTGGCTCCCAGGGTTGCGCTTTCCATGTAGCGGAATTTTCCTTCACGCTTGACCATCATTGGTACATCTACTGTCCGATCCGGTGTGACATAGAAAGGCATATCAATAGTAAGGTTCTTATCGAATCTACTTTTCCATGCAGCTTTAAAATAAATTGCATTAACCAAAACTAATCTGGTGTCTGTAGTTATAGCATCTAAAAAAAAAAAAAGTTTAATTGATAATGTTTTGGTCAAGAAGACATGAAAACATATCTTTGTTAAAATGATGGCTGAAGTGTAATTTACCAAAAATAGATGAATTACCTTCTGGAAGAAGATTTTTAATCTTGTGATTTGTTTTTTCTTCAGCCCAATTATTGATATTTACTCTAGAACCTCCTGGATTTTTTTGAAAGTCTTCCTTCTTAATGTCTGATAAGAAATAATTAGTTGCTACTGATGAAAAGTTTGGATTTAATTTCATCTCTTCTTCGACAAACATTCTTGTGGCAATGTTCAAAACGGGGCTCTGAAATAGTTACATAATTATAATCAGTTAGATCTTGTAAAAAAAAACTAAGGATTGTAATCATCTTTGATCTATATAAAATATTCAGGTATTACTGATTATTTTAATAATTTACATGCAGATATTTAATAATACACTTACTTCTAAACTTTTTATCATAGAATTGTAGCCTTTAAGTACTTCTTCATCATTTTTCGAATGGTTTAATAATGATGTAAGTTCAGTTTCAGTTTGGCCATTAGCACCTTCATGTGTCATTGCTAATAAGAACTGAAGGCCGATAGGTGAAACAATCAAATTTTTACCATCATGACGTAAATCCTGTACAAATAGAAAAAATTAAACAAAAAATAGACAAGCTGTAATTAAAAAAAATCTCTAAAAAATTAATTTTGGCTGAATTAATAAATACCTGGTATAAGTTTAAAGCAAACACATTAGATGTCCTTGTCAACTGCTGATTTTCACACGAAGCCATTGTGCTGAATATTAAAATAGAAGTTGCGAGTAAAACTGAAATCAGTGAAAAAAGAAAACTGGTAAGCTTTATAAGATAACTGTGAGCTGCAACTATTGTGAAAAATAATTGAATTACAATTAATTACCAATTAAGACAGTAAAGACTATCATAGAAATCAACACAAGCAGTATCTTCTAAAATTTAATAATAAGTTTATTAGATGAAACCATTAAAAATGAGATTCATATATGGGAACAACTTTCAATGTAGCCAATACCTATTGATGAAAATGATTTCAAAACTAAGTTTCTGAAGTCAACAATGATTCCATCGATAGAGTTCAACAATGGATTGAATAATTCTGCAAATGGACTGGGATGTTTAAACAAAAAATTATCACTCCCAGTTGGAGACAGAAAATAAATTTAAAATTGGACAATCATGAAGGCAAACATTTATTAATCACCGTTGACATGCAATCTTACTAATAATTTTGTTATTCTGTATATATTTTTGAAAACATGATAAGAATACGGAGGTTGTTATGAGGTTATAACCATTTGTCAGACCTATTCCAAGGTTTCGGTGACTCATCAGTGATTTCATCTACGAATAAAGAAATATTGTGTTTTCATTGGCGAACTTAAGAGATGCATTTTTTATCATTCCAAACAGAGTCCCAAAACTGTCAAGACAGTTGTTCCAACTGAACTGTTGTACAGTGGCTAGTACTGGAAATCATTGACAACCGCGAACGTTGTTTTTCACAGTAAGCAAATAAATTAGATTAATAGTAGCAATCAGATAGAGCTTAAAAAAACCTTAAATGAATAAATTAGTAGCTAACAAATGAATATGAAATAAACAAGTATATTCGCCTTCCACTAGGTAAAATGGAATGCAGATTATGTATAATGTTAAGAACCATTTGTTTAAAATAAAATTAGAATTCAATAATAATTATTTAATTTATATGAAATTGAATTGATGAAAGACATTTGATTTATATCACAATCAAATGATACATTAAACCTATCTTGTAATCCTAAATAACGACATTAATGAGAACAATTTTAATGATAGATAAAAGAAAATATCTGTGACAATCAGAAAAGAAATAAAAATGTGCAATTATATATAATTTTCAAGGACATACTCCAAGCAAAGACAGGAAGTAACTGCTATCGAAGACGGAGAAATACTGCGACCTATTACGAACACTGGTTGCACTAGCGATCAGAACTTTTGTTAAGAACCAACTTTTCGGCAGAGATCGGTTCCCTTCGACTTCCCCACCCTAACACCGTTCCTCGAATTTCATACATTATATTAATAGGATTTGAAGAAATCTTTCTCAGAATAGAATTTTATTTACGTATAGGTAATATATATTCAATAATATTGTCAATGATTCATAGGATGGCGATAGGTATTTCATTATCTGCCCAATTTTTGTTTTTTACAGTTAAAAGGCAAAAAAAAAGAAGAAAAAAAAGGATAACAAGTCAAAGAGAAAAGCAAAAGATTTCTCTTTCCTTTTTACATACAAAAAACAATACATTTCAAATATTCCATGGCGTTTTTCTTGTTGTTTTTTTCTTGATTTTTCCACCGGTATTGGGAAAGCCGAAGGGAGCCGATTTCAGCCGAAATATTGTTTCTTGACAAAAGTGCAGATCCTGAACGAAGATTCGAGACTGGAGAAAGGTGGGTCCGAACTGTAGATTAAACCTTGAAAGCGTGTTGTTAACCAAATTGCATTTTTTTTTTTTTAACTTTGTTCTTTAAAGATGACCCGGCAATGTTTCTCTACTGCTTTATTTGAGTATATAAATTGATAAAATAACCACAAATGAAATTTTGATATAAACCTTTGAATGTAGTTAATGCAGAATTAAAAAATCGATGTTGTATGAAGTTATAAAGTAGACTAAATTCTCTTGTTCAAAATATAATCATGACACCGGCAGAATCTCTTAAGCCCCGTCAATTCCAACTGTTTAAATCGATGGACATGTTGATATAACCTGATTTGAACATCCAAGTTGTTATTCTTGGATTTAAAACCCGTAGGTATTGGATAACTAAATCCTTGGTACAATTGCTTGTAAACAGTTAGGAGACTATAGTTTCCTCTGTCATAAACCAAGGATACATTTAAATGTTGGTTAACTTCTAAGGATGATAATATTACATATGTCGTCTCAAATCTGTGAGCCTACAACTATCCATCGGCAGATTAAGCCAATCCATTCTTTAATACTATTGAGGGAAATAGTGTTGAGTTTATAAACTTACCCTTTGTAAAGGGAGGATAAGATGGTTCAAACGGCAGTGGGGCTTAAATAAATATTTGTATTATTCAATTACATTTGTAGGTACATGTTCCGCATGTTGTCGCTTCGAGTCAAGTTGCAAAAAGGGTTAACTGTTTATTCGTTTCGTTTTTTATTATTTTACAAAAATACAAGTAATGTGGGCTTTAGTAAGGAAAATAAAATGTAATTGCGGGTAATAAGTAGATTTTGAATATCATTCCATCAAGAAAAGTTTCAACAAACATTTCGAAGTGTAGATGATATATGCTTGTGGAAATGATTACTGAATTATACACATTTCCCATAATTACAATCTCTTTTCCATTCTAAAGCTCACGATAACTTGTATTTTTTTTTAAATATTAAAAGGGAAACAAATGAAAAGTTAAAACGTGTGACTCAAAGTCGAAGCGACAACCTGCGCAATAATTACCAGTTATAGTGTCGAGAAACATTTACTTTGAAAAACGGTCTCATGGGTGAAACGTAACAAGACGTTTTCTAATTGATATTGAAGTGATACGATTTCAAATTTGTATTTACGAAGTCCTTCAACCCCTGTGTCTATCAATATGATTGCTAATTTTTGCGGAAAGGTTTTGTAGTTTGATACAAATGAGTCAATGTACGTACTCAATGTACTGAAATTAACGAGAATGATTTCTTTGGCTAGCATGAAGTGAACGACTTTGGTCAGACACGTAAAAGATAATCCTTAGTCAAATGTCATTATTATTTTAATGTGATATTAATTTTTTCACTTTTATGTTAGCGAGGAGATAGTTGACTGGAAGATCTGAGTAAGGAAGGAAATAGTTGGGGGTGCAGTCAAATTAAACATTAACTAGTCTAGCCTCAGCTTCCATTGGTCCTGACCACAAAGTGGGTCGAAACGTTTGGTACAAAATAAAATAAGTACCCACTTATTTAGTGTTTAATTTGACTGCACCCCCAACTATTTCCTTACTTACTTTTTCACTTTTATTAATTTTATAATGATTTTGTTTTCGGTTACAAGTTTTTACATCAAGAAACACTTTTATTCCAATTAAAAACTATTCTAGTTCTGTAGAATTAAAAGGAAAATATTAATGATTAAATTGTAAAACTAGTTAAGTATTAAGAGAATATTAACAACAGCTTGAAACACTGATTTGGAGAGAAGAGATCTGTAGACTGCGTTACCGTTACTAACTCATTTTCGTAAAAAGTTGTAGATAGGCGGTATTGTTTTGACAGCGACGATTTATTTACTTATTCTTTTGTTATAATACAGCTCTAAATATCAATAAATACACTTTATAAAAACTTTACGAAGCATCATCAAAACCAATGTTTAGCTCGATTTACCCCTGGAGGATTTTACGAAATAGATTTACGTGTTTCTCCAAAAGTCACTTGCATGAAGCAGAAGCATAAAATTCAGCACAAATTTGAACCATAAAATAATGTAGATATAAGCAAAAAATCTGGGATTTTAAAAATAACTTTTTTTACTACAAAAACCAAAAAAACAACCCCTGTACCACTATAACCCGTGAAGGGCCTGGGGCTCAGTACTTGGAAGAGAATATACTATTTCTTGGACAACGGTTTAGGATGGACAATCAAGCTCAACCACCAGATTTCCCCCTTATTTTAGGTACCCACAATATAAAGGCTGAGTGAGCCCCAATAGGGTCCAAGGCCCCATAGTATCCTACTCCGGCCTCTAACAGATTAAATAAAAGTCTGCCAGCGATCGGGATTTGAAGCCAGGACCTTCGGCATGGCAATTCAGCGCTCTACCAGTGAGCCACTCCACTTCCTTCTACAAAAAATACTTCTTTTTTCTCAATGGAATGAACACCAACATTTAAAAAAATACAATCTCTTATATTCGTCAACGTCTATTCTTTGAAGTCGATCGACTTATTTGGGTTTGCTTAGCAAATCTCTATTAGTAACTGTTTACAATATTACGTGTCACATTGGATCTATCAGAGCAAACATAATGGCAACTATGTGGCAATGCAAGTGTATTGACTGTATACCATAACTGTTTGTAATTGTGAAATAATTTCTAAATATAGATAAAAAATAATTGTTATTGCTTCGAGTGGGCTAAGCTAATTAACTATTTAGTAGACTGTTAATCCAACACACCAATTACACAGGCCAATAAAAACAAATTTTTTTGAAAACTTTTTTAACTTTAATAGTTGATCTTTATAGATTTTTTTGTGCTGAATCTAAATCTGGCCTTATTTTTTTTTCTATCACCCATAGTTTTCCAGCAATATGCTTTGTATTATATAGTATAAACCCCTATATGGCATACGGCGGAATTAATGAAACACTATGTTACATCATAAGCATGGTTTGTATTTACAGTGGCTACTTAAAACAGTGATATAATCTGCTAATACAGGTTTCACTTGTCAACTGGAATCGGTCTATACTTTCTTTCTGTTTTTTCTTTGAAGGTTCTTTTCTACGATGAATCGCTTGTTGAACTTCTCGGAAAAGTGACCAAGAGTAGTCCCCCATCATGTTGGTGTTCCAGCGGCCCTGGTAGCGTTTTTTCATCACTTTAACGTTCTGGTGAAAACTCTCATCTTGGTCCTCACTAACATCTCCCAAATTATCAGGGAAGTAATCACGGTGGCTGTTCAAAAAGTGAACTTTCAGGCTCATCAAACATCCTAACTTTTTAAACTTCTGTAACATGTTAGCTACAATAGAAACATACTCTTGGTCTTTTTCATTTCCCAAGAACTTTGGAACGTCTTTCTTGAATCATACTCATGCTTCTTTCTCATTTAAGGTCACAAAGACGCCTTCTTTTAGTTTATGTTCTGAAAAGCGTGGAAACTTTTGGCAGAGATACTTGAAACATGGTCCATCTTTAGAAAAAGCCTTTACAAATTGTTTCATGAGGCCTAACTTTATATGTAGAGGTGGTAGAAGCATGTTTTTTGGATTTACGAGGTTTTTGCGTATAATGTTCTCACCAGGTTTTAAAGACTTCCTCACAGGAGGTCTTTAAAACCAACTTCATCCACACCAATAGACCTAGTTTTTCAGTTATTTATTTTAAATATTAAATCTGTTCAATTCTTTAAAAATCACTTATTTTAATAAATTTAACTATAAGATGTGAAGAAATTGTGGGTGATACAGCTTTTTTAATATCATATTTGGATTCAGGACCCTAAAAACTATAGGAATAAGGTATTTTCAGCACAAAAGTTTTTTCATCGTTGGCCTGTGTTATGGCATTTCATAAATTTCGTTGCTAACATTATATTATTCTTGTTTTTTACGAATAAAGAATTGTAGGTGCTTTTGAATATTAGTGCTTATTATTTAAATTGAAAAGAACTATCCAAATAACACCTAAGTAAACAACTGAAACCTATATTAATTACTTGGCAATAAGTTTTATAATTCTGTTTCCAGTTCTGTATTGTCTTTTATATGAGTAACTGAGTATCAACGACAATATATTTTCGAGTAATTCGTATATACATTATTGTACAGTTAGGGCTGTCTCTTGCATGAGACGAACCCAGATTTTTACCTCATGTTAAAATTTAAAATTCGTTATTAAAAAACACAATGTAAAGCTAGAAATAGCCGATCTGGAAATAAAGGAAAAAATAAAAATAAATATACTATTCTTTTTAAATAAATTTTGAAGGGCCAAGGGCATTCCTTTCAAAAACTAATAGTAGTGAGGCAAATAGACTTTCTATTGCTAGATCATATATTAATTAGCCCATCAGTTTTGGGTAAATTTAGTGTTCTCTGATGAGAGTAAGTTTAATTTATTTGGATCCGATGGACGAAAGACGATATACGGAAGGAGAATCGAAGAACTGAAGAAGCAGCACGCTAAGGTTACTGTGATACATGGGGGTAGGAATATAATGGTTTTGTGATACATAACCTATGTATAATGGAGTATGAAATCTTGTACCTATTGAGTTAATTCTAAAGTCAGGAGGTAATAATAGGATTTTGCGCAGCAATCTCTTAGCAAGTGCAGCTAGATTGGCAATACAGTATCAGTTAATGTTTAATGCACATCAACAACTGGACACCCCTCCGCAGTCACCAAACTCTAATATTATTGAAAATTTATGGCACTTGTTTGAACAAAATGTTTGAAAACACCACATATTCGGAAAGCCCCACCTGAAGAATCCGTCAATACAAGAACGTGATCGATTTGTTCACGTTCCAGGGTTTTTCCTCTTTTACCTCCTATTCTTTGGATATAATCCTCATAGAGGATTCTCGGGCGTCCACGGGGTCTTCTGCCTATCGGGCGGGCTTGCATAACCTTTCTAGGAAGCCATTCTTCGTCCATGCGACAGACATGGCCGAACCACTTGAGCTGTCTTTTTTCGATGGAGGTCTTCAGTTCTGCCACATGCAGCTGATCCCTTATGTTTATATTCCGCACTCGGTCACTCCTGGTTTTACCGACCATTCTGCGAAGGTACTTCATTTCAGCTACTGTTGTCCGGCTGATGTGCTTGTCAAGCATGACCCAAATTTCACTCCCATATGTAAGTGTTGGGCGGTATATTGCTTTGTATGTGTGAAGTTTCGTCGCTTTCCCTACATTTCGGTGGCCAACAATGCTATTATAGATCTGGTAATATATCTGATTTGCTTTATTGATTCTATTGCCTATTTCTTCATCTACTTTACCAGACCTGCTAATGATGGTTCCTAAGTAGGGAAACTGGTCCACCACTTCGAGAACCTCACCATTGCATAACAAACGCACATCTTCCTGTTCATGCCTAGATACGGCAAGCTCTTTGCTTTTGGCAATATTTATTGCCATTCCCTTAAGTTGGAGCTCTTCTTTCCATTCCACAAGGGCTTGCTGCAGCTTCTCCGCCAGAAGAACGATGTCATCAGCGTAGAGAAGGCTCTGAATGACGACAGGACGCAAATTCCATCGACCGATTAGAGTTGGTGATGTTCACCTCTTGCATATTTTATGGATCTCATCCATAAAACATATAAATAGCAGGGGGGTAAGGCTATCACCCTGCCTAACTCCTTTGTCCATGTGGAATGTATCCACTACTATTAATCATAGTAATCGTAATTTGTGACTGTTTGTTTAATAAATAGATTCAAATTAATCTTGGTATATTATATTATACCAATGAAAACTCATTCAATATATATGTATGTAATACTTTAGTACAAGGTTTCTTCCAAAACGTTGAGAAATCGATTGTAATTATAATATTTAAACATTCTTTACATTTGAAATAAAAAGACAATATTAGTGATTGTACAATTTTTAAAAATATTTAAATGAGTTTTTTCCTCATTATTATTATCCTAATAATACATTGTGAATTGCAGATGAGAAACCATGGACATTTCCTACTTGGCGATGACTCCTATTCGTGTAATGATGGTACATTGTAAAACCGGATCTCTCAAGGTTTCGCATTAGGATCTCGCCATACTCACAAAAGAATCGTGCCTTACCTATAATTCTTTCAATCATATACAGCCACGAATCTAACCAATCATTTCGTTGTAAAAAAAAAATGAAGTCAAATTAAGTCTTTGGGACTATCCTTAATTGAAAGATTTACTGCGGTACAGTTTTTATACAGAATACAAAAGAATAGTGAACTTTTCTTCTTGATCAGTTACAAACCGTTTTTGAAGACTTTGGTAAACTGATTTCTAAACAAATTACAGGCTTTTTCTTTGTTGATTAATGGCCGAGATAGGAAGTAATAAATCTTCTATAAGGCCGCGATTTTAAAGCTAAATAGTGAGTGCTGTTTTCACAATATTTACAAATGAATACATATCGTCCCAAGATTAAATATACGATGGGAAATATTTATTATCATTTATACATTTCATTCCGTTATATTGATTACGTAAGTTAGATTCTTGTAATTAGAAATAAAAAATGATAAAACTATACTAACGTATGTATATTCACAATTTGCACAGCAACAATAAGAATTTAACATAGATATAAAATGTCATATCTATAGAACGCAGATAAGTGGCTGCAAGCCGTGTCTGATTGGGATGAAGCGCTCCGTAGAAAATGTATGCAGATCAACGTCAATAAAAGCCAGGTCCTACAAGCAGGATAAGTACTGGAAGAAATCCATGTATACTGCAATGGATTAGAGATGAAAAGAGTCAAGGACCTCAATTACCTGGAAATAGTTTTGAATAGAACTGGGAAAGTGGAAATACTACCAGATCGGTTATACTGTTTCTTGGGAAACGAGTGGTTAATAGATAAGTGAAGCTCCACATCTTCACATGGTGCTGACAACTGGATCCTAACGTGCAGACTGGAGAGTAGATTCACTTCTGCAGGGATGAAATTTCTTCGTAAGGATTGCTGGAAAAACAAGAATATATCATATCCTCAATGGAACGATCAGGGAGAAACTTAAAGTCATCTTGATGAAGGAATTCCTCAATTCACACCAATGTAGTCAGAATGGAAGAGAATAAAGTCCCGTTGAAAACGATGGACTACACCCCTGAGGGTAGTTGTCCCGAAGGACATGTTGAACGCCTAGCCACGAAAAAAAGGCAATAACATCAGGGAAGTTCGAAACGTGGCTAGAACCAGTGAACAAGTCCGATATGCTGACAGACACAAAAGAAGAAGAATTCTTAGAGCTACTACCTATATAAGCTATATATATATATATATATATATATATATATATATATATATATATCCAATGGTTGGAAAGAAGAAGTATCCTAATTTTTAGAGTATCGGACTTCAAAGAAGCTGACAACTCGAAAAATGTCATTTCTAATAGTCATGTTATTCTTTATTATTAATCAAGGAGGTCTAAACGAAAGTAAGTTGAAAAATTAGTTATTAGGCTTTTGTACTGTTTATACAATGTTTTTAGAGTTTTAGAAATAAAAAAGCTATTGCAACATTTCGGTCAATAATGCTTTGCCTTCCTTATATTATGAATCTTAAAAAATGCTAATGTTTTGGAAATTGTGAAGATATTTTACGTACGCACAGTTACACGCACGCGAAGCTGCAAGCTGCGCACTAATTATGAGACGAACTAATTAGAAAAAGGATTTTACCTGATGAGCCCTATTAGCTCCATAAATCCACATACGAAATTATAAAGTCCAATGGTGAAAATGTACAAATAAATGAGGATGATATGGTTTGTGGTATACATGTGATCAAGTAATGAATTTATCAATTGACCATCTTATCTAAAACTTAAGGCGTTATTATATATTTTTATAATATTTCTTTTCACTACACAGAGAAAAAAGTTAAGCGAATGCATAATAATCGTTTCCTACATAATACTACAAATTGTAAAATAATAATAACTAGTTTATAAATATTTTTGTTTTGAGGAGAAAAGATTTGCCCTGGCCGGGATTCGAACCCGGGTCGTCTGCTTCTCCGTAGCAGTGCCCTAAGCCACTGAGCTACCAGGAGTCGTATCCAACTCAGACGAATCCGTTCTCTTCACCGATCCTATATCCCTATAAATGAGTATTTATAAATAAATTAAAATTAAGTCTCACAAAAAGATATATTTTTGTGCTAGTGCGTAGGCTTTGGTATATTAATATACTAGCGATCTGCCCTGACTTCGCACGGGTAGTAGAGCATATTATGCTAACTTGTTTTGACTGTCGTAGAATCGCATCAGTTTGATGCGTCGAATATTTGGATTAGCTTTAAAATGTCTACACTACAATTTTTTGAGATAACTCCTAAGATATTCAATTAAATTATATGATGTAAAATATTATAATAATGTGCATGAAATGCTTAAGGTAGCTAAAGTATTTAAGTTCATAAGGATTAATACTGCATCCGTCTAAATATCTTTCTAATTACTGCATTGTTCATAACCAGTTGTTTAGAAGATACAATGGGTATAGTAAGATATCCTTAAAAGATAGATATATGCTGTAGCGGTCTTTTTTGTGAACTATAAAAGAGGAGTATACCATTGTTTTATTATAACTCAAAGAGATTAGGCAGAGTTTTCAATGACACCTCCCAGGCGGCTATACTTTTTCCAACACTTTCAACAACTATTGTTATATTCCAACGAATTTACACAAAACCTTGACAATTCATATACCTAAACCTTCCTCATGAATCACTCTATCTATTGGGGAAAAACGCATGAAAATCCGTGCAGTAGTTTTTGAGTTTATCGCGAACAGACAGACAGACACGGTGGAGGACTTTGTTTTATATTATGTATAGATATGTGTGTATGTAGGAGGTGGGGTCGCGTGCATTCGTTTAGAAGTATTGCATTAGGTTTGAAGTAGACAAAGGGTGCCATAATCGGCGTTTTGCTCTTCGGAATATTTATGAACACGATGAGCTCTGGAGTTAGGATCCTTAATGGTTGTGAGGTATGCATCCTCTAAAGTGTGTTTCCTTAATATCCTTTAGGGTATTATAAACACATACGTGAGCATGTAAAATATAATATTATGTGGCGAATGAGCATGCAAAATATTCATAAGCGGTTTCTCTTCTGATTTTTTTTCATTATGTTCAAAATAACACATGACGTATGGTTGCTGATTGTGGTCCATGTTGAGTTTTTCAAAAATAACAAAATTATTAAAATAACTAGATAAATTTAAAATTTTGCAAACTGGTCGAGTTTGGTTTCGTTTTCTAAGGAAATTGTATCATATGATTGAAAGGTGCCGTCGCCAAAGCGAATGTATCTCTTGTCCAAATGCTTTTCTCTTAAAAAAAAAAGGTATTTTGGAAAAATTTCTAGTTTTGCAAACTGGTCGTATACGTTGAGTGTTCATTTTCCACGTGATTTTGGCAGTATAATTGAATGGTAAACTCTGTATCAGATGTAGATATTAGGTTTTTAGGATACCGCTTTACAGATAAGTAATCAAAGAAGACACGTTTAGGAAAATCTTCCTCTTGAATTCTGGATCGTGTCACGGATGATTACTATTAGAGTTTCGTTACGAATTAGAATTTAAGGTATTTGAAATAACATACTTAGCTTGTCGACTTACTCAAATTAACGGCGAAGAAGAAATCTAAATTTGCCTTAGAACGACAATCCTGTCAGAGACTAGCTTCGGAGAAATTTTCTTTTTCCAAACATGTAAGATCGATCCTTGTCAACTTTAATAATTAAAAGTAACTTACCGATGCAGGGAAATGTGGAAAGAATGAAAGTTGGTTAGTAAACTACAGTCAACTTATGATCCAGCTATAATCCTATTTGCAGAAGCGTTAAGCTGTTATTTTTTTCTACAAATGGGTTAATGACTAGTAAGTTTTTTGAATACTTTTTGTATTTTGAAAAATTCAACTCCGACCCAGGTCGCTATCTTAAATATTAGGATCATAACAAACGAATTTCAGAGAACCACGATTTTGGATACTCGTTCGCAATATCTCCTTCTCTCCCCCGTCTATATGCACAAAGGAGTGTAAAATAGCATCCTTAATCCTCTATAAATCTATTTTAGGATGAAATATTGACGATTTGCAAGCTGGACAACCCTTAATCCTTGTTAGTAGGATCAAAACGGCTGGAATGATATTCTTTCGTTCATCATATATTTATGAGGATACTCGAAGAGATCCATCTGCTATAATGAGATAATCAGAAATCACAACAATTCAGTAAGATTTGCGGGGGAAGCCAAATTACAGAGCCCACTGTAACGGCTCCCACGAGTCAGAGGATCCCGAGACGGTAGGTTTTATGATTGTCCTACCTATAATTATCATTTAAAATTATTATTTAAATAAAGTAATTAATAATTGTATTAACTTTATTAATCGACCTTACCGTTAAACATGTAAGTAAGGAAGAAAATAGTTGGGGATGCAGTCAAATTAAAACACTAAATAAGTGGGTACTTATTTTATTTTGTGCCGACGTTTCGACCCACTCTGTGGGTCATCTTCAGGGCTAATGGAAGCTGAGGGTAGACTAGGAAATATTAAAATATCTATGTTATACATGTAACATAGAATTTGCATTACTTCTTTTGGTATATGGTAATTTTAGTTTATTGCGGGTTCTCTTATTTCCAAAGAGAGGCAGGTAAACGGCATTTAGTAGAAATGATTGACTTCCATCTGCCAAAATCATCATGTTTTTGACGTCAGTTAACAAAGGATGCTTAACTCTATTAGAATCCAGTAAGTGTCCTGACTCATGAGATTATCTTGGTCTTAACTATTGCGAAGAGCAAAACGCCGAATATGACATCCTTTGTCTACTTCAGTATTAATAAAATACTTCTAAATAAATGCACACGACTTCACACATATAAATGATCATAACAAAAAACAGATCATTTTGCAAGACTTGCTTTCTATTTTATTGAAAATCGTGAAAATAAAATTTTCACTGTATATTTATAGGCAAGTCAGAGTATAAACTAATTAAACAAAATATTTTCTGAACACGCTATCAATTTTCCAGTCTAAATTTGAATTCCATTGAAAATTCTTGAGGATTACATTAATGTAAGTATTCGAAATATTTCTTGATTAGAACACGCTGCGTTGAAAATTTGAAATAGAAATTTTTTATCAAATCCAATTTTTTTTTATACTCTTTTCCTATTTTATATATCTACAGTGAATAAGCGGATAAGTCGAATTTTCTTCAAATTGATTTTCATGTACTTAAGGGGGGGTCAATCGTATTATTTTCGTTGTAACTAAGGGGCTAAGTCAAGCGAAAAACTAAGAGAATAAAAAGATTCCGCTTCTCTGAAAAAAAATCCTATATAATTACTTATTTACAGGGACTGCTGATATACAATGCAAGTGAAACTATTGTCTACAATATCATGTTATATAAAGAAATGATACTTAAGTTTAAACCAATTCGATTAATATTTATTTTACCCGGGTTCGAATCCCGGCCAGGACAAATCCTTTCCTCTTAAAAATAAAAGTATTTAAATAATCACCATCAAATAAAAATAAATAAAAATAGTTTTGAAAGTACAGGCTAGAATTTCGCGAGGTTACAAATAATTTTTTTTTCCCAAAGATAAATAATACATTGAATTTTTAATATACGTATGGCGGCTTCGGAAAAATTCTAATTCATCGAGGCACGCCATATAGAACGATTAGGCCATATAATTAGAATACATGGTAGAAGAATACCGAGCAATATCCTGCAGGTTCTATGGCAAAAAAAGAGTTGACCGTCCACGCAGGCGGTGAATGCATGATGTTGATAGAAAGCCCGAAACAAGGAAGACTGGAACAATATTGAGGAAGCCAGGCCCACCCTGGGCTCTATCCCTATTTTAGTGAAAAGAAAGAATAATAACAAATGCATAATCAAATCATAAGTTTTAGTTAAGTTATTATTGTTAATTGATTATACTTAGATCATTTGTTAACATACAAACCGCAAAACAATTATATTAACTTGTGTTGCTACTACGGGTGTGCACTAATATCGTAAATAAAAAGTTGACATTCGGTTATATCTTGCACGTAGCCAACGAGTACCAATCCCCAAGCTGAGTATTGAATTTATATCAATAGTTGTAACAATCAACCCCTCATTTATTTCTGCTATATTTCCTCTTCAATGTATTGCTTTCTATTTATACCCACATATATCTCTACATAGATTCCGAATACTTAAATTTCTCGTTTTCAAAATGATTCCCTGATCAAAATGATATCTCACCACAGTTTATTTAACAAATTTATATCGAGGTTTCTTTCTTGACCGGTTTCAATCCACGTCAAACTTTATGTAGTTTTAACGTTTTTGTGTCTTCGTTCAGCAGGGTCACATTATTTTCGAAGACAATCACAAATATTTAGCTATCCAGATGCATCCCTCTTTCTAGTGGTCTTACTCTTAAATGAAATACTGTACTGCTAAATTCTCAATGCTTGGTCATCAAACGGCGTTTGCTATTATAGTCTTCTCATAAGATATGATTGATACTTCCACTTTGATCAATTTATAACCTTGATCTTTAGTATTTTTGTCACTGAGACTCCCGCTGATGACCCAGGTCAACGTACTAACCCGGAACTAAAACACTTCTCTTTGCATCAGTTTCAATTTAATCCTCCATGAGGTGTTGAGGAATCTAAATTTAAGTGACTGTAAGTTTTTTTTTTTAGCACTTCAGTTCTGATAATGTTTTATCTGGAATCCATGAGGTATCTACCTTTTTAGGGATATCAAATCCTATGATGCAAGAGCAGAGAAAACTTACTCCAAGCTGGCTGATTTTAAGGTTATACCAATCTTACTAAATTAAGTTAAACCAAGTATGCCCAAAGGCAACTGAAGCTTTGAACTTTCCAATTAGTGGTAATATTTCAAAACTTCGCATTCGCTTTTCGAAAATAAGTTGGTTCAATAAAAGAATAGTCTTAGTTCAGTGGAAGGCCCCCATAAATAAAGTTCCCTCTCTTGAGAGTAAAAAACATCCCAAGTCAGCTTAAAATTTAACAGTGGTCTTATTGATTAAAATTCTTTCGATGAGAATCATGGTGTTGATTCTGTAAAAAAGTTTTTACTGTTCACTTCTGGGTTTATATCTGATGTTTGGCAGGCTAGAGCTGCTATCCTTGACTCTTAATCGTCCGGAGTGTATTCTCTGAGTGCTTTGTTAAGTGCCTTGAACTTAAAGTATGTGTTCTGGGCAGGAAAAAAATAGTAGATATAAGGTTTTCCTTCTCCAAATTTTTTAATGTGAAAAAGAAATAACGATATTCATAATGAAGGATATAATTAGTCTGGCGGTGCAGTCATAAATAACACTAAATAAGGTTAACTTATTTATTATAAGTGCCGACGTTTATAAGTTAACGATATTCATAATTTTTTCATTTGAAGAGACATATTTTTATAAGCTCTTGCTACACGATACATTCTTCCTCAGAACTTTCTCTTCAATGCAAGTAGTTGCGAATAGAAAATTCTGTATTTGAAAAAAACAAACAAACCGTTTTCCCTTATAATGTTTGGTAAAAGGTCCTTAAACATATACCACACAGATTCACCCATTCACGATAGTGCCTGATCTAGAAAGCCAGACAATTTGAGTGCAATTCGTTATTTGGTGGTTAATAAAAAGAATATGGATGTACAATCCTATGTGGGTCTTAGACCCATCAAGGAGCCTTCGTCAGGCATCCTATGAGCTGCCCTCCAGTTACGGACGTTTAAGATGCTTCTGGCGTCCTGTGCCATTCAATCTGCCCATCGGAGCCTTGTTCTTCCTCCTCTGGCACGGTCCGACTTTCCCTCCAGTAGCTTCTTCGCGGGATCCTCCTCACTCATTCTGGGCACATGGGCATCCCACCTTAATCTATTAAATTTTATCTTAGTAAGGACACCGGCCTCCCCAAACATCTCTTAAACTTTTCGGGAGGTACACCTCCATTGAACAATAATATTAATAGATCCGAAGAAATCTATGGATCAGCATTTTTTCAAAAACTCTAAGCTTCGGAGGCGTAGCTCAGGACTGGCCTAAGTAGAGCCTTTTATAAAGCATTATATTTGTTTGCCTTGATAAAAGTGACCCCCTTAAACGCCTCCTAAAATCCCCTTGTTTAAGTTCTGGGATATATCGTTTGAAGAGGTTACGATACTTCCCGCATAAATTAAGCCGTCAACCTCGTGAAACTTGTGAGGACGTATTTCTACAAACTCCTGTGCTCCAATGCTTGCGGATTCGCCTGTCCTCATATATATTTTTTTTCTTTATTGCTACATAAACCCATCTCTTCTTTATCCTTCATTATTAATAAGAATGCTTACTTGGTTGTTAACTTTGAAATTTCATATCCTGGACATCCGTACTTCTGGGCGGTGGCGCGTAGAAATATTCCCGTTCTTTACAAAGGACTTATAATTTCCTTCAACCCCCCATTACCCTAAAGATCACAACAAAATTTGAGGGGCTTACTCCATTATCTACCAAAAATTTATGAACAGAATGACTTGATTACTGTAAATTTCTGTTTTAAAGTTGATTGTTATTGTCTATCCATATCCGCTTTTATTTTACATTATTAAAATTTGATTTCACTCTCATTTTTATTTTGTTGGTCATTAAATTATATAAAAGTGTGTTCTTCTAGTTATTGAAAACCACAATGTTTATTACTGGTGTCAAAAATTGAAAGAGTTTTTGGTTTTTACACAAATTATTACAGAGCAGCGTATTTCTTTTTCAGTCTTCTTCTTCATTATCCCTCATCGAAAGCGGATGAGTGTAAAAGAGCACAGTGGAATAGATATCTGATGATTCTGAGATCGAAAACTGTCGTGGTTAAGGAATTATTTATTGTGATACCAGCTCTGCAGGCCTCTATGAAGCGGGTGCCCATAGAAAGAGAAAAACCTGACGGTTGAGCGTGACCTCATCCTGCAGAACCATTGGGTTTGGGCGCAGAACGTAACGAGTACTTGGTTAATTTTTTACTATAAATTATAAAATATAAAATTAAATTTTTATTATTTTTTAAAAATAATTTCCTGATACCCTCCCTCAAAAGAGTTTTATGAATTAATTTTACTGTATTGACTCAATGCTATGGTATTGAGTGAAAAAATGCAATGAAATTCTAATCTGCTCAAATTCTCATTATATCATCAGTTGCATTTCCGATTGGTGAATTATTTCCAAACGGCAATTATGTTATATCATATTCCATTATTCATGTAAATTTCATTTAAAAATTCTGTTTATTTATTTAATATGGTATATTTATAACTGGGTCGTATGAAACTTGTGTTACAACCAGATGCTGGAAAGAGTGAATAACGAAGTGATGCGAAAAACAGTAAAGATAGATAGGATCAACCGTAACAACTGCATTGGTGACCAGGCGACTCATGATGGGAACTTATCGACCCATGCTCAAACACTTTAATGAGAACAGGGAATTACCACCATCCTTTTAAAAAGAAAATGTTTCTGAGTCGTGGAGACCGGAGAATAATCTTGACTAAATATCGTTAGGGGTTACTCCATACCCGCCTAGCAGCGGGCCAGCTCCTTAGTTCCAATTGAATAATTCGTTCAACCGTTCAAATCACTCGAACTTCTATTGTCTATTTGTTATAATGTATACTTTTCTGCCTTTCTCAAAACGCGCTTTTGGCGTTCTTCAGACCAAATCAATTTTAAGTTTTTACAATACATTTTTTAAAACAGTTTGGAACTAAATATTTTTCGTTTAGTTTTTATTGTAGTTTCCATACTTCACATATTTGCTTTTTAGGGACTTATTTGTTTTTTTTATGGTATGCTTATTGGTCATTTCATGCACAATAGTTTGATCTATACTTTTAACCTTATCTCAATAAAAATTTTTTTTTTCTAGATCGGGGAATCTTGACTAGCTACGAGTAGGATTTTGTAGTATTTTTATTACAATTAGGATAATAAAATTTTATTACATGTTGGAAACTTGTTTTCAAACAATAGTGGGGTATTTATTTATATTAATGCTGTAATAATATTATTTATTGCTTAATTTAATGTTTAAAAGATATTCTAAATATGGATGATCAATAAATTTCAAAGATCCAAGGTCGGTTTTATATTTTTTAAATAAGCTTGATGTCAATGTTATGAAAAACAAATTTCATTCTACTGTATGGCCAATTTAAATTATTTTATGATAGAGAGGAAATCGTTGACTGGAAGATCTAATTATGATGGAAAAAGTTGGGGTGCAGTCAATGAAAATTATTAGTTTATATTATTTTATTAGTAATTGTTTTTATTATTTTTTAAATATTTTTTATTTGAAAAGAAAAGATATTTCTTTATATCTTGATATCTTTTCTTTTCAAAAAACCAGGACGGATAAGGGTTTCAGTGTGTATAATGATGTCATCTGAAAAGATGTCTTAACCCGAAGAAGCTTCTGTTCTAAAGAATTTTACTCCTCCTTATCTCTAGTGCTACGTCGTTATTCATTAACCAGTGAACAGAGATCTTTCAAACCTGTTAGTTCCTATGGTGATCATTGCCCTCTGGTTGACCCTCTGACCTGAGATCATGACTTTGGTCTTTCGTTCATTAATTTTCAGGACCAGTCTCGCTGCTGGAGCCTATAGGACCATGAATGTATTCTTGACCGTCTGATTGATTCTTCTGACATCTGCATAAGGCCGGGATCGGCATAAACCTGTTGAATGTAATGCCAGTTGTCTGTACTCTCTTATCGCCTATTCCAGCGTAAGGTTAAAGGGCAGGCTTGCCAAGGCGTCACTCTGTCTCACCGAGGAACAAACGACTCTGAATCTTCTCCACACTTGTCATTGCCTAAGACGGATGATTTTTCTTGGAATGTTAAGTTCTTCCATAACCGGTGTAATAATTTCTCTCCTTGGAAGCCGCACTGATAAGGGCCGAGCTGTATCAGACAATAATTTGTAGGCACACACGAATTATTGTAAGTATTAGGGAAATACTTATATAGCTATCACACTCCAATTGCCTTCCTTTCTTGAGTGTAGGACATTGACAGTTGAGTTACTTCTTACTTCCTCTAACCATGTATGATGAGATTATGCATAGCTTCTTGAGCCTCCCTACCCAATTTGAAGTGTTCCGAGGACACACTATCATAGCCAGGTGCCTTATTAATTTTAAGATTCGATATTACATCGGTTCTTCCTTCGTCATTAGGATGCTCAATCTCATCGTCTGCAGACCGTGGTGTGAAAAAGTTGCCTGTGTGTGACACCATGAATCCATTGACCACCAATAAGCAGATTAATAACAAGTTCCCTCCATCTTGCAAGTATGCATCCCTCCGTCTTTTCATTTGAGAGCGTTCCAGAATTATTATTGAAGACACTCGACTAGGAGTCAAAGTGCTTTATATCCTCACAATTTCTGACTATCCCCTACATTTTTTAATCTCTCGGGTTTTTCAGCTTTTCATTTTCTCATTGCCTCTTTCATTTGCGATTAAGGGGTTTTTCATCTCGACGTTACTTCCGGTACTACTCTGTAGCTCTACATGTACGCTTCTGCAGCATGGCATCTTTATTTTTTTTCTTTGGTAGCACGCACACATTTTTTTTCATGCCAAGAAGGTCGAGTTTGTTTAGGTTCCAGTTTCAATGTCCCTCGGGTACTTGTTGAATTGATATGTTATAATGATTTCACCTTCTGGTATTTCTTGGCTATACATTTTGGGTCCCAGGTCAGCCAAGTATGAAGTACGAATAACTTCATCTTTTAGCTTCGGGATGATGTGAACAGTATATATCTTATTTTATTGTTTTTTGTCCTTGAATTTCCTTACTAACTAGATCCTGTCTAAAAGGATCTATCTTTTTAGCAACTGTATATCTCTGGATTGGAGAGAGATTTATTCTTGTGCCTCTATTGATTCGATACTTACTTCCAATCTCAAATATATCCTTGACGCCCATGCCCCAGTGAAAACCTCAACCTTCCGTCACCAGCCTGGTGGATGTGCCAAAAAATTAAACATCTTCAAAGGAAGCGTGATGAGGCCCGAAGACGCTTTAAACGAATAAGGTTAACTGATGACTATCAACCGTTTAGGGATCTCCGCAATTTGGCAATCCCACTCCAACTCCACAGGCTTCGATGGAATTCCTGTCAAACTGCTAAAATCCTGCCTTATCGATATTATACCTGCGCTACTCTTTATATACAATATTTCACGGCAAAACGGAGTATTCCCGACCTCCTGGAAAAAAAACCATTGTCCACCCTATCAATAAATCTCCTAACCCTATCTCACTCAAAGACTACCGCCCAATCTCAATCCTCTCCAATCTTTCCAAGCCTCTAGAAAGAATAGTCGAGTCACAAATTTCCTCGAACAGTCCAACCTCCTTGACCCACTTCAATCAGGTTTCCGTCCCGGTTTCTCCACACAACCGGCACTTACCAAAATCACCAATGACATACATACCGCAATGGAAGAAAAAAAAACTAACAGTGCTTAGCCTTCTTGATTTTTCTAAAGGTTTTAATGCCTTGGACCATTCCATCCTTTTCAGCAAACTCAAATCACTGTCCTTTTCTAACAGTTCTATCCAATGGTTCCAAACCTTTCTCTCTGATAGATCTCAAGCAATTTCCATACCTGATCATCCCCTTTCCTCTTTCCTCACTCTTTCCTAAGGCGTGGCACAGGGCTCAAGTATCTCTCCTCTTCTGTTCAACTGCTATATCTATCATCTTCCTTTATCTGTTCACCACTGTTCCCACCATCTATATGCTGACGACTTTCAAATATATCTGTCCTTTCCTCAATCCGAGCTATTTATTGCGTTCGCTACTATTCAGGAAGACCTAGATAGGACCTGTGCCTGGGCAAAGCTGAACAAACTGGAATTGAACGCAATGAAAACACAGGCCATGGTTTTAGGCGATCCTAGGCATCACCATCGACCAAAACCTTTCTTGGAAATCCCACAACGCCCAGATATCCCGACTGTCAATCAGTCCCCTGAAGTTGTTCCAACCTTCTCGTCATCTCCATACACAATCCACAATCGTCATCTCATATCTTCTCTCACCTTCCTCCACTTTGACTATTGTAGCGTGGTATACGGAGGCCTCTCTAAAATGGTTGAAGATAGACTAAAGAGAATAATGAACTGCTCTCTAAGATTTGTACTTGGTACTCCGAAGGGATCGCGCGTCTCCCACGTCTATGATGAGTTAAAGTGGCTCTTCCCTCCCTTCCGAAGACAAGATTTCCTCTGTTAATTCTTATACCAATCCATTCACTCTCAACACCCTTCATATATCTACAGTCTCTTCCAATTCAAATCCTCAGTTCAACACCATAAAACAAGAGATCCCGCCTTTCTGATCTCTATATACGTTCACTCAGAACTAAAGCATTCGAACGTTCCTTCCTCGACCGCTCCGCCATAGTGTGGAACTCAATTCCTCCTAATAACCGTAATACTCCTTCTCTATCATTATTCAAATCCTTGCTGTATCAACACCTCTTAGCTTCCCTAAAGAATAGTCTCTAAGCAGGTTAGTCATTTGCTTAGAATGTAATGTATAGAATAACTCATTGTGTTATTTAGTTCTTTTAATTTTGCTCTTTGAAAAGCTATACATCATGTAAAGTAATTATTGCAAGCTAGCTCATGCATTTAACAAAAGCTATGGATACATCTATTCTCTTTAATTGCTTAATATCTTATCATGACCTGAACTGTTTATTTACTTACTATTATTTTTGTTTAAATATTTCTTTTTTAATTGTTTTCTGTCACTTTTTACACGCTTTATGATCTGTTAGCCTTCTGCCCAGATATATATATTATGTTTTTTTTCCAGTTCATATCTGTAATTCTAAAGGGACTTAGTCCCAGAATAAAGTTACTTTTCTATTCTATTCTATTCTATTCTAGTTGACGTGCACTGACTAGATAGTTGTTCCCGTCCATGTTAGCTCCCCTATAGGATCTAAGGTCCAGTATATTACGAGTATATTTGGTACAGGAGCTGATAAGAATGTGTGATCTGATTTACCGTTATTCCATCTGGATAATTCCTTGTGTCATTGTGAATGAGTGATGATAATCCTTCCATTGATGAGGTTATATGTGGTGGTCAAGTTTATGAGCCTATGTCCATTGTCAGCAGGCTATACTATACTGACCTATGGCTGAAGAATAAATCCTTTGTTTACCTATATTTGCAATCATATCACCACCAACAACTTTAATGTCATGTATCATAACATCTTAATGGATGTTTCAAGGTCGTCAAATAATTCTTCATTAGCAGCTTCATCAGCCATCGCTATCAGCGTACAGAAACTCTGCAGGCTCTAACTCTTGATTGCCCCTTAATGCTTAATACTCCTATTATGAGGCTGGCTGCTTTAATGCCAATCATCAACTCTTTGAATTTTATAATAACAACGAATCATTTTCCAAAAATATGTTATTTTTCATGTCAGCTGTAGTAGAAAGTATGGGTTTTCATTTCGAGAGAGCCTTGTCCAATCCACAGTACTTCTTGTATTACATCACGTCAATATCAACTTTATACTGGTCTAACTGGTCTTTGAATGCTTGAAGTAATGCTGCTATAAAAAATCTTAAAATATTCCAAATTCCGATTGTAAATTCCATAAGGCGGTCTTTTTGGTTACCTTTTGTAGATATCCCGCCATTCTTCGAGGTTCCATAATAAGTGTTGGGTACGTGGGATATTGGCCCTCTGTACCAGTTGAGGGCTTCACCCACCACCACCACAGCAGGCTAGAGAGGGTATCCCTAAGGTATATACTGTAGTTGAACTACCTGTAATTATGGGATATATGTGATTTGCTCTTTATAGAGTTATTGCTCCACCAACTTGGAGGGCCATTCGGTGAATGCGTTCTGATGACTAGGCGATGGTGTCACTAATTCCGAAGCCTGTTATGTGCTTCACTAATTTTTTTTTTAATTCTAACTGATCATCTCACATAATGCTCCAACAATTCTAAGTTTAGATTATTAGGATAAATATTGGGAAATCCCACTTGCTTAACACGAAGTAGATTCGATAATTTGTCTTCTTTTTGTTTTAATATACCAGACTATTCCTTTCTAGAATCTAATTTAAGAATACACATTGGGGATATTTTCATTTTTTTTTACAGGTTCAGTCATTCGGTTATTAATCTTCATCATGTTTTCTCGTTATTTCCTCGTTTTGTTACTAATATCCGAATTTCAATGAAAAAAAAGTTTTATTATGACAACTTATAAAGTACGTTATACTGTAATGTACTGATGGCATATCAATATTTTTGATTTTTATATTACACATAATGTTTTTAAAATGCGTCTTGTTATATTTTTATATAACGTTTTAATATTTTTACGAAAATATATAGTGTTAAATATGATAGTGTAAATAAATAGAATCTTTCTGTTGTATTTTAATAAATTGCTTTTAAAAATGCAAAATTGAAATATTAATCTGGGTATAATACCCTTTCATGAATTTTTAAAGCATTTTTTATATATATTACACCAGTGTGTATATCAGTATTGCTATTCAAAGTTTCCAATTCGTGATACAAATTTTATCAACATGAATTCAAACAGTACTTCAATCCAATGATTGATAATCAATATTACTGAAAAGAAACTGGGTGCTTCTGGAAGAACAGCTAAAATATTGGATAATAAATTGTATAAGGAATACAGACATCCAGTAACATGTGCATTGATCGATGGTAGTCTAGGACTCAACGTAGTCTCATCAAACACCAGATCTCCTGTGTGGCATAAACTACTCTAAACAAAGAATCTTTGGTAATTGTCCAATATAGGGGCTCCACTATGCTGGTAACACTGGTTAGTCTAGGGACTGTCAAACTCTCTCAAAAGCTCGGCCGAGATCGGCTCCCTTCGGATTCCCGAACCCTTATAAAAATTATTTTATATCCCTCAAATAACTAATAATAACACAATAATATAATAGTAATTACAATAAAATGATCGTTTTATTAATAATAATAATAAGAAATATATTAATCTGGGTATAATACCCTTTCATGAATTTTTAAAGCATTTTTTATATATATTACACCAGTGTGTATATCAGTATTTAATAAAAACACAATGTAATAGTAATCAAAATAAAACGAACGAACGATAAAACTTTTTTTTTTAAATTATTTTATTGAATTGTACAACTGTAATATATACATTTAGTACAAGGGCTATATGAATAAATAAATACATGAAAGGATATGTAGAGGCACTACCCATTGGCAGCACTCTAATTACATTTCTATTATAGAAGGTCCCGAGGCCATCTTCTCTTCAGAGGATTGTCCGGGATGGAATTGGATGCAAGGATGGAAACTAGTAGGTTTGGATGGGCCTGGAGTGTATTATGGAATGATAGGTATCTGGAATGCGCTAAATCGGTAACATATGGAACGTTAAGGTCATTATGGATGGTTTTATTTGTGACAAAATAAGGAGCGTTTAGGATTTTGCGAAGGATTTTAGATTGCAAGGATTGAATACGAGAGGAATTTGATGGTTTGGTGAATCCCCATACGATAAAACATAAATTACAATAACAAAATAAACAATTAATAAAAAATGATTATTAACAGCATATACAATTAATAACTAAATAAAGTATATGATCATTAACATAATGAAATATGGAATTAATAACATAATAATACAGCAGTATATTAAAAAAAGAAACATAGTCATATTGGACACAATAATACAATTAATTTTTAAAAAAAGGCAATAGTCATTTTTAATAACAGGAACATGGTGATAACTAACTGAATAATGCAAAAGTAATTTACATATCTACAGCCCCGTCGAATGATATTATATTTAATATTCCATTAAATATGTCCTTTTTTTTATTCCTTTCTCGGAACATTAACTCGATCAAATACGATTCCATATATTCTCTCTTCGTTCCTCTTTCCTCTTTGCTCCTCCACTTTTCACTGCCCCATATTCTCTCTGTACTTTGAGTATGAACACCGTTTTCAGGGTTTATAAAATTGTAGGAGTGAATAACCGTATAGTGATCGAAGCCAAGTTTCTTTAACTCCTCCGTCTTGAACGATGCGCAATTCAATGCACCTTGAACTATGAAATAGGATAGAGAAGGACTAAATAAAAGGTGACGCCGGCACCTTTGTTGTCAGTAGCTGATGGAATATTTGTTATTAAGCCGACCCTTGGGTACCCTAAGAAAAATGAGATAGTCAGTGTTACCAGTAGTGTTCGGACAGGTACCAAAGGACTGAGTTTACCGGGTTTTTTTATTCCTAGTTCTTTAATATGATGCAAATGTGGGATCTTCCTAAAACTGAGATCGAAGGAGTTGAATTTTTTCAAGTAAAATGGATATTGCCTCGAAAGAAGCATTGTCTGAAGGGCCACAATATGAAATTGTGTCGAAATAAAATGATTTGGAGGTGCCAGCTTAGAATTTGTAGAACTAAGTGTGGTTCGAGAAATGGAACCTGGTTTGAATCAACAAAAGTGCCGTTTCTTATTGTCATTCGCTTTATTTATTTCTAGAGTAAAGAAATGACGTCGGTTAAATTTTACCGTGAAGAACTTAAAATATCAAAAGAAACATTCATAAAATTGAAAATGTGTTTAAGGGAACTGTGCGCAGTCGCTTTTAAAGATAACGGAGATGGGAAAATAGGAGGGAGAAATATGGTTGTTGAGGTTGATGAAAGTTTATATACAACAAGAAAAAACAATGCTGGTCGTGTATTACTGCCACTGTGGGTTCCCGGAGGTATTTGCCGCGAAACACGAGAATGTTTTTTAGTGGAAGTGCCGGACAGATCGTTTCACACCTTGAGTACTAAAATTGTGGAGTATGTGAGGGAAGGCTCTAAAATTTATACTGATTGCTGGAAATCGTACAAGAAGGAGGAGTTAAAGAAACTTGGTTCCGATCACTATACGGTTAACCACTCCTACAATTAAATAAACCCTGAAAACGGTGTTCGTACTCAAACTACAGAGAGAATGTGGGGCAGTGTAAAGTGAAGGAATAAAGAGAGAATATTTGGAATCGTATTTGATCTCGTTTATGTTCCGAGAAATGAATAAAAAAAAGGACATATTTAATGAAATATTAAATATTATATCATTCAACTGGCCTGTAGATATGTAAATTACTATTGCATTATTCGGTTAATCATCACCATGGTCCTGTTTTTTAAAAATGACTATTGCCTTTTTTAAAAATTAATTGTATTATTGTGTCCAATATGACAATGTTTCATTTTTTAATATACTACTGTATTATTATGTTATTAATTCTATATTTTGTTATCAATTCCATATTTCATTATGTTTATGATTCTATATTCTATTTTGTTATTAATTGTATATGTTGTTATTAATCATTTTTATTGATTGTTTATTTTGTTATTGTAATTTATGTTGTATCGTTGATAAAAATGTTTTATTGTTCCTTCGTTTTATTTTGATTACTATTAAATTGTGTTTTTATTAAATATTTCTTATTATTATTATTAATAAAACGATCCTCTTATTATTATTACAATTATATTATTGTGTTATTATTAGTTATTTGAGGGATATAAAATATTTTTATAAGGTTCGGGAATCCGAAGGGAGCCGATCTCGGCCGAGCTTTGATTCTTGTTTGACAGTCCCGAGACTAACCAGTCTTACCAGCATAGTGTAGCCCCTTATATTGGACAAGTACCGAATCTTTAAATGATATAAAGAACCAACAACACTGGCATGGAATAAGAATATTGCATAGAACAATTTCTCAATGACCTATGTGCGTCCATTAGTAAAACTGAACAGGGTCTACAGAGGAAACTTGGTGTAATATACACTGGTAGTTGTGGTTTAGTAGTCACACTTACAAAATCGAGATAACAAGACAGCTGTGTCGATTCAAACATGCTGAGGATGAAACAGCCCATCATATAATTTTCTAGTCAATGGAATGGTAAACAATCTGAACGAGGAAGAATGAAATTCTATTGTATCAGTATATTAACCGACAACTTGAAAACCTTTTTGAACATATTTCCTTAATACTTATCATTAAATTTAAAGTAATTATCGATCGATTTTTTTCTTATCGAAAATAAGAATGATAAAGAGATAAGAGATCCCTACATAATTCGTAATTGACTTACCTAAAATATTCATGTTGGTGGTACCCATTCTGACTGAGCTCCCAGAGACCACTGACGGCTATCTCAATCGTTTCATCTGCTTGTCGTAACATCCCCACCTAATGTTCCAGCGAAACTTGTTTTCCTGTAGCTTATTCTGGGAAGAATCTGTCCTTGAAGACCTATTACTTCCACTCAAGGGCTTATTTTGCATGATGCGGGCAGGATATTTAATATTTTATGCTGATTAGTAGTAACGTGAACAACCAAAAGGAAGTGTCCGAAAAAATGTGATAGTAAGTAAACAAAGCATGGTATTGAAACCTATCGACTAACTTCCTTACTTAAGCTGAGATAAATTTATATTTCGTGGCAATATTGTGTAAATAATTAAAAATATAAAGAAATACCCGGATTATACCACTTCCTTACAACTCTGCATTAATATATCATAAATAACCCAAAAAAAAACACGAAATCTGAAAAAAAATAAAAATTTCGTGTCGATAGCAATCCGAATCGAACAAAAAAAAATTCTCAAAAACCAGTAAATACTAAAAAAAAAAAAAACCCATCAAGGGTCTGGGGTTCAGTACATGGAAGTTACTGTACTGTTTATTGGACAACGGTTGTGCAGGTGATTTGTCCTAGATCACGCTCAGTGATTACTCCGCTATTAAGTACTAAAATAGGTAAAAATGATATTTGAATAAATAAGTACATTCAGAAATCTTCCCAATAAAGGCGTTCTCTTAGACATCTAAAATCGCAGTTTTCTTTTTTCCTATAGATCGTGTTTTAAAATTTTCAATAATGGCCATTTGTAATCGACCAAGAAAAAAAAAGTTTAAAAACTTTCTTGTAGTGAATTCCGCACTAGTATTTCTAAAGTACACAAGTAAAAATCCTACACCTTTTACTGAAAAACAGAAAAGGAAATCAGCTGTAGACCAACGTCTTCTCGGACTCCGAAATAGTAGTAATGTCGTAATTCAAAATAATGCACTTTTAAATGTCGTTTCACTTTGGTTCACCACACGATTCAAGACCCATTTATTTTATGTAGATACCCATCTATATAAAAAAAAGGTAATTTTTAAGTTGCATCACTTTAGAAATACTAGTGCAGTATGTCCTCATCAAACAGATAGTCTGGTGATATCTGCCTTTTGGTAAAGTTTAGAGACCTTGGCAGATCCTAAAACGAATTTTAAGAGATGTTTTTGTGTAAGAAACGTTAAATATTCATTATGAGAGTAGTTGTTTATTATGCATTACAGATCGTTTAGCGTAACGACCTCTTAATTATACATAAATTTAATTTTGCTGAACTAAAGTATTTTATTGAAAATAGCCAATTGTTTATAAAATCCCGAATAGTTATGCATATAAACGACTAACATAATTTAGGAAGGATATCTTATTATATAATAGTCGTCGATGGTTGATAGTCAATTATTAGTTAACTATTGATGAGCATCGGCAATAGAAAGTCTGATAAGTAGGTTATCTGGGTGCTGTTATCAAAGCCAAATATAGCCTACCCGTAGATAAAGTATGAACCATAATAAAATATAACCGACACTGAATGATAGGACAGAGCAATTAGATACATAATAGTACCATCGATCGACCTGTATAAGAGGTTTTATAAGACCTATTTTTGCTACATCGAATGCATTACAGAAATCCTTCAATGAAACGCTGTCGTACAGTAGTGGATTGTAAAATATTAGTGGAGGTGTTTCTAAAGAAAATAATGAAAAGATTAATTAAAAGTTTCGTCAAAAGGAAACAAACTGACATACAATTTAAAGCTAATGAGTCAAGTGAAAGTAATGGAGATCTGAAATTTTGCAACTTACATTTTGATAACTAATTTTTTTTAAATAAAGAAATTATTCCGCAAAATATAAAAAAATCAGCTTACCTTGTTCTAGAATATAGAGGATACAAGCCCTAAAGTTAAAAAATGAATTTTATAATTTCACAACTAATTAAGTTGCTAAACATTTATACTAAAGAATACAATGATTAATAATTGATTAAAAACAAATGAATTAACTTTTTATAAGTTTGTAAAACATCATAATCTCTTCAGTAAACATCATACCTCAGATGGAATCATGTAAACTTACAATTTTTAAATTATATGGGCTAAAATAAATATGTGCTTTTAATGAAAAACTAGATAGCTCAGATTTATATTTCTTCAGGACTATTAAACATGGACTTTTTTTTATGCTTTTAACAACAAAGTTCTATTTAAAAATGCCTTTTTATTAACGTAAGAATGTTCAATTTATCATAAATTTTACTTTTAAGATTCGCAATTCACAAATATAAATCCGCATGAGCCAGGATAGCTCAATTGGTAGAGCTCCAGACTAGTGATCTAAGCGACCCGGGTTCGAGTCCCGGTCCTGGGCATATCTTTTCTCTTCAAATAAAAACATTTAACAATTAATAAAATCGATAACAAATAAAATAAATAATAAATTATAATAATATATTTTTTCAAGCATACTGTATCAGCGATTACTACCCCAGGGTGAGAGAGTTCTGGGGAAATATCAGTGCGGCTTTCGTAAATGTAAATCTACAACAGACCAGATTTTCGCCCTACGAACCATAATTGAGAGCGGAAGGGAATACCAGGTACAGACGCACCATCTATTCGTTGATTTTAGATCTGCTTATGACACCATTCAACTTGAGGCCCTGTATCAGGAAATGAAAGACCTCAATTTACCTGTTAAGCTAATCCGCCTTGTAAAACTTACAATGAGCAATACCGAATGTATGGTGCAAATTCAGGGAGATCTGTCTGAGGGATTCACCTCTTATAATGGACAGGGAGACTCCCTGGCTTCTCTGCTCTTCAATATTGGTCTGGAAAAAGCTATCAGAGAATCTAAGATTCAGACCAGTGGGACCATCTTTAACCATATGGTACAGATCCTGGGATATGCTGATGAACAAAACCAAATATATGACTGCTGGTAAACAAAGAGGTATTAACGAAAGTTTTCTCCAAATTGGCAATTACTCTTTCGAAAAGGTTGATGATTTTGTATACTTCGGATCTCTGGTTAATGCCATCAATAACTTCTCGGCAGAAATAAAGAGGCGAATAGCATCGGCCAATAGGTGCTATTGTGGACTGCGTCGGCACTAAGGAAGTACCTCGTTATCAAGATCTACAAAAAAATGATTGTAAATGACGCTAATTCCACCAGTGCTAATCTACACATCAGAAACTTGGGTACTTACGAAGTTTGATGAAAGGGATCTACAAACATTTGATAGAAAGATACTCAGACGCATCTACGGCCCAGTAAAGGATGGTTTAGCTTGGAGAAGACGCACAAACAGGGGAGTATACTCATTGATTGATGAGCCTGATATAGGAAATATTGTGAGGATTGGTAGGCTGGACTGGGCAGGCCCTGTGGTAAAGATGGGAACTGATGAGATCCCAAATAAATTGCTTATTGAGCGCCTACACGGAACACGGCCGAGAGGCCTTAAGCTGCGATGGTTGGATGGTGTTGAAGAAGATGCAAGGACCCTGCTCGGAGTACGGAATTGGAGAGCAGCTGCACTTGACCGGTTGAGCTGGCGGAAGCTGCTTGGGGAGGCCAGGACCCAGTATTGGGTTGTTGCGCCGATTGAAGAAGAAGAAGAATTTATAGAAGTAACTGTAATAAATTAAAATCACTGCTCTTTAGACATGTAAAGGTAGTACGGAACATGTATTCACAATAATGCTGCTTGTATATGTTAAATTGCAAATAAAGTTGGTTTTATTTTTGTTTTTTTTTAAAATAATATATAATGACGTAAGTCAACAAGATCCAAATTAAAAGTAATGTTCAAAGAACATTCTCGTATACATCGCAAATTGCGAGACGCCGGGACATGGGATCAGTAAAAAGAATGGATATGTCTATGGCCGGGGGCGAGCCAGGACAGCTCAATTGGTAGAGCTCCGGACAAGTGATCTGGGTGACCCGGGTTCTATTTCCGGTCATAGTCCTGGGCATATTTTTTCTTTTCAAATAAAAATATTTAAAAATTAAGAAAATCGATAACAAATAAAATAAATAGTAAAATAAAAAAAATTATTATTTGTATTAATATTTTTCCACTCAAAATCAAATTGTTAAAATGTAACGGCACTCGATAATAAAATACTAAATTACCAGGCCTCACAAAATATTAAATAGAATTTTCAAGTAACGGTAGGTAAAAAAATATTTCTTTTTTCGAAGGACCCGTGGCTGATTTATGGGAAAAACGAAAAAAATTAATTACTCAAAAGTTGGTTCTAGAAGAATTTAAAAAAAAAGTAAATAAATTAAAATGTAATTTTTTAAACGTTTTCTCTATTGGTTAACTACATAGGTCAATTATTAAGGACCTGAAATAATTTATTGAATCCCAAATGATGAAGGGGATCTTCACAACAGACAACAAACTCATATAAGTTAAGCGTAGAAATATAGCAGTATTATCTTAAAATATCAATTGAAAAAAACAGGCGACAAGAAGTCACACTAACTAGATTTAGAATCTAACACACAAATCAACTATGAATATTTGCTGACTGGAATAACTTGACATAGTTGAGCATAAACAAATATCATTATGCCGTGTGTGGTCTATTTGAAAAACGGTAATCATGGTTGACTATACAGTGTAACATCGAAAATAGAAACTTAAGAACTCTAAAAATCTCCCAAAAATTAAAGTAATCCCTTAACGAACTTTCCATTATTAATCAAAAAAAGTATTACAAACATTCTCAACCTTTGACAAAGAACAACATTAAAAAACAATCACTGAAGATTTCGCTACATTACAAATGCGTTCTTTTTTTTAACATGTTCACTGGTAAAGATTAGCCTGCCATCCTCCTCTTGCTATCAAAGTTACTACAATATATTTAGCGTGAACAATAGTAAAAAATAATCATTATAAGCCTCCACAATGCTACTCACATTTGAAAAATCATACTCTAATTACATATAATGAGGTCGAAAAGAGCTAGCAAAGCTTAACCTAATAAAGTTTCAAGAAATTACGACCTTCCTTAAGAATATACAAAACATTTACCGAATTTTTATTTATATTCACTCCATTCCCTGCTCATAAGAACAAAACATTGGTCGAATGTGAAAGCGCTTAACATAAAAATTGAACAATTCTTCTTTCTTCGGCCCTTCCCGGACCAAGGCCTCCTTTTAGTCTCCACCATTTCCCGTCTTGTACTCTTCCAATTAAGTATTCTCATAGCTGCGGCATTCTCGACGACCTAATTTTTCCATCTTGTTTTGGGACTTTTCGTTGAGGTCATTGCTTGGGCAGTAATGCCAATATTGCAACTTTGTGGCATCTTACTTTAATCTGTCCTCTCCAGGTCCATCACATATAGAGCGTATAACTCATGACTAAGTCGGAATCACCATTTCCTCTTTTCCGTCACAGGATCCTAATTTTATTTGAAAATTTTCTTTCAAAAACGCTGAAGCACTGCTCATCATTCTTTCTCACCCAGTTTCCAGAATGTAGGTTAGTAAGGATCTAACATGGGCTTTAAAGGTCAACACCGTAGTTCTATTTTTTATCAACCTGGATTACCTTTTTTATAAAACATTCTTGTATACCATGAAACCATCTGTTGGTAGAGATAACTCCAGCCAATGCCATGAAAATCCCAATCATGGACTGAACTGCGACGTATGGAGATGTGTGACTTCGAGAATAAGGCCGAGAAATATGTTAAGTGACTCTTATTTGACATAATATCCGCGTTTGACAGTGTTTAATGGCCAAGCGTTTTCGAGCAACTGCAGAATGACGAGGCTCCCAGTAACCTGTATGGCCTGATCAGATGATATTTCCCGGGCAAGACATTGAGAATTTGTAGATGTTTCTATGAAATATAGAAGAGAGGGAATGTCCTCAGGACTCTGATCTTGGTGCTGCCATATGAAAACTTACCTTCGACGAATTACTGGGAGTGCTGAAAGAAGAGGAATCCCCAGCTACATCCGTTGAGGACTGGATTGTTGTGTGGTGGTCTTAAATAGCAGAGCGTTGAAAAACCTGATGCAGAACTGTGCGCTAACCTTATAATGGTGTGAGATGAAGAAGACGAAAAGGGGGAAGACTCAAACTATCCTTTTGAGAGGTACGTCGATTAGGGCTCACCCAACAAAAGATGGTCAAGATTATGTCCAAGTGAGGTAGTAACCCATCTCGTAGTTAGGGTTGGAAAAAAATTCAATGTGACTCCTCATTTGGAGTGCTTGAGAAACCATATGCTCTTAGCCCTCAATGGACTCAGTTGAATCAGGGGCGCTTTCTGAGATCTCAGACTCAAAACTACATTATCCTTTAATATAGGTGTGGTTCTGAGTATCCTGAGCTATAAGTTCCCCGGCTGGAACCAGAATCTCTCGCAAAGACAGAGTGTAAGTAGGCGACAGTCATACGGATGACTCTGCTTCGAGGGTATATACTGTTTCATATACAACGGAGCTGGTCTTATCAGGAGTAGTAGTAATCGAACTCCTGCCGCGAGAAGACCACTTTTGATACAATATAAGGAGGGAAGGCCTTACCGAATTTCCAATGAATCTTCAGTTGGGGATCAGTGGGGAGCCTATCAGATGGCAGAGGATGTTCCGGTAGAATACAATGGAAGAATGAAATTAGCAATGGCTAAAGACCCATTAGGAAATTGCCATCGTCAGATTGCGTTGAGAGCTTCCTCCCTCACTACAAGGTCAAACAAATTCTCACGGAGCATCGAATCCCTATCCCCTAGTTTCAGTGTGCCGGAGAACACCGAGCATATCGTCCTGACCTGTAACAGCTATGAGGCATTAATGTTCAAACTGCTGAGAGCTGCAGGGAGGAAATTACTCGCAGTTTAAGGAATTCGCTTGTGGCTGGAAGAAAATAATGGCTCCTTGTATAGGAGAAGAGATAAACAGGGGGGCCGCCGAAAAGGAGGGAAAGAAATTGAAGAAGGAATTTAGAAGGAGCGATGAGCAGGCTGCGTGCACTCAAATACCCATACAGCCTTACAGGCTCGGTGGTAAGTTAATGAAGATACGATCAGATCAGACAGATGTGTTGGAATGCAAATAAAACACGGTGGTTAACTATGCTAATAATTTTTAATATTCTTGTTAATTACATGGAGTTACTGATGTTATATCTAAATTACATTTTGTATTACAAACTTTTTAGTAGTTGTTCTTAAATTTTTTAGTGATTGATGATCACAGTCGAAATACCTGGTATGAATTTCAATAAAAAAAAGGGTTCTGTAGCTCATTCCCTACCTATTTTCTCAGTCGCAATGTAAGTTTAATTTACTAAAGAACAGATGTTTCTCTATGTTTTAAGTAGGCATTCGTATGTAAATAGCTTAAAGCACTCCACTTTTTCAATCACTCTTACAATTTTTAGGGTTTTTATAGTTCAAACTTCATTTCGGGAATAGCATGAGGCTTTACTACATAAACTGCATTCGTCTGTATTTTCTAATTCTATAATTTGTTTTATATTAATAGCGCGGGTCTACTGAGTATTCTTGAACAGGGGCTTTTTTAAAATAAAAAATGAAACAGGTATCCTCGACATTAAAAATAAATTCGTCTTATTAAGGTTATTAAATTACATTTTCTTCAGTTCGTGGCCTTTGGCGATCGCCCCTAGGTCCCACAATGCTCTCAAGATCCGATTCTTTTTACTTGTGCGCCTGGATTTAAATACTTTATTGTTTAGAATTAAGGCTGAGTAATCTGTGAGCAGAAAAGTATATTCATCTTAAAGAAGGTGTGTATTGTATTTTAATTGTATTGCAGTTTTATGGCATTTAACGCTCAAGAATATTCGGTATACTTTGGTGTTTGAAAGAGGATTGGTTATTAATGGTGCCATAACATTTTACTGGTTGCTATGATAAAATCCTGGATGCAACGACGTGCATGGCCGATCTGATTTGCTTATCATGTAATCCATAAATATATAAAATCGGAGAAATATTTATACACAGATAAAATCTCGGTCTAACGATATAAAATTAAGAGTTAAATTGGAGAAATGATGCATGTATTGACCAAAGAATCCACTTCGTCTCATGTACCATATGATGTGGTAAAATAACAACCTGGCGAATATCCAATAACAATTAATACATTGTGTGTAATTAAATGAACTTTGTATAACTACACTGTGCGTAATATAACTTATCAACTGTATTACAGTTATCACTAGTAGTTAAATTAAAATAAAAACCTAATGGCACTAATTCAATTTTTGAGAGCAAAGTCCCGGTTAACGACTAGTTAGTAATATTATAAAATATGTCAATTGTTACATCTATATCTGAGTGATCAGTTTTGTTTATTGTATTTATCTTATTCGTGTTTCATATTTCTTCTAGAGTCAGTCCATATTTTTATCTACGGATTGTCAATTTTACTATGCATAAATACACATATCACGCCCAAAAATTATTAAACATGCTTAACTTAAAACATCATACCAAAATTTTCTTAGGGTTAATATTAAAAAAAAACATAGTTTTTAAAATAAAATCAAAAATCTGTTACCTTAACTGTCGGAGCGACACTGGATATACCTTCTACTGGCAACAACGGTCTGATATCATTCTGAAGAGTCCGCCCTCCATATTACTCACAGTTCCTTATCTTCTTGTTATGACATTCAATACTTATTCATTTATTGACTTTGATAAATAGAAATGCTCTTCAGAGCATTTCTAAATTAACCTCGAATATCACATTCGTAATTTTCTGTACATAATCATATGTGTTAATGAAAAACATACTTTATCCATAGTATAGCAGTAAATTCTTTAATAACTACACTCATTAGTAAAAAGAATAAAATATAAGAGAAAAATAATTTTATTCTAGGACCAAGTCCCTTATGTATAACAGGTATGTACAAAATTAAATGGAAATATATCTGGCCAAAGGGCTACATTAAAATAATGATACAATATTTGCAAAAGTACTTGAAAATATGAACAAAATGGTATCTGGTAAAAAAAAAATATATATAATAGAAATCTAAAATAACCAGAATTAAGCTGAGAAACAAAAAAAAAAAAATACATACAAGCACCTGAAATCATAAAAAATAATATCATCTAAAGTGAAGAAAATTAACAGTAATACATCAATTACTTCTGATGAATACGACCTATTAATTATTGGTGATTCAAGAGCATGTGTTTGGGAATTTAGGAGATGTAGGAAAAGCTTGGATTTGAATGTGGACAAGGAAGACACCTGACGGATATCAGGTGAAAGTGAGTTCTAAAGTGTGGTGGAATGGGGAAATGTTTTGGTTCTGTGGGAACAATAAATAAAGGACATAAAGGTCGGAAAGGCGAGATCTTGTGCCTTGAATTGGATAGATGATTTGAAGTGTAGGAGACTATAGATGTATGAGGGGTATTGTGAGTTGATGGTTTGGTATAGAAATGAACCTAGGAAATTAAGGCTACGGATGGAGGAAAAGTGCCACTTTAACTCATCATAAATACTTAATATGGAATAAATATAATGTAATAACACTGCTCATGTAAATTTAAATCATACTACCATATTAGTCTATAAGATACATACTAAAAGAAATGTGCACTTAATAACATGATTGTTCTGAGTTTTAATAACTCAGCCAATATTATTTAGCTGGGAGTTGAAATGATTACGGTCTTAAATAAATAAGCTCTCTGCAATATTTTGACTATTATCTTACATAAATCAATTGTAATTTTAATGTAAAAATGGCAAAAAGAATGGTGTGGAATAAAAAAAAATAGTTCTGAGTATGGGAAGTTTCTTTCGGAACTTTAACAATATGCACAATTTTGAAATATAGAGAATATATACGATTTAAGAATATTTACTGTATTTGAATGTAAATGAATCACAACATTGAATCATATTGAAGAACATTAATGATTCATCCAATTGAAAAACCAATTCCGTAATATATTTAATTAAGATATATAAGTACTTCGAAAATCAAATGTTCCGAAAATATAGAATGAAAAATATCTAACCTGACGGATTGAAGGTTACCAAAGTAATAGCTTGGTGATGATGACTCCACAATCACATCACATAAGTGCAAAAGCATTACCATTATGTTCATTTTTTGGTCATTATTATAATTATAGCTTTAACCACCCTTGTGAATTTATTCCGTAATGGGTCTTTGGAAAGAACAGGTTTGCCTAGATTCGTAATGGCGTTTAAAGTAGCAATGGCTCTAACTCATTATTCTGCTCAGGTGTCCAAACACATAGGGACTTAACAACTTACCACCATTCCCTATCTCAACCGCAATAATTTCATCATTATCTAAATTTTAATCATATCCATTTTTTTTTAATCGAAAGGTTAATAGAATGTGGGTCTTCAATAATAGTATGGGTCGAAAAACGTAATGTTTTGATGTTTTTCGAATTGGTTTGAATATTAAGAAATTGTTGTGTTTCATATAGATAATTTTAGAATATAATATATAGTATTATTTTTTTTTTTTGGTTGGCGCTATATACTATGAAGACTTTGGCCGCGAGGTGTGGACATCTCGTAATATATTACTTGTGGTCGTACAGACACACAGTGGAACGAATCAACGCATTTGTTGGACATTGGACCAATTCTCAAATAACTAAATTTTTCCTTTATTTTGATCTTAAATTATACTTTATACTTCTTCTCAACAAAATCCATAGATAAATTAATTGTGAAATTAAATCTTATATGAAAAATTCTGAATTGAAATATAAATTTTTCTAAAAACTCATATTTTTAAAGCAATCTACTGTTTGAGGTAATGCATTAAATTAATCGTGCACCTACTGGAAAAAACTCATCCATAATAAGATATTTTAGGCAAATAAAACTTGGGATTATTTCAAACGTTTGGGAATTTTCGGTGAAAATTAGGGGATAAAACTAAAATAATCAATTGCGAAAATCGCTTAAAATCGCCCAAAAAACTACCTTCACAGTAAATAACTAGAATGTTTATAGTTTTTTTTCCATTAGTCGGATTCTGCTAATAGGTGCTATTTTCCGAGAAAATGATTTTTTTCTTCTTTTTTTTTTCTTTTCCGGGCCTTGAGAATTAATTAAAAATAATTTCTGTTGATATTGGCGTCTACTTTTCGCAAGTTTTCTTTTGTTTACCAATGTTTGTTTACATTCATTTATCCGAATCCTTATCTAACATAATAGTATTAACAATGAAACTTAGTTTGTGTGTGGTATTTGAACGACATATGTGTAATGGTGCACATAGGTGCAATAGTCCCTTGTTGTCAAGTTTTTAAATTTTTATTTATTTATTTTTTAAATTTTTATTTCGTTATTTAAATAAAACAATTTTATATAGGCACCTACATTTATTATAATTTTGATGTATCAATTATGCCTAGTGTATTAACTAACATAAGTAATTATCAATTATTATATTCATTTTGTTTAATAATTAAATTATTTGGTTTGTTACTTTTTCCTTTGTATAACTTTATTTAATACCTATGTATCTGTCTTTCCATAGAATACTGTATTGTACCCATTCTAGTAGTATATAGGTATAATTAAAATAGTATAATAAATTATCTAACATCGAAATATCAAATCTAGAATTTTTACACGTTTCCCCTAAAATGTTTGATCCTGTTTAACATATAATTAAATAGTCCATTCAAAAAGCTTTAAAACCGTAGCAATAGCCTTATTCTAGGAGAACCAGAAGCGGAGATATTAATAAATGTCCAGGCCTCCCTAACACTCGTTCCACTGTGAGACAGCCCAGAGGAGGTCACCCAACCTAATGTTTTTAACAGTTCCATGGCTCCTCATAACTCTATAACTAGTCCCTTTGGGGGGGGGGGGGGATTTACCAGTGGCCTTCACACCGATGTGCATTTGGGTTCAAGGACAGTGATGAATCGATCTTTATCCCACCATTATGGCTGCTTGGGGTCAGTTTGAGATTATTGCCAAGAAATAATTATATATTTTTAGAAATTAGAAAATAAAGATGTTTGCAGTGTTAGTATGCTAATTCGATTCAGCTTTTCTCTCTTGTTTATATCAGTTTTTTTATGTTGAAAAATTTAGTATTTTCTCACATTAGTATATTTTTTAATTATATGTTTTAACATGTACAAATTCTTACTTTTACACCTTTAAAATCTTTATATAATTCGTTAAATATAGATACTTTCGTACTTTTGATTACTTAATTTATGTTTTTATATTTAATCACCAAGTATGTAATTTAATTTTATTGGCAAATGTCATTTATTTTTTGTGATAGTCTATTTATGAAGATTCAATTATTGCTAATTGAAGTATTAGAAATCTTAGGCTTGTTGATTATTATTGCTCTTTCCTTAAACTCAATGTGAAAAACCCTGTTTTGTTATTTTCTTCTGAGCTAATATTGACATTCCTCATCACTTGACTATCTGTAACTCACATGAGCTACAAGTTTAAGGGCGTGCGTTAAAGTGGAATTTCCAAATCCGTAACAACTGGGTGTGTAGGATCAGTTGGAATTTCCTCGGGGATTTCCCCTATGTATGTAACTAACGATTTTCGTCTTTAATGCAAGTTATCTTTTATTTTAGCCCAACATGATCAAACCGCTTTAGCTATCGATCTCTAAGCAAGGTCTTTAGCTCCACAACATCTAGATGTTTTGTGATATCAACTATTTTATAAACATGTGTGTAACCTCCAATGAATATTAATAAAACCGATTTCTATTTCCCAATCTCTATCCCAGTTCTTAATTTTATTATAATCGTAATTCAGTACAAAACATGGAGCAGTCCGTATTTTAACCATCTAACTGTATTATTTGTGTTGATGAATTAACATCCATTATTAACATAAGATCCTCGGGAAAGTTTCAGAAAACTTTAGGCCTTTAAAAGAACAAATAGACATCTTAATAGTAGATAATTAATAGATAAAAATGGTAGCATGACAAAAATTTGATCGACACTATGCGATGAAATCTTTTTCGTCTAATACTTATAACAGATGAAGTAGAGGTTCAAGCAATCCGTAATAGCTTAGAATCAACTGCATCCATAAAAAAAAAATAGAAGAGTTCAACTTTTTAAATGGCGACAAGGCACTTACAAATGAAAGATATGGAAATGAAGGATATGGATATGAAAGATATGGTTACAATAATCCAAATGAACGACCAGTAGTTGCGCAGTTGAACCTTGGAATACAATTTGTAACATCAAGGGAAAGGCTATTGGATGATGATCTAAACCATGAGTTCCCAAACATTATTGTACTAAGTCCCTTCCTGTTGAAATAAAAGTCTCCCACATACACAATAGATTGTAAGGGCATATGAAAAAAAAAATATATATATTACATTGAAACATTCATTTTTAATGGCTCAGGATACAACATTAGGAGTTCCAATTTAAGATTAAGAAGTACTGGCAAGGGAAAAATAAGTTGAATGAGATGGATGAGCTTGCATTTTGTTAACTAGTTTGCCTATTCTTGGTTGCATTTTAGTAAGAGTACATTCTAAGTCACCAGCAACATCAAGTTTGTTCTGATACTTTGTTTTTATTACCACAAGTATAAAAAATGCTTCTTCACACAAGTTTGTGCTTTAAAAACGGCAAATATAATCAAATAATTTGTGTTGATACACTGGGATGCTTTGAAGCATTTTATCCAAAATAATGAGTAGGGGAATCATTTTTGATTCCTGAACCTTGTTCTAGCAGAGCTTCCAGCAGTGTCTATTTTGACAGGTAAAACTAAATGTGACTTTTTTATTTTAACTAGTCTCGTGCCCCTCCAGGCTTGTCATCCCAAGTAGGAAAAAATATTTTCAGATGTGAAAACTAAATGCAGTAAGGAAGAGAAAAATAGAGGGGAAAAATCATAAATCTTAAAATAAATTTATTAACTATTCACATTGTGATCATAATCTTTTTTACATGACCACCAATGAGTCAACCATATAATAAATGACAAAAGAAAAACCATGAATGGAGAAGTGGTTTTGAAAGGAAACAATTAAATGTAGTTGATTTATAAATGCATAATGGTGATGGTGGTTTTGAGTCAAACTTTAATCGTTTAGAGCTAAACAAAGTTTTTAGCTAGGGGCTGAAACCAATTTGGTTCCAATAACCATTGCTTATCAAATACTGTGTGACTTCAAATTAAAGAAAAGAACGTAATGCATAGAGCATTTAAAGGATACAAAATATAAATTGAATGAAGTAAAAAAAATAACTAAAAATAAATGTAAGAATTGGTCTTTTGATGCTTTATTTCTTATTTAGTTGCAAGATTACAGTGTTTTCTTGTTTTTGGACTGAATACTTTTGTAGACTTGCAACTAAAAAAATTATTATTATTATTATAGAAACAATTTTTCTAGTTTTATGTCTGTGTAGTTATTTAAGTACCATGAGAACCATAAAGAGCAATTCATTCATGACCCATGCATCAATATCGGTTTTTTAAAGTAAATTATTTTTAGAAAACATTTCAGGAGGTGTTTATGCCTTCTAGCCCCTGGTTTTTTCGATTTTTAAAATTATATTCAATTGAAGGTTATTGTTCAGGTATTAAAAACTGAAACTATACTATTTTAAAAAGTTAGTTTCTATTTCACAAATTTACACTTTCAGGTATTTATTATTTTATAATATTTAATTGTTAATTGTTCAAATCCTGCTGCATGCCATGACTTTTATTTAGTCTGTTTGCAGGGGGAAATGGATCATATAGGACATAGGGGCCCACCCAGCATCTATAAAATATTATAAAAATATTGTACCCAAAATAAGGGGGAAAATCTGGCGGTTGAGTGTGACCTAGGACAAGTCACCTCCTTGCAGAACCGTTGTCCATGAAACAGAACAGTCTCATTAAAGAGCGTTGAAAGAGATTAACTCAACAAGAAGCTTAGTTTTTAAACTTGTGAAATTTAGCCTGCCTTTAGTTGCTTCTGATTCATTATTTATTTTCGATGAGTTGAGTTTTAAAAACCTCTGAGTTAAACATTGTAAAAGTGTCGTTTTTTGGGTGAGGTTTTAATTATAATCTATTATTTTCTGGTATTAAAGAGAAAATAAATTTGAGAAAGTAAAACTATAAACATAGCTGGTTTGGTTTAAGGACAATGATATAAACATAGTTATATCAAGAAAAATCAACATCTGGAAATAATATGTAAATATACATTACAGTTATAATATGTAAATATACATTACAGATACCTATATAAAAATATACATTACAAATATTATTATATTAATTATACTGAATAATTAAAATAATCAGGTTAAAAAACTAAAGGATATAGACTATAAAATATATTTTTTTAATAATCTTAAATTAAAAAATACAAATATGTTTTGAAGTAATCTTAAATAAAACCACCCTTGCACAGAACTGAGACTTACCTTTGCACACTATTAATTATTGGATTGTAACATATGAAATGTCAGTGAAGGTGTAAATTTAAATTATTAGCAAACAAATTATTAAACAATACTTTTATTAATCAAAATAGGATCCTTCAGTTTCAATACACTTCTCCCAACGTGAAACAAACATTTCTATCCCCACTCTGTAGAAAATAGGTGTCAAGGAAAAAGCAAAGTCTTAGAGGGCCGATTTCAAGGCATTTTCATAGTAAAATTTTTTATTTCTTAAAAAATTATCCAAACATCGGAAAAAGTGAAAATTAGTAGGAGAAAGGTCCGGAGAATATGGTGGGTGATGAAGGTGCTCCTCATTTCTGTTTCGCAACAGAAGTAAGGTGCACGTTTCTGATCGGGTGAGCTGCTGGGCCTCGGTTAATTCATGTGGTACCCATATTTCCAGCTTGTTTGTCTTACCAAGGTGCCTGGAAATAGTCATGGCATTTATTCCAAGTTGTGAACCTAATTCACAAGTGGTTTAAGAAGGGCCCGCATTGACCAGCTCTTTCAACTTTTCGTTTTCCAACTTAGTCTTCGGCCTACCACATTCTTTGTTGGTAAGGTCATAATCCCCAGACCAAAATTTTTCAAACCAACGAAAGATTGTTCTTTCACTCACTGTATCTTCACCATAAACAATATTAATGTTTCAAAACGCCTCCATGACGCTATGGCCAAGTTTAAATTCGTAGAGAAAAATTATACGAATTTCCGCAGAAGACATAATTTTATTCTTATTTATTTTTAAAACATTGCTTCACTTTCAAAAGGAAAAGTAAGACTGATCATGAAAAAGGATTAAATGATCTTTCAAATGGTGTACATAGCATAATTGTTTGTGTACAAATAATCTAATCCCTAATGAAAAGAACTGTAAATAAACAAAACTGACATTTCATCCGTTACCACGCAATTTTAAAAAATGTGTGAAAAAAATAAAACAATGAAATAACCCTTGATTAATAAAAGGATAAAACATAGGTATTTTTATGTTAATAGTAATGCAAAAAGAGAATACAAAGAAAACAATACCCATTGGCTCTTTTTGGACAAATTATTGAAAACTTGCATATGACAATATGGTTTATAATTTTTTACATTTTCAAATATTTTAATTAATTTTATTATATTATGGTCTGATGACAAAATGTTACTGTAGTGTTCCTTCAAGATTAAAATTAAAAGAAAATGTTTTGAGTATCTATCCTTTTACCTTATTTGTTTTATGGACTGCTTCCATGGTACTTTTTCTAATCAAAGCTTTGCTTTTTATTAGGGATTATATAAATCACAAGAGAGATTATTCTAAATACTGTATAATGAATAGACATTATCTTGCCAAGGTTGATATCTGAGGAGAGACTATGTTATACATTCACCCAGTCACACATACAAGTTTGCTCACTCACACAATTGTAATATGTGTTTATGTATATATGATTTCAAATACTAATGTGCTTATAGGTTCGTTGTCATTAAAGGCCTTAAATAAATTTGGGACCAGTCATATTTTCTTTACCATTGGTAGGTATTGAATATAGCCTGTAAAAATATGCCACATTATTAGCATGATGTTATAATTGTGTTTATTAAGGTATTATTTTTGTTTTATCTCTACCTACGTTTCTTTAAAATTATTTAGCTTCAAAATCTCTTTTATAACTTTTTTTAACATTATTTTAATGGTACTCCATAGTTTTAACACTATGATCATTTATACTATTGTACTAATTAGATTGGTTTTTATTTTGTTGGTCACATTCAATAATCAACTAGTTTTCTTCAATAACTTTGAGACCTTTAGATCTCTTTGTTAGCTATATGTTAGTTTTTTAACTCTACATATTAAATTCATATTTTACTGTTGAACAGTCCATTACAGTCTTGTTAGCCATACCTACTTTGTAATGTTATCTTTTTATTTTTCAAAATTACTTCCATATCTAGATATTAGATTTAATGATTATTGGATTTCTAATTGTGAACTTATTTACATATATACCTGGAGGTAAAGGACACACTGTATTTGTTGAGAAAAGCAAATTTTCCATAACTTTGAACTATTTAAATTTGTTTCTTTTATACTAAAAGAGAGAGCTTTACAAACATTTTTAGATTGTTTGGCATGGTAAGTAAATGGAAATTTCGATCAAAGTATTTATTTGTGATATTTACCTGAATTATTACCTTTTGTGGGCATGGTGACCTTTACCTCCTGGGCCCAGATATGAGGAAGCTTCTTATCATGAATGCAAGTTCTATATTCTTATTATATACATATATATATAAATATAATAAGCTAATTAGTAATTCGTTATTATATATATATTAGTAATTCATTGCTAATTACTAATATGCTTTTAATAATCATTGGTTTCTTATATTTTTTCATTAAGTTTCATGCTTCTTTGGGTGTTTTCTGGTATGTACTGTGGTGAGTATGAATTATTACAGTTTCTTTTACTATCTCCTTAGATCCATCAGCATGGAGGTACAACCTTGATCCCTGATCCCTGTCATTTGCGTTCCTTCTTATCTTCACTATTATGGTTTTAAATCATGACTTCTGTTCATCTAAGTTTATCAGGCTTATTTATCCTAGGTCTACCTCCGAGTTATAATTTCTCTGATGTTGCTTCCTGGAGCAATCAGCAATACAAATGACAAAACCATTTTAGTTGAAATGTTTGTCAGGAAGTATAAATAGAATTCAAAGGTGGTTTTGTAATGTGGGTACAATTCATATACAATACATGTGCAATACATGTTAGTTGGGTGTGAGCCTTTATATATCTTAGTGGGATATCTATTTTTTTATATCTTAGTTTTTATACAGGTTATTTAAATTTGTAAATTGTAGGTTTGTAATACTTTTACTTGTTCGATGTAAGTATTTAATCTATGTCTTATTTTTAGATTGATCATTTGTATATAAGGGAATATAAAAGCCACATTTAGTTTATAAAAAAGATTATTAAAAGATCCATAACAGTTTACAACATTGTGCCTAAATCATTAGCTTTAACAACACAAAGAAGTACGTCAGGGTAAAATTTTTCACCTACACTGGTACTTTCATTTTTTTTGTATCATTAGTAAGTGTGAAAATTTTTGTTTCACATTTATTTTAGTGTTGAACTATCATTCAGATTATCACTTTTATTGTATTTGTGAGAATTATTATTAAGGATTAAAGAGGTATATACTCCTTTACTTCCCTAAATAGGAAATTTGAAAAATTATGTAAGTAAAAAATGGACCAGGGATAAATTTTAATCTATTGGAAATATATGTTTATTGTACATTTTTACATATATGCAGAAATATATATTTTTACATCTGCTTATAATTGATATCCTCTGTTATAATTTTGATCTCATTTAAAGAGCTTTTCTTCTAATTAAATTTTATGAAACAATCCTCTAACCAAGTCTAATTGGTTTACGCTTTACAAAGATTCAGGTTGACAACCCACACAGGAATAATGTTCAGTGCCTGGCCAATCTGTACTCCCGCTCTCCTGACATGTTGATTTACTTTACTAGCTCCCTGTACTGTAATGTTGGAGTAGTAATTCAGATTTTGGTTTGGTTAAACTATTCATGCCACCCCAAGACTCTAACAACACCTTACGTCGTTGTCACTATGTGGTATATGATAATCCTTTACATAAATAGTGAGTGATAAACGGATGGTTAAATGATTTTTATTTTTTGTATTTCTTGCTAATATAATAATAATATATAGCTAATTTTTCAAACTCGAAAGTCCAAGAGGGATCTTGGGTATCTGTGGTGTTTCAATATCTTTGTATGAAGAATAAAATTTTCCATTTTAATTTCTCCTATATAGACAATTTTTTTCAATTGACATTCTAAACTTGATATCAGATATTTACAAATCAATGAGTTTTACTCCTAAAGTCGTTAAGGTGTCAAATTATATCTGAAAAATCTTATTTTGGGGTGTTGAGAACGCTAAATAACTTTAATCAATAACTTCATCAATATAGTATGGCTCATTATGTTGAAAAAACAATTAATTTTAGTTTAGCATAGTCACTATAATAAAATTCAACTAGTAATATCTGACATTGTTTCGCAACATAATGTAAATGACACAAGCTATATGTTGGTAAGTGCTTTATTTCAGTTTTTGTTATATATAAAAATTAACAATGTTTTGAGAAATTATTATTGTTCAGATTTCAACTTACATCCTTTAAAAAAAAAACTGTACCGCTACAACCCATGGAGGATCTGTGGTTTAGGGACTGGACTGCTTCTTGGACAAGGTTGTGTGTGGGAGGTGATTTGTCGTAGAAACGCTCGACCACCAACATCCCCTCCCCCTTATTTTGGGTACTCACGTTATAGAGGCTGGGTGGGCCCCAGGAGGGTCCTTGATCCTAGAGGATCCATCTCCGTACGATAACAGATCAAACTATATGTCTGCCATCAAGTAGGATTTGATTAGGATATTAAAACCTAAAATAATAAAAATAAGCCGTTACAGATCATTTATTTAAGAAATAAGTAAGTATGCAAAAATAGAACCAATATGGGAATAAACGTGTCGATAGAAAAACACATTATATAGGAACATCATCTTTCCTTATTTAAAATAACCGTATTATACCTGTAAAATATTCAAAATAATTATCCCAATAACGTTTTAGTGGTTTCCATTATAGGATTTGAACTTCGGCACGAGAGTTGAGCGCTCGACCACAGAGCCACTCCGTTCCCGCTTAGAAAAAAAGATAAATAAAATTAGGCAAACTAGTTATGAAACCGAAATCATTTTATTGTTATAGAAAATAAAATATGATAAAAATGAGTAGTAAAAAGTGTAAAGATAAAAATTATTAGCTTCTGAATAACCTTACACACACACACACACACATATATATATATATATATATATATATATATATATATATATATATATAAGCTCTTCAAAATGCTGATAATATTTTTGAATCGAGGTAGGAAAAGGTTGGCTTAGTCGAGCACGTACACGTCCATCTTTAATCCATTAGGATGTTGTTCGTTTATCCCTCCAAGCTGTGAAATCGTTACTACATACTCGGAAGTTTAGGTTAGGGGGTAGATGAACTTGTCAAATCTATGTAGAGTGATTCGAAAGTTCCCATGTCCCGTGAAACTTAAGTGCCCCAATAGTTTGTGAGAACCTATTCAGCTACTAGCCGGGAGTGGACTATTGGAAAGTATTTTCGTGGTTTTCGAACACAGTCGGTTCTATTTCTCCATGTCATGTGTCCAAAATTATCTTTTTCCATTTGATTAATCACCTATAGACGTGATTCTTTAGGCTTTAGTGATATGCAGAGGAGTCGTTAACTAATGGGGTGTATAAAAAAAAAAATGACCGTTTCATCAAAGTCCAGAGTTCCAAAGTCTGTGAATATGTTATTGCTATTTATTATTTACCATCACTTAATAATCTCTTTAGAGCATTCTCTAAGCTTGTTCACTATCACTGGACTTCTTAAAAAAAAAAATCCTCAGTTTAGTTATTTATTTCAAAGAAGAAACATGACAATGTCCTACAAAACTCTCGCTATTTTAAGACATTAATAGAAAACAAATTCACAGCCACTGATGCAACTCATGCAATTATTAAATATGAAGGGGGAGGTGTCCTTGACCAGCGCACTCCGCGGCGTTGGTTTGAAAAATTTAGCAGTGGAGATACGACGTTGCAAAGGAAGAAGGGCTCCGGGCGACCATTAATGGTTATTGATGAAGTTCTGAAGGAAGCTGTTGAGTCAAATCCGTCCACAACTACTCGTGAACTTGCCAGGGAGTGTGGTGTGTCGAAAGATACTGTTAGTCACCATCTTCTCTCCATGGGGAAGGTGAAACGGTCATTTTTTTTTGTACACCCCATTATTTTGTGGCCAACCTCGAAGCATTGTAGTAGGGTAACCATGCTTGCTATTCCATAAAACATTGAGTCACGTATACTCGTACTTCAGATATACTAGAGAAAACTAGGGGATTAAATATGCGCTCAATTTAAACCTCAGATAAAACTGTTATAACCAAGTCTCACTACTGAATTTCAAAAAGTGCAGATCTTAACGATGATGCCATTCGATAATATCTTCTGGAGTAAATTTATCTGTGACCGTCAATGAATTAATTGCAATGAATTTGGTCAATTTAGTTGTTCCTACTATAGACCGAAGCAAACTAATGGTATTTGTAAGAAAGTTAAATATATAAATTACGATGTATATTTATTCGGTGGAGCGGAATGGCTCAGTGATAGAGCGCCGAGTATTCGTTTTGAAGGTTTTGAGTTAAATCCCGCTGGTTGGCAGACTCTTAATTAATCTGTAAGCAGCCAGAGATGTTATGGCTCACCCAGCCTCTATAAATTGGGTACTCAAAATAGTGGACAAATCTAGCTGCTGAGCGTGATAAAAGACCAATCACATCCCTGTTTACCATTGTCCAAAAAACAGTACTGTCTCTACCTCGTACTGAAACCAGACCATTTATAGGTTGCAGTTATATTTATTCGATCAATATGTGTTAATTTACATAAAGCTTGAAATGAGCATTATATAGGACATTCAAACTTAAATTTTAGTAAAAGATGTATTTAATTTAATAATAATAAAGTCTTTATTTATTCTGGGACAAGTCCCTTTAGAATAATATTACAGGTTTCTATACAGGGTAGTATTATGTCTTAGAGTTTAATGGGGTTACATTTAATTAATTACTACCATTAAATTAACAAATGAGAAAGAATTAATGAGAAAAAAAAATTGCGAAATACATATTTACAATAATTATATTGAGAGAAACAATAGATAATTACATGTATATACAAATTACAATGTCAAGTAGAAACAAAGCCGAAAAAGATAGAAAAATACGAAGAATATCAACTAAGATAACTTGTTTTTAAAAATATCTAACTGGATGAGTGAAGTATATATATATATATATATATATATATATATATATATATATATATATATATATATATATATATATATACACTTATTTATAAATAAAAACACATCGGCTGCTAATGTTTCGGCATCCTTTAGAGTGCCTTTTCTTTTTCCATCCATAACTCTTAAGTAATGCATGCCTCCACCTGGTGCGGCTGGGTATCCTGTTCCCGAAAATAAAGGCCAGGGATAGGTATATCCTACTGGTATTCCAGTCGCAAAAATTCGACTATAAATACTCTTATATCATGAAGAAGGTTCTCATCAAAAGTAGCTACCCTGAAGATAAAGTCAGGCGATCGGATTACAGGGTGCCTGCCAGTGAAAATCACTCCCAAAGAAGCCTAACCAATGATATTCGCGTGGTTTAGTGGCCGGTACGTGATAAAAAAACAAATAAAAACACACATCATTAATTTATCAGTTAGAAAATTTTAATCTGAAAACTGGGTAGGTTTTTTCCGATTTTTTTGCAATTGTAAGGAAGTACTTACGGCGATAATAAGGGTAAAGCCACTTCAACTCTTCGTAATATCGGGTGATACGGGCGTCTCTCCGGATCCCAAAAATGAAACGAACGAAGCATTTAAGCAACCGTTTTAGTTTTCCATCGAGATCTTCAGTTACACCTCCATATGCTGTACAGCAATAGTCCAAATGAGGAAAAATTAAGGAAGTAACTAGAAGACTAGAGGTCTGGATTAGTAACAGGTATCGAAGGTGATTCAGGCGCTATAAAGTGGAGAAGGTACGACGGGAGACTTCAGAGGTATGGTTTTTCCAGGAAAGAGTTTGGTCAAAAATAATTTCAAGGTTTTTGACAGTTGGGTAGAATTTGATGGTATTATTATTTAGAAGGAGAATTCTATTATGGGGAATAGTTTAAAGGAAGTAGTTCGATCCTATTATTATTGACTTAGTTTTCTCCACATTCAACTTTAACATATTATCTATGGCCCACTGGTTTATAAGATTCAAATCATCTTGGAGTATTTCCGTGGCTAGTGACAGGTCGGAAGGGGAAAATGGCAGGTATATTTGCAGATTGTCAGATCATCAGCGTAGACATGGTACTGGGAGTGTTGGATAAGGGGTGGAAGGTTTTTTATGTAAATGGAAAATAGGGTGGGGGATAGTGACGAACCCTGCGGGACACCACCGGGCAGAGGAAGGGTTATGGAAGGAGGTGGACCTGGAACCAGAACATATTGGGAGCGATCTGAGAAGAAAGATTTAAACCTCCCCAGGGTACTGTTGGATAGAGGTAAGTTACGAAGCTTAGCGAGGAGGATAATGTAGTCTGATGATGAGCAAAAGAGATTCATATTTTGAAGAGAGCAGATTGAGTTAGAGAGGAGGGAGATAGGGCGGAATATAATACGGGCGTCAACACTGGGAGGTAGGATTTTACTAGCTTTACAGGAATGTTGTCGGGACCTTAATCATTGGTGCGGGATTTCAGAATTGCGTTTATTAGAACGTCATATTATAAATGAGAAAATAAGAAGTATTCAGGGTTAAAATTAATATGATCAATGTCGGCCGTGGATGAGGATGCAGGAGAAGTATTGGATACGAAGTGGTTATTGAGATTATCTGGCGTGACTGGAAGTGTACAATTTACTGCAATTGTTGGTTTTAGAATCAACGCAATGTGGTTTATTCCTAACCGCAATGGAAACCACGAAAACGTTATGGGGATAATTCAAGGATTTCCAGTTATTTAGAATAAGGAAATATGATGTTCCTAAGTAATGTGTTTTTCTATCGACACGTGTATTCCCATATTGGTTCTATTTTTGTATACTTACTTATTTCTTAAATAAATGATCTGTAACGGTTTGTATTGTCTTATTTGTATTATTTCAGCTTTTAATATGGAGGAGGAGATGGCCGGCAGGGGACTTGAGGAGGATGACTGGTGGATTAAAGAAAAGTGGAGGGACGCTCTGACTTAACCAGGCAAACCATTGAGTGAAAAAACCTGCAAAAGTAGAAAGTAAGTAAAGTAAGCTTTTAATATAAGACTACTGTGTTACCAACTACTGTGTTTAATTTCTAATGATGACAGTTAAAGAAACATAAATTACACAGCAAATTAGATATTTTAAATAGAATTATTCTGTCTATAACTGTTGTAGCGTATGTATGTAAGAACGCGACCAACTAATTTGGGCGGAATTGCTTGTAGACAAACATGTTAACATTTATGTTGATTAATAACTAAAGACTAGTATTAACCGGTGTCGTCAAACTGTTACAGGCTTAGTATTAACTTACGTGTGCACTTCAACGTGTTTGTTTCAATTCTACAAGAGTTAAACATGGGATATACCAATGCCACCGGTAAAGGGAAAAAAACTCACAAGAGACCAAATAATCAGAATTTTTTACCAAAACCTGCTTAATCTGTATTAGAACACAGTTTCGGTATATGACACAAACATAAATTACTGATTAGTGACTATTCACAAAATTGGCATATCGTTTTATTTTATATTTTTCTTTTGATATCAGATTCGCTGATGTTTATATTATTCGTTGTATTTATAATGTTGATTGTCCAAGTTTTAATTCAGTTATACTCTCTATAATTATTGTGTGGTGTTTACGTAAGAACGCGACAAACCGATTTGGGCAGCATTGCTAATTACAAAAAAATTCCCAATCAAAAGAGATTTTTAACATTGAAGTCTGTTGTTAACATTCTTGAAAAGCAACGATGAACATGCAAATATTTAAGTTGATTAATAATAAACGAATAAGACCAACAGGATAGTATTAATCGTAATGTAATGTCATATTATGTAATTATGTACAACCTTCTTAAGTATGGCCCAACCTGTAACGAAATAAACATAAAATATATCAGATATAAAAGGTAAGTTCAATTTATTGTTTTCATACTTTGAATAGAATGATTTGATTTTAATACTAACTTGTTCGTGAACACTTCATCATGTTTGTTTTTCAACTTTACAGGAGAGCTAATATTCAAAATTTTTATCAAAACCTGCTTAAATCTATTAAAACACAGTTTCGGTATATAATATAAACAATACATTATTACACACTTGATTAGTAAGTATTTAAAGGATTGGCAGAAAGCTAAAGAAACCTTTTTGATGGTTTCACTTGCTTAAGTAAATCAATCCTTTTATTTTATAAGAACAGCTGTACGGCATTTTACTGTGAAGTTGCTTAAGTTATCTCTATGTTTTTGAATTAATTGAATTCATGCATTTTTATGTGTGTTACGGTGCATTATGGTTTCTTCAAGTAACTAATTGTATAATTTAGTGAAAAAGGACACTTTTCTGATGAAAGACAGTAAAATTTCCGGAACAAGTAGGAAAGACGATGAAGTCGTTATTTCTACTCTTTTGAAGAGAAAGGTAAAGAGTAACTCCAATATTTCCTTAACTGATGGTCAAATTGATAAAAAAAGGATGAATTATAAAGATTCAGAAGTTAAAACATTATTTAATGAACCTAACCTACCAAAACCACGTGGTAATTTAAATAATAATATGAATTCCAAAAATGTTGAAATAACAGCTGACGATCCACTATCACAATCTCTGCAACAACCAGTAACTCAACCTACTACTCATTCTATAATTCTATGAATATTCTTATTCTAATTAATGTTTTTAACGTTCCTGTTAGTAACATGTTTGCACCACTGTCTGTCGAAATGGAAGAAGAACGCGTCGCACCATCAGTTATCCATTTACCACCGCCAATAAAAATAAAGGGAATCAACAACTTCCAAACTTATGCACAGACTTAGAATAATTTTGAATGTTCTTCCAATAAAGAATTGACTACATTAAAAACTAAAACCAGTGATGCATATAGAGCCTGCATAAAATATTTTGAATCTAAAAACTACTTTTTAATACATTTCAACCCAAGGATGAAAAAGCTTACCGATTTGTGATTAGAAACCTATATTATTCCACACCTCATGATATGATCAAATATGATCTTGAGAGAAAAGGATTCACTGTTCGCCTTATCAATAATGTTCTTCACTCTAGGTCGAAATAACCTCTCCCACTCTTCTTAGTGGATATTGAGCCAGTTCCCAATAATGCTGAAGTCTTCAAAATAACCAATTTAGCTTACACTAAAGTTAAAATTGAGGAACCTCATAAAAGAAGGGACATTGTCCATTGTATGAGGTGCCAGAAATATGGACATACCAGAGCATTCTGTCGACACCAACCAAGTGTGGCCTTGGATCATCCTAGTGGCAGATGCCAGAAACCACGTGAAGAGCCGCCTACCTTTGCGCTATGCGGCTAAGACCATCCAGCGAATTATAGAGGATGGACAGTTCATCTTCAACTTCAAAGAATAAGACAGCACGACCGAAGACAGGTAACTCCACGTCGTGATTGAACGGACCCCCTGCCACCAGAGACGGACCGTGACCGACTTACCAACTCCACTACTATTCCGCAACAACCACATTCTACATTTACCAACCCGATACTTAAGTAGAAAATACCACAACACACATTTCAATACTTTACACCTCAACACGCAACATCTCAATACAAAACACCTCAGCACACAACACTCCAATACGCAACACCTCAGAACACAACGCCCCAATTTAGAACTCATCAAAACACAACACCTATAAGTATAACTCGTAACAACATTAACCACAATATCATTACACTCCACATTCAAACGCAGTTCCTAAATACCCAATGCCTCATAAACAATCTAGTACTCCAGACATCTCATTATAGCTCGATTCGTTCTTAAATGATTTTAAATCGATGATAAACCCCCTCATCGCATTACTTACCACGCTTTTTACTAAATTCATTCCTAATGCCAGTCCGTAATTGCACTTCAAACCAATCTCTAAAACTCCTTATTTGGAATTTAAATGGAGCCCTACATCGAAGAAACGAACATGAAGTATACTTACATGGACATGACATAGACATTGCACTATTTACCGAAACCCATTTTTCCCATAACATAAAATTTTACTTACAGGCATATGGCGTATACCGTACTGACCATCCAAGCGGGTCTGCCCATGGTGGCTCTGCAGTAATTGTGAAACGTACATTATATACTATCCTTTACAAATAACGGCCTTACCCTTTCTATAGCTAGCGCATATTGTCCCCTAAGCAACGAGTTTCCCAAGAGATGTTTGTTGAAGTAATTCCTCTTCTGTATGTCAACAATATTGTATTATAGACAGTCAACACTGTAAAGTGACAGTTAAGATTATGTTGGCTGTGCACGATGTCATCCATGTTGTTTTCACCATTGTAGTAAGTCAGTTGTCGTCCTACAGGTGTTCTGGGTGGATCGATGTTGGTGTCTGAAGCGTCTGCCTGTCTGTCTATATATCCAATAAGTCTGTGCTCATATGCTAATAACTTGTACTGTTGATTCCCTGCACTTTTTCACCTTTTTACTCTCATGTTAATTATGTTTACCAACATATTCTCCACTTTAGGACCCAAGTTTTTATGTGGGGGAGATATCAATGCCAAACATCCCCGATTTGGCAACAGGATGCAAAATTCTAGAGGAAATGCTCTTTTCAATACGTGTTTAGACCTGCATTACGACTGCCTTCCACCATCTGAACCGACTTACTGGCCAACAGACATAAACTGACAACCAGAACTACTTGACTTCTTTATCACTTCTAATGTAAGCACTCTACATCACCACATAAGAATTGATAATGATCTTTCATCTGACCATTCCCCAATGGTTCTATCTCTCTCAAGACAAATATTCACTATAAATCATATACCGACGCTAACTCCTAGACCCATAATGGTTATGTAATTTCATCGTATAATAAATGACAAATTTAACCTCAATACAAGCTTGAAGACTGTAGATGACATTGACAAGGCTGTAGAGACGCTTACAAATACTGTACAATCTGCCGCTTGGCAATCATCTCAGAGACGAGACATTCAAAGACAAACAAAACTTACCACCCTACATAAGGTTCCTTATTATTGAAAAGCGACGTGCACTGAACCAATGGAAAAGATCTCGCTATCCTAGTGACAAACTACTAATCAACTGTCTAATAGATTAAGAAAAGGAGTACAGCAATACAAAAACGGCATCTATAACACACATCTGACTAACTTAGAGACAAGTAATAATACTTTATGGCAACAAACTAGAAAGATTCTGCATTACCATAATACAAAGACGCCCCCCCCCTAAATCTGACAACTCATGGGCCAGGAGTGATAAAGAAAAAACAGACCTATTTGCCTCTCATATTACATACGTATTTCAACTATACGACTTCCTCTGTCTTTACTACCCCCAACAATCAATCCTTGAGATGTTGAATTTTGTATAAAAAAATTACAGCCCAGAAAATCACCTGGTTATGATCTTATTACACCTAAAATTACGTACGGCTTCTTCCTAGGAAATTTTTCTGACAGCTATCTACAACTCTTTTCTTCGAATTACTTATTTTCCTATAGTATGGAAACTTTCCGTTGTAGAAATGATCCCAAAGCTTAACAAGTCATTAGACCAACTTACGTCCTACAGGCCTATTAGTCTTTTACCACTAATTTTCAAAATATTTGAAAAAATATTATTAAAGCGGCTCTATCCATTATTAGAAATAAATAATTTAATTCCTAACCACCAATTCGGGTTTATGCCTGCTCATTCTATAATACAACAATGTCATAGAGTGGTTGATACCATTACCGTGGCACTAGATAATAAAGAATATTGCACAGCAGCATTCTTGGACGTTTCACAAGCCTTTGATAAAGTTTGTCACGATGGTCTCCTTTGCAAACTAAAATTAGTTCTACCACAAGTATATTACCCAGTGATAAAATCTTATCTTGAGGACAGATTTTTTATTGTAAATCAGGATGGTAAATATTCCGACTATTGCCGAATTAATGCTGGAGTACCCTAGAGCAGGGTATTCTAGGCTCAGTTCTACATACACCTACGACAAACCACAGACGCCAGAAACACTACTTGCTACACATGTGGACGATACTGTTATACTTTCGACAAGTACTAATCCGAACATAGCTTCTCAGAACCTTCAGACACACAAAATTGGCTTGATAAATGGCATATAAAAATGAATATACAAAAATCTAACCAAGTAACATTTACACTTAGTCATTCAGACAGCCCCTCAGATTGTAATAACTTCGGTTAGTCGCAGTCGATAAAAATAATTTCGGTTAGTTGAAGTAGATAATAATAATTTTTGTTAGTCGCAATAATAATTATAATTTCGGTCAGTCGCAGTCGATAAAAAAAATTTGGTTAGTAGCATTCGATTGTAATAATTTCGGTTTGTTGAAGTCGATAATAATAATTTCGGTAAGTCGCAGTCGATTGCTATAAATTCGTGATAAAAATAATTTCGGTTAGTTGCAGTCGATTGTAAGTATTTTGGTTAGTCGCAGTCAATAAAAATAATTACGGATAGTCCTAGTCAATAAAAATAATTTTGGTTAGTTGCAGTCGATTGTAATAATTTCGGTTAGTTGCATTCGATTGTAATAATTTCGGTTAGTTGCAGTCGATTGCAATAAATTCGCGATAAAAATTATTTCGGTTAGTTGGAGTTGATTGTAATAATTTCGGTTAGTTGCAGTCGATTATAATAACTTAGGTTAGTTGCAGTCGGTTTTAATTCTTTCGGTTAGTTGCAGTCGATTGATATAATTCCGGTTAGTTGCAGTCGATAATAATAATTTCGGTTAGTCGCAGTCGATTGTAATAATTTTGGTTAATGCATTCGATTTTAATAATTTCGGTAAGTTGCAGTCGATTGTAACAATTTCGGTTAGTCGCAGTCGTTAAAAAAAAATTCTGAGGGGCTGTATTACAATGTGATGAACCACGCTAGGAGTGCCTTCAATGGAAGGTTTCTTCAAACACTTTTCCACGAGAATCCCTTAGGGGAGGTTTACCAAAAGAAGATCGAAAATATAATATGTGCACAATGGCACTTGTATAATTCCTAAATATGTATTATTATTATTATTTTATTTTATGTTTTTCTTTTAAATTAGATTCAATGTACCTAATACTAGGTCACATACACACATATTTATATATATATATATATATATAAGTTATGACAATATTAGAAGGATTATAGGTTAAGAGTATGTTAGGATTAAGTCTCTGTTGATGTAAATAAAGATATCTATAAATGCTGTAGCTAAAGGAAAATAAAGTCAGTCTTTTACTATCAGCGCGAGTGTTTCTATGTCCCTTATCCTTTTATTCCAAGTGTTCAGTCTAATTATAACTGGTGCCGAAAACCGGGACGTTAATTGTGCTAAAGTCCGAAGTAATTAAATAGTTAATTTCGTTAACCCATATCTCAGAACTATGGTCGACAGTGACGAACGGGCAAAGTACGAGTATCAGCTGGCTCAAGCGCAGGTTGAGAGGAATAAATTAGAGTCCCAACTAGCGAAGGCGTCCGAAACGATGCAGTTAGAGCTACTGAAGGTGAGGACACAAAACTCCGCGTTCATCCATGAAGTGATTGGACAGTTGGAGCCCTTCACGGGAGTCGTCGGCGATTTGGAGCACTTCTTAAAGGGAGGAGACCAGATTAAAGACTTAATATCATCCAGGAAGGAGTCGGGGGCTCTACTCGAGTCGGACGTAGTATTGTTAGAGGCATCCCTAGTGAGTCGCATCTCGAGGCGAATTTTGAATTCAATACAGGGAGATACGACGCACTCATGGGACACCCTTAAGGGGCGCCTAAAGAAGTTATACGGCGGAGGTAGGTGGACTCCGGAGGAGGACACCTTTTACTTATTAAAGGAACGGAGGATCCCTGGGCAATCAGAAGGTGAATTCGCCGAGAAACTTCTGGTTTCATATAACCGGTTAGTGGAGAAGACGGTCGAAACACTAGGCCAATCAGAGGGGGCACAAAGGATGGAGTTCGTAAGGAGCATCCTAAAGGTACAACTGAACCACTATGCTGACCGGCCAGGCTCACTTCCGCGAGACAAGGACTTTGTGGAGTGTGCCCACGAGCTCATAGACGCAGGTGAGAGGAAAGGAACGAGGCTGGCGAATACGGAAGAGGAGTGGACGGAGGTCAAGGCCCCAAGAAGAAAGTTCCGGAGCTCACTCAGACGTAGTGGCGGAGACAGAGGATTCGAGAAAAGACCGAGCAGAGGCCCAGAAGACCGGAGGAAAAGGCAGGAGAGGCGCTGCTACGAGTGCGACCAACCTGGGCACGTAGCAGCACAATGTCATCTGACCAGATGTTACGAGTGTGGCAGACAGGGGCACGTTGCGAGGGTATGCCCCAGGCGCAAACCGAGAGGTAGCAGGAGAGGTCCCCAACCAGAACCTATGGAGGTCAACGCCCAGGAGGAGACCAGGAGGCGTACACATGGGAGGAGAGAGGAGCACTACTCCAGCGGAGAGTCTTCAGGAGAGGAGAGCTTACGTTCGGGTCACAGTACTCCGGTTCCACGGAGACACGAGGTAAGGAATGGGAATCTGCGAAAGGGGGGTCCTTTGGGATCCGAAATGGGAGCGCGACAGCAAAGGCTGGATTGAGGGTACGGTAGGTGGCGGGGCAACGGTCCAAGGGAGTTATTGATTAATAATAGCGAAGGGAAGAGTAAATGGACGAGGTTGCCCGTGGCGAGATTGAGGGGAACGGGGCTGAAATTCTTAATAGATACAGTGAGTACTAACTCGTTAATTAGTAAAAGAGGGGCGGTAAAACTAGGTATTTGGGAGACGTGCAAACAGTGCGAATGTACGATAGCCACAGTTAGCGGTCGATGTAAGACTTTGGGCGAGGTTCATTTTGACTGTGCGGAATTGGCCGGGAGGGACATAAGAGTAAAACTACACGTCACGGAGTCATTGATGCCAGGGTATGATTTTATCGTAGGATGCGATATTTTGCGGAAAGCGGGGCTGAAAATGCGGGTGAAGAGCGGGGACTGGCAGATTCGGATGGGCGAACGGCAGTATCAAGTTACCACTTCATCAGGGAAGGGGGGTATGGAAGTTGGGGCGGTAGAGTTCAATAAGGCGGCTATACAAAATGTGGTAAATAGGAATAGAGACCTCTTCTATCAGGACAATGAAACGCTACCGACTACGGGGAAAACAGTACATCGGATAGTTCTCAAGTCGGATCACCCAGTGTACGTTAAAGATCGGAGATACCCCCAAGCAATGAGGGACATTATTAGGGGGCAATTAGGAGAGTTACTCCAGCAAGGGATTATAAGACATAGTAATTCCTCCTTTAACAGCCCGCTGTGGGTGGTCGAGAAGAAACAGGGTGAGTCGGGCGAGACGGAGAAACAGTACCGTGTGGTGGTCGATTATAGAAAATTGAACGAAGCTACTGTAGATGAAAGATACCCACTCCCCCGAGTCGAGGATATTCTTGATCGGCTATCGGGCGCGACCATTTTTAGCACCCTTGACCTCAAGAGCGGTTATCATCAGTTCAGGATGGCAGAAGAAGATGTAGGGAAGACCGCGTTTTCCTGGGAAAGAGGGCATTACGAGTTTGTGCGGATGCCGTTTGGGTTAAAAGGGGCCCCATTAACGTTCCAGCGCCTTATGGACGAATTCCAGAAGGGATTGGGAGAGGATTTTGCACAGGTGTACATGGATGACCTGATAGTGTTCAGCCGGTCTCAAGAGGAACACGCGAGGCATTTAAGGAGGGTGTTCGATAGGCTAAGGGAGTTTGGTCTGAAGCTCTCGCAAGGTAAGTCCAAGTTCGGATTAAAAGAAATTAGGTTCCTAGGACACGTGGTCTCGAACGAAGGCGTGCAACCCGACCAGGAACGCGTGAAAGCAATCCAAGAGGCTCCATTACCCACCAATGTTCGTGGGATTCGTAGGTTTTTGGGAATGGTGAATTATTACCGCCGCTTCATTCCGGGAATCGCGGCATTAACACAACCGTTAACGGAGATTCTGAGAAAAGGGAGACGGTTCGCATTAGGGCCAACGCAATTAGAAAGCATCCGGAGATGCCGGGAAATTTTAACGTCGAACCCGTTGCTCGCATTCCCGGATTTCCGCTTGGTGTTCCGCGTAACGACAGACGCGAGTGAAAGGGCTATCGGCGCGGTCTTGTCACAAAATTTTGCCGAAGGGGAAAAGCCAATCGCATATGCAAGTCGGCAGTTGAATGAGGCGGAAAAACGCTATAGCGCCATCGAACGGGAGCTGTTGGCGGTGGTATGGGCGGTGGAACATTTTCGCCCTTATGTTTATGGTAGAAGCTTTGAACTATTGACGGACCATAAACCGCTGGTTTATTTAAGTACCCTTAAGGAGTCTTCAGCACGGGTATCGCGGTGGAAGGAACGGCTGGCAGCATATACGTTTAGGGTGATACATAAAAAGGGTGTAGAGAATGCGGTGGCAGATTGGTTGTCGCGGGATCTGGTCGTTAATGCTATCGACGAAGAAGGAACCTCGGCAGAACCGTTCGCTGTGCGATATTTACGGGATTGGGCTGAGAGTGGACCAGAGATTCCATTGGTTAGGCGGGATTCTGAGGAAAGCGCGGCTTCATCGGAACGCCCTCGAGAGTTACCAGAGGTTGACGAGATCATTAATGACAAGAGACGTCAGTTGATTCTGCGAACGAAGCAAGGGCGCGGAATTGAGACGCAAGCTGGTGAGTACGAAGGGCGCTCTAGCGTTTTAGTACGGTTACCGGCGACGACGGATGAAGTCGAATTGGAAAGGATCTTTCAGGAGTTCGCGATACCTGATCGTACACTGCACATTTACGTAGGGAACCGCGTTATCATGGGCAAGGTACAGCGGCTATGGCGACAGGAAAGGATCGGGGTGGGCTACTCGGTCGTTCGGTGTTTACGACAGGTGGAGACAATTCCTACCGCGGCGGCCCAAAGACAAATCGTGGCCGAGCATCACGAGGGGAAAACCAATCATCGCGGGGTAGAGGAAACTTTGCGAGCATTGAAAATGTTATATTTTTGGCGGAAGATGGGACACACCGTTCGGGAGTACATCGCGCAGTGCTCGGTTTGTCAGCGGGCGAAATATGATCGTCAACCCCCTGTAGCGGAACAGATGATTACCCCAACGGCGTGTGAGCCACTGCGGTCGGTTCAGGTCGACTTATACTCCAGCGAGGGACAGACGTGGGTAACCATGATTGATACCTTTAGTAAGTTGGCGATGGCATACCCTGTAGAAGAGAAAACACCGGGAGCAATGTGGGAAGGGGTATTACAATGGTGTGCGGCGTATGGGGTCCCAGAGGAAATAGTGTCAGACTGTGGCAGGGAGTTTAATAATGCCTTCATTCGGGAGGAGAGTGCGATGCTGGGGGTTAATTGGCGTTTAAACACTCCCCACCACATTAAAGGCAGGGGCGCCGTGGAACGCCTCCACAATACGTTAGGAGAACACCTTAGATTGTTTAAACTGGGTCGTAACTTAGATCCATACGAAGCCATGCCAAGGGCGGTCATTGCGTACAACAATACCATTCATATGGCGACGGGGCTGACCCCGGTAGAAATTGTATTCGGTCAACGGCATCGCGATAGGGGGGACCTTTTAACCGTCCACAATAACGAACTGTATGTGAAAATTCGTGATAGACGCAAGGAACGTCAATGTCATTGGGGTAAAGTGCGCGAAAAATTAATTCGCGACAAACAAGCTAGGGTTACGAAGGCCAATGATCGGCAGGTGGTTTATCGGAAAGGGCCTTTGGCGTTAGGGACGTTGGTATACCGGCGGCTTCGAACAGCGCGAAACAAGACAGATCCGAGGTACGAGGGACCATACAAGGTTATTACAATCCGGGAACACAACCTGTTTACAATTCGGGACGTTCACTGCCCATTTAAGGTCCGAACAGTTCATTTGGAAGAACTTAGGGTACCTCACAAAGTGTCTCACCACCAGTCAGAGGGCGGCGATCAGCAGTGAAACCTTGTGTGGATAATACTAAGTTGTTTGGTTTTGTTTGATGTATATGTTTTTTCTTTTTCAGGACGATTGTATAGAGGATGTATGTATCATAAGTAAACATTGTTTTAGTAGTAAGTTATCATTTTCCTTTTTGTGGTTTTGTTTAACTTTCGTATGAGTTTCAGGACTATTCTGGTTTATTATTGTTTATAGTTAGTACGTAAGATCAATATAATTTGTATGTATTGTTTTTGTTTTTGGTTTATTAAATATAGTTCCTCCTGTCGAAGGAACTGGAGGAGGGCAGTTATGACAATATTAGAAGGATTATAGGTTAAGAGTATGTTAGGATTAAATCTCTGTTGATATAAATAAAGATATCTATAAATGCTGTAGCTAAAGGAAAATAAAGTCAGTCTTTTACTATCAGCGCGAGTGTTTCTATGTCCCTTATCCTTTTATTCCAAGTGTTCAGTCTAATTATAACTTATATATATATATATATAACTCGCCTAGTCAAGTATGGCGATAATTTCAGTATTTTATGTTTGTTTTTTTGACTATTAATACCGTATACAGGATCGTTTCGTAGTAAGAAGATTATAAGCCCTTGAAGAGGAAAAGATGTTTCATCAAAGCTACCAGCACGAACCAATGTAAGGTCCGCCAGACTAGACCACACAGTCGTTAAGTTAAATATTTGACTTTAGTCAACTCAACTGGTACACTCCCTATAACTTTATCGGCTATATTTAGCCTCTGAAAGATCGAATGCAAACACTATTTTAACGTTTTTTTTTTTTTTTAAAATAAATATTGAAATTTACAATGTATATTGAAAACATCAAGTAAATATAATCATAGATAAATAATGTCCCGAGATAAAGGCATTTAGAGAAACAACCCAGTAGTAGCACTCAAATAAAAAGTTCAACTTAGAAGGTCACGAAGCGATCTCCTTTTCAGACACCTCGGAGGATTATCAGGAATTGAAGAGGTTGCTTAGGTTTGAAATTAGTTGGTTTGAGTAGAAATAAAGTTTGCCACGAATAGATTGATATCGGATTCGGTCTAAATCAGCAACAAATCCGACATTAAAGTCATTATGGATTTCTTTGTTCGTAACAAGGTAAGGAGCAATGAGGAATATGGATTGTAAGGATTGAATACGAGAGAAACTACGATTCGATGGCTTAGTGGAGCCCCAAAGCTCTACTCCGTAAGTCCAGATGGGTCTAATGATTGTCATGTATATGAGTCTTTTGTAATTAATTGAGTGCTTGTCTAGTAAATCTTGAAGTAGTCTGAAACGCCGAACTGTTTCTTGTCGATTTAGTCTAGTATGAGGATTCCAAGGTGTAGTCGTTTGTCAAGGTGTAGTCCTAAGTAAAGCACCCGACCTGTTCTACAGGAATCAGTAGAATGTTATTAAACGATACAGGAGGACAGGAAGTTGTTGGTTTACGACGGAGGGTAAAGGTGATGAGATTTTTGGGAATTTATTTTAATCTTTCTGTTATGACACCACTTTTCAAGGTCAGTGATATGGGATTGAAGAGTACGGGATGCTATAACTGGATTAGTGTTGACCGATAATAGACATGTGTCATCTGCATACGTGTTAAGGATAGTATTAGGATGAGTTGGGATGTCAGCAGTATAAACTGTGTATATAATTGGGCCGAGGATACTGCCTTGAGGAACACCCGCAGATTGAGGAAAGAGGGATGTGTAGACATTATTATAATTTACTGTGAATGACCTGCAGGAGAAATAGGATTGGATAATGAGAAAGTATGTAGTAGGTAGGAATTTATTTTAAGGGTAAAATATTTTTACTTACAAATTCGATTATTGCTTTTTTGTTTTTTCTTGAAAACCCATGTGAGTATCCACTTTCATTTTGAGACGGTTGCTTTCCAGAACCTCCCCCTAGGTTCTACTTCTTCGAGCCATGGAGGCTTGGTCTACTTTAAAAATACTTAAAAATCCGGTTCATCAGTCCAATGTGTTTCATTCTTTACAAGTGGCCATAAAATGTAATTCTATTTTTTCTTATATCATCCGATATTTTTAGAACATTAGTGAACAGCTCACTGTTATGCCCTCGTCTGTAATCAGCTAGGTCGTTAATTGGGCAAAGAATTTTCCTTAAGAGCTTTCTTTCTTTGATCTTCAGTTTTTCTACCTGGTATTTCTTATTCGTAGTTAGGTATTCTGCAGCATATAAGAACTATTTTGTATACTTTTTTTTTATATTGTATTTCCTTAATAAATTATTGATATCAACTGCTTATTTTAGATAATTGATCAAAATATTGCAATGATCTGAGTTGCACTTCATTTCTGTTAATATATCTGGCTGGAGGGAAAAATATGAGGTATTTAGACTCTGGCTAAAGATGTGAGGTTATTTCTATCATAATCTTATGTTATATATAAGATAATTAAATATATATAAATGAACGAAAATTTAAAAAAAATACCTGTTTAATTCTTAGTAATATCGAGATTACACTGATAGTATTGAGTTCGCCTGATATAATTTAGTCATGATGTCATCATGGTCATGATCTCATTTACGAATTATATAATTACAGACGCACATCATGGCCTCAGGTGGTAACTTATTTTAGAGGTACGAAACAAAACCAATTTCGAAAACATGCATATTTACAACCGGTGTCGACCATACGGCACCGATTCAATTTCCTGCAACACATTTTAGGCCTGTTGTGGCTGTTTGTTCAGAGCCATATGTTCTTTCCAGTATATATTTTATTATTACAATTATTTAAAAAAAAGATTAAGTATTCATAAAAAACTTATAATTCGTCACACAATAAATGCTGAAATTTATAATTCAGTTACTTCTGCAATAGGTTTAAAAATAGCCGAACATTGATTTAAAAATAATAATAATAAAAATCATATAGACTCCGATCAGACTAATAAAACATTCTTTATGCGGGAAAGCTGGGAGAATGACAACATAAAACGCCTTCAAACGGTTCGCAGTAACACGCATTACAAAACAGTCGAGCGGGAGCGTATGCACAATTCTACAAGTAAATTACTCTTCATTCATATACATATAGTGTAAACGTAGTTTGTTTTAATTCTAATGATTGTATTGCATCTCTAAACAGTATTAATGAGCCTATGAATAATCTAATGTTCTCAAAATACCGACAAAAAAAACCGACTTGTGAATAATAGAATAAATAGATGCTATTATTTATTGATATATTTTTCTATTAGCGTATTTCTTTTTATTGTAAATTTGTATATTTTTTTTTTTCTAATTACTCTGGTTCTGATTTATTAATTAATCTGTTCAGTAATTAACACAAAATCTGTACCACAACAACCTATTAAGGATCTTGGGTTCACAGAGTTTGAGGATGTACTGTTTCTGAGAATCATCTAACGGGATTTACCCTCATTTAAGAATACCCACATTATAAAGGCTGTGTGCCCTCCAGGAAGACCTGTAGACCCCGCAGATTTTATCCATCTATGGCTGTTAATAAATGATATAACTTATCTGTCACAACAGTTTTGAACCCGGGACCTCCAGCAGTGCAACTCAGCGTTCTACACACAGATCCAACCAGCCCAATCTTTAGACAACTCTAAAATCTTCATACAAACTTCATTGAAATGCCTTCGGATAGCTACAATTATGAAGAAATATCCTAAGATATTGGGCGAATTGACAGGAAACAGCTTTATCCGCTACGATATCCTTAAGAAATCCCAATTAAAGCTGTGATGATGAAGTAATGGCAGGGTCAGTAGGACACAAGTCCCTCCGGCAATCAGATCCCCCGATGAAACTAATCAGGCCAAGTGATAAGACGTCGGCATGTCCACAGCGACTATTAATTTCATCCTTCGAACCCTAGGTCATGCTTCCAACTTCTGAAAGGGCCGAAGGAAAAAAAACCAAATAAACTTTATCCAACACAAGTAATGGAAGATTCGTTAAACATAAGTCGTCGAGATTTCAATAACCCTTTATTTATGACAATTGACCTGTATTGGAAGATGTAAGAATGGTGATAAACGCGAGCGAAGAAACATTTGCAATATGGTTAATATTTTAATATTTTTCTTATCATTATTTATATATGGGCTAGTTCACATGCTATATACATAATATTAACATTAATAAAATTGTGTTTTTAATATTATTATAATCATCCAAAACTAGCGGATCCAAGGAATTAAAAAAAATATGACGAAATTGGAATAGCTTATAATATGATACAGGTTACAAACATTTTTAGGAGGTGGGCGCGTAGATTTTAGATTTTCCAAGAGCGAGAGAAGAGAACAGGAACCAGCATCAGGACACAGGAGAAAAGGAAAGAGCAGGGTGAAACGATGAATGATTATTGGAGGTGGAAAGAAAAACAATAGAAGCTCGACGATGCATGTATGCAATTACTTCATGCTTTTTCTTTCCAAGTTTTTCCACACATTTGTAAATACTTTAGGATTCGTATTATGTAGCCTTCTAAGTAGATGTACATTATTGTGATCTTTTTGAAGGAAAATGACATTGTCATAACTCAAAAAACCTAATTTTTTAATAGAGGTAATTGAAAGTTCCATCTGAGTTAACAAAATAAAAATTTTGGCATTGGTAAAGCAACGCATTCCTATTGTAACGATGGTATCACTTTTTTGATTTTAACTTATGTCATAAGTCATACAAAACTTCAAGTTCAAATATGATTCGACTCAAAGTAACTTTATTAGAAAAATAAGTGTTGGAAATAGAATATCAGATATGTCGTTCCTGAATTAAAAAGCTTCAAATAATAAACTGCTACTAAAATGCCATTTTTTATTTGTATGGTTGTTCTTTTGAAGAAGCGATATATAAATAATGATCATTGTGTATTAAGGCGCATCTTTCTTTTTTTGTTCCTGTTTGTTATTCTAAGGGGAATGATATTATTTTTCCCATTCTATTCTCTGATTGTTTGAATTCATTTATAACTTACATTGCTGATTTGTTTTTGTTTTTTTAGTGTCCTAACCGATATTGAATAGGAAAAGTGCTTTTCAATTTTATAAAATTAAATTTTTCAATCGTACCCCATCTAACAGTATAGTGCAACATACACTACGAAGGAAATAAATGTGATTGTTGGGCTACAAACAGGTGGGGATACCAATTCCACCGATAAGCCATCAACCAACGATAACAACTGTCACAGGAACTTGACAAATTACAACTCTGGCTTCTTCATTCTTCTACATTGTATTTACAGGAATTGTAAGTAGTAGAATAAGAGGATATTTACACATTAAAGATCGAAAAGAATCTATAATAAAAAAAAAGTGATATGACGATGTTCTATTCCTTCCTAAGGATAACAACAATGTATATCTGGTCAGAAGGCTACATAATACGAATAGGGCAGCGGCCAGGTACCAAAAAAGGGCTTTAGGTTGCATTAAATTGAAGATAGCTGAAATGTTGTAAGGGCATGTCTGACTAGTGGAAATCCAAATTTGCTACCGAAAAAATCCGATGGGAAAACTTTTGGTGATCGAAAAATCTCAACATTTTTGGAGTTATTTCAGTTATTGGCTTATATCTCCTAATGAGAACGTTTAAAAAAAAACTATAGGTAAATATTTTACATTAGGTTAAATTTTCTTTAATTTGAGCCCAACTGCAGCTCTGTATCTTTAATAGATTCTGAGTAACGCCGCTTTGAAAGTTGGTCTTTTTTCAAAAAAGTCCAAATTTTAAGTTTTGACCGACTTTCGTTAGGAACACCGGCCGTAGAAGTGACCTTACGATGAAAGTCAAGTGAAATGGAGTTGTACTAAATTTAATTATCTTTAATTGAAGCACATAACGAGGTGTTTAGTTGTTATACTTTTCTTGTTAATTAAAAAAAAAAAGGAAATCGGGGAAAGTGGATGTGAAAAAATGACCAATTTTCAAAGAGGCGTAACTCAGAATCTGTTACACCTACAGGCCTTAGTCTGTGCTTAAATTAAAACTAATTATATTTACTACTTTGACTTTTATCGTAGGATCACTCCTTCTGGCGCTATTCCTCATGAAAGTTGGCCAAAACTTAAATTTGGATTTTTTTGGAAAAAATTACCAATTATCGAATGGACGTAACTCAGAATTTATTAAAGCTACAGAGCTGCGGTTGAGCTCAAATTATAGAAAATTTAATATCATTTAAAATGCTTGTTGTAATTAGCAGTTTTCATCAGGAAAATTATCACTAAAAAATGTATTCAAGGTAATTAAGTTTTCATAATTTTTATAATAAAAACCGTTGGTATCTGGAATTTCTTTGTTACTCCAGACGTGCCAGTTTGTTCATATAACCAGTTTTACTGCATAAAAAACAACCAAGAAGAAATAATTTTTATGTTAATATGTGCATATGTATGTTTTTTATACTTACTAATCGATACTAAAAGGAATAATTGTGTAAGAAGTAATAGGCGCCTCAGCGATTTCCTCATATAATTAATTTATTTCTAGCCTGATTTAGATTTGCAGAGGGAGGGACTAGAAACCGCTATCTCCCCAAGGAACAAGGTCCCTTTGTAAAACTATGTAATAGGATCTTTATTAATATTTACACCCAGGATGCTGGATAAGGGGCAGAAGATATATCTCCTTCGAAAAAGATATACAGCGCAGATTGTATCTCCATCTTAACAAATGGCAGTAAAGGTGATACTAAAGCAAATAAGGTGCTGTTCTCCAGCTGCTGTTGTAAATCGTGTCTTAACTTGCTAACGATTGTATAGAAGTTACTATGAAAAATATTTAGTATTCCTAAAATGGAGATAAATTGATTCCTCACGAGCTACGATATATTATATCTCGTGAAGATGAGGAAATTAAGCCATTTACTCTTATCATCATTTTTAATAGGTTTCACTAACCTTCAAAAATAGTTGTTTAGAACCGGAAACGAGAACATGGTAGCAAATAAGAATGAGAACAGTAAGGGAAAGGTATATTGCTTGTATTATTATAAGACAAAATCGTTTAGTATCAAACCCCACCGATCAAACTAGCCCTGAAGAAGACCTGCAATGTGGGTCGAAACGTTGGGTTACCAATAAAAAGTTCTCCCTGTATAAGAGAATTTCTTGACCTCTGCCCGGACCACTTTCTTCCTCTTATAAGAAAATATATTTCTTGGTAGTTAGAACCATTTGAGTTTTAATAAAATTAGGATTTAGATGCCCTTGGCCTATCATTAGAGAGTCTGCTTCCTATAACTGTACACTACAAATCGTACGTTGATATAGATTTTTGGAAAATATATATATTTTTGTAATTTACAACTGTATTGTAGGAATACAACAAGTAAATTTTGTACATTGGACAATTGTACATAATGGCATGGATACAGATAAGTATAGAAACCAACCAGTGGTAGTACTCAGATTGACCCCCGTAGGTGGTCACGAGACCACCTTCTTTTCAGATGTCTCGGAGGATTATCGAGAATTGAATAGGTGGCTAGGTTTGAAACTAGTGGGCTAGAGTGGAAGGACTGATATCGGATTTATGCCAAATCAGCAACAAATGGGACATTCAAGTCGTTATGGTTGACTTAATTGGTAAGAAAGTAAGGAGCATTAGGGATTTTGGATTGGATACGCGAGGAATTCGATGGCTTAGTTGACCCCCAAGGACTCTACTCCATAAGTCCAAATAGATATTATGACAGTCAAGTCTACGAATCTTTTGTAATCAATTGGGAGCTTGGAGCGTTTGTCGAGTAAGTGTTGAAGTATACTGAAAAAAATTAAATTGCATTTTCCTACAACTGGATCACAAAAATTCGAGAAAAGTAATCATTGTTATCTGTTCTGACGCAACTGATGCCTGCATAATACTCAACTCTTTTTTGAGAGAAACATTATTCGAAGAACTTCCTTTATAATTTCGGTAACTTGTAGATAATTCGATATCAGGTTAGCCTGTGTCAACCTTACTATTGGCAGACCGGTCAGGACTAATTTCTGGGATTGATTCCGATTAGTGGCTGTGCAGAATTTTAAACTTGAGAAAATTTACGTATCTAATTGTTTATGGTTATATATCACATGAGGTTTTTAATCTCTTACCTGGATCTTATAATTGTTTATTCGTTTATTTTTTTTAAAGAAAGAAAATGAAGAAATGGCGGTAGACAGGCGACAGGTTGTAGAGGTAAAGGGGAGGATCGACCAGCTCAACTAATTCTATTAATTAGTCTTTCTGCCCCCGCACTGGAATTAGTTGGCTCCGGATCGCGATTAGGGAGTCTGCTTCCTGCAACTATACATTGATTTCCAAATTGAACAAAAAAATAAACAATTGAAGATAAATATAATAATAAAAAGCTTTTCGATGTACGGAATTTCAGTCTTAAATTTTTATTAAAAATTTGGATAAGAATAAATTGAATAAACAGTTGTATTCCTAGAGATTCACACATTTGATAAAGTAATAAATTAAAAGAGAATAATATTGATCATATCGATTAAAATAAGATTCTCGTTAATATAACAGAGAGAATAAGTTTGATAGGAAAGATATTGAAATGGATGGTAGGACGATGTTAAAGTAAATGTCTTAAAATCATTCTGTTGAAAAGGTAATGATTGATTTATAAACCAACTCTTACAGATAAAAATCCTGGAACCATTATGGGAAAACACTGAAATAAATATAAACATTAATATCTTCGTCCAAACTTGCCATGTCTTGAAAGAAAATGTATTCAATAAGATAAATAACTCGGCTTTATCGTGGATCTAGTGGCCCAAAGCCAAAGTATCGGCATTAGAATCATCTCGTATCGGAAAAATATTACACGTGTTTTTCTAACTTGCCAAAATATGCGGTTTAGGATTCTTATCAAGCGAAGATATGAATAGCTAACCGCGTCGAGAGTTGAATAAAATATCGCTGTACTGATGGTTTCAAAACTGGTTTCAATTACAATATTTATTTAAAGTTTAGGAAAGCTATTAAAAATCGAAAATAAATAAAAACTCCTTGCAAATGATATTCTATGGGCCTAATTACACTCGTTGCGTTTACATATTTTTTTTTTTAAATTAGTCAACGATTTCCTGTTTGTGTACAAAAGACTAGTATCTTTCATTTCATTAAATTTTATATTAACAACATCAATCTATTACACACTTGCGTCATGATAACAAATAAGTTTTGTATTTTTAACTTTTTTATTCCTATTGCTAACCGAATTTAAGTATTTAAATAGATGTTTTTTTGGTTTATTCTACCAAACAGCTTGTTCAGAAGAACATTATTTTTCTCTTTATACTTGCTACTACTTTTTTTTTTATCAGATTTTATTTTTAATAAAAATAAACTGATTTAAACTACAAAATCATTGTAAAAGACTTCGAAATTTTGGAACAATTACAGTTTTTAACTGCTCTCAATTATGTTACAGTCTAAACAAACCGATGAGGAATGTACTACTATATACAGTTTTTTATCAAACTTATTTTAATATAGATCATAAATCTGCAACATCATTTGTTAGGGTTATCATTTTTTCTCACGTTTTTTAAATGTCTTCGACATTTTGGAACAGCCATACCTAGTAATAAAGTTTTAAAAATTCTTAAATATTCCTAATTATGTTCCAATCTATACAAACGTATGTAGAGGATTTTACTACAATGTTTCTTATATGAGCGTAAGCAGAAAAGTTGTGATGTATTGGTATGAAGAGTTTTCCCAAATCTTTTTATTCCATTTTCATACTTTTTTATTTTTGATATCTTTGATTTTCGGTATCATAGTTATTTTTCCTGGTTTACTTAGGCTCTTTTGTAAATATTATTTAGTTTTTATTAGTTTCAGTATTTCTAGTAGTTGGCCACGCCATATTCTGATAAAAAAACTCTACTTATAACATTCAGACAATTACATTCAAATCGTAGAAACTGGTGGTACTGAAGAGGCTACTGACCTGAACCGCAACTCTGGGCTACGAAATGGGTAGTGACAACCGGCATCGGGACAAGCTTCCTACTGCTCAAATGGGACGGATACAGGAAGGCGGTGAGTGGTTCCTAATAGCCCTTCCGCCCCAGATTCACGTGGGGGACACGTGGACACGACACCTTGGATCGTTTCGGACCATCTAGTTCTCTTGGATGTTTTGTGGTCAGTGGCCGAAGTTGCTGTAAGTACTGGGTGAGGGAAGCTCTCCTCATAATTTTAGAGTACAAGAACAACCTCTGCTTAAGAGGTAGTGTGTTTATATCAAACAACTAAAACTACTAGTACCCGTAACAACCAAATCTATTTTTCAACTAAAACTTACTTTTCTCTAAAACTATTTTTTTTTTCGCCGAGACAAAATATTTCATTATACTGAATTGTTGGTTTGATACTACTTATATATTGGTTTGATACTGATTATTTAATGAATTTTAAAGAACCACTTCTTCATTTTTTTCGTATTAAATGAGCTTTTTAGTAATATAGGTAATATATTATATTAATAGTAATATAAATGTAGACAAATAATTTTTTTTGAACAGATACATATATACATTTTTTTTTTTTTTTTTTTTTTTTTTTTTTTTTTTTTTTTTTTTTTTTTTTTTTTTTTTTTTTTTTTTTTTTTTTTTTTTTTTTTTTTTTTAGTTTAACTAAATTTATGGTAAATTAGGTATATTAAATATAGGTCTAATTATCCTCACCCGTACCTTTGTGAGCTATTTGATGTTGTTTAGTTGAAATGAACATTTTAAAAAGGAATAGATTTTTCCTTGACTCATTGTGCATATAATGTTAAATAAATATTGCTATATACTCATATAACAACATTTATAGCCAACGGCCATACCACGTTGAACACACCGGTTCCCGTACGATCACCGAAGTTAAGCAACTTCGGGCGTGGTTAGTAATTGGATGGGTGACCGCCTGGGAAGACCGCGTGCTGTTGGCATCAAAGAAGAAAATACTAATTAATTAATTAAAGATATCGGGCTGTATAGGACTTCAAAGGAAGTCTATAGCCAACATAAAAAAAAAAAAAAAAAAAAAAAAAAAACATTTATTGTGTTATTAGGTTTACTGATACTTATATTAAAAATAATAAATGTTATTTCAATTATATGGGAGCGGGGTCGGTAAGTGGTAGAGCGCTGAGGATCCAGGATTCAAAAATCTTTTTACAGTCATAAATGGACCCTATGGGGTATGTAGAAGCTCTTGGGGCTCACCCAGCGTCTACAATGTGGATGCTATCAGCTGGGGAAAAAGTTATCTGGAACAAATCATCTCCCTGCAACGCCGATATCTTTAAAACCGTACAGACTCTACCATGTCCCGAACCCTAGACCCTTCAGGACTTGTAGTGGTACAGGATTAATAAGAAAATTAATTAAATGACTGAATTAATTAAATTATTCTAAATACATTTTATATCCCAAATCCATATATTTCAAAATTCCTTCATAGACTACCCAAAATTATTTTAAAATATTTCTATTGTCAGATAAGATAAAGAGCTATCAATTAATCCATGAACATCTTGTAGGGAAACTGTAAAAATGTATTTAGAAAAATAATTTTAGCTATGGCTAAAGTACGACAAGCATTTACACTTACGATAAATAGCGAGAACTACACGAATCGATAAATATCTGCGTAGAAGTATAGCCCAAGTAGAGAGAAAGTATTCAGTAATCCGTAGATTTAAGGGGAAAATGAAAAGTTTACTCCTAAGTACAATTTACTGTTGCTATAGCTTATTGTTAAGCTAAGCATAATCAACGATTTGAGGCAGTAACCGCAGGCTGGGCTGTATGGAAGATTCCTTCGTACCTGCTTGCAGGAATCATAAGTTATTATTCAGTAAATATAAGTTTTCCCCATGTTCTGGAAATTTTCTCAGGATGTTGCACTGTCATTTCAAACGTACATCCTTCGTTTGTTATCAATTACTCTTCTTCCTATTTCGTGTGGATTCCCATAAATTGTTTTTATTTTTGTTTTGTTTTGTATGATAGAGGTAATATAATGATCCTTAAAGATGAAACGAACTAAGAAAAAATAAACTAACAACATATATATTATATTTAAACTAATTGTTGTTTTAAGAATATGAGGCGTTTGGTTTCAAACCGGTTACATCTATTTTCAGAACTGATATTAAAAGATTTTAAAAAAATAATCAATTTAACACTTTTTTCAAATTATTTTGCTAACAACTCACTTCCAAAAATAATTACAGACAATTTTTTTCTCGGGCATATTTTTTTAAAAATGTTTTAAATTAAAAAAATATGTTGGATATAATAAACCTGACTTTGTAATCGAACAGCTAAATTAATTACTAAAGATGAAAACATAAGGTTCCATGACAAATCTGCACAAAAATCCAAACCCATCATTTCGGACGAAGAGAGGAAAATAAGAAGTACTAAGAAGAAATACTAAGATTAGAACAACTAAAGACTGGGTACTAAGATTAGAACAACACCCAAAGAAATGATCGACATCTGGTTAGTTTATGGTTGATAAAAAATAATTAATAAATTAAATAGACATTTTTAAAACATATAACTTTAATAAAAATAATTAAGCAATATATATCTACAGACCCGGTGAATAAGTGGTTATGTCGGATTTTGTCCAGAGAGAGTTAAGATAATCGGAATCGTAATATTCTCGTAGTTTTTGGCTTGAAATGGAGTTCTAATATAAGCAATAACTCCTTTTCAAGCCAATGTCTTACTTAGCCCCTTATTCCTGCCGAAAATAACACGATTCCGCTTACTTAAGTACAAGAAACTCACTTTGGAGAAAATTAGACTTAACCTCTTATTCACCAAGGCTGTAAAAATACATAGTCTTGATTTTTCATACATTAAAAATTTTCATTTTATGTAATGGACATATAAGTTTTGATAGGAAATAGAATCTTTTGGTGTTGATTTTTGAAGGGTCTAGGCGGTTTTGAAAAAAAAAAACACACCCAGTACAGCATTTCTGGCTTTAAAAACTTATAAAAAACATTTTTGGAAAAAAATGGATGTACTCGATTTTGAAGCCAAACGCCTCAAATATAACTAAATAAAGACATTGCATTTTTATAAGCGGTACGGTATTCCGTATTTAAATTATAGGCTATGAGTTTTTATAAATTATTTTATATTGGTGTTTATACATACTAAAAATCAGTGATTATTTATAAAAATGGATTGAAGTAGTAATGAGTTATTATAACTAAAAATGAGTTACCTATTCATATAAATTATTAGTAAAAGTGGAATGAAAATGACCCAGTACATTTTCTAGTGTGATCCTACTACAATAGGCTTCCAAATAAACAGTTCTCCATATATAAGAGAATTTTTTTACCTTTACCCGGACCATTTTCTTCCTCTTATTAATAAAAATATTAATAATACGCTGGAAAAGCTTTAGGTTTCAAATAGTTATTTTTCAAAAAATATCTGGTCTATCCATTCCCTGTAGTTTTAGTTTAGAGTTCAGCTAGAACACTTCTTAACTTCTGAAGGAGCTTATCTGTAGGAATAGAAAGTTAGTCTACAAAGTTCAATATGCTATATTTCAGCTGTTAATTGTCTCATTTCTTTGATTTGTTTTTAACGAAATTATATTTCTAGGTTTTATAGCTAGTGACCATAAATATTAAATCTTTCTATTTTTAAATGGTTTTGATATAATGATGTAATTTAATACTTTTCGTAGTTCTTTACAAATGACCAAGTTTTAGGTATATGGAATTTCTTATCAATGGCCATACTTGACTGAATACTACAAGCCCCGAGGGTAGTGCTGAAACGACTTTTAACTTTCTTACAAAAAATCAAGCAAATCAGCACAGTAATCTTATGGAAAACCCGCTTACCCTATTGTTGAATTTTTGGATTTAACAAATAGGCTAGGGATTTTAGTTTATAACCCAGGACGTTATGATGGTATTTATGAACAAAAAGTGGATCATATTGTCCACATACGTGTCCATGCTTACTTTTTATTGTTCATTGCTTACATAGTCTTCGGGGTCGTGGTTGTACGGCGTTATACAGGAAATGACTAGGCGATGCTTATACTTTGTATGGTTCCGTTTAGTGCTGGACTCATCGGTATGAAATAAATGAAGGGATTCATCCAATTCGCCTTTAAGAAATTAACATCGGTTTATATTTATTTCAATTAGGATTTCTCATTTTTATAGATCAGTTTTAGTTAAATGATCTTTGTTTTACCACATGGTTTCAAAAATCAAATGGTAATTAAGAGTTGTAATACAATATATAATAATATTATAAAGAATGTAATTAATTACTGTTGGATAATTTGACACTTTCGATTGATCTAGATTTCCTATAAAGTCTATTAAATTTAGTCTTCGACAAGATTAATGTTTTAGTTGGGCGAAATTTGTTTTCGGCTTCTTTGTAGGCCCCGTCACTCGTCATTAACATAACTCCCCTTATCGAGTTACCACCCCGACCGAAAAACAACCCCTCCCGGAAAACCATGTCCTTGGAGACAAAGAAGGAAATATAACTAATAGTTTTTTTTTTTAACGAAAATAAATGATTATAAATAATTATTCGTGGAAAGTTTCCTAAGAAACGACACATCATTATTTTCTAATAATTTTCACTGAAATAATCTCCGGCTTTTAGATATTATTTTATCCTAACTGCTTGTTCGGTTCTACCGATGTCACGACTCTTGAGCTGTACTCCAGATTGGCATTTCATCCTTTAAAAAATTGCCTCCTGTTCAAGTGTTCTCAGGAAGGTGAATGCTGCGTAGTTGCCAACGGATGGGAATAACAAATGGCGTAGTACTGAATTCTCAATGCTGCTTGTCTCATGTTTTTTCTTTCTTTTCGATAATACAAGGCCCCAGTATTAAGATCCGTTTTCTTAGACTTAGAAGAAGATGAATGGAAGAGATATTTTTAATAATTATTTTTTTTAATATAGCAAGTCTGGACTGAATATAAATAAAATAAATTCATTAAACATGAGGAATATGATTAGAAGTAATTTTCATTTAATAATATTTTTTTAAATTACTTTTACAGTTAATTGTCTGATTATAAAAGTAAAAAAATAGTCCGAGAAAAAAATAGCTCCCTTTTGAATATGCAATCTTTGTCTTATCTATTTTTTATTGATTATATTGATAACTTAATAATCTAAATTTATGTTCGCAATGTAAGATATTATATATGGAATGAAAAAGGCTGATAAGACAGCAAAAGAAGATATTTAGAAGGAAAGGAGGGATGTGTGGGACAGAAAATCTCTAAGATAACCTAAAATTATAAAAAGATAACTGAAACCTTTGAATTCTTTAAATCGCAAAGAAAAAGAGGTCCAGACCAAGCTCATGATCGGGCATTACAAACACTATGCCAATTTCGGAATTGTGATCTAACAATTTCCCACCTTTTTTTCAGTCATAGAGTAATAAACCATGTGAAATCTGATTACCGGAAAACCAGACAAGCCCGCATTCGTCACTCAATCATTAGATCAAACCTCGAAATGTAACCTGAAAAATGTTATTGAGGAAAAGAGATTAAGATGGTTGGGACATGTTCTAAGAATGGAAAACAACTGTTTGGACAAGATAACATAAAATGTTAAGGTTGATGGAAGGTTAAAAGGAGTTAAAGAAGGCCTCGCGAACAGAAATCTGGAATGGAAGAGAAGAAGGGAAGTGGTATAAGATCGTAGGGTGTGGTCCGGGCTGTGCAGAAGGAAACCTCACACTGCATGAGCCGTAGAAAGGGATGGTGATATGGTGATGGTGATTTCTGAGTACCGCAGAATATATCTTCAGGGACATATTGCGATCAGGCTGAAAAATCTACCAAATTATAAAATCAGTATTCTAATAATACCAATTCTAATAAATTTAATATTTATTGATGAATAAACTTGTAAAATTAATTAGAATCATAACATTAATGAGGGAGAAAGTCATTCAGTTTCATAGCTTTCATTCTAATCTGCATTGAATGCTAACAAAGGAAATCAAGCATAAACATATGGAATAAGTTATTCACATAAACAAGTGATATAAAACATTGGTCTTGAAGGAAAACATTTTGCTAAAGAAATGAATAGTCCATCTGATCTTAGCCTCAATCCGGTTTCTTCCTCGACTTCTTTTCCTTCGCCGTCGACACGAACGACTCCTAAATCGGGACTGCCATCGTCCAACGAGCTAGTTCGCACGGAAGAAGATCAGGTCCCGAAGTCTTTGTCAGGCACCGCATGAGACCTGTTCGCTGGGTAGGTGTCGCTATAGCTTCACTGTTCCTGACCTTATTTGGTCTGTTCACATCCTGAAAACCAATCACGGACTCTCTATGTTGCCATGTGTAGTGTCCCTTGTCTTATGTCCAGTTTTTCTGGTTAAAGGTGTTTTTATCATTCAATCCGCGCAAGTTGGATCATTGGAATGCAAAGGATGCTAATCTAGGTAATTCATCTGCAATCTACTCTCGTAAATCTGGAGCCTTCTTAAATCCAAACAACCATTAGCCTTTGAGAACGGTGGAAACAATAAAATGATCGTGTGATGAGAATTTTAATTGAACTATAATAGTACTGTATTTAGTGAAACTCTGTCTTAAATAACAATTGATTTGCTATATATGACCAACCGATATACACCAATTGGAATCAATAATAGACTCAAAAATAATTGACCTCTCTTTTACTCTATCTATTCTGGTGTTACAAACCCACATTTTCAATTTAATTATTTTTATTTATAACAGAATTTTAAATTATTAGTTTTTAAATAACTTTTTGTTTAAACCTAAAAAAAATATATAACTAAGTAAGTAAGTTTTCCTCATGTCCTGGGAAAACGTCACAGGATGTTACGCAAGCATTTCAAAGATATCCTTCGTTGGTTATCAATTCCACATCCTCTCATTCCGTGTGGCGTCTCTTTGTATTGAATTTATTTGATTTTGTAAGATAGAGAGAATGTTATAATCCTAGTGACATTCAGCTTATATAAGACGAATAATGAAAAGATATAATAATAACATCCGAATTTAAATTGGAATTTTAAGAATATTTATGACTCGTGTGTCACAAAAGACTGTTGATCGTTTATTTAATGCAGGGGGCACCACGAGCAAGCGATCAACTTCACCCCCCATTTTTTAAGAATATAAACTAAATATAAATATAAAGTTATCTCATTTTTATTTTTTTTTAACCTGGACCACTACAACCTTTGAAGGTCTTGGGTTCAGTATATAGTAGAGACTGTAGTGTTTCTTGAGCAAAGGTTGTGCAGGAAGATGATTTTTCTTAGATCACGCTTAACCGCCAGATTTTCCCCCCTATTTTGGGTACCACTTGAAAGACGCTTAGTGAGCCAAAGGAGGGTGTCCAAATCCCAAAGGACCGATTACCAGCTGTCTGAATGATTAAATGAATTATCTGCCACAGTCGGGTTTGAAACTAAAACCTTTGCCACGGCAGCTCAGCGCTCTACCACTGAACCACCCCGGTCCCATTTAACATTTAAAGAGTTTAAATTTTATATTTAAGTGGCATAGTTTTACGTTTAAATAAATTGTCTGCTATCAATTAAATGTGTGCTCAGAAAAATATTAATAATTAAAAATAAAATATTAGCTTGGTTTAAGAAAGTAACTTCAAAAAATTCATCTTCATAATCTTTTTACAAAAAAATTTCAGTGTTCACTATTTTTTTTTCTATTTAATGCAGTAAATGATATGTATTTAACCCAAAATAAATGGCGATTAATTATGTTGGTCATTAATTATGTTTAGTTAAATGACCTTAGAGGCAACGTGGCGTTAGACACATTGAAGCAACCGGTAGATGGAATAGATTAATTGATAATTACCTTTATGCAATTAGTTATTAATATTAATATCCCTAGCTTGACCATAATTAGTCTTCCGCGTATACCATTAATTGCCTAAGGTTAAACATTATTGATGTAAATGTAAGGAGGATTTACGAAGAGAATGTAACAAATAACATTAGCAGATTTTTGAAATTTGTTTCTTACCTCTCAGTCTTGATAAATGTATTTCACTATTTCATAACTTGGAATACTTTCAGAACTTGTTTGGGCTATAAAATTGTTAAATTTCTAGCAATTATTTTATCAAAACTGCCTTAAAATGTAATTTTGGTTTGAGCATCGCTACTTACAAAACGATTATGTGAAAGGTTTTCTCTGAAGAATTCTTTTATAAAAGCCCTCGAATTTATCCAAAAGGTGAAAATATTGGTTTTGATGTGCTTGATACGACAATAATGGAAAATGAAAGTCTTCAAGAAAATAGTTACACAAGTCTGTTTTTATGAGTTATTGAGGCTTCTATTATTCGCTCAACTCCGCTGATTTTTTTGTTTTTGTATGCTATTAATGTACAAGATCCCATAAAAGTATATTTTGGAAAGGACGCTTCGTAACTCGACAGACCTGCCTACGCCTCTTTTATAACATGAATCGAGCATATAAATTTAAAAACGCCTTTTATCTTTCGATAACTTATTGAGTGTTTTATATCAAAGACTGAATCACTTTTCTTTTTTTGAAGTTATGTTTCATTAAAAACGCATTGTAGCAAAAAAAAAATACCCCTAAAAACTTTTCTTAATTTTTTACCCGTAAAGATTCAGTTCTTACTATACTGAGAAAAACTATTTTTAGGATTATGGTAAAATTAGGAAGAAAGATCACATTAAGGAGATGCAGTTGACAATAATGGGCTAGAAATTTCCACGAACCTTTAGTTCCAAATCAGAATGCTCTACGCTGTTAATTTTCAAAACATAACATTATGATAGTAGATGATCTTACAATTTTAAATATTGGTAAGTATATATTTTTTATGCCACAAACACAACGCTCTAAGCTCCCTATTAATTTCAAAAAACTCATGTACATGACTATTATAAGGTTCCAATAAGCTATCGAATTCGTTTCGTATCCAATCCTTACAATCCAAACTCCTTCCTAAAATCCTTAATGCTCCTTACTTTGTTGCGAATAAAGTAATCCAAAATGACCTCAATGTCCCATTTGTTGCTGAATTGGCCCGAACCCGCTACCAATCCTTTCATGACAAAGTATTCTCACATAAATCCACTAACTTCAAACCTTGCTACTCGTATATTCCTGATAATCGTCCGAGGTGTCTGAAAAAAAGATGGCTTTGTGACCAAGTTAAATTTGTGCTTTGAGTACTACCACTGGATAATCTCAGTCTTTTAATTCATGTCATTATGCATCATTTATTTTATTTAGTAATTGTATTATAATAAGTTGTAAATTTCGTATAAATATATATTTTTTAAATTGTTTTGTAATGCAATACAAAATACTGCATCATAGCAATATATTTATTATGCGCTATGTTATTTTAAGTCATAGTAGGGTTCTTATTTGATCCTTAGTAATTAATACATTTACTATTTTGTTATAGTTGAAATATGGATTATTAATATTAGGAGTTATTTGTTTGTTTAAGAATTTATAAATAACATCCCTCTGCTTTGAAATGAGAAAGGAAATATCTTTTTCAGAAAATTTTGTGGCTAATGACTCGGGCCAATCCTTCAGACCGTGTTCTCGGAGAAGGGTCATTAGTAAACATTCAGTTGAGCAGTTGGATCCCCTCCTGCAGGTGGACAAATGACAGAGTAACCACAACACAAATAGACAGTCTTATTTATCAGCACAGTATTTGAAGACTACAAATTATGTTGGTTTGTGAATAATTTTTGTATGAATAAGTGGATCCACAAACCCAAACAGACAGAAAAAAATTATGTTACATAAATGTATAATTTTCTTTTCTATAATATATACACATATGGATAGCAATAACAATTAGCAAAGTAGTATTTGATGTTTAAAAGAATAATTAAAGGAATATGTATGAGGTACTCAAGACAATAGCAAGCTGGTCTACCAAAGTCAAGGTTGTGTCTCTTTGTTATTAACCCTCAAATACTGACATAGTTTTTCCTTATGCTAGTACTGAAACCTGGTCCCACGGACCGCCTGATTTAAAAGTTCATTCATAAATAAACATAAAAATTTAAACATATTAATGATCATGAACGTTTTGCATTACCCACAATCAACGAATACATGATATATTGAATAAGCAAACAAAACATAAGATCAATGATACAGAAAATGAGACAGGAAATAGTGAAAATAGTTTTTGACATATTTTAAAACTGGTGTATTTACAACAAATTAATTAAAATATAATTAATTTTGATATTAAACCTATTAATGAAAATAAAAATACTTTTCAAAATTAAAATTATCAATATTCAAAACAATTGATACCAAATTTCTTGGAGCACTCCAAGCATATTGGTTGTTTTTCATATATCACAAAGGAGTTTTCCCCTCTCATCAAAAGTAGTAAATTCTTTTAAACTGCTGCATGTGTATGTTCCGAATTATGTGTGTATATTGTGGTTGTGCTGCTGATTAAAGTGGTCTTGTGATGTATTGAAAACTGAAACGAAATTAATGACAACGTTTTTTATTTAAAATTTATAGATTTCTATTCACCGCCTAGGAAGAAAACTAAGAACTGTGCTTGAAAAGCTCAAGTTCTTTTAAATTATCCGTGCATTTTATGTACCCTAAAGTATTACTTTGGAAAAGTAACGTGAAATGTTATAGGCGATTCGAGGACAAAGAAAACTATATCGGGGACTATAAAGGAGAAATATTATCTCCATAATTGGAAAATACCTGAAGGATCAATGCGCTGGCTACAGCTTCCGTGCATTTTCTATTTTCTTTTTACAATACTTTTTCAGGACATATTGAAGCTATAAATATTATAACTAAAATCAATTATCACGATAATACTGCTAATGTTTTTACAAATCACCCAATGCTTGTGGGTTAATCATTAACATCTTCTACAATGACTAATATAATAAAAATTGGAGACTGTGGAAGTAATCCATTTTTTATTTTAGGACAATCTATGCATAGATTTCTAAAAAAAAAAATTGTTGCGTTTTTCCTTAAATAACTTTCTATTTGTAATTAATTATCCTAATGTATATATCCCTTGTTTAAAAAATCCCTTACTATTTTCATATAACCTTGTTAAATTTTAATTAGCCTTGCCTAAGCTTTGTGTAACCATGTTTTTTTTTTTAATTTTACTTCTTTAACTTATTCTTTTATTTTATAATAGCCCTTATATGATATCTATAGTACTGGTGAATAAGTGGGTAAGTCAAATTTCGTCCACAGGCAGTTAACTGTATCGAAGAGAGCGAAATTGTGCCATTATCGTACTTTTTGGCTTGAAACGGAGTTGTAATTTAGGCAACAACTCCATTTTAAGCCATTGCCTTACTTAGCCACTTGGTCACTACGAAAATAACACGATTCAGCTTCCTTTACAGTAAGTAGCTCTTTTTGGAGAAAATTCGACTTAACCACTAATTTACCGTGGCTTTAGATATATAGCTCGTATTATGCGTAACTTACTTGACTATTGTCAGCTCAGAAAATTGAAATCTTATTTTTTAGGATTTGTGAACATTTTAAAATATTAAAAGTTCAAAATATCTATTCTTTATTTCACTTAAGTTTTGGATAGTCGAAAAAAACACAGTATTTATATAAAAAGTACTGAGGCAGTGAGGAGTGAATAATATGATGAAATATGTCTATCCGCTGTTTTCATGATTTAAAAAAAAATCAACTTTTAAGAAAGAAATACATATTCGTTAATAAAATGAACAAGTGTTTTAAAATATTACTAGCATTTTTTAATAAAAACAGTACATATTTAATAATGGATTGAAATGGTGAGGGGATGCATTCAAAGATTACACAAAATAAGAAAAACTCATTTTATTGTGCTAACGTTTCGGCCTAAGATGTAGGCCATCTTCAGGGCTGGGAAAAGCAACAGAAGCTAGATAATTTATTTTATTTTATTTGTTATTGATTTTTAAATATTTTTATTTGAAAAGAAAAGATATGTCCAGGTCTTCCAGGTCGCTAGTCTGGAACTCTACCATTTGAGCTATCCTGGCCCTAATCAAGCAAGCTTCTCGGTCGTGATCTTCAAATTTCTTTCAATTTCATTTCAAATAAAAATATTTAAAATTAAAAAAAAATAAAATGAAATAAATTATAATAATTATAATGACGTAAGTCAACTAGATTAGGGCCAGGATAGCTCAAATGGTAGAGTTCCAGACTAGCGATCTGGAAGACCCGGGTTCGAGTCCCGGTCCTGGACATATCTTTTTTTTTCAAATAGAAACTAGATAACTATTGTATATGAAACAATGCAGTACCACGATTTATATAATTATGTTGCACACTATGCTTTATATAGTTATTTTCTTTCTCGCTTCCAAGCCCTCAAGATGGCCTACATCCTAGGCAGAAACATTGACACAATAAAATAAGTTTTTCTTATTTTTTGTAATCTTCGACTGGAACCCCTGACCATTTAAATAAATTATTAGAATTATCCAGTCAGGTATTTTCCACTTAAATATAAACCTAAATATTTGTTTGTTTTAATTTAAACATTTATTCATAACAGACATTTTTTATTAAAGATAATTGAAGTCATGTTGGTCTCCGTTTCTTCCAAAACAGACGATAATTTATATAGGGCCCGCCTCTACTGAGACAAACAGCTTTCTTAAGTAGGAAGGCAATCCAATGACAATGAAGGGTACTCAGTCGACTTCCAAGTTGACAAGGAAGTCTTTAAGGAGTGGATTCCAATTCGGTTGATGTTTCATGGGACACGTGGGCCTACAATGCATATCCCATCTATATTTAGTAACTGATGGATGGCTTGTTTGTTTCAGGGCCATTGTCTTCTGTTGACTTACTAAATAAGAAATGAAAATTAATGTGGATATCAAGTTTCATGAGGCCATTATATATTTGTAATTTTACATTGGAGAATTGCCCCGTTTCACCCCTCAACTAACGGACAAGCTGAAAGGTTTGTTCTATATAATCATACCATGTATCGTCGATACAAACGCAAAGTATCGAATGTGAAAAAAACACCGTTTTCGTTTTCGATTAATAGCAGTTGCTTAAGGATTGATAAATGATATGAAATTCATATAGAGGCATCTATCAGTTACAAAAAAAAAAGTAAAACGAATGTCATTGGTTTGACCTTGAAGCTTCGTTTTTTTAATTCTCCTGAAAAGAAGTGTTTTTCACATTCGATACTTTGCACATAAGATATACGAGTTATATATATACACTATATATTCATGTTCCTACTGTATATGTAAAATTTGTTTTTTTCAGTTGGCACCCAGACAGTGCATATCGTTGTTGTTGGGTTGAGATCTTGGTTGGTTGTTCCAAATTTGAGGCGTAAAACCGATTATTCATCAACGCCTTAGTAGTAATTTTTTAGTTACAATTTTTATTTTAAAAATGCGTCAGATATTCTGATAGAAATGTGATGGCTTTATTAATGTATTCTTTCCTCATTTCCCAATATCATGGATTCATTGGTTGGTAGTCCTGTTTTATCCATTGTTCTTTTGTAAAAGGCACAGCCTTCGAAGATATGGGCTATTCACAGTCTCACGCTGCACTTCTAGCATGCTGGCGAGTGTTCTTTAGTAATCAGGTGAGCGTGGGTAAGCCTTGAATGTCCTATTCTAAGTCGTGTAAATACCACTTCCTCTTTTCGGGTGCTACGACAGGAGCTGCACCATGGTTTGACATCAGTTTTAATATGCTTCAATCTATTTCAATGGCTATTGTCCCTTAAGGCCTGCCACTCTTGGAGTACGTGCTGTCTTAGTGGTCGCGCTTGCTCGGGTGGGGTCAGCTTTACCACGACCTGGAAGAGCAAGAGCTTCTTTTGCTGCCCAATCAGCCAATTCATTGGCTATAATAAATACCTGTGCCGATGACCAGATAAACTTTATCGATGTTCCAACATCATGTAGCTGTTTCGTAAGGTTTAATATGTATTATATCCCAGAGTGGTCTGGGTACATGTTATTTATGGCATTTAAAACACTCAAAGAGTTTAATACTACTACCAAATTTTCATCAGGTGATTTCATCACATATCGGAGGGTCATTCTGATGCCATTGATTTCTGCTAAGCTGGTGTAGCTTACATTTGTGGGTAGCATCCGGTGTTATCTTCTGCGTTGAAATATATAAAAACATACATCCTAAAGGAGTTCACTTAACATTACTTTGCTTTGAATTATGGTTTTCTAGATTCATGGATTATGGTTGTTCGGGATCAGTAGTTGCGCAAGGATCTACTTCCATTCCCCCAAAAAAACTGTCCCTGGACCAAAACTTGGAACCCAACTGGGCGGCTATGGATATCTTGGAAGCCACAAAACGATTCCTAATGTAGTACGGGTCATCACTCTTACACCCGGTTTTTGTGTTTCGTTGTGTACAAATATAAAAAAACAAAAATTGCTATTAAAACTAGTAGACATTAGTTAATTTATTGCAAATTACTCATTATCACAGTTAAAATTAAAAGCAGGACAAAATTCAAGGATTTATGCAAAGCAATAAAAGTAACTTTATACCAACGCTGACAATAATATGACATATTAAAATCGACAAAAACAAAACTACTTCCCTCTTGCAAATTTAAGATCTTACTACTAATTATCCAAGCACCACGATTAGTAAATATAAAAACTATACGCACTGAATTACATTTAATAAGGTGCATGAACTGAACTGACATAACATAAGATAAATTGAATGTACTCAAAATGAAACTATCTTTTTTCTCACAACTCAAGAAGGATCTTGAGTTCAGTACGTGATAGAGACTGAAGTGATTCTAGTAAAACTTTTAGAAGGAGGTAATTTTACCTAGATTAACCACCAGGTTTTCCCAACAATTAGGGTTACCCACTTTACAAAGGCTGGGTGAACCCAAGGAAGGTCCCCAGGTCCTACAGAAACCATTAACAGATTAAACAAATCATCTCCCCTAGGCCGGATTTGACCCCGAAAACTTCGGCACGGCATTTTAGCGGTCTACCACTGGAGCTACTCTGCTTCCAGACAGCCAACTATTGAAAGTGATAAATACCAGATGACTGTTCAGGTTATCTGTTGAATAAAAGAGCACAGAGGAGAGTTCATAATATAGAATTACTAAATCGAAAATAGAAAAACAATAAGAATAACACTGTTCTGCACGAAAATCCTCCTTCAAACCAAAACATGCTTTCTTACTGTTATATATTTCTTACTTCAAGTTCGTGAAAGTCAGATTTTGTCTATCACGCACAGTTTCCTGAGAAATTCTAGTTTTTTATCCAAAAAGGTGAGTTTTTTGTGGATTTGACGAATTTTTTTTCGGCATCAAAACATAATGAAAAAAATTCAAAAGCCCGATGATTTTGAGCGCAATGAAGTATATTTGAACGAAAAAAATTTGATGGGAATATTACAAGTGGTTAAAGAAATATGGCTAAAAGTGTTTTTTCAGTTTTGAGCTTGAGGCAGGGATTTGGTCTCTACCTGGATCTTTAGGGGAATGACCCTCCTTTATCTTTTATGGTGGTACCCTTTTCATTCAAATCCTTACCTGCCCCCTTTCACCCTCAATACCCCCCCCCCCTCCCACTCAGCCCCTATCTTGTCACTATTTTCTTCTAGGATTTGATCAGTACTCTCGAGGCTTTCGCTAAACTCACTTAGTTGGATATTCAGTTGTGCTATCATTGTTTTTGGAACAGTTCACTTTTTCTCTGTAATGTCACGACAGTGTATAAATAAGCCTGATTCCTTTTGCTATGTTTGTGGTGAAGTCACATTCAAGTCCACTCAGAAACCTCTGACTCCGCTGGTTAAGAAGGCATACGAGTTATACTTAGGATGTAAAGTAAGTGATCAGGACAAATCATGGGCTCCTAAAATATGCAGTAGTTCATGCTCACGTTCTCTGAGTGGTTGGCTAAATGGGACACATAAGTCAATGCCATTTGCAGTTCCCATGATATGGCGAGAACCTACAAATCACGTGACCGATTGCTATTTTTGCATGACCACAATCAAAGTTTTCTCGTTCAAGAGCAAAAAGAAAATTGTTTATCCTAACATCCCCTCTGCCATGAGACCAGCTCCACATGATGCCTCCATGCCCATTCCACCAAATCCGAGTAAGTTCCGTCTTAGTTATGAGGAGTGCAGCGATTCTGAAAGCGTTTCACCTCAACCTGGAACCAGTCAACAAGAAGAAATTTCAAGTTCGTCCAGCCCCTCTGAAACTCAGCCACAGCTCATAAATCAGAGCCGATTGAATGATCTTGTTCGTGATTTAGATCTCCCAAAATCAAAAGCTCAGCTGCTTGGGTCAAGGTTCCAACAATGGAATCTCTTGGAAGGAGGCGTGAATATATCTAATAAATAGGATATTAAATAGGATTCAATTAATTATATTTTATCGTTGAAAAAGAAAAAAAATCTGTTATAATAAAGACAATAATTTTCAAATACAATTTTTCATTTTTTCCAAGTTTCACCTCTTTTCTCTCAAAATCAGAGGGTGATAGACTTTTTCTGAGTTCGGATTCGGACTCAGCACACCTGAAAACATGAGAAACAGGCAAAATTGTTCAAGGGAGGGGAGAAAAGTTTTTTTTTGCAGAACAGTGTAATTAATCATAAATGTTTTACATCCACAAAGACGATCGAATGGACCTCAATAAGAAATTGTGAGATGCAAGTAAAACTCTTCAAATAGGCCAACATTTTATAGAGATTCTATGTGTGACAACGTAAGTTAAAGTACTTAGGTGTAAAGCCTTGCTATATGTGACACTATTTGGAACATTAGGAGTACCTAAGTAAATAGTATAAGGGGCATTGAGCAGGTAGTTCAGATGTCCCTTAGGACACCTTTACCCTTCAGATAGAAACAGGTGCGGCAGTTGTAGGCAAGAAGCGGACAACTGAACTATCACATATAGTGAAAGGGCTCCCTTTTCTTTGTATGTAGAAATATAAGTTAACTTATAACCATTACAATAAACATGACACAATAAATGTCAAGATCGTGGAATAATTCCAACAAAAAGCCCTTAAGTCTCCAAAACTAAAACAGAAATTGAAAATGTCTAAAATAAATAATATCTTGAAAATAAATAATAGTATAAAACTATTATTAATATTATTTTATTCTCCTGTTGTGCTTTTTGAATTTTGGTAAGTGTATATTGAATTTTCAATTTCTGAAGTATTTATCAGCTGTTTTATATCTAACCTTATTCAGCTGGGGTCTAGTAACCTTCCTTATGATTCAGTAGTTGCATTTGATCCTTTGGAGGTGGTGGGATATTTCTTGGGTGCATTATTCCTGTTTTGCTTTGCTGTTATTCTCTTTCTACCCTGAGGTTGCCTGAATAGGCGAAATACTGGACAGATATTTTCAATTTCTGTTTTTAGTTTTGTAGAATTAAGGGCTTTTCTTTGGAATTTTTCCACGGTCTTAACATTTATGTAAGGTCTCTTTTTACCTTTCCCTTTTCAATATTGATATGACACAGTAACATAATGTTATTCAATTAGTTGAAAAAGGATTTTTTCATTTTGTTTTTAGTTTTGTAGACTTAAGGGCTTTTCTTTGGAATTTTTCCACGGTCTTAACATTTACGTAAGGTCTCTTTTTACCTTTCCCTTTTCAATATTGATATGACACAATAACATAATGTTATTCAATTAGATGAAAAAGGATTTTTTTTTAATAAACAACTCCTAGTTAATCAACCATGTCAACCTTAGGAGAGGAGAGTGGAATGTCTCTTATTCATTAACGATATAGAGTTTTTATATCTCATATACAACAATCTGCCATAGCATCCCATTTTACTATTTAAATATTAGTCACATCTAAGGTTCTGACTTTTACTTGAGATCATAGCTTGGGCAGTGAACCCAATATAGTAGCCTGATGATGCACATCATTTAGTCGATTAAATCATCAGTTTTAGAACAGCCCGAAATAAAAAAAAAATTAAAAGGAATAAGAGATTAAAATATAAACTCGACTCTATAAGCCCATCATTCAGACACTTCAACAGAAGCCTGCGTAGCACCAATTCATCACTTGCTAACACATCCATCCACCCTAGAAATAGACAAAAAGGTGACAGTTGGTAGAACTACTTCACCACTAATCGTGGTGGGGGTTGGCAGGCCTGCCGGGAGGGGAACCCCCTCAGTCTCTCCGAGATCGCCGACTGAGAAGCTTAGTGCGTCGTCCCGGATCCAAACACCACATTCGCGATCTATGTGGATACAAGCACGTGAGCAGATGGCAAGTAGACTGGCCCAGAACATGTCCGAAGTGTGCGCCGAGCATATTTAATGCATAACTAATGCAAAATTTGCCTTTTTTAAAGAGAAATAGTGTTTTGAAAAATTGGATTTGTTCAATTTTGAATTACATGTTTCAGCTGAAAATTTGTTTCCCTTGGTTCATGAATAGCCCTCATATTTTTCATTGTTGTAAATAGTGTATTTTTATGGCCTAAAATTAAAAATTTAAATAATTAGTTCTGATAAATAAGTCCAAAACATTTTAATACTTTAAAGTTTCCTACACATAAATGGAATTTTCAAAAAAATCCAATTTGATATTTAATAAATTAACTTGACAATCTCAAATTCAATATAACTAATTTTAAATATTAACTAGATTATGGTACACCAATAGTTCTTTTCATTAAAAATAAAATTTAATAAAATAATGACTAAACTCGCAAAATAAGTCACTAAAATTTAAAAAAATTGGCGACAATTTTCCCACTAAAATTAACTGGTTAAATATAACACAATGCTTTAAAATTAAAATAAACAAACCTCTCCATAAATCCTGGCTAGAAAGGCTCAATATTTCCGAATGAAATTGGGAATACAGCATAAATACTCTACCATTAGTTTTCATTAAAAATTACAAATTTTCAAATAATATTACTATTTGACTACTAAAAGCTGTACTATACTACTATTATACTAAAAGCTGCAGAATTGTGTTAATAAAATATGTAAAAAATTATATAATATTTAAAAAGTACAATCAGGTATTAGCAATTGTCTGAAGTGAAATATTTTCTTTAAATTTACTTCGTAAACGAATAACGTGCAGGTTGAGTTCCAGTATGATATTACAAAAATATTTCATATTGTTTTAAAAAATAACAATAAATAAGCTTATATACTACTCTAATTATTCACATATCTCACATATCGGATATTAAATTTCATCCCTTAACATTAGTGTTTATGTGCTACATTATAATACGGCAGTAGGCTGATTCTATCTTAAGTTTTTTAATTGTTTTTTTATCTATGCAGAAGTTAATAATTATCTATAGGAAAAATAATTAGCGAACATGAACTAACAAATTTTGTCAATATAAATATTTTTTTTAGTAATATCTTGAAAGATGCTCGGCGCACACTATTTTATTAATGGATAATTTTATAAATATTATAAATATTTCCGCAAAGGTAGAAAATCTAAGGTAGAAAATGAAATAAAAAAGCTACTTTAGTAAATTGAGCACTTTTTATGACTCACGTAGGAAGGACTTATATAATTCATCGAAGTAACAACTTTTTCTTTTGAGAAGAAGAATTCCATTTTTCTTAATAAATCATAAACTCAATTGTATCTTCTTTAATTCTTGGAGGGTATTTTCGTTCGGTAAACTATTTCTTATGACCGTATTTGTGAAGCGCTAGTGGCATTTGGAAGTGACAGTTTGCAGAGTATTGTCCTTAGCGAACTCCCAGATGTACCGTTGCCTTTAGCCATTCGGAGTCGTCCTACTAAAAATGGAAGCTGATGCCAGGCCTTGATGATATATATCTTAAAAGAATTTTTTGCATCTGTCAGTGTAAGTACTTTTTTTTTTATTTCATAAGAAGTTTCATCTTCAACTGCATAAAACAGCAGCTTTAGGACAGTGCATATTTAGACCGTGTCATATAGGTTAGATCTGGAAATGAGGCATTGCAACATTAAATATATTGCATTAGAAAAAATATGTTACGGAAATTAAACAAAGTAATTAGCAGGCAAGCTCGAACAGTTATGTCTCCAGTTGTCTAATATTTATTACTTTTATCAAAGTGAAATAAAAGTGGGTTTAAAAACGAGACTATTATTATTCAAAATTATTCGCTAAGAGCATAAGAAGAATTTTGTGACCAACAATAAGAATATTCCATTTTTAAGCTTACTTTTATTCCCTCTTTATTATAAAAACATAATATATCATTCTATGCAACTTTTCTTCGTATCTCTTTTATAGACACTGCCTAACTAAATTTTTTATATTTAACAAACAATGTTGACTAAGGCAATTTTCTCAAATTTCAATTAATATGCCTTCCATAGATCAAAATATATTTTCGCACCATTATTTTATCTGCTGAGTATCATTTCACCTATTTTGTGGCAATGCGTAGTGGGAAAAAAGGCTTCAAAAAGTAACAATCCGTTTTAACTTTAGATCAAAATTATTATTTGTATTATATTGGACTATATTTCCAATTATAACACTCCATTTTCATGAAAAAAACAACCTTCTATTATTTTTATATACACGACATATTCTTTGAATTTATAGAAAATCATGATCAATAAGAGAAATACAAATTTACTCTTGCCTTTGATCAGGGAACATGATATTGCCTACCAGAATCATAAGAGTTTATATTCGTAAAAAATCAAACAAATATTTAAATAAATATAACCAGAAATAGAAGAAATTTATTTCACCGCTCTGTGAAAACTATAAATTTTCCACGGCTTGATTTCTGTGGTCAGCAATCTTCCTGACTTAGGTTATGAAAGCAATAAATCTAAAAATTCTTTTTCATTTAAATCTGAAACAAAATATGGCTTTTCGAACCATCCATATCAAGTTAATTTTAAACTTCAATTTCGTAACTTATAATATCTTTTTTTAAAAGAAACCATTTATTTATGGTGTGGTCAATGTAGAATTAACACGCTAAGAAGTACTAATTATTTTTCTAAATTATGTTCGGCATAAATTTTAGACAAACATTAGGGTTTAGTGAAAAAAAACAGAGATTAAAGAGTGGAAATAATAAATTATGTTAACAAATATTTGATTTCTGCCATTGATACTGCAAGACACTAAAATTAATAAAACTGGAGGTGGGATGTTAAATAAGTAGTTAGTATAATAAGTATTTAGTATTCTTGTTGTATCTTTATTTGCAATTTTAAGGGATGTAATAATGATAAAGGCAGAGTTGTTCCTATAGTTTATGAAATAATTATTGTAACTATATTTATTTTTTACTGGCTTAAAAAAACAAAAGTCCCCGTGTTCTAAAACGCTGAAAAAAGATAAATATAAATTTTTTTTAAATTGCTGTTTTTCAATTATTTTTTCCCGTTTCTTGCATTTCATAAACTACTTAAGTAGGAAACGATTGATCAAAACCATAATTCCATCTCAATAGTCTATGAAATCAAATGACTCTGGAATGCTCGAGTAATAACTTAGAAAACATCTTTTAATGGTGTGTCGAATGTTTAGCGTGTTTTGAAGACAGGAACTAATAATAATGAGAGGAATTATTTTTTGATGCTATTACATTCTAATAGAAGATTATAACAAGACATTTTTTAAGTTGTGGGAAATAGAACTTGGAAAAAATAATAACGGTAGGTTCCAGAATTAAGTATGTGTGACCAACTACTGCAATCTGTAAACCACTTTTTACATCGTGACCAGCCAACGCCATACTTTTTCCAGCCTATATTGGTATAAACTATACATATTTTTTAATACTGTAGTTTACTTTTCCTGTTAATCCGAAGTAGTTTTATAGTAGTATTATAGTTTGATTGTGATAAAAGAAAAAAAAAATAACTCAGGGGCTAAAGAATAACAAGTAATCTAGATAATCATTCCTCATTCTATCAATAAACAACCAATAAGAATAATAACAGGTCTCAGAGAATGAAACGTTCGTTCCCAAATTCCTTTTCTATCGACAATCATGGCCAAATAGCCACTCAAGTCAAATAATAATTCTATAACAAGTAGAAGTACTATCATGGACAATCCAGGGTGCCATTAACCTTTATAATGAAATGGATAATTCAGAGATTAGCTCTTTATTCAGACAACATAATGTACATATTTTAATTCTTAGTGATTTTTTTTATTATTTATTATTAATGGCGTTCCGACAAGGGTTGCCTCAACTGGTCAGAGCAGAGTTCCATGTCTCCCGATCCACCCAATCATCCTCCTGGAGTCCTCGACCAGCCATCTCCTCATGTACTCCCTCCATCCACCTGTTTCTGGGCTGTCCCCGTCGTCTCCTCTCAGGTGGAACCCAATCCAGAACTCGGTTTGGCCAGCATTCAAACCCCATTCTCTTCACATGACCGTACCATGTTAGGCAGCGTGCACCGATCCTTTCATTTGTAGCAATACTCACATCCATCCTCTGTCGAATTTCTTGGTTTCTTACTTTAACCAGCCTAGTGATACGGAGACACTTCCTCCAGAAATCCATCTCAACCGCCTGCACCTTTGAGTACAGATGGGGGCTCATAGTCCAGGTTTCCGAGGAATATGTCAGGATGGTTTCCACTATGACTGTGAAAATACGGCGTTTATTTTCTCTAGATATTTCCGTATTCCAGAGGACCGAATGCAGCATTCTGGTAGCCTTTTCCCCGGTAGCATCTAAACAAGAACCCAGGTACTTGAATAGATTTACTTTTTTACAGGCCTGTCAACCAGAAGCGGACTATTATCAGTATCGCCGATTGCCATATACTCGGTCTTATCGAAATTAATTTTTAAGCCCACCGCTTCGTAGCACATCTTCAGGATATACACCATCAGTTCAAGGTAGACCTTCCGCCTCGCAAACATGACCTGGTCGTCAGTGAAGAACAAGGACAGTAGTTGTTCGCCATCAATGAACGGCCAAACATCCACACACTGCCTGAACCATGGTTAGGGTAGGATATTTCCTAATTGAAATACTTCTGCATAGATACTATATCCACCGGTAGAAAACAAAAAAGTGGAAGTGTTTTTCATGCGTACCAACAATTATTGTTACGATCGAAATTATTTTGAACATTGCGATTTAGTCACACTTTTTCCTTAGTACGCACAGTTTACCCTTTTTTCCTTGTTGATCTATTGTACTCTTTACTAAACTAAATATTTTCAAATTTTATAAAATTATAACCTTCCAAAGAAATGCGATATTACAAAATCCGAATTATTTTTTTGACATTCAATTCCGTATAAAGCGTTCCTTTGCATATATAAAATACATTAAGGCTGATTGTAAATATAATAAAAATTATATTTAACAACCAATTAATAGTATTTGTAACCGGTTTTAGGCATTTCAGCTTTTCATAGGGTTCCTAGATAACTCGAACTATTTAAACATTGTTTATCAAAATAAGTGGAATGTAAATAATAGGAGTGAGTCACTCTTAGCCTAACTAGACTCTAGCCACGTTTCTTTAAGAAGGTATAATAACTCTTAATTCAAAGTTTAAACAAGAAATTTAGAATGAGGTGTGTTCGCTTTGTTAAGTGTCATCAGTGAGATAAAAATATATACTTGAAATGTTCTGTTGAAATCTTTAAAGATCACCGACTATAATTTCACTGTCTTATAGTACAGATAAAGTATGATGAAAGAAAAATATTATAAAATCATCAAACTAAGAACCAATACATATGTAAACAATTAATATTAAAAAGTGATTAATTAATTCTGATTTCTAATTTTCTAATCGAATACCTTAAACTATAACTAATTAATATTGAATAATTATATATATATATATATATATATATATATATATATATATATATATATATATATATATATATATATGAGGAAGAAAATTTGTCTGGGTGGAGGTCATAAAAAATCTGTTTAGTATGGAGAACTGTTTATTTTAAAGCCAACGTTTCGACCCACATTACAGGTCTTCTTCAGTGTTATATATCGAAGATACATACAAATTAAAATAATACATAGTAAAGAATAAAAATATATGTAGGCTTCAATGGATATGGGTGTTAAAAAATTATAATAAAAGGGGAATCACTATAGGTAAATCGAAAAAAGAGGGAATTGTTATATGGAATTATCGAATAAGTAATAAAGAATAATAAAAATTATTCAAATGAATGGTATTAGATAACTAGTAGAGTAGTAAAATAATTATAGTAATAATAGAGCAATAAAAATTAATCTAAAGAATGGTATTGGTATGGAAAAAAGTTTAAATGAAAATATAGCTAATAAGAACGCTGTGGAGAATATAGCATAACTTGACATAATGGCATTATTTAACATAAATAATTTAAAAATTTCCAAGAGAATTATATAATAACAAATAGGTACTTCCCCATGATCACACTCAGCCGCTTTGTTTTCCTTCAATTAAGGGGAAAACTTAATACATAATAGAGGCTGAGTTAACCACAAGAAGGTCTGAAAAACCCACTGGGCCTATTCTTGGCTGTTAACCGATTAAATAATTTATCTGCTACAAGCGGGTTTGTTCCGAGAACGTTCGGCCTAACAATTCAGCGTTCTACCCACCGAACTACCTCGCTTCCATAATATGTTACTACAGTTATAAAAATTAAGTTTCTTAATGAAGGAACACATATACTTATCACATAATCTTCACTTTTTTACATTTTTTTTAATTCTTGTAAATTGGATTTGTTCATATTAATACAAATTAATGTTTATTTAATAAAAAGCTCTGGTATGACCAAGTATGACATTTAGCATCAAAATATTAATTTTTTTTTATTATGCCAATACTTTTAAGTTTGAATGTTTTTTGAAGTATTTTAGAAGTATCGATCAAGAAGATTAGTATATAAGAAATATCTTATAAAGAAAATGTATTTTAGAAGTTAAAACGGGAAAGAGGTATGATTTAATATATGGTTATTCTATGCAATTATCTATCTTTCGAGGAAATTCAGTGGGACTTTTTATTTTCATTTTATATATATTATTTATCCAATTATCTAACATTCAGGTATGTACACGCTAGCCAGTTGCTTCAAGCACTGAATCATCGATTCAGTTACTCGACCGTAACTCGCAAATACCCAGCACAAGGAACTACAGATCTATCTTCCTCGTTGACCTCCAGAACCGCGGCGATAAACATTTATTACACGACATTAGCCGAACTAACAGAGATCCTTGTTGTAGTCCCCTATCGTCCTGGCGATCTTGGCGTCCCTCCTAATGCGACCCTCTGGTATTCCACGAACCGATGGTGTCGCGATTGGAAGGCTGGCTTGTACCGAGCTAAAGCTGCAAGAATACAATAGCCTATTGATATCATATTAATGACTAAATTTATAAAGTCGGTTTATTTTAATAACATAATCATGGTTTCTTCAAATATTCTCTATACTACTAAGGAATATTAATTATGTGCGTAAAAATGATCTTCCGCATACTCTTTACTATCTTGTTTTATAATTTTATTCAAAGAAAACTTTGAGATTTATAATAATTTTTCGCAATTTCGCTATGCTTTGTTGTTGTTAAAGTTACAGCTAAAGTCAAAACTAAAACTTTTGTACTAATTTATTCTCTAAGGAGCGAGGTAGCTCAGTTGTAGAGTGCGCTGAGTTGCCGTGCCAAAGATCCAAGTTTTAAATCCAGTTGTGGCAGATAATTTTTTTTTGATATGTTAACATCCGGGTATGGATACTGTGATATCTGAATATTCTCTTGGGACTCAACGTATTTCTATAGGCTTCTACGGTCTTTGGTATTGTGTATATGTTCTTTTTCCGGGATGGACCGTGTGGTGTTGATGTTTTTGCCAAGCTTTAGCTCATCATGTTGTGAGCTTCTTCAGGGCTAGTCAGTAAATGACGAGCGGATGGTGGAGCCATCCCGGAAAAAGAACATATCCACAATACCAAAGACCGTGGAAGCCTACGTGAACATATGTTATATATTTTGTTAAATATTTATTAATATAATATAATAATATTTTGTTTAATGTTTGGCCTAGAAACAATTATTTTTAACTATTTACAATGTTTTTTTGCAAATTATTACTCATACTGATAAAAAACGGTCAATCTATTATTGAATATTAACTAAAGATAGGTTAAGCTAACACATAGTCGTGATTGAAAATTTATTGCTTATAAATTACTTGTGAACTAGAGTTTTATTTCCTGGCCTACACCCGAGTCCAGCCCTAATACCCGACTGCGATAAAATAAACGAAAATAACTTTTAGATTTATGGAGCCGTTAAGAGTAGATGCCCCAAGGTGTCTGTGTGGGTCAAGGACACCACCTGATGATGATGAAGGTATCGCTGTTGGACTGCTAGATTGTCCAGAACTCTAGAGAAAAAATATAAAAAAGTTGACCAGTCTCTCGGCATCATCCACCTGACTGGAATCCGTTCTTTTACGAAGCCGACAGGCAGTTGAGTCTTCCATCATCTATATCTTTATAGATGATGTAGAAAAATAATCTATTTTTTTTTCAGAAAGGAATAAGAAATTCGTAATTTTAAATTAGATAATCATAAAATTCGGTCACCGGTTTCTTTAAAAAAAATGCTGGAACTTTATACGTCATCTCAAAAACTTCTCATGATGGAGCTATTTATTCCGAAATAATTCTTCCATTTTTCAAATTTGTTCAATTTCCAAATCAAATAGTGTGTCAAAATTGTACTTAAAACCCAAGCCCAAACTACCTAATGCTAATACGGCGAAATGGGAATTAAGACAGTATATCTTTAATGCACAAATATCGCTCCTTCAAAGGAACAACGATATAACTCAAAATTGGGGAATTTTGATTTAAGGCTTGTATGATTACTTTATTCGTATCAAAGTAAGTGCTTCAGAAGGAATTGTATTGGTTGAAGGTTATTATTTCAGGAACGACATATCAGATATTCCATTGCCAACATGTTTTTTTGTTTTTTTTAATAAACTCATATTTGAGTTGTACCAGGTTTGAACTTGAAGTTTTATTGGAATAATGACATTAGTAGAAATCAAAAAAGTTTCAAAATTTTAAAACTTTCTAATGGTTAATAAAATAATTTCAATACCATAACTACAATCAGAATCCTTCGCTGTACTAATACCCAAATTTTATTTACTCAACTATCATGGAACTTTTAAGTACCTGTATTGAAAAATAAGGCTTTTTGAGTAATGGAGTTTTTTTTTGAAGGAACGATTTAATAGTGTATATAGAATAGTTTATTGACCATTAAAATCTATTTAAACTGAGAATTGTCCACATGTGGTGCGCCTGCAGAGCTGATCGTCTGTTTCTGCTTTATCTAATGTATGCACAAAAAATACATATCACTATTTTAAATTTGTCTAGGTCAATGATAATAATCTAGGATCTATTTTCTTTTCCCATCACTAATTGCCAAAAGAAAGAAAGTTCATTGCTCGGTTCATTTTCTTTAGGTGTTCTTATTCATCATTCAAGACGTTACAGTATACTTGCTCTCTGGTATTAATTTATTAATCAAGACTGTTAGAACTGTTCGATCAATACTGAATACCAAATACTTTTAATATAATTAAAATATATTCATATAATTCACTAATGAACAAAAAAAAACCTTTATTCCAGTCAGACAAATCTTGTTAAAACATTAACGAAGGATTAAAAAAAACGTTTCGACAAATTTATTTGTCATTTTCAATTTTTGTTCTTCGTAACATCCTTTAAAATTCATAAGTAAAAACATCACTTGAGGTCAAAACGGATCTAAAATCAATTTTACAATAAAGTCCTGGAAGTCAACCTTCTTCCATGGTCAAATGTACAAATATTATGTACATATAGTGAATTATATGAATTCAAAAGATAGTCCAGTATATAAGAAAAAGCTTATAAAGAAAATTAAAATATATTTTGATAACGAGGTAGCTAAGTTATTCAGTTATTAAGTTACTCAGGGCAGAGCGGTGAGTTATTATGATGGAGGTTCCGGGTTTAGAATCCGGGTGTTTCAGATCAATTATTTATTCAGTTAACAGTCGCAAAATAGATCCTGTGGAATTTTCAGACCTTTCTGAGACTCCCTAAGCCTCTTTGTTGGGTACTCGTAATTGGGGGAAAATCCTGGTGGTGGAGCGTGATCTCCGACAACCATTATCTTCGAAACAGTTCAGTCTCTACCATGTACTGATGCCAAGACCCTTCATCGGTTCAGTGGTAACTACAGGTTTCTTTTTTAATACATTTTAATATCTAACAAATCGTTGTATTTGGGGTCAAATCGTACTGAGCTACTGTCCAGCGTTCTATTTACCACTATAATTATCCATATCAGAAATTGTGGTTTTTGGTTTGGCATCTTCTTTACTTATTCTAGGACTAGTGGCGTGCGATTCACCATCTTGGTCGAACTGCCTTCCATATTTAATACAGGCCTTAAAGATGTACATGCTTAACAACTTGAAATATCCCAGTTTCCTTAGTTGATACGAACGAGGCCTAAAATAGGAAGTAAATTAATTGTGTACATAATTAATTACAATCTTACTTCATCCGACTTTGACTAATTTGTTCGAGGAATTAAATTCTAACATCAATTAACAGACGGTAACAAATTGAATCAGGATAATGACTCTTCTGGATTAGATTGAATCAAATAAGTTTTAAGATATAGTAGCAAATAATATCTGTAATAAATTATTAAATATTTGTAATTAATAAGTATTACAATATTAATTAAATTAAAATGATAATTAGGTGAAATTATACATTGTAAATAATTAGCATTGATAATACGTCAATTCTATTAAAACTAATTTATTGAATTGTACAACTGTATTATATCACTTATTATAATTACAGCAAGTAATTATAATAAGTGATACATAGTGGAATGGATAAAGTCAAGTAGAGAAAAGCAAGTGATAGTACTAAAATAAGAAATTCATCCTAAAAGGTTACGAAGCCATCTTCTTTTCAGGCGTCTCAGAGAGTTATCACAAATTGAAGACGTAACTAGGTTTGAAACTAATGGGTTTTTGTAGTGATAGAGTTTGTAATGAAAGGATTGATATCGGGATCGGATAGATTTAGTTCTTTATGGAGGATTTATTCTTAACATGGTAAGGTAACCAATGGATCATTAGAGAATTTATGAAGGATTTTGGATTGTATGGTTGGATACTAGAGAAATTCGATGGTTCAGTGAAGCCCCAAAGCTATACTCTGTAATTATATATATATTAAAGTCAGGCAACATAAAAAAGTTTCCTAAATAACGACAACCGTAACCAATTGTTTTAAGAATAAATTGTTTTATTTACTGTACACCTTGCAAATTCATCATCATCAGACATCACAAATGTATGTATATTAAAGTGGCCAACGCAATTTTTTTTTTATAATGCCGTAAATTTTAAACATATGACTATATGAGAATAATAGACATAACCAATGAAGAATAGTTATAATTATAAAGATACTGACACGTGGCAGAAACTTAATCTTATCTTCTATCTAACCATATATGATGCTTTCCAACAAATGAAAAATTGTAGTAGCAAACATTTTTTTTCACATGAATAACTTGCACTATTATACTTAACCAATATAATATAGAAGATTATCATCAATGGCAAAAATAACAATAATATTTTTATAATTAAACAAATTTAAAATTAAATACTTGTCTTAAATTCATTTATACCGATTTTCGATCTTAGTCTTAGCTTTCTCACGATTTACAATTAAATCTGAACACAATATCTTCCAGGTGTCGGTTGCATGCAAAGGGAAGTATATTGAAGAGATCTGTTCTGAAAAGAACAGCTGGCTGATTGCACATCATTATCATGTATGAAAAAAGATAAAAATTAAGAAGAAATAAATTGTTCCTAATTGACCTGCAATTATACAAGATGGTGTGTATTTTTTTCCTCATAACTGCATTCACAAGTATAATTATTTGGATATGACATCAATAATTAAGTCTATTTTTGTCCTAAGGATCGTTATTTCAGTTTTCTTCATTGCAAGTATTTTCAACTAATTAGGTATAATAATTGATTGTGATATTGAAGCTTCTCATTCCTGACAATTGGTTTTTATTCTTATCGTGATTCTTTCTCTTCTATTCAATTGAAAAAGACTTGAATTTAATATGACCCTGTTAGATAAATTTCTTCTCTTTAGCTATTCAGATTTTATTATTAAACAAAACAAAACATTAAAAATAAAAATATTCTATTTATATTTGTATATTCAATTACCTACAATGATTGGATATATAATTGTAAATATTATAATCCAAATATTTCCCCCACCCTCTATATGAGTTTCGTAGATCCAATCCCATGTAAATCAAAATCTTTTAAAAAAGTTTTTATAAATATCTAATTAAGTTGAAACATTGCAAACTTCTAGAAGACAGATGGCAATACAATAATTTAATAAGTTTGTCTCATTATCCTGACTAGGATCTTCGATATTTGCGATTTTCCTTATTCGAAAACACGGTAGTGTCTTGTTCCCAGCATTTAGGCATACAGAACTAAATCTTTGATACTAGCATATGACTACTGGCGGCATCACTCTATAGTTCGTATATTTTGCCAAAAAAATTAATTTTAAAATACTAAAACACGCTTGTTAGCTAGCCGAGCTAAAAAGTAGAAAATAAATAATAGTTTAAAATCTAAAAAAATGCTTTAATAGGAAACAAAACTAAATAGTAGAAAATAAATTTCAATAAGCTTAACATATGACAGGGGTTATAATTTTTTTTTTTCATTTTAACGTAAAAATGTGAGAAGAGGAATGTTGATTGTTGTGAATATTTTTTGATATCGGTAAAAGTAGAATATTTATTAAAAATCGTTGAAAGCAACAAGGTGGGGGGGCCTTGTTTTATGATATGATGAATTTTTTCTTCTTAAATTGAAAAATTATTTAGTTTTTTAAAATTACCATTTCATAAATATTTATTCATTAATTCCTAAACTATTACTTTTGATTTTCTGGTATATTTTTATGTATCTATTTTTTATATTTGGGTCCGGGTGAAAGTCAGAGAAATTTCTTAGATAGCGTTGACTATTTAGATAGCTATTTATTTCAAAGCCAACATACAATATATAAACAAATTAAAATGATCCATAAAATATATAATTAATAAAAATGGATAAAATAAAATATATAATGATACAAAAGTTGGAACCATCCTATATTAAAGAAATTATTTCTCTGACTTCCACCGCGATCATTTTCTTCCCCATATATATATAAGAAAAACCAGTGTTTCAATATTATTTATATTATTAACTTTTTATTTGTTATATAAATAAAAAAACTGTTATTGTATTAAAAGTAAAAGATAGGAAATTATTTAAGTTATTTGAATATTTAAGGAATGCAGTTAGTGATAGGAAATTAAGTAGAGAACTGCCTAAAAATATTGAATTTCATGTTATAAAAAATCTTTTAATATCATTATAACTTTTAAGTGGAATACAAAAAAAGATAGATGATTTATAATTATTTTCAATCAGATTAGGATAACTTCAAAAATTAAATTATAGAATGTCTCTAACCGTATGACAAGCCGATTACTATATATTTGCCAGTTTTAAAAATAATATTATTTGAAATAGACACCTTTTAGAATCTTCACTGAGTTGTTTGGCATCATCCAGGAAAATTGTACCAGACAGTTACAGTTAGTTCGCCGATGTAACTGTAATTCGACACTGCAAACCCCGACATACTACCCCACAGACATAGGCAATGTTATGCAGGGAGGTATAATTTACAAGTACCAGATGAATAACGATGGTTCATGTGAGTACGATATTTAGTAGCGTATGGTAATGTTGGTCTTTGCCGATCTATCTTTAGATATCCTGGCAACGACCGAGCCTTGCGCGACCTTCAAGAGATTTACGCGAACGCTCCTTCTGCTTTCCTGGATCTGTCTTTGGTCCCTTAGGGTGGACTATTGAAATTCGAAACGAATATTTTTTTATATGTACGAATTTTTATGTTTTTATCAATTTACCTGGATTATGGCCTAAAAGTTAGGACAAAACGTTGGCACATAATAAATATGGCTTTATTATTTGATCGTACTCCGATCATTTTCTAGATTATTCAGAATCATAGTTAATTTCTTTATTCAACACGGGAGAACACCTTTTCCCGTGAGCATTTCCCTCATATTGTGAGTGTCATCAATATTTCATCTTAATTTCAACTTATGACTATTCAGGATATAGGAGGAGGAGATAAATATGATATAAATACCATTAGAATGCTCACGAGTACACCTATTCCGGGTCAAGAAGAAAATTATTATGTATTGATGAGAATAACGTCTTTTCATTTTGTATATTTGATTGAACTAAAATATCTACTAAGTACATAACATAAGTTTTATAAATATACAAATTAATTTAATATTTGTTAGATACTAATACATCCACCTTATTTCGTTAGAAGACAATTCCACAAAAATATGGCCTTTTACCGAAATACCACGAACTATATGGAAAATGTATTTATAGATATTTTCCTTTTTTCGTTTCTCATATGTCAAAACCTTATTACAATGTGATATATTGGATTTCTGTCAGTTTATTTCCTTCAGTTTGGCCTGATACATAATAATATTTAAATAGATTTACATACTAGCTTTCGATTATTAAAAGTGAAATTACTTCTTGTACAAATACATGCACGATTCATATATTCGATTCATAAAAATATCAGTTGTTCAAAGCCAGTTTAAGAGCTAAAACCTATCATTGTAAAAGGATCCTGTTAATTACACATCCTTAATCAGCCGTCATTCAAAGATTTCACGCCTCTTAATCACGCTAATTTGGGTGTAGACCTATCCTAGGCACAATTTAACGGTTGAAAGATCACAAGGAGTTGACTCACTGATGATTCAAAAATGTTAGCAAGATCTGCAGCTTAGTTTTGAATATCATCTTGGAAATGTTTCTTATAAATCAAAACATTTACAATAACTACTCGTGAATTTACTTTACCTGTTTTTATTCGTTTGTGGTCTATTTTTTTATTAGTGCTTTAGTGGTTAGCGTAACAAACTACTAAGCCCAAGATCGCGGGTTCGTGGCCCGGCAGGTGACCCTAGGATTTTTTTAAGAAAGTAAAAAATCCTTAGTTACGCCGTCCTTCGGAATGGACGTTGAACGGGGGTCCCGAGCCTGTACGATGTCAGGTTCTCATTAAAAATCCCTATCCTAATTAACCCCGTATAGGCAAAATTTAAAGCTCCCACTGTAGCATCATCCGATTAGCCACAGCAGCATAAAGTGGCGTTAAATGAACAAACAGACAAATCCATAGTTCTATTCCAATTTTTCTAGTTATACACAAGTCGGATTCTTATAGCAAAATATTTGTTGGCATTAACTTAAAGTTAATTTATTGTGAACAAATGCTTTTCTAAATAAAGAGTATGTCTTTCATACTCTCTCGCCATCAATATAATAGGTTGGGAAAAAATAAATCCATTATTTTTGCGTGAAATTCAAAACTTTATTTGAGATGTTTCGGATTGTCCGATTTGGGTCAGATATGCACCGTTTTGTTGTATCGTTTGCTGACCGTTTTAAAGGTAGCTTCATGATGCCTTTCTCATAGAAGTCTTGGCTCTTTTGGGCGAAAAACTCTAGTATTTGATTTTCACAATCTTCTCTTGATCCCTATTTCTAATCAATCAAGAAGTTTTGCAATGCGAGAAGGTGGTAATCGCTTGGTGCCAGGTCCGGACTATTTGGTGGATGCATTAAAACTTCCCAACCACGCTCCCGGAGTTTCTGGCGTGTCACTACAGACCTCTGGTCTTGCCTTGTCCTAATGGAACACACCTTTTCTCTTGGCCAATTCTGGCCGTTTCTGGTCAATCGCTAACTTCAAACGGTCCAGTTGTTGACAGTAGAGATCTGAATTTAGTGTTTGGCCATACGGAAGCAACTCATAATAAATAGTTTCTTCAAGTCCCACCAAATACACAGTAGAACCTTCCTGGCCGTTAGTCCTGGTTTGGCCACTGTTTGAGCTGCTTCACTACGCATTGACCACGATATTGTCGTATGTGGCCCATTTCTCCATCCGTTTAAGAAATGAGTCGATTTCATTCCGTTTGGCCAAGGCTTCCCAGATGGAAATTTGATCCATCATGTTTTTTGGTGTTAATTGGTGCGGCACCCAAATATCGAGCTTCTTTTTGAATCCAGCTTTGCGCAATACGTTTAAAAATGTTTTATGGTCGATCTTTAGCTCCTGGACGATGTTACGACTACTAACATGGCGGTCAACTTCGATTACTTCTGTGATTTTATCGACATTTTCGACGACGAGTCTACCTGTGCGAGATGCATCTTTAACATCAAAAATGCCTGAACGTAATCGACGAAACCAAAATTGCAAGTAATCAGATGTTACTGTATCAGCAACATTCACAATTTCAGCCGTCTGGCTTGCATTTTGCCTTTATCAAAGAAAAACTGTAAAATGTACCGAATTATCTCTTTGTTGACTTTCATTGTTAACACCCTGTAACTCACAACTGAGTGGAACAAACAAAAAACAGCCAACGATTTTTTTTAGTGTGAAATGTCACCTTGACAACGGGTATAAACTTGCAATTGTTTGATCGATGCTTTACAAGATATCGATCACTACAGCCATCTACCGAGAAAATAATGGACCCCAACCTATTACATGCAAATATGAAATCATTATCTCAACCTTACAGCTTTCGGAAAAAAAAAAAAAAATATTAATGATATATAATCTCTCACACAAATAATTTATTTTAAATTTTAAGCAAAGAAATTACTTTATTCTTCAGTGTTTAAAAAAAAAATTCCTACTGTTTAATATGATAAAATTCCTGGACTGCATCCAAACGCTTAAAATTCAAAATGCAAGAAAAGGAGAGATGTACAGTAAAGCGTGTATCATTTGGGTTTCTGCAATTAGGAAAGTAAAGGAATTTAATGATTTAAATAAAAAACTTAACATTAGCTTGGCCTCGCTTTCATATATCATGTTTTCGGTTTTATAACTAATGCAAAAATATTTGACATCTTTTTTTTTTTTCTAAATCTCTGACACAAAACCATTAAGTATAATAAATAAATATAATTAAGTATAATTATAATAAATATAATACTTATCGCTTGCATCCAATAGAAATAATTAGAAAATATTATGTTAGGTATATTTATATAATTCAGATGTATTTGTATATAATAAAATGTAATATTACTTAAATTAATGGTCACTGATCGATGCTGCTGAAGCCATATTATATTTTTTTACCCCCGTGGGAAAGGACATCTCGTCCACAAAATAGCTAAATAGTTTAGGTTAGTTGTCATAAGTGAATACTATTATCAATACTTCCAATTACTTTTAAATACCAATAAAAATCTGAACAACGTTCTTTAAGTTGTTTCTACAAGTAACGAAGAAAAAAAAATTAATAGTTCAAAGTAATGGAAAATTTTCTCTCATGGACAAATACAAAATTTGTCATGATGTCGTTTACCTCTGAGGTACAGATATGTCCAAGTGAGCAAACTTCCAAAATATATTTTTATTGTTTTATTTGTTTAATTGAACCTATGTAATTTTATAATACTAAATTTTATGAAAAATTCGACTAAGATAAAACAAGTTAAGACCGGAATAGCTTATCTCTTCCCGGTAAAGGTTGAAATAGTGAGGTTTGCAGGCTACTATATAAATGAGTTTAATCACAGGAACTGGTGGAAGGTGGGTGCGATGTATGATAGGACCATTCCCTGGCCTCTCCTCGCCCAAAGCACAAATTTCATTACCCCCCCCCCCCAAGTTACTTACTAAATGACCACTACTGGAATGATTTCTTTCCCCCGGAATAACTAACATAATGAAATTATCTCTGGAAATTCTTTTGAGAGTTATGGTCAAGATATGGTGATTTTAACGCCCGCTAAGCCACCCAAGCATATCGCCCAGGTAATTGGTATGCATTAGATGGATTTCCATATTATTATTAAGAGTAGTGACTTATTCAGATAAAAAAGGATTGGTTTTATTATAGTGATTTTATTCCACTTAACGTCTACATTTAATATAGAGGTTAAACACTTTAAAGCTTAAGAGTTAATCATGAAAAGAGAAAGGATTTTCATACTAATTCGCATGACATTCACTTCCGTATAACATTTGTTTGTATAATGTCATCTTATGCTAAGATGGCTAATATGACGATGCTACTGTGGGACTCTCGTCCGATTAGCCTTTGCAGCATAAAGTGACGTTAAATAAACAGCTACTACTGTGGGACTCCTAAATTTTCCTGTTCAGGATTAATTAGGATCGGTATCTTTAACGAGTACCTGATGACATCATACTGCCTCGGCACTCCCATTTTACGTCTCTTCTGAAGGATGGCTTAACCAAGGATTTTGAACTCTCTTTAAAAATCTTAAGGTTACCAGCCGGTATACAAACCCCCGATTTTGGGCTTAGTAGGTCGTTGTACTCACTTGACACCCGGATGACCAAACCTATAACTTTTCCAGAATCATTTATCAATTATTTCAAGATCGAGTGGATGATTAAATGACTAAATTGCATTAGTTTACTAGTAGTACACAAGTGAACGTATAGAAGGGATTTTCAAAAAGTGAGTATATATGAATGCATTTAATCGTTAGCACATTATTTGTGTTGATGGTTTTCTTTAATTGCCATAAAACCTTATGCTACAGAAACAATGGAGTTATACAGGAGTTTATTCATTCAACGTCTCCTAGCGCTACTGTGGCTAATCGGACGGTGCTACTGTGGCAGTCATAATTTTTTCCAATCCAGGTTTAATTAGGATAGGTATCTTTAACGGGTCGCTGGGATCATACTGGCTAATGTATGGTACATCGTAATATGTACGGTAGTTAATATGTAAACAAGTTTTAGTTTTTAACTTATAATTTAATAATTCATTTCAGAATAATAAAATCTGACCAACTAACTTATATGTAAAATTTAAAAAACTAAAAATTAATGTTACAAGTAAAAATAAAAATTCCCATATGATTTCAACTCTATAATATGTTCTGTAATATAACTTAAATTAATTAAAACTTATTACCAAGAATGAAATGTGACTATATATAGTTACTCACATAATAATCAAGATTGAAAAAGTATTTGGTAAATAATAAAATATACCCCAAAATAAATACCTCATATACTTATGATAGAGATAATATGTTTGAGCCTCCTACGAGGTTGGTAAATCAAGTGTAGTAACATAAAATACACACTGAGAAGTGATTTGGCACTATTTATTTTCTCGATAATTCATAACTCTTCTGAAGTTTTCTACGGATCTCATAAATAGAGATGCTTGGATGATCTTGTGTTTGCGTTCCTCAGCGATATCTATGTGAGCATTTGATTTATTTCAGCTATGATTTCTGAATTGTTAGGCTACATAAGATAAGATTATTAAATTCTTCATTTAATTATCTTATATTAAATGACTTTTACCCTTAAATAATACTATTTATTTTATCCATTAACATGATTTTATTTTTCTTAATCTTTGTTCATATAGCATTAACACGTAAATGCTGTATCCGGACCGCTTACAGTTAGATTAGGTGTGACACCATTGTAACTCCTTGCATAAATTATGCGAACAGATAAAAAAAAAAGTTAACGAAGGGACAATCAATTTGCCATTGTAAACTGAAATTCATTAATTCTGGCTGAAATATAACAAAAGAAAGAAACGTAAAACTAAAAAAAAACTCGCATGTGTCGACCATTTAAATCACTGACAATAAAAATAGCCTTAAACAAGAAATCCCTGGCCTGGCTGCAGAATATTTTACAGAAACCACCAGGACGTTTTTCTCATTTTAATGGTCCGAAATTATTTTCCATAAATCGGTCACTTACGGATTTATGGTGTTGTAAATGCAAGTCACAGTCCAGGAGTAGCGGATGGATGCAATTAGCGGAATTTGTGGAGATGCCAAATATAATGTTTCGAATGTGTTTCTTTTTTTCTTTCCTTTTTTTCCATTTTTTTTTTATTATGTTAAAATTCTAAAATTAGGACCGAGCTCACCACCGTACGTCAACTCTAATGAGAGGTTGCTTTCAAATCCGCAAGAATCGGAAAATATGATGTTCAAAACAATATATTATTTAAAAGTTACTAAAATAAATAATAGACTATTTATAAATCTCAAAGTGTCCACTAGCTCTGAAGAAGACCTGCAATATTGGTCGAAACGTTGGCTTACCAATAAAAAGTTCTCCTAGGAGATTAAAAAATAGTCTAGTGTCAATCCCCGACCATCAACTAGCCATGAAGAAGATCTGCAATGTCAGTCGAAACGTTGGCTTATAATAAATAATGGGGACCTACAATTTAAAAACTTATGTGGAATGGTAATTTTTATGTTTATCAAATCTTCAATTAGAATCGACCTTTATTAAATTTCAACTACATCATATTAGATTTTGTAATGGATTTGCAATTATAAAACTTACTGATATTAATAGAGAACCTGCACAAAAAGCAAAAACAAATTATACCCTTATTTTAACCACAAAGTTGTATCGGTTCCGAAAATTTTAGTAATATTTATAACTATTTTCCCTAAAAATGTTCCCGTAGAATTACAAGGATTATTCATAAGGTAATGAAATTATCTATAAAATAAACTCATCGAAATCGAAGAAATGAAGTAGTATATTTTACTTTTGAGCCATTTTTTATATTTGTATAACAATGTAGGTTGTAACCCATAAAACCAATGGCGACAGCATGGAAATCGGGTCAGTTCTACACGTAGTATCCCTTAAGTTTATATATAAAAAAAGCATTTCTTGACATTCTTTCTGTGTGTCAGTTTGGATCTGCATGAGGGAGAATTAATATTATTTCACTTGCTCTTGGTTATAATAATGGTGGATAACTCAAAATATATTTTATGTTTGATAAAAAAAAAATTAATTGATAATCGAATTGGAAATCCTCGGTTGAGGATAATATAATTTATAATATTGACTGTCGTATAATGACAGGGTATTTTTAACATCTATTGGAGTTAGATTAGAGATTTATGGATAATTAATTTCCTGGCACATGCAAAGACTGGAGAGTGCAGAAAATATGGATCAACTATACTTTCGACAAACATTCCAGGAAAACACTACCTTTTTAAAAATACTTAATAGATGATACTTGAAGATTTGAAGGTTAGATCTTGTTAAAATTGTAAAAATCAATAATCAATTAAAAACTTCTAGCTGCTAATGTAAAATAAAAATATAATAATAAATAGCAGCAAATAAATAGGAACATTAGGCAGTGATACATTATGATTTTGTTGGATCCGCGATTGGTTGTCGCAACAAAAATAGTTCATGGTTCCTTCGTGCCTACAATAACCCCTCGTGTCCGCTGGTTTCACGAAAATTAATCTGAAATTACTATAGACTGATATTGCAGGCAACCCGATAATTTGGTAAGTTGTGCTAATTGAATAACCTGTTCAAGAATAAACTTTTTGATTGATCAATCTTTTACTTCTTTAATATATATATATATATATATATATATATATATATATATATATATATATATATATATATATACATATATATATATAAATATATATATATCTTTTTCCGAAATATTTCTGTTGATTATCATGGCTGTCTTCAAATTCAAGGAAATAAAAAAAAATTAAATATACAGTCCTGAGGACTACTGGTAGAAGTGAAAACTCAAAACTTTGGAATAACTGAGTTCTTTTTTTGAATTTCTAAATCAATTATAGTCTGAATTGTCGAATTTTAAATTTCTGAATCTAAATGATTTACATCAGTATGGTTTTCATATGTAGTAAACTCCGAACAATAACTATACACACTTGCAAGTAGCTTATTTATTAACGAAAACAAATGGGTTGCACAAGCTCATACAAAATATTAATAATTTAATTGAAATAATGATTAGTCTATAGTTATATCGTGTATACCTCGTATCCGTATTTATTTATATGTTAATTAACTTAATTTTTCATTTTTAGCATTATTATCATCGTTAAGTTCATCAATACTTAGACCATTTAAACTTGAAATAATTGAAAACAACACGACATTGTATTATGGCTATTGAAATCATTTAGAGGAAACCAAAGGTTCAATTAGTTATTGATGTTTTATTAATAGTATCAATTGCAAATTATTAAATGACGTTTGATTGAAATATAATTATACTAATATTAATGATATTTCGACCTTTAAGCTAAACATGATTAAAGCCAATCGTATGATTCGCTACGCGTCGCAATATGTCGGTGAAGCGAATCTTTTCATTATCATCATCGGAATATTTTTAAGGGAGAAATATATTTATATACCCGCTTATATTCAATAATACTAGTTTACCATATATATGAGGTCTAAAAAATTCTCTTAAAAAGGAAGAACTGCTTATTGGAAAGCCAATTTTTCGAACCACGTTGCAGGTCTTCTTTGTACATTTAGCCGTGAAGAAGACCTGCATTGTGGGTCGAAAGGTTGGCTTTCCAGTAAATAGTTCTCCCTATTTAAAAGTATTTTTTTACCTCCAACGGGACCATTTTCTTCTTCATGCCTATATATAGGTTTCTCCTAAACTATAGTCATATATGAGAGAGAGAGAGTGGGAGGGAGGGAGAGAGAGAGAGAGAGAGAGAGAGAGAGAGAGAGAGAGAGAGAGATAGAGAGAGAGAGAGAGAGAGAGCGAGAGAGAGGGAGAGAGATTCATGTTTTTATAAAATTATAAACTCAACCCAAAACCTTTTTAATACATATTTTAGCAACATAATTGTATTACTTTATAAATATAGTAAAGATAATTTATATTTTTACTCTGATTTCTATTTTATTAGGAAATCACTATCACTTGAGAACGAAACATATTTGTGCAGATAAGCCTTGGATTAGTGGCAGCGTAGAAATCCACTTCTACAAGCTGTTAATCACAACTAGGATATCCGCAGAAAGAAAATAAAAGTCTGTTCGGCGAGAAAGGGGATAAGGCTAAGCTAACTATAAGGACCGAGGTATGGGCCTATTAATCTGGTGGTGCGGTAACCTGCATAGGGACAGGGCATTACCAACGTACTTACTACACGGCTGTTTTATAGTTCCTCCCCACCTCTGCACTGTAAGCTCTCCCCCTCTCTCCTTTGATTCATTACTACTGAGCTTCATTTAAATATCCTCAAGATATAGGTGATTTTAATTTGCTCTGTATTTAATATCCTCCTAGTTCCTTTTCAGATATCTTTTATGGTTAGTTCAGCCTAAGTGTTTGACTTTAAGCTCTGTTTATCTTCTGCTTATCCCGACTACTGGATATAAGTGTAGTTTAGTGAGGCAGTATATCGAGTTTTATAGTAAGGCTCTTAACACGGAGTAATAATCACTAAACCTGTGTTTGATGCTTTTAAAACAGTTCATGTAGATGGTCATGAATAATATTTAATCAATGCGATTTCTGTTCATGTTTCATTATATATACATATTATTTATTTATTGCGAATGGACCAAGCAGAATCACAAAAAGTACTCTGACGTCGTTTTTTCCTTGCATTCTTTTTCTCTCCTCCGTCCATTTTGTCCCCTTCTCCGACACCACTATCCACTTTTCTACCTTGTTTCCAAACGGTGTTTTGTTAGTAACATCACTTCGTTCTATTTTCTCTTTTTGTAAATCTATTTTTACATGGCTGATTTCGAGTTGACTTTTTGTATGTAAGAAACCATTAAGAAGTTGTCTATAGAGAAATATCCCAACAATTTTAAATGGTGTTATGTTAGTTTTATTATTTTTGTTATATATGTTGCCAGGTTTGAATTATTTTATGTGTTTTTTCTTGACAGTAATCGGTACCTTTTTCAGCTAATTTTGGGCCTAAAATATTTGTCATAATTTTGCATTCTTCTTTAGTATTTTTTCAAGTTACATTTTCTGTAGAGTGTTAGAGTTTCACTTGCATACAGTTGCATACTTCATTAATGTGAAGATTTAGTGGAAATGCATTTCTTATTGAACATTACACATGACATGCATACTACATATTATATATACTATATTCTCTTCTTTTTCTAGTGCCTAGTTTTCTGTGCAATTTTCTCTCCTTCTTTAGGTTGCAAAATCTCTCCTAGAATTATTTTTTCCTACCTTCATTATAGTTTTTGCAACTTTCGCCTTCTAAGGTTTTTTTCGGTTTATTATTATGATTCATGGATTTGATTTCTCTATATTACCATATTAATTTTCCCATTCGACCTTTTGGGCAATATCTTCCACATTAAACAAACAATAAATTGTGAATTTCACGCATCCTTATTCTGTGGACCAAAAACTGTTTTAGGGTACTTTTCTTTCCGAAAACAATAAGCGGTAAAAATGCATTTTGGTTAATTGATCATAACATTTTTAAATGATACGAAGTTCAAACAAATTATGGCCGAGGAAACTATCGCAGAGAAATTCTCGATGTAAATAGAATTGAAAAACAATATGCCAAATGGCCGAATAGTTTCCATATGTTTATATGCCTGTTGCATTGTACTTCTACTTTAAACTTACAAATATTTAAATATTTAATATATAGCTGTGCCTTAAAGAAAGTGATTGAAACATTAATCTTTATTAAAATCCTTCATTAATCCTCATTTATACATTATAATCTACCTACCTAAACATATTAACGCTTAAATAGTAGCTAAGTTAAAACAACTATACATTTGGGTCATAAACTCGTAAACAAGAAACAAATTCTCTTCGTCTTCTTTAATTGTTTTCCATCAGTCTTCAAACTTTACTTTCAACTGGGGCTCTTTGTTTCCAAGATCCCTCTGTAATTTATAAATTAGGCTCTTATAAAAGATTAGTTTATTTTCGCACTATTTGTTTACTCCTTCCGTTGTAAACTTTTCAAGTTCTACGAACTCTAGTTGGCAGGTCACCAGATAGAATTCATTCCAGAAATGTCCCGAACTGAGTTCGTAGGATCGTTTGGGTGACAAATTTCCATTTGACAAGACATGATGCTTTGGTTGTTGTTTCAATTAGCTCTCTTTTTCTACATTAAAGGAGAAAATGAAATAAACTTGATTTTAGTTATTAATTGGTCTAGTTTTCTATTTATTTCAGTTTATTTTGATCTATTACCATTACGTTAAAATAGCAAAGGTAAACCGCTACTGATTAGGAAATGAATGAAACAAGTTTCACTTATAATTTCAGAATAGGTTTTAATACCTGGACCATTTTTGGTAATCTAAGCCATTCATTTATGTTAATAAGGTTTAATTTTGCAAACATGCTTCGCTTTAATCTATCAAAGAATTTTTAGAAATGAGATTTTTCACATTTGTTGTTGGAGGGGGTTGATATTGATATGGTTGGTTCAATCTTGCCTAGTTCATTATTATAGTTTTAGTCAATTGAATAAAAAAGGCTTTCCTTTTTGAAATATTTATTCACATTCCTTAGTTCCCATGTTTGTACTTTTTTGAGTTTAAGCTAAGCGATGATTATTGTCAAGTAGTATAAATTTATAACTAGCCAACCGTCATGATATAAATTTTAGAAAAATTTTTTTTTGATGCACGACAGGAGTGTTGAAAAACCCTATGACCAGCTTCTCTTCGTTCAGAAGTTGAAAATACTGAGCTAAAGCAAACCAATCCATACTATTTATTGAACTCGGTACTGGAGTGTTTTCAGTGTTATATCAATTATAGCCAAAGGAAGGCAATGCTAACTGGCCGACCAATGCTAGATAGGTACGGAAAAAGAAACACGACAAAGGACTTAATAATTCCAGAATTTAGTGAAATTTCAAAATTATTAAAAAAAAGAGAGAGATAGAGTATCTTATCAAGAAAATAATAAAGATAGAAACTATTAGTATCGAAAACAGCGCAAGGAAAATATACAAAGATTCTGTAAACAGCATGAGCCCGTAATAAAAGGTATTGAAGATGAAAATAATATGTTGGCTGATCCTGTGGACATTTTAAGGAAGTTTAAAGATCATATTTACAATATTTTGTATTCTGGAAAACATAATAAATTCTCTGTTTTTGAATATAAATGTCTTAACCGTTAATTAAAGAACCTTCATCGGATAACTGAAATCGTATTAATCCGAAGAAATGTATAACATTCCTACTGAACTGATTAAAGTATGCGGGAAAGCAGGACGTTCGATGGTTAAGATTTTGGTTTAATAAAATTCAGAACAATGGAAAATTTCCCGAAGAATTGAAAGAACTTATTGTTATTTCGTTACTAAAAGACGGTCTTTAGTGAGAATCTCTAAATGACTTGGGACTCTTCTAAAGAAGCTCCCAATTATAAAACGATATAAATTATAGAATAGAATAGAAAAGTAACTTTATTCTGGGACTGAATCCCTTTAGAATAACAAGCATGCACAGAAAAAGAAACATAACATATATCTGGCCAGAAGGCTACATAATAAAAACCATAAAGTACAAAATCTATCTATTTATCTATTTGGCACTACAACTATAAGTTGAAAATACTGAGCTAAAGCAAACCATTCCATACTATTTAATGAACTCGGTACTGGAGTGTGTATGGGTCTTGGCCTCCTCCAGGAGCTTCCGCCATCCAGCTCGGTCCATTCCTGCTGCTCTCCAGTTCGGTGTGCCTAGCAGTAGCCTGGAGTCAGTCCCCACACTATCCATCCACCTCAGTCTGGGTCTGTCTCTCCATCTGGCAAGGTCAATCCTATCTTTAAGGACTCTCTTAGGAATTTCATGGCCGGCCCAACTTAATCTTCCCAGTTTAATGACGTCGACGACTTTCAAGTCAATATACAGGGCATATAACTCCCGGCAATAGTAAATTAGTATAAATAAAAAAAAATAAATAAATAAATAAAAGGTACGATTCATGACTAGATATTAACCAGTTAAATAAAATAAAATATTTTAAATTCCATTGACTTGAGTCAGTCTTGAGAAATATATTGTTCTAATATTAGAAAACTATTGATTTAAAAAAAAAAAAAATTAGTTAGTTTTTTCCGTTAGCAATATTATGAATATTTGGAAAATGAATCATTCAGATTTCTTTTTTGTCTACAGGTATTTTAATATTTACCATGTATAACTTTAACATGTCTGTATTTTGTATATTTATCCCTGAAGAAGACCTGCAATGTGGGTCGAAACGTTGAATTTCCAATAAACAGTTCTCTCTATTTAAGAGAATATATTTTCCACCACCCGTTTTCCTCCTCGTATAAGAATAATGTTCTTTCAGATACTGTTGTAAGTTTATTTGGCACCTTTAATATTAGCTTATCATCCCTGATCTCTCTCTAACTCCTTCCTCCTCAGCTGGTAAAGATAACACATACTGCGCCAGTTCCCCCTAAGTGTTTACTAATAACTTTTCCAATACCCCACGAAGGCTAGTCCCGCTCAAAGCAAATTGGCAACAAAACAGGACCACAAGGATCGCGTCCAATTTTATCTCCTTTATGACTCACGCCGGCCTAGGAATGTTTAAGTCCGCTTCGGGGCCCATTAAATGGGAAATGTAAACTCCAACTCAAGTATTTTCAATGCCTCAACAAAATCTAACGAAACCCCTTTTTAAGTTCTGTAGTTATGGGTTCTTTTAATGTTGATTTTTTTTTCATCTCTGCCTGGATATTTGTGTATTTTCTGGAAACTTATATATTTTTAAGATAAAATATATACTTTATAAATCGTGTATAACATAGACATTTATAAATTGTTTAAATGAATATATTATAAATTATACAGTTGATACTTTATTCTCTCCGTTAATGCTTAGGTGTCTATATTAACAAAGTGTATTTCAATAACATAAATAAATGCCAAATGTAAGAAATATTTACCTCTTTAAAACTATTTTAATTAATAATTTATTATAATTTTTTAATCATTGCTTTAATTATTAAATATTTTTTTTAAGTTCACAATTATTAATGTAGGGCTACTAATATTTTTATTAAGTGCATTAAGCTTTTATCACTTGGTTTGAAGTATCTTGGTTAATATTAGACTCATTTATTAATATTTCTTTTATTTTTTATATAAATATTCAAGATATAGCGACTCCGACAAATAAACGACTGTGGAAAACGAACAACGATCACCTGATTAAAATAGAATCTTTTCATGGTAAATAATGTAAGGACATAAATGGCAATAACTTAGACAAGATCTATCATACCTCATTTCAACAGAAAAATCTCATTTCATATTTTTATTCGTTTCATTTTTAATATTTTCCAAAAATACAAGTTATCGTGAGCTTTAGTTAACACTGGCTCTATGGGTCCTGGCTGCATCAAGGCGTCGCCTCAACTCTTCTCTGTCCTGCGCCAAGGTCCTCCAAGCTCTGGATCCAATGAAAAGGAGCTTTAGTAGTTATGAGAAAAGAGTAGCTTTTGGTAATGAATTCATCTATAAATAAAAGTTTCAATTAATATTTAGAAGAATAGATGATATATGTTTGTTGAAATAAGTTATATGTTCATTTCTAGGTGAAACGATTACCGAAATATACACATTTCCCATAATTACATTATTTTTCCATTTTAAAGCTCATGATGACTTGTATTTAAGGAAAATACTAAAATGGAAATGAATGAAAAGGTAAAATTTATTGTGAGTCAACTCGAAACTACAACCTGGAGAATAATTAACCTATTATATTAAAAGCGATTACAAAACTAAAAAATAATTAGATAACTAATAAAATCAACCTAATAAATCTACAGACCTAAAAGAACTTAAGAATTTTTCTTCAATCTGAGTGGGGGCTGAAAAGGTTTTTCTTAAAATCGGTAAACGAAACTTAAAGCATCTTCGATTATGGAAGAAACAAATTGAAGTTGATAAGATACAATAGGAGTACTGAATCTATAAATTTCATTCTCTATATTTTCAAAGTTCCAGTTTAAACATAAATGCTCCAAAACCTATCTAAAAACTTCTCTGTGTAATCAACTTTCCATTTTAATTACTATTAAATTTTAAAATATTTGACACAACAATAATGTAAATTGATTATGTAGAGGAATTGAAATAATAGAGAAAAAACAATATTAGATTTACTAGAAGAATTGTACAGCTGTCTTGAATTTCATTTAAGAAAATGAATTTGTGGTGGTAAATTTTGATCTGTACAAGTTTAATGCTTAATACTCATTAAGCAATTATATACTTAAACACTGATATTTATTTGTTTTTGGCTTAGCATAACTATTAAATCATTATCCTAACAGTATTATACCTCTTATTATTCCATTATTAAAATTATCGAATCTCTATTATTAATAAAAAGCTAGATAATTATATTTTATACAGTGCAGTTGTTATAAAAAAGGTATATAGTGACATCAGTATTTGAAAAACTTTCAAATACTAAAACAGGTATCATTCCTTACACGACTTAAAGTAAACAAAAAAAATCGTTAAAAAATAAAAATAAATAATGACTGGACACCACTTTAAACAACCAATTTTATTTTCACTGTAGAAGACTTCACTGAATGTTCAGTGGATCCTGTGTGAACAATAAGGTTTATTTAAGGGATGCTTGACCATACATTGGCAAGGGAATGATGCTAGCGCCATGCTGCCCACGTTTTCTCCATTGCTCTTGTAACAGTACGGCCTTATCAAGGTTCGAACCCTTTACCTAAACCTATACCTTTAGGATTCTTTGATCCTTTCCAGTTCATTGAGTCATGGACAGTATCTTAAGGCCTAGAGGGTAATAACATTAGGGATATAATAATATAATTCAGAATAATAAACTAATCCGCACTGAAACAATTTTTATGGTATTTAAAAGTTTAGTTTTGGGCTATTAAATAATCTAGTAAAGTTGGGTTTATGATGGGTAAGTTTACGTTGGGTTTATTTATGTTAGTTGAGTAATAAATATTAAAATTGGAATTTCATAATTCGTTTGTAAGTTTGACTCCAGCTCACAATAAAAAACCCAAACTTCTCGATTAATATAGTTTTCAGTTAGACTTCGTTCAACTTTCCAACATGCAATATTTAGGAGGGTCAGACAAAAAAAAAAAAAAAAAAAAAAAAGGAATAATTAATATTGAGCTATAATATTTTGACTTTAATGAGACTTAGATAATTGGCTGCTATTTGGGAATTGTGAAACGGTTGTTAAAACTCAATTTCCCGGATTTCTGTTATCATTATGAAATATACATTAATTCACTAAACCTTTATGTTGTTCTAATGACATTATCATTTGATTTATTGCTTCACTCAAAAGTTTTAAATGCAAAACCCAAAAAATATATTCAATATACTGGAGTAACATAGTGATGTCGCTCTAAATGGCTGCAACGAATTTTACAACAAAATAGCTACAAAAATCGGTTACATCTTGAAATATTTCCATTAGTAATAACTTTGAAGCTGCGTACGCTTGACATAATCCAACCTAAGAGTTCAACAGATGGTCAATGTATTCACATTATTTTAACAGGCAATTAAAGCTATAACGACTGGTACTAACAGAATTTCCGTATCTTTAAATAATGCATTATCATTTATTACCAAAAATACTGTTTTGATTAGCTATATTTTATATTTTTATCAAAATATAATAAAAAAATACATTGGATTCATATATTATGTTTTCGTAACTGGCATTGATGAAAAGGGGGTATTCCGGATCAATGGGAGAGAGGCTAATACACTTTATTTAGATAAAGGAGTCATAAAGGGTGATGACCTTAGCTCTTTACTATTTATATGTCTTATGGATGAGATCAGTAAAATATGCGAGAGGACATCACTGACATCAATTGGAAGATGGAATATGGACATGCGTAGTCCAGAGCGTTCTCTTTGCTGATAACACCTTCCTTTTGGCAAATTCCTGGGAGAAGATGCAGCAAGCTCTTGTAGAATGGATAAATGAGCTCCAACGTAAGAGAATGACAATAACCATTCTCCAAACAAACATTGTCATCGAGCGTTCAGGCATGATCATGAAAACGTGTCTTTGGTTTTTGGACCTACATCGAAAACATACAATTGAATTGGAACAGGTATGCTTCTAGCATGGACGAAAAACGACAACCAAGGAAGGTAATAGAAGCCCGCCTACTGAGTAAAAGTCCTCGAGGTCACTCAAGAATCAAATATCAATCTTAAGAATCTATCTTATCCACAGAATGTAAATGAAAAGGATGGATGGAATAGAAAGAGCTTCTTCAACGCTGAACGGCAAGAAAAAGGAAGGTAGAGGAGAAAAAGGGAACTGACAGTTTGGAGAAGAGTCAGGCGCAAACAGTTCCACATAATGGGCATATTCAAGAAAAAGTTGGGCTTTGAAATCATTTTCCTTAGCATTACTCGTTCTTTTATGAAATAAGAAAAGTTAAATAAAAAAAAACATTTTGACAGAAAATCCTATTTAAGTTAAGTAAAATTTAGAGTTTTCTGCCTAATTTTTTTTTCTCTGATCTTTGTGTTGTAGAAGTATATCTAAGTCTTAATGTTACCATAATCGGAAAATCGGGGATGAAAATATTAAAATGGTAGAACAAAATATATAGACGACAGTAGCTCTTGTCGAAGGATTATTTTCCTTCTTTTGTAGACCGATTCTCTTTTTTCACCATTGCAGCGCAATCACGTCACATTGCCAAACTTTACAGATAGGCCGACTAAAATCCCACTACACTGCTTGAACTCCCACTACGGAAGAACTATCACTCTCACTAAGTGCTGCCTGCCTTCATAGCCTCTGCACTTAACTGACCGGCACTACATCTAGCCGCAATTACGCTTCTGTCCGGCCTCCCGTTTAAAACTTCTAACTTTCTAACTAAATCACCGCAGTACTTAAAGATATCTCTTATAGCTTTGAGATAGAGACAGATAAATTTGTTTTTGAAATTTGTCGTATTAAGTATTGCTCTTAAAAAGAGCTTGACAGCATCGTGATACTATCAATTTACCCCGCTATAGAAGAAAAAATCATATTCAGTGCCGGTCCCTATCTAGAAAATAAAATGTTTCGCAGGGACACCTACTCAAGTAGGCGTCATAATAATTAAAAAACATTGTTTTATGCCTGTTGGAGTTTTCATTCTTAAATAATCATCGGAATGTTTATGTTTTATCACCCACGTTGCCCACTTTAATTAGGCGTTTTTTTAATGTTGCCAAATGTATGTAAAGTAAATATCAATTACACTGAAACCCACCATGATTTTAATTAAGATTACGTGGGATAGTATCTTGTGGTTGATTTTCACATTCTCGCAACCAGTTTCAAATTGCATATTTACACAGTGACTTTCCCATTAGTCACTAAGTCAGTGGCGATCTACATTTACTTGGGATATCTGCCTCATCATACTAGCAGCACTTGTTGGCCAGTTTGCATTTCCCTAATGCCCTGTGTTCAAGTCGTTGCCTATTGCCGATTGGAGAATTGATAATGTAATATCCCAACCAAGTTCATTCATCAATTCATCTATTATTCTTTATACTATGCAAGTAGCGGGGTCATATTCATATTAAATATCAAATTCGTAATAATATTATAAGGCTTTATTAATACATTTTCATAAATGTATTAATCAAAATTTTAATAAATTATCCAACAAGTAAATATAATTAATGGTACATAATTGCTGGAATTAAGGCAAGTAGAGAAACTACCCGTGAATTATATCCGTGAAAGAATCCTTAAGCTTGTTTGTTACCTAAAAATTCGTTTGTTTTTTCTTTTTGTAAACCCGTTACAATAATACTAAATGTATTCACCAATAAAGAATGCTGCGTTGGTTGTTGTTCAAAAGATCGCTGTCTCTAGGAAGGCGAGTTCTTTTGTTATTTATAGTGTCATCTTGTCTATTTTTGAGCACGATCTATTTCAGAAGGTTCAGGTTGTTCTTAATATACTTTGCAGGTCTTATCGTTAAGGACCTTTTTTGGTACAGGCCTCATAACCACTACCTATTAGATAGTATTGGAAATATTTGAGCCTATAATATGATCCAAGGAAAATGTAAGGTAGAAGAAATATAAGCGAAAATACGATCGGAGGATCAGTAAATACTGGGAAGATGCATTACTTCACCGATAAATCACTCTTGCCAAAATCGTCACGGGTTTTTTTTTGTTTTGGAATGCCATAAATTATCGACTTGTCGATGCCTAGCGACTGTTAGCCCAATTGGAATTCGGATGATGGATGTCCTGTATCTTTGGTCTTGATCTTCATCTTCTTTTTTTTCAATTTTTCTTTTTGGATGTGTTTTCGGTTTAGGAGACAGTGGACGGGGCTCTTTTATTTGGATTTAGGAATGCTAATCGGATAGCTTCTGGTTTTACAAAATAATTGGGAAGATAGTTCAGAAATGGAAACTGGGGAAGGTTGAAAAATTTGGCCTGGCCATTTCACCACTAGAGTAATGGATGTGATTTTATGTAAAAAAATTGATCATCATTTTCGCTTTTCAAGTTATCGAAATTATCAAATATTGTTTGTGATATGTTTTTTATTGTAAGGTTTTAATCGACTATATTCTGCATTTTTTTTATTCTTGATTAATTATGCCAGTAAAAAATCGTATATATAAAGTTATAATTCGTATATTGATAGCGTTGAATGATGAAGTCTAGAGGTTTTAACAACTAAATATTTTTTTTATTAAACATTATTTGTTTATGTTAGAACCTTCATATCTTAAAAAAATATGTTCCTTAGTGTTTTTTTTTTTAAGTTGGTAAATAATCGTTGGGATTCCAATCTAATAAAACTATGGAACAATGGATCCTGGAGTATAACCGTAATTGCTGTCTTAAATGAGTAAGTTTTGATTGTATAACATTAATATTTTAATAATATAAATATGTTTTTGTAATAAGTATCTTCATTGGTAAGAGCGATCGACTTTAAAAAAATAAAAATGGAAAGGTTTAGGTTGCTATTTACCTAATAGAATTACGTAAAATCTGAGATTATCAATGATCTTCTAATAGTTATTCAAAATTTCATTATTCAGGTTCTGTTGGTAGAGAATATTAATTTATCATATTTTATTCAGGTATGGTTAATTTATAAATATTACCTAGCCTTTAAATATCATTATATTAATTTATTTTTATATGGCTTTTCCGTTGACAGATTATAGTTCTGTTATTCAGTTTGAGTTTTAGACCTAGTTCATATATTTTAGGATAAGACCGTGTTTTTTTTTCATTCTGGGCAATTTTGCGCCTCTTTGATGCTGCCTCTCAGAGTTGGTTAATATTTTATTATTTTTTAATTTATATTTATAGTTTTCAAAAACAAAGACATTTTACATATTAATAAAATATCAATCAAAATCTCTAGGAATATGGCGCAGATGGTCATTCAATACAAGGATATATAATAATTCTCTCTGACTTTTTCATTCGCTGTTCGTCTCTATATCGAAATAACCATCAAATATTTCAATAACCAATGCTATGAAATAATTTAGTTTTTTTAGTTAGTAGTTATGCTAGCAGAATGGAGCGGAGTGGCTCCGGGGAGGACCTTCGCCTGGGTTCAATTCTCCGCTCGTTGGCAGACATTTATTTAATCTTTTTGTGGCTGAACATAGATTCTATGAGATCTAGGAGCCTCCTGGGGCTCACCTAGTATCTATAAAATTGGGTACCCAAAATAAGAAATGAAATCTGGAGGTTGACCATGATCTAGGACAAGTCGTCTCCCTGCTCAACGTAATTCAAGAAACAATACAATCTATACTACCTACAAAACCCAAGACCATCCAGGGGTTTTAGTGGTACAGTTTTTTTTTTTGTGAAATGAAATTTTCTTTGAAATGTTTTTAGTAAAATTGACCACTTCTTGAGTGAATCATGAAGAACAAATCTCTTTAAAAAATGTCCCGTTTTAAGAAAACAATCACGATTTCCAGGACATTTTATTAGCGAGGATATTCTATTTTTAAAACCTCTCATTATGTTGTTATAGCAACAAATTAAGTCTTCCGATTTCAATTTCCAGTAGATAATGGAAGCTAACAATCGACGAAGCCTCTACAAAGTGGTACGAACATATAATTAGGCTCTGGCTTAAGTACGGGCTCTTCTGAGAACACCTTGTGCGACCATATTCAACCCGCCTCATCTACAGTTAGCTACAGTTAAACTACATTCCTCCAGATCGCCCGACCTCTAGCGTACCTTTATTTTCTCCAGGAAAGACGCTAGAACAGCGGAGGTACAATGACTATTTCGAATTGCAAGGGGTATCCGCTTACAGGATCCTACGAAGGTCACTATTATTATCTCGGAATTCAATTTATACCGTCATTATATCTTTAAATTTTATTATAACGAGGCATGAAAGAGCGGCGTGCGGCACTATTTATATTCAGATTCTCCTCATTTGAATATATTTTTTTCTCATTTTTTAACCTTCTACTATACGAAATTTTAAACACCTTTTTTTCTTAAGGCTACTAAAAAAAAATACGTCAATCTTTAGGATATGATTCTTATTTTGTGCGTTCATCACAATATAAAGTGTCATAGTTAACGAATGTTTAACGAAATGTTTCAGTTTTCAGATTTTAAACGCAATATTTATTTTTACCATCCCTAAATCCGTTTGACTATTTTCATCGTGATCTCTATTAAATGTTTAAGAAAAGCAAGTTTTTATAATGTATTATGAAAATATATACATACTTTCTTTCTTTTCTCGCCCGTTCCACCACTCTTTAGAACTCACTCCACCTAATATCCGTCATGCTTCTTCCTTATTAAAATCCAAGATTTTCTTACACCTCCTAAATTCCCAAACAAGTGCACTCTAATCTATTGTAATTAATGGCTCATATGCATCAGAACAAGATGAATAACTAAATATTCTTCACTAACAACGATACTATTTTCTATATTGTTAGGTACTTCTGTTTCATTATTTTTGTATTATAGTTTTTTTCTTTACAGAACATATCTTTTAGTTTTATATTTATTACCATACTTATGTAAATATTGTTTAATTCTTATATTATAGCCCTTTGGTCAGATATTTTTCATTGAAATTCATACACATACGTTATTCATAAGGGACCTGGTCCTAGAATAAAATTCTTCTTCTATTCTATAGGAAGTAAATTTTACTTTCATTGATTTTTTCAATTCTCAATTTGCCTTTTTCTAAAATTAGTACTGAAGGTATTCGAAAACAAAACTTAGCAAATGTCTTGGTTAAGACATCTTGTACCTCTTGCCTATGTTGTATTGTATTATATCTTTGTCATGTCGGTTTTTCTTAAACTGATAAAATGAGAAGTGTGTCTTTACTAATCTTACTGTGTCCAAATTAGCTAAATACGAACTGCTATTTTAGAGAATTAATTAAAAAAACAGAGCCTTCCAGCGAAAACGTTTATTCGAAATTCAGTTTATGCCCAATTTTCGAAGTATTGCTAAGAATTACACTTCTCGACTTGAGACTTTCATATTAGATTCATGGCGCCTTACTGAACTACCCCGCTCCCTAATTGGCTTATAATCTGTAGAAAACAATAATTATGTAATTAAAAAAATAATGAGGTAAATAATTTCTGAAAATAAATTCATTCTCACATATGTTATCAACTAATTATCTACAAGACTGTGATCATGGAACGTCGTGTGCATCATTAAATTAATCATATTTTTTCGCTCATTTATATTGAATTATGCATAATTATTCTTTAATTTTAACTACTTGCTTAATGGCATCAGAATTTAGTATAGGCATGAGACTTATAGGATTTTGTTTTCAACATGTTTTAAGATTATTTTGCATTCCCTAATTAGTTAATAAAGAAGATAAATTAGTACTGATAACTAACTACCTGGACCTCTGAATACTTAATTTATTCACTTGTTAATAGAGGATCGATAAACATGATTAGCCTTGCCTTAGGAGGAACTATCATCAGATTCCTAAATTAAGTAAGGACCAGCCAGGAGATAATACGTAACATGAGATTAATGTTAATTATTTCGGCCGACTATACGATTTAATAGCAGCAGAAGTGCTTAAATCTGGCTATGAAAAAAGAAAACAACTTAAAATATTTCAATTCAGAATACTGGATTAAAAAAAAATTATGAATTTAATTTATTTAATGGCTTTCATCCAATATCTTTCGTTTAATTACGCTAGTAGAAAATAATTCAGAACTTTGTAGATTTTACTAGTTTAAAAATTATTCTAAAATTTACAAATATTTTATTTTTAATTCATTTAAAAAAATTAATAATAAGTTACATTATATATATTTTGAGCTTACAATACAACTCCTCAAGAATTTCACCAACCTCCTATTCCGTTAGTTCTTCAGTACCATGATTTAACTGTAATAATTTGTTTTATTACATCTCTCCAATTGACTGAACTTCAGTTATAATGAAACCATGTGTCAATTATATATTACATCAAATAAAATATAGGGTTCGATGGAACGAAATATATTTTTAAGTTTTGTCTCCAAAGCTCTGCCATACCTATCTCATGGAAAACACTCTCTCAGCACTACACATATTACACAAAACGATCTCCATCTTGTCTAATCAATCCATACCCATAGATAAAATGCCACAATCACAAATACCTTATTTCTTTGTATAATCTAAGCGGCTAAATGCTCTCCAGTCCGCGTTTTAGTCCGGATTTTTTACTGCAACCACTCTATTCAAAATCACCAGTTATATCCATAAGCAACGGACGAAAAACATTGTATTACTAGACTTATTTAAAGGGTTTGACTCCCTTAACTATTCTATTTTTTTAAATGGATTCAATTTCTTATTCTTCTTCAACAACTCAGCCCTTATCGTTCCTTTAAAAGGACAATGTTATAACAAAAAACCTAATCGCCGTTTCAGGCTACTACAACATTTACTATACAAACGCTCTAAGGTCTCAATTCATTACAAATGGCTCATGTACATGACAATCATTAGACCCATCTGGACTTACGGAGTAGAGCTTTGGGGCTCCACTAAACCTTCGAATTCCTCTCATATTCAATCATTACAATCCAAAATCCTCCGTAAAATCCGCAATGCTCCTTACTTTGTTACCTACTAAGTAATGAGTCTAATGACTTTAATGACCCATTTGTTGCTGATTTGGCTTGTTTTATTAGTATCTTACAGTTGCTAATTTCATTGAATAAATTTTAAAAAAACAACCTAATTTTTAAATGGAGGTATTCGAAAGTTCCATGTGAGTGACCAAATTGAAAAGCTTGATACTTTTTTTATTTTAACTTATGTAATTATTCCCATAAAGCTTCAGCTGAAGATTCTGAGCTGAAGAAATTGTCATAGGCTCCACGACCCTCCTTCGATCCAACACTACCTACCTTGCATTAAACTTAAGCGATCGACCGAATACTTTCAGCTCCTTTTTTTATAAACCTACTTATCAACGAAATTCTATCAAAGAAGCTCCATAGGGATTAGAAAAATGTATGCAGCCTAACTGTTACATATCCAGTTTCATTCGGTGAAATGAGTTAAAACTGGACACAACAAACGTATAAATTAATTATAGCCTTGGACATATTTTATATAGCTATCCGGTCTATATATCTTTAGGAAAATATTTAATTTTGCAAAATATAATTTTCATCCGGTAAGCAGACGGGTGAACGTCGATCTTCTCCGGATCCGCTACTATAGAGGAAGGACCGTGAAGGAGTGTAAGACCAAGGGACTTGAAGAGTACCTTTCTGAAGTGGAGTCGAAGGGAGATGACTACATTCAATTATAATCCACCAGCTCAGGTCTAGAATAAACATTCGTACTTTAAAAAAACAGATTTTATTTTATATTTGATTTTGATATCAGAAATGAATTCTAGAATCATCATTTCAACTCAACCGATTAGTCATATGCTTACATCGGGATTCGTTCAATTGTCTTAGTCGCAAATATATTAATTTATTTAGTATCATTATTAACAGTAATAAAAAACAATATATGACATTCGTCGTTTTTATGGGTATTCTTGTATTTTAAAATAAATATTAACTTAAATACCTCCCAAAAGTTATCGAAAACATCACTTATTATTGTAATAATATCGTTTATAATATATAATATACTTCATGCACTAAGAGAAGTTGCAGTATCTCAAGTTCAAGTTAAAAAGATAAATAAATCGCTGTTGTCTTATAGAACCATATAATCAATACTTACACGATCTATAAGACGTAGAATCACATTGTAAATTTCAACTTTTAGGTTCAACCTTAATTAGACGTAGAAATTGCTAGTTATATTAAAATAAAAAATATTTTTAAATGTTGTTGAGCTGCGAAATCTCTTTTGGAGGACTGAATAAAAACCCAAAAATTTATCAGCGACTGAATTTATGTCGTTATAAGAATCTAGAAGATATTAAAAATCATATTTTAATCAACAGTGTAGTAAAAATCTATTTTAGGAGAACAAAAAAAAAAAAAATGGGAGCGTGAGATAGTTCCTTGATTAAGAAATGGAATTTTTTCGTAAACAGATAAATCTAGTATATATTATTTTTTAGTAAACAGGTAAACATATCACCTAGTCATACTTAAAATCATGGAACGGACATATTAAGTACGATCTAGAGGTCGAACAATTTGTGCTGTACCAAATGGTTTGCTCGCATGTTTGTTCTGTAAATTGACCTATAAAAGATGTATAAAATTCTTTGTTCTAAAATTATGTTTATTTAATTGGACACACTGGAAACATAAATTGATCTGTCTCGAAATAAGACTGCAAATTGATTATGATTATTCTAATATAGGCAACTGGGCCACTCGGAGGTAAAGCATTGCCCACCTAGGAGACAGATCCTGCGAACCTACGTGACCGCACATAACTTAGCTTCAGGACAATAATCTATATCTCCTCTGAGGGAGTACAAACACGCACTGTGTACTCTCGACTTCTGATCTGTCACGAAGTTAATTTGCATTTCACCTTCCTCTTACCCAATCGTTCTCTCTCCCTCCCCCTCTCTCTGCTATCTTCCAGCGTGGGTATCCTCCAGAAATAGATGCAAGTTATGCTTCGAAGCGAACCTGAATGTGTAAACATCATAAACCTTTCAACCTTAGAATATTTAAACATAATTTTTTCAATTATTGATATTCGGTATATTGTTACTTTAAATAAATTCAATGAAAATGTCCAAAACGATAGTGACTTTTTCAAGCCTGTCTTTTTAATCTAGTCATTTTTAACATTAACAACGAGCATAATGATTATACATTGGGCCATTTCATATGGAATGTCTGCTTTCAAAGAAAGGATCATTGAGTAATAAAACTTTATGAAATCAAAATGTACCGTTATTATCTATACATTTTTCAAATTTTTATCATATGAGTTTCACCTCTGGGTAAAATGGAGAAATGAATTATTCTTGCCACAGACTATCAAACTTAAACCAATGAATTTTATCGATGCAAATTGGATTTTTGTGTGTGTCGCGGTCTTAAATTACACTCTTCCTTGAACGCGGTGGTAATGACTCTTCCAGCTTGGTCTGCTGAGTGCCCAAGCTTAAACTCATAAAATAAAATTACACGAAAATCGCTTGTTTCCATGGTCATGTTTGATGAGAAACTAAACAATGTTCGTTCAATCGTAGTGAAAGTATATATGATTAAAAAAATGTGTAAACACTACAACCCATGAAGGGTCTGGGGTTCAGTACATGGTAGAGACTGTACTATTTCATGGACCACAGTTCTACAAGGAGGTAACTAGTCCTTGGTCATGCTCAACCGCCAGATTCCCCTCTTATTTTGGGTACCCTATTTTTATAATATTTTATAGAGGCTGGGTGGGCCCCAGGAGGGTCCTAGATCCTATTTGATCCATCTCCCGCTACAAACAGACTAAATAAAAGTCATGGCCTGCAGCGGGATTTGCACCAGGACTCCCGGCATGGCAACTCAGTGCTCTACCAATGAGCCACTCCACTCCCTTAACAGCACATTACAATCTGTAAACATGAGCAAAGTAACCAACATAAGCCCACTGATTTCACTTTGAATTTAGAAATAATAACACCAAACATTTGAAAAGACCCAAATCACACTTAATATAAAGTAGATTCGGAGTAGCCAATACCACCTTTAAGGCCCTCGGCTCTGGAAAATGTATAAAATCAAAACCGACCATGGGCAATTTATCTCAGTGACATTGACTTGATTAATAACGCTGGAGAGTTTCTTCTCATTAAAGTCATAGAAAGAAACAAAACTATTTTTATCAATAATGACAATTAATTACATAATTTTTATAACTTTGTGGGTAATAGTAACTATCCGAAATTTATATAACCATTTTTTAATTAGGAACAATCAGTAATTGTCTTTCAATAAACTAGTGAATCATCCCAAACCAAGTTTGCTCTTTCTTCTACTTTATGCCTCCTGGAATATACTAGACATTTTTTTGCCATTTTGTCTAATTCCGAATCCTAAATTTTTAGAATTCGTGACCTTTTAAAAAATGAGAAGGAATGCAAAACGGAATGAGAATTTTAGTGTCCAATTTCATTTGGTGTTGATTTGTTTAGGAGGGATACATTAAAACTGACGGCACCTATTGATCAGACCGAGATTGTAAAATGGTCTTTCTTCGAATTTGTTAAAATTCCTTCGATTTTTTAGCTCTTTTGGCAAAAAGGGGAAACAATCGATTATAAAATGAAGGTTGAGAGTAAATTCCTCCCAAAGATATTTTTTTAATGAATATGGTGAGCTAAACTGGCCTGGTATTGATCCAGTAAGTTTTGTTAAATCGGTTCAATGTGAAATGTTCAAAAACTAAAAAAAATGGCTTAGTATCAATTAACATAACGATAAATATTTAAGAAGACCTGGTACTTATATATGATATAAATAATTTGCAAAGTTTAATTTTCAAATATATAATGTACTTGAACTTTGCTATAATATTCTTGAAGAATGTTGCTATAATATCCCAAACTTACTGTTCGATTTAATATTCTGGGTATGTTAGTTTAAGATCCGTGGATTGTAATAAGTGATATTGATATTAAGATTGACATGTGATTAGTAAATACATTTACATACACTATATAATTAAATGCAATATGAAAAGCTTAGATTTAATAGGTCTTTCTTGTATCTCAAAAAATGTATCAAAATACGTTAGAATGGAGGGAAATTTGAAATTAGTTGTGTCGTATTTTAATAACCTGACATCAAATTCATTGATTGACAAATATTTAAATATATTTATTGATTTAAATTTTTTCTGGATGCTTATCCAATATGCTAAACATAGACTATCATCACTGCTCTTAATTTTTTAATAATTTAAACTGGGATCATTTTATGAATGATGGGTTACTATAAGACAGCCGACTTCAGGATTTTTACTCCTAAAACCGCCTCATTGTAACTTTTGATACAGACAAACTTAAATCGTAACCTAAAGAAAATGAGGTAGCAATGAGCCCGCTTAAAAAGTTCAAATGTGAAATAACGGCTGGATGTGGATTACTCCAGTTTACGACGTATAACGTTTTATTAGGAAAGCTCAACAAATAACTACTTTCTGGGCTATATATTAAATCATATGAAGTTAGTACATTACTCATAAATTAGAACAATAAATTCGTAATCTTACTTTTGTTAGTTTCACCAACTTTGGTTCCCTCCTATCTGTGCTATATTTCCTATTGGAACCTTAATAATTGACTTAGTCTGTGTAATGAAGACTAACCCTTATAGTACTCTGGAAACCCAGCATTTTATTTTATCGATGAAAATTAGTTAACAGGAGGAGATTTATTTATTAAAAAGAAAAATTATAACCCTCTCGGCTGGCTCCTATGATACTTGAGGTGTTAAGGATCAAAAGAGGAAAACTCGGAAATTTCAAAAATAGAATTTTCACATTCTTCGTTAGTTTAATAAATATATTTATGCTCCCGAATATTTGGGTTCAGAACTACAGTAAAACCTTGAGAAATGAGGTGGTAACTTGTGTGGGACAAAATTGCTTGACTAAACTAGCGTCTTATTCATATTTAAAGAAGCCTAAGTTACTGTAGATATTTTTTATAGGATTTAATATGAGGTAATCCACTATTTTCTTATGCCTGGAAACGAGAATGAATGATTTACGAACCTAATTTATTCCTTGTAATTTGTATCCTGATTCCATTAACCGTCATATTATAACTATAAATTTCAAGTTTTTTTTCTCAATTACTCCTTCATCAGCATTTCTAATGGAAATTTTAGCGTAACTTTTAAAATTAATAAAAGGTAACTATTAGCAGACGTTCAGAAAAGAGCTAATAACAAAATCCAATCGATGGCAATCACCTTGGGAAAAATGTGTTAATAAGGCGGAGTCCCAGTTAAAGATTATCTCGCCACAATCTGCGGATCGCTTAGCCAATATCGTTTCTCCTCCTTCGAATTCCTCCCGGCTAACAATTTTATCTTGTATCTTTTCCATTCCAGAGTAACTTCATGAGGTTATGGAAGATTTCAAAACGGCATAGTATCGCACTGCTTGTTCGAACTTAAATTTAAAAAAAAGATAAAAGCATTGCAATCTATTATACAACGATTAGTTAATTCCAAATAGTTAGTTACTTATGAATCGTATGGTCTGTTCATTCACATGCCTTTCCCTATCGCTTTGATTTAGTACGGATAGTTATCTTTTAAATTGGGTATGAATCCCATACTCTTCAATCCCGTATCATTTACTTTGAAAAATGGTGCGAAAAAGGTTAAAATAAATTTCCACAAAACCCGTCAAATCACGACGGTGGGTAACGTCCTAAACCTATGACTTCCAGTCCTCCTATATCGTTCCCACTGATTGTTGTAGAACAGATCCGGTACCTTACTTACTACATCTTAGCAATCGTTTGAATCCTCTTATACTAGACTTAAACGACAAGTAACAACACACCATTTCAGGCTACTTCAGCATTTACTAGAAAAACACTCTAAGCTCCCAATCAAGCATAAAAGGCTCATATATATGACAATTATAAGACACATTTGGCTATACGTAGTAGATCTTTGAGGCCTAAGCCATCGAATTCCTCTTCCATCCAATCCTTACAATCCAAAATCCTTCGTAAAATCCTCAATGCTCCTTACATTGTTACTTTGTTCGAAAATCATCCCTAACAACCTAAATGTCCAATGTGCTGCGGATTTGACCTGAATCCGATATCAATCCTTTCATGACAAACGCACTTAAGCCCACTGCCCAAATTCAAACTGCACGCCGTTTCAACTTTTACTTAGAAAAACGCTCTAAGCTCCCTTTTAATTGTAAAAGACTCACATACATCACTATTTTGAGACATATTTGGGCTTACGGAGTACAGCTTTGGAGCTCCATTAAGCCATAGAATTCCTCTCATGTCCAATCCTTAAAATCTAAAATTCCCCGTAAAATCCTCAGTACTCCATACTTTGTTATGAATAAAGTCATCCATAATGACCTTGATTCCTCATTTGATGCTGATTTTGCCTGAATCCGATATCAATCCTTTTCCTACTTTAACTAGTTTCAACCTCTTCAATTCCTGATTATCCTCAGAGGCGTCTGAAAATAAGAAGAACTCGTGACCTTCTAATTCTTAGTTAAATTTGCTATTCCAGTACTATACCATCGGGGTAGTTTCTCTAATTGCCTTAATCTCCGGCCATTATATATCTTTCATACTATTTACTTGATGTATTATTATAATAAAGTTGTAAATTTCAAAAAAAAAATTTTTTTAAATGAGTTATGAAAATCGTTCAATATTATTGGCTTAAATATCATGCAGACTTTTCTCTTCTTCGTTCTTTGTTTTCCTTTTACCTTGAAAGGTGGAAATCCAAATTTGAAGGAGGAAGTATTTTTTCTTCTTGTATGATTAAAAAGTTACTATGGTAATCTGATCCTAAAAGATTTTACGTTTTGCTTTATGCAATAAAAATATAGGCTAATTTTAATGACGAGTCCTGACAACTGTATGGGTGAACTCTGACTGAACAGAATAAATTTAAAAATACATTCTAATTTGCTTATATGTATGAATACGCTGGGATAACAAAAAATATAACTATTTAAAAAATAATATTGATGAAAAGAAAACGCCTGAAAGGTATTCGGACTTAAGTGTTTTCGACAAATGTCAAAATATTTGCCAATTTACAGGTATCTGAAGAATCCGGCACTTTCCTTCGATTGAGATGTTTCGTTTATGGCTTTCGGCTATTTTGTGTTGAAAGGCTCTTCTCAGAACTTGCAATCAAGGAATTCTTCAAATGATTAGATATTGATCAGTATTTCATTATTTAATTAGGATATAACTGTTTGAGAAATTTAATATCTTTGTTGATTTTCGGAAACCTGTTGAGAATCATAAATTATTTTTCCCTCCGCTCTTACGTATCTATTGACATATGAAATCTAGTAACATATAAACATATAAACACCCCTATCAACTTATGATGGATTATAAATATGCTAGCTGGAGAATATTCAGAAGAGATCCTTCCGTTACTTGATGTTGAACACTATATTCAGTGATGTATATGACACTATATATACATATATATGTATATGTACGAGTATATATATAATTTATAGCCCATAAACAGTATTAGAACGTATAAAAGAAGGATTTATTAGTAGAATGGAGTGTTATATGATTGATGAGAGTTATATTCATAAACGTTGTTATTTTATTTAAATCTTAACCTCACATTACTTCAAATTGAATCATTCATTCGTTGGTATAAGTTAAATGCAAAAAAATATATATCAGTTTGGCTTTTGGAGACTAATTAAGAACTAGGAAGAATAATGAACAATTAATTACTATTATTTACACGCAACATTTCTTGACTTTCCCACCGTAGATGTAATTTATATTAATGAATGTCTTATTTTTATAAGCGTATTCTATTTTAATATTAATTTAATCAAAGACATTTTATTTCTTTGTGAAATTGTAAAAAATATTTCACATTGAATCTGTTTAATATCATTCCAGAGCTAAAATCTACTGATGTATAGATACTAAATATTACTATATTTAGGAATATATTTTCGAACTAACGGGGCTTGCTTCAGGAGCTTTCAGATTTTTATTCCATAAGGAGTAAAAAGATTTTTACTGGCGATGATTGCTGTTCGAAACGTTTTGAAAGAATGTTAAACGTTGAACTTTATCGGGTCACCTACTCGTTAAAAATCGTTCCCTTAGTTATTCTGAATTTGGTAAAATTTTATAACCCCTATTTTGGGTGATAAAAACTACATAATAAGTTAAGTGTCCTAATATGAAGAGTATAAATGGTCATGACGCTTTCCGAGTCAATCCTGTAATTTTGTATCAATTTATTTTAAAATTAATTCATCTATTTAAAATATAATCAAACTATAAAAATTAAAGATCTCTATATGATATAATTATCTCTCTGACGGGTGTAGTAAACCATATTTATTTAATACCCCTGCAAACTTGACCATTATGTTCGAAAAATTAAAGTATTATATTTTATTTGATAGAGTATGTTATCGAAAGATTTTACCTACGAATAAGATGCTTCTTACCTAACTTATGCTTTCCAGCAAAAAATGGTAATTTCAAATATCTATAGCATTGACTGATTGTCCTTACAACTATTGTAAACAAAACCCATATTCAGTGACCTAGATGGCGCACTGGTTTTAAAAATCGTATACATAACCAAATGGCATGAGTTTTACAAGTCATTCTGCAAACTCTGGTACAAAATAGAGTTTTCTCTACTGAATATGTTAACATAATTCAGAACATACTTCGAAGTATTCTGCCAATAGACCACATTGTACTTGGCCTCTTTACTTTAGTTCAGACAAAAGGTGAAATTTCAAAATGTGGTAAATAACATTTAAGATACCAATGTTTTCGAAAAAAATTTACATAACACTTCTGGATAAAAAAGACTTTTTATGGTGAAATAAATTCCAATTAGAAAAATTATTCAATTTCGAATCTTTAATTATGCCTTATAAAATAGGTAACAAATCTACATCATCAATAAACATCAGTTGTATCTTTATGATATGTCTCCATGATAATTCTTTTTTAAATTTCAAAAGTAGTAACTTTTTTTTAATATTTGTTAGCATGCTCCGCTATCATTGTCTCGTTATAAGAATAAGACATATGACAATCTATGACATCTCAAATGTCATCAGAAACATTCCATATTGTTCGTATAGAAACGAGGTCACTAAGGAACTTTCTTTTTTGATCAATAAGAATCATTCAAAGAACATTAGAAAACCGAGATTATGGTCTAATGTGTTTGTGTGTATGTGGAAGTTAATGTCGAAAAAACTGATACTATTGCTTGTATGTTATGTATCTCTTTATGTAACTGGCCAAGGTGGTAAAAGATGGTAGCTTTATCTAGAAGTTGCAAATACTGGGAGATCTGTTAGTATTAACTCAAAACTATAAAAAGTGATAAAATAAAGGGAAATGAGCTTTTAATTACAATTTAAATTTAGCACTATCCTTCTGGACGTATTTGACTTCTTCATTCGCTCAAGTGGAATACACAGTCTGTTTTTTAATGATTTATCTCGCTCCCTAACCGTACGATGTTTATAAGAAATAAAAAATATATCATTTTGTCTCCATTAATAATGTGCAAATGAAGTATAGTAGATTTTGGTAAATTAAAAAAGGTTATTAATTACTCTAGCAAATTTTTATTCCAGATAAATAAAAAATAAAAAAAGAGACAACATTGGAAACTGAAACGGTGTATTTTGATTCCAAGAAGTTTTTCCCCATTACATAAGACTGAGAAAATCATTATAAAGCAACAGAATTATATGAAAACATTAAGCTATAAGATGTGAAGTACGAGGTTCCTAACTTATTACAAAAAAGCACGTGAAATAACAAAGGGAATATGTTTTTGAGATTTTGTTCATATTAAAAAAATTAAATCAATCTTCTCCGCATTAAGATTTTCCAGAAGTTTAGGATATAACATGAACGATAACTGTATAACAAAATGATCGGTTGCTTGTTTGTTTCGGGAAGCAGTTTACTGACTCGGGCGACAAAAAACGGTTATTGGTTCGGATGTCGAATATGAAGACCAGTCGGAGTAACAAAGACATCAAGAGGACCAGTTCTTGTATCTTCCTCCGAAAGAAGGCTCTTATCCTATGCTAATGAAGACATTAACGCTACGAACATCACAAGGGAGTTGGCTAACGAAACGTTAAGTTCTTTCCCATTCAACATGTCTTCAAAGAAATTTATTGAATGTTATTGATTTTTTCTGAAATTTTAATGGTAACGAGGGCTCTGCATACTTGATTATAAACAACTTAATCCGGTTGCAAACCCTTAACCTTACTTCATATTCGGGGAAATTTGTTACAGCTCGTTTAAAAATTCACGAGTTAAGGACGTGTCTTATTTCATCCTGTTTTGAATAGTTTGACATTATGTAGAAGACCTCCTTAATATTTTCCTAATTTGATACATAAGATTCTTTAAAATGAAACAATCCTTAATTACTGGGTTGTCCGGAAAAATCCTCAGGATTTTATGTTTACTTTAAAATCGTAATTATATCTATTTCCAAATAGTAAACTGTTTATTTTTGTCGTTCTTTTGACTTATAATGTAAATGCTTATTAACCCTCTTCCTAAAATATTTGTTTACATCTGTAAAATTTTTCTACTTCGAAATAATCCAGTCTTTACGAATAAGTCAAAGCGTGATTTTGGCATGATATTGTTTTATGAGTTCAAACTCGACCGGAACGGGACCCAAACGGACAGAAATATAAACGAAACCGGGGGTGAAGTTATTATAAGTGATTGCACTGTTCAACGGTGGTTCCAGGGGGCGACCTGTGGTCTAGTGGTTAGCGTAACAAACTACAAAGCCCAAGATCCCGGGTTCGTAGCCCGGTAGGTGGCCCTAGGATTTTTTAAAGGAAGTAAAAAATCCTTAGTTACGCCGTCTTTTGGAAGGGACTTTAAAGGGGGTCCCGAACCTGTGCGGTGTCAGGTACTTGTTAAAAATGCCAATCCTAATTAAACCTGGATAGGCAAAATTTAGAGCTCCCAATGTAGCATCGTCCGATTTGCCATAGCAGCATAAAGTGGCGTTAAATCAACAAACAACAGCGATGGTTCCAGTCCCAGATGGTCCCATATTTCGATAGGATACTTGAGCCTTGAAGACAAAGAAGGCCATCGAATAAGTTGAAGAAGAAGAAGTCAACTTTCAAGCTTATTCAGCTTCCCAATCGCCTGAATCGATATAGAATCCATCTGAATAGAATCTCTGGAACCACCGTTGAACATTGCAATCACTTATAATACATTCCCCACCCCCCATTTGCTTATATTTCTGTCCGTTTGGGTCCCGTCCCGGTCGAGTTTGAACTCATAAAACAATATTATGCCAAAATCAGGGTTTGACATCTTCGTAAAGACTGAGTTATTTCCAATTAGAAAAATTTTACAGATGTAAACAAACATTTTAGGAAGAGGATTGATAACTATTTACATAATATTATAGGTCAAAATACCGACAAACATAAACAGACTACTATTTGGAGGGGTGTTTGAAAAAAAACATTAACTCCTGATTTATTTCCCGGACAACTTAATAATATAAATTGTTGTCTTCTATTTTTATATTCTATGAACTGAAACGACCGAAGAATCCTAGTCATGATGACGTACATATAACATATATAAAATCCAAGTTGATTAAAGTTACACCATCGAACTAAGAAGCTTTTTTAAAGATTAATTTGCGAATCGTCAATTCACTTAGCCTTTTCATCATTGCTAATCATGTTTAGTAGTTATAACAATTTTTAGTTATATAATTCATACAACAACAGAACTATGTCCTCAGCTTATTGTGGGCCTTAACTACCAATACCTGAGGCCATTGAACTTAAGTTTAAAAAACAAACAAGGAATCTGCGAGACGATAGTTGTCGAAGACGATAAATCAAAAGCTGTTAGTAGAAGGGATCTAAGAAGGTGCGGGAGAAATCTTCAAAGAGGAGCAGCCACCCAAGGTAATAGCATTTGCATTTGAAAACGACCTCTGGGTCGCATCATATAAGAAGTGAATGCGAGGTACATAGTGAGGTCCCTCCAGTTCCAGAACAGACTTGCCAATCCGGAGGATAAGGAGTACTCTCTATAAATGATGCTTTGATTTCGCAATGACACCTCTTAGTGTCTTAGTAGGAATTTACAACATTATCTGGACCTTTCGGAGCATTTACGACGTGTTTTTCGATTTGAATATTAAAGTACTATAGTTATAGCTAAAGTATTATAGTTCATTCAGTTCCATTTGAATATCTATAAAGTATCCATTAAGAAACGCGAGATATCAAGGGCGCAGTTTCAACCCGGTTGGAAAACATAGTCCGTTGTCTGTTTGAATAGTCACCTTTACATGCAAACAAACTTCGTTATATTCGTATTCACTGCAATTATTATCATTATCATAGCTCTAATTTGAGAATTTTATGGACTAAGTTGAACCTAAGCAGCAGCAATTTCTTTTACGATTAGTTCCAGGCAACAATAGTGATATTTGAATAAATGTCCTCACAGAACTAATTAATTTCAAATGGTTAACTATACATATACACAAATGCCTTTGTTTTTTGCAGGATATTTTTTTTGAAGTTTTAACTTGTTTTAATATTTTTTTCTTCTTTTGTTTCAGGTGAGTTGGCCTTATTAACATTTGACTCTACGAAAGTGATTCCTAATATCATGTGAATGGTGAAGGGTCAACAGCTCCAAAAATCAGTTGGTATGAGCTTTATTGAAATTCTAGTGTTTAATTGAGGCGTTAGGATCAAGAGCGGAAAGCTCCAAAATCTGAAAAATTGACTTTTCTACATTTTTTGCTTGTTGGCAAGACATTTTTTCGTTCCCAAAACTTCAGGTTCAGAACTGGACTAAAACCACGAAAAACAAGGCGAAAATGGGTCGAGTTAGACAAACCAGCTTAACTACTCTCTAGGCCTAGGCGGTGTAGATGGCTCTACCACTACAGCAAAGAGGTACAGGAAAAAGTTTCATTTTTTAAATGTTTGGAGTTGTCATCTTTTGATCTTAAACGCCTCAAAAATAATAACGAAATCAGTACTAGTAGGGAATGAAACAGTTTTTTAAGGATAGAAAACTACCAAGTTTCTTATGGATTGGTAAAAACTTGTAACTTTGACAATATAAGTTCGTATCACACATCATAAATTCACAAATGGACTACATGCATCTGTAATTATACACACTACACGTTAATTATAACAGTCTTAATGTTTACAGAAGGTGTTGGGAAGATGTTTAAAGGTGTTCAGCGTCTTGAAACATCATAACAATCAATCAAACTGTTTGTTGGATGTTTGGTTAGAAATCGCGGATGTGTAAACGAGTTGAGAGATTTGCCGAAGCGAAATAGCTGTTTTGTCATAACATAGACTAAGAATATTCGTGTTGGTGTTTCCAGTAAACACACAAACAAAAGGGTGCACTAATATTGGCACAAAATCATCGAAAGGTGTGAGAATCATCTTCAATAATATTGGCTATTTACGAGGGCTCAGTATATCATAAAGCCTTTAATTGGTGGTAGTAATATATATTAAAATCAATTGGAGGGAATGATTTGAAACCTAATGTTCTGATGTAAATGATCTTATTCTTATCCAAGACAATGTTGTAACTCTCGATAATGACTGAGTCTACTCTAAGTCTGTGTGTGGTCAAACTATTATGATTCTTATCATTATCATTAGCAATTCTCCACCATCGTTCCAAGTGACAAATCGAAGAAAATAAAAGAAATCAATTATGATTCGAAAATATCTATTGTGTTCGTGAAGGCAACGTTCTGTAGGAATTATATTTTATTGTACAATTCATTGTTCCTATAGATTATCTACAAAGTTCTTCAAGATCGTCATGATGGTGATAAAAAAAAAAAAATAATCCCTAAACTGGACGGTAATAAAACGCAAAAAATACGAAAAATAATTTGCTAAGGAATAGTGACCATGATAATTCTGATAAAATTAAGTAAATATTTTAGAGTATAAAATAACGATTATTGTCATAAATATACCAAAATATTTTTTAGTCCAAACATTAAAGCTGGTTAATTAAAAAGAATGAATTATATTTATTGTTAATAATAACTAAGCGATATTATATAGTATCATAATTTATATTAGTCATTACTAAAAACAGTGTTACAATTGTATTATTGTTCAAATCAGTTGCATTCCCATTTTTGTAACTGTTATACACAGTACATTTTAATTTATTTTTCAAAACGCTTTCTTCTTCAACCAAATTTAATTTTAACTCGGACACAAAACTGATACTTTTATTTTATTCTTTTTTAATATAATTATGCTGCACTATTTTAATTTTTACATAATTCCTATTGGTGTATGTACTTAAAAAAATAATTTTTGTAAAGCAAGGATTGGTGTGCTTTTAAAGGAACGGGTCCAGTTTCTCGATTAGCCAATCATCTTCATTCAATCGAACTTCATATTCCTCATTCGAATGTATAAGTCATATACTCAGATTACAGTCATTCAAGGCAATAAGTTAAGTTAAAAAATATATTAATAAATTAATAGATGGATAAGGACAAGGTTGGTCAACTGATTTTTATTATTACTATCAGATACTCTAGAGTGCTTCCTCCTTCACAAGTTTTCTTTTTGAATACTTTTAATGTGATATTATTATAAATATATGATAGATTCGTAGTTAAAGATTCTTTTACAACTTAAGTTGTTCCTATAAGCACTTGGTGGCTCCAGTCAGTCTCCTTCTATAAGTCCCCTCGCTACCAAGCTCTCCTCCACACCCTGGATCACTCTTCTTGGGTCATATTTTTTTACTCCTTTCTGTCGGGCAACAGTCAAAGATTGTTTTAGGCCGTCGTTCCTCCTACATTCTTTTTAATTTGCCATACCATTTCAGTCGCTTGTTTCGATTGTGTAGAGGATAGTTTTCCCTACCCTAAAAGTTGCCTGTTTGTACTATTAGAGAAGTGTTGGATTCTAGAAATAGAACAACAACGTCTCCAGAAATCCATCTCCAAGGCCAACAGCTTTCTTTCCTCCTTTTTCGGTATGTACATGTTTCGGATCCGTACTTGATATTTAATTTTTTATGAATCATGAATCAGTGACAAGTACTTCATATATATATATATATATATATATATATATATATATATATATATATATATATATATATATATATATGTATGTATATATAAATGTAAAAAGGCTGGAGAAACGGAATTCCTAAAGCTCAGAAATAATGTTTTGTTTTGGATGAAATTTATTTGGTCTTACAAACGTACTTTTCCAATTACCATTATCTACTAATTTAGTTTACTCAATGTTGTGGGAAAGGAAAATATTTCAACCAAACTAATTAGAAAAAAGAAGTAAGCTAACGAAAACTCACATCCCTCAGCACAAGAGATAACTGTATTAGTTGATGTTATCCTGAACTAAAATAAAGCATTCTTACGGTCGTTTATCACAAGGATTATCCAAAGATGGCAGACATTTTTCTCGAGTTCATATTTAGATAAGAAATGTTGCTTGTTGTAACAGTCTTGGCTAAGTTTGTTATCTTTATCCTCCCCCTAAAGCTTGAGATAACAAAGGCCAAATAGTCATCCAGTTTATTAGGACTGTGACTGAGGGTGGAAAAATCCGTGGCGTTCAAATTTATGGTGTAAATGTAAATTTTTTATTTATCTTCTTCGTTTGATGCTGAACTCTCAGTATAAGAACATCGACGGAAAATTCTGTTATTGTTTACGATGAACAGCTCATTTTAGACTTGATGACATTACTTCTGTTCACGAATTAGTTGGATAACATTAGCAAACGATAAAAAAATTGAGAATGAAAGATGTTTACTAGCTATTTTTACCGAATGATAATTATGGACATCTCTGAATATAGAAGTTAGGTTTAGCAGCTTACTCTACTTGATGAAAATTATTGCTTATTACATTATGTATTTTTTAAAAATAAATGTTTCTGTTTTGAATGCTTCTGTCATTTTTAGCGAAATACCATTGGCCTCTTTCCATTCTACAAGAAAGAAATTAAATTTAAAATTGGTTCCCTATTCCTGTTTTGAACTGGTTGCTCTGGAAGCAAAGACCAAAACTTAGTAATTTTCAAACCTTCTTACTGTAAAAATCTTATTTTTTTAATTTAAGACCCAAAAGGAAACAAATTAAAAAAGAAAAGTAAATATAAAGGAAACACTTCTTCAATATTTTATTTGTTCCCAAAAAGCTAATAAATATTTTTGAAGTACCTGATTAAGATTTTGGAAATACGTTTATTTCCATTTTTCCTTTTAATTGAATAACATTGTATTAGTGAATAGTAAAAATGTGTTTGCTTAGGTGTTATGAAAATAGATTTAACCCTCAAATACCTACGGACATAGTGTTTCCTTGCGCTAGAGAGGAGTGAAAAGGGGATCTATTGATTCCCTTTATATTATAAACTATTTTTTACCATTAATATAATAGAATATTGTTACTAATATTACATAAACACTTTAAAAATCGTATTTTTTTTTTTAAAGGACTTCTTAATAATTTAGTTCAAGAACTAAATTCAGAAGCACTTGTTTTTATTGTATTTTTTCAATCTGAGGATGAATCTCTAAAAAAACTTTAACTGCAACGTAGTGATAACATAGGGAACACAAAATTTTGATTCATAGAAAATTTCAGATTTGTCCTTTGTCTTTGTTTCCTTTTAAACTTTGAAATGAATATTGCTAGTTGGCCTTTTTGGGTGGTCAAGTTTTCTCTCATTACTGTTCCAAGGTAGAACTAATCAAAAACTTTTAGTTTTGATCTTTGCAATTTAGGAACTTTAGTTTTCAAGCCATTTGCATTATTTTCTTTCTCATCTAGGACTCTTCTTAGATTGAACTTCTTCTTGTTAGTTAAATATTGCTAGCAGATTGCTTTCTCTAATAATGAATCTTATATGTTGGAATACCGTTACCCAATAACTAGAAATGTAGAATCTAATTATTCTAATGCACTTTTCTTGATTTCAAAAGTATTTTCTGACCTATTCTTAAAAATTTGTTTGTTTGTTTATTCATTGAGCGCCACTCTATACTATCATGGCTAATCTGAAGATGTTACCGTGGGAGACCTAGTTTTGCCTATTCAGGAATAACCTCAAGATCTCCATTTTACATCCCCCCCGAAGGATTTTTCTTTTCTTAAAAACTCCTATGGCCAGGGGACTTAAACGTCATGCCTTATATCACTTAGTAACATTAATTTTGCAAACTTTAAGATCTCTTGGGTTCAAAAATCTGCTTTGAAAAATGTCCTCTGTCCTCATTCTATGTCGAAGAAACCTTTTTTCCTCGTTAACCATTGCATTGTTGTGGGTTGTATTGATTTTGGAGTAAAAGCATCTCATGATGTATTGATAACTACAGCCAGTCATACCGCGCTGTATTTTACAATAATAAATAATTTTTTTTTTTACCTTCATCAATATTCAAACTTTAATATCTTTTTGTTTATTAATCATTTTTCAGAGGTTCTATGTAAAATGTAATCATCTCATTTTTTAAAGGTCTTGATACACACACCAAATAATTAATATCATTATAAATGTTTAACCGTTTCTTTTTTTTATGTTGGCAAATCGCGTAGGCATCTTTTATAAAAGATCGCATACATCGCATACATTGCATCATATAAAAGATAAAAATTAATCTTATATATATATATATATATATTGATAACGAGCACTAATATAAATTTTGCACACGAATCAATGCATCCAATTTTTGATTTTTTCTTTCCTGAAAATCACTCCGGAGTATGATCACGAATGACTAAAAATTCTTCATATTAATTCTTAACTTAAATAACAGCCTGGACAAGTGTTTTTTTAATTTATATACGAACTAAAACTAAACCGGGTCGCAAAGCTGTTTTTCGACACATTCAATCCGTATAAAGATTTTCATACAAAGATAGACGCCTTATACGCAATACGGAATGATGTTTTGCAAGATTGGACTATATATTGTCAGTAAACAACTTGAAAGAACTCGGATAATATAAAAATACTCGTATTCTCCAACTGTGTTAATAAATCTCATCTAACACCTGATAACGGCAGCTGGTACAGACAACGGAACTGGAGGCTCCAACTTCACACAACTGGCCAGCGAGCACGTACTAACTTGTGTTTGTCGAGCCTAACGTGATAAATTTAAGAATTCAGTATATAACTCACGTAATAATTATTATTATTGTTAATCATATACCCAGGTTATATAAATAAAATTAAGGACCTTACGTATGCTGAAGTGTCAATGATAATAGGAAGTTGTTCTACAGAAAATTAAAATAAAAAGTATCCACAAATAAGGATAAGAAAAGTTTTTGTTCCTTTAAGTCATGTGATGAATATACTTAAAAGGTGGTATAAAAATATTGCAAATGTAATTTATTTTATTAAAATCAATTATCTGATTATAAATAGTAGTATGTAGTTTTTTAATAGATTTTTATTATGGAATTTAAAAGTGTAATAAAAAATGTTAGTATCATATATTTTGTTTTTTATTTTTGTTGGAACGGATTTGATCAAACTACAGAAAATTATGTAGACACAAATGATTTATGTACTTTTTCATTATTATTTTCTTTTCTTTTCAATTTTTTCAAATCAATCAAAACCCTATCTACAGATGATTAAATAAACAATATTTCTATAATTTCTAGTTCATCCTTTTATGATATGCATCATTATAATTTTATGGTCAATTCATGATGATACGAATTAATAATTTTTTAGTATCAAATTTTCGAAATAAAGGAACATTAAAACAGATGTTAAAATAATGCTTTTAAGTTATTCCATACTTAAATACTCTTTCATAAGCACAAAGGTTACTAACCTTAGAAGAATTTTATTTATTATTTTAGTAGTTATAAAATAATTTTGGATTTGCTAGTGAATATGATTGCTATTCATTTCAGGTGGATTTAAAATGATCCCTTTTTTTTAGTACTAATACGTGACAGTACTGATTCTGTACATATTACGTCCCCCCTAAGTAACTAATCGGACTTTATTATACTTTTTTTAACTAGTTATAAAATGTCGATATTACCATTTCATCATCAATTAACGTTCACACTTAGACGCTTTTTTATATTGTTACGGTCAGAGCGGGAAGGAGGACCGGCTGAGAGGATTAGGCAAACAATGGGATTAAGCGGAAGGGATTATAGAATGGCGTAGAACCTTCTGGATCGGTCTAGGTGGTCCTCGTCCTTCCGAGAATTGTCCCACCCCGACCTACCTTGCCTATATAAAAAGGCCAGCTGTTCGGCCGGCCCCCAGTCAGTAATAAGGCAGTGAGTAATAAGCAGTGAAGTAATAAGCAGTCGTTAACTAGTGGCAGTGCGTGTGAGTTACTGTGAGTGAGTATCAGCCTGTAATAAGTGCTTAGTGAGCAACAGTGACAATTAGTGGCCGTGTAATAAGTGTAATAAACTGTGTGGCAGTTTGTCATATTTGGAGAGTCTTACGGTCGGTGGACTTTATTTAGCGAACTGTAAGTGTTAATTTGTAATTGTAAACTATAGTGTAATATTATTGTATTTGTACAAATTTATATATAAATAGTTTAGTTATTTAGTATTACCAATATCTTACATTGTTTGTATATTATTTTAGAAATTAGATAACATTTAGTAGAATATTGTTATTGTAAATTGATATTAGTTTAATAATTTAATAATCTCATTGTATTCTTTTTAATTTGTTAATAAATATTAGATTCTTGAATTAAGTAATAGTTTAGTCCATTTTACACCCGGTAGCCCGTAACAATATGGTCCTCCATAAAAACTAATCAAAGTTATAAAGCTTAAAATAATTCTATTGGTTATTTAACTAGTTACACTAAAATTTATGATTTGAATATTGACTCTAATTCAATTCGAGTATATTTAAAATGATCATTTTTTTCAATTATTATACAAAGCAGCATTAATTTCCCTTGCGTTTCCGACTTGGTAACTAATGGGACGCTCTAATTTTTTTTATATACTGGTTCTAGATTGCTGATATTACCATATTCAACTAAACCAGTGCTCCTGTCGGACCTTGGTCCAGAGGACGCACTGACGCCAGCGGAGGCAGAGCTGAGGACCGCGGGCATTAGGCCAGAACAGGAAAGGCTAAACATCGAGGCTCCTTCCTAATGACAGGGTTGCTCCACTCCCGCAGCTATCAGGCTATATTAGGAGTCCCTAACTACGCTTATGACAGGGAAACGCCGGCTAGAGAACAGTAATACCCAAGCATACCTGTCCTTATTATGGGCAATACCGTTTTAGGAATAAATTTGTCTCAAGGAAGTAGTTTCAAGAGGACCTGTTACCTAAAATCATTATAGTTGCTTGGTTTCTTCGCGTCATAAACAATTCTTCCGTATTTATGACAGTTCATTATACAGTTATAATGAGCAAGGGCGAAAAGGTCGTCAAGACTTAATCTCAATGCTTCTTTTTCACTTTAGTTTGCAGAAACATGTAATTTTTATACTGATTTATATTTTCTGAGCAAGTCTCTAGGCCATTATCTTTTTAATCTTCTCATAGGAAATCCAGGTAACAGAGAGTATAAAAGAGAAAGAACAAGAGAATTCTAGGGATGATACGATGTCAAATGGAATGTTGTGTATTTGCAGTGAATATATGATTTTACGGTGGGATTTTTCTTTTGTGTAATGTGTGCTTCGAAATAAACGAAGGAGTATTAGCAATTTTGCTTAGATTTTTTATTGTGTTATTTGTATCTTTTGTATATGGGTGTGTTTTTGCTGAACCCAAAAGGTCTTCACATTTCCAGATACATATGATTTTTAAAAAATTATCAATATTAGCAGCGTGTTATTCAAGTGATGTTTGTTACTACATTTTAAATTTTATATTATTTTATAACAATATAGATGAACTGGTTTAGCTCAATGTATTGTTTTCCAAAGGTCCGACACCACACTACATACCCTCACTGACACTCCTTAGATATTCCAAATACATTTAAAATTGGTGGTTGGAAGAAAATGTTCATGGTCGGTCGTGAATGCAACTGCTTTCTCCTTTTCATATAGTGATCTCTAGAATGTTGTATTAACATAGACGAGGTTTGTAACTAAAAAAAAAAAAACACTCAAAAGAAATTTAGAAGCAAACGATTCATCTTGAATTTCGTACATTGTGAGACACAAACATGCTTACCTGTGCTTTTGAATGTTTAATCAGTACTTTTTTTTCTAATTTAAATTCAGACACACGTCTCCTGCCGTGCTTTCAAAACTGTCAAAGGTTGTAAAGGATGGCTCTAAAGTTGATATCCACAAATTTTTTGTTCTCCGTTTTATTTTTTTTAATGTTAAACAGTCATGTCAAAAAATAACAGGCTTACATGAACTTCAAATGCTGATTGAACCATTCAAATGAGTACGAAATTTACTGGAATTACAGAATTGTTTTTAAAATTTCTGTCTTAGTTTATAGTATATACTCATTATGTTACGAATTGTATTCATTTTAAACGTAAGCCGACTAATTTAGATAAGCACAGTGAAATACCAAATGTACTAATAGAAACGTATTTTTAAATGCTGTAATGTAAATATCAACCATTATTATAAAGATTGATTACTATTGAATACTAAAAATTACTAATGAAATGAAAAATACTATTTATAAATATTTAAATATTACATGCGTTTATTTTTACAATACTATGACATAACATATGTTATATCACAATAATAATAACATAAAATAATAATATGTAAAGTTTTTATATATCTTCCTTCATTTGAAATATCAGGTAACAATAAGTTCTTATCAAATATCCTTTTTTTCTAATAATTTTTTTTTTCCATCGTTTGTTATTAAATGTAACAATTCATCATACGAAACCGAAATTTCATTTATAATAACCAGATTATAGTGCATCGGTAAATTTAATCAAAATTCTCAACTTAAATTTCAATCCATCAATAGCTACTGATTGTTCACAACAAAATATAGATTAATTAAAAATACCGAATAATTTATATAATTAAACCTATTTTAATTTTGCGATTTTTATTTATAATTTATGATTCCAAATTTTATTTCATATCTTATAAAAAGCAGTTTCCCCTCAGGTTATATCTTTTTATTCCTTTTTAATTTAATATTTGCCGCATGCTTTATAAAATATCTATTTTACTCTTCTACAAATTTTTCTTTCTATTAGTATTTATCAAAAATAAACTAAAACATATTATTTAAATTACAAAATATTGAACGTGGATTTTCGTTTTATATTTTAATTAAATAGTTTTCACTTTTCTGTCTGAAAATGTTTTTATTTCTCATGTTTAGTTTTTATATTTTTAGTTTTCATCCAAAAATCTATTATTTTATTAATGAGATATTGACATAAAAACGATGTGTAATATGGTTAATAAAATATAATTTTGGAATGATGAAATAATTATAATTATAAACGTAACGCATTGATATAAATATATCTTAATATATAATAATCTCATGTCTCGATGATTGTCTCGGGCTAATCTAGGAAACTACTGGACCGATTTTAATGAATTTTTACACAGATATGTAACATTGTCCAACTTAAAATATAGGCTATATTTTATTTCGATTAATAAATATATATAAAATTTAGGGCTTTTGAATTGTATATAAGTATTGGGGTTAGTAAATTGTATTTATAAAGGAACTTGCACGAAACTCGCTCTTTTCGAAAGCTATACTACGAACAAAACGTTGCACAATCATCGCACATTTCCTAGCTCAAGCCCTGTGCTGAAATGATAATGGCTATCTGTAAACGGGCTGTATGATTATGAGACCGAATAGGAAACGTTATAGGGGTGTTGTGTTCCAACACAGTAATTACACAGTCCTCACTGAGGCCGGCGGGCCAGTGTCACCTGCTCCTATTTATTGGTACCGGCATCCGAACCCATCTAAATTGCAAATCCCCTTCCGCTTCTCCAGCAAATTTAAGTAAATCTTCATTGCCTCGGTCGCTGAACCATGATTGAACGCAGTTGGTTGAACAGCAGGAGCACAAGGGATGGATGAAGGGTTTATTACTGTTAGCGACTGCATTGATTGCCTTATCTCATTGTAATAAAAACATCTTAATGTATCATACTTAATAATTTATTCTTAGATCGGAAGTTTAGAGTTAGTCTCTTCAGAAAATGAAGTTGATATCTTCCAGGATTCAAAACTATTGAGAAGAGTTCATTACTAACCTCTGGAAGATAGGAGCATTATCATGAATAAGTTGGATATTGACAGATGCATTGAAACTATCTCTAATCAGAATAATTTAGCAAGCTTTACTTTTCAATATTTAAGATTATTAAATTGTGAAAGTAAATTGTACACATTTTTACAGACGATTTATATAATGTGTTCCCATATGTATCTATACAGGAATCATCCATGGAATGGTATGCAGGAATGGCATGCAGAAACAAAAACACGGAAAAAAAGAGATTTTTTTAAAATTACTGTTTCACTTATCAATGATCATTGGTCTACCGATTCGGGACAGTAAAGGCGAATGCACTCAGTGTTAAAGAGAACTGACGAACTGACAAAATTAACATAGCCATTTAAAACATTGATTCGATGGTTGTACATAAGTAACATTTTTGGAATTGTAAAATATACATTTTATTTTTTCAATATTCATTTTTAAATTATTTATTTGCAGACTTACTAGCTTAACGTACATTTTACTGTTACTATTGTTAGGTGAAATGAATAGATTAAAATGTAATTAGGAAAATTCGAATATCTTTTCTAATTGACCAACCTCAAATTTACTACAAGCAGTTCAAAAAAAATTAAAACTGTTTTTGAAGTTTTAAACCTGTTAAAAGATTTTAATGTTTAGTCTAAAACATTAAACAAATGCCCCAATTACTGTCGAACTGCCTGCTCATTCATTTCTTGTCACATTCAGGTGACAGATGATATAAAATACATGAGGAAAAAAATAATACACATGGATGCCTATATGTTAAAACTTGCAGATAAAGATCTATGAGTCCGGCAGAAGTTATAAATCCTCCTCCGTGACAACTCGTTGTTATCATATGCTGATTTGAAGAGAGGACAGGGATATGCTCCGATCGGGCGAAGAGGCACTCCCGCTAGCTGCTCATTGAGGCAGGGCACAGTAGCGGCAACACGTGTTCTGGATTAAAGATCGCCAAGTATGATTAGATCGCTAAGGGTCGTTGACACCATTCGCGAGTCTAGCGTATGGCTTTATGTATCTGTAATGTAATGAGTAATATGTAATGTGATATTATTTTTTATAAAAGGTTTTTCGGATTCTCATTCATTCGTTCAGTCGTTCTTGATAAAACATTAGATATATGGCATCTAAAATAATTTCTACTATAAAAAATAAATACACAGTAGCCTATCGATACAATTATTTGAATTTCATAGAAATAAATAGAACAAATGGAATCCGTTAAAGGATGCCGTTATAAAAGGCCGTTAAAAGAGGGATAAGTGAGAACTTGGGGTTACGGATATGCTTAGGGATGGAACTGTCAAGAGCATAACCAGAGACCCAGAGAACCATCTAAGACTCCCCAGCCTCAATAAAATGGGTAACTTTAAATGGGGTAAAACCTGGCGATCGAGGGCGATCTACTACCCTGTACAACCGTTGTTCATAACACCAACATGACACGGTCCATCCCGGAAGTTGAATATTAATGACCGTGGAAGCCTACGTGAAGAATTACATTTTATATTATCGCTAGGTATTTACTTTCAAAATCAACACATCTGAAATATTATTGACCAAATGAATTTCTAATAACGAATGAATACTGATATTGAAATAATTAATTAATTTGTAATAAGATTCAGCTTTAATTATTTATTTATTTTTTTACAAAATGGAGTTGTCTCACTTTCAAAATCAACGGCTCATATTATAAATAATATTCTACTCCTGTTGTGAGGTTCAAGGAATATAAGGAAGTTTCTCATTGAAACATTTGATTCAAATTTTTTACGACTTCTGTAAATATGATCCAAAAGCTTTTCCTTTTGAAATAATCCATCCAACCCTGATATTAACCAACAAAAATTGATCAATGCAAGCTTCTATTAATCAATATTTTCGTTACGCACAATCTATATTGGCTTCATTGACGTCATTCCATAACTGCTAAAACTAAATGACAGATGTGTCTTAAATACACGTGTCGGATTAGATGCTTTTGGCTTACAATACAATAATAATAATAATAATAATAAATTCTTTATTTATTCTGGGACAAGTCCCTTAAGAAAAACAATACAGGTTTCTATACAGAGTATTATTATGACTTAGAGTATATTAATACAGGGTATAATTACGTCTTATTAAATGTGAAAGAATTAATGAGAAAAAAAAAAGTTGCTTATTACCTCCAGTGATAACATTTAAAAAAGAAAAAAGAAAAAGAAAAGAGAGTACAAGAAATAAAAAATAACAGAAATAAGATAACAATAATTATATAGAGAGCATCAATATATAATAACATAGGTATGCAAATTTCACTGTCAAGTAGAAACAAAGAAAGCAGAAAATGAAACAAAAATATGATCAACTAATATAACTTGTTATAAAGCGTCAATAATAGAAATAAACTTATATATAAATGAAAAGACATCATTCATTTATCAGTTAGACAATTTTAATGTGTAAAATTCTGGGTATGTTATTTCCGATTTTTTGGGAATTGTAAGGATATAAGGTGATTGAATATACGGGATTTGAAGGTTGAAAGATTATTGGAACGACGAATAGAGGAAGGTATAGACTTCCGAAGGGACGAGGATCGGATAAGGAAAGCTCTATCAAAAGCAGTTGTTCGGTGGGATGCTGTATATAGGTCTGAGAGCCGAGAATGGGTGTTACGGGAGTGGACCGAGGTTTTGAATTTAAGGACATCAGAGATGTATGATGGTTGGCGGGATTGGATAACTTGGTAAAAACAGAAGGATAGGAAGTACTTACGGAGACAGAAAGGGTAAAGCCATTTCAACTCTTTCGTTTCATCTTCAAGTCTCTCGGGATCCCAAAGATGAAACGAACGGAGCAATTGATCAACCGTTTTAGTTTTGCATCGAGATCTGCAATGACACCTCCTTATACTCTACAGTAATAGTCCAAATGAGGGAAAATTAAGGAAGTAACCAGAAGTATACGGGTTTCAAATGGTAACAAGTGGCAAAGGTGATTCAGGAGCTTGAAGGTAGAAAAGGTACGACGGGAGATTTCAGAGATATGTTTTTTCAGGAGAGGGATTGGTAAAAAAAATTCCAAGATTTTTGACGGTTGGGTAGAATTTGATGGGATTATTATTTAGAAGGAGAATTAGATTATGGGGGTTAGTTTTAAGGAAGTAGTTGGATCCTATTATTATTGCCTTGGTTTTCTCCACATTCAACTTTATCTATGGCCCACTGATTTATTCGATTCAAATCATCTTGGAGTTTTTCCGTGGCTAGAGATAGGTCGTAAGGGGATAATAACAGGTACATTTGAAGATCATCAGCGTAGACATGGTACTGGGAGTGTTGGATAACAGGTGGAAGGTCGCAGATGGAAATTAGGGTGGCGGATTCTGATAAACCCTGTGGGACACCACTGGATAGCGGAAGGGTTATGGATGGAGGTTGACCTTGGACCAGAGCATATTGGGCGCGATATGAAAAAATATGACTTGAACCCACCCCAGAGTACTGATGGATAGGGGTAAGTTACGAAGCTTAGCGTGGAGGATATTGTGGTCTACTGTATCGAATGCTTTGGGAAAATCTAGAAGGATAAGAATTGTTAATTTGTGTTGTTCAATTGCGGTATGGAGATCATGGGTTTTTCTGAGGAGAGCGGATTGAGTTGAGTAACCTATATAATATAGATACATACAAATAACTAAAATCGTTTATATAAAATGACCCAAAATTAAGTAATCAAAAAGTTAGAGTTTTTATCAAAATGGTTTGTTTAGGTTGTTAGAAATATTATATTAATTCATTTATATTTTTATTAAAAACGTTATAAATATCTTATTTACATCACCACAAATTACTGATTTATAACTATAAATAACTGAAGGACTAGTTATTTATACTGACCTATTGTTCCGTTATCTTGATACAGTTCCTTAATTATTTATGTACATTGTGACTAGGTTTTAGGGTTTTCGGTTCAAGGTCCAAATTGATTAAAAAAAAGAAGTCCAAAAAAAAGTTGTATTCATATTCTTTACTTTAAACGGTTACACCAACGACGTAACCATAATGTAACATAACACCAACTAAAAATCATAGATAAATAATTAATAAAAACAAAGATTATATACAATTGTATTTACAAATGTTAATAGGATGCTTACCGCTGAGTCGTAAAGAAACGATAAGAAAAAATAGTAAAATTTGGCAATTAGTTGGCCATATAAACCACTGATATACATCCGTACGAAACGACAATCCACAGTAGAGTGAGGTCAGATAGGTAGAGACACCTGACGGACGTTTTTAGCGACAACAAAAAAAAAAAAGAAACTCGTTACAACAATACAATAATTGCATTTCAAACTTTTGTGAGACAGAACCTAAGCATATAATACTTTTTTTATTTTAGTTCTCAAACCAACGCGGGAGAAATAAAACAGTGATTTGAAAGGACAATAAAAGGTTTAATCAAATTAACTTAATTTGTAAGCTGGACCCGAAGCGATGAATCACGGACCGTGTGAAATAGACTCGGAGCTAAGTCAGTAGTGGAGCCGTCATGATAATGAGGCGCTCATCGATTCATTGTTCTTCCTCTAGTTCTGAGTCATCTCAAAGGATCTTGTCTAGTTGACCGGGGGTAGAGGGATGTCAGGACGAGCTGAGTAGTTATAACTATCTTACAAATCACTGTCATTATAATTTATAGTTAGGGTAGAGATGGGCTTAGAAAGCCGTAACGATTACCTTCGTTTAGTTGTTGGCGAATTTCCAAATTCAAATGGGAAATCTACCTAAGGAAATCCTGCCAATCCCTAAAGAAATTAAATGAGCAATTATCATCCACTCAAACTTAATCTTATCTCAAGTCATCTATAATTATTTTTTTCATCCTTAGCCAACGTTGACAAGCGTTATGAGATCCCATCGTAACGAATTTCTGTACGTCGGTCGTTCATCATGTCCTGTCCTATGTTAACAACATAACATTAAACTTATCTTTAGCGCGCGACTAGGATCCTATTTATTTACTTTTATAACACAAGAACTTATTATTGTTTAAATTTTTATAACATTATATTTTATAACATTATAAAATAAATATCCTTTCATTTAATTACGTAATTCATTATTTACTATCTTCAAATGGTAGTTTTATTTTTTTTTATCAGTAGCGATATTTCAGCCATTTTATTATCTATATTCATTTCCCTTGGAGCGAGGCTTAAACTATAGCCCTTAAACATTAAAAGTTTATTATGATATTAACTGGAAGAGAAAGTTGCTTACAAGCAATTAGAGTTGCCTCCATGATGAATGAACAGTGGCTGAGAAAATTGAGTTGGAACCACCACACCCTATATATCTGGCGTTTATTGGAATAAAGCTCACATAATTCTTTTCAACTTTATGTAGGGCGAACCATCTTTAACATCATGTCTCTATTTATTTATTTATTATTAAGTTCATTTATAAATAATGAAAATAAATAAGAATACACATAAGAGAGTACTACAGACTTTAGATGAAAACAATATCTCGAGAGTGAATTAAAGAGCTTCTTTATGCATTTTTTTAAAATGCGAATTTCATAATTTTCCTTTCGAAATAAATTCACCATAGTAAAAAATAAATAATGCGAGATCACCTTCCTTACATATGGTAACTATTTTAGACCATTATGATTCTTTGAACATACCCTTTCGATTAAGAATGTATCTACTCTATATATCCACGTATGAATACAACATAAGTAATACTTTTCTATTAATATGAATTTTATTTTTAATTTTAGCTTCTGAAAAAAAATAACAATAACAAATAATAATTCCTTATGAGGATGTTTCCATTTTGTTTGCATATTACACACATCCAAACCAAGAAATCTTGATATTCTCTGTACACATGGCTGTAATTAGAAGTTAAATTTCAGGGCTGTTTTCATATGAATTTTGTCATTTCCTTTTGTTTTAATAAAACGATATGTGAGTAAACATGTGCTTAATTCTATAAGTAAACATGTAGTTATTGGCATATAACACATGTAAGTAAAATAAATAACACAGTATAAAATAAAGAGTTGAAAAAACCCTCTACTACTACGACCCATCGAGAGTCTTGGGTTCAGTACGTGGTAGACACCTGTATTGTATCTAGGACAACGGTTATACAGGGAAGGGATTTTTCCGAGAACACACTCAACCGCCAGGTTTTTTCCCTATTTCGGGTTCCCGCTTTATAGAGGGGCTGCATGAGCCCCTCTGGGGTCTCCAGATTTGGTAGTGAACACAAGTTTACATATATAATATACATATGTAATATTGTGCTGATTAAATCTTTGTGAACTGAAATGTTTTTTAACCCTTATGCAATGACGTAGAAAATTACTATTCTCACTACTAACAAGAAACCGTTGAGGCGTAGGGTTCATAAAAGTTTCTGTTAACATTCGTCGTTACATCGTTAGTGTGTGCTTAATTTCTCGCTCACTGTTAGCAAGAGAGAAAAGAGCTAATCGCCGATTTTGTGGGCGAGACTGTTCAAAAAATCCATGCGATTCGAAAATTATTTTAAACAACCTGTGCAAATACAAATAAATTTCTATTCTGTATTCTGACTTATGTATCTAGATACAACCATGTGGATACCTTTATCGTGTACACAATAAAACCATTATTATCCTATATAAAGGAAAATATTAATACAAAGCAGTTTTTTATATATCCATAGTTATTTATTCAAAAGTATATATTTTTTGGTATGGACTCATACCTTAAAACGGAGAATTATAAAAGGTATCACAAAAATATATAGATATTACAAACATTACCACTTTCTTTGCAAAATCACGTAAATCCTATAACGTTTAATTTTTAAAATGAATTTCATCAACTTCTTTGATTGAATGCATGGCCTTATCGTAAATATAATTCTTCCACCATTATGTATCACATCTACCAATGCTTTAGCTTAAACTAATTTGTAAAAAGGAATCTAATTAATCAGGGAGACAATATTGATTCCATTTTATGATAGTAAATCAAAAGTTAATTTATAAATATAACATACATTCAAGATAAATATAATTATATTTAAATATTAAAAATAAGGTAGCTAGCTGTCAACCAGCTCAAGCCTACAGATCCTTGAGCAAGGACTTAGTTTTAACATCCTTTTAACAGGATTATCGCCTACGTAAGAGGCTAAGTAGCACTTTCTGCAGATAGCGGCCAACTTGAATGGTCTAGATCTCTTTTTGAACTCGTTTATTAATTTAAAAAGTTATTCAATTAGGAGATGTATTAATCCAGATAACAACTTCTTTAAAAATGAAAATAAAATAAAAGTAACAAGAAAAGGAGTTTGAAATATAATGAGAAACTAAGTAAGTAGTGATCTAACGACCATAATGATAAATAAATTATTTGTTTAATTATTTACTACCTTAACTCCGAATCCATAAACAGAAACGAAACCCATGACTATGTACCCCTACGCTAATTTTGTTTGGTATAGATTTACTTTTCAGAATTTGGACACAACCGTATAGAGCCGATTGTACTGTACATGTACAGTATAGAGCCTAATGATTTCTGGTCAATTTTTCTTCTCCTATATTCCTAGAGTCTCTTCATTCTTTAACTTCTAATGTTTCATACCTCCTCAGATAAAACCAATTTGGGCTTACAGGTGATATCTCCTGTATTGTTTTGAATCTATTAATTAGGCTTCTAAACACCCTCCTGTTGTGGTTCACATCTTCAGAAATTTCACTTCAATTGGATCTATCTAGACTGTTTTATTAGTCACGCCATGGATCGGGACGTATCAAATAGATCTTATCCATTCTCATGTAATGTTTTCAATTAACTTGTAGAGGTATATATTTTTACATCTCTTCCAAGTTCCGTCAACACTTTTCTATGGTCCTATAATTTTTCTCAAGATTTTCCTTTCCTTTATTTCGAGTTTCTAAAGCCCTCCTTTTCCGTTCATTGCCAAAAACTCAGATGCACACATACCTTCTGCTTTTACAAACCCATTGTAGTATCTGATATTGGCGTTGTTGGATATAGGTCGTTTATTAATCAGTTCTAAGTTAGCCTGTAAGCCATTTAAAATTTTCTAGCTCTTGTCTTGTATTATTCAACCCTATTGGGTTGTATCAATTTTCTCAAATATTTTAATTTCTTCCTCCTTTTTATGATTGTGAAAATTTTACCACCAGGTTTCTAATAAAAACCACCGTATTATAATTTTGATAACTGGTATTCCTATGAACCTGTATGTTTGCTGTCATGGTCGAACGGAGCTAAAGTAGGAGATCCATAAATGCTCTTTTATTGTGAATCGACGTCTGCCAAGGCGATGTAAATAAATTATAATGTAAATAATGGGCTGAAGGAAGTACTATTTTTTAAAAATAATTTCTCATTATTTACTTGTTTGAATTTACGGTTCATAAGTCAAACAATTAATAACTAAGCATAGATTTGGTTCATATCTAAATGGTCAAGCATCTAAACCTTTCCGATTGAAGCGAGGAGTAAAACAGGGAGATAGCTTGAGCCCCCTTCTCCTCGTAATTCTGATGGATGAGATCCATAAGATTTGTAAAAGAAAGACACCCTGGACAACGATAGGAAAGTGGAATCTCAGGACAATTCTGACAAAATTCGCTACTTATTCGCTGATGACATTGTGCTACTTCCTGATACAAAAGGAAACTGCAAAAAGCGATAACTGAATGGCAGGAAGAGCTTTTGCGGAAAGGCATGAGGATAAATGTTTCCAAAGTACTCATTGTTTCCAGGGAAGATGGAAGAAATGAGAGATTTTATTGTGGATGAGAAATATTGGAAAATGCTAACGACTATACCTACTTAGGAACAGTTATTAGCAAGACGGGAAAGATAGACCAGGAAATTTCAAGCAGAATAAAGAAAGAAAATGAGGTCTATTACCAGATTTGTAACACCATTGTAGTTAAAAGTGAAGTAAGCAAGCCAGTCAAACTCCATATTTTTAAAGCGATATTTCTCCCTATCCTGATGTAAGGAAGTGAGAGTTAGGTTGCTAGTGATAAGAGCATCAACCGAATCACTGCGGCAGAAATGAAATACCTACTGCAGGTAAAACAAGAAGATGCTGTGTAAGGAATAAAATAATTAGGGAAGAACTAGAGATCCCTGCATTAACGGGCACCTTGCACAAACGACAACTGATATGGTTCGGACACGTACGCAGGATGAGTCAGGACCGAGGCCCACAGAAGCTAATGGAGGCCAGACCTACTGGCTCAAGACCTCGAAGAAGACTCAGGATTGCCTACAATGAATATATCCGCAAGTTGGGAGAAAACAAGGGGAAAAATCTTGTTCAAATGGGACAACTTACAAAAGATAGAGAGAAATGGATGATATGGGTTGAGGCTCCTCCACACTGAAAGGTACAAGGAGGAAGGAGAAAAAGAAGAAGAAGATTTGGTTCCGATATGGATTGCTGAAAATGCCTTGTCTTCACGGATGGTACTTGTAGATGCAGCTCCAGCTCTTTAATAAAAATATTTGTAAAACCCTATTTCTTTTATTATATTAAATTTAATGATATTTACAACTATAATGCTATTATAACAAGTAAATGTGCTAATATGTACAATACGACTTGAAAAACACTTGTGCTACCCATCCGTAGCACTCCAATAAAATAGTAGACGATCTCGAGGCCATCTTCTTTTCAGACGCCTCGGAGGATTATCAGGAATAGTATGGGAAGCAAGTTGAGAGACTAGCGGATTCAAGTGTGTATGGAGCTTGTCATGGAAGGATAGGTATCTAGTTTGGGCCAAATCAGTAACATATGGGATATTAAGATCATGATGGATGAGTTTGTTTGTGACCTAATAAGGAGCATGGAGGATTTTACGAAGGATTTTGGATTTTAAGGATTGGATACGAGATGAATTGGATGGTTTAGTAGAGCCCCAAAGCTCAACTCCGTATGTCCAAATAGGCCTGATAACTGTCATGTAAATGAGTCTTTTGTAATTAATTGGGAGCTTAGAGTGTTTGTCCAGTAAATGATGAAATAGACAAAAACGTCGAGTGGGATTGAATAGATTGGGATGCAACAAATGGATCCTTATTTACTGATAACACACATGGGTCATCAGCGTACGTAGTGAGGACAGTGCTTGGATGGGTTGGGATGTCAGCTGTATATATCGTGTATAGGATGGGACCCAGGATACTACCTTGAGGAACACCGACAGACTGGGTGAAGAGGGAAGAGTAGGAAACATTATGGTTTACTTTAAAGGTTCTATTACTGAGGTAGGAACTGATAATAAGGAAGTAAGTGGAAGGTAAGAATTTACGGAGTTTGTAGAGACGACCCGGATGACACGATCAAAAGTTTATAAAATACAAACTAATTTCATGTAGGTAAAAAAATCATTTTTGCTATCCAAAGCACTATAAACAAAGTAATATTGTGTATAATTATATTGAGTAAATGTAAATCATGTTATTATAGGGAACGCAGATAAATTTTCTATCTACACATCAAAAGGATAATCACAGACAAACATACCAAACAAACAGGCAGATTCTATGAAATCAAAAGTAAAAACTAAAACTGACTGTAAAAACAGTCACAATAAAATGGATTGGCGAAACCAACACTGATCTGAAACTGGAAGGACTTGTACCAGAGAATATCCAAAACCGGGTATTCTACAAACCCAAAAGTGGCAAGTTGACCAAGAAGAGAAACCAAAGAAGACTGAAACAATATGGCTTCAAGAGAAAGGAAGCCCACAGTGAAATCATGAAAGAAAAAAAGGAAAAAATAACACATCTAAGTGTTTTAGGTGCTGTTGTATTTTATTATTGTTAAGTAATAAAGAATGAGAATGAAAATAAATCTTATCATAGCTTCTAAAATGCAATTAAAAACTCCCCTTATCGCTTATCAGTAACTCCTATCCCATCTGTCAAAAGTATCCCCTGATTTAAAAGCTGGATCTCATCATAATTTCCTTAAATACTTTCAAGTTATATGCTATTATCATTCAAGTAGGATCTTGAAGTATAAGTAGCTAGCCTCTTATCGCTGAAGAATAAATAATTTTCAAGATAATATTATTTATTGTTTGAATAAATTAGCCTGCTATCAATTTTATTAGCAATTTGAGACTGATGAATGTGGGATGGGCATCTATAATATACCTGAATGCACTTATAATGAAATGTATGTCGTAAGCAGGTTGACTAAGTGAGCGGAGGTGCATTCTGTAATGGCATTCCTGCATTAAACAGGCTCACTTTACATGCTTATATTCTTGGCCCTACTTAAAATAAATTTTATATTCCACATGATTCTGATACATATGGATATGTATCACTATGGATATATATATGGAGATTAATTTGGGGGTAATTATATAATTTTATAATTCTATGATCTAAACACCATTGAAACCACGAAGTTTTGTTAAGATAAACGACTTCGATTTGTTTGATAATGACTTTCTCTCAACCATACCAAACAATAATTCCACCATAAAGAAAAACATTCAGAATTCAAACAAACATGGCCAAATATTTTTCAAAAGTCAAATATATGAAACATTATGAGGAGGAAAATGGTCTGGGGAGAAGTCAACAAATTTCTCTTAAACAGGGAGGACTGTTTATTAAAAAGACAACGTTTCGACCCACATAACAGATCTTCTTAAGGGCTGTCAGAAGGAAGGGCTGGTGGGGGGGGGGGGGTTTGGCTTCGTCTAACTAGCTATTAGGATCACTGGTTCTGTGAAGATTCTGTAGGTGATGGGTAATTTTTGCCATGAGAGGGAGGGTGGTTTTGCGGGGGATGGGTTTATATGTTGACGGGTCAGATAAGAGACAAAAAACATTGTCAGTGTAGTCTGTTGTGTCTATGATTACAGTCACATCTCCCTTGACTGCATTGGTGACAGTAAGTTGAGGGTTGGATTTAAGGAATGAAATATTGCAATTAAGTTTGAAATACTTTTTAAAAAAATATTACCAGCCCTGTTAAGTGCAAAAATATAATATCGTGATTGATCCTAAATGAATAACCTTTCCTCTAATTAAACAAAAGATATTCTTTTCTAAATGTTTAGAAATTGGGTAGTAGTCTAATTTCGATATGTTATTTAATTCCTGATTTAAGTCAGACAATCTTATTTAAAGGTAAATAATTTCCCAAAACAAGAATTAATAACATTTAAATATTTCAACATTTAAACATTAACTCTGTGACGATGTCTGGAAACGTGACGATTCGTTGTAAATTAGAGTAACATGTTAAATAAAGCAAGTTTGGGAGAAGTTGAATAACATTCATAAAGTCAACAAATTTTATGAATCATTATAATTCTGGGTCTGAGTAAACTAAAAAAAAAACCTTGAGAGGAAATCCAAAGGATATAATTGTTGAACATCTTTTGTTTTGTGTTAAGAACAAACATCTAAAAGAAGGACTAATATTGAAATTAAAGAGCGAATGGAAACCGTGCTGTCCGACAAAATGTAGAGAAAATGAGGTTGGAATAGTCTGGTCATCTGAGAAGAATGAAGGAGGAAACATTGCCGGATTTAATTTTCAATTGGAATTCTGTAAGGACGAAACGAAATACCACTGAAAAGGTGGACAGAAGGAGGAAAGTATCCACGGCCATGGTCTGAGAGAGGAAGATGTACTAGGTAGAAGTGAATGAAAAAGCGAACTAAAATAAACGTTGGTTTAAGACAATCTTAATCTGAGGAAATCCTTTAAAAAAAACATATCGTGAAAAACAATATAATATTAATATTTAAAATTCTTAAAATAAATAACACACAGTCCAGAAAAGAATTCAAATCCTAAATACCTAAATTAAATGATGTAGAGAAAATACTACCTTTTTAAAAAGTCATCTAGATGCTCAATGAGTTTCATTTTTACTGTAGTAAAACTTTTTAAACCATTGGTTACAGCATTTTATTTTATGGGCAAAGCAATATATTTGTATTTCTCTGAGAGCGTTTTAAGTTCTTGAGACTCATGATTCCAGACAAAAGGCATCAATTAATACTTTCTTTTCAACAGGATAACGTAAATTACATTCAACAAAGTTAAAAAAGTTTTTTTTCCAAGAGAAGAAGAGATTTCTTGGTACGTCTTTCGATGAGTTACGGCAACTCCACTTTGTTTTAATTAGCATCGTATACTAATGGCTATCTGTGGTTTTGAAGATTTGTTCCACTTTTTATAACGCACTCTTCTTTATTCAAAAAGTATATAAAACAAAAATTAGACCTGTTAGAAAAAAAACTTGATATGTTAATGGTAGTAATACCGTAGAAGGTCTACCTTACGAAGTGACGTCACATCTTCGAATTTTGTTTTTTCTTTTCGAAGATATAGTATTGAATGAGCACTTTAGTTTCATTACTATATACTATTATACTAATAACTATATTCTGTTCACATCCATCTATCAGATATATCAGCTCTCAAGGAACTACTTATATTGAGACGTTACAGGAATAACCTGTTATCGATCTTAATCACTTAATCAATATGTTTCAGCGAATATGTTAAGTGCTTTAGCTGCTTCAGTGTCGGAAATATTAAAAAAAGTTCAGTTCCATTTTTTAATAAAATGTTCTTACTTTAATAAAATGTACTTACTATGTAAGATCATTGCATTTTTTTGTCAACTTTTTTTTTGAAATATGGAAAATTCCATTTTTTGAAATTAGAATACTCAATTGTAAGGAAGTATATGATGTATATTCGTAATGTCTAAAATTAAAGGAATAATAAAAACAAATATTTTTGATTCCATATCGACTATTATATTTTTGCTTAACATTACTTAATGTCCCTAAGTTTTTTTAGATAGGATTGTTGCTTTTTTTTTTTATCAACCACTATCAAAATATATTTTTGTTCCATATACTTTTTTCCTTAATATAAATTACTGGTTTCTTAACTTTTATTCCTGATCTCTGCTATAATTTGTCCATATAATCGTGATTTGAGTACTACCACTGGGTAGTTTCTCTACTTGTCTTTACTTGTCAATGTATTCACTCATTAAATTTACTTGATGTATTTTGTATACAGTTGTAAATTTCAATAAATATATTTTTAAAAAAAATCGTGACACACAAATGATGGTCCTAGGTGTTAAAACATACTTTGTATAATTAACGTGAACTGACTATTAATCTATTTTTTAATCAATTAGATTAGATTATCAATTAAATTTCATCATTGTGAATCCAAGAATATTCAAGTATGCCTATAAATAACCCGCCGGTCAATCGTAATATTTTTGATTATTATTGTACAGAATATGAAATATATCAAACAGAGATTTGTAAGTAACGATTCGTCGATTTCACCCATCGCCATCGATACTTACGATTCGCTAAAATGTTTATTATTATTATATATAAAATGTTTATTATTATGTTTACTAAGCATATTTCCATCCCGTTCGAGATTTTTATTATAGGTATTGTTTGACTGATTCTCAATGGCTATATTATTATTTAATTTATCTGATTTAATATTAACACTGTATCTATATTATCTATGAGGACCATGTTGTTTAGATATCAACTAAAATATCGATATTTGAAATAAATAAAGCTGTTTTAGTATATATGTTTATATTTATCATTTTTATACAGATATACGAATACAGTTTTTCCTTTTATTTAGAGGTTTACTGTTTTCAAATTACTATATACGACCGGATCGGTCGGTATTTTACTTTACAAGGCCAGAGTATAGTGTTTCATTTCTATAGTGGGCGACTACATCTTAGCTCACAAAAAGACCCTGTTTCTAATTCTGCACGAAGGTACGGGTATAGGCCTGCCTCTGCAAATACTAAAGAGTTGTAATTTGATACTAACCTCTTTAGCAGTACTTGGACGACAACGTTAATCTTACAGAATACGGAATGCAATATTCCTTGTGGGAATTTTCACATTTATTAAATCATTTCCAAAGTGACATGAGCTACATATTTCCTTAGGAAAAGAGCGTACAAGCAATAAGCAATATTTCATTTCTTAATTTTATAATTTCACCCCAGGTTTAGTTCAACTGAACCAATCTATATATCTATCAAATCTTCATTCTTCGTGGGTTATTACAAACTATTTAAAACTATAACTGCTGTTTAGAATAGATTACTGACGGAAAAATATGACTAACCGAAATCAGCTGAAATATTGTTTTTACTTTCTTGTAAGGAATTAAGGGAGTTTTATAATCATGAAATTTTTCGAATTTTGAATTTAACGGATTCTTCCATTTTGACTATTCCTGAATCCATTTTGTGTAATTTTTATACGTATTCATGTACGTAGGGATTTTTATTCTATCCTTATCATATTTTTTTTAACTGCGATTTAATTTAAAAATATTTCTAAATATATTATTTAGGCAGCAATACCATATGGCAATGGATAAAATAATAAACAAGATTATCATATCGCTTAGGTCCCTGGTATTCTGACAGTAAAAATGTTACATCACGGGTAGCATTATTTGGGGAATATTAGAGGTTGATTCTCAAGTTTGGAGTAGTTGCGAAACCTACTATTCTGATACCATAATCTATCTTATCTGCATCTTTCTATATATTATCTATAAGTATATATAATATAGTGTAACACTTTAAGTTGATATTATAATCAGTAACGCTAACATAATACAACATAATAGATGATCTATAATAGCCTAGTGAGCCGACGGTATGTAGGAAAGATACGAACCTCTACTACTCGTATCAACTCATAAATATGATAGTGAAAATTGGGTGATACTTGACAATCAGACAATCGGATAACTATAGCAAAAATGAAATATCCTCCCAGAGTGGTAGGTAAAAAAGAAGGACGGCGGACTGAATAAGACATTAAGTGACCATCTCCAAGTGCCCGTCTTAAAACCTCCATGGATAGAAGACAACTGAAATGGTTTGGGCATGCCCGTCGTATGGACGAGAAATGACAACTAATAAAAGTAATGGAGGCTGAAGACCCCAATGTGGCCAGAGAATTCTATACAAAGACTATATTGAGAGAATAGGATCAAGTAGAAACAAAAAACCCTGACTCAAATAAACATGCTGTGTGACCTGGAAAAATAGTCCTGTTGGATTGATATCCCTCGACGATTAATGGCGCAATGGGCAAACTTTCATCTTTCCCCATTTCAGCATTAAAATTGCCAACAATTATTTTTATATCATTTTTAGCATGATTGTTAGCGGAGTGGCAGTGGCAGAGCGCTATGTTGCGTGCCGAAGGTACCGGTTTCAATTCCGGCTCTGGGAGGTTTTATTTAGTCTCTTAACAGCTGGAAATGGATCCTATTGGATCTGGGCTCCTCTTGGGGCTCACCCAGCCCAATAAAGTGGGTACCCAAATAGGGAAAAACCTGACTATCGACCATGATGTCGGACATAAACCCCCGGCACTAATGTTGCCCAAGAATCTGTCTGTACCATTTACTGCACCTTCCATGAATTATAGTCGTACAATTCAGGTTTGGTAGGATTATTTTATCTTTATTAAAGAAAACAGCATTTGGCATCTTTTCCTTTTAGTCTCTTTCTTCAAACGGTGCTCGAACCTACCGCTTCTAAATACGGCCCTTATTCTCAATATAGAACAAATTATCACAGCTGTTGTTTTAATATTTGCAATGTTTTTCAATTCCATTAGTACATTCGATTTAGAAAAAAAAAATGCAATCGTAACGGATTTACTTAATCTAAATAATTAATTAAAGCAATTATTCGGGAAAGTATTTAAAGGAACTTTATAAATATTCATGACTTAAGATTTATTCTTATTTAATTAATTCTATAATTAATCTTATATCAGGGATTGTATTTAATTGAGATTCAGTGAATAATATAAATTGAAATATTGCGTGTTAATTGATCGCGTGTTGATTGAAATATTGCCTCAACCTGTTTGCTTTGTGTATCTGCCAACATTATGTTTTCTTTTATTCATCAAGGATTTCTCACCAGTGATTGTGGTGTAGATGCATGGTACATAAATTAATAAAGATGCTTAGATGAAAAGACTTATAGATAAGATTCGTAATGAAGCTTCGAAACAACCGAAAATAATGGATTTAATCTATTTCTTAAAAATAATAAATATAATATTTGCAATTAAGTCAATTCTCAAAGTAAAGTTATTATAAGTCTCATCCACGTTTTTATAAATCAGCAAAATATTTTATAAATTCGAATTGCGATAAATGTAGTTATAATAAAAAAAAAAAAAAATATATATATATATATATATGATCGTATAACCTTACAAAAAAAGTCTTATTATTTATTTGTTATTACATATCTTTGTTCAATAGTACAACGTAAAGGAAAACTTATTAAGGAAAAAGACAAATGAGAATCAGATAATGATTTCCATGACAATTATTCAGTTTAATAATTCATCAATGAAAGAAGTGCTTCAAGAGAAATGCGATTATAATAAACCGTTAATAAGGGGTTTAGAAACTGTGGGAGAGTAAATAGGTATCGTAAGTAAGACGGAAAAATTAATCTTTTTACGTCAGAAAACTGACTCAATTTCTTCATTGCAGTTTAGTTACTGAAACACATCTTAATCCAAATCATTGATAGTTAATTGTCATTATATATTAAAGTACTCTGAAGGTTGTTATCGTCATCTTATGCCCAGGAAGACCCGCTGATCTTACACCTTCATTTTCGGTTTGGGCAGTATATCCCTCAAGAGGAAAACTTTATAGACAATTTGTAAGCCTCCGATAAAAGTGATTTTTGAATGTTCATAATATTTAATTTTATAAAAATAATGGAATTTTATTGGATATTTAGCATGAATTTTTTTTAAGGTCTGCTATACAATATACATTATCTTATTTTTATTTATATTTCCCTGCTCCTTTAGTATTCCTCTAGAGACCCTCTTTGGGTTAAGTGAAATAAATTTCGGGGAAAGAGAAACACCCAAAATAATGTAGCAGTAATTTTCAGTCAAAATTTCGATTTTTAACTGCAATTTTATGTTTTTAAAATCTTACGTGCTTCTAGATCCGGCAGTTCGGATCGCAGGTTTTCTTTTTTCAGTAGCAAAACTGTTTTCATGAATGTAAGTTGACATGAAAGGCATGAAGAAGAACTTTGGTTTTTCACCTTTGGTACCTCACCTGTGGTATGATTTAATTTCCTATGGTAATAGATCCCTTATCCACGATTTACAAATATAAAATCCATTTTCTCTTATTTGAAAATAATTATACAAATATTAATTCCGTTGTATATATAATATGTATCACTGTCAATTAATAATCATATCTTTTTTTTTTTTACAATTGTATCTACGTGATTTCGCATCCAGTAACTTCGATCTGTTTGTTCCTCTTTGATTTGTAGGAACATCAGGTGTTCGAAATGGTCAATAGTTCTTGGCCATTGTCTTTTTAATCTTTTCCAATCATGCCCGCTTAACAGGAAGTAGGAAAGAGGAAGAACAAGTGGATTTTGGTAATTTTGTGTTGATGATTGGAAGGTTGTGTATTTGTTGTGAACACATGATTTTATTGTGAGAATGTTCATGTCGTTGTTCACGGTGTAATTCGAAACAAACTCAAGAGCATTAATAATTTCCCTTATTATTTTCTACTGTGTTTTTGTATATTGTGTATATAGACGTGGTTTGCTGAATTATATATTCTTGCAATATAAATAAATGAAATGAATTTTGTATTATTTCTTATAGAAACTTTTTTTTTTTACAATATTTTATTTTATATTTAACACGAGCTATTTAATAGCTATTCCGGTTAAAGCCCCAATCCTAAATCATAATTTACAAATCCGACAGCCATTTCTGTTCCTCTTGGCCCAGAATGCAGACAGGTGACTCCTTCGACCTCTTAAAGGACCTCCATTGACGATCAAACCTTCCTATATGGAGTATGGACAATTAACGCATTCGGAGTGCCATATGTGGTGACAATAAGGAATCATTAAGCTGGCACAATGTGCCCAATTACTGCGCAGCCTCCAAGTACAATCATGTCATTGTCGAAAAGCCGTTAGAAATCTTAATTATTTATAAGGAAAAGCATCATTACTCTGATAATATCAGTAAGTGAAAACCAGGGTATAAAAAAAAATCAAAAAGGTCTGTTATAGATCCGTGTTAGTTTTTCGTTACTTATGATTCTGATTTAGCTACTCAGACACTGTATAGATTTTTTTAATGCATTAGTTTGAATAAAATATATATTATTTTTCCCTTATTTTCTTTGTACTTTCTTAAACATTTTTTTTGAACTCAGCCAATCTTGGAGGAGCTGATTAAAATTTTAGTGGGATTAAGGTTGCACAAGGAGAAAATTAGATATCTTATTCTGCCTAGGATTGGTGATCCAATTTAGGATTTCACCTTATCTGACGTGAGATTACAGTCCTCAAGGTACATATTCTTCCAACTCCAACAATCAGGTCAGAGGTTCCTTGTTTGATGTCATTGTTCTACACCCGTAATCGGCTGACGGGTGTAGCTAAAAGGACTGTAGTACAAAGTACAAAGATTAGAGTATAAAGTAAAACTCTACCCCGAAAATTCAGATATAAGAAGAAAGCATAGGGTTTTTTCTACAATGTAGCTCTTTCCGAAGTAGTAGACAAATATTAACATTTAAAAATTAATAGAGCAACAGTAAATGTATTTACACAAATATCTTCCAATCTGACAGTGCCATTGGTTGTTTTTCTGTAAATGAATCCAGTAAAAATATATGGTCCTACCTTCAAGCATTTATTTTAGCTAAGAATGCTTAGTGCTGCACAGTACCAAAGTATGCAGCACGAATTAAATTTTGCTGTAAGTTTTGACTCGTTATCTGTTTGAATGCCTATCGTAGCCCATACGCCAACGACATACAATTCAAAAGCTTTTTCAAATACAATCTTTAATGTGACTCAAAGTTTTGAAACGACCGATACAAATATTTTATGTTGGAGCAATTGTAATAATATCTCAGATTCTTAAATCAGAAATGTCCACTTTTCTTCCCCATGATTTTTCTCTAATTATGAGCTTGAATAGATAATAGCCTACCGATGTGTTTGAGAATTTAGTAGGACCTCCCATTATGTTTAATGTATACTAGTATACTAATATCTATAATTTTGTCAAAACATGATATCCTCAACACTCACACCTTAAAGGTTTCAAGTATCTTAGCATATGCTTTTATCAACGTCTCCATCTCCAATACACAATCCAATACATAATAGCTACGAGTACATAACACTCTATATGGATTTTGAGGTTGAAACCTAGGAGTCTGCCTCACAACGCCTGCTTCAATTTCATGAGTGTGCTTCTCGCTTTTTCAGTGTGTATAAAGAACGGACTAATGAAAATTTCTATAGAATTATTTTAAATCAAAAACATCTATAACGTAACTAACCGAATGTATTACAATAAATTGGAGTACAAAGCAACACAGTAATAAGAAGAACTTGTAAGCAACAGAACATTTCATAAAGAAGTTTCGAAAAAAATATGGTATCGTAATTCTCATTTATACACGTACATATAAGTTCTATTTACTGACTCTCTGGTTCGATTGTGGATGTGAAGGTTGTGGAACTTCTTTGTTGGTTTTGACGTCGGCATGAATTTAGTTTTCTTTACTTTCAAAGTAACTCCTTTCCAGTTTCTACTGTTTTTCTTAGTAGCACTTGCAAATCCTCAAGAGTTTCTAAAAGGAGATCTGTGTCGTCAGCATATCTTAGATTATTTATTGCTGAAACGTTTATTTTTATTTCTATATCCTGAACTTAGAGAGCATCCAATGGTTACCATTTCCGAATACAAATTAAACACGTTCAGTGAGAGAACACAGGCTTCATTCTATTTTAATCTCTTTAGATGTGTTTCGATTTATTTGTATAGTAGCTTTCTGATTATTACATGAGATTGAAATATTCTGATGTCTATATGGTCTACATTAGAAAGTCTGCTCAATCTCCATGTTCCATCTGATGTGAAATACTATTTCTCAGTTTCATGAGATCTTCCAGAACATTGTATTTTCAAACCTCTTTGGCCTCTCGGCCTCATTTTTCTACAGTTTTCGGGCTATTCTTCCTTCACCCACTTCATCATCTATATCCTTGCAAAAAGGAAGATGGTAATATCATCAAGGAACTCATACAGGTCTGCGTTAGTTCTTCTACAACGTACCCCGATTAATTGGAAGGGCCTACGATATGTCTGAGCCTTTCAAATCTATCCAATGCCTTGTTTTAGTTTATATTATTGCACGTTGAGGATATTTTTCAAAAGGTTTTTACTTGTGTTATAAAAGTTGAAAGCTTCCATTTGTCTGGAATTATTCCGCTTGAGTCCATTGTGTTGTATGGATCAACTAGTACTTGGATTCGAGTTTCATCTATAAGATCAATAATTTCAAATAGGTTATCATCTGCACCAACTACTTTTCTATCCCTTATTGGTCATTTTGCAAATGAAACTCTTCCTTTGTTATTTCACCATTTTTAAATTGATATATTACATATTATTCTTATATTTTGTATTAGGGGACACTGGGAACATGTAGTGCCAACTGTATGGAACTTAAGATAGAAGTGTAGAAAAGTCGTAAGGGTCTGTTGTCTAAAAGATGTTATAGCACATTTCATGTCAATTCTTTACTTTTGCTTTTGCTGCATGCGAACCTTTTCTACATGTATAGGTTGAAATTTCAACTATATTTTCCACATCTCATTATTCTTTATTCTTCGTCTTTGGTGGTGCTACAATTTGTAAAGAGTCAAAGCCTTACGTATACTGAGCTCCTCTTTGTTGTGCTGTTCCACTACAATTTATTAGCCGCATCATTTTTTCGCGTATCAGCAACCACACAATCCACTCTTCAGGCGAGATCTACCCTTTTCTGCGTCCAAAACTATTTTTATCAAGTAGCCTTTTGGGGATTTCGTTATCACTCATTGATGCGATACGTCCATCTCAGGCGTCCGTATTAAATAAACTGCACAATATTCTGATCTGTATAGAGAGGGCCAAGAGTCTTGAGAATCATCCTTTCAAATCTGAGGTACCATTCTAGTGCTTTAGGTTCCTTTTTCTTGTATTGGAATAAAATTAATTTAACAAACATTAATGAATTTACGTGCATAACCATTTTTTTTAATTTAAAGAAAAGCTTTTCCTATTTGTTGAGCGTTGTAGAAGAAATAAAAATTCGACAGAGAAAAGTGGAAAGAAAATGGCCAGATCGAGGGGTGAGAAAGGCGACAATTCTAGCCACGAGCACTAACAGAATAAGCCGCCAAAGGCATTAGTGTTATGGGGAGGGGACCCAGTTACAGTAATCTTATATATAATAGAAGGATCAAACAGGGCTCACTCACTCAGTAGCCGAGAGGAATTTTATCGCCTATTTGGTCAGCTTTGTAACTCTTCCCTCAAAAAGGGATAAATTTCTACCCTTACTATTTCATCAAATTCAGTTATTGTAGATAAGTGCTGGGCTTTTAACATTGGTATATATTCCGCACGTTATCGCTTCATTTAAAGTCCAAAGTAATGTACGTCAATTGCACGTCATTTCTACGTTACGGTTATTATCTGTAGAAAAGTTCGGCCTAATCGGTTGGTTGTGTCTCGAAGAGAATTATACTGGAATATGCTATATAATTTGTAATTGAATCATTGAATATCAAAAAATCTGCACTCCAATAATTAACGGTGTCATAATGACTTATTTGTATAACAGTCCTATATCCAACAGTATCGCTTTCTTTATGTGTAGAGAGAAACGTTGCATGTAAAAAAGTGCATACTTTCTGTAATGATTACGGTTTTACAGTTTTCACTAAAAAAATCACTAATACATAGTAGTCCAGGACCCATGGTCCACTTTTGCACTTGGTTAGTATCAAGCTGAATATTCGTGAATAGCTTCGTTTCGATGAGACGCCCAACAATTTCCTGTGCGAAAATTCTCGATTGTGGTAGCTAACAGAGGTAGCAAGGATAAAATATGTCGATTCTCAAAAAATTATTACTAACTGGGTTTTTTTATTGTTAAATCTTAAGATACTTATCTAAATTATTTGAAAACATATTTGTCCTACAAAATTTATGGTTTCATCAAAGAGTGCCCTCCTTCCAATATGTATCGATAACGAAGTCAAAAAAAGAAAAAGTAAAAAAAAAATCACCTGGTTAGTAATAATTTTTGATGACCATGATAATTATCTTGAGATTTAACAAAAAAAAAACAGTTAGTAATAATTTTTTGAGAATCATCAAATCGACATATTTTATCCTTGCTACCTCTGTTATCTACCACAATCGAGAATTTTCGCACAGGAAATTGTTGGGCGTCTTATCGAAACGAAGCTATTCACGAAGATTCAGCTTGATAGTAATCATGTGCAAAAATGGCCCATGGATCCTGGACTATAAGGAAAAAATATCATTTCAACTCTAAAAGAACGGATTTAAAATATCATGCAAATAATGATGATGGTGATGATGAGTTCAACAACATAATGATTCCGGAAACTACGTATGGTCGTTAGTAGTGAGTAGTAGGGCGTAAGTAGACCCAGACATAAGTGCAATGAATGCTTCTGTTTTGAAAGAAAAAAAACCTGTCGTTTTTCTTTTTAATTCATGCTACAATATAGCCATAAATCATTTAAGTAATTTACATAGAACGGCTGCTTATAGTATCCCAAATTTAATTTTTAAATATTTGTAATATATATAGCAGAATGACTAAAAAAAAAAATAGTGGACTAAAATTAAAAAGAAATAAAATACCGATATTACGGCAACTGTGGCAAATAAGTATAAGTTCCATTTTCTCAGTGAGACGGCTTTCTCGGCTAATTGGAAGAGCTTTAATCAACTTGTGCCAACTGTAAAATACACCCTTTGTCTTTTTCCTCACTTTATTATTCTCTGGTTTAAATGGAAGAAAAATTGAATGAGCAGCTAAAATGTCTACATTTATTAGTAGCCTGATAGAAGTTTCTGCTCTATTAAATTAGCAAACATTAGTAACAATCTCAATAAAGCTACAGTTATTTCTTATAAATAGTTTGTGGACTGACATGGCGGAATATCAATTTTGAAAACAAGTTAAGTCGTACTTTCTCATATTCAAACTCACTCACTCACTTTTGAGACCTACAGTCTTGCGAAACCTAACCCTCTGCCACCATTCTTCCCCATTCCTGCAATATCTAGTGAAGCTTCAATGTCATATCCCCATCTTTCTTGATTCCTCATTCAAGTCATCCATCCACCGACACCAGGGTCTGCCCCTTTTCTGTTTTCATCCTGATGCTGCACTCAGCATCATTTTAGGCAGGCAGTTGGTGCTCATCCTTATATCACAGAGGAAATCAGGCTCCCCGTTGAATTCCAATTATTCGGTATTACTTCTGATCCTTCACTTGTGCTTTTATTTGATGGATCCAAAAATCTTTTTCATGATTCTTCTCTCTTAAACTTGAAGAGCCCTTCTGTTATCTTTGTTTCGCGTCCACATTTCACTGCGATACATTACCACCGGCCTGACATGATATATCCATATTTATCAAAGGATGATATTCTCAATAAAAGAAAGTATGCAGCACCGAAGCCTAAGGATGCCAAAAAGACTCCTAGAAGAAGGGTTCAGGTATTGGACAGCAGATGCAAAAGACTGGACGAAGTTACAGGATGTCCAGGAGGTTTTTTTTTCAGGTATTTTTATTATTTTTTAAAATGCATTTTAAGGAATATTAGCTTATAGTTCAATAGCTCGTTAGAAACACTAATTTTGTCCTTATTAATACCTTGTTTCTGTTTTGTGGGGTATGTGTTATTGTTGGTACTGAAACAGAGCTTAAAATTGAATATATCATATTGCTTGATATGAAACTTTTATAAACGAAAACTTTCTGACATTTTAAGATAATCATAAGAGCTGTGTTATGAAGATGGATATACTTTGCTTTCACAATAAAATACAATAATTTTTTTAAATAATTTATTCATTGATATTTACATCTTTATTGTAACGATACAACAAGTAAATGGCAGGAATGGTACATATTTTCATGAATAAAGATAAGTAGAGTAAATACTGAGTGGCAGTACTCAAATAACAAGTTCAACTTAGGAGGTCACGAGGCCATCTTCTTTTCAGACGCCTCGGAGGATTATCAGGAACTGAAGAGGTAGCTAGGTTTGAAACTATTGGTTCTGAGTGGGAATAAAGTTTGTCATGGAAGGACTAATATCGGATTCGGGCCAAATCAGTAACAAATGGGGCTTAAAGTCATTATGGATTACTTTGTTCGTAACAAAGGAAGGAGCATTGAGGATCTTACGAAGGATTTTTGATTTTAAGGATTACAACACAATCTAAGAACATATTTTGTTTAGGTTATAGCTCCTTTTCTAAGAGATTTTAAAAGTATTTGATTAATGTTTTAAACATTTGCTGTTATTTAAAACCTGAATAAAATTATCAGAATCTATTATTCATGTCACATTATACATTACTTCTTATATTTAGAATTCATGAAACCAAAATATCAATCATTAATAATCGGACATATCTAAAATGCCGTTGGTTTTGATCAACATCTGTTTTCATAATTCACCAGATGACAACGAATCGGGCAGATAGCCGGAAGGAGATGATTTTTTTTTCAATCATGCAAACGCTTTGATGCCATTATCGATAAATATATCGATCTGGTGGGCCCGATCGTACGTCTGATTGGGATTGTCGTTGATGGAACGATTTCGAGACCGGGTTTGACAGTATGGATTATAAGGCCGTGATTAGGAATCATTAATTATAGTTCAGCAGTAGTCAAAGTCCGGCATTAATTAATCATACTTGAATTAACTTCGAAGAGTTTTTCTAGTTTTAATTGAGGAACAGTTAGCTTTCTTAACATCCGTTAGCGAATAAGACCTCCTCAAACTAAAGAGCACTCATCGTCCAACATACATAAATAAATAAATATTCCTTTCATTGTGTGTACGTACTATTCAACGATATATTAATTTAAAATAATACTGTTTTACAATTAAATAACATTTTTCTTATATTTATTGCTTAGCTTTAAATATCCATACTTTGATGTCTGATAGTAAACGATCATTGAATCGAAATAAAATTATCAAGAACATCATGAGGTCTTTAGTACCTTGCTGCATCTCCTGACGTCATTTCGGCTGACGAACTACTCGGCTGAACAGTCCTTGCAGGACCTAGGTCTCCCTGATGAACTCCTCCACACCTTTCGGTCCGTCGCCTTCTCTTCCACCTTCTCACTCCTTTGTTTCTGAGATCTTGCTTCACGTTATCGACCCACCGTAGACGTGGTCTTCCTCGATTCAGCTTTCCTTTTGGTCTTCCATAAAGAATTTCTTGGGGAGTATTCTTAACTCCATCCTTTCAACATGTCGAAGCTATTTCAGCGTCCCCATGTTTTATTATACTCACTATGGCGGGTTCCTGTTCTGGACTTCTATATCCTTTCCTTACCTGCCATTGTCCATTCTCCTGTGTTGGGCTGAATATATTTCTTAATATCTGTTGTTCCCATCTGCTGATCTCGCTCTCTGCCTGATTTGTGAGTGCCCATGACTCATTACAATAGGTCACTGTCATGTATTTCCCCAACAATTATCTACTGACAGGAAATTTATCTTAAGCCTAATTGTAATCTTATGGTTTTCAAATTTTAGGTAAATTTTAAAATGGGATTTATATAAAGTATTTTTAGAATGTTTATTACGTCTAGACTCTCCGGTCGATTTTTTGTCGACTAGCTGAATAGCTTTTTCAGCACTCTTGCGTTACTGGTACAGGATCCTGGAAACTCCCCAGCCATAAATCAATATATATATATATATATATATATAAAAATACAAAATTGAAGTCTTCAGTCGCTAATCTAAATAAATTGTGTTTGAATAAATAAATAGATGGATGTTTGAAGGATCGGTAAAAGTTCGACCACAAGGCGCCTCTCAGGAACATTATTAATTTTCTCAGGACTCCTTTTGAGTCTGCTCATTTCCTAGGCACGAGCAGACATCATCAATGAATGACAGGCGGATCCATCACCACTATTGATTACGAATTAGCTAATTCAAATAGCGAGAGCTCGGTGTCGGAGGAACTGGGGTTTTAAATTCCTCGCCATCCTCTCGGTACATCCTGCATACAAGGCGGCATCTTCCGAGAAGCATTCATAGCCTTCTTTCTTTGCCGCTCTCCTGAGCAGGCCTCCGACTGAAGAAGAGGCACTTTTTGCAATGCAAACTGTAAGATAGGTTCAATTATCATAAAGTATAAAGGGTTTCTTATTCTTATTCATACCATACACCACTATTATAATAAATATAATTTACTGTAGCATAGAGGATGAATAAAATAATCATGTAGGCTAAAATATTATCTGTATTTCACTTTCACTCAATTACAAATGGAATATGTTGTCCCTGTCATCTACAGCTAGTGAATGCACAAATCGGTTCTTTTCAGTAGTAAAAAAAAAAATCAGCACCTTAACGTGAGTTTTTCAAAATAATTTTCTTATGGAATTCTTAACCCATCTTAATAATGTACTAACAATTAGATTTTATTTTTATCAATAATTTGTCTATAAAAAATAAAATATAAAAATATTATGTACTTGGATTCACCTAGTAAATAACATTACTTCATAAATAACTTTATCAACAATCTCATTGATGAAAATAAAAATATTTTCAGAAAAAGTTTATGATAAATATAACTATAATATTAGATGCAAGTTAAAATTTGTATTAAAAAAAAAAGAAACTGTATTAAAATATTTAAGGAAACTAGTAAAATCAACTCTTTAACAATATTTCATAAAGAATTTTGAACTGCAGATATTTATAATTGCTCCTTTTAAACATCGTTTTCACAGAAATACTCTATTTCACATGTCCAGTTGCTCTTTGAAATTATTAATACAAATTTAATTTTTAAAAACAATTATAATTGGCGATACGGTCACGGTTTTAAATTGTGTATATATGTGTAAATAAACAATCTTCCATTAATTTATTTCCTCCATTTAAATATGCAAAATAGTGTTTGCTGGTAATATATATGAGTATTTATCCATATCTCCGCCTCTCCGACCACAATATCGACTGCTGGCTATTCCTTCGCTGTCGATGAGGCCATGTCAGCTTTTATTATCAATTTTCAGGATCATTTCTCAGACTCCCTATTTCCTTATATATATATATCTGGTCTTATGCCTTTTTATTGCTCAAATCAGGTTGATGTTGTGGGTTAAAATAAATGCATTTTCCCCATTTTCTCTATTTTTCTTTTTTGCCAATTCCATTTCTACAACTAGGAGATACCTCCTTACCCAGTATTTAGCCTCGTAGTCGTCGTAGACCTCTCAACATGTTGATATGTCCAGGTAACAATAGAAAGAGTCCTTTCTCTGTTGGTTGGTTTAGGTCATATATTCACATTCATTCATTCACATTCTTATTTTTGTTGGTAATGACGTGTATATGCAAACTCCATAGATATTTAAGTAAAGCTTATGTATGTAGTTTCTGTCTCGGTTTCATTTTTGGATATCTGGAAATTGTGAACAAAGCAACTATGATTAAATTTTTATAACTCCATTTTATAATAAGGTGGAAAAGCAAAGATGACATATTCGCATCTGGAGGTGACTTCTGGGTATTTTGGTGTAATTAAATATTTAATTTCCAAAAAGTTGAAATATAACAAAATTACTACAATTTTGTACGTAGATGTCTATAAGAATTCAGCAGTGGCGCTTTAAATCAAGAAAGCTTTTTTTCAATACGTAATTTTAATTTCGTTGACTTTTTGGTACTTTCAGATACCCTTTTTAACAAACAAAATATTTTCCAGGAAATGATTAATGAACTAAAAGAATCTTCTACCGTGTATTTACATTCCATTAAAATACGGAATCGATTTATTTTCACCAAATTTTCCTTGATGTGTAAAAAGAAAATCAAAGATTACTGAACAAACTAAAGTTTTATTCAACATTAAATTAAATAACAAAAATTATATATTCTGTTTCAATCGTGATTTATGGAAATTAAATCCATTTACGATGATTTTTTCTGGAGTGCATTTATTCGAATCTTGCTGTAAATTTATCCTAGAAACATGACAATACTTTGGTTATAACATAAGGATCATTCTATAAGTGACTAATAGAATAATAAAAATCTTAATACAATAACGAAGCTGTATTGTCTCAATAGGTTTTGTTTGCTTTATCATAAGTGATATTAATTGAAAAAAAAATAAATTGTATTTCAAAAAGATTTTATAAACCATAATTTATCCATTAGGTTACAGCTATTGATTTATTTCCCTATTTCTTTATGAAAGACATTCCGATCGCTGCGAGAATTATTATACGCCGCATTTGACAGGTATTTATTACCCAGGCGATTAATCGCTTGCCTACCGCCTATAACACGATTACACCGTGTACAACCGCTGTCAGGACCCATCGTATCTTTCCCTATCGACCAATGTGAACATCTTCTAGCCGAGGATTTCATGGAATCAGAGAACTTCTGAGAAGAGTTGTTGTAAAGGGTATTTATAATTAGTGTTGTTTTTTTCTTAGTCTTCGCAGCTCGGAATGTAGGACAGTCTTAGGAATTCCCTATTAGGTCACTGAGGGACCTCACTTTCGTCGGAAACGTCTTGAACTATACAAATAAAGGGATATCATTGTCTACCAGGACGTAACTCATTGAAGAAGTGTTTCGACTGGGAAAAACACAAAATACAAGGACTGTCAACTGCCGTTCAGTTCTCAGTTGTTAGTTCAGAAGGAATGGTGTTTCTGATTTGAATGATATTTCTGTTTTTATGAAAGTTGATTTATATTTGAACTGATGGAATCATTATTTCTCTCATAAAGGTGAGTGTATGAACCGTCATTTGAGCTGTTATTTTTGTAAGTGGCACAAGTCCATTTGGATTTTAAAGATTATTACTTCATAATACAATTTAAAAGTTATATAGAATTTAAAAACCTCTTTTTGGTGAGTGCTAAGTGATATAAACATTTGCCAATTTGCCCATATTTTTAACGTAATTCAAATGGAAACCTTTGGGTACCGTAAGTATGAAAAATAATAAGTCTTGTGGCTCACTAAATATATTATCAGTAGTCAAAATATATTTTTGGTGGAATTATCGGGGTTTCTTGATAACGAAAACAAAAGCATTGTACTGATGAAACCATGTTAGTAGCAAGTACTATTAAATTAGTTCAAATTCTTCTAATTAATGCCTGATAACTCCTCAATCGGGAGGATAATAATGCAATGGCATATGATAACTAATATTTAGCAAAAATATGGTTATTATTTATGATATAAAAATTTGATAAGTAAATAAATCTAAAGCTATAAGCAGCAGAAATCTTTGATCGGTATTATATTAAAGTTGTTTATTTTCAAATATCATCTTTATGAGTTAAAAAAAAAAATGTGAAGTTTTACCCATTTTTTCTTTTTTGTTATGTTTATTGTGTTTAAAAGAGCATCTAATAAATAATGGATCCTTCAAGCTGATATGAAATTATATTGCATGATGTTACCTTAATTTACGTTAATTTAGGTGCCTTTATTAAAATTTTAATATTTTTTAATTTTAAATAAATTACACCGACCTTAACATGGGAAAACTAGCATCTCAAGATACAGGTTTTGCAGCTCTATAACAAAACAACATGTACTAGGTGGAATGTAGTGCGTACTCGAATCTGGAGTGCGGGTCGAATCTGTGTTAGATCTATCATTTTCTAATTACAGCCTGCAGGTTTAAAACGCAGGTATTATTATTGTACGTCCGCTTAATTCTGTTTGCCTCATCGTACCTTACCGTACAGACTATCACTTCTTACTTATCTATCCTATCTAGATTTTTTATTCGCGTTGTAGCTAAAACAAAACTTGGGGTTAACGGTACCCCAATAGGAAATAAGAAATTACAGTATCTTAAAACATATGAGTATTAGAATTATTAAATGGTACCTAACTTCTGTATGTATAAATATTCAAACCACCTTACTAATTTGTATACTAATTAATTGATCAGTTATAATATTCTATTTGCTATATTAAATTTTTCCTCCTTTTTTATAAATGATTTAGATTGATTAATTTTTAAATTTAATTGGATTACAATAAGGTTATTTTAATTGTTAAATTTGGTTTATTGTATTTAACCAAAGTTTGATGTATTTTCACCTCATGTGTATTTTGTTTTGTATCTGATTTGGTTTAGTAGTTTGTTTACTTTTTTGTAAGTAATTTGGTGTATTTTTTCTTATTTATCAATATAAAAGTTTCAAAAATTAAACATTTAGTATTATATCTGAGGTCCATTTATTTAATGGGGTGTATAAAAAAAAATGACCGTTTCACCTTCCCCATGGAGAGAAGATGGCGGACTAACAGTATCTTTTGACACACCACATTCCCTGGCAAGTTCGCGAGTACTTGTAGACGGATTTGACTCAACAGCTTCCTTCAGAACCTCATCAATATCCATTAATAGTCGCCCGGAGCCCTTCTTCCTTTCCAACGTCGTATCTCCACTCCTAAATTTTTCAAACCAACGCCACGCAGTGCGCTGGTCAAGGACACCTTTCCCTTCATATTTAATAATTTCACGAGTTGCTTCAGCGGCTGTGAAATTTTTTTTCCAGTAGTGTCTTAAAATTACGAGAATTTCGTATGACACTGTCATGTTTCTTCTTTGAAATAAATAACTAAACTGAGGCTTTTTTTTAAGAAATCCAGTGTTAGTAAACAAGCTTAGAGAATGCTCTAAAGGGATTGATTATTAAGTGTTGGTAAATAATAAATAACATTAAAATATTTACAGACTTTTGAACTCTGGAATTTGATAAAACGGTCATTTTTTTGTACACCCCATTATTTTTTTGAGTTTACAATTCAAATATAATTTAAATAAAACTTACTTATCAGGTAATTTTCCGTAAAGAAAATTATTTTAGTCAGATCAAAGCAGCAGTCTATCAGATTTGTTTTATAGGGAAAAGTTGTTCAAGAGTGCGATTCCTCTGTTACCCTTACGCCGCATTAACGGCACTTAACACATATGTGAACTAAGGCAACGAACGATGTACTAACCTCTACGACTAATAATTGATCAATAGCGTTTATAAAGAGGATCTATATTCTATTGGCTACCTCATTCTTGGGGTTATTTGGACCCATCGCAACTATCACTGAAGTTTATTGAATGAAGTTTTAATTACAATTATTATTCCTTTATAAGTTTTATCTCATATGTCATCACTCTGTGTTCTGGCTTGCGATGGCTTGAGAAAGTCTTGCGATGGCTCTTTCAAATAATAGAAAGGCTTCTAGTATACAGCTCGTGGGTATTTTAGAAACAGTTCGATACAGCCGGAAAATGTCCCTAGTTTAGAAGAGAGAAAAAAAGGCGGGATATTTACTGGCAGAGCCTACTTTTCCTGTTGCTCCCTGTCCAAATGTCCCTCAGCGCCCTCAATAACATGCTTTAGAGTTAGGGCACCACTTTCACATTTGGCCAATTTCCCTGAACTTTTTCTAGAGTTGCGAAAAGACTATTCCCAAATGTAAAGACCTCATCAAAATATATTCAGAAGTATTTACTTGTAGAGACATACGGCTGGTTTAAATTTAAGAAAATTTAATAATTTCAAATATAGTTTTCATTTAATTATATAAACTATAATATGTGGACCAACCCCTATTGTTTTATAACATTTTCATTACACTCCTTTCATCTGCTTTTTCTTCTTACGACCCATTTTCATTTTATCCATCCCTATATATTTATAAATTTATTACACGTCGGAAAAATTATTTTGTAATAGATAGGATGATAATCTTGTATGCATGCATGATTTATTGCCACTAAAATTGCTACTGACCTAAATCAATAATGCCAAATTTTGAATTATTTCGTTGTTCTTTTAAAGAAGCGATAAAAGTGTTTATGCTTGTTATAAATTTTGTACATTGTAAACATATATTAATATTCATCCTATATATCGTACTGGGCTATATTATAAAAAAAATGCATAATAGGTAAAAGACGGTTACAAGAACTATGTCACTGAGGCAGGTAGCAAGGCCCCTTCGTGAGGAAGGTTGAAGAGATTCGAAAGAAGGTCCAAGACTCCACCCTTCTTAATTTGAGTAATCATCATAAATGATTATTATGGCATCGCAAAATAAAAAGGATTATTTAAAACATATTGAATGCCCCCAAGCATTCATTATATTGCAACATCATATCCAGATTTTGAAGCCACTAATGTATGGTGTTTCAAATTAAAAAACAAACAAAAAACGATTTAAGGAGAAATATATTTTTATATGCATTTCTTCATTGATTAAAACAGCTATTCCCATTCGTATCAAATTATATTAATGTGAAACGGGAATTTCATTACATTTAAATACTATTTATAATTTGTTATATTTACTTGATTTCATGTATAGTAAGTTTAAATACCTAGCCAGGGGTCATTGACGATAACGTCGTTATTTTTATATTACGGAGGTATTGAATAAAAATCTCTACTTCTCTGAATATAACACCGTTATTGCTTCCGGTAAAAATGACTACTGACCAATGTTCCTCCGATGATACCTCGTAATATTACCGTGAGTTGGCGGAATTTATGGGTCCTCTGGATTTTATGGGCACGACCACCGCCCCCTAAGAACCGACTGCTCCTTAACGAGGGCTAAAAATAGGGTCTGTTTGGAGAGATACTGGAGATTGAGAGAAGTAACAACCCACAAGGGCTGCACCCCAGCTCGGCACTAACAGTAACACGACCCCTTATTGGTCAGTGATACCCTTCGCCTGTATCAGCTCCATATACAGATATTTCACAGTAAAGGTTCTCTGAAAATAATAAGTTACCAAGGGCCTTTTCTACTTTAGGACTAACAGTTACTTTTTAGTAACTTCTATCAACTACGTTATTTTTCAGTAACTGAATCAATCATATGGCATATATCATTTATATGTATGTATTAGTTCATTGTTTGAGGGAGCAAGATTACCGCTGCCTCTTGCCCTTTTATTTGTATATTCTTGGACTCAGGAGTATCCAAACACTAAATTTTTTGTCCAAGAAGTGTGCATTTTTGTGGTGTCGTAGGATTAAATACGATGATTTATTTGAACATATCTTGAGGGATATGGCTGATTTTTTATTCCTATTTATAATGTTGTTTGTAACATACTTCAGAATTTGTTTTTATATGCATTTATCTGTTTGGAGGCAATGTAGAAGTATGGTGACAACACTAGGTTAATTTTTATTTTTATATTTTATTGTAACTTCAGAGGTTACACTTGATGATTTGCAATTATCATTTTAACCAACATTTAATTAGAAAATATTATATCTTGGTAATATTATAACCTCGAGGTGTATTTATCATCATTTAATTATACTATATATTTTATATTAAGTCGATAAAATAATGTAGAATAGAATAGAATAGAATAGAATAGAAAATAAACTTTATTCTGGGATTAAGTCCCTTTAGAATAACAATAAAGAACAAGTAAAATAAACATAATATTCATCTTACATGTCTTCTGTATAAAGAAGTTATCAAATAATGTATAACCAGTGCTCTGTGGAACTAACCTATCTATACATATTCATAATAATTGTCATATGATTTATTCAGTTGCTGAAAAATAATATAGTTGACAGATGTTGCTTTAAAGTAACTGGCAGTCCTGTAGAAAATACCATTCATCTCATTATCTCATTATTATATATTAGTATTCTTAATGTATAAAAATAAGGAATATCAACTGTTACCTTTAAACGTTTGATGTGTTTTTAATATACGATTGTTATGTTACCAGAAAAAATAATTTCAACAATTATCTCCATTCCATAGAATATTGCATTTAACCAATATATTTTTTCCAATTTACAAGAATAAATAATCATTTCACAATCAAAACATTAAAAAATTAAACAGAAATCTTGGAACGTATGATATGCGGTATGGTATACCTGCAGCGCCAGAGACAGGAAGATTATCATTTTTAGCGAAATGTTTCACATATATCCGTCTATTTTTATAGCTACCAATGATCGTAATCTTAATAAAGTTTTAATTAAATTTTAGTCATGATGAAGTTATTTTATAATTATTCTTCTTTTAATCTCCGCAGTTTGTTCATTGGTCCAACTTTGTTCATATTCTATATCCTGATATACATATGGTTAAGTACATTACTAATTAATATTTTCATTTTGAAAGGTCTGAAAAATAAAAAAAACCACTACAATAAAGTATGATTATACACTCCAGTATAGGATATATTGTTAATATAATTATTTGTTTCGATACCCATTCTGCCATAAGTTACAAGATCTGAAAGCTGCGAGAAGTAAACCAGGCTCTTAGATGAAAAGATACTCAACCACTTCAGTCTCTCTCATGGATCCTTGACAACCTCTCAGCTGAGATATGTCCATGACGGCTCTCATCGTCCTTATGTTCTTGGAGGACTTGAGTCACTCTCAGTCAAGAACACATAGGAAGTAGATAGTTACCAGAGGATATAGATATTCTCTTCGCTTTAAAATTCATAAGTTACACAATAGCTTACGATCGGTAAACTTATATCTTCCATTGCTTCATTATTTAATAACGTTCTGTTTCGAAAATTTCAAAAAAATGAATGTTGCCTATCATTTTGGTCCAGGGTTTGTTAAAAATAAATGTTTTAACAACCTGATTGCCAGAGAGTTGTAGCAGTTCACGGTGTCATTTAATTCATTACTCATTATTAAAACCTTCTGAATATCTCAGGCGTATCTGTTAGTTTTTAAATTACTAGTAGATTTTTTTTTTCCGGGGGGAACTTTTTTTTCAGCAATGACATTCTTACGGTTTTGAGCAAACAACATATTACTATATACGTTTCTTTTTTTCCACGTTCTAATCTTTAGACATCGATAAATCTTACGACTTGATATGTTTCTTCTCTGGACACACTTAGTTTTATTGATTACTAATTAATTAGAAGTAGTAAAGCAATTATTGTTTGTGATGTTTATGATATATATATATATATTTATATATATATATATATATATATATATATATATATATATATACATAAATATATATACATAAATATATATATATAATAATCCTTATAATATTTAATTGTGAATATCTTTTTTATCGCAGGAGCCGGACTGAACACTTGTCCGGGGTGAGGTCATGTCCCCCCGTGATCATGTCACAACGCCCCTTGTCACTTTCCTCCATCATCATCAACAACCTTCAGGTAATAATTTATTTTTTATTAATTTTTTCATTGAAATTTAAAATTGTATTATAACAGTACAAGTAGGAATGATACGTAATGTCATTAATAAAGGCAAGTACAGAAACTACCCAAATAACAAATTTAACATAGATAGTCACGAGCCCATCTTCTTTTCAGACACCTCGGAGTTTTATCAGGAATTGAAGAAGTTTTTCATGAAAGGACTTGTATCTGGTTAAATCATCGACTAAAGGGATATTGAAGTCATTATCCATAACTTTATTTGTAACTAAGTAAGGAGCATTAAAGATTTTATGAAGAAATTTGTATTGTAAGGATTGGATACGATAGAAATTCGATTGCTTGACCATGTTTCTGTGTCTTTGCAATTGATTTGGAGCTTAGAGCTTTTGTCTGTATGAAGTATGAAGACCCTGAAACGACAGATAAAAAATTAAAATTAGAGAACCACTATGTTCAGGCATGATAGATTTTAGCATAAAAATCTGAATCTGTCCTGATTGTGAAGATGCGCCAGTTGTTATAGTTCAAAAAAAAAATTATTTAGAAATAGAAAGAGCAATTCTCTGGAAGATCAAACAAATAATATTTATTAGCATTTAGCGATAGAAAAGGGAAATTAATAACATTTACATTTATAAACATAATAAAATAAAACACGAAGAAAATTATTCAAAGTGCACCTTGTTTAAATTATAATGGTTATTTCTAGTATTAAACAATGATTAAAAAATTTATTAACAAATTTCATTCTTACAAATGGTGGTACAAAGTCTAATATTATGTATTTAAAGCTGTAACCGGTGATTGATAGAGTTATTATAAAGAAAATTTAATATTTGTACTTGTAATCTGACTTTAATTTTAAAGTTTTATGAATGTTCTTCGAAGCATCGTCCGACTATAAAACGTTCACTGGACCTGATCAGTTGTGACACTGTGTACCTTGAGTACGGTGGCGATGTTGGCGATTAAAAAAGGCTCCAATCCAAATCGGGATAAGCCCCAGTCCCCCAGCTACCTGACCAAATGTTCGGATGATAGCAGGCTCTTAAATGAATGTTTGTTGCCTTCATTCTTCTTTCTTCCTGAAGATTACTCGCAGCGGAATTTAATGAAGAGACACCCTGGGTGAATCTACAGATGTTAAAAGGCAGTATAACAATACGGTGGCAAAAATATTCACCAATTGCGATCAGGTGCGACGATCGTCTTGGCTCAATAGTTGATACAGAACTGGTCTTATAGGGAATAACGTCGTCGGCAGTAAACAGTTGTCCGACTTTTGAATCCACTTGCTTAAACAATTTACGTTCCGTTCATAATAATTACACTTTACAAAACTATCAATCTATCCCGGTTTTCTTATTTATTTGAAATAAAATTTAAATCTAATAATAACGGTTTCCTTTAAATACAATTAAAAAATAAACATTCAATCTGAATATAATTATATTTAAAAATAAATAAACATAATGAATTGCCTTGAAAGGAAACGAAAAACTGATTTTATTTAATAACTTAAAAATAATACTGTTTCTGAAACAACTAAAATACTCTAAACATTATTTTTTTCTATTTTAAAATATTTTAATTTAACTCCTAATCGTTTTATGATAATAATATTTTATTGTTGATTCTGGGATAAAATTTTGTCTCAATACCCTAGTGTTGATAAGAGCGACCATGGAACTGAGACCCTGAGTGGCGGAATTTAGGGCAGAGCACTCCCCGTGGGGCGAGATTGTAGGAATAGCTGTAAACAAGATTTTTATTTTAGCATCCCCTCCGGATCATGCACTGGATCATGTGCCATGTGGACCATGTGCTATGTGGATGGACCATGTGCCCCACCGGCCGATATGCCTGACCTCTTTCCGAGGCCTTCGCCGGTTCCCATTATTCTTAGTGCGTAAGTTCTGATAACAACCCATTCTGATAGCGTTTCTTCTCCTTCGCTATATAAGAACTGAGAGGGTCTCAATCCTTCCTCGTCAATATTACTAACGTCTGAGGATAAGTTTATACCAAACAGCAACATAACATCAGATATTTCCAAGGCTTAACGCGTGTCCTTAATATTTTTTTCAAGATTCCGTAAACAAAGTATTGGTCTTATCGAAAAAAATATCTATTTTGTCCTTCATCTTATTGATATTTTTAAATACCTAGTTTTAACATCATTTAAGATCACTAAAACTGTTTTGTTTTAAAATTTTCCGAACTTTGCCGCAAAAAAGGGAAATTTTGTTCGCTTATTTACATAATTATTAATATATATTACATATGTGGTGAGTTGCTATACCGAAGGTTCCGGTTTCAAATCTGGCTATGGAAGATAAATTAGTTAATCTGCCATCAGCCGTTGGCGGGCCCCATGGGATCTGAAGATCCTCCTTGAGCTCAATTAGCACTTATTAAGTGGATACCCTTAAAATCGGGAGTTGAATGTGATCTCGTACAAGTCACCTCCCCCTGCACAACTGTTGTCCTAGAAGCAATATTGTCTATACTATGTACTGAACCCAAGACCGTCATGGGTTTTAGTGATACAAGTTTTTTTTTAAATAATTCAGTTCTTAAAAAAAATAAAACACTCTGTTCTTAATGTTGTAAATTTTTAATGAAAAATGTCTTAGATCACTGAAAAAGAGATGCAAATGTAGAACTATTCCGAAAATTGAGTCTTTTAGTGAACTTCTTCAATTCCTGGCGATTGATTACTTAATGATCGTTACTGTGAACTGAGTGAGAGTATCATGATTCATTCTATTAAGCTATGTACAAACTATGAGACATGTGCTAGGCAATAGACGAGACAAACCTTAGACCGACTCAGCAACAGACTAAGCAAAGGTCTCATCAACGGCCTAGGAGCAGCGGGATTAGTCTCGTCTAGCGTCCACACTACTATTTCAGATTCTAGACCTATCTTAGACACTACACCATGGATATCATTTTTTTGTGCAGAATGAATAAAAATACTTTATTTCTGTGCTTACTAAAAATACAGAATAAAACATTTAAACATTTTATTGCCTGTTATTACTTATATTAATTAACCTTCTTGCATTTCCCACAATCAACAAATATATGATAGTTTTTCAGAATTTCAGTAAAAAACAAAACACAAATGTGATCAATGAAGAAAATAGTGAAAATCAAAAACTAACTATTTTAGAACTTTTGTATTTTTGAAGAATTTACAAGTTCAGTTTATTTGCATTTCTCAATAAATTAATAAATTATAAATTAAAAAAATATAAATTAAAAAATTATAATAAAAGTTTATTTAAAAATAAACTCGTTATATAGAACAGTTTTATTTTGTTTTGTTTTTTTATACAGCTTCTCAAGGAAGTCAGAAAAAATACAAAATTACATTTTAAAAATGACTAGAATTATAAAATTATACTTAAAAATTATTTCTAGGAATGTCGCTTTATTTTGAACAATCTCATAAACCGTATCACGCATAATTGCATTTAGCACAGCTTTCAGGTCCAAACCATTATTCAAATTAAAAAAACTTTTTTTCGGCTATAAAGACATAAAATAAGACAGCACACTGAAATAAAATAAACATGTGCAAGAAATAGGAAAGTAAAAACTGATGCAATGATTAAAGGTCGCGCTTATCTGGCATATAAAAATCTAACTTCAGTAATGGTTTAAATAATTATTAAAATGTATAATAGCAATTTATAATTAATGAAAATAAAAATGTTGAATACTGCTCAGATTTGGTCGTGCCTCATCTCGTTGTATGACGCTGGTCAATGGTCTCCCATTCGGATCGGGAGACCTTAGACCAGCGATTTTGGTCTCAGCAACGGACTCAGCAACGGGGATTAGTCTCAGCAGCGGCTCCGCAACCGCCTAGCTAGACCAGTCAGAACATGTCTCTGAGACCAGGTCTAAGCAATAATCTATCCATTCCCGTCAAAACAGATTTGTTGCTAAATCTGATTGAAACACGATGGCCACGTGTTCTGTTAGGAAAGAGCTGGAGATAACTTTTATCCGAGGTTATGGATCTTCGTCAATATCTGCATCAGGTTTAAAAATATCTTTCCTAGGAGTCGGGCCTTTGTTTTTTGTGTTTTGTTTATCTGGTCTCACAAATTTATGATATGTTTAGATAATAAAATATTACAGTATAAAGTTGAGATCGAACAAGAAATTATCTATTAAACTATATTTAAATTTTAAAAAAACTTACCAAGATAGAAAGTTGAATTATTTATTTGTTTTGGTTATTTATCAAGGAAATAATAGAAAAATATTCAACAAAAAAAGTGTAGATTGGAAACAGGCAGTGATGAATGTATTGATAAGTAACAGTGCAATATTTTAAAGTCAAAATGGGTTTGAGTTTCTTTGTTTAATAATTTAACGCCACTTTATGCTTCTGTGGTTGATTGGCTAGAGCAGGAGTCCTTAATTTTTACTTAACCAGGTATACTTAGGAATGGGATCTTTAAACAGTAACTGACACAGTACAGGCTCAGAATCCCAATTTTAGTCCCCTTCCGAAGGACGGCACAACCAAGAATGTCTTTAAGTAGGAAATAAGTTAATGACACATTGAAGTCAAAATATAAGTTAAAGCCAGTAAAAATGTGGAAATTTGGTATAATTTGGTATCAATAGGGTGTTGAAATTTGGATTCGATGAAATTCTCGAAACTCATGAAAAAATATTAGACATAAGGAATTTGACACATGAGATGTATTTTAAATTATCTTTAATAGTGTAATTATCTTTAAAAATAAAATTCAAAATTAAGAATAACTAAACGGCTAGTATTAAATAAAAATGGTAAGGCATTATCGAATAATCAACTCAACTCATAAACATTTTTAAAGTGCTAGATCAATTTCGAGGGGCTATACAGGACTTCAAAGAAGAAGATTGTACATGCCAAAATTTTTGATGAAGATGACACTTGTAGACCAATAATGACCAAATGAAACAAAAATTATATGAGTAAAAATAAGTAATCGGGGAAAGTGGTATTTATTTTTATTATTTTTTTTTTTAAGAATTAAGAGCTGCTCAAAACAAGAAAATTGCGTAGATTGTGCTTAGTGAGTCTATTATTAAGAGAATGTGTGGAATTAGGTTGGGGTTATTAAGGGCGCAATAAGGCGAAATATTTGTCCCTGGAATTGGTGTTTACGTTTCGAACGGGGCGCCATAAAACGTGCCTAATTGAAATCTTATATGTAAAGTAATCATCATTATATCTCACAATTTATGCTTAATAGTTCTTTTGTTGTGAGAAAATTGCATTTCCAATACAAAAAAAAAACTGTTACTACTTGTTATTTAATAAGTATTTCCATATTTAATTATTAAATGAATTCAAATTTAGAAAAAAAAACGTCACGATCTTTTAACCTGGTTATAAGAAGATATCATGATGATAAAATGGTCATCTTTGTTAAAATATAATTATAATTAGTTTTTTAATTGTTGTTTTTCTTTTGAGGTTATTCCCACCTCCAAAAGTTATGGATATTGTTCCAAAGGGTAACAGGAGGCTAGACATTATAACTAAATTCAAAACAAAGTAATTTATTTTACAGTTTGATAATTTTTCCACGCAGTTAAAAAATTCATCTTGAGTATTCATCTTATAAAAGTAACAAAAAACATTCGATGTTTCTTTTACATATTTTATAAAATGTTTAATCCTACTCTCAAACATGTTTCGTTAATTCACATATCTATTGTTTTGGGGGGTTTGATATGTTTAAAAAAAAGTAAGAAGAAATTATTGGCCTAATGTCTGGGCTCTCCCAAACTATGTTCGGCATCACACAAACATACACGATTCAACGAACCTATCACATACTCAACGAATCTATCCTAGGGAAATGATTCAACCAGAAAGATTTCAGCGATAGACGAATGGAATAACAAAACTCATCTTCAGCAGCTCTTAATTTAATAAATTCTATTAACTCGAGTTAGCAGTAGCAGTATACGTAGCTTTAGCATTCTCCCTAACGGGTATACGTCCTTATTTGTTTCATTCACTAAGAAACAATAAACCTCTTTGTATCATTGAACTATTTAGCATGCGTTACTCCAACAACTGCCTCAACTCTTTCAAGAACGGAACCCTATCCCTTTTTCTTCATGCTACAACACATAAAGCAGCTTCCTTCCGTAAAAATACTTGTTTATTCGTTTACTTCCCTTTCTATAAACATTATCTAAATATTTAACAAATTTTCCTTAACTGTCTTTAAACTCCATGTTTTCATTAATCTCCTCAAATCCCAACTTTTCTGTAAAATGTAAAAATGTACACATATTCAGTCGATCTGAATACGTAACTACATGTTACATTATCAGCATGGCTATATGAATCGCTAACTGGAGAAATCCAACTAGTCCACTTTACTAAATTTTACAAAAGAGATAAAAACAGGGATCTTGTCATGGACTTGTTCTCAATCTGCAGTAAACAAAATATTGGTGTCTTTATGACTGTGTCAACATGTGTCCTTTCTGTAATAAACGATGCTCTGGTAAAAGTTGAAAGTTTTGAAAACACAAATCTCACGATTTTTTTTTTTAACTTCAATATACCTTTAATGAGTTCATTTCGTCTGGTCATTAGTGTAAAATTAAATCATCTTAGTTTCACACCAAAAAACTAACAATTGTAATTTATTTATTAATTATTATTATAGTTTATACTTTCATTGGATTATTAGTTAATTTAATATTATTGCCAATTGAATGAATAAGATAATTATATATTTTAAATCCAAAAAAAGTTTTCTCTCCATAGAATATATTTCAATAGAATAAAAATATATATAAAATAAAATTTAAAAAACCACGCCCACACAAGCGCGTGAAATTTGTTCCCAGGGCCCGTGGGACCTTCATTTGAAACATGCTCAGATTTTTGGACCTAATGAATGGATTGTGCTCTTTCCGCAACCTACGTTTGCTTGTCACGGGTGGAAGGAGATTTATCAGTGTCTTCGAATTTATACAGGCAATATTTTACTTTTGATAAAGAATACAAATAAAACAAAAACCGTTACTTTTAGAATAGAAAAAGTTATATAAATACTGACTGTAAAAATATAATGATAAATTTTCTATATTCCTGTAGTAGATTATTAACTAGATAATCTCGTATAACCTTCAAATTGACGAAGAAATTTTTATAAGATGTATCGAATGTTTATTTTTATTAGATCCATATAAGGATTACTTACTTAAGTTTGTTTTAGCTTTTTAAAATGTTATAAGACAGCTCTTTTCTTTATTTATGTAATCCGAACTATATTATAATACCTTGGAACCTTGCAGAGTTGTGCAATTTCGTAGAGTTGTATTTTTTCCTTTATTATTAAAAACAGAGTAGTTTTGAACCCGGCATATATTGCTTTATATTTACAGTTTCTATTTTTCCAAATCGATAGTTGTGATGATCTACCAACTTCGCCATGATGATAACTCGGTGTTGGATATTGGGAAATGAATTGATTTTTTTTTTAAATATGGTTTTGTGTTTCGTTTGGGGAAGTTTAAATCCATGCAATGTGTCACTGGAAGAGGTAGATTTATATATAACAACAATATTTATCAATAAATATTGGTATATTAACAATTAGTGTAATATCCAAAGGTGGTGGAACTAACTATAATGTTAAATTATAAATGATATATTAAACCCCTATTTTTTTATATGTATACGTATCCATTTCATGTTTATACAATATCACATTTTTTAGCAAGTAAATTAATCATTATTAATATGCAAAGTGTATTTATATTATCAATATATTTTTAATCATTAAGTGAAAGAAAATAGTCCGGGTGGAGATCAATAAATTTCTCAAAATTAGGCAGAAATGTATATTAAAGAACCAACGTTTCGACCCACATTGCAGATCTTCAGGGTTGCCGAGAGGGGGTTCCCGCTTAAAGTCAGTCACTAGATTGAGAAATTTATTGACCTCCACCCTGACCATTTTCTTTTACTTATATATACAAGGTCAACTATTATCATTCAATATTATTAATCATTATTCTGACAGCAATTTTGGAAAATGTATTTACATGCATGTACTAACCTACTTTGTTCTAAAGGATCGTCATAAATTTTCTTGAAACTGGTAGAATAAATATGGCTATAATGTGATTTTCTGCTTAATATATTAATATAAGATGTTTATATCGAAAAATTAAACGTCTTCCTCATACATAATTCCCATGCATTTAATTTACAATACGATTAAACTTTATAGCAAATATTATAAAATATTAATACTTTCTCATTTAAAGAATAAAATAAAGAAAACAATTATACCATATGATTATTAATATATTATTGATATCAAATTAATATATAAAATATTCGTATTAATAAATAAGTTAGGCAAATACATGACGGAAAATACGATAAATTTTCTGTAAAAAAGGTCTGTTTCTTTAAGAAAGGTCCAATCTCTCTATCGAACGACTTTCAACTGATTGCGCATTTGTAGCTTTTCATCTAGCTCTACAACTAAATCAATATTAGTATACAATTTCATCTGTAATAAATAAACGAAAGTGAAAACCTATCCTGGGGCGTAGCGTGCTGTTTTATACGACAAGACAGTTCATAAAATAGAACTAGTCGATAAACTAGTCCCAGTAGTTCTCTTAACAATCGCGACCGTCACCTTAAATAATAATTCAAGTTCTATTTATAGCTTGAGAAATAACCCCTAATTGGATCCATTGCGGTTATTGTTCAGAGGGTCTTAGGTTTCCTTAATTATTCAAGAGCTATTTTAACTTTCTATTATTAAAGTTAGAGGTTAAATATAGAATGACCTTAATTGGTAAATTTAATATACATTTTCTATTAATTTGAGTTTATTATGATTTCAAATACATTAAATAATCGTTGTAATGTATTTCACTAATATTTACTTTTATTCGATTCAATTAGTTCAATAATATATATCTTTTAAACTGTTGTTTTGTTTTTTTTCTTCTATTTTTTATGCCAAATTAAAAAATAAAAATAGTATTGATAAACGTTCCTGATGGGGATGTACCCAAACATACTGCGCATATTTTAAATTTAATTCTATAACTTACAATCTTTATGTCGACAATTAGAAATTTCAAAACGCCGAATTTCTAAATTAAAATTTGTATACGAATAAATGCTTAAAAATATCTCCATTTTAAGTATGACAGAATATTAATCATTTTCCGTAGGTTAGAAAAAATATATAATAAAAAGGGGTTTCACTGATCTTCACTCATCTAAACAATTTACTATATTAACTATATTGCTTATATATTCGTGTTAAGAGATTATTTTTGTGGTGAAAATAATACTTGGGCAAGTAATAATAATTAATATTTTTTAAAATCTATATTATTTCCTTTATACAGTATTAACCTAATAAGGTTAAACAGTTCTATTAAAACAGTTTTCTGCGGATTTGAGAAGGACCGCTGGAGACGTAATAGTAGTATCAATCGAGCTTAGAAATAGTTTTGATCAAGTTGATAGTGCTCTTTTGAAAAAAAAATACCTATCAGAGATTAAGTCGGCTATATAGAGTAGCTGTGCTCTTTTGTTTGCTGTGCCCTTTAGAGTTCAAAGACACTATATGTTTCAACCTTTTAATTTATTCTCACCAGAACTCTACGATACCCCTGGGTTACCTCCTAGTTCTAGAACTATAGGTAGAATTAGGAGCCTATAGTTCGGGCCTGAGCAGTAGTTTTTTCCATCCCGAGTTAGGTCTTAATTTATAGGAGCTTCTTTTTCTTTATTACACCCAATTTCAGTAAATTGGTTGATCCTAACTTTGATGAAAATTGGGGTCAAATTTTTATCAGAATTAGTAATATTTTGGACCATCGTATTATTGTGGCTAGGTCGTCTGATTAGAAAAATAATCAGATTGGTTAGAATAATAGAGAGTGTGACTGACGAATATTAATCATTGAAACCATTGATAACTGTTGTATAATTTTTATCGAGACACTTCATTTCACGAGGTCTTATATGGGCTAGCATATACTAGAAGATAAATACATTAATAATTTAATTCAGCTGCTCATAACTATTACACGTCTTACAAGTCGATGCTTTAAATCTACTTAGCAGGTAGGTTAATCAAATTGGAGTGGATTTATTTATTTATTTTGTGATCTTGAACTTAATGTTGTTGCGTAAGAGAATACAATAAAATAGAGGATGTTAATAGGTTTACATTAATTATGGAATTCTTAAGAACGCTAAGATATTTTATAAATGCTTCGGTACAAGGCATTGTAATTTTTATAAACAATGTTGCATTTGAACGTCGCAGATAAATTCGATCTTGCCAAGAGAAACTCGGCCACTTTTGGATTCATTTATTCGCCTGTTGGCGTTCATAAACCAAATATTTGCTCAATAAAGGTGATCTGTGAGCTGCCATAGCAACGATATTTCCCCGAGAGATAAATAAGACGTTATTGCTTTGAGAACAGACTGCAGGAAGAGGCTCCGTTCAGTGCACTTGCATCCATCTTAAGGAAGACTGGTCCCCTGCAAACTGGGACGTAAATCAGATGCAATTAGCGGTGTATATATCATTCCTCTTCTTGTTTTTCTGCCTTCAAACGGCTTTAGTGATTTATTTATGTCACATAGTTCTATCTCACGTTTTATCAAGCCAGTAGGCGAGCACCTCACTCGGGGATTAGTAGCTTCTCTGATTCAGTAAAGAAGACTGAATCACAAAAAGTATTCTGGATGATGTTTTTATTATTTATTTATTTAGTCTGACATATTTGATGTTTTAAAAAACTGTTTACTTACATTTTTTTATGAAAATCCATTTGCTATACTTTTATCTTGTTATGTATTTATTTTCTTATTTTTTTAAGTATAGTAAATAATTAAGGAAAATAAATAAATATTCTCAAATGCCTAGAAGTGGACCATTCAAATATTTTCTTTTCAAGTACAAAATAGCAAAAAAGAATTTACTTTCATGCTCAGGATAAAAATAAAATAAAAATCAGGGCATGAAAAATAACCTGGTTTTGGGTTCAGTCTACGGTAGAGAGTGTACTGTTTCTAGGACGGCTGTTGTGCAGGGATGTGGTTTGTTTGAGATCACGCTCAATTACCAGCTTTTATTCCTCGATTAAGGGTACCCACTTTTTAGAGGCTGGGTGAGTGCTAGGAGTATCTCCAAGTCACAAGGTTTTAACACGGGACCTTCAGCGCCCTACAGACTGAGCTAGCCCGATCCCTTATTTAACAACATAATCTTAGGAATTTCGACGATCATTTTAATGGCGATATTTCTTTTCAAAAAAAAAAAAAGACAAAGTCAAAGAAATGATCAAAAATAAAATTTCTATATCAATTACATCTTATATTCTTAGTAATCTAACGCAATGAGATAAATAGGTTGTTCAGCCCGTAATGTTTTGATATTTTGCTCCTTCAAATGAAATGAAATTTGGGTATTGATAAAACATACCATTCCTATTGTAATGATGGTATTTATTTGTCATTATTCCCATAAAACTTCAAGTTCAAACGTCATAAAACTCAAAATATGACATTATTAAAAAAAAACAGGTTGGAAATGATGTATCAGATATGTCTTTCCTGAATCAAAAAGCTTTTTTTGTATTTATCAATAGAAATAATAAGTACCTACTGAGTCATGTTGTTCATTTGAAGGAGCGATGTACTTAACTATATTTACTATACAGTAACATTTTAAAAATAAGTATCCTTTTATGCATCATTGTCGATCACAATCAATAAATCCCCATATATATATATATATATATATATATATATATATATATATATATATATATATATATATATATATATATATATATATATCAACTCTGTTAAAGTGTTTATAAAGTGGAGCTAAATAAAATAAGATATGATAGCGCGGGATGATTCTTATTCCCAGAACCTCCTTTACCGTAAGGAGGTCGCCTATAAATTGAAGTTGAATGAAGCTGAAAAAAACGTTTAAAATAGCATCGGAGAAATATTGGCTAACTCTGGGGCGGGAAATTACTTGGAAATCCCGGGAAAGCTTCGCCCTTTTGACATGTCTTCCGGCTCACTCTCTTAAAAAATTCATTTCCTCTCCTATAGTGCCCTTCTGTCAGCTTGGAGCCTAGAATGTTAAATATGGCTTCTAGTTACACAAGTGAAGGAAAGAATAATCTATTTTAAGCTTACTATTGCTGGTACCGGTACTGGTGGTGGTGGGGATAATTAGAATGGCAACCTTCGTCTTTCTCTTAGGTCACTCCTTTGTACTTACCAAATAATTACCAAAAATATTACATTAATCCAGATGGAGATCGAACCTATAACCTATAACGAACTAATAATTAAATTACCATTTCAGTGGGTAATAATTAAAACTTATTACAATACTAATTGTTTACACAAACCTAGGTTTTTATTTTACACTAAATATTTTATTTATAAAAGACATATTTATTCTAATAACATTTTTTATTCTGAAATAATTTTTAATTTAAAAAAATATTTTTTAATTCATAATTTTTAATTTATTTTTGTATAATTTATAAATGTGTATGAAATGTAACATATCATCTTTTAATAGACACGGAATTAGTGATTGATTTTTATACTAAAAGTTATATAGGATTTTGTTCAAGATCAAATTCAAACGAATCTACTTTATTAAACAATAGTTATTTATTTAATTTAATATTTATTGGGTTATTGTAAATGCATTCTCACGAAATAATTTGTTCGATATATGCATATATTTATTTGTAAAATAATTTAAATATCCGCACATTAAAGCTGGAGACATCATTACAATCGGCAGGTGCACTAAAGATCAATTTTTTTCTTTTTGTTTTAAGAGGTTACGCCAGGAATGAGGTCCACTCTGCGTCTTGAGCATTAATTAAAGATAAGCTGCTAATTGGCAATATGTAATCTCCTTTTAGCAGTTGTTAACACCGGTTTAGTTTAAAAATAGAAGCTATAAATACAGCATGCACCCTTTAACATTTAACATATTTTTTTTATTTGAACTATTTTATAGTTATTTTAATTGTTTAACTACCTATTAATAGCTGAACTTCGACATGAGCTGTAGCGATCTGTAATATTTAGACAGTTTTTTCGATAACTGCAAATCAAATTTACCTGAAAGATTTGTTACCATAGTTTATTTGGTACCAACATAAAGAATATTATATATAAAAACAGTTTCTTGATTCAGTGATTATAGTAATTCAAAGCTACAATAATTGAAAAAAATGAAGGGTAAGGGAAGAATAAAATATGTCCTGTATTTTACATATTAATTTATTTTTTAGTATTTTTTTAAATAATTATTATTTATTTGAAAACGTTCGTCATTATTCATCTGAATTTTTTATACTGCAATATTTGCATATTCTCTTAACCAAATTATATAGCGTTGAACGATTACTTTTGAATATTCTTCTAAAATCAAAATTAACAAATATTTAATGTGTATTCATTGATATTCATATTGATGTTTCTTTTACATAATTGGTATATAGCATGTTCAATTCTATTTTAAATAAAATATGTAAACACTTATTCTATCGGTAAGATGTCATAAGACCAATGCTGCTTATTTTGATTTGATTGCGGTATTTATACTGTTCTGGTTATATTCTGTTTTAATAAAAGTAGTGTATTTAAATATCATATTAGGCTTTTTTACTATAAAAAGATGTACAAATTTTATTTATATATTAGATTTACGTGGTATTTATTCAAGGATCCAAATCCTAAAGCCTGCGTTTAAAATAACTAATGTGGATAAAATAGAAACCACGAAACATTGAGTTAAACATTTTTAACTGATGGGGTCATATCCAGTGTATTGGCTAGCATAACAGCCTTCTATGCCCAAAATCATGGGTTCGCAGCTCGGCTTTTAGATTTTTTAACGGGAGTAAAATATCCATGGTTATGTTCGTGGTTATGAAGGGGACGTAAAATGGCAAACTCGACCCCGTACTGTGTCAGGTACTCGTTAAAGATACCTATCATGATTACACCTGAGTAGACAACATTTAGGACTCACTGTAGCATAGCCCAATTAGCCATAGTAGCATAAAGTGACGTGTAATAAATAAACAACTTTGGTTTATGAACCTTATCAAAGGTTAGGTTTGCTATTCCATAAACCCATATATTAACATAAATAACATAATATGAATTGGGGAATGTTTAGAAATGAACCATTCTATTCAATAATATGTCTCATTGAAATTCCAACCATCCATTCATGAGTGCTAACAAGGTAATTAGTGAGCTATTCGAGAAAGCATTGGAAATGTTTATTCACTTCCAGTCGGGTCGTGTAATGTGATTTAGATGGCTGTGTTCATCATCCTAAGAGTTACAGCCTACCACCAGTTTCCTTGGGATCGTTTGCGTCCTCGTATCTCCTGTACAGTATCTTGATAAAGTGAAAACTTCTGTTGGGTTTAGCTTCAGGAAAAAAAATCCATACAATTATTTCCCTTTCAGGTATATAGAGATTTCATTTACATAACCATGATAAACAAACATATCCATATCAATAAACAAATTAATATTGCAGATTTTTTAAAACTATGTTGAAAGCAATCACCATCTAATATTTTTCGTCAAATAATCATGTTAACATTTCTTAAATCAGTGGGAATTGTGGAGTTCACAAGGTGGTGATTTAAAAGATGATACAATGTGCAATTTTATTCATAGAAAAGGTAGTATTTAATCATGCCAATAGAGTAGAAAGAAGAGTAAGTCAAAACTGGGAGTGGTTTAAATTCTATGAACAGTGATAGTTACTATTTTCTTATTGAAATTTGTTTAAATTTATTTTTATTTTTCAAATCATTGATTTTTGATTCTCTTGTAAAATTATCTTTTCATGACTTAATACCTTTTCCATGCCAACCCCTCAATTGTTAAAATTTACTCCTTTTGATAAGAATGAGTTTTTTTGTTGTTGTTTTATATACATTTGTTTTTACCCATTTTCATTAATCTTTGTTTTGTAAATTTTGATTTATTTTTATCAATGCAACTTTGTAATCGTTAAAATAAAAGTCCAACTCCCGGAATTAGTGAATACATACGAACCTATCTGTCCTAATTAAGCCCGTTTTATAATTAATAGATGAATAATAATATCCCTGAAAAATAATCATTGAAATCGGGAATCAGTATCGTCAATGGAGACTAACATTTCTCGTCTCTTTCTCCATACCTCGATTTCTTGCGACTTGATCCATCCACCACTTAACCCGATTCATGCTCTTCCCCTTTTTTCTGAATGAAATATCATTTCATTTTATTTCAAATATCAAATTATTATTCCGTGAAAATCATTCGACTAAAAATTGCTCTGTAACTTAATAGCATTAGATTAACTTTGAAATTAATGCAATAAAATTAAAATAAACTTTAAACATAAAGAAAATGGATAACGATATATCGTTGATACAAATGCAAAGTATAGAATGTGAAAAAACTCATTCTATTTACAGATTTTGCTGTAGATAATTGATACTGAATTCATATATAATAATTTACTGAGTGGTAATCATATAAAACTATACAGGAACTTTGTAGTATGTATTATTCAATGTAAAATATATTAGTTAGTTTTTTAAACCTGTATTTAATTCCAAAACTAATAGGCTACTGTCGCTTCGTATTTTTTGTTTTATTACTGAACGCTATACTAGTTTCAAATTTCGTCGACTTTTATGTTGGTTAAGTATTCAGATTATTTTTCCATTATAATAATCCATTTATAGGCTTAATTAGCCTCAAAACAAGTTTTTTTAAAAATATGTCTAATCATTCGAAGTACTTATGAGATATGTACAATTCTAACAGTTGTGATCAACAACCCTAGTGATTGTTATTCTTTTAATTTATCATTTGGTTAACACCATAAAGATCATTTTGATTAGCACATTCAGTAAACGCTAATCAAATATAACACTAAATTTAAATATTCTCGTAAATTATGAAATTAATTTGGAATGAAATGAAATACGTTTTATTTTGACAGGCAATACGGTCGTGGTTACTGGGACTTATTAATCGATGAGGTTTCAGAATTGATCCCGGCGGTTTGGAGCTTGGCCAAAAGCGACTGCTATATCTTATTTCACAGATTAGTGAAATATATATTCTATGTATACCTAATTTGTATTAATTCTTGGAAATGTAAAATTCATGATGTTTGGGATATCTGCTTATTTATATATTTAACTTTTTACTGTCACCACGTGTATAATACTAGCAATTTGATAACATTTCAAAATTAAATTAGGATCGAAATGAATAATAGCCCAGGTAAAAGTGGAAAAATACATTGAAGGCTTTTTATTTTTAATATGTACCTTTCTATGGTCTTGGGTTCAGTACGAGATAGAGACTGTACTAACAACGGGAGGTGAATTGTTGAGTCTTGGTGACAAGGGTCTCCAGATCCTAAAGGATCCACCCCCGACTGTTAAATTTCTTAAAGAAATTATCAACCAAAGCTGGATTTGATAAATATAAATAATATTTTAACTTCCGACGTTAATTAGGCTTCTTGTTAACGTTACCTTTAAACATGCATGCGGGAGGGTATTTGTTATCATACATGTTAGTTTATGTCCGATAAAATATTAAATAAAATAATATTTACCAAAGAACTGTGTCTGTCAATGTTTTAAAAAAACTGAATAATATTAACCCATTAAAAAAAGAGGGCAAGAATTCGGACACTATTCAAAAAGCAATACTGCATATTTTTCAGTAGCAGTTTATACCCATTTCAATGCATCATACTTAAAATTAACATTTCATTCTTGTAAAACATAATGACAAGTAGAATAGATTTATGTATGTCTTTATATGTTATCAAGGAAAATAATATCAAGGCAACAGCACTCGATTTCGTGGAACAAATATGCGCTATCTCCAATCTCTGTCTCTCCTTCACAGCTTCCAAAATACGAACTTGTCAAAATAAATATAAACATGTCAATATCTTTCGAAACTGTAACTAATCAGAGCCTATTGAGGGGGCTATATTTTAACACCCATAGCAATTATATAGGTTTGGCAATCCCCAAGGCGTGTTTTCCCGGAAATATTTGTGAAGGATCTGGCGGGGAACCGAGGTAGTCTCTCCTTCGTGGAATCTTTTAGTCTCTACTGGAAATGGTGTGGAAAACTGGGTTGTTGAATGAGGTTGGAGAGTATTTAAAAAGCAAACATCATCAACGTAACTGATCATAACATTAAACATCATATGCACAGATAAAAAAAGGTTCATTAAAACTATTTTTAAAATATTAAGGAAAAAAGTATACCTGTTTACAAAACCTAAGGTTTTGATTTGGAATACCAGTCTCGGCATTCCTCATACTTCCTTCCATCATCGGATATTTGAAGTTTATAACCTTATTAGAGGCATTATGAGTACTATCCTGAGTAAAGGACACATGGAGTTTTTTTGGATGATGAAACCATGGTTCGCAGCAACATGAGATTGTGGGGAGAGAGTCAGCTCCAGACTGCCTGAGCTCTCGCAATCTTTATTCACTAATCATTATAATCATAATTTACGAATCTAGATGGTTTAAGGGGTAAGATATAGGTCACTCACATCCCGGACTATTCTGCTATCTCAAATCTATTCTCATTGCTCTGCGAATTCCAGTGCCAATCAAGATTGCCAGGTATATTAGCAAACATCTCAAAGAGTTTCAATCAGCCAATATCTTGGAGCACCTCCAACATTTCAATCAAATACCAACAGAACACTACTCAATCAAATCCTGTTCTTGAAATATCATAACAATTTGATACAGATTCATCGCTATTTTTTTTTTCTAGAATCAAAAGTGATATAATTTCTACTCAATGTTAGTACGCTTATCCACCCAATCTGACGCTAAATTTGTTTGACTGGAATAATTCCGGCTAGGTATCATCTGTGGATTTTTTTAACTGGGCCTAAAAAGCTTCATCCAGGAATTTGACTAACTACCAAATTACTCAGTGAGCCCTTGATGTAACCTCTTGACAAATGTAATATATGGCCGGTCTTAAGCGTTAAATTTCATTTTTGGACCAAAGCCACGATATTTTCGGAACTCATTCCAGAGTTTAATAGATTAATTTTTAAATTTAGATGTTGGTAGTTGGAATTTTAATATCTTGTAATTACCAATAGAGGCATTGACGTCTTCTTCTATTTATCAAAACACTGTTCACAGTAGCTCAAATTGAACTATACAATGTTAATCCTGGAAACTAAAAATATGTAAAGTTTTATTATCATTTATTTTTCTTCTCGTTTACAATTCTAATTGGTTTCTTTTTAAGCTGGGTTGGTTTTTTTCCATAATTTAAAATAACAGGGCACGTTTTATGTACTTTCTGTATTTTTTTTAATCGTTATTTACTCGAACATTAGTATTTCTAGTAGGGAAGAAATATTTACAATAACCAATAGTTGATTACTATATCACATTCCACATTTTTAATGGTCTCAAGCTTTGCTAAAATAATTAATTTCTTAACCCATATTTATCAAGTTATTATTTCAAGATTAATTTAATTTCCCTTTTTAATTCAATTATTCCGCTAACGAATATTTGTATCTACAATATTAAATAAAACATGGACATCGAGTAATATATCTTCAGAATGTGGTGTTAAGATGTTCCGTTATAATATTTAATTTCACTGAGATTCAATATGTAATTAATTTGATCGGACAAGAGATTTTCGACTCTTTGTGCTTTGAAGCCTTCAATTCTATTCTTGCACTGAACTTAATATTTGTATTAATATTTTAATTTAGACCTTTCAATTTTTTCATTCCGAAAATTAATAAATACAAATTAAACGATTAAGAATAGTGCTCATAATCTACTGAATTAGATTTGGATTTGAGCAATGCAAGAATCTTTTAAAAACTTTTTAGACATATTTGTAGGTATAAAGTTAATATAAAATGACTAGATAGGACATGGGACTGGTTAATAACTTTTTGGTTTAAAAAAATATTGCTTCTTATCAAATGTAAAAATGTAATGAATTAATAAACATAATTTCTTTTTGAAAGCGGTACCCTTATTTGGTGTACTCTTCGTTGTGAGAAAAAATTGGGAGGATAAAAAAGTGGAATGTTTGACAAGCGTACGTAATTATCAAATGAATATTATTAGTAATATTGCTATCGTTAATAAATTATCTGGAAATTCTAGTCAAATTTACAAAAAATATTTAAAGATCGGATAAGTCATAAAGTATATTGAGGACAATTGACCAAACTTGTCGACGAGTTTCCCAGTGCTAATTCAAAATGTATATATACCAAATTTCGTTTGTGAAACTAAATCGTACTAACTGTGTATAGTCAGTTACAGCAATATGGACAAAGTAAGAGAAAGAAGTAGTTCCCTATACAAAGGGCTTAGGCCAGCGACCAGGTACTTGAAGGCTGCAATAAATTGAAGAGAGCTGCATTTTTGATATGTTGTAAGGGCACGTCTGACTAGTATAAAGTAGTGACGCAGCTGTGTAGCTTTAATATATTCAGAGTTAGGTCAGTTTGAAAATTGGTATTTTTTTCCAATAAATCCAAATTTAAGTTTTGGCCGACTTTCCTGAGGAATACCGGCCGAAGGAGTGATCCTACGATGGAAATCATAAGAAATGAAGCTGTAGTAAATTTAATTAGCTTTACTTAAACCACAGACCGAGGCCTATAGGTATAATAGATTCTGAGTTACGCACCTTGGTCATTTTGTCCAAATATAGGACTAAAAAAGTTGCATTTTTGATATGTTGTAAGTGCGTGTTTGAGTAGTGTCAATCCAATTTTGCAATCGAAAAAACGGATGGGAAAACTTTTGGTGGCCAAAAAACCTCGAATATTTCGGAGTTATTTCAGTTTTTGGCCTGTATCTCATAATCGGTGCATTTTTTAAAAACCATAGATACAAATTTTAAAGAAGATTAAGTTCTACAATTTAATCCAACTGCTGTTTTGTAGGTTTAATAGATTCTGAGTTAGGAAACTTTGAAAATTGGTCTTTTTTTCCAAATAATCCAAATGTTAAGTTTTGGCCGACTTTCTTTAGGAACACCGGCTAAAGGAGTGATTCTAGAATGAAATTCAAGGCAGTAAATATAATTAGCTTTAATTTAAGCAAAAACTAAGGCCTGTAGGTGTGACAGATTCTGAACAGATACGCCTCTTTAAAATGTGGTCATTTTTTCACATCCACTTTCCCCGAATTTCCTTTTTTTTTAATTAACAAGAGAAGTATAGGAACTGCAAGCCTCGTTATGTGCTTAAATTAATGAAAATTTTATTTACTACAACTCCATTTCACTCAACTTTCATCGTAGGATCACTTCTTCGGCCTTTGCTCCTCATGAAAGTCGGCCAAAACTTTAAATTTGGACTTTTTTGAAATAAGATCAATTTTCAAAGGGGTGTACCTCCAGAGTCTGTTACACCTACAGGCCTTAGTCTGAGCTTAAATTAAAGCAAATAATATTTACTGTCTTGCCTTTTATCGTAGAATCATTCCTTTGGCTGGTGTTCCTCAAGAAAGTCGACCAAAACTTAAATTTGGATTTTTTGGAAAAAATTACTAATTTTCAAAGGGACGTAACTCTGAATCTATTAAAGCTACAGAGCTGCGTCACTACTTTAACATAAATTTAATTTACGTTAAAAATTGACGCTATAGTTTTTTTTTTTTTATCGAAAACGCACTAATTAGGAGATATAGGCCAAAACTGAAATAACTCCGAAAATTTCGAGGTTTTTCGGTCACCAAAAGTTTTCCCATCCGATTTTTTTGGTAGCAAACTTGGATTTATACTAGTCAGACATGCCCTTACAACATATCAAAAATTCAGCTCTCTTCAATTTTTTGCAACCTAAAGCCCTTTTTTTACCTGGCCGCTGCCTATAGCAAATTATTTTTAGGCCATCTCTGAAATTGTTCAAACAGACAAATCAGTTACGGAAGGTTAAAATAGGGTTCGAGTTAACTTATTATTTATTGAATACACGCGTAAAACAATTTTACTAAACATTTGTAAGCAGTGATAAAATTATCCAGATATTATTCAACTTTATATTTGCCCTGTAAGAGATGATTTTCAGTTATCTGATTATCCAAACTGAGCAAAGAAATTCTCAATAATTATAAACATATTTGTATTTATATATAAATACTAGCTGTACCCTGCCACGCTTCGCTGTGGCACTTGTGGTTGCATGTGTTGGAAATGATTAACAAAAAAGCATACGTTTTATAGAAGTTTAATATTGCAATACTTGTGGGTAAACAATATTTTTTGTTTTTCCATTGTTTGTGTAGATATAAAGACTATCTGGTTTGCCAACACGGGAACACGCAACATACAGTTGTCCATGTGAAAAGCAATCCACATCTAAATCTAAACCACACATTTCTAAAGATTAACCTTGCGCTTTATTGATAGTGACTGCGAACGCCAACCGAATTGGAAATTGCAATCTTTTAAATTGAAATGTTGTATCGGTCGGAATCATGGGAATTCGAGGAATGAGGACATCTTCACCTTTAAAAGGCCCCGTTAAAATCGTTGCTTCCACTATGTTGTTCATTAATTTTTTAACTGCGAGTCGTGTGCCGTTGCAGAGTTTTGGCTGATTAATATTCCGCAACATGATAATTGGCACACCTATTTTTAATTTTAATATGTGTGGTGGCATCCCTGGCAGATCAAGTGAATTCTAAAATTCCGTTGGATAATTAACTACTTCATCTGCTTCCACAACGGTGTCTATCGACTTATATGTAATTTCCTCACTTTGAATGCTGGATTTGAATTAAATCCATTAACGACTTGAGCTTTTGTCTGAAAACACGTGCCGTGATGTCATGTCTATCTATGGGTGATTGTCCAGGAAGTAACAGCTGCCGTATTTCGTCCCAAGCAGGATTGCAAGTAAACGTAATAAATAAATCTGGACGCCCGTAATGACGAACATATGCCATAGCATCTTGAGCATATTCCTGCATGTGACGTGGACTGCCTATGTATGAAGATGGCAAAATAGTTAGCTTTCCAACGTTGGTTGTATTACCGTTGTTTACAACTGCATCCGGTAAATGAATATATTCTTCGGAGCGGAGTTTGGTCTGATTCAAACGCAGGAATAGTAAACGTTCCGTTTCAATTTTCGCATACATATCCACAATGTACTGGTGAAACAACTGACGGTATTTTAAAATACAATTATCCTCGTCCTTTCGAATCATTAAGCGGTATGAGTAAAAGTTCATTGCACTGCACTTTTTATTGATTTCTGCACCATTTGCTGGATTTATCATCTTCACGTTGAAATGATAACCATCGGCACCATCCCAGAAAATAAGTGGATTTTGCAGAGCATCGTAACATCGGTGAGTTTCTGCGACGTTTATCAGTTGATTGTTTCTTCGATGAAGAACAATATCTCTGGGTTGGAACTGATCTCCGACTATGACAATTGCTACTTCATCTATAGTTGGAGCATTATATCTTCGAACATGTTCTCCAGCAGGCGTTTTGTCTGCGTGGATGACAATCTTGTGAGTATCTGATGGCATCATATCAACTGCCGTTTTAAACAAACGCACCAAATTGTTATTTTCGTGAAGGAGCTTTTGCAGTTGCGATATGATGGATCTTCGTAGCGATGTATCTATTCCGCAACGTGCATCGATTTCATCTCTATCATCGTCGATTAAGTACATTTGAAGGAATTTATGGTTACTATCTTGGAACGGGAGTAGTGATCCAGCTTTGTGATATATTTGCCCTTTGATTTTAAAACTTGGCATGAATTGAGCAGTCACAATTTCTACACCAAAAGACGTCATTTGGAAGCATGAGTTATATTTCCTGATTTTTTATAAAAAATGCTTCGATTCAGCGGTAGATCCAGCAAGTAGAGTTTTCAACGGCTCTGGTGGTGCTTCAAGTTGAGGCAATTTGATTTTTCCACCAGCGCAACACATCCCTTTGGTTTCGTTATTGAACCTCAGAGCCTGGCAGTAGGTACAGACTTGACTCATCTGGCCAATGACAACATGCTGACTTGAACTATAATCAACAGCTGGATCGTACCGGAATGCAAGACGATTGTATTGCAGATTCAGATCTGCTGTTCTTTGGATTCGTGTATTAGCTGTTCTCACCCTATCACTTTCATTCCGTTGAGAACGAACCAAATCTGTTGCTGCAGCACGCGACTGCCGTGCTCGCAATCGTGCATCCTCACGCCTAGCTGCTTGTCTTTCTGCTGGTTCCGCGTTACGCATCTGGCTGGTGCTAAGTCTGTTCCTCTCTTGTACAGTTGCTCGCTCTTCCTCAGTCATATTTGAAAGCCGTCTTCTCTCTCCTTCTGCGTGGCGAGTACGACGACCCAAATACGATTTCCTGCGAGGCATTATTTCGATTTTCACTGGAATAGAAGAAAGAGATAAGATTACAACCCAAAAACCAACGACCTCGATTTTTTCTTTGGGCTGTCACCTGTTTCATTTATAAATAAAACTGTTTAATTATAAAAAATAATAAAATACGTAAAAAATGTTGGCCGATTAATTTATATTAAAAACAATTTTTATCTCACTTTAATTAAGTTTAATGGGAAAAATGTATATAAACACTTTTGTTTGTCTCGGCAAGCTGAAAAAAATGACACCTCGAACGTGTCGATAAGACAAAGTTGATAAATTCAGCATATATATATGCGCAGTTAGGGTTATGTTAGTAACGTGAAAAATATATAAAAACAATCGTTGGAGCGTGTTGTACATCATGGTAAAAGTTTAGCTGAATCGATGCAGAACATTTTGAGTTTTTGAAGCATACACAAACGAACATAACATTTTTATATATATAGATAAATATATATATATCGATTTATATACAATGGCGATTACATTCCAACTATAACTGAATCGCTGGACTTCGTGCTTGAATTTTGTAATATTAATGTTTGTTTCAGATTTGACCATCCTATAAATTCTAATGCCACTGGTCCGGATCAAAATTAAATATTAAAATGTTTCATTTTCCCCTTCATATATTCCGATATACTTCGATTATATTATTGTTTTATTTATTAAATTCTCAAACGATCTGCATAGCGCAATACAGCTTTAAGGAAAGGATTAAAAATCAGTAGTTTACAAATGGACCCCTCTGCTTTGACAAAATAAACATTTAATTAAACTAACTTTATATTTAATTACACTGATGTTTTAAAGACTTGGTTCACTCCCTAATTTATTTTATTATTGACCATTATCAGAACCTGGAAGATAAATATGTATACAAATAATAATGAGTAATGTAAAAAATAGTCATTTTTTCTTTGAAAACTGTGATAATTTAAAAAGGAGTCCATTCTCCTACCAGTAGTGATGTATGTTAGTGAGCAGTAGAGACCCTTACACAACAAAGAACTTAAACACCTGTATAAAGACGAAGAGGAAGAGGTAGACGCAAGCTACGGGGGCTCGAAAATGTCGAGGCTGACCTGCAGCTTCTGGGAGTGTGAAGTTGGAGAAGAGCTGCAGAGGATCGCTCTGAGTGGAGGAAAATTGTTGAGGAGGCCAGGGTCCTTGAAGCGCCGTTAGGGATGGATAGATACCAAGTGTATTTACTTTTTGTTACATATATACTCCCAAAATATATATATAGATATATATGATATTTTATTTAATTAAATTATTTTCGATATTTAATAATTATTTTATAATATATATTAATTATTTTAGAATATATGTTAATTAATTACAAGAAAGTAGGGTAGCTCATTAGTAGAGTTCTGAGTTGCCGAAGTTAGAGTCCCGAGTTTAAATACAGCTGTGGCAGATAATTTATTTAATCTGTTAACAGGTGGTAGTAGACACTGCGGGATCTTGAAACCGTTTTGGATCTATGACTAATCACATTCCTGCACAACCTTTGTTAAAGAAACAGTACAGTCTCTACCACTTACTGAACACAAGACCCTTCATAGGTTGTAGTGGTACAGGCTTTTTTTAATTACAATTATTTTATTATTTTAATTATTATATAATTTTATGTTTCAGGGGCGGAGGTGGGAGAGGCGTTTACCGCATGATCGCGGCCGGAAACGAGAGCGCTGAGGCAGCCGGCAACTCGACGTACGGGGGTGGCCTCCTCTTCCCGCCCTACGTCAGGGCAGCCTACATCCTCCTCTGCGTCGTTATCCTCGGAATAGGAGTCGTTGGCAATGTCATGGTACCCCTGGTCATCGTCAAGACCAAGGATATGCGCAACTCGACCAACATCTTCCTTATCAACCTCAGCGTGGCAGACTTGATGGTCCTATTGGTTTGCACGCCTACAGTTCTCGTTGAGGTCAACTCTGAGCCACTCATCTGGGTCCTTGGGGAGGAGATGTGTGAGTACAAGAAATATATTGTTTGTCATTATCTTATTAACCGAGTCTTGGAAGCTACGATAACTACGATAATAAAAGAATCATGTGGTAGATGATTTTTTTTGTATCATTTATATATTTTAATGATCATCACCTTGACAACTACATCAAGTTGTCAAGCTTAATAATTAACATGACATGATATGACAACAGTTCTACATTCAAACAATATTTCTTCATGATTTTGCTTAGGACGCATAAATGTTAAGGATACATAACCATTATCCTAGCTTCTATCTACAGTATTTTTTTCGCTAATTTTTATTCATAAAAAAAAAATTTAATAGGCAGTCATGTGGACAGCTAAAAAATGTGAAAACTCAGAACTTTTTTGAAAAATGTCTTTATCAATTATAGCCTTAATTATTTATAATCATAATTTGTATTGTAAATTGTTAGCATTACTCTGGTTTCACATCTATTGGCATTCCGAGCAATAATTTTTTACATTTTCAAGTAATTTATTAATTAATAAAAACTTACAACGGCTGTGCAAGTTCAAAACAAAAATATCAATATAACTTAATTAAAATAATAATTAATATACAATTATGTTATTTATATCATCCAAAATCTGGTTTATATGCATCCATTAGTAGGTTAACAAAAAACATTAACTATAACAAATAGAATATTTTTAAAGGAAACAAAAAGTTTAACTAGTTATTGATGTTTTAAATTATTATTAGTTTGGAATGCACAACTATTAAAGGTGCATTAATTCAATCAAATTCTAATTTTTAAACTAAAGTTAATCAAAACATATTATATAACTCAAACACAGGCCGTCAGTCTCGCACAGCTCGTCAACGAAGCTGAAAAAGTTTTCACATCAATAATGAAATACAATTAATTAAATCAGATATCATAGTTTAGCTTATATGCTTATAACGTAAAAGTTTGATTATTCTGATTACGAGGAATGCACGCATTAATTGTAAAAAACGTGCATATCATCTTATTCAACATAATTTGTTGTCAGGTTTTTAGACAAAGTGTAATGAATTTATTCAACTATCAAAAGTTACAGTAGCTGTAATAATAAATACGAAACATATAAATATCAAGGTTCTATTAATGTTTATCTAATGATAAATCATTGAAAATCGTTCCTTTGTCCTTCTTTTATCATCTTTAATAATAAAATTAGATTAGTATTATAAATAATGAAAGAAGTATTTGAAATTTCCAAAACACTTACCGAAATGTTATTTATTTTGTATTTAACCATGTTGGATTTCCAACTACTTTTAACTTCAAATTACCCTAATTAGCAGCAACGTTAGGCGAATTAAAACTATTCCGTAAATTGAAAAGTGGCAAAAAGCCAGCTCTTAAACAAGCTTTTATAAATGATTGTTATAAATAATTCAGGTCATGTTTAACTCCATGGTTCGTGGGGAAGTGCCAAAAAAGGACTATTGTGATTTCGTTAATTATTTTTACTTTTAGTTGTTTGTTTTTTTGTATTTTTAATATTTCGTAAAAAACATTCAGTAGTTTATTGTTAACTTTACGAGCATTAAATAATTAATATTTTTTTTTTTTATAATTTAATTTTCATTTGCACCTGCGCAATTGCGCATTCAGCAAATTTGATCCTAGTGTTTTTCACCTTGATTTTCTACTTGAACTTCTATATGATGATGGAGTAAAAATATAAATATCAATAGGTCTCTTGGCCAATTTCTATTTAATCTTTTCCTATCCAGTCCAGGTAACAGGGAGTAGGAAAGCGGAAGAACGAGTGGGTTTGGGTGATACTGGTGGAATGATGAGTGCAATGTCATGTATTTGTTATGAATATATGATTTTAAAGTGGGAATATTCATGTCGTTGTGTATGGTGGGATTCGAAATATACCATGGTGCATTAACAATTTTTCTGAGAATTTTGGACTGTGTTGTTTGAATCTTGTGTATGTGGACTTTTTTTGCTGAACCCCAAAGTTCTGCTCTATATGTCCAAATAGGTTTCAGTATGCTATTATAGATAAGTCGTTTGTTCCGTAAGTCAAGTGAAGATCTGTAGTCCAGCAGATGTGATAGTTGTTTGTACTGTCTAGTCAGTTCTTGTCTCTTTAATTTTGTATGTACGTTCCATGTAAGTCTTTTGTCCAAGTATAGTCCGAGATAACGTACATAATTTTTGGAAGGTACTTCGTCGTAATTAATATATTAGAATAAATTTTAGTTTTTCTAGAAATCAATATAGTGTTGGTAATTACAATTCTAAAAATTGAAGTAATTAAATAAAATGAATTTAACTTTTTTTGTTCCTCAATATTCAAGAATAAGCAGTTCTTCCTTAAGCATAAATCGTTGTCAGTTTTCTTCTTCCCTATGGTATTTTGGCTCTTACATACAGTTCAGTAAATTTGGCTCGTTCTTGTTTATTTAAGATATGACATAAAGAAGAGCCTTCATGAGTTGCTGGCAGCGGACATGATCCTGACCTCTTCATATATTTCATTCCTCATATATAAATATTGAGGCGGGACCAGCCTCTGGCGACGCGGGGTGGTGGGAAAGATCTATCGACGAGCGAGAGAATTATTTACCTCAAATGATTTTTAAATAATAAATATTGTAAAAAATAATTAATTAACCAAATCATGAAATTTAATGTAAATTTACGTGAGAATAATAAAAAAGATCTTCATCTATTTTCTTTTTATTTTATTTGGTACAGTTCAATGGATTTTTTTAAATAGCAAACTAACAACAATGGAAATATATTTAGTTTTGTTGTCCATGGTATTATGATTATTATTGTTTTTTAAAAAAAAAAACTTGTTCCTCTACACCCCATGAAGGATCTTGGGTTCAGTAGATAGTAGAGAATGTAGTGTTTCTAGAACAAATATTATCCAAGCAAATTTGAACCCGGAACTTTCAGCAAATCAGCTCAGCACTCGACCCACTAAGCTACCCCTTCCCCATATCATCATAAAGCAATTTTTTTTAAACGAATCCATTTTTTTCCCCATAGAAACACTAACAGAACACTGTTTATTTTTTTTCTTTAATAATAGTAGTTGACATCATATATATTTATGGAATAAATTGTGCGGGTGAAAACCTTAGCTTTCAAATGAATAACTCAGTCCTATATGAGAAATTTAAAAATAAATAAAACCAGTTAATTTGAAGTTCATAAAACGTACCTAGGTTTAAAAATTTAAAATACGTCTATTTCAAGCTTTCTTCGTTGTTGTACATTTGTTATAAGCAGTTTCACTTTTCTCATTTCAAAATCATGTTTTTAAGATTGTGCGCAGTGTGATGCAAAATAACTCCACCTAATGTATAGTCTGTCTTCAATTGCGTTTCGCTTTATCTATTGACAGGCTGAGGAAGATCAGTGCAATCACCCTCCCTTTCAATGTTTACAAGGAAGCAAAAGAAGACATTAGCCAATCTAGGCCAGAAGGGATACCATAGCAGCCGTCACTGAGATGGCACAATCCCAAAGTAGGGACTAAATAAGACACCGGGTTTGGTCCCGTCAAAGTGCTATCTCTATTTTATGGCGGAATTTTATCCCTCTTCAATGCGATCTGTCCCGAATATTTCAGCTTTAAAAACCTCTTTGGCCGAACCGCCATCGAGGAATGCCTCAGTCTTGTAGAGTCAGCGCACCTTTTACGACCTTCTTCTTATCGAGCAATGGTTTTTTTTTTTGTTCTCGAGAGCAGTAACTTATCGGCAGGGACATGCTTAAGGTACATTATTAAGATAACCAAGTTCAACCCCTGTTAAGATTTTTAAATGATTAACATTGAAAAATACATAGTTTCGATAAAAATGTTGTCTTTTAGTGTTATTTGAACTTTAAGCTTCCTATAAGGATGAAATTATTACGAAGTTATATATATATATAATAATAAATTTTAAACACGAACTATTGATGCATCCTTTTTAAGTCCTTGTTTCAATATAGCAAGACAATCATAATTGTAGTAATATTCGTGGTCAATGGTCAATGGCCATAAAATATCACACATACATTTTATTTTTTGTTAATAACAATCACACATTAATTAGAAAAAATATCATCGTAACCAGCCTGTAAAACTGGTTTTAGATTTTTTTTATAAAACTTCTCTGGCGCCTTTAGAAACTTCATGCTGACTTTTTTCTCCAGCTTTGTTTTTCTATTGGTAGATCGTTTTTATTACTAAAGTTACTCCATTTTGGTAATTATTTAATAAATAACAAGAAAGAGACTATAAAACAAAAAACAAAAATAATAATTTGTAACATATTAGATTACTCTAAATTTACAAATTTATACTTATTATCGCTCACCGGACCCACCAACACAATTATATTAATATATACTTTTCGTCATACATTTTTATTCTAAAAAGGTTTGATCGAAGATGAAATATATTAATACTGTTATATTAATCAATAATAGATGGAAAGAAAATCATTTTGATGTACTAAGAAATGTCAGGAAAGGTTTATGAAAAAAAAATCCTAAAACCATTTTTACTGACACCTTATGACTTCACTATGGTTTCAAAACGGTCCTGATCCGTGGATAATGGCTGATTAACGAAAATACTGTCACGCCAGTTTGATGTGAGTTATCTCCATGTGACTGTTGTCTTGCTTGCGAGTTGTCAGTTTTTTGTCAGTGTCTTTCCCTCCGAAGTACACTTGAGTTGTATGAATCTCTACATTTATTTTATGGGTCTTTTGAAAAATATAAATCCCATCAGACAGATATTGTTGCTTGTGCCTAAAAGTTACTGTACCAGAACTTTACTTTTAATGACTAAAATCCGAATTGTTAAATTCCTCAAATTTTTTATAAGAAGCAAATGAACTAATTGTCTCAAGTTGGGCTAATACCAATTCCTGAGATATGTAATTAGAGAATCTATTAAATTAAAAACTTATTTTTATCCAGAGCAAAGTTAAAATAAAATAAAGAGTTAATTTATTGTAACAGGTAGTAAATTTTAAACTCCGTAGTCGATATTCTATGTAACATATTCTAAGTTGTTTATTTTTATTACATATTCAACTTATAAATACCTTTAGCTTATATAAATTGGAGGAAATTAACACTGAACACTTTTCTTCATAGCTATTAAATCGAGAATGCATTACCATAAAAAAGGTATTGCGGGTCTAGGATCTACATCAACGCCTACTTACACTGACACCTATCGCTTTACTGTTAGTTGCGGATAATAACTCAACAACTTAAGATCGAATTTGGAACCGACGTGAACTATACAAAAAAAAAATCTAGGCTAAAAGGACTCGTTCCACGTTTGCCAAATTACTACAAAACTCTTTTGGCAGTTGTTGCGGAATCTTGACGGTCCGTCTTCTCCGGGATTGGTCAGTGAGATAATTTAGAAATGACAGAGTTTACGCAGCTTTGAGTTGTGTGACGGTGCGATTTGATACAGTCATTAACTTGTCGTTTTGACTGTCTATGAAAGCAGCTGCTATAACTAACTGATAGTTCCCCAAATAGACTGAATGATGTAACTCAAAGACGTCTATCCGATTTCGCTTTTAAGATGTGATCAGTTTCTATAGTTTTAAAAATTTGTAAACAAACTATTAAATACCTATCAAATATTGTTAATTTGTTAGTGTAATTACATATCACAACAATATATATATTATCCCCATATTATTTATTTATTGAATTATTCCTCCAGATCCCGTATTAAGTGATTAAATGTCTTCTGTTATCGACAATTATAGATATTATCATAATTGTTTCTAACAAACAAAAGCATGCTTTTAGTTAAATATATGGTTAAAACGGTCTTTAGCACACACTGGAGCAAGCTTGGACGGATGCCTAGAATTGACTTACATACTAATGCCTGCATGTCTGAGGACAAAGCGGTTGTATCTTACTTATTCTGGTTCGCGAACATTGGTTTGCAACCGTGCATTATTACAAATCAGATTAACAAATGATATAATTGTGTTTAGAATCTGATATCAGACAATACTTGCATCTGTACTTCCTTGTAAATCACAATAATCTATAAAAAAAGTGGTTCAAAAACTAGACCTAACCAAGCTACATTCCAAATCCGCGTAAACGTAATCAAATATTATTTTTCTAATAAATCTAAGTATATTAAAAAATAAAAAAAATATACATTTTAATCTAAATAATATATCAAAATAAATTTCGGGATAACCAAAATATATATTTCCATGAAAAAGTGAGCAAGGTAACTCAGAAGTAGCGCACTCAGTTGCCGTTTCGAAGGTCCCAAGTTCAAATCCGGCTGTGACAGATAATTTTTGTTAATTTTTTAAAAGCCGGGGATGGATCCTGTTGGATCTGGAGATCCCCCTGGGGCTCATCCATCCTCTATAAATTGGGTACCATTAATAGGCGGAAAAATCTGGTGGTTGGACGTGATCTCAGTGGAATCAGCTCCTTGCACAACCGTTGTCATGGAAACAGTACAGAGCCTACCACGTATTGAATTCAAGACTAACTCACGAGTTGTAGTGGTACATGCTTTTTCCCAAATGGAAACCTGAAATCCTTAAATTGTGATTAATCGAACTGTAATTACTTGATCCATTTATATTTCAGTATTTAAGGATGTAAAAGGGATATATATTTTTAGATATGAAGAAAAATTAAATAGATGGTTAGGAATTGCTTCTAGATTTTAAGATGCAAGAAAAAATATCAAATTATTGTCTTTTTATAAGAAAGAAATAGAAGAAATTTTTAATTTTCCCTTAGACAAAATGAGATGAATGATTGGAGAGAACTGATGGTAGAATGAAATTAGAGGATCGCTGAACCGCCATTGAACAGCTGTACTGCTACGGGTGTTAGAGATACTCATAAATTTAGTCCCCGGTAGCTCCGTAGCTATAACAATAACTCATTGGCTTTAAAAGAAAAGAATTTGGCCTCCTTTCAGTCGTCGCTATAAATAAATGTATATAGTTATTCACACTTTTATAATAGAATGAAAACAATGCTCTGGTGTCTTCATCTTTATGTTTTTGTAATTGTATTTTGTTATTTTTCGTTTCCTTGCAATATACAGTACCTAATATTTTCAAAAGATCGAATAACTATGTAATTATTTTTTTATTTAATAGTTGCACGAATAAATAGATATATTATTTATTATAAAGTTATTCCTATTTATCACTTTGTAATTTCAATACTAACGTTCTTTTGGTTATTGAATTTGCTTCTTTTTTTTCTGATTGTCATACTTCACTATTTGAATTTGTTTTCATTTTTCTCTTTTATGCCTATACTATTTTTGTTTATTGCCTATACTATATTTATGCCTATACTAATATAAGAACCACGATTTTAATTTTTAAATATTTTTTTTGTTTATATGTTACATTTTTTATAACATTGTTCATGGGTAGAGAATGCAATAGGACGCTGAGAAGAACTGTTGTACTCTGTAAATAATCTTCCAAATGAAGTGAATGTTAATTATCATTAACTAAATCATTTATCTATTTTTAAATAATTTAAATATCTAGAGTCTAGGTCAATAACAAAATAATTAACTTTAAATATTGAGGTTTTCGACCGTCTACATTTCGAGTACGTAAAACGATTACACATGAGAACTAAAATTTTGCATATCTATTGAATACAAATTCTCCAAATAATTTAGTTTCAGGTGCTAGTACAATCTACATGTATTTTATTTATATATTCGTTTGTTTGTGCACTCATTTAATCATTATAACGGCATATAGGATAAGGAATCAACGCTTGGTCTAAACTAAGTTCCTGTTAGATATATTAATTTAACTCCTAAAGTTAAATAAATTTAAATATTACTCAATATTTACAATCCTTATTTAATTTCTTCGTTGGTACAATTGATCTCAACAAATTAAAAGTTTAAACTATTTTCAAGCCTGTTTTAATCGCAACGTTATTAAAATCAAATACAATATTAAATTATATTACGATTATTAATATAATAGTTGCATCATCAAGGCAACGGAATGTAACCGTATATGAATAAATCTGCACATGAAGATAATTATTAACTCAAATGATATTTAAAATTAATTAAAAGGTGATTAAAAAGTAAGCAATTTCTTCAATATTCAGTCATTGTTGTTACTTATTGCAAACTAATATAAATGAAATTGAATATTCTTTTGGCGGGATCAAAGGCAAGGTTTTTATGAATTACTACAAAAATAAGATTTATCGTTAGCCCTGCGTAAGTCGTAAATCAATCCTATTTTATATCTTCCGCTTTTCTTTTAGACTATGATTGCTTGGATATTAGCTCTAGCTGGACAGTTTGCAATAAATAGATATTTTTTTGCCAACACTTTATCTTAATTTAACACTGTGAAGTGAATTATTACCAGCCAATAACTCATGTTTTCACAACATTCATTTATATAAAGAACAGATTATTAGTCGTCTTTGAAAAAAAAAATACCTCCTTTTTTCATAATTTTGAGGATCAATAATTCGTAATTTGTATCGAGATAAAATATTACAACGAAATGAAAACAATAAGATGTAGATTTCGATTATTTTTCAATATTTTTTATTGAATTATAATTATGTTAATTAATCAAGAAAGTAGCAATTTTTTAAATAATTGAAATTTGAGAGAGGGTCTTATTAGAACTTAAATTTAACGTATTTAAACTTCTGTAATTCCAATAACTTCAATAAAAATTCGCAGGTATTTAGCTTATCCTCTCTTAAGTTGAAGCATGTTAGTTAGAGTTTCAAATTTTCAAGTGCAATGGTAAAGGATAGATGATTAAATAATACTTTTGTTACCTGTTACAAAAATGCTTAGCTCATTTTGTTGTTTTGACAGTGATGGGTTATGTTTTTATCAGCTAAACAATTAATAATTCAAATAAGTGGGTTCATGAGAATGGATTTTAAGTATTGAACCATGTTGACATGCAAGTAAAATTATTATCAACATGAATAATAATCCTAATAGGCATTGTTTTATCACAATACATGAAAAAAAAATTAAGATGCCAAGAAAAGCCCGATTTCTAAACGTAACCGTTAAAATAGACTTACCGCATCAAGCTCCCCTCATCAACTACCGCTCTTTGATTAGCTACTTGATATTATAGGCTACGATTGAAGAAGCTGATACGAGATACCTACAAGGGGATATTGAGATACTAGCGATCAGGTGTTTGTCAAACAAACACTAATGAGGTAGTTAAGGCTGGTAATTGGGCACTCAGCAACATCGTAAGTGATTCATTCAAGTCTCTACCGATTCCTAGATGCTTATAACTGCTTCATCTCCTCCAACACCAAACTGAATATTTCTTTTAATAGCATAAAATAGCCTCATGGCAAATAATTTGTAAACCATCAGGGAAAATCTTCAATCGAAACTAATGTAAATTACAAAGAAATTAAATGCAATTGATGCCCTATTTTTTGTATTCACTTACCTACAAGTTACCTGTTCTGCCTAATTATCATACCAATGTATTGTTTATTCATTTAACGTCACGTTATGCTGCTTTAGCTAATCGGACGATGCTACAGTGGGGGTCCTAAATTTTGCTTATCCAGATATAATAGGATATTTTAAGGATCTTTAACGAGTATCTGTAACCGTACAGGCTAGAATTTAATCCAATCTGCAGAAAGGACATACTAGAATTTTTTATTCCTTTTTTTAAACTTTTAGGGCCACTTGCCGGGTTACGTACCTGCAATCTTCAGGATGGAAGGTTGTTAAATTCCTTAGCTATCTAGATTAAATTACATGGCGGAGTGGTTTAGAGGTAGAGCACTGACTTGCCATGCCGAAGGTCCTGGATTCAAATCCCGCTTGCAGTAGCCGGAGGTGGATCCTATAGGATCCAGGCCCCTCCAGATTCTCACACAGCCTCTATAAAGTGGGTAACCATAATGTGGGGAACACCTGGCGTGTTCACGGGTTAAGCGTGTTCACGGACAAATCACCTCCCTGCACAACCGTTGCCCAAAAAACAGTAAAGTCTCTACCATGAGTTGTAATTGTACAGTTATGTTTTTTTTAAATTAAATAAATTATGTAAAACATAATTACGATTACGTTACTTTCATCAAATTTGTCATCCTTGTATCTTAAAATTATAGATAAATTTTATAATTTCCAAGTGTAATTTCTTAAACGAAAAGCTTATCTAAGTAGGATTATATACAAGCTAACTCCTTCCGCGACCGAGATCAAAACTTTCATGATAAAGGAAACCTTCGTCAAATCGTAGAATGGAATGGAAAGTCAGTACGATGGAAGTTAATTAATGAAATGGAAGGATTGGGGCCTAACTTTCCTTTCGGATCCAATAATTTTGATTAAATGGGCTATAAAATATTATTACCTGCCTCGTATTTTGCTGTCAATATTAATAAGATCCTTGGCAATCTCCAAGGATAAGAGAGTTTAAAACCTCTCCTTATCGAATATTATTATCGAAAAATAATGTATCCTTTATTCATTTAGTATTGAAAAGATAGATGAATGTTTGTTTCATTATTAAATTGTAGCATACGATTGTTAAGATTATTCAGAGTAATTCTGATCTATGATTCTTTAATGATTTTAAATTAAGTGAACAGAATTAAAAAGTCATCTTATAGAAGAAATGCTTTGGATGAATAGGATGATTGTTTATTGTCAAATCTTTATCTTACTCTATATTTTTTCAAATATATAAGAAAATGTTTAACTGATTTATCTGTAAAAATTTAGGGGGGGGGGGGAGGTGCAGTCAATAAATTTTACTTATATAAGTAAATTTTATTTTATTTGTGCCAATGTTATGGCCTGTCATTATCAGTGGTAAGAATAAATTATAAATAAATAAATATGATAAATTATTAAATTTAAATAAAAGGGATACATTATTATTAAACAAAAAAATAGAATAAATTACTGCCATTACCAGACTTGAATATTTTTAACTCAAATGAAGTATATCAATAATTAGAAAAAAATACTAAAATATAAATCCTGAGTAAAAAATATAGATACAAAATAAAACAGTATTGTTTGAATCACGCTTGAGATAATTATTTATGAATTGAATCAGGTGAGAAATGTACGGAGGAAATGGTTGAGACTGTCTCAGAAAAAATTCTTGTTCACTAAACTGAAAACGAAAAAAGTTACAAGACGGAAGATTAAATTGAATAATACATTATAAATTCCATTCCTGAACACATTACCTTAACCTCCTATGACACATTAAGTGCTCTATGGACAATAAAGAAGTATGACAGCTAGATAGAAAAAGCGAGCAATAAAGCAACGCATTTTCATGAAATAAAAAGATTGCAACCGTGAGATTTTTCACATATTTCTTCTCTCCCTGAAAGCACCCCGAGTTGGAACCGGTGAATTTAAAAATGGTACAATCACTCATGCAAATGAGATGCCATTGCTTGTAAATTCAGAAATCGAGTGATATAGTGTCGTATATTATGTTGAAATTTAAATATTATGAGGCCGGAAATCTCATTTCTATTTTTTTTTCGTGCAGTTCATAAATATATAACAAACGTTTCGTTTTTGTAGTAGGTTGAAAGTCTTCTTACATCCACTTGAATATATTATTATTTCTTTAAGTTATTTAATCCTACTTCATCTTCGAAATCGATGGGTTTTTTAACTGATACATTTTTGACATCAATGTATTAACGTTAATCAACTAATTAATACTGCAAATGCTTCTTAATTGTGTTATTCACTCATACTATCAATGTGCCCCGGACACTCAATTATTAATGGAATCGATTTTCTAAAACGGACATTTACATGTAGTGAAAGCGGACTATTTCAGAATTATCTGTTGCCATAATTACTTAGTACGGTATTCTGCGTACCGTAATGCACGTAGATCACGGAGATTTAATGTAAGAGTTTTTTGTTACTTTTTTTTTAATTATTCTTTTTATTCACTCAATGTGATAAAAGTAACTGAAGTATTTAGCAGAAATGTGCGACAATGGTTTTTGCTAGTATTTCCCATACATATGCTTCCTCATTATGTCTTTGGATGTAATTATTTCAACCTTTGAATGTCTGCTAAAAACACAGATACTCTTGACCGTTATTTTGGGGGAAAAGAAGTTTTTACTCCTTTGAAGCAGTAAAGTATAAATTCACACATACTATCTTTATATAAGACAAGCTATCAAGATAGAATCTGATTCTCAAGGGTCAAATTCTTATTTTTAAGGGCAAGAAATTTAGTTGTTAGGTAGGCGTGAGCTTACTCACTAAAATAATCATAATGTTTATATATTTTTTGGGTATATCATAATATAGGTGTCATGTCTATTCGTTGTATATAGGTACCTATGAATTCATTATTATTATTGTGGCAATAATAAAGAAAATTCTTCTTCAAAACCAAAATATTTAAAAATAATCACCATTAAAAGACCAATAAATAAAAATAAATCATAAATCTTATTGTTTAATACATAAATAAATTTAATAATTTTTTTAAGAATGTCAGTAATGTGGATGAATGAGTCAGTACCGTGGCAGGTAAAATTTGAAATTTAATTATCAATCTCGATATTTTGAAGTTTTAGGGAAATCATCTCGGACTTTCATTTTTACAAAAAATAAGAGCGCTAATATACATTAAAAAACTAAAATTATAGAATTTAAAAAAATTTAATAAAAAGGTAATAATGTTAGTTAAGACAGAATCACCCATATATAAGTACCTTTTTTTAAAATAATTTTTATAAAGATGATAATCAGAATAAATTTTGCCCCTAAAAACTAATTAATTTCCATCGTTTGTTGACTTCATTTTTATAAACATGAACTAAAAACATGTTAATACAATTCTGTATCTTCCTGAAACTGAAGAATGTTGACGCAATTCTTAAGACTCGAGATACGCCCACCTCCTCCAACCTAGCGTTGCATGTACGGTCACAATATTATAAATTTAGCGGACAGGTTAAATATGAGGGATTTAATGCTTGTCCTCCACACGCAAGAGACAACATTTCTGAAAGTAATGAGCTGTGAACACAGGCTGAGCGATGAGCCTCTATCCAATGCCGACTCACATCTACTGCCGCGGAACCTTTGGCGGGAAATATCATTACAGCCAATCATATGGTAATGCCACTGTTGCCAATTCATTCCACACGCTATATATTTATGTCATCAATTCCATAGCTGTTTAATAAACATAAATACTTTTCTTGCGATTTTTACTGCCTCCGTTGTACTCCTAAGTCTGTCCGTGAGTAATTAGAATCGTATATAATGTAAATTTGAAAAATACGGTTTCGATTCAGGGGTGTAGTTTATTCTTGATGTTATTTTCCTATAATGGCTGTTTGTTAATTGAATTTTAAATATAATATTTATTAATTCGTTTATTAATACGATGTCAAGCAGAGAACTTCTGGAACTATTTTGTTTTACTTATTTTTATATATTTACATATATTTTTTTATTGTATTTAGCCCTACAAATTTATAACCTCTCAGTCTACTTCGATTATTTATTTGTAATATCACTTTCGTTCTTATCACTCAACTGTACAACAGTGTCATCGTATCGTGGATGCAATATCTATCGATTTGATAAAAAAGAATATTGCTCTGCGATTTTTCTTGACATTGAAAAAGCTTATGGTAGTGTCTGACACAAGAGTCTTCTCTGGAAAATAAAACCTCACTTACCTCCTACATACTTTTTAATTCTTCAATCTTATTTCCAAGACAGATTCTTCTGTACTTCCGGTGACTCTTCAATTTCCTCCTTCTTTTCTCAATACAGGGGTGTACCGCAAGGCAGTGTTTTATTCTCTATTCTGTTTACACCTCTGATATCCCGCAGCATCCTTGCACCAATATCTATACCTTCGCTGACGATACAGCCATTATTACTTCTCACAGAGACCCAAACCTAGCATCTATAGCTCTTCAAAATCATTTATTTGATTTAGAAAAGTGGTTCAATAAATGGCAAATAAGAATAAACGCCTCAAAATCGAGCATGTAACCTTCTCTCTACGCAAAGCTTCGTGCCCAGCAGTCAAAATTGACAACGACGAAGTACCTTCCAAAAATTATGTACGTTATCTCGGACTATACTTGGACAAAATACTTACATGGAACGTACATACAAAATTAAAAAGACAAGAACTGACTGTACGGTACAAACAACTATTACATCTACTGGACTACAGATCTTCACTTGACTTACGGAACAAACGACTAATCTATAATAGTATAGTAAAACCTATTTGGACATATGGAGCAGAACTTTGGGGTTCACCAAAAAAAGTCCACATACACAAGATACAAACAACACAGTCCAAAATTCTCAGAAAAATTTTTAATGCACCATGGTATATTTCGAATCACACGATAAACAACGACATGAACATTCCCACTATAAAATCTTAACAAATACATGACATTCCACTCATCGACACAATATCACCCAAACCCACTCGTTCTTCCGCTTTCCTACTCCCTGTTACCTGGACTTAATAGAAAAAGATTAAAAAGACATTGGCCAAGAGACCTACTCACCAATAGATATTTTTATCCCATCATCATATAGTTTTATGATCATAGAAGATCATGTAGAAAAGCAAAGTGAAAAACATTAGGATCAAATTCGCTGAATGCGCAATTGCGCGGGTGCAAATGAAAATTAAATAATAATAATAAATCAGTGTTTTAAGTTTCCTATGAATGTACTGCATCACTAAGTCATGTGATCTTATTTGTTAAGATATTCTAAATACTAAAAATTATTAGTTCCAAAATAGAACAGTTTCCAACAGAGTAGATTGACCACTGGAACAAGCCAGGTGCATTACCAGTCTGGCATGAGACAGTTTGCCTAACCTTACCTGACAAGTTACCTGTCAGCGCAGAGTTATCTTTCATATGACAGACTCGAACCCAGACCCTTGTACTAACAGCCCCGCGATTTACGAGCTCCCTTGGCGTCACTACTCTCCATTCATCAAGCGGTGGCTATTAATGTCTTTCTCACTGGGCGACTTGTTTGTCAGCAGGCCTCTTTGCCACTTTATTTTAGCCTTCTGTTCACTCACGCAGCTCTCAGGTGGGATATATTTGTATCACAACTAGGGTGAGCTGTATTTGGATTCCTTTTATTCACCTTATTACGCCGTTTGATCACGGAAAAATAGAGTTAATTTCTTCATCTTTCCGTTTTTTGGACAGTTTTAGTTTGGTATTGGCTAATTTATTCCATTACATAATAAAAAGAAACGATAAAATTAGATTAAAGATAGCCAAACTTTTAGGTATTCCTGCATAGTTATGTAATTACATTAACACTGCTTTTTTCCTACTAATATTACACCAATCTATAACCATATATATATATATATATATATATATATATATATATATATATATATATATATATATACATTATTTATTCACATTTATTTCAATATATAAGTATGTAAAATTTATGGCCAAAATGTAGACAAACGAAGTTAAAATTCAGGACTTTAAAAATCCCCCCCTTTTTCTGATTACATCACTTATATTATTACCCTATTTTAGTATTCTTCATATGAAATATCAATTAGTCGTCTTTAAATAATTATTAAAGTTACTGAATTTATAACTGTTCCAAGTTACTGAACTTTGGAATAGTTCCAAAAGTCACTAACCTTTTCTTCTTATCTGAAGCTTACGCAGTAAATAAATTCGCACGAGAGAACAATAAACCAGTCCAGTCGTATATTGTTCTCGAGAATTAGCACACTGTTTATCATAATTAGCGTAATGATAAAGTTCCTGATGCATACTAATAGAGAAAGGATGTTTCTGTGATAAGAAAAAAAACACTTTAATGAGTGAATTGTGTTTATTATTAATGCATGTTTTACTATATTATTATATTTTATTTTATTATTATATATTTTTTTTAATTTAACTTATTGACATTTACAACTATAATATTATTATAACAAGTAAATCTGCTGATATGTAGATTATGACATGAAAAACACTTGTGGAGAAACTACCCATCGGTAGCACTCGAATAAAGTTCCATAGTAGATGGTGTCGAGGCCATCTTCTTTTCAGACGCCTGGGATTATTATATTATATTAGATAGTTATGGGATATCGTTTTTTTTAAAGTAATTATGATAATTGCGAAAAGTAACATTAAATATAGCTATATTTCATGAAATATTTGCATTCTTTTTTTTTTTTTTTTTTTTTTAAGAGGCAAGTGCTACATTTTAATGTTTCATTCATCAAATGAGGTGTTCAGGCAGAAACGCTCTAAATTTTAAAAATTGACTTATTTTGCAGTTTAGTCATTTCTTTTGTATAGCACTATTGTATATTGTATTCTTTCGTATCATGGTTTTAGTCTGTTTTTGAACCTGAACTTTCGGAAGCACAAAGCATTCCTTGACTTTACTTGATCCTAAATTTCCTAAATAATAAACTATTCAACAGTACTCACCTACATACATATTTCCATATCGCCTAATTGAAATTTACATTACCTTATTTTTATTAAGGGCTTTATGCCTTATATCTTTATGAAAACGTTATTAAAATATAAAACGAATATGGATTATGAATATCCAGGATATAGGTAAGATGATAAATCTTCACTAAATAATTTTCATTGTGCTAACTAAAAAAAAAAAACATGATGACTACAGCAACTGGTAACTGGTAGTTAGTCATATAGGTTTTTGTATTTTAGAAGATAGAGGTGAATAGAACAAAGAAATAATGGGTCTCTAAATATATTCCGGATCGAATGAGTCGTATGCGATGTTCAGTAAGAGTCCTTGCGGACTTACATAAGACCAGCTATCTCAAGGAAAGGTTTGGGGCAAACAGACACGCATCTCTATTACCTCATTATTCAAGGAAAAACAGAATGGAATTGTTCAATTATGGTAAAATTCCAGTATAAGTTGATTATATGACGTACCAGACACAATCCTTACTCCTGATCATACGCAATAAAAAGAAACTTGCCTGCTTTCAGAAACCATAGACATTCTTCGTATACTATTTTTTTAGACAAATGATATATATATATACACCCTAACAGGCTGAAAGTAATTATTTTAATATCTCATTAATTAAGTCGACTATCTCCCAACAATATAGTATGATACCAGTTGATGTTTCCTCGAATGTATAGAAAATGATATAAGAGTGAACCTCATACTATTTTATTCTCTGTAAACATATTTCTTGTAACTGCGAAATTAATAGCATGAAAAAATAACAGCCGAAATCAGCCCAGGCAGGGCCAAATGCGCAGTTAAGTAATTTTCAAAATTGGGACATGTTTCACAAGTTATTTGGTCTGATCAACATTTTCGGATATTTACAATAAGGTCAAACAAGTTTAAGAGTTATTTTTTTGCAAGGATGTATATGTATGTATTTTTAAAGAAATTAAATTATTATGAACAGACATTATTTTATTAATTAATTTGGAAATTAGGGATTAAAATTTGAATAAGTATTTAAGTGAAATTTTTGTTCCGACCCTATCCCATTAAAATATTGCTATAAATGAAAGATATGTGAAAAAGAAGCATTATTTTAAGGCTTTTTTTTTTTAGCTCACTATTTTGTTCAATAACAGTTAATTCACAGTTAATGTAGTTGAGTTGAAGTTCATCAAATAGTTGGTATTCAGAGGCTAGTATCAATCTAACCGGGGTCGCCCGTTTGTTTGGATAACAATCTACTATGCCCAAGACTGTTGGTTTGCAGAGCTCAACAGACGTACTAAGGATTTTTTGAAGGGCTATAGCATCCTAAATTCTTGGTTATACCGTCCTTAGGACGAGGCGTAAAATGGGAGAATCGTGCCTGTGTAGAGTCATTCATTTAAGATCCAATCCTTATTATATCTGGATAAGAAAATTCAGTAACCCCACTGTAGCATCTTTCGATTAGCCATATAAGCATAAAGTGTTGTTAAATGAATAAACAAAATCACTGTAACCAACAATCTTGGATCAGAACCATTTATTGCTAAATACAAACATTGTATCCCTAGACGATTGTATAAAGAGCTACCGTTCTTATATCCGCGAGTAAATCTGTGACTGGAAATAAATCTATGCAAATCTTTGACTGGAATCTCATCCATCTTGACAGAGCGTGGGCTTTATGGAAGCGTCTTCCTGTCGGGCCTGCTCCGCTGATTTATACCACTCCTAAAAAATAAATAAATAAATTTGTATAAAGTCCAATGCTTGGTGGCAATAAAGTAGATCATGGAGCCAAGATGTTATCACCACCAGGCGGACTAATTCCCCTAAAGCCTGCAACGCAGTCCCTGTCACTTATGGCATACCGCGCATACATATAAAGCACCTGCGTAGCCCCAGCAAAATAAAGTCATAAAATCCTCAAAATGAATATTTATCTGTCATATTTGTAACTAATGAACCATCGAATAAACACAGTGGACCGGTCCGCGACTCGATAACGTCGTCTATAAATTACGGAATGTCTACATCCTTGAGGTGGCTTGGAACTTGTTGGACGTTGTAGAGACGTCCGTAGATATTTTACCGAGGCTGCGTGGGAAAACGAAAAAAAAAAAGTCGACTTCTCTCGGACATTTCGGTTTTGAACACGTCTCTCCTTTCCAGACTCATATATTAATCTATCACGTCATGTTTTAAAAGGAATGCGGATTTAATATTTAAAAGTTACCCTTCGCAAAAAAGGAGCTATCAATGTTTAAATGCATCATTTGTAACTGAAGATTTCATAAAAAAGCGCAGTAGGCGCAGAGAAGGTTAAATGCAATGACCCTTGCCGTTTAGAGCCATCATCTCGCGAGTAAAAACTTCTCCCTTGTATGTTCCAACTTCTGAATACCGTTTCGTGTCATTCTTTAGAGCCTCTCTTAACTGATACCAAAGTTCAGTGATCTTTTAGATAACTTAATTAAGAAGACTTCTATTTCTTTACCTTTTATGAATAATACTTTTGTCTTTGTATAAATATGCAGTAAAGACGCAGTAAACGTATTGAATTAATAAAGAAGTTCGAACCCATGTTTTCAATATAAAAACAGTCCCATGAGTCCGAATCTTGCGAAATAAACCGTCTGGGTGTTTTTCGTATTTAATGGCGGTATACTCCCGGGATGTTACATCATTTAGAATTTCGAATCATCATTATAACTGTAATAAATATATATTCCTCCCCGTTCTGTCGGTGGCGCTCCAGTAAAAGAATAGAGCTGTCTGAAATTGGTCTGGGCTTACCTCTTTCTTTATGGTAATCTGTATTGCATAATTTATAAGTTAATTATTTTTAACAAGCAAATAGAATAATTAATTAACTAATACAACCTATGTTGAATGTCTTATTGGCCTTGGCATTACTAAGCTCGCGTCTATTGTCCCGAAATCTAAAAATAATAATTATAAAACTATCATCCTCCCATTTTTCTGTGTAATGTGTTAGATTTTATTACTAAATTATAACTGATATAATCAATGATAAATTTATTATCAAACTTTTTTTTTAATGATTAAATCTCATAATCTAAAAAAAGTCCACCCTTTAAAAGTGCGGATCCTTTTTTTTTTTTTTTTTTTTTTTTTACCACCCGGACCACTTTTTTCCTATATATAAGGTCAACTATTATTATTCATGGAGATCTTATAGTTTGAAAACTGAATCATTCATTAGAAAATATAAATTAATATGATTATTAATGACTTTTAATTATCTGTGGTCTTTCCATCACGTCATGTCCCTCTGTGCATATCTATCCAATAAAGATAGGTAACTAAATTCTCTAGAAAACAGAAAAAATCATCAAGATCAGCCTGGATTTGCATTGATAAGAGGAATTTGGCCTCTTGACATTTAGAATTATATCATCTATTTAATGAATTTTTTGGGGGGGATTTTCGAAAATTGTTTAAAAAACATCTTCAGGTAATTTAATCTTCAATAATTATTTATAATATACTACATACTTTTAATAAAAACCTACAACAAAATATACGGAAAAAATTTAAGCATTTTAATTCATAACTTAAAATTATGTACAGTATCCTGCAGGGTTACTGGGCTCCAAAAGTTAGTTTAGACCTCTGTTCATAAATTATTCAAAAATACAAAATTATTTTCCTTTCTAATATTTCTTTTAATAGTATCTCATCTGCAAAACAGCATTCTTCCATTACGTGAATCCAGTCTGGAAGGTATTCATAATGAGTCGATCTGAATTTCTTGTCTTTTCTTCAGTAATAAGGACTGCAATAATTTTATCAGGATCTCGTAAAAGCCTAATCGGTCAATTCTCATGGAAATCCGACTTCCTTGGATTCCAGTCATTGCAGCCGATTTCTCATAACTCGATCATCAAATCGATTTGCTTGCAAATCTAAGCGGGTAGCTCAGTGTGTAGAGTGCTCAGTTCCGGGTTCAAATCCGGCTGTGGAAGATAGATTATTTAATTTCTTAACAGCCACAGAATGACCCAGTGGAGTCTACTAACTCACCCATCCTATGTGTAACCTAAATCGATGGAAAAACCTAGCAGTTGAGAGCGAACTCTGATAAATCACCTCCCTGCACAACCGTTATCCTAGACCTTATTCAGTCTCTACCATGTACTGAACCTATGACTCTTCGAGGGTTACATTGGTACAGTTTTTTATTACATTTATTATCTTAAATCGTGTAGTATAATAATAGACATATATATTTCTACTCTGCCTTTATAAATACCTCTTAAGTGTACGTATAAATAAATTGGGCCTGTAGTCAGGAAGGATAGAAGACGATTTATTTTTAAATTCAATATTGAAATACGAATTAAAAAGGTTTTCAATTGTTTTCAATGAAATAGGTTCATAATTGAAAATGAAACTAAAGAAGAGTATTTATGTGTTTTTCTCTACGACATTTTTCTATGTTTTGAAAAAGTATTCTCATCTACCTTATCGATTTCGAAGTTCCTTGTAAATAAATTTGAAATGTAACATTTTTATTATATTTTGCTTAATTTCTAATATAGGGCGAAGTTATAAAAATAAAATATCGATTTACACGCGCGGAAATACGAAAAGAAACCATCGATTATTTTCGTTTAAGCCCATTTTTGAAATTTTAAATTGCCGTAACTAAACGCTTCTCAGAATAACAAACCTGGTTGCCACCTGGTTTTGTATTGACAGATTTTAGCTACGGCTATTCCCGCAGCCAATGACATTTCCCTATTCAATACGCTCGTTACCATTTAAAAATATATTGCCGTCAATAATCCTTGATTAGTTACAGCTTTAAGGAAGGAAAAAATTGGCAAGTTTACACTTCGCAGTCGGCAGGAGGGAGCTCGAAGATGGAACACATTTGTTCCACAAAATTAAGCGTTGAAACGTCAATCAAAGATTAGCTTCCTTATTCTGGCATCTTGTTATCGGTGATCGTACCTGTGCCAATGTGCAGCAGAATTTTATAATATGGTTATTTATTCATGTAAGGGTTTCTAATCACAGTAAAATTCAATTATTGAATAAATACGAACATTTTATTGTATTTCTTTATTCAGTTCAATCATTTAGCGTCACTTTATGGTGTTATGACAAGTCGGATGCTAAGGTGAGAGTCCTAAATTTTGCGTATCCAGGTATTGGATTGGATGTTTAACGAGCAAGATCTGGAGCTCCATTTTACGTCCATTCCAGAGATGGTATACCCAAGGATTTTTACTTCCTTTAAAAAATCCTAGACGACTGCGGTTTGCGAATCCGCAACCTTGAGCATACAAGATTTTGGTGCTAACCTTAACACCAGAGGTGGCCGTACTTAAAATGATGTTATCTTCTATAATAATACTTTATATAATTATAAATATGACAGTATCCTGTCGTATAATAGATTTTTCTTTATCTGATCGGTAATTGAACAGTTTCTTCTAAAACTGCATTGGTAATCTTCCATAATTTTCTCGGAGTATTCCGTAATCATCTTTTTGTTTTATCCGCAATAAGAGTTGTTGGGATGCTTAGCAAGATGTTTCATTTTATACCATTACGGTCCATCGTCTACCCCTTTTTCTTAATTATTTATTTATCTTTATATTTTTATATTATTGAAATATGGATAAGAACTGCTGGTTGTTAAAAACTGTTTATATATAACTCAGTCTGTGTAAATGATGTACCCTTTGTTGGAGGAGAAACTTGGCGGTTGAGTGTGATAAGGCACTTTAGCTTTATATAATTTTCAAAAAGATTTTTCCCATCGACCGTCAGATGCCCAATTAAATTTTGTTTGAACACCGAAGAAGTTGGTAAATTTAGAAGCAACAAGCATGACCGAAGAATTCAATAAACTAAAGAGTCGAAATTTATTCTACGCTCACCTGAATTTTAAACAAATTGATTTGCCTTCGCCTTTACTGTTTAATTTAAAACTATAATGTATTATTAACAAGCCTTTAATATTTGATAAGTAAGGAGATTTGAATCAGTATTAAAATTCTTATACTTGGCTTTGGTTAGGAAGGATTTGGATCTGTTAAGTGAAGAAGTAGAAACTTTGTTGGAAGAAGTTTTTTTTTTATTATATCTTAATTGGTGAAAGTTATCAATAGACCAGATAATTCTGAAAATAAAGGGAGGAAGATGAAAATGAATAATTGAAAATTTTTTTTGGCTTGTTACGTCAGAGTTACACAACTACTAGGTCATTGCTTCTTTCCAGAAACATAAAAGCTAAAATTTACAAACCCATCATTTTTCTTCTCGTGATTTATACGGATATAAAACTTGGCCACTTAAGGTAAAATAAGATCAATATATACCTTTAATAAAAAAAAATATTGTAAGAGAATATAATGAATAGGTGAAGTCGCCCAGATGATAACCAGTGAATCATTAAAAACACCATAGGCGCTAACATAGGTTATAGGAGTTAACCAATTCCTAGATTGAGGATTTGGGTTACGATGACAAATACTGGTACGTTTTCGGTATCGAACCTCTGGGTTCTTTTAGCTTATTTATTTATTAACTGTTTCTAAAGTCCTTTTAAAAGAAAAACTGCCACATTATTTCTTGGCATTATTTCTTATACTAGTGAAAGTCTATTTTTCCTTACTCTAATTTTTGATATATTCATTCAAATCATCAGGTAATCTTCTTGGTATGTGTGTGTAGTTATCTCTATAAAAGCATAATTCTTGCATCGTGAAATTCTGCAGTATTTCTAATCAGAGAACATCTCTACACAATAATATCCCAAGATTGTCTGCTCTCGGATTGTTACTAGTTAGTACAATGCATATCCACTATTCAGAGAAGGGCGTAGGGTTTAATCCCCCGTGCCAGAACTTCAAGTTAGCCGCAAAAGGGTAAAATTAGAAATCTATGTAGTGAAAGGTTTTGGTGAACTATAGCTAATATAGGTTATTTAAATAAACGGGTAATGGCATCAGATCCTTTGTCTGGGTTTTACATTATATTGTTAATTGTTAATCCAGGTTGAATTTTGACTCTATTCACCGAAAATACACAGTTGAGTGTAAATTATTGTTATTAAAGCAACAAATATTACAAGCCGTGCAAACATTACTATTATTCTGGACTATCTAATTTTGTAAACATAAAACATTGCGTTCAATTTATTAAAAAAAAAAAATAACTCGATATTAAGCCATAGCCTGATTTAGCCACATATTTACAACGAGAATAAAACTACTCCATTACAGTCGACTCATTTCGGACAATATCCGACTTGACCAATTATTCACAGGGGGTGCCGAAACATTTTTAGAATTTCATGAATGACAAAATCTGCCGTTTTCAATGTGTTGAATCATATTTTAGATCAACAGAAATTCAAAACTAAATGTTTACATGATGTTTTTAAGATAACAAGGTAAAGAAGAAATCGCAATGCTAAGAAAATACTATAAAGGCGACATGATCTACTTTTGCAAACTGTCAATCTTGAAGGTCTTTTATAGAACTCCAATATTTCTGAACGATTCGTGACGTCGAACATGATTGAATGATCTGAGATAATTGAAAAGACATTCATCTTAATTTAGGCCAGACAGCTTTGGCTGCAGCGGCGTTGGAGTTGTCACATTTCAAGGTTGGTGCCGTACTCTAGGTCAGTGGGGGTTCATTACTGCTGTATTGGGTGGTCTGATCATTTGCTCATTGAGTGCAATATTTCTAAGGGTGCAAGGCTGCTGAACTGAGGAAAACCTTGGCTTAATAAGATTGTTTACTTTAAAGATGAAATATATCTGATTTCTAAAAACACGCCTCAAGTTTAATAAATTTGAGACTCTTTCGAATAATTTAATGATAGTAATGAAGATGAAAATATGTCTACCCAAGTATGGTAGGATGAGTTATTTTAATACAATGATTCCATTAGATGAGCCTTACCCCGAGGCAAAATGATACAGCAGGCTCCTCTATCTTTTTATGTTAATGAACAACATACTGATAATCCTATTGGAAAAGGAGAAAAAAGCGAATCGTTTGTTCCTTTTTGCCAACCGATTAAAGATAACTTTTGGCCACCAAAGCATACGAGTACTTACCGGATATGTGTTTTTCTGGATCATCGAGGAATAAATAAATATTGTTTGAACCAGGTGAAAATCGAAACCGTACCAGTCCGGACTGGGTTCTCTGAGCGTCTAATGTAAAAAAATATAGGCATAAGAGTTGGTGTAAAAAAAATTAATAATTTGCTTACTTTGAAGAAAAATAGGAATAAAATGTTCATCAATGAGTTCAAAGTACTCTTCGAAAATTTCAAGATCATTAATACAAATAGCCTAGATAAATTCATTCTAAAAAATTATATTAGTGGTGTAATATAATCCTAAATTACAGTATTAAAACAAAAATGACCTGGACCATTACAACCCGTGAAGGGTCAGGGGCTTAGTTCAGAGGCTGCTGTTTCTTGGATAACGGTTGTGCAGGGAGATTATTTGTCCTAGATCATGTTCAGACACCAGGTATTTCTCCGTTTAGGGTACCCACTTTATAGAGGCTGGGTGAGCCCCAGGAGGGTCCTAGATCCCGTAGGATCCATCTCTAGCCGCTAACACACTAAATAAAAGTCTCCCATCAAGCGGGATTTGAACCCAGGACCTTCGGCATTACAACTCAGCACTAAGAATATTTTATAAGTTTAACTTAAGTTCTCTTCTGAAGATACTTTTTGCTTTTCTTTTTTTTCTTTTTTTATAAGAGGTCACCCTATGCTAATACAAAACCAGAAATATTTTAATGAGAAGCAACTACCCACCTTTTTCCTGGGCAACTTATTTTTCTCAGTCTTTCATTTCCCATTCCACAACTTCTCTTGGTTGCCTGCCAGCATTCTTTCCTATAAGGGAGCGATCGTTTAGTTTAAATAAGGTAGGCTGGATTTAATTACCACTGAGCCACTCCGCTATCAAATTACATTAAGGGATAAGTTTATTACAAAAGAGATGGAGAAAGTTAAAATATTTCATAATATAACTGGGAATGGAATTGTTTTCGTTTAGAATAAAAATTATTGTTGCAAATTCATTTCTTCTAAATTATATACCCAAAATAACCACTATTACGAAAATGTAACTTAAACGAATGATACAAGTGTGTTAGTGTTTGAAACCTTAGAAACCCTCCTTTATTTTGATATTTAAATTGTCTCCATCATTCCAAACTTCTTAAATTTACAATCCAAAACTTGTTCGTTGCCGTTCAAGAGACATATTGAAGAAGCTTTTGTACATACGCTGGTCAATTTTCAAATGAACATCCACACTTCTTGTGTAGGATCTAAACAGTCCTGAGTAATGGTCTGTTCATGAATCTCTCAAGTCCATATAATGACAAATACTTCTCAACCCTACTTACCAACCCTAATCAACAATGATTATTTTACACGAAAAAATTATTACAATATTGTACAAACTCTCAAAATAAATAAAAAGAATACTCTATATCACTCATAATGGCCTGTGGCTATCCCATGCAGTAGATAGCTTACTAAACCGAAGGAAATAAGTCAGGCTTGGGAGAATTTCGACAAAAGACCTTATAGATAGAAGCCCTCTGGACAATAGGGATGAATTAAAGAGGTAGCGCCATAGAGCTTGTATTGTATGCTTGAGTTATATGACAAAATATTGTATGCTTGAGTTATAATCATTGACTGTTCTTGAGGGGAATGCTTTAGCAATTCATTATTTTATATATTTAGATATGCTATGCCCATTGAATATCAAGGAGTTAGAACAATTTGTAATTTATATATTTATAAATTTTAGGGAAAGAAAGAGACAGAGGGAGACAGAAAGAGGGAGGGAAGTGAGAATGAGTAGTGTGATGTGTAAATCCACAGCCCCTGTAAATAAGCATTCAACTGGAAGTTTCTACAAAATTAGTTTCTTATACTTAAGCGAAATCGTATTATTTTCGTAGTTAATAAAGAACTAAGTCAGGCATTGGCTTGAAAGGTAGTTGTTGCTAATATTACAATAAGCAACAATGACTTCGATAATAAGATAAAAACTACGAGAGTGATTAAGTTTCTCTCGGTACAGTACACTCTGTACAAAATTCGACTTAACCACTTATTCACCCGAACTGCAGATATATCCCAGACGTAACTCTTTTTTATTTATTTAAGGTATCTTAATATATTCACAATTACGTGGATATTGTCTGTGCCTATCCCCGTTTGTGATTTCTACTCCTTAAAACCATATTCCTGATTCAGATTCCTTCCTTCCTTGGTTCCTTCCCACTACATATCATTACATGATAGTTGGTGATTGGTTGTGTGCTCTCCATTTTTCACTCCTACCCTATTTATTAGACTTGACTCAACTTATTACTTCTGTCTCTCGAATATAGCCTTCCTTTGAAGTCCTTGTTTATAGAATCATCCGTGTTATCGATGGTCAGTTCTAATGTGCATGCTTGTCGAATTATTTCTCCCTCTCTTCCTGATGGCGGAGATATCATAAGAATATGTGTTCCGCACTGTCTTACATCACATTCCTGTGAATGTTGAATATTCTGCTGTGTTATAAAGTTTAAAGCTGGTAGGCTCGAAACCAGCTATGCCCTGTGACCATCTTTGTTAGGCAGCAGCTAAGGTCGATATCAACAACTCACGGCTGTGTATGTGTCCTCTTTCGGTTGCTCTCAGTTGAGTCAACATTGTTGACACCCTAGCCAGCTTATTGAACACCCGCTGGGTGTAATCCTTGAACCGAAACCTTTCATCATTTGTGACATCGAGATATGTCAAAGAAAGTTATGAACATATTCATTTGAAAAGAAAAGATATGTCCAGGACCGGGACTCGAACCCGGGTCTTCCAGATCACTAGTCTGGGACTCAACCATTTGAGCTATCCTGGGCCCTAATGAAGTACGCTTCTCGGCCATGGTCATATCTTTTCTTTTTTCTGATCCTAAGTCCTCGCGTTCTTGCATTTTGCGAAGTATACGAGAGGAAGAATGTTCTTTGAACATTATTTTAATTTGGATCTAGTTGACTTACGTCATTATAATTATTATAATTAATTTTATTTTAGTTGTTACTAATTTTTAAATATATTCATTTGAAAAGAAAAGATATGTCCAGGACCGGGACTCGAACCCGGGTCTTCCAGATCACTAGTCTGGGACTCTACCATTTGAGCTATCCTGGGCCCTAATGAAGTACGCTTCTCGGCCATGGTCATATCTTTTCTTTTTTCTGATCCTAAGTCCTCGCGTTCTTGCATTTTGCGAAGTATACGAGAGGAAGAATGTTCTTTGAACATTATTTTAATTTGGATCTAGTTGACTTACGTCATTATAATTATTATAATTAATTTTATTTTAGTTGTTACTAATTTTTAAATATATTCATTTGAAAAGAAAAGATATGTCCAGGACCGGGACTCGAACCCGGGTCTTCCAGATCACTAGTCTGGGACTCTACCATTTGAGCTATCCTGGGCCCTAATGAAGTACGCTTCTCGGCCATGGTCATATCTTTTCTTTTTTCTGATCCTAAGTCCTCGCGTTCTTGCATTTTGCGAAGTATACGAGAGGAAGAATGTTCTTTGAACATTATTTTAATTTGGATCTAGTTGACTTACGTCATTATAATTATTATAATTAATTTTATTTTAGTTGTTACTAATTTTTAAATATATTCATTTGAAAAGAAAAGATATGTCCAGGACCGGGACTCGAACCCGGGTCTTCCAGATCACTAGTCTGGGACTCTACCATTTGAGCTATCCTGGGCCCTAATGAAGTACGCTTCTCGGCCATGGTCATATCTTTTCTTTTTTCTGATCCTAAGTCCTCGCGTTCTTGCATTTTGCGAAGTATACGAGAGGAAGAATGTTCTTTGAACATTATTTTAATTTGGATCTAGTTGACTTACGTCATTATAATTATTATAATTAATTTTATTTTAGTTGTTACTAATTTTTAAATATATTCATTTGAAAAGAAAAGATATGTCCAGGGCCGGGACTCGAACCCGGGTCTTCCAGATCACTAGTCTGGGACTCTACCATTTGAGCTATCCTGGGCCCTAATGAAGTACGCTTCTCGGCCATGGTCATATCTTTTCTTTTTTCTGATCCTAAGTCCTCGCGTTCTTGCATTTTGCGAAGTATACGAGAGGAAGAATGTTCTTTGAACATTATTTTAATTTGGATCTAGTTGACTTACGTCATTATAATTATTATAATTAATTTTATTTTAGTTGTTACTAATTTTTAAATATATTCATTTGAAAAGAAAAGATATGTCCAAATGAATATATTTATATTAAAATAATGTTCAAAGAACATTCTTCCTCTCGTATACTTCGCAAAATGCAAGAACGCGAGGACTTGGGATCAGAAAAAAGAAAAGATATGACCATGGCCGAGAAGCGTACTTCATTAGGGCCCAGGATAGCTCAAATGGTAGAGTCCCAGACTAGTGATCTGGAAGACCCGGGTTCGAGTCCCGGCCCTGGACATATCTTTTCTTTTCAAATGAATATATTTAAAAATTAGTAACAACTAAAATAAAATTAATTATAATAATTATAATGACGTAAGTCAACTAGATCCAAATTAAAATAATGTTCAAAGAACATTCTTCCTCTCGTATACTTCGCAAAATGCAAGAACGCGAGGACTTAGGATCAGAAAAAAGAAAAGATATGACCATGGCCGAGAAGCGTACTTCATTAGGGCCCAGGATAGCTCAAATGGTAGAGTCCCAGACTAGTGATCTGGAAGACCCGGGTTCGAGTCCCGGTCCTGGACATATCTTTTCTTTTCAAATGAATATATTTAAAAATTAGTAACAACTAAAATAAAATTAATTATGAAAGTTATGAACGTTCTCTTCAAGGCCGATCCTCTTTTAGAGAGATTTCTTTTCTCCATTTTCTAACAAAGAACACTATACGGCTGTTTGGCAGCAGCAGTTCAAATGATGAATCAGCAATGTGCTCAGACATCATCAATTAGCTTTGTATTTTTTCCCAATCACTATGGCAACAAATTCAATTATGTGTGTGTGAAATTATTGATATAAGTCCTAATAGTACCACTGCAAAGTAAAAAAAACTAACTCTAAGACATAGTTTATTTAAGAAATTCCGCGGTAATAGATCTTTCTCATTCGAGCAATATTAGAGCTTCATTTCATTTTTAAAATCACACTTTACCTGGTAAATATTTTCTTATTTCCCCCAAAAGCTATTTCTTAGCTTCTAAAGAACAGACCTATTAAGCGCTTAGGTTTCTTATGGGATTTGCCTAGAATCAGTAACTAATTAACCAAAAAGTATGGAGTACAAATAGATTTCACTTTAAAATGAAGTGAATTTTCTTAAATCCACTTGGTTTCTAGTCAATAAAATAGTTTGGGAATCGAATCCGGTTTTCCTTTGCCATAAATATTATTATGACGATATAGTTCTAAATGATTTCAGCATATAATTTTCACTGTCAGTAAAAAAAAAAACAACGAATATATTCTGTTTTTATTTTCACCTTATGTATTTTACTATGCTTCATTTTAATCCGAAAAAAAAAAATGCAGATCGCGTTTAGTCAATAGGTTAGAAATATAGCATTCAGTAAAACCAGTTAATAAAGTATAAAATAATATTACAGTTGATAATTAAATAGTAAATAGGTTCTGCTGAAGGAGAAATCGAAGGAGAGGATCTCACCATTAACCAAGGAATAATTAGAACTATTGAAATTACAACTTCTCCCCTTAGAGCCAAGTTAGGGAACTATTATGCGCCCTTCTATAAATCTTCCACTTTTAATTCTATATTTATTCATCCAATCACTAAGGAATTCATATTCGTAATATATGCAATTGATTTTCCTACTAGTTTAAATGAAAGTAGTTCTATATCAACTAAATTATATTGTAACAACCTTGTATCTAAATTTGTTAATAAAAGTCTGTAGCATAAATCTTCAAAAATGTCAAGCATTAAGTCATTTAAAAAAAGTTGTCACATTCACTCTCCCTCACCTAGTCGCCTTCATTTCTTCATTAATAGCGCATATTTCCAAACGTCTAAACTTGCTGAATAAGCTACATATATGAGGCATAAATATTATGTGCTCACCTCTACTTCCAATTTTTCAAACGATGGTTTAGTGCTGAAATAACTCTTTTTTTAATGACCCATATATCGCATTATTGTATCATGAATAAAAGCCTAACCAATGATGTTCGCGTGTTACGGCCGGTACGTGATTAAAAAAAAAATACTTAGTGTTTCCTAATGGTTTCCAAATATTTATTTCTTTCATGTGCATTTTTTGGCAAGTAGGATATTTTAAATTCAAAACAAATTGGTAAAATGATATTAAATTGGGATACTTTTCCTTATATATTAATAAATTTTAACATATTTTGGATATTGGTATAAGAAACCATATTATAAATTATTGTTTAGTTACGGTAATAATGCATTAATCATTTTGTCCATGTCAGATATCCAATAACCTTATCAATTGTTTGAACTTCTTAATAAAAACAAAATTTAAACATTAAACATTTAAAATTTTATAAAATATTTTTTTGAATGATGATAATGTGTAGTAAAGATTAGTTTTAGTTAACATAAATACAGTTAGCATGAAAATAATTCCAACTTGACGAAAGACGGTAAGGCATTATAGTCAACAAAGCCTAGCTATTGCTACACAAAAGGTCTACATAACAATCTACTGCCATATTTATCCTATACTGAGGGGAGGGAGAGAGAGAGAGTGAGCAGTAGATGTTAACACCCACGAGGGAGCGCCGTTGTTGACCCTATACGGCTCCCGATCGCTATTGCTATTGTAAGGTCGATGTAAGCTGATCTAGGGTCGTAGGGGTCCTGATGGTATGGCTCTGCAACGGGATCTGGAGTTCTTTATCCAAGGAGAAGAGTGTGAAGAGTATTTGTTGTCTGAGGCGTATGAATACCGATTCACCAGCGTCCTTCCTTCATAATTACACAACGGGTTCAAGGACAGTGACAAATCGCTCTGAATTCATGGATTATGACTGTTCGAGATCACCTGGCGCACTAGGATCTATTTTAGTTTCCTGAACCAGACCGTCCAGACCAAACCACCGGGCAGCTATTATCATCTGAGAAAATCACAACACGATTCCCTACTTGTACAAGGTGTAGTTTTATCACTCCTTATAAAGATGTAAAGATACAGATGAAATAACATTAGTAAGATACAAAGATATAGTGATATGTTAAATAAAACTAATCTAGAACATAAATCTGAAGTAGAAGCCTGAGGAAGAAGCCAATGGTTGATTTTGAACCACTATCTACAGAGTTACGGGTTCGGTTGAATCTCGAATAGGTCGAGGCCTTCGTTGTTATAAAGACCTTTTTGTCTTAATTTAGGATTGCAATTAAAATTCTGTAATTTACGTTCTTTCGAAGACAGAAGAGACAAACTATCTTAAAATCCCCATCCCTTTTTTTATAAATACTAAACTTCTCCAGTTCCTGGAAAGAGTATTTGGCTGAATGTCAAACATTTTTAAATAAGTAGCGTTTACACAATTGTTTGTAAGACCGGGTTTGGCCCTTTGTTCCCAGCGATCAACAGCTTACGAAACAAAGCAAGCCGCTGTCCAAACAGCTCCTGGTTGTGTCACAATTAGATCAACTTGTCCATCTATTCAGCTCCGTATTACATCAATAATAATAATACAACTCTTTTTTAAAATATATATATGGTTTTATTCGGAAAATTATAATTTATTTGCAATCTGAGTCATTATTATACCTATCTAACATATCTCAATGGTATATGTAAAAGCACGGATATTTGCCGAAGGTAGATGTAATGATGTTATTATCATGATAATTCATAATGGCTGTAATTGCTAGATGTATATCCTAAAAAAGTGTGAATTGCAGGGGGGGGGGTGAAAAATAAAACTCCGCAATATTTATTACTATTTTTTCTCTTTCATCAAATATTGATGTTTTGATATATTCAAGAACGAAACCTACCGCAGGTCGTCAGACCTAATTATTTAAATGAATACAGCTAACAAAATATTTTTGCAAAATTTGGTGTTAACTGTTCTCGACTCAATTTTTAAAATTTGTTTTGAATAAAATACAATAATCTTACTAATGATTTTCTATTTTTGCTATAATTTTTTCATATGTAATTCCTACAATTTCATTAGCTATTGCTACAATGCTTCAATCTCTACAATGCTCCTGTTGTTATTAATTACTAATTAAGTTAATAATTAGAGTACTCAACTGCCGAAAGTTGAAATATTTAACTTCCTGCTTCTTTTTGTACTCAAATTACTTAACAAACACACAAAAACAACAATCAAGCTATATTGTTCAAATGCACACTCTTCTAGCTGTGTAAATGTCCGTCACGTCAGTCAGAGAAGTCAGAACTATCAAATACTATCAGCAGTACTATCAAATAATAAATATTGTTCTAAAATAAGGAGATGTATAAAGAATGCATCAATTAAATGTTGAAATAGAACGCATTATTATTATCTAATCATTTCTGTAATAACATTTTGTTTAAACAAATATCAACTTATTTATTAGTGATATAATAGTAAATCGTAATTTTAACTGCATGTTATAAAGTACTGGTTTATGTTACAAATCATCTGTCTGAAATCATGTAAAAGAAATGATTTTTCCTCCTTTAGTGTAAACTCTCAGCCTGATAAACGGCCACAACGTTTTTTATCAAATTCGTTTGTATCAATATGAAGGGCGCCGGGAAAAACCAACTATGTCAAAAAAATTAAATATTGAGATAACTATGACATCTGAATCGTCAAAGTCGTTCTTTCAACTGGCCCAGGTATGCACAGGAACAAACAACGCAGTCGCGGGTTATTCAGGTATTTTAGTTCGTCGTACAGAAGAAGCCCTTTCTTTTATAAACCTACCAAATAAATAAAATGAACAAAATAAAGTGAGAATATTATTTTTAAAAAAGTAATAAGTAAATAGGCTTTTCAATAAAACATTTATGAATTACATCGGTTCAGTATTTTTTACAATATAAAGTTTCAAATCTGTATTTTTAATTTCCTTAGAAACAATCTTTTCTGACTATGTTGGTTTTTCCCTTGCACCCTTCATATGTTATCAGTCACACCTTTTTATTACAAATGTTCTCATAACAAAGTTTTTAACATTTTTTTTAAATAGATATATGTATATAATTAAGATTCTTCTAGAGATGCCAATATTTTTTAAATTACTGAACTAGACATTTTTATTTATGTCAACTACTTTGGTCATTACTACACTTACTGCCATGCTTCTCCACCTGTATATCTTATTGTGTATTATTATTTAAGCATGTTATCTGTTAAGAATTTCAGAACCTTCTCTCTACATCCATTGATATTCAAACTTCTTCATGAACTACACACTCACTGAGTGCACCAATTAAATTTTAAGTCGTTTATACTGAATATACTGAAATCAAGAGTACTAAAACATGCATAGACCTTTTTAAAATAGTTTTTTAATTATAATTATTTTTATGGTCTCGGGAGAATACGAGTACTTTTATCGGTATTCCAAACTCAATAATTTTTGTAGAAACATTTTTTTTGTCTAACTGTAAAATATTCGTACTCCATGAATATGTATTGAGTTATATTATATTTCAGATGAATATAAATGCTAACTAACTACATTATGTGGTGCCTTGAAGTGGCTATTTAATATGTAGGTGGCCAGTTCCAAGCAGTTTACAAGAGGCGACTTTTGGCACTTCTAAATGAGTTTTTGTTTAGTCTTTACGACCTGTCCGGCTCTAAAACTGTCAGACATTCCCTCTCTTTGTCACCCTCTGGGAACACTTTTACTAGCGTGTTTCAGGAAGAATAAAAATCTGTTTCTATTTAACAAGTTAAAGCTTGCAAAGAAGTTGTGATTGTCATTATATAATTCCATAATTGGACCTTTATATGTGATACAGAGCATTTGAACGCTCAATTTGATACAGAACAGATGGGTAGTCTGTACACTTAAATATAAAATAAATATATTTTTCCGACCACCATGTGTATGATTATTTAAGTCCAGTTTAGCTCCAATGACCTGAACTCTGTAATGATCTGCTCTCTTTTTCTGTACTTAGTGCATTTTAAGAGATGGGTGTGGAGGGGAAAAGGTTCTAATCAGATTTTTTTTCTTCTTACTTCGTTTTGCGGTCAAGGGCCTCACCATGTCCTTTTATTTTATTTATTTTCTACTCAATCTAGGCTGAGATTTTTATCGTGATATTGCTATGTTTCTGGCCGTCCTTTTGGGAGAGAGCCCTGAAAATTGGGTTTGTACGGTATTTTAGACTGTCAAAAAATTTAATGTGTATCTGTTTGATGAAGTCTTTAATTGTCGGAAAGTCGAGCGCATTTTAATATGATCTTATTTATATACATATTTAATTCATTATATAGTCAAGTTATTGTATTGGGTAGCGTAATGGTAGAGCGCTGAGTTGCCGGAATTCAAATCTGACTTTAACAGATAATTTGTTTAGTCTGCTAAAAGCCATATATGGACTCAGTAGGGATAAACAGACCCTCATTTGACTAACCCAGGCTCTATAAAGTTGGTACCTTAACTCAGGGAAAACCTGGGGTTCAGTGTGATCTCGGAGAATTCACATCCCTGCTAAAACGTTGTTCTGGAATCAGTACAGTCTCGATCATTCATTCAACCCAAGACACTTCAAGGGTTGTATTTTTTTAGGGCATATATATTATACATTTTTATGAATATTCTGAATACAGACAATAATTCAGAATATTTTATAAAAAATAATATAATAAAATAGAGAAACTAGTCAATGCTGAGATGAAGTCCTTTCCCTTCACCACCACTTCTATATTTATATTTACGTACTAGTTTTGTCGTGACGAGCAATAAGTTTAAACTCGGGAACAATGTGACAAAAAGAATAAGCAGATTTTTTTAAATATTTTAATTAGGAATTTTTTTTACCTCTTCAGATTTAAAGTAATTGATTCTTGTACATAGAAAATACTTAAGAAAAATGTCATTCCAATCCTTTAGTGAATATTTTAAAACCAACAATAATAAAGATTTTTTACAACTTTTATCTATTACTTATATGTTTGTAATAATTCTGTACTAAAAGAGAACAAAAGTACGATTTCAATATAATATTTCTTTTCGTATGTATTAATCTTAAATAAAAACAATGACTGAAAACAGATTACAAAGGACACTGTATTGAGTAAATAAATAATTTAAAAAGGCACAATATTTAGTATTTTGGGATTTGGTTCGATTAATTATGTAAATCGATAGAAGAATTATTATATACCAGCAAAAAATAAACTATTCCGTATTTACATATTTTTTAAAATGGAAAATTCAGAAATATTGATGAAGGACTAAATTAAGTCCAGCCTACCTTATTTAAACTAAAGGATCGCTCCCTTATAGGAAAGAATGCTGGCAGGCAACCGAGAGAAGTTGTGGAATGGGAAATGAAAGACTGAGAAAAATAAGTTGCCCAGGAAAAAGGTGGGTAGTTGCTTCTCATTAAAATATTTCTGGTTTTGTATTAGCATAGGGTGACCTCTTATAAAAAAAAAAAAAAAATAGCAAAAATTATCTTCAGAAGAGAACTTAAGTTAAACTTATAAAACAGTCTTAGCGCTAAGTTGCCATTCCGAAGGCCCTGGGTTTAAATCCCGCTCGCTGGTAGACATATATTTAATTTGTTAGCGGCCGGAGATGGATCCTATGCGACCTAGGACCCTCCTGGTGCTCACCCAGCCTCTGTAAAGTGGGTACTCAGGTTAAGAGGGAAAATCTGGCGTTAAGAATGATCTAGGACAAATCATCTCTCTGCACAACCGTTGTCCAAGGAACATTTTGTTTTTTTTGTAAAAAATTCTGAGGAATTAATTGAAACAAACTGTAATTAGGTTTCATGGCATTACATAGCCTTCTCAACTTTGAACCTTGGAGAATTGCAACAAATTGTAGTTGGAATAAATAGCTGTACTAATTGGTTTTTCCATTAGATTATTGTCTCGAATTTTTTTAATACTCAGATAAAAAATATAAACTGTTTTAACTATTTAATTATATAACATAAGATAATATAATGTTACGCAGAACCTCGTTGTGCCGTCTTTCTTCTTCACCAATACAACAGGAGACATCCAGGGGCTACTCGAAGGCTCAATGACACTGTCAGCCGCCATCTCCTTTATAATCTCCTCGGCGTCCTCCCGTTTGGCTAACGGCAGCCTCCGCGGAACCTGTCGGATGGGCTTCGCATCCCCAGTGTCAATCTTGTGCTGGACGATATCCGTTCTGCCCCGTGGTCCTGGTCCGATCTCGAAGACGTCATGCCATCGGGTAATCATGTCTTTCACCTCCTCGCTCTGTTCAGGTGAAAGGTCGCGGCATGACTCGTTAACAAATCCTTTTAGTTCTTCTGGCAGTCCTCGGAGCTCGGTGGGACGACGTTGCAGCTGACGAACCACTGAGGTAGCGGTTGTACACTCCCCGACCGGTGTTCCTTTCTTCAGCGTTACCGGGAAGCTGTTCAGGTTCATTAGCCGGATTGGAGTGGTCCGTCCGGCCTTGATGAGAGACCTAGCAACCAGTACGCCGCGTCCGATCTCTTGTTCTTCGTGCCTTCCAGGTTCGAGTAGTGCACATTGACCCGCGGGTAGATGGCCTTCGACCGTCCCATGCGTCACGATTTGGCTCCGTGCCGGTAAAGTGGTGTCTTCTGGAAGCAGCACTCGTGCGCAGAAGTCCTTTTCCTGCCGAAGTATGACTTCCTCGTCTCCCAGCGTCATCACACCTCTCGACATATCCAGCTTGATCCCGTATGCGATCATGAAGTCCATGCCCAATATAACATCTTCATCGATCTCTGCCACGAGAGCGCGGTGCTGCAGATGTTGATCCCCGATGTGGAAGGTGGCATCTGTCTCCCCGTAGACCTTGGCTGGCTGTCCTGTTGCAGTCCGTAATGCCCAAGTTGTTGGTAAGATCTTCTCAGCTGGAAGTGTCTTGGAGTTCAAGATTGTCATGCTCGCGCCGGTATCCACTAGAAGGCTTCGCAGCTGCCCGTTCACCATCCCATCAACGTAGAAGCTGTTTGTCCTGCTTCCTATTGACGCAACTCTGATGGCCTTCCTGGGGGCTTTGACGTTACGGGTTGGACACTTGCTTCTAGGGTGTCCAAGCTGGCCGCAGCCCCAACAGCGTATCTCCTTCTTATGGGTCCTGAGAGCATCCAACACTTTGGTCACTATGTCCTCGACGCTGGTTACCACATTAGGCTCTGCTCCTGCTGCTCGAACTCGCGCATTGCCCCGTACAGACAGCCTGACAGCTTCAAACTCCATGGCCTGAGATAATGCGTCTCCCAACGTTTTCGGCTGGGCGAGCTTCACTGCTTGTTGTGTCTCTGGGTCCCGAAGTCCATCCAGGAATTTGTCGACAGCCAAACTCTCGTAGACATAGTCAGTGACCGATGGGTAGGCGTTCCTCACCAGCCGGGCAATATCCGCTTCAAATTCCTGCAGCGTCTCGTTGTCCTTCTGGACCCTGTTTCTTAACTGTGAGCGATATAGCTGGTCCATGTGGCGGTGTCCGAAACGCATTTCTAGTCTTCTAATCAGCTTCACGTAGTTGGACCGCTCCGACATGGGCATCCCCTGCAGCACTCTCAAGGCGTCCCCACGCAAGGCCAGGCACAACGCTGAAGCTTGGGTCTCCTGTGACCACCCGTGGATCGAAGCCGCTGTCTCGAAGAGAGTCATGTAGTCCTCCCACGGCGTCTTTCCGTCGAATACTGGAATGGTGTTGTGAGCTGGTGGCGTCCCATTATTGGCGGGCAGAATAGTTTTATGAAGACTGACCTCGGGGAAACGGTCGGTGTTGTTCGTCGGTGGGTTGCTCATAAGTCCCTCTATAGCTTCCACTCTTTGCCTAAGTTTGCTTTCAATTGAATTCAATTTTTCTCCTAACCTAGATTCTACATCAGCTACTTTATTATCTACATTTTCCATTAACTTAGTCTCTAATGTGCCTAATTTAGACTCTAATGTATCCATTAAATCATTTTTTACAGTACATAATTCATTACCTAGCTCATTTTTAACATTGCTTAATTCATTACCTAGCTTATTTTCTACATTGCTTAACTCATTTTGTAAATTACCTAGCTTATTATCTACATTACTTAAAGTTGCAGACAACTTGCTTAAATCGGTTTCAAATAGAGCGTCATCTGGATTCTCCCCTAACTCTACAAAAAATTGACGCAAGCGATGTTGCAGTACACTTTTATTTCCGGAAGAATCCAGATCACGTTCTTCTAATTCCCGTTTTAAATCCGCAACTTTTAAATCCATCAATTTAACACTTTGAGAAGCCATTTTTCATACAGTAGCCCAATAATTACAAAAATGCAAGACAAAATAATAACAATTACACAAGATCCCACTTCTGACACCAATTTGTTACGGGCTACTGGGTGTAAAATGGACTAAACTATTACTTAATTCAAGAATCTAATATTTATTAACAAATTAACAAGAATACAATGAGATTATTAAAAACGACTAAATTATTAAACTAATATCAATTTACAATAACAATATTCTACTAAATGTTATCTATTTCTAAAGTAATATACAAACAATATAAGATATTGGTAATACTAAATAACTAAACTATTTATATATAAATTAGTACAAATACAATAATATTTCACTATAGTTTACAATTACAAATTAACACTTACAGTTCGCTAACTAAAGTCCACCGACCGTAAGACTCTTCAAATATGACAAACTGCCACACAGTTTATTACACTAATTACACGGTCACTAATTGTCACTGTTGCTCACTAAGCACTTATTACAGACTGATACTAATACTAACTAACTCACACACACTGCCACTAGTTAACGACTGCTACTCACTGGCTTATTACAGACTCGTCTTATTACTACTGCCGCGGCCGAAAACGCTGTCCTTTTTATATAGGCAAGGTAGGTCGTGGTGGGGCATTACTCGGAACACGGACGAGGACCACCTAGACCGATCTAGAAGGTTCTACGCCATTCTATAATCCCTTCCGCTTAATCCCATTGTTTGCCTAATCCGCTCTAGGCAGATCAGAAGCCGGTCCTGCTTTCCGCTCTGACCGTAACAATAATATAGATATAGATATCAAAGCCTACAAATCTTCATTATTACCAGATCCGGTTGGTTCCTTACAAATTCAGTGAGGCAAAAGAATGTTCGAAAAATAGATATTCTAACTGATTTCGAAAGAGGCCTTAATCTGGCAGCCTAAAGTGAATTTCAAACTTCGATATTTATTTTCATATTCTTGCCGTCCATAATGTTTAAAAGAGACTTCGCATATTTAACTAGGGATTAAAGGATTCTGGAATAGATCGGAAAGGTCAAAAAGAAAAGAGAAATAGCTATAAAGTTAATCCTCTCAAGTTGTCCATTCCTCGTCCACTTTACGATACTGGCTAAACGGGAGATAATTTTACCGCAACTTTTATAAATCATACTTACCTCTGAATTATGCTAAATAAGATCATCATTATCTTCGGCGATAATCTGAGCTGAATAAATATAAAATTCCTTTCCGACCAATCTACTTTCAATCTATTGGTTCTTGGGCCGATTTTACTGTGAATCAATCAGTTTAAGATCGAACGACTTAGTAACTTCGTAATGAAAGTGGCTACCGACACTGGCTATAAGCTTTGCAGATTTTGTGTCATTCAAATTCAATAGGTACTAAATATTCATTTTCTCTTCTGTAAGTATTCAGAAGATAATTCAATGAATAATTATAGAAGGATAATAGGAGTGATATAACCCATATAAATTTTATATTTTAAACGTTTAAATTATTCCAGAAAATAAAAAAAATAAAATACATTACATAATGACATTGTTTTTTTTTAGTAAAAACATGGTTAAATATAATTTTGCTAATCTGTAACGTAACTAGGAGCTGTTGAAAAAATATCATTGCAACTTCATAAGAAAGTGTCCATAGAAGTATCTATTTTTGTTTAATACATATTTTGAGGTGCGTTCGACAGCGTCCGGTGTTTGAGATACTAAACCATCACAACCGTTCAGCATTACGGAAGTACTTTACTCCGAAACTTGACACCGAGTCTTATACCGTCAATAAATTTATGAGTATCCTAAATATAACGAAAATTTGTATACAACATTGCTTTGATAAGTCCATATTGTTTTTGGTTTAAATATTTCCAATAATGTCTTAACAAGTATTTTATGTGCTTTTGACCTGTAGCTCATCTACATTGATAGATTTTGTGGAATAGTCGTAGGTTCTTGATATTGTCCTTGTTCTCTCGAACTTTTACTACCTTTTTTATATAGTTTCCTGCGTCTATTTTGAAGATCTTTATTTTTTTTCCTTTGTGCTTTTTGAGGTTTAGAGGGTATATTTATTATTTTCTATTTCTATAAATTTTTTTCTCAGATTTTTTATCTTACTTTTTCTGGCTGTTGTTTTGTAACTTTTCTTTTGATTCAGTAGTTGTATGAGAGGAGTTGGGTGCGGTGGGATGTTTTCTCTGGTTAATGTTAAATTTTAAAATTATTCCAGAAAAAAAAAATATATAACATAAAGACATTGTTTTGTTTTTTTAGTAAAAACATGATTAAACAGTAATACACCTATTTAACAACTGTCTGATTTGTTTTTCGGGCTTTTTGAGTATGAAGAAAATGACTAAATAAATGGAAAACTTTGAGTAGTTTTAAGTATTTAAATACTAGAGCTCAACATGTTTTTAACCACCCACCTGGTTAAATACATACAAATGTATTTTTCGTTTTAGTTAAAGTAAATTTTCTTATATGAGGGTACTATTGTTAAAAATTTATTTTTAATAAAATCATTACCTCTTCACCAGCATATTATAGAGCGATATACGAATAAGATAGACGAAATTGATTATGTACGAATTATTTTTTTTACAGATAAATCATTCAGTAGTTAAACACATTTGATCAGTACTCAATTTTTTCTATTTTTATTTCTAGTTATGTTTTTAATGAACAAGTTAAACTTACAGTAGAGGAATTCATTTAGTTAATTCGGATGGCATATCTTTTATAATGAGGATAATATTTCATCGGTAATGAATACCTTTTGATTGTTATGATTGGAAAAAATGGTACATTAATGAGGTAAAGTGCTGCCAGCAGTTTAGTATAAGATATATACCTACATAAAATGAATAATTTCAGTTTTGTAGAACTCTTCATATTTAAGTTACAAGCACACCCCATTTTGCAAGACCTGATTATTTGCTCTGAAGAAACTTTGAAACGTGAATCTTCGTTGTTACTTAGTTTAGTCTCCCTTGCATTGTATTCTACGTAGAGTTCAATAAAAGTAATATTTAATAAGGCATACACAGTTAATAAAATATCTCATTTATAGTCATGATATTTAGCTTAATTTGTAACATAACAATGATTAGCTGGAATTAAATTAATCTATATAAATTGTGAATTAAATTATAGATTAATACCTTTCTCTTGAAAATATTGATTTAAATTCAATAGTTAGTTGAATCATATTTTCATTTTTTTTCTATAAATTTTCTATCTAGTCAAATCTTAACTTTCTAAAAACATAGTTTATTATTCATATTTTCATTTTTTATAAAACACCAAATTAAATATACTACTACAAATGATTAATGAAATCCATACATGATTACTGAAATTCTGGTTTATGTTGAATAAAGACTGTTGTTAGCTTATACAATGCAATACAATTTAAGAGCCTTATGTAAATTAATTGCAATGATAAAATCGTTTTACTGGCCATTCTTTGGTGTTGCCAAGGATGAAAATTGTTACTTAAAGAGACGGGAATTAGGAGTAGCTTCTCAGGAACAATTTATGAGGCGTTCCAGAAAAATAATTTATTACCGGGGGGGCGGATTCAGCACTGGCTCTATATAAATTGTTTTTTAAGTTATTTATTCGGGCTGAGTGTGGTTGAAATTTGTGAATAATACAACTGATCTTGTTAAAGATTAACAATAAACTCATTTTTTTTTTTTTTAATTTATTTATTGATATTTACAACTGTATAAAAAAAAATACATCCAGTAAATAGGCTATGTGATACAAATGACATGAGTAATGGCAAGTTGAGAAACTACCCACTGGTAGTACTCAAATCACTAGTTAAACTTAGAAGGTCACGTGGCCATCTTCTTTTCAGACGCCTCGGGGGATTATCGGGAATCGAAGAGGAAGCTAGGTTTGAAACTAGAGGGTTTGAGTGGGAATGAAGTTTGTTATGAAAGGAAAGATACCGGGTTCGGGCCAAATCAGCAACAAATGGGACATTAAGGTCGTTATGGATGACGGTATTTTTAACAAAATAAGGAGCGTTGAGGATTTTACGAAGGATTTTGGACTGTAGGGATTGGATACGACAGGAATTCGATGGCTTAGTGGAGCCCCAAAGCTCTACTCCGTAAGTCCAAATAGGTCTTATGATGGTCATGTAGATGAGTCTTTTGTAGTTTATTGGGAGGTTAGAGCGTTTGTCTAGTAAGTGTTGAAATAGCCTGAAACGTCGAGCAGTTTCTTGTCTTTTCAGTCTAGTATGAGGATTCCAGGTTAATCGTTTGTCGAGGTGCAACCCTAAGTATCGAAACTCATTTTATGTAATATAATGAATGGTGTATTGTTTATAGTATTTTATCTGCGATTGTTCCGCAGATATGTGGCTGAATCTCCTGTTGAATAGTTATTCATAGCATTAGAATGTCCTATTTTTTAAATTTTACTATGCTAAAAAATCCTATATTAACGTCCATAAAAGTTGAAATAATTAGAAACCATATTTATGCTCTGTAAAAAAACAGGTTAATGTGCCGAAAAAAAAAAACTGAAAAATTTGCGGATATCAATAGGAATATGAAACGGAAAAACTGGCAGTAAAAAGCTCAAAAAATGCGCTAAGAATAGTCCAGTAAAAACAAGAAAGTTTAAAACTATATAAGTGTAAATATAATTTATTTAAAAACTGTACCACTACAACCCATGAAGGTCTTGGGTCCAGTTCGTCGTTGAGACTGTACTGATTCTGGGACAACAGTTGTGCAAGAAGGTGATTTGTCTTGTGAGAAGAGATCCTGCTCAACAAAAACCTAAAGAAATTTGCAAACATCATAATTATTTTTTAACTAAAGAATATCTCCTAACCATACCTTAGAAGAATATAAACTCACGCTTAATATTACTACGGACGATGCTAAAAAGGAAGCCCTAAATTTTGCCTGTCCAGTTGTGATTAGAATAAGAATTTTTAACAAATACCAGACATCGTAGAGGCTCGGGTCCTCCATTTTACGTCCTTTTCGAAGGACAACATACCAAGAATTTTTTAATCCTTTTTAAAAGTCCCAATCTGTCGGACATAGTACCAATGATCTTGGGTATAGTATTGTTACGGTCAGAGAGACAGAAAGACTGGATGAAGGGATTAAGACGAGCTGTAAGGATTTAGACGGATTAGAACGCCCTGGATGAGGCGAGACAATTCCTGAAACGTTCTAGGGCTCCCCACCCCTTACAGCCTAGAACATTCGATGGGCCTTTATATGCCGCCCGCTCCAGCCTTGTGGGACAGTTAGTATCAATCAGTGTCAGTGTGACGAACTAGTCAGTGATAAGTTAGTCAGTGCTAAGTGATAAGTGAGTCTCACCAACTCAGTGTATCAGTGAACTGTGACAGTACGAGAGTGCAATAAACTGTTTCTGCTTATTACTGTGTGTCAGTTTGTCATACTTGGAGAGTCTTGCTGTCGGTAATTAGAGGACTGTAAGTGTTAATTTGTGGTTATAAACTCTACTTTAGTTTTATTGTATTTGTACAAATTTATGTAAATAGTTAAGTTATTTAGTATTAGCAATATCTTATATTATTTTAGTAATTTTAAAACAGTTAGGCCTTGGTTATAATCTTTAGAATATTGTTATTGTAAATTTATATTAGTTTAATAATTTAATTGTTTTATATATTTTCACTTTATTCTTTTTAATTTGTTAATAAATATTAGTATATTGAATCTTAGTAGTTTAATTCATTTCACACCGAGTAACCCGTAACAGTATATTGTTTTGCTAACCACTACACACAAATCGTCCCGTTTTATAAAAATATCATTTTCGTTTAGTTGATTTGAAGTTTTAATTTCTACTAGTAAACACTTCTCCAACTTAAATACTACAGCCTCAAACCTTTTTAAATCGGAACCTTTCTTCAAGTGTTTCCCACAGGAGATTCGAGGTAGAATTGTGTCAGTGATAGGACGAATTCTGTAATCTATACTTGATTGTATAATCTAATAGAATAATTAGTTATAGGTAGTTTACAGGTACATGACCTGTAGCAATTGTTCGCTAAGAGTATACCAGGAGAAGCCAATATGTCAGATGGAAGAGCCGTGCGGAGACTTGGGAAGACCTACTCGGGATTCAGAGGGCAGCTTGGGAACACTATTTATACCAGGAGGGTGTATTTACCTCCACTTAACCGGCTGTCTTTTAGCCAGCTGATGTTTGTCTTCCTGTCCCGACTTCTTCCATTCACTGCCCCTTAATAGATATAATGGCGGAAATACTCGTCTTCCCTGTCAATACATTTTTATTTTATTCTCAGATGTATTTTTAGGCAGTAGAAAAAATAACTTGCTTGATTAAGAGGGTGCCCTATGGTACCTAGTAGATATTGCATTCATCGGTCAATAGTTCGTATAATTCAACTATGGTGGAACTATAGTGGTTAAAGGTATGGTGGGATAAAGGTAGCTATAAAATGGTTAACACAAAACAGAGAAAATACGCATTTAATAATAATAATTCAATATAAATGCAGTCCTATAATAAAAATACCATATTAAATAAAATTATCATCGAATATTATTATAATTTCTATCTAGAATAAAAGTCATTTGTAAAACCAATAGCAGAACGCAATCGAGAGATTTTTCATTCCATAGTGAACTATAACTTGATTTTACTATAAATATATATATATATATATATACATATATTCTAAATTATATTCATTTAACTATTTATTTTCGGAATTGGAGAATTAAAATCAATTCCAAAAAGTCCCATCAAATTACCTTTACCCTTCGCCGAAAACCCATGACTTCCTGTCCTACTGTATCCTTTAATAGTACTCCACTTATCCCTGTTGAACAGATCCGCTACCTAGGACTCAACTTAGACAAACGTCTTACTTGGAACCCTCACACAAGACTGAAAAGACAAGAAACAGCTAGACGCTTCCGACTACTTCAACACATACTAGACAAACGCTCAAAGCTTCATATCAATTACAAAAGACTTATTTATGTTACTGTGATAAGACCTATATGGGCTTACGGAATTGAACTATGGGGCTCCACCAAACCATCAAATTCCTCTCGTATTCAATCCTTGCAATCCAAAATCCTTCGCAAAATCCTAAACGCTCCTTATTTTGTCACAAATAAAACCATCCATAATGACCTGAACGTTCCATATGTTACCGATTTAGCCCATTCCAGATACCTATCATTCCATAATAAACTCCAGGCCCATCCAAACCCACTAGTTTCCATCCTTGGTTCCAATTCCATCCCGGACAATCCTCCTAGGCGTCTGAAGAGAAGATGGCCTCGAGACCTCCTATAATAGAAATATAATTAGAGTGCTGCCAATGGGTAGTGCCTCTACACGTCCTTTCATGTATTTATTTATTCATACAGCCCTTGTACTAGATGTATATATTACAGTTGTACAATTCAATAAAATAATTTTAAAAAAAAAATCTGTTTATTTACTTATTATATTTATTTTACTATCATATATATGTATGATAAATGAAATATAATGAAATATATACATATTTTAATTTATTATAATTTTTTTAATCATTGCTTTAATTTTTAAAATATTTTTATTTTGAAGAGAAAAGATTTGCCCCCAGCCGGGATTCGAACCCGGATCTCTGCCTCACCGTATTCAGGGATCAGTGAAGAGAACAGATTTGTCCTAGGTAGGGAGTAACCCCGGTGGCTCAAATGGTTAGAGCGTTGCCACGGTGAGGCGGAGATCCGCGTTCGAATCCCGGCTGGGGGCAAATCTATTCTCTTCAAAATAAAAATATTTAAAAATATACATATTTTAGTTTCTCCTCCTCAAGTAATTTTAAATATAATTAATTATTTAGTTATAATTAACATTTAACTGTTTTTCATTAATTTTGGCATTATCATTCCGTATACTACACAAGAGGAAATACATTTTTCATGCTAAATTTGACTCCAATAACTTATTTGACCAAGAAGTTAGAGCTGTTATAGGAATTACAGAAGTATTTGTACAAAATTATGTTTATTTTAAAGTCAAAAACCTAACTCTTCCAAAAATTAGGTAGCTTAGTGTATACACTGCTAACTCCCTATGGTTAAGGAGCTCAAATTCAAGTGGCAGATAAATTATTTAACCTCCTGAACTACCAGGGATTAACCCAATATCTATAAAGTAGGTACCCTCAATTGAGGAAAAACCTGGCGGTTGAGTGTGATCTCAACCAAATCATCTATCTCCCTTCACAATGTTTGGCTTAGAACAGTGCATTTTAAAAAAAAATAGTATTATTCTTAACTACGTCTAATTAAAACATGATTATTTTATTATAAAACAAGCTAAAAAGGCATAAATATCGCAATTTGTTTATTAAAAATTAATATGTTTCTAACCAAATATCTATTATAGGGAAATCAAACTTTTAGTTTAGAAAAAAAAATATTTAAGGAAATTTGGAGTTTGTTGTACAAAGTTTGTCGATAAGTTTTGAACTATATATAAACTACTTAAACAACGTGTAGTAAAGAATTTATTTTAATGTAATTAAATAGGTTTCTTAATTAAAAATCTTTGTTTTTAATATACTCCATAATTACTTCACCGTCTATGGAGAAGCCATTAACAATTTTACTGTTATTGGATATTACCTACTACTAATAAAACTGCAAAACGGTTTTTCTTATTTATTTAATTGGATGTCTCTCTTTAAACCAGGGGCTCGAGGTTTTTTTCATAACAGTATTTTTTTTAAAATAACTTTCGCCTCCATGAGACATACCTCTGGGCAATTATACAGGTTTATTACATGCCTTATGTAGATAGACAAAGAACGGTTCTTCTTGAAGAACCAGAAACAGAAGAGTATAAAAAGACAAACCTCCATAAAGAGAGCCGGCGACTGGAAAGAAGAATGGCTCCCTATTAGGCCCTGCCTACATAAGGTTCCAATGGATGCCATTATAACTCTGGAAGTTGAGGATCTGGAAATAAAAGAGATTACCCTTGCTAGGATTTATTTCCGTTAGGAGAACCGCAAGGAGGAGAAGTTGGAGGGGGGCGTACCTTCTTTACAACTGACTGCGGGTACACTTGACATTGACTCAAGATTTTTACTACCTCTAAAATAAAAAAAATAATGATACCCCTGAATACAGTAGGAAAGTATGTAGAACAAATGAGAGATGAAGCATAAAAATAACATACAAAGACTGTCTAGATAGGAATGAATCTAAATAATAGATGATCATTATTTGGACCGTTTTGATGAAAATATATGATAAAAAATACCTGACTTCATTACGTGTCAGCTGTTAATTACATATGAGTAGATAAGCTTGAATGTAAACTTAAAACTGTTTTAGTTAATTGAAAGAAAGAAAAAACTCAAACTACAGTTATATTTTTTCGGGTCTGAAATTTGAAAAAAAATTCGATATCGCGATCGCTTTTAGGACTTTAGTGATAAGATAAAATATAACGGAACCGACTGACGGCCAGTTCAAACATTTAGGAGGATAAATTAATTAAAAATACATCGGATCGAATTATGAATACTAAATGACAGTCATAGAGTAACCTCGAAATATACACATTTCACGTAATTAAGCTCTTTTTTCCTTACAAAATTATTACAATTACATTAGCGCACGATTATTTGTAGTTTTGGAGAATATTAAAAATGTAAAAAATGAAAAGTTAAAACTTGTTATGACTTAACTCGAAATGACAACTTACGGAACCCCGACTACTATATAGGCCCGTCTCCAGCAACGATGAGAACACGAGTTGGTCTCACTCACAAAGTGGAAGCCAAACAATTCCTTGATGTGTAACCTTTTAGATTACTATTGTACAAAACTCCATCAGATGATCAATAGAAGTATGGCGTATATGATAAAACCACCAACTTTAGTTCATTGGATATTTTTATCAACCCTTCAACTTGACGACAAACGGATGCTAAACGACAATCGGGACAATCTCTTCTATGCTCTCTTTAGCAGCGTAGAGCTTTTAGCTATCCTCTTCACGTCTTCGTCTGTTTGAGATAACATCACCGAAAGCTGCTACTGTCAAGAGCGTATCTTGTAAGACTCCCGGATGTAAAAAACAAAAAACAACAGAAGGCGATAGAACTGTTTTATATCCAGATCTTCATATTTGTACCATCTGATTATTCAAGATTTTCATTAATCTAGAGCAACTGGTTGATGTAAATATAGATCAATATAAAAAATCAAAAATTTATTACAATACCTTACCGACGCCTAACGTTTCATTAAATATACAATTAGAAAAAAAATTACATGGCTTTGGGAAACAGAATATATATAAAACAGTAACATATATAAAATCTAAACATGGCGTCATTTTTGATATTGCTATGACAAACGTGGTATTGTTAGCATATATTGCATATCCACAAGATGAAGCTGAAAAATAGTTTTATCTTTTGACAACCTAGCGCTGAGGCAATATTGTAACCAATGAATGTTTACTGAGGAGCGATTATTGTCAGTTGAAAACTTTGATCAATACTCCAACATGTACATGTGTTAAATATCAAGCCAAATGGTAATTTTCGGGAATCCCAACGGTGATTCAAATAATTAAAAAGTACTCATATACATGACTATTATAATAACAATTAGGACTTACGGAGGGCTGAAGTTCTGTTGTTGCATTTCTAGAAACTGATTGAACTGGTTAGCATCCATTGTGATTTAGATGGCAAACTTACTTGGAAATTAAAAAAAGTCTTTAAAAAAAAACTAATGGAACAATAACATAACTTGAAAATTAAAAAAGTGATGAAAAAAAAAACTAGCGGAGCACTATAGGTTATTCCCGTTTGTAACTTAAAATAAAAGACAAATGAAAGAACAATCCTTGGTAGTTTACGTTCCTATGATAAGAGATCGATTGTCATATACTACGGGCATAATCGATATATAACACTTACAATCCAAAATTATTCGTAAAATTTGATACAAATGAAGTAATCCATAATGACCTCAATGTTCCATTTGTTGCTGATTTGTCCCAAACCGATACTAGTCCTTTCATGACAAAAGTTATTCCCACTCAAATCCAATAGTTTCAAAGATAAATGCTTCTTAAATTATCACAATCATCTTCTTTTCCGATGCCACTGAAAAGATGATGGACTCGTGACCTTCAAGTTGAATTTGTTACTTGAGTACTATCTCTTGTAGTTTCTCTATTTATCTCTATCCATGCCATTATTTTTACATGATGTATCGTTATAATACTGTAGTATATTCCAATAAATCAACTTTTTTTAAACTTTTAACAGTTTCAACATTTACACTCTATCCTAACAGTGGACCTTCCATAGCCTATCTTTTTTTCTTACAGGAAATATCTCTTAACCATAAAGGACCCTGACCTATTTGCTAGGAGAGCATGTGCAGGAAGTTTCCAAGTAGTTGGCTGATCCTGTCCGTTGAGGAAGAAATTAACATCCTGCAATTAAGGCCCACCTGCTACTTTTCGTTCATCTGATCTTAACCATGTGTTGTAATTTTCTTTAGTAGATAAAGCAGCATCTATTATGTATTTATTTTTTATTTTCACTTTCTGCTATTAATTATTACCTAATTAATGCATCTTAAACTTTTAAAAAACGTGACCTTCATGGAAATAATTCATATATTTCATGTTGTAGAAGTTTGGTCTTATTTTAGGTTCATTGCATAAGAGAGGCAGAGATTATTTATCTTCACTTTTTTTGTATCGGTCTAATGAAACCCGATAAATCGGCACAAAATCGAATAGGTAACGTATCCACAGCATATGATCTCCTTTTTATAATAGATTGCACAGTTAAATTATACTTTTAGAGAGTCTTTGAAATACTCTTTTCTCTTGGGAGACGTTCCAAACATACCAATCCACATCTGGTATATCCAACTAGAGATACGCAGTATCGTTTTGTCCAATGTTCACTTAACGTCTTAACCAAAACAAAAAGTCTAGATGCCCAAGGAGTGGCTTGATTTTCATTTAGATATAAAAGTCAACTGATTATAACACCCAGTTTTTATATTGCTAGACATCAAATTCACCAACACCATTGTATTATTTTTAATTAGCATAAAAGTTCATTCTTTACCTTACAACGAACAGGGTTGTAAAATATAAAAGTTACCTCCGTACTTGGCGCTTTTATGGTCATTTTGTATTACATTTTTTAATTTATTTTAATTAAATTTGTTGTAAGGTCTCCAGATAACAGAATAAATCTGTTAAAAGAATAAATAATTTATTGCCACACCAGGTCTCCAACTTCGTAGCTATCGATATCTTACCCAAAACCCTAATGATCTACCACAATAATAACTTAGAAATTTGAAGAAAAAAAAATGGAATAAAATTCTTTAGAGAAGGATTGCAAATATGTATACATCAATAACACTAAATACCTTGAACACCACCATAAAAGAATTCTGCTTAAGGTTGTTTCGCAATTGCAACAGATAAACTGAACAGCCTATAATTTATAGATTCATAATTTTACCTATTAAGATCGTTATCTCAAATTTTAATTATAACGGTTAATATGATTAAAGCGTATAATTATGTTAATGTAATTAATCTGGTGTCACCGCTGTGAATAGGTCTTGTAATTTAGTGGTGTCATGCTGTGTCCTATGCATGAATTATAGGCTAGAGATAATAGATCTATTAAAGAATTTAAGTCAAGTCATCAGTCGCTTTGACATCAGAAAAAAAACAACAAAAGAAATCGCTGTGAATACTTCATTTCCTACGTTCAATGTAGTTCACTTAATAAATATTATTAGCGATTTACATATTTCCATTTTTATAATATAACACCTTTTATCGATTTTCACTTTACTCTTCATGGTAAACCATTGACTTCCTGTCCTCCTATATCCTTTAATAATAAACCACTGATTCCTGTAAAACAGATCCGATACTTAGGACTAGATCTTGACGAACGTTTAACATGAAAACGTCATACTGGACTGAAAAGACAAGAAACAGTCCGCCAGCCTAGCTCAACCCTAACTAAACAACGCTCTAAGTTCCCATTTAATTACAAAAGACTATTATTCATGACTATGATAAGACCTAATTATAGAGCCATCGAATTCTTCTTACAACCCAAAATTCTTCGCAAATCCTCAATGCTCCTTAAGAATAAAGTCATCCATTGTTACTTAATGTCCAGTTTGTTACTGATTTGGTCCGTACCCATGTCTTTTCATGTCAAACTTTATTCCCATTCAAACCCTTTGGTTTCAAACCAATCTACCTCATCAAAATCATATATGTTTAGCTGTGTTGAATTTCTTATTTGATTAATTTCTCACACGAGCTATTACGTAACATCCATTCTGATTACTTGTTGTATTATTATATTAAAATTTGAGATTCCAATAATTTTTTTTTTTATTTCACGCAGCAACAATTAATATTTGAAATTTCTTTAATACTGCTTGTGTGTCATTACACTGGAGATAAACAGTCTAACCCGCATTTGCGAGTTGCAGACGAGCAGGTTTTCATGAGTGCTTCTTTGATCTCTTCCCCTTTGATATTTCAGATAAGTTTAAGAGGGCCTTTTAAAAAGTGTCGTATCAATAGAAACAAAGGTCTCTATACTCAGCACCAGGTATTTTCTTTAAAACATAGAAGCTAGTTGAATTTTTTTATGAATAAATATTTTTTTATATAAAACAACGAATAAGATTTAGTAAATTATGACGAAAGTATATAAAAATAATAATTTAATTATTTGTAACTCTGTCCATCCAACTTATTTTTTGAATCCTTCGGTGCAACCACATCTCAAACGCATGCAATATTTGTATTTCTGTTTTATTTAGGATCCAGCTTTATACCAAGCTTAGTAATCTTATTTTCAAGTCCAACGTGAGGTCCCTGCAACCAATTGCTCTCTTCACATTCATAAATATATCTCTTGCCTGTTCGATTTTTTATCTGATTTTTTCCGAGCAGTCATTCTTAATATTTATCACAGTTGCCAGGTATTTCTATTTCTGTACTCTCTCAATCGCTGGATTTCTTATAATAAGATTTATATTGGCTAGAGGTTTCTTTGATATGATCACAAACTTGGTCTTTTTGGGATTTAATGTTATTTCCTGTTCTTCGCTTGCTCTGGTCATCATTTCCACAAGAAACTGTCGGCCACTTCATGATTGTATCGTCGGAATATTTCATTCATTTTCGGTATTCGGTTCACTTTTATTCTTTTGCTTTCTTTCTCTAAAGTAAATAATGAGTAGCATTGGTGGAATTTAACATACTTGTTTAACTTCTCATTTCATTTTAAATTCAGTTGTTTGTTGATTTTCGTCTTTGACAACTAGTTATTGGTTGAAAGAAACCCTTGAAATGACTGTGATGTCTTCCTCATCCAAATTTTCTTCTTGAGAATTCTTATCCTTCCAGGTTTGTTCACAGTTTGTCTATGGCCTTGTAATCTATAAAACGCATGTACATTGCAGCGGTGACCCAACGCATTAACCACAAACCTGTGTTTCGAAAGCTTAGTTCATCTTTAAGAATTACTAGCATGTATTTAACCTAATCTTTTTGATAATGAAGTAAAAAAGACGCTTCTTCTTTTATAGACGGCTGTTCCCCAAAGAGTTTTGTGTTCATTATAAATTTGCAATAACAAAAGGAAAACGTCCAAAATACAAAATAAAATTTAATAAACAATACAGAAATTTAAATTGATAATAAACAAAATTAAGGACACCAAAACCCTAAAAACAAATTTAATAACACACACATACATAACTCAAATGAGCCGAGTGATAAGAAGAGGTTACATGAGATAATGAGGTAGGTTTCATACAGACCAGCTAATACGCAAGTACCGAATAATTAAATAGGTATATTCAGAATCATATGATCATATAAAGGGAAGACTAAAGGATGTCTTATGTTCAAAACGAAACCAGAATGTATTATGGCGTCCGGTAGTTAATAATAGTGGAGAGCGCCAATACTGATAACAGTAGATGATAACCAATGTTGTAACCTCTTAACTTTCGCTAGTTTTCGAATCCATTATCAGCTTACCGTTTTTTTTGTTTTTCTATCACTGAATTTATAATATAATTACTTAAATTTCGCACACTAAGTAATAGAATCGTAGAATATTTGAGGGAAGTTAATAGTTGATTTGTTTATTTATAAAATTGTTTTGTTAACATATTGTAATAAAGTAGGTAAAGTCAATACTTCCGTACATTTGCAATCACTTACAGAGCATTTCCAAAGCATCGATTTCAGGAGACAGATGCCCTATTCTCAAGGAAGAGTGCCCCTTGTGTGCTTTGCATATCCAGAGCAAACATTTCTCAAGTAAAAGAACTTCTTGGATGACAACCGATGCCGACAGATTCTTCCAGTTCGCAGGAGCTACTTAACCTATATCGGCACCTCGGTCCATCATGAAGCTTCCGATGAGCGGGATTGGGTTACCGAGTGGTTGGGCTTTCATTGGGACTCCAAATCGGCTGAGTCTATATAGTTACTGTCAGAATTGTTTGTTGTCGAGCCACAATATAGCTGAGGTGTCCAAAAAATTGTGGGAGATTTTTTTATTTTTTATATTTCCCCAAATAATTAAGCATTGCTCATTGGACTTATCATATTCTACATTAATTTATATAAATAAAAGATAGGATCAGGATACTGAATAATGATGCTCACCTGCCTCATGAATAAAACTCCAGTGACTCATTAATAATATCAACACTCCATTTATATGCAAATTCGGTGAGTCAATGTTTTAAGGCGTACGGGAAAACTCCATCTCGTCTCCCAAAATTATGGCATGTATACAGAGCCTGTATGTATGTAGTCTGGCATTACATTGCCATATATTAACATTCGCAAAATATTAATATATGGGACTGTATCCAAGATTGGCAATTTTGTATTATTATTTAAGTAACCTTATTTTTATAAATAGTTTTTGACTATCAACTCTAATATTGAAAATTTAAGTTTTTGAGAAAGAAATTAAGCTTTCTTTACCCAGAGCCTGTTTATTATTATTGTATAAAATAGTTTCAATAAGAAACCTTCTTAAAAAGTATTGCATAGATAAACAACACAGATTCAATAAAAATTAAAAAATAGCCGAATTTATTTAAAAGAAAACTTTCTTGGTTCAATAGATACAATCTTTTGGCTACTGCAAATAATAATATCAACGCTTGAGTGCACTCTGATTGTCATAAAAAATGTATATTTAAATGCGAGAGAAAAAAAATAATAAAAGTCAATTGTATTAATTTATTATATTTATAAATGAAAATAATAAACATTACGAAATAGTATCCTATCCTCAACATCACAATTAATTATTGATTATAAGCATTAGTTTGTAATATTTTCTAAAAGTATATTTACTTCTTTCTTAATACCAGTAGTTATTTTTTAATCGTTATTGGTCTATCTTCTTTAAGCCATATGGTGAAATTTTTTAGAACCATTTTTTATTATTTTACGTCATTTTCACTTCTGTGAAGGAAAAAAAATGTTGTTTTTTTTCTACAGGATGATACGATTCAATTCTGACTGGAACAGGAATGTATAATATTGACAAATGTAGCATTTTTTTACCATTAATTTTTAATTACCTATAAATGTTATTTGAAAATGTCGCAATAAACAGTCCATTCGCACTCCCGTTACTATTCTTAATTTTTCTATTTTACTTTCGGAAAAAGCGAATTAGTAAAAAAAGGATAAATAACCAAAAAATGATTATTAGCAGTCGTCAATATTTACAAAAGTTAGGACATTGTATATAGATTCAATTGCTTTCCATAATTTCCTATGAGTTGATATATAAGTTCTGACGTACTTTACTCTATATTTTACTAACCCGCTTAACAACCGAAATGCTTTAAGGTGTAAGGTTTAAACCACAAACTTATATGGAGTACAACTTGTGTTGAAAGCTTCCTGTACCTTTTAGGCACCTTGTTCAAGTAATTCGAAGACTTCCGCTTGTTCTTGTTAGCCCACCTTAAGAACGTGAGTGGGAATGTTAGGACCGAGTACCTCTCTTTTGTTGGAAGAATCTTCAAAATAAAAGACACAGGTAACAGGAATCACATGCACTTCTTCAATTTTATAAAATTTCCTTAATTTATTAATTGAGAATTGTAATTAGTTTTAAAATAAACGTTACAAGAATCACTGAATTTTGACTGACCACTTTGTATTTCAGTTGTCATTGAATCTTATTTCTAAAGTTTCCACATTATTCTTATGTGATATGAAGAGGCTTTATGTGCGAATAATAATTAAAAACAGTCAAGTACACAACTAATTTTGAAAATATTACTGATGGTAGGAATGGTATAACAAAAACTAGGTTACATAACGCTCATTCAAAAGAACAACGTCATAATTCAATAAACCTAACTTTTAAGGTTAAGCAAATCATTCCTATTGTAATGATGATTTGGAAATTCTTTTATTACCCATTAGAAGATTTTTAAAAGCTTGAAACAGCTTTTTTTATTTTAACTTATTTCAATATTCCCATAAAACGTGTCAGATATGTTTTTTCTGAATTAAAAAGCTGGAACGATTGCCACTGAAGGCTTAACTCAAAAATGCCAAATTTTTAGTTACGTCGTAGTTCTTTTGAAGGAGCGATATAACCAATCGTTACTTACCGTCTAAAATACCGAACTCATAACTTCTTTTTGCGTGAGCTTTTCAAATAATCAACGTGAAAATAAAATCCTCTTTCACTACATAAATATAATTTACATAGACTAATTAATTACACTGTAATTAAACTTTAATCAATTTACCCAATTAATTCTCGAAGGTATGTTCCTACGCTGTGATACTGTTCCATATTTAGTAGGTAACCGAGATTAGTTTAAGCGAAATCCTCTCTTCGCACATTTGAAGACAATCGATCAACTTCAGTATGCTATAAATTAAAAATAACAGTTAAAACAAATAAGCTTCTTCTATTAATCCGACTATAAATCAGAGCGTGTCTCTTGGTAGGATGAGAAACATCTCACATTTGGGGAAAATATTTCTAGGAGTAATGGCAGAGCCATCTGTCTAAGTGAGACTGTTCACGTCTAATAATGAATCATCCATTGAGAAAAATATCAAATCCGGCTGCTGTCTTTTCCTCTTGTTATATATAAACTTTAAATAAATTTTCCTCATATTTCTTTTAACGAATAAAAGAAGTATATGGGCAAGTGATGGCGATGCAGTATTATTTTTTACCTATCTTATTTTAATTTTTTGTTTTTGTTTATTCGACCAGTTCCTGTTCCTTCGATCCAACTGTCCGTAGAACCATTCTTGAAGGTTTTCACGTGGTTATTATTTAATTATTTATCTCCAAAATCTGATGCAATGAGACCCACCTTTTACGCTTTCTAATATCTCTGAACTCAAATCTGATGTCGATTTATGCATGTTTTGTCACTCACTCGTAGACAATATATGGGTAACCAAAAGAATACTTAGATACACACTTTGAAACTGATGTTACTGTTTTATGTAACTGATATAACGGTAACGGTATTAGAGGGATCTTTCAAATCGTGTCGTTACTTTATTCATAACAAGTGATCGAATTCCTAAGTAGGCCTTAATGTGGATTTAAACATAACTTAAATAAATAGGATAATGGAACAGAAAATTAAACGTTGTGCAAACACCATCAAGTAACTATTATTCTTATGTCTAAAACTTTTGTATATATCACACATTGTTAATGCACCTAGGTCCTTACCTACGGCTAACGAACACTACTTCAAACGAACAATATTATCAAGTAACAATCCAAAGGCTAACATAGAAGCTTGCTACAAATGCATAATTATTTTCTATAGTTGCTGTTTACATTATAAAATGTTTACTTTATCAACATTCGTCGTATTATATCACTAACTAATACGTCTTTATAAACTGACTTTCATGAGACAGCTAATTTCACGACAAATTACACATGAACAATAACTCCGAAATAGAAAAACTGGCAGCTTCCGGTATACTGAAGGTTGTTCAACACAAGTAAGGGCTAACGAAGAGGAAAAAAATAATAATGTGGTTGTATCACAATTTACGACACACAACAAATTCAATTTCTTCCGAAATCTTTTTCAACGACACAGTTATACTCCTTCAAGAATTCTCTCACATTAAAAAAAAAAAAACCGCGCCATTTATGGAAGCTCGACGATGATATGACATATGAGATGCCGTCGAAATAACTTCTGAGAATGGAAAGAAAAGCTGAAAATATTGTGCACCTGCGTATAATGGCCCCATCAACAAAAGTTATCATCGTCAAAGTATTACATGGAAGGCTAGAAATAAATCTTGAATTCCAATGGGGTAGAAGCCTCATGAATTTCAAAATAATACAGTTGTTGAGGAAATATATGCAGTACGATGGAATGAAATTATAGCAATGTGGGCGTTTTTCAGGTTGAATACTAACAACTATTCAAAGTCCGGTAAGGGTTTCAACATTATTACTGGACCACCAAATAATTCATTATTCACAATTTTTTATATTATTTCATCTCACTTCACTTCAAGTTCATCTCATTTAATATATACTTAATATCCGTTAAACACTGTTATGAACAACATTTTAGCTTTTTACCAGTTTTAAGATAAAAGTCCAACGGAATAGACTTGACTACTTCCAGAGCCTTTTTAAGCTCTGAAGGGGATCTAGATGTTCGCTTTAGCAGTAGTCAATTTTACTGAACACTATTTTAGAGAGGTGCCCTGTTAGAGGTGAATTGGTTAGAATAAGAACCTACTAGGCCCTCGGAGTTTTTAAAAGGCAGTAAAAAAATCCTTGGTGTCTCCTTCGGAAGGAACGTAAAATTGGGGTCCTGAGTCTATACGATCAGGTAGTCCCTGTTAAAGATCCCTATCCTAATTGTACCTGGATAGTCAAAGTTAAAGACTTCCGCTGCATCGAGAAATAAAATATAATAGCATAAATGTAACTTTAAATCAATAAACAACCACTGTTTTAAGTTTCTTCATTTACCGTGTGGTAAAACATCAAAATTAAAATTACATTAGCAAATTTAAATTATTTTTCGTCAAAATGAAATTTATTTTTACTACCCCATCTTAACTATGTATAACTGATTTTCTTTCCATTTTGTTAATTGTCAAATGAATTAATACATCTTCCTCCAAAATCTTACCAAAACTTAATATTTCGACTAAAACATAAATTAAATAAAAACCTGTACCACTACAAACCATAAATGTCTTGGGTCTTGGGTTCTGTACGTGATAGGTAGATTAGGGTCTTGGGTTCTGTACGTGATAGATAGATTAGGGTCTTGGGTGCTGTACGTGACAGATAGATTAGGACTTAGAGACTATACCGTTTCTTGGTGAACGGTTGTACAGTGAGGTGATTTGTCCTAGATCTCGCGGAACCGCCAGGATTTTCCCCAATTAATAGTATTCACTTTACAAAGGCTGGGTGTGGCCCCGGAGGGTCTCTAGATTTCATACAGTGAACATTAATATAGATCAATGTTTTTATCATTATTTTTAATCTCTCAATAGCTCCATGACTCTGATGGGATTAATGATTATTATTGATAAATTGATTAAAAAATATTTATATCCTAAATAAGAGTGGGTTCATACTTAAAAACGTTTTAAAACTTATAAAATGCTATAAGTGTTTACTTTCAAGAAAAGAAAAAGAGAAAAAAATTCTATTTTGTTCTTTGCAATGTGTTAAAAAAAATCTCAAATGGTGGGAATAGAGCTAGTAAATTATAATGCTTTTTTCTATGGCTGTAACATATGCTGCGAGCTACCCCTCCATTGAATTTTAATATGAAAAGCCCTAGTGTTTTCTTCTTGTTTTCCACGCTCCTCTCCGATTTTATATTAGGAAGTCGGATCTTCCCGGGTCTGAATTCTTCCGAGATCGTAAAGAATCCACTAAGTCGGAAGGACCGTTCTCATTAGTGCCAGGCGGCAGTCATATGCAGGATTCACAGCACCACTTATTAATGATAATGGAAGAAACGTGCTAGCTCATAATGAATTATGAAGTTTATGGGCATTAAATGTAATTTCCAACCATGGCTTCTTAAAAATTCATTAATTCCAGAATTTGAAAGTCAAATTTGAATCGGAGGTAATAGATTGGGCAAACAAATGATGTCTTGTTAATATTTAATAAAAGCTCGTGGACTTCAGAATTTTTTTCTGACAAATGCAACCTTAAATTCTTAATATCTAAATCTTTTAAATTAATATAACGGAGGGAATCATATTATATGACAATAATATAGTAAAATCTCATTAGATAAATGTTAAATCGTGAAACAGCAAAAGTTGGAGTTTGGAGGCACTGCATGATGCAGGTATTCGACTGACCACAGTTATGTTTGAGAAATAATGACTTGTAAACTAAGCTGAGAATCAAGCTCTAGCCCTCTGCTCAATAAGATACACCCTGGTACATTCAGGCATATTGAATAAATAATAAAATGGTGTTATCACGGTTGGTACCGCCAGTGGATGCCGTGGCACGTCAATACTAGAGAGGGCGCTTTCTGTTACTCACTTTCTTACTAATTTTCTTAAGCTATGTAACAATTAACGTCTTATCATACTCACATTTTTTGTGATTTTACCTGATGTTGTGGCCTATTATTATAATTATATTAGTAACGATATGTAATAAAATTTTTATTCAATATCCAACAGGAGGAATAATAAAACTTTATCTTGGAAAAATCTATTGAACCAAAAAATATTATGTATACTTGCATTAAAAAATTAATAACATATAATCTGGAGTACTAACTATCGGGGCAATTCCAAAGGGGCATATCGGCAAATCATGTTGCATTTCAACGGTTTTTGGGTGGTTTTTTCAGCGACCACTTTTTCGAGTATCTTTATTTAGTTCACAAGTAACCAGAATTCCAGTAATATTACTGTTAATCGACGAAATATTTTGAAATCAGGATGTTTAAAGTACCTGGATGTTATTATCTGAATGAGTATTTTAAATTATTCTTATTAAAATAAGTATATTAAATGTGGTTGATTAATATTGATATGACTAATTTCTCCTGGATAAATGGTTTATTTTTTAGTAACAAAGTTTCTAATTGTAAGGAAAAAAATTAATTTTACATATTACCCATATTTTAAAGCAAGATATGTTCACAACTTAACACGGTTTTAATGTATTTTTTCAAATTAACTTACTTGTGTTATTAGTTTGTTGAAAAATGATTTTCAAGGTCTTGATTGGGACAAAAAATCAATTAAACTGGATAAATAATCTCTTTTTTTTTTTGTTGCACCCTCAATTTATTGTCATCTCTATTACTCATTCATGATTCCATCTTTTTAAAGTTCAAAAATGTTGATGACCCTTTAAAATAATGCAATATTCTTTGTTTCAAATCAATTTCACTCTTACAATATATACCCCAGATGGTGAGTATTCTGGTAGAGCTCGATATTGATTTAATAATATTGTCTTGTAAGAAGCCCTTTCTTCTTGCAATTGTAATTGACATTTTCTCCGTTAAAGAATTTTTCAGATACGCCAATACGGCACCGCCCAAACAATATGTATATTTTATGACTACAGAATCTTTATTCAGACTATTCCTTTCCTTTACATCAGTTAAGTATTTTGTTGATTCTTTCGTGTTTTCTATTCAGTAACACGCAGGAAAATAGCCTATTCCTTAAAATGATTTTTCAAATTTTGTAGGCTGACAAGTCACGTGATTCCATACCATCCACATTCTTCCTTGCACGTGCCAGTCTCTACCATAATCTAGAATCCATCCAGTTATTGGAGGGCTCAAGTAGCCAAGGGAGGGAGCACTAAGCGTCCCGATTACTGTCCCTAGCCTAAGAGGACAAGTTTCTCTTTCCCTTCATCATCTCTCTCTCTCTCTCTCTCTCTCTCTCTCTCTCTCTCTCTCTCTCTCTCTCTCTCTCTCTCTCTCTCTCTCTCTCTCTCTCATTCTCTCTCTCTCTCTCTCTCTCTCTCTCTCTCTCTCTCTCTCTCTCTCTCTCTCTCTCTTACACTCCCTTCCCCTATTTATATTCCCATCTCTATCGGCCCAACCTTTCAATTGGCAACTCCGATATTGGCTTCCAATATTTCCTGATCTTAAGAGTACCCGACCCTCGTGTAGGTTCTTGGCTCAATGGAGAGCTCTGCTAAATTGGAAAGAACAGTGAGCATGCTTTTAATTTATCCATTTGATGAATAATGACGATAAAATGTTAGTAATCAAATAAATATTCTGACAAAATATATAAAGAATATAGTATATCCATTGAAACCAATTTTACGAAATTTGTTGTAGAATACCACACATTAAATATTAATAATGCGTTAAAACTAATTGTTACTAGAATGGTAATAACAATATTACCATAGGAGCCTAACACGACATTTTCTTAGGTCAGTGATAAATGTTGAATTTATAACGTATGTGTCTCTTCGGGGGACATAAAACTTTGGTCAGGAAAGACTATTAGGATAGATATAAAAATGCAGCTAATATACACCACCATATTATGAGCAGTAAGCAGAAATTATTTGGTCAGCAATTGTGTCGTTTTGCTATTTCTCTCTTGAACTGATTTAACAAAAAAAGTTATGCTCGGATCTAGCGGCTTGATTTGGGTGTGGTTCCTTCCGAAAAATTTATTTATATATATAAATTGGAGGAATATTGTCGAGGAGGCCAAGGTCCTCCATGGACCATAGCGCCATGTGACGATGATGATATATACTTCTCTTTCATATTAATAATTTAGAGATCATAGGATACTGAAATAAAAAAAGTGATTACAACTTTTACTTGTATTTCCAATGTTACATACCCTAAAATGTTAAATCGTTGAAATGAAATTTGGTAAGGGTTAAAAAAAATCTTAAAGAAACCTATTTCAAAGAAAATTATAAATATTTACTATGAATAATTACTGAAAAGTATCATGCTATTTTTTAAAATTTCAATGCTTATCATGTTATCATGAAAGCCCGATTCATAACATTCGCTATTTAAATGTTTTTATTAAGTACTTATAAACTATAAATCGTAATACTCACTAAGGAATCCACATTTTCACACTATATAAGTGGGTATTAAGTCAAGGCTACTTTCCTTGAATGTGATTTATTTTTTTTAAATATTGAAAAGCTTACTTTAAGTTATACCAACACTTTTAACTTTTAATTTTGTTTTTAAAACAGAACCTTCTAAACAAGAAGAAATTTTATTCTTTTGGATCAAGATAAATAATTATAGTTACTTCATAGAATGGAAAATATATAATGTAACCTCATATCCATTCTTTTTCAGCTACATTAATGTATTTATACTCCTAATCCTTTTTATCTATTCTTACCCAGTGTAAAAAAAAAAAATGAACATTTAACTGCTCACAACATTCAAGTCAAAACGCAAATGCGTAGGTTTTCTTTACTGCTGTTTCGTTCTGAACATATCAAGTTTCTTTTAAAAGAAAAAAAGGCAATATAGAAATCTGAACCTAAAACCCTCCCCCATTATGCAGAATTTACCTTGTCCTGTAGAAGTCGATGGATGGACATTAACATCTTTCATTGACTTGTAAACACAACCATTGAGATATTCGGTGCATATTTTAAGAACCGAACGAAGGCATTTGTTTGAGCTCTTTAGAGTTTTATAGCACTAGCTAAAAGGTACACCTACGCTCCGAGCCATCCAGCTGAGAGCGGACGGCCACTTTCCACATAAACTCCTGTTTTAGAAAATCACAGCCCGACCTTTTTCGCCTTATCTTGTATAATCATCTTCAATAAAGCGAATAAATTATAGGTCATTTCAATCCTTGGTAGGTCATACTGGTAAAGGCATTTCAATTTCGGGTATCGTTTTTGGGCAGACTCTATCCCAGTTGACCAAATCTATTCGAATATAGAATCCGAATTCCACTGAATTTCACCGATCTGTTCCCAAAAAGGTTTCAAAACGATAGGTTTCACTTCGATGGAGGTCAACAGTTAAGTAAAAGGTTATGAAGTCAACGATAATGCTTGGAAATTATAAAGTTCAAAATAGAATCAAACGCACAGCTGTAGGAAAATAAATGTTTGTGTATCGAGTTTTATTTACTTAATATACTATATTTAGGGAGGAATGTATACTAGGCTTACTTATCACCAGCTTACTTAAACAACTGCGATCTAATGAACATAGAAAACAAACCTGTAACACTACAACCAGGAAGGATCTTGGGTTCATACAATGTACAGACTGTACTGTTTCCAGGATAATGGTTGTGTTGGGAATTGATTTGCCCTAGATCACGCTCAACCGACAGGTTTTTTCCCCATTTCATTTATGACTATCTTCATCCCCGCCTGTTAAAATGTCTCCAATATGAACCACTTTGCCTCAATACGCCAAGAAAGAAAAATAGAACATTTAAAATTTTAGCAACTATGATCAAAGTATATTGTATTTTTTCCTTTTCCTTAATAAATAAATCAACGACTCCACTTTTAAGACAAATTTATTTATATTTATAAATTAATAAAGATTAGCGATATATAAAGAAAATGAAGTAAACTATACGGAATACAAAACAAATAATAATAAGAAGGTGAAACAAGTAATCTAACAGGTCTTCCTATGCAAGCACCTCCTTAAGTTTACTCAAAAAGAGAATTAATATTTTATATGTCAATTAACAATGTCAGAGTTAGATGGCATTATAAGAGCTTAGAAAGTAAAGTAACTTAACGGTGAATAGATATGGTTAATTCAATCCAGAGCTATGTGAATTCAGACATACAGCGTAAATTCTATACTTCATACAGAGTAGAAAAAAAAAAAACCGTTCGTTACTTTTTAAAATTCTAATAAAAGGGAGCATTTTTTCTCTATTGCAATTTTTAAAACAGATTTACATTCTGAAATTTTCCCTGCCTTTATAAATCTTAGAGGATCGGTAATTGATTAATATTATATAGCAAAAAAAAAAAGTTTTTATCGATCGATTTGTTGTAATCGACTTGCGGTTCTTTTCTTCCGCAAACTTCTTACTCGAAGTATGAAAGAAGGTTAATTAAGAGATTTACTGATATTTTCCATCGATTTAATACGGGGCTGTAGCAGATAAAGCCGCGTGCAGTCCAGCGCTTACCATAATAACGTTATTTTTCTGAATAATTTATCGTTTAGTGTATAAATATTAATAAGCTGGGATCCGGTTGAAGGATCTCAAATACCAAAGGTCTTTATGTTAAAGTGGTAGAGAAGAAACGAAATTAGTGTCGATCGAGATTTTGGATCGGGCTTTAACACTACAAATTCTTCTGAATTTACATTTATTTGTGTAAAATAAAAAAAAAATAAGGAAATAAAACCCATGATATGGAAGAAAAAATATTAAGTTGGCTTGATTATATGTAAAAAATGTCTCATCATAAGTTATTTATTGAATTTCGTGTGGAAGAAAGAAGGAAAAAAGGAATAATATGAGTAAATTGGAAAGTGAAATGGAAGATAACATGACAAGGATATCAGGGAAAGACAAGGAAGGGGAAGAAAGAGGGAAAGCCTTGGTTACGTAAAACTAAAATATAGAAATTTGAGGGCATGTATGTATATAATAGCCACATGATAGGAAAATATACAAAAATTAATACAATATAATATTTATTATCCGAATCTATGTTTACGAATTTATTATTAAGAAGTGTATTCCCCATCACGTTGCTGATAAAGTACTTCTAGATGAATAATGCATGTTTATGAATTAATGATTATGTATTTTATATTGCATGATTACACTATGCAGTTTCTCTCTGTAATATAATCATTTATTAGGTTTTATATGTTTTTTTTATTTCTATGAAGTTCAAATTGAAACATCCTTTGAGGCTAAATATCTTCTTCATAAACCGAATTCGAAATATTTAATATTACTCTATTGTTTAAACTTCACAAGACTCCAGCTCAACAACGTAATTATCGTTACTCTACATAATTTAATCACATTTTCTATGAAAGAACAATAACATTCACCTAAGTTTTAAAATTTCAAAGTAGGGACTCTGATTTCGTTCTCAGGAATTTCAAGTTAATGTCATTCAAAGACAAATACGGGCAAATATCTATCCAAAGTTAAATTATTTCACATTGCAACAACTATGAAAATTAAAATATTTAATTTATTGATTATTGTACCAAAAAACATTAAATAATTAATTATTGAACTAATCGTCGAACCAAAAATATATTTCTATACTTATGATAGAGATGAATTCATAAATATTGAATGAATTTTCCCCTTTTTAGTCACCCGAAAAGTTGACTGTCGTCAGATGTTCGAATTAAATCGTAGATTTTCCAACATTAACTAATAAATATTTGTTTATAATTGGATTAGTTATAATAATATAACAGAATATATTTGCTTTATTCAAAAGAATAAGGTTCTAGTGTTAGTCAAAAATCAAAAATTTTAACTAATTGTTAATTACTATAAAAATTATTTCTCTGTAAACAGTTTGCATTGAGCACTGAAATATTTCATCTGTATGTAAGTGATTTGCAATATTTTTATTTATTTTTATATAGATTGTTTAGTGACGAAATAGATTTGAGTCATCTTACCCAATCCATCTCTTTCTGTTTATATTTACTAAATTGCATTTTCAATTAAGATATAAAAAGCTTTTAGTTACTCTTCTCACAATGACACGTTGATTAGTATTTAGTTAGCCCCATTAAGATAAATTTAAAAAAAACACCTTATCATTTAACAGCACAAAAAAAGGTAAAACCGCAAGGAGCTGTAATTAGTGAGGAATTCCTTTTACTTGAGTTGGAAGCCACCAAGAGAACCAGTGGATGTTTTATTAAAACGGGAAAATACATGTGCTGAGTTTTGTAAAATAACATGAACATGATTGTAAAAAGGAAATCATCAAAAAAATTGAACATACATTAAGCCAAATTGAAAAAAAAAAATGCAAATTATGAGGAACGTTGCAGTTGCACTTGTAGAAGATTCATCTTTTAACCCACAAGTTTCTATTGTAAGAATAAATAAATTGCCAACCAATCGACATTTTGACTTGTCAGGACTTACAAGACAAAATGTATATGTATTATATAATTACAAATATGATCAAATAAGGGTCTTGTATCCTATAAAAAAATTTCTGAAAAAACATCTGATTATATAGATAAATAAATACTAGTTATATAACACCTCGTGTAAACAGACTCCTGGCAAAATACAAAGTAATTTACTCCAAAAAAGTTCTATGTGTATGTTGATGATGAGGTTTCATCAACGAGATTTTTTGTGATTTTTCAGATAAAATAGGCTAAGTTCATTTTTTCAAGTTATTCTGGAATATCCTGTATGCACTATGTAATATTACGTGTTAACAGAATTTAGGATCAAAGATCATTTAATCAAAATAACCGACGAATTATTTACCTAATAAGTACCCAAAAAATTGTATGATCGTGTAATTTTTACAACTCCCATTACGTGGATTAATGGCTTCAAAATTCTCCAATGTATAGATTTAATTTTATATTTTACTGATGAAACAATGCCTATCAGATCAGGCTAGTAATTTATTATATAATTTCACATATGATCAAATTTATATTGTCTTTAATTCTATAAAAACTAATTTAATGTTCGTAAATATAAAATAAGTTTAAAAAATACTACTAACGTATTCATTAATATTTTTTTGTTTTCAGGTGAGTACCGTTTAAAATAATCTCATGAATGAAAATTAAAATGTAAGTAATATTCCATTATATTTAACATCCATTGAGTAGTTAATTCTGTTACTTGTTCTTAATAGATGAAGATGAATTTCTCTTACATAATAATTTACACTTAATTAAAATAAGGAAACTGAACTTTAAGAAACTTCTTATATTTATCATTTTGTCTTTCTATCATTCTTTCTTCATACAAAATAACAAAGACTACGGTCGTAAATAAATTGAGTATATATATATATATATATATATATATATATATATATATATATATATATATATATATGTAAAGAATAATTTTGTAGTACTATGTGCCTTCCCAATAAACTATAAAACCAGTGATAAGAAAAAAAATAATGATATTATAAACATGAATGCATAACCTTTGCCCATCCTCGTTTTATTACTTTCTTCTTAAAGTTTAAGATTAAAATTCTCTTGAAAATTTATTGTTGAACTATTCGTAATAGTAGTCTGCTGTCATATTCTTCTGTCTATTATACAACTTTTTATAAAAATTCTATTGTTATTAAAAAATACTCTTTAACACTGTTCAAATCATCTGAACTTTCAAGGCAGAAATAGAACTATTAAATCATATAGACTATATTAGAGTATTATTTAGGTAACGAAAACATATTATAATTTTCTCGAATAATCTCTATTCCTCGTACATATACTAGGAACCTAGTATATAATACTTTCAAGTTAAATATATATTTAACTTGAAGGTATTACCTAATATATTTTTCTAAAATATTTCACAGATTGCTAATTTAATTATTTTCACAATGTAAGTAAATAATGCTTTCTGATAACTAATTACACGGTTTACTTCTTATTCCGGATAAAACAGGCAGCAGTTATATTCTAGAGTAACATCGAATTAGACGTTACTCTATAATTAGACAAAAGTAATATTATACGTCAAACAAACCTGAAAGATCCTAAATATCTCAAATTTAAAGTAACATAGAAGTAAGAATGGCAATAGGCGGTAAATAAGTTTTAAAAAATCAGATTTTATATGATAATCGTGGATTTTATTTAAATTGTTGAAAGTCCATACTTAACACGAAAGCCGACCAATATTAATTCTGTGATCAGATCTCTTCTTAGAATAATATGCCTTTGAAACTTTATCAATCTGGGCGGATCCAGTACCGAAGTGTACCCTTGCTTTCATTCGTCAAAATATGCCAGATAAGCCGGTCATCAAAATCTCTTGTTTATTTTTTTGTTGTCATAAGTAATGTAGAAAAATATCTTTATAGAAACATATAAATGTCAACATAAACATAAAAAATAAGCAAGATATATGAACCTGGAACTGAAACTAAAAAAAATAAATAGTTTTCTGATCAATTGGATGTAACAATTGTATATTATCGATTAAAGTAACTTACATGTCGTTCGTGAATCAGAAAATTGTTCGGGTGGATGCAAAAATTATCAAATACCAAGAAATTATTAATTTAATAAATGATATAATAATTCAAGTAAGAAAATAATTATTCCAGAATATACGTGTTTGAAGATTATTGTACCTTATTAAGTAATTTACACAGTAAAAGGCAAACCAGGGCAATTCCAATCTTTGGGGCAACACTAACAGAGTACTTTGTGGTCTTAATTTTAGGGAAAAGAGGCCTGGTACCATATATTCTATGTTTGTATAAACATTGGGTACTTGTGTATAAGCCGACCTGCTGGTATTGTTAGGTATCAGTGTTTATTACCTGAACACTGATAACACCTACCTTCTTATTCATATTAATGGGAATTGAAATAAATATAATTTAATAATAAAATGATAATTCCAGACCGCTTTAGCCACGATCATTTTCTTACATAAATGTTTTCCCCACACTTTCGACATCTCCATTTCTAACCAAGTCAAAATCCATTTGATCATCGTTTTCACTTATTTACTCTTTGGAATTATCCTGAACTTCTGGAGGTATTTTATAGCTTCTTATTTTAAAGTGAAATTCTGTTCATTTTAAATAGGCAATAATAATAGGAATTGGGAAAAAAACACAAAATTAATTGTAATAAAAATATAAAAATTATTGTTAATGTTTATAAAAAATACAACATAGAAAATAATTTTATAATGCATCTTGAATTAACTCAAATAAGACGAGTGGTAAGAAGACTTAATAAAGGATAAGGATGTACGTTTCATGGAGACCGGTTAATACACAAGTACCAAAATATTGCTCTAAAGTAGATAGCTCTTCTAATTTATAACCTTCAAATCAAGTAAAGACCTATTATAATTTAATTTATGATATCATTATAAAGTCATCCTTAATGACCTTAATGCCCCATTTGTTGCTGATTTGGCCCGAACCCGGTATCTATCCTTTCATAACAAACTTCATTCCCACTCAAACCATCCAGTTTCAAACCTAGCTTCCTCTTCAATTCCCGATAATCCTCCGAGGCGTCTGAAAAGAAGATGGCCACGTGACCTTCTTAGTTGAACTAGTGATTTGAGTACTACTAGTGGGTATTTTCTCTACTTTGCCATTAAAACATGTCATTATGTATCACACAGCCTATTTACTTGATGTATTATTGTATTACAGTTGTAAATATCAATAAACAAACTTAAAAATTAAATAAAATAAGAGCAAGAAAATGGTTCGGACGGAGGCCAGAAAAAATTATGTTTATAGGGGAACGTTTTTCAATCCCAACGCTTCGACCCACATTGCAGGTCTTCGTCAGGGAGGTCAAGGGTTGTCAGTTGATTACCAGAAATTAAAATAAGAAATTCTACTTGTTAAAGAGATTTTTTTCCGACTTCCACCCGGTCAATTTTCTTCTTCATATTTATATAAGGTCAACTAATATTATTAAAGATGTCTTCATTAAACTTCAATAGTTTAAGTGAAATTTTCAAAGTAATCGTATTATTTCGACCTTACGATAGAATCGCCCGGTGTGGCCCATGCATTCCGCGAAGAGCCATTGGCCATGTCACATGTGGGCCGATAAGAAACTCATTTGCAAGAGCTGTGCATTTGGTCTTCCCTATCTCCTTCAAAGCCGTCCAGCTCAGTCCTTTGTCCATCTCCCTGTCAGTGTTTTTTATTGTTCGAAAAAGTGTTCGAAAACCGTCTTTTTATCGCGGTTATAAAACCCTCTGCCTCATAAATTCCTCGAATAATGGGCGGTCCTTCAAATATTTGGATCCGAATATCTTTATCTAAACCCCCGATTCCGAACCTTCTTTTCCCCTGAGCATTATTTTATCGAAGCTCTTTATATGTCAATCAAGGCACTAAGGCCCCAAATGCACTTCTCAATGCCAGGTGATTAGTCAGGAGGCTTTAAATCTTTCCCTTTATGTAAATTCGGCAGTATTTCAACCAGTTGATGTTTCGTTACTTCTTATCTACGACATCCAATTAGATTTATGTCAGCCATAAACCCTGTCTTTTATTCCTTGATGTCTTGTTTGGGACGTTCAGTATAATTCTTATATGTGAATTTTCACAGATTCTCTGGCGTAGGATGTCTATAAATTGTAACCTACTCTGTTATACACCAGGCAGCAATAAAACAGTCGGATATTTATTGTAAGAAATTTAATAACCCTATAGATATGTCAAGATTATGTAATTATAGTTTATAATAATTGTTTAATTAAATATCTTTCGGTATTTATATTTGAATTATAAGTAGTAATTCTTCTGCGATAGGTTGTAAACCGAAAAGTGTGATTGTTAAAACAATCTTTTTTCTAGTTTTAACAAATTAGTGTTACGTTGAGTTCTAAAAATATCTAAAATAGCTGCATTTTGTTTGAAAACACATTATTTATATCGATTAATGGAGAAAAAGAATTAATGGTTATTACAACAAAAAATACAAATGATTACGATGCGGGTATTATATTTTATATGGACTCTCCTGGGGATCATCCAGCATCTATAAAGTCGATACACTTAATTGGGGGAAAACCTTGGCGGTTAAGTTTAATCTCGGTCTCCCTGCACGATGTTATAGAAACAGTGCATACTCTACCGTGTGCTATACCCAAAACCCTTTTTGGCTGTAATGGTACTGTTATTTTTTTTAAAAGCAATAAGCCTTCCTTAAAACACTCTCTTAGGATTTATAATTCCTTTATAAAAATGCACTGTTACCAGAACTGTGATGTATTCGGTAAAGGAATATAAACAATATCTTTTGATTTTAAAAACTAATAATACAAAAAAACGATGACGTGTGGTTAGTGTAACAAACTACTATGCCCAAGATCGCGGGTTCCTAGACCGGCAGGTGACCCTAGCATTTTTTAAAGGGAGTAAAAAATCATTAGTTACGCCGTCCTTCGGAAGGGACGCTAAAGGGGTGTCCCGAGCCTGTAAGGTGTCAGGTACTCGTTAAAAATCCCTATCCTAATTAAACCTGGATAAGCAAAATTTAGAGCTCCCACTGTAGCATTGTCCGATTAGCCTTAGTAGCATAAAGTGACCTTAAATGAACAAACGAACAAAAAAAAAACCTGGTCGTTGGTTTGCAGCCAGACAGGTTGCCATAAGATTGTTTATAGGTAGTAAAAATATTCGGTTATGCCGTCCTTCGAAGGGGACGTTAAATTCTATTCAAATATGCCGAAATTGACAAAAATTAGACCTCCCACTTTAGCATCGTCCGATCAGCCACAGTACCATAAAGTGTCGTTAAATTAATAAATTAATGTTTTTATCAAATCATTGTATTAAAAGAATTTTAAATTTACCAATTCAGTTTGCTTCTTCAATATTTAAAACTGCATTCTTAATATTTCCCTCAACATCGTACCAGAAACATTATGCTAAACATCAATGTATACTCCGACGTACATCGACCATAAATACAACCTAATACTGACACAGAATTATAGACTGCCATTCTTTGACAATGTAATGAGTCGATAAAAGAATGTTATTCAAAATGAATGGTGTACGAAACTCATATCTCAAATATGATTGATTAAAGTGGCTCAGATCCATCGTTACTAATAAACATGAAGAAGGAGTGGCCGATATGAATTGTCTATAAGGATCAGGGCATGGAGTTGGAATAAATGCGCATTACGGTTCCAGGTCATTGTTCTCCAGGCATTGGTCCTATTGACAGTAACTGACAGAGGCCCGAGTCTCCAGGCACTGGAAACATTCACAGGTGCCGCCCTTTCCAGCCAAAATTTAATTAAGTTTCCTCTTCATATCCTGGCAGCTGGTATTATTATGGATAGCAGTTCTCACTCACTACAGCGCGTATGAGTTCTCTCGTTCTCACATATACCGGGTTGACGGCCAATCTAGAATAAAATCCAAGCAAATAGGCTTGGGAGAAATTTCTTGGGAAAGAAATTTTACGTGATGGGACATAAAATTAATTGTTAGTGATTCACCAGAATACCGATGTTAAACAGAAATATGTATACGAACCTGAACAGTGTTATTATTTTTCACAACTAAAACGATTATCAACGGTTGTGCCGTAAATAATTTTCAATCATAATTTTTTTTGTAATTATTTTTTGGGTTGTCGCATCGAGTTGAGTAAAAACAAGTATTAACTTTTCTTTCGTTTCTCTTTTAATATTAGCTTTAGTATGGAAAGGTGAATGTAGTCATGAGAAATGTGTATACTTCGGTAATCATTTCATCTATAAATGAGCGTCTCAACAAACATATATCATCTATACTTCAAAATATTAGTTGAAACTTTTATTTCTTGATGAAATAATTACCGAAATCCACTCATTAACCATAATTACATTTTCTTTTCCAGGCTAAAGCTTAAGATAACTTGTATTTGTGGAAAATATTAACTCGAAGTGACAACTTGTGGAACATATACCAAAAATCTTAATATCAAGACAAAAATATTATGACTTAATCAAAAATATTTTTAGTGAGGAAACAACTCTACAAGTAACTGACTCTACAAGTAAAAGAGAACATTAAGAAAAAACATTCTAAATGACTTATAACATAACAGTAGTTTTATTACAGATTATAATTTTTAGATATAATTAACATTACTTATCTAATTCCTAAAATAAAAATAGAACGTATCTCTCAAACACTTGATATTCCAGTAAAATTATCAAACACTAACTAGAAAAAAGCTCTAAGCTCCCAAATAATTACAATATACTCAGATACATGTCCATTATAAGACATATTTCGATATACGGGGTAATGATTTGTGGCTCCACTAAGCCTTCGAATTTCTTTCGTATCCAATCCTTACAATCAAGTCATCCATAATGACCTCAATGTTCCATTTTTTGCTGATTTGGCGCGAACCCAATACCAGTCCAGTCATGAGAAACTTCATTCCTACTCAAACCCACTAGTTTTAAACACAGCTACTTTTTCAATTCCCGATAATCCTCCGATGTGTGTGAAAAGAAGGTGGCCTGGTGACTTTTTAAGTTATTTGAGTACTACCACTGGGTAGTTTCTCAACTTGTCTTTTCCATATTTACTTGTCGTATTGTTAAATACTTATAAATTTAAGAAATAATACTTTTGGTACTGCCTAACGACAATATAACACAATATGGCATATTCTCCAACATTACTGACCCCGAAGCACACAACCCTGAAGACATTGAGGTCCCTGTAAACGGCTCCCGAACATAAAATTCGTCCTCAGAGGCTTAAGAGGGATATCGACCCCTAGCTCGTCTGTTTGCAGAGCCTTGGAAGGTTATTGGATTGGCGGGCCTCTACAGGGGGTGTTTAGTGATAGGGCGTCGTCTGGATAACACGTGTTCCTCTTCTGTATCCTCTGCTAAGAACACTCTACTTCATTGGATTTAATCTTAATTGTTCATTGGCACTAGAGGAATGTGGTTTACAAAGAATTTTTGGCACTCGCAGGAAAGGATTCAAAGAATAGGAAAGGAACTTTCACCCAAGAAGACTTTAAGAAGAAAAGAAACCAGTGTCTGTTTCAGAAACTAACCACGTAAACCGAATGTCGTCATTATTCAGGAGTTTCCTTTTGGCGTATTTATTACTATTGTTTATCTGCGTTCAATAAATAAATTTTTATAAAAATTTATCAATAAAAATTTATAAATTTAAATTTATAAAAATTTATGTACTTGCGGAGAAAAAAAAGTAAAGATTCCAGACGGTACTGCATTAAAAACAATAAATTCACACATCGGATATTTACAAAAAACAGAAATAACAATATAAATAGTTTTTCTCATACTTATGTATTTAGAGAATCAACAATTCTAATTATTAAGATCGTTTATTATAACGCCAACTAAATATTTCGTTTCGAGGCCTTACCTCTCCTTTTTTTACTATGTATTATTATTTTGAGTTAGTTATACTTATTATTATCTTATGGTTTTTCAAATAATTTTCTTACTGTTAAGGTTTTTTAAAGTAATTTTAAAGAAGTAGATCAGCTTAATAAATTTGGACCCCAAATAGCTTTTGAAAAAAAATAATGTTTCTACTCTTTCCTGACCGACAATAAAAAAGCGATAACAAAGATATCTGAAGAGTCATTATTCCGATAAGGACCAAAGAGACTCCCTCCCCTACATCGAATTTCCACATTTCTTTGCCATTTCTCTCTTAATGATTTTTTTTAGAAGATAATGAAATTTTAGTGATAAGTACGTTAGCATGATTTAGCAAGACAAGAAGATGTTATCGTTTACTACATTACTGAAACCGTCTCTGTTTTACTTTAGGAATTATTTCTTATTAGCTGTATTTTTATAATAAAATCGCATACATATAATAAAATTGGCTTAAATATCTAGGAGAAACAATATGCGACAAAAAAAGAGAGTATAAAAGAGAAAATAAAAAAATTGGAAAACTAAGCTTCGCCACAGGAGATATTTATAATAAGAAGAAGCTATCCTCTAACGCAAAAATAAGACACTGTAGATATAGATCACCGAATCCCTCTTTATGTTGCAACAGGGTGATAAAAACAGTAATTTTGTACGGGATGGAGATAACATGTCTCCCTAAACTAGAAAAATTACTTAAAATAAAGAAAAGGATCCTGAGGGTGGGCCCAAGAAAACGCTGGAAGGCTACAGGTTAAGATCCAACAGGGAGACGAAATACCTGGAAACCCAAATAAGAATCAGAAGACTAAAATTCTACGGGCACATGGTAGGAATGGACCAAGGGAGACTTAATATGAAAACAAAATCCGTGAATACAAGAGAGTAGGAGGGTATGTAAAACAAATGAGAGAGGTAGCAGAAAATATAAAAATAACAGACAAAGACTGCCTAGATAGAGAACGAAATGGGAAGAAAAAAAAAAGGGTTCTTGTGGAAAATAAAGAAAGGCTGAATGTGTGGTCAGAAGAAAGGAACCAAAGGCACGCAGAAATGGCCAGAAAATAATAGGAGAAAAGAAAAACAAAAATTAGAAAAGAAAAGTAGTGATATTCGCGTGCTCTTAAAAGGCCGTTTCGTGGAAGAAAGAAATAATTTACTTTAAAAAAATCTTAAAGTTTCTTAATTAATAAATTACTGATTCCGTCTATTGCACCTAAGCTTGCAAAAACTTATTTATAAAGACTTCTAAAACCTAATACATTACATGAAATAATGCTACCACAACTCGGTTAACAATTACTTTATTTTCTACATCTTTAAACATGCCAGCTATACTTCTTGGTTTTCATTATACAAAAAAGGTTTTAGAGATGTGATCATATATCGGCGTTGCCTAGCAACGGTTCGTAGAATTACTCTTTGTTTAGTCTCATCTCATGCTAAAACAATCACAAAGAAACTGTTCTTGACTTCCTTAAACCGTTAAACAAAATTTAGTTTTTTTTAAAATTTAAATGAAAAAATTAAAGAAACTACATCCTATTCCAATATGCCACAAATCCGAGATTTTGATTATAGAATTTATTAGGATTTGACTAATCTTACTAAACGTAAAATTAACTAGTTTGAGATTATTTCTTTATTTTATATTTATTTATATTTACATAATTTATTTAGGAAAAAATAGTGTCAACTATTGAGTTACAATATTTTCTTTACTTCGAAAAAAACTAACAGTTCCTGATACAGAAGGGTGACGAAATTGAATTACATTGTAATCTTATAGAACCAAGAATAAAAAATGGGGTAATATGTTCCCTACTTCCAAGTGATATCAAGTTACAACGTTGTTCCATCTACATCTTCATAAAAAAAGTAGTTTTGAAGCCGATGACCTCCAGGTTTCTTTCGTAACTGAAGAAGGAAAACTGAAATGAAAATGACACAAGTTGGGCTTGGCTTCTCCCATAATATCGCTAACTTTTGGTCTTCCTTCAGTGGCTTTCTTGACGAATCATCTGAGTGAGTTCTACAAGTTTTCTTCTTGGACTTTTTTTCTGTTCTGAGGTTGTTTTTATTTTGGTTTTTTCTTTATGTTTTAAAAGCTTTTTGTACAGGATGATACAACTTCTCTGAGTCTGCTACTACCTATTGTAAAAACAAAGTTTCAGTTTATTTTTATATAAAGGTTAAAATTTACACAATACTCGATATACATGAGTTTTAAAAATGACGTTTTTACTTTTAAAAATACATTTAATTCATATACCTTTTCATTTTATTGTATATAAGTTTGTTTATCCTTTCTTTTCTTTATACGAAATCAAGAATATGAGAAACATTGCAATTTTCAAATATTCGAATCGAAAAATTCCGGATTCTTTACGGAAACCCTTGTTTTATATCTCCAGTGTCCAAATTATCGTGTCAAATGTACCACGGCATGTGATTTTACTTATATTTAGCATTCTTGATATATTCTATGATGCAACTGTTTATTTTATAATGCAGCCAATATTACTTTTACCTTGATGATGTTCATAAAATAATGTGATTTGGCACAATTGCCGAATTGTGATTCTCAACCGAGTCATTAATTTTCCTTGTTTGAAATAACAAAGCTTTTTTCCACGTTTAAAAAAAATTGTCTAAAAATATAATAGTAATGTAAATGTAAATATAGACTATTATATTATATAGATAATATAATAGACTATATAGACTATATAGAAAATTAATTACGATATATATATATATATATATATATATATATATATATATATATATATATATATATATATATATATATTTTTTTTTATAACAGGAGTTTCCACAATAGTGGGTTTCCTTAACCTAGTGATTGAATGACTTCCTTCCATAATGCCCTATCTAAGGTCTATTCTTCCGGTAGAACATGACCCATCATGGATTCCTTCACTTCGTTATCAAGAAGACCAGGTCTTCCTTGGTCTTCGTCGTCTTCTTGTTCCCCTAGTTTTCCAATGGTGGACTACATTGGGTAGTTTTCCTTCAGGCATTGTTTTCAAATCCCCATACCTTTTCAGGCGTTTTTTCTCAATATCTTCCAGAATGGTTCTTTCAGCCCCATCTTTTCTCTGATGGTCCCATATAAATAAAAATAAATTTAATTTATTAATTATCCAGATTTTAGTTTAAAGATAAACTTGTGTACATTTAACTTTTAATTATTGTTTAAAGTTTTCTTTTTAAAAATGTTATAGCATTTCTATTAGTTTCTCAGAAACAAAAAGTATTTCCGTACCTTTAAAAGCCTACATAAAGTCTGGTTGATAGATTTTATCTTTATAATTAAGAAAATACATTATAAAAAGCTTTTTAATTACTTTCGCTACTCGAGAAAAAAAGTTCAGAAGTGTTATAGTTCTTAGTCCTTTGAAATTGGGTTTAATTATTTCCAATTTCCTGTAGAGGGGACTGGGTTTTGATTATAGCTTAACAAGTTATTAAAAAAATATACACTTACACTTTATAATTAATAATAAGAGTATTCAATGCTTAATTAAGAAGAGATTAATTAATATCTTAAGCGAGGAGATGTTGTTCCACCTACCCTTTCCAAATTATTCCTCGATTTAATTCAAAGGAGATACTCAAAGATTGTATAAGTGAACCATACAATAATACAATTTTCTATTAGAAAAATACAAACTAGAACCATTAAGAAAATGGTGCACTCAATCATATACAGGTATAAATGGTTACCTGAAAAATATTATACTTTACCTATAACTAAATTTAAAATATATATAATATATGTTTTACTTTCAGTTCTTGAGATTCAGTCTGTTAGTTAAACTTACGTTTGTCGCCGTTTCCAGACTAAAGAAAATAGCGCTGTAAACGATAAATCCGATGTACTTGTTCTAAATTCATGTTTTTCAAATTAAAGAAACTTTTAATAACATAATATAAACTAATAAATCGATAATAATAAATAAAAACTCATAATCCCATATGAAGTAAAACAATCCAACATAACACATTTCAGGGTATTTATTAATTTGATAAATAACAATACATAGATATCATTTCCAAGTCTATTTGAACCTTTTCCAAGTCAACTGTAACCTTTTAAAAATCAAATGCTACCCTTTCCAATTCCAATGTAACCCTCTCCAAGTGAGTTGATACGCTTTCCAAAGCAAATTTAACGGTTTACAACTCAATTTTCACCCTTTTTATTTCAATTGTAACCGTTTCCATTTCAATTGTCACCCTTGAAAATTTACCGTTCTGGGGAATGGGCGAATTTAGGGCCTCAGAACTCACCAGGATAAAATCACCACAACCTTTTTCTTCACAACTCTTGTTAGGACAAAAGTGAGAGACATAATTCAAAAAGCAAATAGTTGATTTTTAGTTTCTGAAAAAGTTTAATTAAAAAAGTAAAATCATATAGTCTGAGCTTAACAACAGTATCTTCATATTTTAACTTAATTTTTTGTAAACACGAGTATTATTATGTTTATTACCAAATCTATGAAGATACTGTTGTTAAGTTCAGATTACTTGTTTTTACTTTTTTTAAATAAACTTTCTCAGAAACAAAAAATCAACTATTTGTGTTTTGAATCATTTCCCTCATTTTTGTCCTAACAAGAGTTTTGAAGAAAAAGGTTGTGATGATTTTATCCTGGTGAGTTCTGAGGCCTTAAATTGCCCATTCCCCAGAACAGTAAATTTTCAAAACATTTTCAAGGGTGACAATTGATTTGTAAAGCGTTACATTTGCTTTGGAACGGGGTTCAACTCATTTGGAAAGGGTTACATTTGAATTGGAAAGGGTTCCTTGTGACTTGGGAAGGGTAGCGTTTGATTTGTAAAAGGTTACAGTTGGATTGGATAAGGTTCAAATCGACTTGGAAATGCTATATATATAATGAAAAGAAATATTAAACAGGAGTTTTGGATGGTTGATGTGATAGTTACATTTTTTCATCAATTTGTAAGTACCATTTATGTATTAATTTATACATTTATGTAAGGAGTGGAGTGGCTCAGTGGTAGAGCACTGAGTTGCCATATCGGAAATCCTGGTTCAAATCCCGCTGCAGGCCATGACTTTTATTTAGTCTGTTTGCTGCGGGAGATGGGTCATATAGGATCTAGGACCCTCCTGGGACCCACCCAGCTATATAAACTATTATAAAAATAGGGTACCCAAAATAAGTGGGAAAAATCTGGCGGTTGAGCGAGACCTAGGACAAGTCACCTCCTTGCATAACGTTGTCCATGAAACAGTACAGTCTCTACCATATACTGAACCCCAGACCCGCTCACGGGTTATAGTATGGTACAGGTTATTTATGTATTATCATTATACAAGTGTCAATTTTATGTTTAGACTAATAGAAGCTTTTTAATAAGGGAACAACATATCTTACCTTCTATTTCCTAAAGGTTTTTTAAATAAAGTCTTATTTTGAGTTGAATCATATTTGAACTTGAAGTTTTATGGCTATACTGACATAAGGTAAAATCAAAATAGTTTCAAGTTTTTACAAATTTTCTAATAGCTAACAAATAATTTCAACATCATCATTATAAAAGGAATGCTTTGCTTTACTAATACCCAAATTTTAATTTTTTTAACTCACATAAAACTTTCAAATACCTCTATTGGAAAATGTTGTTTTTTTTCATGACATAGTTCTTTTGAAGGAGCGATATTTGCATGCACTACTATATGTTTTTTTTCTGATAGTTGATGATGTTCTTCTAACCCACCCTTTCCCGCACCCCTACCGAACTCCACCCCCAGAGGCCATCCACCCGTAGACAAACATCACCCTCATCATCGGGTGATGAGCTCCAATAAGGATGAAAGCCCTCGACAGCCGAATTAGAGGATAACAGGTCTCATGTGATGAGGGCGTCGCTAGTTATATCGCCTTCATTATATCGACAGCTTCCTCTCATTGGAGGAGCTTCCTTCTACTTGTGGTCTTCGCCCCATTCTCTTATCGACTTATCCTATTGGTTAGCAACTATCTGAAATTAGTCCAATCATTTTCATCTTTCCTACATTTGTAACAGAAGAAGAAACAAAGTGATGTTGAAGAAGTAACTCAAACTCATCTCCGTGAGAAAGTACTCCGTTATTGAATGAACTATTGATTCAGTACAAAGCATAAGAGGCTTCTTCAAAAGGACAACGATATAACTAAAAATTTGGTTTTTATATCTTGCTTTTTAATACAGGAACAGCATATCTGAAAGTCATTCCCAACTTTTTTTTCTAATACAATCTTATTTTGAGTTGTATCATGTTTGAACTTGAATTTTAAAGGAATAATAACATAAGTAAAATTCAAAAATTTTCTAATGGATAATAAAGCAATTTTAATACAATCATTACAATAGGAATGCTTTGCTTTAGCAATACCCACATTTTTATTTCTTTTAAATCACATGGAACTTTCAAATAGCTATTGAAAAATTAGTTGTTCTTTTGAAGGAGCGAAATGATAAGATAATAATTGTGAATTTCAATTTACAAAATTCAAATTTCATTGAAAAATTCAGTATTTAATTTATATAATCTATTCCGATTAACAATAATCAAAGTGCTCTCTCTCGCTCTCTCTCTCTCTCTCTCTCTCTCTCTCTCTCTCTCTCTCTCTCACTCTCTCTCTCACTCACTCACTCTCTCTCATTCTCTCTCAATATATCCCATAACTTATGAACATCAGAAGCCCTACATGGATACATTTGAAAGTCCACAGAGAGTGTAGGAGGCTGAATAATGGAATATAACCGCCCACACCAACGAACAATATGATGTTTGTTACGATGTCAAATGAAACCAATATGTCGTTTTGTAAAAATAGTCACGAATTAAAAAAAAAAATTTGAAAATATCTTTAGAGGAGATGAAATTTTCTACATATTTTTTTTCGATTTATACCTCGCTCATCACGAGGTGGAACTTTATAAATCACACTTATCGAAATTTAAGGACATGTCATACCATGAAATTGAAAGATTATTTCATACCAACCTTTTTTCCTTCATTATTTGAAAACACAAACATTAGAACATTTTAGAATCAATTTCAGATCGAGAAAAACGCACGCGTTACTTTAATTTAAAATCAGCATTAGCACTTAAAATGCCATAATCACGGAATGGTTATTTAATTAGTACAACGCTATGATTCGATAGGGATGGACCCTGTCGGATCCAGATACCCTTATGGGGCTCACCCACACCGTCTATAAAGTGAGTACCTTAATTGGGAGAAAAACCGGGCGGTGATCCTCGACAAATCACCTCCCTGCACGACCGTTGTTATATAAACAGTATAGAACCCAAGAACCTTTATGGGTTGTAGTGGTACAAATAAAAAGGAAAATTCTATTCAGTCCTTTCCCTGGTAAATTTTTATATAAACGTGTCTAATGTAGGGTCGTAAATCATGTTTATGATATATTTTATTTTGAAACATTACTTGTTTTGTAAAGGTGTTAATGGACAAAATGACCATAAATTCGTATTTATGAACAACGATTTCATTCATATATAAATATATATATAAATGTGTGTGTGTGTGTGTGTTTGTGTGTGTGTGTGTGTGTGTGTGTGTGTGTGTGTGTGTGTGTGTGTGGGTTACAGTTAATATAATGCAGTATTATATTTTAATTACCAAAAACCTTCGTTTAAATAGTTATTATCTTGACTATGTTTCCTAAGTATACTCATTCCTGACATAACGTCGAAATCGCTCTAATGTGTTCAACGAGCATTCCAATACTAGCTTAAACATCTGTTTGATCCTGATGCCCCTGGGAGCCAGGGTAATTAAGGGATGTCAACCTACTCCCAGAAATCCCGGTCATCAAAAGGACTCATAGAAAGTATTTACAATTCATGAGACTCCCTGGGAATCATGACCTATTCATACTTGGGTCTCTGCACAGAATAGATGAGCCATCCCGTATATTCAATTGCTATGCAAAATTCATCGAATGTTCTAGCTTTATCTTCTTTGTCAATCGATTAGAATACTTTGCTATTAAAAATATTTTATTATTCAAGTAATTTTATGCAATCGGGTATGTTATTGTTTTCAAATCTCAAGTAACATAATATTAATTAAACTACAATACCACAAATAATCATTTGCACTTTGGAACGCACACCTGATACCAGTCATGCATCTTCCTTATTCACAGCCAAGCTTTTCCTACATCTCCTGAATTCTCCTACACAGATGGCCTCTATTCAGTTATAATTAATAGTTCATACCTACCAGAAGTAATGGATGACTTACTATCAATTTTCTCCACCCATTACGATATTATTTTTTATAATGTTCGGTGATTTTAATAACTTTTTCTCTCAGCTTAATTCTTGTTATTTTTTTCTATATATATACTAAATTTTGTACACGTCTGTTATTCTTAAGGGACCTAGTCCCAGAATAAAATAGTTTTTCTATTCTAGATATATTTGCAAATTTATTAAATAAAATTCTATCTCACTTAAATCACGAATATTGTTAATTTTGTCTCACTTATAGGTTTAGACCTTTAAAACCTTTTAGGACTCCATGGCACTGTTATAAAATTGAACACAATTTATGCCATAACTTATTAATAAAGTTTTATAATAAATCATAAAGGATAAATGTGACAAGATGGAAGTCGACTTCACTCTGACAGCCCGTATTCGTCCGTGATGTATGGCTCATTTATTGTAATAAGGGTAATAATATCTCCTCTGGAACAGCCGTCTATATTGCAAAAAATAATATTCATCAATACTAGGCAATATTCAGTCTAAACATAGTGATCATTGATCTCTGTGATGAAAAGCATAGATGTTACTAACTTATAAAGATTATTCTTCTAAAAAGGTGAATTCTCATTACATAGTTTTATGTTCATAATAGAAAAAAGATTAATTGACAATTCATTTAAGAGGAATCTTTATACACCCCAATTTTACTACCTATTGATTATTTCTGTAAATATTGTGTACTATACAAAACTTCAAATTACATCAAAATAAAATAAATGTAGGAATACTATACAATACAACCACCACGGTGAAAGGCACAAAGGAGAAAAATAAAGAACACAACTTCACTTATCGTCTAATAATTTCAATTTGATCTTAATTTCTTCGGCTGGATCCATTTGAACATTTACATTTTAACCGATTTTTTTTCAAACCTGTTCTACATCATTATTTCAGTGTCAGAATAGTGTTAGTATTTGGAGTTTTACTTATAACCAATAATATTAACAAATCAAATAGCTTCTATGACCTCCATGACTTTATCTGATGTTTTAAATAGGACCAACGGCATAATTTTTTAATATTCACTATAATCATATTCTGATAAATGCAATTCAGAAAGTAAATCTACTGTTTTATTATAACTGCAAGAACCCTAAAGGTGACGATTTTAAGGATCGATTTTTTTGAATGGCCTTTTCTGTCATTCTGTTAAGAAACCTGCTAATAGGTCAAGTCAAAATACACCTCCAAAATCAATAACTAATAGGTCAGTCTTTTATATTAAGATGCCCCAAGCTGCTGACTTTTTTCACAACTTGAATCCATTAACTGTTTAAATTCCGTTTCACATTGTATAATTTTAAGTAAATAGGACTAAATAACATTTCCCGTATGACAGAGGAGTATTTCCTTCCAGATTTTTCTTGTTTGAATAACAATTTTACATAGAATTTTCTTTCATATAATTCATCTGATATCCTACGGAAGAGAAAAGTTGTAAGTATTATTATCATTAAAAACATTTAAATCTATTCCCTCCTCTATTAACAATACCTTGAGTTTTAGGAAGGACTGCTGGATCTTATTCGAAAATTCGTGGGTCACCTCACGTATATGCAGAAGCGAATCAAATCCGCAGCAATGTAAGTGGAGATTGTGCTTCGAATTTTTTAGTAGCGATGTTTTATACAAGGGCACAAAACACCAAACTTGATCCTCATTATAAAGAAATTAATTTAAATTTGATTGCAATCTCGAATTTCTTCCAATTAAAATGAGAGTTTAATAAACCTTCGTTATAGGTAGGTTTCTCCATTATCCAATTAAACTAAATCAAGGTTAACTAGATGATATCTAGTAGCGTATAGCGTAGAGTATTATGCGCTAATAGTTAATAGTTTTATTAGATTAAATTCAGGAACAATATCGTTAATACTCAGAAATAATGTTTGTTTTTCTCCGGTCCTTTACTACTCAATTCAAAACCTCTTTTAGGCGTACATGCCTCAATGATTTTATTGGGATAGATTTGAATAGTGCGGAGGATGTTTTTGATTATTCCATAACAGATTTATTATCAGGTACTGCTGTATTTATTCGTATACACATATTTGCTTAAACAGGTTAAAGGCTATTCAACTTGTCTCCTGAAGCCTTCATACTCAGAACGAGGAGTGAAAAATCTTGTTTTTCCCCTTTGATGAAGAACAAGAAGTGTCCATTGTACTCCTGTTCTTGAAGTGTTAATGGCCAAAGTTCGGTGTCTTCCTAATTACCTCAACGTCAAGTCCATTAACAATGACCTCAGGATTTTCTTAGAGCTAATGAAGACTCAATTAAGTAGGTCATATGTTCCTATTAAATGATCACGATTTAATAAATGGTAAGTGAGGTAGAAATAATATATGATCGAATCATTTGATGGTGTAAAGATTTGAAGTATTATCTTAATGAGTGCACTTGTTTTAGATTTGTTTCAACCAAGGGGCATTTTCAGATATTTCCCTCTTCTACTTATCATTATACTATGTTCTCATACTGTACAGCAACTATTTAACATAATAGTAGTATTATAAACCAATAGTATGCTTTAAAGATGATTGTTGTAAACTTTTAAAACAAAACAAAATAGTGCAAAATAAAGTAGTTTTAGATTCGGATATGTTGGAGGCACAGGTAAGGAAGTATAGAAAAAAATTGATGAATTCATGGTTCACGATGAACTATAGCGAGGGAATATTGGATTCTAATCCAATACTGAAATATTTATTGATAGATTGATATGTTTATTTTGAATTAATGGTATTCATAAAATCAATCTGAAATAAAGGCATTGATTAAAAACACTGAAAGTATTTGATTCATCGTATTCGTAATTGACTGTATTTTATTGGAAATAAATTAATTGTAGTACATACAAATAAAAGTTCTGGATCAACCGTGTTCCGGATATAGCCTGCCAAGATATTTTACTGTATGTGTATATGCGAGTGGTTCAAGTTCAAAAGCGGATAACTGTGAATTTAAAAAATTGACTTTTTCACATTAAACTTCAGGTTCAGAACCCGACTAAAACCATGGGGAACAAAGTTTTGTTTAAGAGTAAATTCCCTTAATAAACTAGTGAATAAGATGAATATGACATTTTGAAACTTTGGAATTATCCTCTTTTTGTTCCTTCTGATCAGCAATTTGAGTTAAGCCTTCAGTAACAATTGTATTGGATAAGCTTTTTAATTCAGGAACGACGTATTGAGTTCCATCATGTTTGAACATAAAGTTCAATGGGAATAATGACATAAGTTAAAATTAAAAAAAGGTCAAGCTTTTAAAAATTTTGTAATGGTTAATAGAATAATTTCAATGTCATCTTTACATGAAATTGAAGAATGCTTTGGAATGCACTGCCATTACCCTTTTTTTTTTTAACTCACATTAATCACGGACTTTCCAAAGTCCTCTATTATTATTATTATTACGTTGTTCTTTTAAAGATGCTATGCATTATAATGTATTATTCACTTAATATATTAGACAGTAATTGCTGTATAGAAACATTATTTATTAATTTTAGGGTAATTATCTATACTATCACTTGTCCCCTTAGATTTAATAAGTGATTCTGTACTATATTTAGTTATATTATTTTAAAAGTCATTAGAATGTAGTTCTTGTTCTTCAGTTTCAAGTATCAAAAGTCAATGGTCGCTCAGCTTTAGTTAAATAGCCAATGAGAGCCCAGGTCATGAGCTAGTGAGTGATGCAAATGGTGGAAACCTCAAATCGGCAGAGCTCTCCCAAGATTTCATTGGCACTGAATCATTCATGGAGCTTGGCCACACTGCTAACTCAGCCTCCTCAAGCGGTCTCCCAGTTGCCCTGTCGTTCTCATGGGGCAGTTTGCATCTTGATGTTACTCTTAGTCCCGAGTCACAGCGGAGACATAAAGATCATTGTTATGTCAGGATACTCAGGATCCGGAGGAAGATCTCTTTACTGCGCTGGGTTCGATTTGTTCCGGTATACAATAGAAATGTTATTGGCTTAGGAGGGAATAAAGCTATGCTGAACTCTGCTTGTATGTTAACTAGAAGCTTATATCACATGGCAATTATTTTCTGAAGATTCACAATTATCATGTCTTCAAAATATTTATGAATAAAAAATATATATATATATATGTCCTTGTATGTGTTACAAATATTTTCATTTCATAAAAAAAAAAGTGTTTGTCATGGGTCAGAGGTACCCGCATCGAGCTAAGTAAACCTAGACATACATGTATCCAAATAGGACCCTTGAAACAGTAATTGTATATTATTTTTATTATCAAAACCTAATTAGAATAATTCAGATTTATTTTATACATACATACCCCCCTTTTTTTCCTGGGTAGTATAATCACGTATGAGAACAGAATAGAAAAGGATATCAAGGTCCGTATAGCTGCGGGAAATATATGACTGTTCGGGATAAAGAAACTGTTGCGGAGTAAATGACTGTCCAGGAGAACAAAGTATCTCGTATAAAAAACGACTGGGAGACCAATTGTTACTTATGGATATGAGACCTGGTCCCTGACAAAACATAGCAAAAGGATCCTTCAAGTATGGGAGAGAAAAGCCCTACGGAAAATGTTTGGAACTCAGAGTGAAGGACAAAGGAATCGATGATGTCCGTACCTGAACGTACCTGAAGCCGATGGGTATAAACCATTGGAGGCGTTTTGCTGCGGACTCGGAGGCGAATGGAATAAATGGTTCTTCGAGGACTGTAGGCCCGGCGATGAATGAATTCCTGGTTTTTAATTTCACATTTTTTCACAAGATATATTATTATTTTTTAAAATGGTGCTGCACCCTTTACTTATAAGATATAATGTTTGTTGTTTGTTTATAAGGTCACTTTTATGCTTCTATGGCTAATCTGACGATGCTACAGCGGGGGCTCTAAATTGGACTATGTAGGTTTTATTAGGATAGGAATTTTTAACGAGTACCTGACATTGTCATGTCATCGAAATGTAGTGAGGACATCCAATTGTTACTCCAAAGAGTTCACAACCAAACTTGGTATAAGACAGGGTTGCAGCTTGAGCCCACTTCTCTTTATTCTGGTCCTTGATTCTGCTATATCTCAGGCCAAAGCCCGGATGAGAAGTTTCCATCTGGAATTTAGATACTTGAATAAAGTTACCTACTCCTTGATGACCTTTGCTGATGATATGGTAGTCCTTGCCTACAACGATAGAAACCTAATATACAATATCAGGGTTCTTCAAGATGAACTAGAGAATATCAACATGGAAATAAACCATGACAAAACAAAGGTTATGAGAATTGGTAGGATGCCTCACCGAAAAATGAGAGTCATAAGAATTAAGGACAAACCCATCGAACTGGTGAGAACCTTTAAATATCTGGGAGCACACCTTGATGAGAATGGAGTCATGGACAATGAAATCCGGGAGAGGGTCAACTCAGCTGGTAAATTGTTCCATGCTCTAAATAAAAGGTTCCTGAATAAAATAGAAGTATCCAAGGGCACAAAGTTGAGGGTATATAAATCTACTTTTCTCCCCATATTAACATACTCCTCGGAATCTTGGGCGTTGACCACCAAACATAAAAGTAGGATCCAGGCTTCAGAAATGAGATTCCTAAGGAAGATAGAGGGAAAAACAAGACGTGACCGAATTTGCAACTCGATCACTAGATCGAGCCTCGGAGTGGAAGATAACAGGCTGGCCAAGATGACATACGAGGCTAAGGTTGAAGGAAGAAGGTCCAGAGGAAGACCACAACGTACCTGGGAAGATGGTATTAAGGAAAGCTTCGCAAAGAGAAGTCTGCAATGGAATAAGGAGAGAAATGGTAGAAGATCGTACGGTGTGGTCCGGGCTATACAGAAAGAATCCTCACACTGCAGAGCGGTAGAGAGGAACGACTATGATGATGACCTGACATCGTACAGGATCGGGACCTCCGTTTAACGTCACTTCCGAAGGATAGCATAACCGAGGATTTTTTACTCTCTTTAAAAAATCCTAGGGCCACCTGCCGGTCTACGAACTCGCGATCTTGGGCTTAGTAGGTTGTTATGTCATAAGATATATTTAATGTGACGTTTTTTGGACAAGTTTAAATATTTAAAATGACGATATTTATATTAAAATATACAGCATTCCATTTCAATGGAAATCAATGGACCCAAAATATATGGAAATACTTGGATATACTAGGATTGAATATAATAATAATGATTTCTAAACTTTATAGTTTTCTTTTTTTGAATTTCATATTGATTGGGTTGACAGTGATTTTTTTATATTTATAAAAATACAGTGTCTTTCTACACTTACATATCCATAATCTAAGCCGCGTAAAATTGAATTACATTGCAAAATGGTATGGAGCATAATTTATACCAATAAACGGTCTCCAAAGATGGTTAACTATACATACAACAAAACATAGCTTACACCATCCTAGCATCATAGTAAGAAAACATAACATACATGTCCTGACTAATTCCCTCTACCTTTATCGAAATTCTTCTCACTTCTCCTCTGTATCTAAACCTGTATCAGTCACTAACCTCCGGAGTACTTGATTGATCGCGAGGATCATAAAGAAGCCCGCCTGGCTAGAAAGCGACCCACCGCGGTTTGATTAAATCGTTGACCGGAGTCACTTAGACGACTCCCTAGGAGCCATTGTGTACAGAGATAGGGCGAACAATGGGTGTTAGAGGCGGCATCGAGAGCTGGCTGAGGAGAAGTGTCAGTAGTGAAATGAGAGAGCTGAGCTGATGTACTGCCGCGGTGGGCGGGTTCACGCCTAAGCTTATCAACCTGCAACCAGCGGGTCCTACAGCATAGGCTCGTTGATCTTCCAATACTGGCTATAAACGGATTCTGGGTACACGTGCTTTAGCAGGTCGCCATGCACTGTCATCCGCAATTGCTTATAACTTTAACACTGATAATTCTGATACTGATATTACCTATCTATTTTATCAATATCCATTAAAAAATACAAAATGCAATTGTAAAATACTAATTGTAGCCTCTCTAGCCACGTTCCTTTTCTTATAGATATGTTTACACAACACTTTTGATCAAAACCCCTCCATCCCATCTTCTTTTTAAAAATCCTATTGATGACCTCTTATAAGTTGATCTTTCTAATTATTCCGAATTTATGGAATTATTTCCCAGCTAGTTCTTCCGAAGACGGCTATTCCCAAAGTGTTATCCTATTAGCTTTAGACTCAAATGAGACTAGTGATATGAAGAGATCACACGCGATGAGGTAGGTCCAATCACAAGTGCCAGAAATCGTTTTTCACCCACTTACAACAAATATATTATAGCATGCTTTATATATATAGGGTGTTTCAGCTTTAAGTAGCCAAACTGAATATTTGTACCAAGAACCACAAAACAAGAAACCCATTTCTTATGGAGTTATATCTACAAACGATTTGTTTAGGAAATATTTACATCTAAAGATTTTCATTTTTATTTAGGGCAAAAAATGGGTCAGTATAAGAATTATCAGTGTTAAGTTTATAAGCAATGGCGGATAACTGTTCATTGTTCATGTCGACTTAAAAAATCACAAGTAGCTAATATCATTATATTAATGTTTCATCGACTTTAAAAAAAGTGCTTGTCTTTATCTCATACATCAGGAAAGGAACCGAATTCCACCACACTATCTTCAACCCTAGATTACTGAAGCAACACTTAAAGTTTGCACCAGATAAGACTAAAACAGTTTCATTATATCCGGATGTTGCCAGTTTGCTACAATCCATGTGCGATGTAGGCCAAGTTTCAAAATGACATTAGCAAGCATTTACAGTACCAAATTATATTTAACACATTTTACATTATTAAGCCAACTATCTTTATTACTAAAGAGTTTATGAGTTCAATACAGCCGTAAATATGTATGTAAAAAGTAGTTATTTACATTTTCTTTGTTACTGTTTTAAGGGGATCACTAACAGAGCGCTAAGTTGTCGTGCCAAAGATCCCGGGATCAAATCCGGTTGTGGATGCAAATTTATTTAATCTGTTAACAACCGAGAAAAGACCCTGTAGGATCTAGAGATCTTCATGGGGTCCACTCAGTCTCTATAAAGTGGGTACTCTTAATTGGGGGTAATACCTTGTTGCTTGAGTGTGATCTATGTCAAAATACCTCCCTGCACAGCCGTTGTCAAAGTACAGGGACATACAGTAGAAACAGTACTGTACTGTAAGAAACAGTAGAGTCTTTACCACATTCTGAACCGAAGATCTCTTTATATTAATCATGTACTTATCCGATTTTTCTCTAATATTATTCTTTTATATCTTAGATTATTCTCTATGATATAATCTTTCAAAAATTAATTACTATTATCAATCACAAGCTTTGACATTCTGAAAATTATTCCAAGTAAAATGAAAAATATATTTTAGATCGTGGGTGTAGACCTGATGAAGTCAATAGTGAGTCGGAAAGAACAAACGTCAAGAAGACAAATGGGCGTCGCTAATGAAATCTGTACTCATTGAGTCGAAGCCGGGGCTATTTTAGTTAAAATTAACTACAGCTTTAGGCCGAGGCTCCCGGGGGTCCTATGGTGTTTTTTTAAAATATATTTTCCCCTATCTAGCCACTTTTTCGCCCACTCCAACCTTTTTAAAACCTTTTTTCATCAATCAACATGTCACCGTATTTTAAGGACGAGAGGATAAGGGTAATGAATACCGACATAAGAGAAAGAAAGAGTGAAAGATGGTAGAAGACTTTATGAAACGTTCATTTAATTATAATTTCGTTATTAATTATTAGCAATTACTTCAGTCGTATAATTGCAATAATAAAAATTAATCTTAATCATAATGATTAGAAAAAGTGCCGTATTTGTACCATGGGTTAAGTTAATTTCCAATTATTAACTAAAAAATAAAAGTATACCATCAACTATATCGGCTTTGCTACTGTCGATAAATCAACCTTCTCAGAAAATACGTTATAATTGTCCATTCACACGATTTTCTTTATGATTTTGATTTAGAGGCCGGATAACTAGGTTATCTTTTAAATCGACAACTCATCGGTGTTCTTTGATGGAGGAAATAAATAAAATAAAATAATATAAATCTTACATCAGACTTGAAGACACATTTTTCAGTCATAAAAGAAAAAGGGGAATAGCTAGAAGCAGGTAATCGTGGGTGATGGATCCTAGGCCTCGTGGCGTGGAAAAATACGCAAGAAATCTGAGAGTTCTCATTTGGTACAGAATCTCATATAGTAAGTCATTACTGGTCCTGAATTACGGTTTTTTGGAATCCAAATGAGAGAATTCGGTTAGGATTTTTTCTTTATTATTTCACATTAATCTGCTATATTTGACACTTCCTGGAACATTAGGAGTACCTAGATAAATAGGGCAAGAGGCATTAAGCAGGTAGTGTCCCTTAGCGTTAAGTTTCCCTTAGCGATTCCTTTACTCTTAAGATACAGAACAGGTAATTGTTGGGAAGGAGCGGGCAAGTCAAGAGACAGGGAACTGGATGAAGTTAATTGTCGAGAAATAGCCAGTCACACACAGCCTCCCCCTTTCATTGTAAGTAGTTTTTTAAGTTACCTTGTAGAAATGATCAGCAGACCATAAATGTAATGCTATTCAATTAAATGAAAAAGGGTCTTTATTTAATAAGCAACTCCTGCTCAGTCAACCTTTGGAGAAGAGAGGGATATCCATTAATAAAATGAAAAATGAAATTATTAAAGCCAGTGTAGCAACTCCTATAAAATACCAATAAATTAGAGTTTGACTATTATGTACCATAGTGTACCCCCGACAGATATTTCACGGTAATTTATGTCTATAAATGCTTTCCTTATAAGGTTTGTCTATAAATACACGCCAAAAATACTTACTACATGATACGTGAGGGGTCTATTTTCAGAATAAAAAAAAAATATTGAAATGCGTAAAATCGATGGAGCCGATCCATCATGTTCTGCCAGTTACTTATTTGATTTGCTTTCAAACCGATCCTATATTTATCACTGCCAACGGGATTTCTGAAGTTCGAAACGTTCGAGCGGCCTCGTGCGCCGTCAGAACATGGTCATAACATGTTTTTAGCAATTGGATAGTAATTTATCATCATCAGTCGAGAATGACTCGATTAATGAAGACAGTTTCCGAATTAATCAATGCTCAGGAGAGAGTTGCCTACATGTCCTTTAAACATGCAAAGCTCAACAGTTTGTATTGTTAAAAAGGCAGAAAAAAGAAAATGATTAATGAAGGAAAAAAAAATGAAAATACAAAAAAATAACACACGTATAGCTTAAGCATAATAATTATAGCAAATGCCATATTTCTCCGATGAGTCAAATGACTCAAAACAATAAATAAAATCATAAAAGTAGACCCCCACCTATATGACTTTTATTACTGTTGTTAAAGCGACCATCTCAGAAAAAAATGTCTTATGCCCATTCACGCTTTCTTTATTATTTTGATTTAGAGTCCGGATAATTAGGTTATCTTTTATACTCCTCAAGCGTCTTATGTTGGAAAAAGTAAAATCATATGAATCATCCATTAAAGTATAAGTAATCTATTATCTTTCTTTAATCTATGATCCTCTGTTTCAAAGATTAAAGAAAAAGGGGAAGAACAAGAAGAAGGTGGTAGTGGAGGCTGGATCCAAAGGCTCGTAATGTGGAAGGAATCTGAGAGTTCTCAATTTTTAACATATGAGTTAAAGAAATCATCTGGGACAGAATGTAAGAAATACAGATGGTCATAATAAGTTTTTGGACTCAAAAACCACAACAATGTTCCTTTTTTCCAGTTTTTAGCTCAAATTTTAGATTATTTTTTTCATTTTTGAACAATTCTTTCTCAAACTAAGAGCAAATGCTTTAAGCAAATCCTTACGCGCACTTGCTATTATAACGGCAATTTCTATATTTAATTTAGTAATTTTATTTGATTTTTCACTCGGAAGCTCATATAGAAGTTACATAAAATTTTGCCAAATTAGTTATTGTCATGACTAAGTAAAATGCAGATCAGTGACAGAACTTCAACAAACTTCAGATAAAGCAGAACTCACTCGATGCAGATCGTCATACCCGAAGTATTGATCAAGAAACAATTATCAGTGTCAGTAAGTAATAAATACGAAACCCAGAAGCGGATGTACATCACACTAAATCCTGCGAAATATGAACCTGATGCATGCTGGGAATAGCTTCAAAATCCTCTTGTGGTCTCTTCGCCCACTCATCCCTTTGATGATATTATATCCTGAGATAACAATCGAAACCTTTGAGGATTGAGTATCAAAAACTCTTTGTTACATGTTCGAAATGAATTCACAATACCAATATTTATCTCTTTTACAAGACCGACTTTCAACTGAGATAATACAATCTAAAACGCACCAATTGTGAAGCACACTTTTATTTCATCTTTTGCGGGATTCGGTCATGTATACTTCAGATATCTATTGCCACTATTGCAAAGCTATAGTTGGCCCCACGATTCCTCCCCATTAAAATCTCAAAAACTAAAATAGGATATTTTCAAGCAGCTCATTAATTAAAATAATGCGATCACTTATCTAGTTATAGCTATAGTCATAATAAAAGGTAGCAAAACAAACCGAATTGTAAAACTTGTTAAAAATAAATTGAAAAAAATGAGTCACATTCCAAAAGACCGTTCCAAGCATTCTCAAGAAAAAAATTATATTTTCGAGGATGTGGTGTTAAAACTCACTAGAGTTTATGAATAATCTCCTAAAAATAGGAAACTAATGACTCAATAATCGTTCTATTCATTTGAACTTAACATTAAACAATCAATCATTCAGTCCAGAAGAAAAGATACTTGTTAATAACAATAAATTCTTTATTTATTCTGAGACAGGTCCTTTAGTATATTACAAAAACAAGTGATGAGCTTTAGAGTTAGTGTAAAATAAAAAGAATAGGCTAGAAAAAGCTTCCATATTTTTTTTCCTAACTTAATAATTTATGTTGAATTATTAGATGAAATAAATAATTTAATTTAAAATTAAACTATATGCAGTATCAAACGTTTTTGTCTAATTTTTAATATTGAAAACTCGACGATAACTACAACAACAAAAAAAAAGTTGGCATTGGTCCGTAATTCAAAATCATCTCCGAATTTCTAAATTATTGAGAAAAACTATTCATTTTGGTGTTATTCAATCAAGTATGGAGAACTCATCTCCATTTAAAATGAAGAAAAATAGATGCGATTTTATTTCTAAAAAAAAAAGAAGTAACAAGCCGAAAACTTTAGTACAGTGTCATCAACTAACCATTGTTAAAGAATAAGAGGTAGAAGGTTACAGAAATATTTAAATAACATCCAACTTACATCGGGCAATGAGTCTGACTTAAAGAAATATCGTGTCTTCTGGAATTTAAGGATACCTTCTATAAATAAGGTATTAATAAGAGACTGTTCGAACAGACTTTATATTTGATTTTGCAGTTAAACTAACATGAAACATATTACGAAGTAATCTACTAAAGCAGGATATATTAGGTACTATAAAACGTTTTATCGTTTCTTTATTAATCTTCTACCGGGTTCCGTCACAAATATTGACTAACACCATATATATTGCCCCCGAGTTCCGTGCTAAGTTGACTTGTTTTAACAGTGATGATAAAGAATATCGAAGAAAATATTAAATTCCTAGAATATAAAAGGACATAATTCTACCAAGTTATCATAGATGCACGTAAGAACTCACATGATTTATTGACACAAAACATCATTGACTAATATCCGCGTCGGAGGCGTATCAGATGAATTATTCAAGGCGAGTTGAATCCCAATCATAGGGAAGGAAGATCACGCCAGGTGTACGGAATAAAAAATCTTTATGCTAATCGCTATATTGTTTAATTAAGACAAATCTATTTAGACTCTAACATGAATTAACAATTTGAGTTAGTCACTCATATATAAAGCTATTTGTAAAATGTCCATCTAAAGAAGTTTCAATAAATATTAGATCTTTTTCATGATTTTATTAATTTTGTTGTTTATTTATTTATCACTATCACGGCTTCGCTCGCGTGGAATTTGGTCTCCCATCGGGGTACAATTTCGGAAAATCCTGTCTTACCGGATACCTACGTCATACAAACAACACACCCTCCAAGTTTCAGATCTCTACGATCAGCGGTTTAGGCTGTGCGTAGATCCCACAAACTTTGCCCCCCTTTTTTATCCCGTTAGGGGTAGAATTTCGGAAAACCCTGTCTTACCGGATGCCTACGTCATACAAAGAACACACCCTCCATGTTTCAGGTCTCGAAGATCAGCGGTTTAGGCTGTGCGTTGATCCGACTGTCAGTCAGTCAGTCATTCAGGACAAAGCATTTTATATGTATAGATTACTTAACGCTGGTATAGCTAATCTGACAATGGTACCGTGGGAATCCTAAATTTAGCCATCTATAATTAGGATAGGGATCTCTAATAATAATTTTTGACAACGCACAGAATTTCACCTCTCTTCTTAAAGAAAGTTATACTCCCTTTAAAACATTCTAGGCCCAAGTGCCAGGCTGTGAACCCCCGATCTTGGTCACGGTAGGTTCTTGTGCTCATCACTACGCCACCTAACCTACTTCTTTAATGTCATAAACAGTATAATTTGTTATTAATTCACTATGTGATACTTGGCGTAACTGTGTTCTAATATTTGCAATTTCCTTAGGAAACTATCAGAAGAAATGATCCTTTGTAAGCGACGAAATAACTGTCAAGGCTTGCAGAAACTTAAGAGATATGTTTTCCGTAGGAATGTTGAAATCACTCTTCGATCTTCTTTATCTCAGCTTCTACAGCACAATCCATTCCATGTGTGTAATCAAAACATTGTTCAACAAAAAGTGTTCTCGAAGTAAATTAAAACTGCAGCAACACTTACTACATGTGCAATGGACCTTTACAATGAAAATCAATCCTACAAATGAATATCTAAATCTTGCAGATGTTATTAACCTTCCAGAATTTGGACTCTATGGTATACTGGAGGTTGAAACACACGATATAACTGAAAACAACACATGGAGAAAAGCGAATTTTTTAGTAGGATACATTGTGACTTTTATTAGTACTGATATTATGAATTTTTCGGAAGGCTCTTTGTTAATGGAATATGGATAAATGGTTATGACAGTGATTTGGCGTGCAATGTGAGGAAGTATTGTTACAAAAGATCTGCCTTCCGCCCCAAAGGTACCTCGCCTTACATGATAACTTAGAGAGGACGAAAAAGATTGTCTTCTTTATAGTGTAAAATTAAAATGCCCTCATGGAATAAATCATTTCTAAATAAAATATTTTTCCTTTGTTTTGTTTGATAGCTGTTTAAAAAAAATTCATCATACGATAAAACCAGATGTTTTATTCATTTTATCAATTATAGAACAAACGAGTATTTAGATAATTGTTGGGGTAGTAAAAAAAGAAATCTCCATATTATCAGAAAACTACTAGATACATTTATTAAATGTGAATGGGGATACGAAGAAGGGATGAAGTCAATTTACTAGACGTACTCAATTCGGGACTTAAATATTTTCCACTGTATCAACGAGCAATCTACTAGTTTTCGTCAGAATCACTCAAGTCTAAATCATTCAAGCTGCTTTCCTTTAGGTTGAACCTGACGTGCTTTCTTCGATGGTTTGTGGCCTGGAGCTCTTCACCCACAACTGTCTCCTTCTCCCGCAACCTCTTCGTAGGGCAGGCGTCGATGAAGCAATTGTAAGACTCTCTTGTCGACACTAGAGCCGACCTGAAAGAACCTGTCTTTGTCAGCGTCTTACGTATACTGGCTAGCATACTGCTCGTATCTCTCTCTTTCTGCGAAGATAAATAATAATGTCGGATGCCTCTGATTCGAAGGAATTTCAAAAATGAATTCGATCTGGAAAACCCTCGATCGAACGTCCATAAACGAGCTGGGCAACCAAGAACCGAGAATGCCTTTTCACATGTTCTGACAATTTTAACTGATATGTTTGTAAATACATTTCTATCCAGCTGAAAACATTCAGGATAAAGAGAGTCGTAGTCGAATACGATCAAGAAGCTAATGTCTCCATCAATAAACAAGTCAATAATGATTTCAGCCCAAGGGGGCACAATCCTGTCTGACAACAGTTTTTTCCTATCGTAATGAGCCATCTGCTGAGGAGATATCCCGAGCCACGGAATTGGTTTTTTCTTACAATTATAGACTGCTAAATTCACGTCTTTGGACTGGGATAACAGCAGCTTCATGTGCTCAACAAACTTTTTGACACAATTCCCTCCGTTGAAGTAATGACTCTGTATGTAATAATTGACTCCAATGCGTTTCATGAACCGGACGATCCCCTTTATATTGAAATATCGCCTATCTGGTGCATGGATTTCTTCGGATATTGATTTTTCTTTAAAAAAATTTCGAAATGTTCTGATAAAAAACCTTGCCCAATGTAGCTTGGAGACGTGTCCGATTTCCTTTATCTCTGGGTATAATGTTTCGACATCGATAAATATAATATAATAATTATCATTGCAATACATTTCATCTACCATGACTTTCTTCCAAGAAATAAGCCGAATAAATTCTATTGTTTCTTTTTGGAGTATATCTTCGTCTGCTCTAGTAACTATATTACCCGTAGCGTCGTTTATTGTTGTCTTATTTAATGTAAATAACGTTTTCTGACGTTTACTTCCTACTTCTCTCTTTTCTATTTGTTTAACAGTCTTCCCTGTCCTTCGTTGTATTCTTAATAACTCCGTATAAATATGTCCTTTTCTTAAAATATCCTTGTATCTCATTCTAATATGACCTATTTTCATATCATTTCTTAGAAATGGGCTGTCATAGTAGTAGACCATGTCGTATTTTTCTATGAATCTTATGAGTTTTGGACAAGAAAATGTGTTCCCTTTGGGAGAATGGATTTCTATTGGTTTTCCGTGAATCTGCCATAGCCGGCATAGAGCATTGATTAAAAAATTTGCATCTGCATTTCTTTTTTTATCAATCGGAAGAAATAGTTGCGGCGATTTGGTAGCGCAGTCAATGAACATGCAATATAACCTCGATGAATTTTCAATTACATCCATCACTACTGCTTTCCAGCTAAGATCTTTTTGGGTTATGGACAAGTTGTCGTATTTATATGGTAATGTTTCTACAGGAAATCTTGTAAGGAAATTGTCAATAGAAGGTAAACTATTTTTTTTGTCATTTTTCATGATGGAATCACCACCATTGACAGACCGGTTATCACCTGAACCATTTCGGCCAACTTTCGAAACAATGTCATTGGCTACAGGAAAATGAGCATTTGGAATATTTCCATTAATTTTATAACTTGATAAATAATTTAACACATTTTCACGATAAGCTGAATCGCCTTCATGATTACGGTAGTAATTATTGAATTTCGTTTTCATTTTAGTTTTAGTTTTGTTCCAAATATCTGAGACTGGAACAAGATTTTCCCCAAATCCACAATGGTGAATCCTTGTAACATTTTGTGTTAAGGACATTTCGACAGGATGACATTTGTCTATACCGATAGGACAGCATGCTTTTGGTTTGTTAGATAAACTATTGGTGAGCCTGTGTTTTTGACAAATCCTGGTTTTTACTTTTATCCTACTCCCACTGTCGACCCAGCCTAATTTCTTTTTGTTTATCTTGAAAAGATCCACGTTGGCATCTTTCCTGTCAATGGTCTGTTTCCGTTTAGTCAGTAAAATAGGTCTAATCACGAGTTTCTCCTTAATAGTTTTTATCGCTTCAGGATTATCATTGTTTTTTTGAACGGCAGAATCTAGAGCATCGTCTTCCGCCCCAGAACTGTTTTCGCAACTCGAATCAGACATGGTAAATTTCATATCGTCTTCACCCAGATCGCCTGCCTGTACATATTTGTCTTCTTTTTCTAGCAAACACTTGGATATGGCTTCTCTAAGCTTTCTTAATTCTTCGTGCCAAAATCTTGAATTTCGTATAAGAACCTTTACGCTCCCCAAAACATAACTCAGATCATTTCCAGCATCTGACTTCGTAACCGTGATGATTCCATGATCCTTCATAAATCGGACAAACTTTCCAGAACCGAAGAAATCTTTCTCCGAGGTATGTACCTCGATTGGTATCCTATACTCCCTGAAGACATCTCGAAACGCACGTTTTGTCTGCTTCCACAATGACCTCACCCCTAACTCGAAGACTTCCGGGTATAGCGTCCTCCGATCTACGAATATTAAGTATGTCATCGAGCCTTTTTTGGTAAGGTCGATAAGTATTGAACTCCAGGCTTCATCACTGCTACAGGAATCAGGAATTGGCAAAACTGTACAGAGGTTATCCACAGTTATCTTGTCTATTTTTTCTTCTAACTCAGGTTTTGTGATAGACTTCTCAGGATTACTGATTTTGGCTTTGCGTACTTTTCTCCGCTTAGTAAAGTATTTGTTAAGAATGTGAACCTTCCATTCTCTATTCAAAATACACCTAACTATTTTAGGAAGCCCGATTCTATTGGTTCTACTATTTCTTAACCATTTATGCCTTTCCCTCACGATTCGACTACTTATAGAATCAAAGCTGCTTCTACAGTGTTTAGAAATTTCGAAGAATACGTTCATAATTTGAAATATAAAAAATAAACTATAACCTACAATTTTTCTCGAAGAATTTAAGATTAAAATATTATCCAATGTTCAACACATGTTTAAAAAATGATCATAGTTTTTTTTTAAATAGTTACTTGAAGCTATGTATTCATTAGATAGTATTTTTTTTAATGTTTCAAAGTAATCCTGAAATATTATCAACTGAAAGCATTGAGAAATTATCCTGGCTTGTTTTCATACAGTTTTATCCTTTCATCCACTACACTGTATATTTTTCTTCCATGCTACTTATATTCCAGTGGCGACCTGTGGTCTAGTGGTTAGCATAACAAGCTACTAAGCCCAAGATCGCGGGTCCGTAGCTCGGTACGTCGCCCTAGGATTTTTTTAAAGGGAGAAAACAATTCTTGGTTATATCGTCCTTCGGAACGGACGTTAGACAGGGGTCCCTAGCCTGTAAGATCTCTGGTCATCGTTTAAAATCTCTATCCTATACCTGGACAGGCAAATATAGAGCTCCCACTATAACATCGTCCGATTAGCCATAGCAGCATAAATTGACATTAAAGAAACAAACAACAACTTACATTATATTATAAAAATTAGGTGATTATTCTTCTTAAAATTTAATAATATGCAGATCAGCTTACGAATACCAGCGCGCCATGAATGAGTACAGTCAGTAGCGTTGCTATGTCATTAAGAATAGTCATTAGGTCATATAGGAACAGTCATTAATTCAAAATCTATAGTTCGTTGTGACAGTTCAATTAGATTACAAACTCTCATTAGCTCAGGGGCGTTGACTCTTTCAGAACCATGAATTGTAGTATTAGGATTATAGATTTTTTAGGAGTTATATTTTATTGCATTGGAAATGACCATCATTTATTTCAATTCTCTTTAGCGATTAAATAAGTTTTACTTGTTATTTCCTTCTTTTTTAAAGTTATTTATTGAAATTTACAAATGTATAACAGAATAAATCAAGTAAATATATTTAAAAAAAAAAAATTAATAATGAAACGAGATAAAACCAAGTAATCAAACTACCCAATGGTAGTACTCGAATAACAAATTCACGAGGCCATCTTTTAAGACGCCTCGGAGTAATATTAGGAATCGAAGAGGTTGCCAAGTTTGAAACTAGTGGGATTGAGTGGGAATAAAGTTTGTCATGAAAAGATTGATATCAACTTCAGGCGAAATCAGTAAACAATGAGATATTAAGGTTATATCTTCGTAACAAAGACAGGAGCATTTAGGATTTCACGAAGGATTTTGGATTGTAAGGATTGAGGGCTTAGTGGACCAATGAGGATGACATTGCTTGTGGGATGGTCGGAATACAAACTGATGATATTGGTGTGTTGTATATTGTTGTTGCATCGAGGATTGGATATAATTTTTAATTGAGGTTAATCTTTTTCAGGATTTTATCCATACGTGGTAAAAGTGAGAGAGGGAACTTTTTTTTTTTGGTATCATGTTTACGACGGATTAATTTCCAGAAGATAGAAAAATATGTAGCATGGAGTGTAACATTACATATGTAGGAGAGGGATTGAAAGGCTTTTCTAGAAAGATGTTTTAAAATGTGGATCGTGATGAGGTCGTGTCCAGGAGCTTTGCGAGAAAGTAATCTGTGAATAATATTAGATATTTCTCAAGGATGGAAGGGTCATTTGAAGGGGAACATTTAACTCTACTTTTATATATTAAAGGTGGGTTGGATTCGCAATATCAGGATGGGGATGAAAAGTTTTAGAGATTTGTTGGCCGAATAACTGAGCTTTTTCTTAGTCCGATATTTACCAGACATTGGATTCATTAAGGAGTGGGTGATTAAAACCTTCGAATTTCAGGATCTTCTCAGTGGTCATCCATAATATTTTGTCAGTAGTAAGATTTTCAGTTAAGTTTCGAATTTTCTAATTTCTGTTTTTAGTTGGTTAGTCATTTTGGTAAAAAAAGTTTTATCTGTTGGATTTCGAATTCTGTGCTACTTCAATCTTGCATTGCGTTTTTCTCTTAAGAATCAATAATCAGCAGGTCAGTCAGCTGAGGATTATAAATTTTGAGTATATTATCATTTAAAGCGGTTTTTATTGATCTAATTATATGGAATTATCAATGTCTTATTTAGTCTATTTTTTTCTTATTTTTTAAAATTTATTTATTGATATTTACAACTGTATTAAAAAAAATACATCAAGCAAATAGGCTATGTGACACCAAATGACATGAGTAATGGCAAGTTGAGAAACTACTCACTGGTGGTACTCAAATCACTAGTTCAACTAAGAAGGTCACGTGGCCATCTTCTTTTCAGACGCCTCGGAGGATTATCGGGAATCGAAGAGGAAGCTAGGTTTGAAACTAGAGGGTTTAAGTGGGAATGAAGTTTGTTATGAAAGGAAAGATACCAGTTTCGGGCCAAATCAGCAACAAATGGGACATTAAGGTCGTTATGGATGACGGTATTTTTAACAAAATAAGGAGCGTTGAGGATTTTACGAAGGATTTTGGATTGTAGGGATTGGATACGAGAGGACTTCGATGGCTTAGTGGAGCCCCAAAGCTCTACTCCGTAAATCCAAATAGGTCGTATGATGGTCATGTAGATGAGTCTTTTGTAGTTAATTGGGAGGTTAGAGCGTTTGTCTAGTAAGTGTTGAAGTAGCCTGAAACGTCGAGCGTTTTCTTGTCTTTTCAGTCTAGTATGAGGATTCCAGGTTAATCGTTTGTCGAGGTGCAACCCTAAGTATCTAATCTGTTCTACAGGCACAAGTGGGATATTATTAAAGGATGCTGAAGGGCAGGAAGTCATTGAGGTAAAAGTGATTTGATGGGATTTTTGAGAATTTATTTTAATTCTCCAGTTTTGACACCATTTTTCAAGATCAGCGATATGGGATTGGAGGCTTTGGGATTTAATAGCTGGATTGGTGTTGACTGATAATACACATGCATCATCAGCATACGTGGTAAGGATAGTGTTAGGATGAGTTGGGATGTCAGCTGTATAAACTGTATAAAGGATTTGGCCAAGGATACTACCTTGAGGAACACCAGCAGATTGGGAGAAGAGGGATGAAAGGACATCATTATGGTTTACCTGGAAAGTTCTATTTGTGAGATAGGACTGAAGGATGAGAAAGTAGGTATGAGGTAGGAATTTACGGAGTTTGTAGAGCAAGTCCGGATGCCAGACTCGGTCAAAAGCCCGTTCCACGTCAAGAGACAAGAGACTACATCCACCACACGATGACATTGCTGAATAGTGGAGTGGGATGCTCGGAATCCAAACTGGTGATCTGGTATTATGTGATTTGCATCAAGGATGGGGTACAATCGTTTGAGGATGAGTTTTTCTAGGATTTTACCCATGCAAGGTAGAAGAGAGATAGGACTTATTTAGTCTAAAGTGAAATTTATATGTCTTGTTTTCTTCAAATCATAACAGATGTCGTCCTAGTTTACACGTCCTGTTATCAATATAGGAAGAGGAGGCGATGGGAGCAATATTACTTTAATGTAACAAAAGTTCGTCCAAGGCCATGATTTTGGTTGGTTGGAAGAAATTTGGGAGGTGATAAATATGTCCAGGGTGTCGGGAGTCAAACGTTTGTTGAGAGATGTAGGCCAATAGGTTTTTTGTTTTTTTTTCTGAATACCTTAACCAATCCAATATTTTTTGCTAGCACAGTCCTAGGATTCAGGCTTAAGTCCTAATAAATGTCTAGATGTTTCTTCAATTCTATTGCTACTGTCAGTTTTCTTGTTAGCTTTGTAGCAAATATATATTTTTTAGCTCTGAAAGAAATAATTCATAGTAAAGTTCTTATTGCCATTGACTGCACCCTAACCAAACTTCTTCAACAATAATTGTTATTTTAAAAATATTATGAGGAAATTGAAGCTTGCTCCATATGGTGAACAAAAATAAGTAAACTGACCTTTAGATTTCACTATTCTTAGTCGCACCATAATCCTGTCCTGCTTGGCATATGCCAAATAACACTGTTCTGCACGAAAATCCTCCTTCAAACCAAAACATGCTTTCTTACTGTTATCAGATGTGCTGAACACGAATTTGAAGTCAGATTTTGTCTATCACGCACAGCTTCTTGAGAAATTCTAGTATTTTATCCAAAAAGGTGAGTTTTTTGTGGATTTGACAATTTTTTTTCGGCATCAAAACATAGTGAAAAAAAATTCAAAAGCCCGATGATTTTGAGCGCAATGAAGTATATTTGAACGAAAAAAATTTGATGGGAATATTACAAGTGGTTAAAGAAATATGGCTAAAAGTGTTTTTTCAGTTTTGACTGGACCTCACTTTTGAAGCAAAGTTAAATACTACTGAGAAAAAGGCTTGGATTGCTTTTCGAGAGGTATGTGCTAAGTTTTTGGGAAACAAAAAATCTAGAGACTACCGAAAAATAGTCCAAGAACTGCTTACTTCATATAAAACATTGGGATGCAATATGTCCTAAAAAATACATTTCCTGCATAGTCACCTAGACTTTTTCGCCCCAAATTTGGGTGCAGTTTCGGACGAACATGGAGAACGATTCCACCAAGGCATATCCAGAATGGAAAAAAGATATTCTGGCAAATGGAATGAGAAGATGCTGGCGGATTACTGCTGGACACTGCAGCGGGAGACAGAGGAGGAAGATTACAAAAGAAAAAAAACTACACGACGATGTGTGTAAATTTTTTGAGTTGTGTCATATCTAGTATTATACCTGAAAGCATGCAGGATTCAATTAATTATATTTTATCGTTGAAAAAGAAAACAAATCTGTTATAATAAAGACAATAATTTTGAAATACAATTTTTCCAAGTTTCACCTCTTTTCTATCAAAATCAGAGGGTGATAGAATTTTTCCGAGTTCGGATTCGGACTCAGCTCACCTGAAAATATGAGAAACAGGCAAAATTGTTCAAGGGAGGGGAGAAAAGTTTTTTTTTTCAGAACAGTGTAATTATTCTACTGCCTAACGAAATGCTTTCTATGAAAATAATAATGGTTCCATACTTATACCTTTTGAGTCTATAATGATATTATTTATACTAATAAATATATATATAAGTATAAATTGCTTTATTATCATCAGGCGGTTCGGAACTTAATATTTCCTACAGAAGTTTTTACTTAGCCCTTTTCAATTTTGATTTAACAACATTATTCCCATTTAATTTTTTTCCAAATTAGGGAAACAGTCACAACAAATTAAAGTCACAAATTAACAAATTAAAGTCACATGAACATTTTTTTTTCAGAAGTCATTCTCCTGCAATACTTCTATCGCCACAAAGGAACGGTCCTTAAAGTCCTGTGGCGTGGGCACGCGCCAAGACATTATTAATGGTCCTGGATTGAAAGTTCCTTCTGTGGAGGGCCCGAATCAATCATATCCTTCAGGACCCCCCTTCAAGAAATAATTATCTCCGAGCACTCGCGGAATAACAGTCGGAGAACTCGATCAGGTAAAAGAGATTGCCGATTCTTTTTATGTTGACAACGCTCACGTAGGGGCCTTCAAAGGCTGCTGTCAAAGTTCTCAATTAATTATATTTTAATTAGTAGGTTCTGCCCTTTGATCAGTTGTCACTGAAATATATTTCAAGGCGATCATTAGTCGACTCTTAGAGACGTCTCTTTCCCGTTAGATAATTCTTTCAGTCAAACAGAAAGGGTTTCAATTTTGAGCTCCAGAATTCTTGACATTAGAAAAGATATTCCGCTTCAAAAATATTGCCCTCTATAGCTGTAAACACCCCACAAAATAACACGTTTACCGCAGTTGAAACAGTATTTTGGTGTGGCTGTACTTATGGCGTATGTATTGTAAAATCAACCTTGAAAAAAACTTAATTTTGTTGTAATATATTTTGAGAATAGTTTTATTAAAACAATTTTTGTGTTGCATCAACGAAGAACATTCTGAGAGGTTCCTTTCCTCTCTGTTCTCCTGTATCGTTTAATAAAATCCCACTGATTCCTGTAAAGCAGGTCCGGTATATCGGACTACACCTTGACAAATGTATTCCTCATATTAGTCTGAAACGAAAAGAAACAGCTCACCGTTTCAGGATAAAACATTTACTAGACAAACGCTCTAAGCTCCGAATTAATTAAAAAAGTCTCATGTTTATGACAATTATTACATCCATCTGGACTTACGGAGTAGAGCTTTGGGACTCAAACTTTATTCCCACTCAATCCCATTCAATTCCCGATAATCCTCCTAGGCGTATTAAAAGAAGATGGCCTAGTGACCTTCTTAGTTGAATTTTATATTTGAGTACTACCAATGGGTAGTTCCTCTACTTGTCTTTATCCATCTCAATATGCATCATTACTGTCATTTACTTGTTATATTACTGTAATATAGTTGTAAATATCAATAAATAAATAATAATAAAAAATAATATTGAAGAAATAACGTTTTATATTGTATCTATGAAATAAACGAACGTGAGTAAACTATTTTTCGATTTTCAGATTTCCATCGATGTATATGTCTTAACCATTTCTTAATTCATTTTAATTTTTTTTTCATTATCAATATTTACTAATTTGAGGCGTACAGGATCAAAAGCGGGTAATTCCATAGCTGCCAAACATTTTTCGTTAGTTTAGTCATGCGATGTTGTCTAACACAACACTTTGTTGCCTTATTTCTCTTAATTTAAGTTGGGTTCTGAAAATGATATTTCGGGAGTATAAAGCATGCTAGACTAAATGCTGTAGTAGAGATATAAACTTCAAAGAATTAATTAATAAAAACAAATAGCTTCAGATTAAATTCCTACGTTTTTTGATAGAAGATTTTTTTTTAAATATTTAAATAGAAGGTATAGAAATAGAGCCTTAGATTTTTTTACTTTTATAAATAGTATACGAGAGATTTTTAAAGTTTACTATTTCTCATTTCAAGTAAGTACTTAAAGTTTAATGGGAAAAGACGTAAGGTTCGTTGTAGTGTTAGAGCACATCTTTTAATTTTTCGTAATGTTTGCTTAAATAGCATTTAACACGATTTAATGCTATGCAAACATGTTATAGATCTCATTTCAAGTTGTTCTCTAATGTATGTATAAAAAATTTTAAAACCGAAATAAAATCAAACTATATCAAACTCAGTTTGATTTGGGGCATTGACACTTAAGTGCCTAACTATTTGATCTATCATATTCTTCAAGAAAGCGGGTTAACTGCGGGATATTGATATTATGTATGAAACGTTTAATATTAACTAATAAATGGTTCAACATAACTGAAACAAGTGACCGAAGGAAATCGAGTGTAAAGGGTATTGGGAAGAACATAAACGTATTTAAGTTGTATTTATTAAACTGTCCCTTATCAATCTATGCTTTATTTCAATTATTAAATTCTAATGATATATTTCACGGGAATATATATTTGTCCCCATTTACAGTTTTATATAGTTGATATTTTTGTTTATGTAGTTAGTCTGAAACGTAGTACTCGGTGATGATATGATATCACTTTATTATCTTCCTGGCGTTTATCGCACCTTCTGTTACTCATCTTCACTTAGTAGAATCAATTTTCTTTTGTTTACACATGATAAGTTGTTCAACTGTTACGCAGTTGACTCCGTAAGTCCAGATGGGTCTAATGTTTGTCATGTGTATGAGCATTTTATAATTAAATGGGAGCTTAGAGCGTTTGTCTATTAAGTGTAAAAGTATCATGAAACAGGGAATACAAACAATAAATCACAAACAATATTTCAATCAAGGTTTATTTGAGTGAAATAAATGAAGCTGTAAAAGTTTATTGTTAGGTAATTGTTTGTCGGCCAGTTTGGGTTTCGCCCCATTTTTGTTATTTTAATCGCTCGTAATAGCGTCGGACTGCTCCTATCTGCCGTTTCTATTCGTCCAGTTTATACATTTCTCAACACGTTTCTGTGTATCAACACTAACAACAGAAAAATATTGGTAACAGTTTAGCAGATATGGTGTTCGATCTTTCTTTCAATTATGTTCCACGTATCACACAATTTAAACTAATACATTTTAAATTAAAACGTTCGAGAATTATCATTGCGTAGTTTCTCTACGTTCCTTTATCTCGTGCCATTATTTATCTTTCATTATATTTACTTGATGTATCCTACTTTAAAATTTCAAAAAATAACTTTAAAAAAATTTAAAACGTAACACTTTATCATGCAATCCTTATGATATTACTTGTTAATGATTTTTAGGTTACTAAGAATAATAACGCCATGAAATGGTCAGTCGTGGCTTGAGTATTAGAACTCGCCTTATTCTTGATATGAGTCCCATACAGCCCCTGTAAGTTCGCCTTAAGACCCTTGTACAATAGGTACTAAACCAGTTTCCACCTAAACAATTGGAAATTAGTTGTAGTAAAATAGCATAAAGAAACAATGTCGCTATTTATAATTTCAATGATATTCATCAATTAATTATCAGTGCTATAAAAAAAATTAAGGCTACAATATTTTCCCATCATTATAACATAATCTGAAAAGAAATTTCATAATCACTGGTAGTGGTTTTATAAATAATTTAGCTACTCGAACTCATTATAACGGACTTGCAACGGAAGGATTAATTATAAAATAAAACAAGAAACATTTTTAACTATCTAATTAACGCAATTATTGTTATTTTCAAGATTTTTTTTCGGCATACCCTTCTCGAAAAAATCACCATCTAGTGATTAGAGTGGTTTTGACACCCTCTGAGGATGGGAGATAGAATTATAGCAAAAATGATCCTACAATGGTGCCCTGAACGAAGACCCTGAATCCCATGGATTCAAACGAAGATCAGGGAGACATGGCAGAATACGGTCTCAATGTATAAATTGCCCTTGACAGGAAAATAAATATGATTGTTAAATTTGGTTGGAGAAAACACCAAATTTGGGGAAACTCTCAATAAAAATAACATTATCAAAAAGATAACTAATAAATTTAAAGAATAGACTGGTATTGCTTTCCCAAGCTCACTTGTTTAACAGATAAATCAACATATATTAATATACCTGTATAGTTTATTTCAGGTATCTAAACTTTAAAAGGAAACCGGAAAACAGAGTAGGAATTAAAAAAAGTCGACATCTACGTTCCTCGTCTAATTTTATCTCAGTACTTCCTCTCGTAACGGACAGTTAGTTCCCATTTGGTTTCCGCCATAAATCCAGTTTCACCCATTTCATATCAGAACTTTACTTAAAGGTTAACGAGTTTCAATTAAAGTTTGCATTAGGCAGAGTGGTTTGTTAGGGAGTAATTTGTTATCCAACTTTCACGGCACTTTACTGACCGTTTTTTTATGACTACTGCGTAGATATTTCATTAGGGATAATTACCCCGAGAAATGATCAGGATAGAGTTAAACTTCTAAACAAAGATCAAAGAATGCTACTGAAGCTCCGTAAATAATCAATCAAAATCACTATTCAAATATATGTCGGGTTAAAAGTAAAATAAAACCATCCATAATGACCTGAACGTTCCATATGTTACCGATTTAGCCCATTCCAGATACCTATCATTCCATAATAAACTCCAGGCCCATCCAAACCCACTAGTTTCCATCCTTGGTTCCAATTCCATCCCGGACAATCCTCCTAGGCGTCTGAAGAGAAGATGGCCTCGAGACCTTCTATAATTGAAATGTAATTAGAGTGCTGCCAATGGGTAGTGCCTCTACACGTCCTTTCATGCATTTATTTATTCATACAGCCTTTGTACTAGATGTATATATTACAGTTGTACAATTGAATAAAATAATTTAAAAAAAAAAAAAAAAGTAAAATAAATTAGAGGAGTTTATGAGGAAAAGTGTTTAATGGTTTACTGCTTTATGATTCCTAACCGTTGCCAACGTAATCAACCGTTTAAGTGCAATGGCTTATTGCAAAGGAGCTAATATAAGTTCTTATTAAATTCACTATAAAATAAAGTGCTGTTGAGGATGGAAACCTAGAATACAATGTTCGTTTATCAACTAAAAGAGGAGCGGAGTGGGTATGTGGTGGAGCGCTGAATTACCGAGCCGAACGCACTATGGATGGTCCTCTGGGATCTGCAGACCTTCCTGGGGCTCACTCTCATAAAAAGGGGAATAATCTTGGCGGTTGAGCGTGATCTTGGACAAATCACCTCACTGAGGAATCGCTGTCCAAGAAATGCCACCACTTACTGAACCCTTGACCCTTCATAGGTTGGAGCGGTGCTGGATTTTGTTTTTATCAAATAAAAGCTTTGTTCTTACGGAGAAATTATTCACTCGTAATATATGTTTTTCTTCAATTCAGAGTTTAAGCTGATAAATCTTTGCATATAAATTTTTTCTGTAAAAGTTTTCCAATCTTTCTGGAAGCTTTTGAGTTTCCGAGAGTGTGGTATAATCCCGTATATCTTTAGCTTAATATTCGCTTCGCCTCATGCTTTTTATTTCCTTCTTCGTTCAGTAATTTTTACCGTCAACACATTCTAGTCCACACCTGAATATGTGATTCACTTAAAAACAAGGTTAGATGATATTTTATTAACACATTTCATAATTCAATATCAACATATGTATAGGCGCGTTAATGTAATACCCACTAATGGTTTACGACTAGTATTTTATCAGATAAATAAAAGAATTACTAGGAATTTAAGATGATAATTTTCTCTTCACAACTCCTCTTCATCCGATGTCCTTTTCAAAAGCCGCGGTTTCACTAATCTTCTTAGTCCATTCCTCTCCTATATCTCTTTCGAGGTTCGTTTTCCCATTGACCCTAAGCTCTCGATGTATTAGAGAGTCTAGTCCGCCTAGGTTGTTTACTAATCCCGCTTCAATAGAAAAGAAACGAAGGTATTTGCCGGGTCTATCTCTAGCATGGCTGTAGGAATGGTTCTTTAAATCGATGGCTGGTAATAGATTTTCAATTGTCTACAAAATCTCATTAAGTCTTGTACAATTTCATCTGTTATACTACAAATCAGTGTCTCAAAAAAAGTGTTCCTAAATCAAATATTTAAATAATTTGAAGATAGTATACAGCTTAAACTCCAAATCTCCAAAATTCATTTTTCCGCATATTTCCCTCGTTTAGTCTAGCATGCTTTATACTCCCGAAATATCATTTTCAGAACCCAACTAAAATTAAGAGAAATAAGGCAACAAAGTGTTGTGTTAGACAACATCGCATGACTAAACTAACGAAAAATGTTTGGAAGCTATGGAATTACCCGCTTTTGATCCTGGACGCCTCAAATTAGTAAATATTGATAATGAAAAAAAAAATTAAAATGGATTAAGAAATGATTAAGACATATACATCGATGGAAATCTGAAAATCGAAAAATAGTTTACTCACGTTCGTTTATTTCATAGCTACTATATAAAACGTTATTTCTTCAATATGAAATGTAAAAAGGCGAAAATAAACCCAATGCAATAAGTTCATTTATTAGGTTGAAAAAATTCAATGAGGTTCTCCATACTTACGTCTATGTAAATTATAGAATATGCATTCTTATAGCTCTGGTTTCATGTAAAAATAAATATATTTTCTATTCGAAACTATTAATAATTTTGACGTTTCATCTTTCCTTAATCCTCGTACAGTATTCAATTTAAAAAGTATTAATGGAAACATTAATTTATTTAAAAAAGTTGGACATTTAAAACTTATGTTTTACTAATATCGAATAAATTTAATCGAATAAGTACTAAAATTAATCAGCGATTACCGATTATATTCGGAACGAATTAAACCTACAACATAAATGGTCTTTTAAATTTTAAATAACATTTGAATAATACAAACTCATAGTTCTTAATTATCAAGGATGTCAACGATTCAACAACTGACAGACTGTAATATTGACCTCGTCATCGTAAAAGACAACGTCCAAGATGTTGAGTGATCTAAAAGATTGACAAGCTCTCGAAATTATATCTTGCTTATCATTGTGTATTCATTTATTGCAAGTCTCAAATGGAAGCAAAGCAGGTTTTTTTTTTTTTTTTTTTCCTTTTTCCCCAATAGGGGTGGCATTGGTATATTCCATACAGCCATATCTGAGTTATATGAAAGTTATATTCTCAGTAAGCCCAATTACTTTATTGGTAGTGCTTTAACTTATTATTTTTAGTGTATTTGTTATTATATAAATTTTTTCACCACACATATGCAAATTACATACACACACACTCACATATATAATACAAAAACTCACATATGTACAAAAATTCTAAAAATGTATTATATATTTTTGTTAATTGTTTTCAAATATTCATGAAGGTCACAAATTTTTTTAAGGTCAGATAATTTTAATATTTCATCGTAAACAAAATTTGTTTTCAAATTTAAATTCTTGAGCATTATTACTCTTTGTTGAGTGTACGCTGGACATTCAAGTATAATATGCTTAAGGGTCTCGTTATGATTACACTTTTCACATTTAGGACTTTGTTTTAGGCCTATCTTACATAAATAACTGTTGCAAATTCCATGATTTGTTCTCAGCCTAATGTAAGTTTTTATTGCATCTTTTCCTATGTTTATATTTGTGAACCACGGTTTTCTAAAAATTTTCGGAAATATCGATTTATAGAACTGCCCGGTGGAGTTGTCCCGATATTGTCTCTGCCAACTTTCTAACTCATCCAATTTAATGATTTTATAATAATCTGTATATGGTATTTTAGTGTTTACTTGTTGGCCAGTTGTAACTGCTAATTTAGCCATTTTGTCCACTGTTTCGTTATCTGGGATCCCCACATGTCCTTTAATCCACAAAAAAATAATAAGCAAAGCAGGTTGTTGGTTGTTAGAATAAATAGGTAAGGTTATATTAATTTTTGAAGAAATTTGCGAAGCCCACCATCTGTAATTCATTTTGTGGCAAACTATCATTATGTGCAGATGTCTAACTTACTTCAATTTAATTTTTTTTTATTTGGCCATGAAGTAGCTAAAATTTTCTGAGTCCTACGGTAAAACGTATTGTTTATAATTTTTGTTTTTTGTTATTTATTAATTATTTCTTAGTTATTTTTAGTTAAATAATACTTGGTTATGTTATGATGCGTTGATGAATTAATACAACTTATTTACTAAGGACTTTTTTTTTTTATTTCTTCATTTGAACCTTAGGACCTAAAACATATAAACCTTGTCACAATAGTAACTATAACACACTGTATATAGATTAAAGAACCGATTTACTCATACCTTTTTAGATTATTTCATCAACTATACTTCGAAATGTTTGTTTAATAGTCTATTTCTTAATTAAATGATTACCGAAATATACAAATTTCCCACTGTTACATTCTTACTCTGATACTCGAACTCATGATTCTTTTTACTATCAAAAAACGAATGAAAAGTTACAACGCGCCATGACTTAACTCGAAACGACAACCTGCGGAACTAATACCAATAAAAGAATTTAACAAAATGGTTGTATTGACTTAATTAAATGTTATAAATTAGTTCAAATAATGTTGAAGTGGTTGACTGGATAGTTCTTAGAAGAGTGTAAAATCGTCAGGGGCGCAATCAATAAATAGCACTTAACAAGATAGAATTATTTTATTAGTGCTTGCGTTTCAGCCTAATGTTTAGGCCATCTTCAGGACTGAGAATAGAGTTTTCATAAATTTCTAAATTAAGATAATAACTAATAAAACAGATCCTAACTGATCTAAATGAGCTTTCTTTTATTCTCAGGCTTACAGATGACCTAAAAATTAGATTGAAACTTAGGAACAAATAATATAAGCCGAACTTATTTTGTGTAATTTATTAACTCCACCACCTGACCATTTTACACTCTTTTGATTCAAACAAATATTTTCAAATCTTCAGGGTTCAGAATAGAGTTTTGTTATATTGCCTAAAATTATTAATCAAAACATCAGAAAATAGATCATAACTAAGAAATAGCTTTATTTTATTCTCAGCCCTGAAAATTACCTAAACACTAAGTTGAACCATAGCCACGAATAAAATATCTATCTTATTGATCTGTTTTATCTATTTATCTGTCTATCTTATTTTGTGCAATTATTGACGGCACCTCAGTTCTCTGAAACTATGATTTTGTATGGGAGTGTTATTTTTATTGTGGTACCAGAATTAAATAAACAACTTTTACGAAGAACTACAAATAGAAGAGGTCAGTTTCAGATTTACGTCTCCTAAAATAAAGAGACGTATTATTTAGCGAATACAGCCCGGCAAGGGTACAGTTATCAGAGCAGCGTAACCGTTTTCTTCGCCACAGATTTAGTTTTTTGTCTTAAATCTCCGTCTGTTTACTCAGCTCGGAATGTGAGCAGTTACTCAGGCACCTGTTATCCAGCGCGCGATCTGTCGGGGAACTCTCCAGGTCCCAGCTCTTCGAGGGGAGAGTTATGGAACCGCATTTCGCAGCGCTACGGAGGATATCCAAGCGCGGATAAATCTTGAGAAGGTTAAAGCCTCCCATCTGTCTTCGACTTATTAAAGCTGATACTTTTTTATTTTTTGTCTCAACACGTTCAGGATTAATGCTTAAAAAAGTGAGAAAAAGTTCAAATTTATTGCCCGATTCCCGTTGACAAGTTGATGTATTCCCAACTTGTTTTAATGCTAACTCTAATTTGTATGAAAATATCGGCGCTTTATATACCTTCCTCGAGAGTTTATTTCACCAAGGACCGTTGAGTTCTGTGAGTTCTACGAGCAACAATTCTGCGAAAATGTTCGTGCTTTTTAAAATCTCTTTCCTTACTGAGCACTGAATGTTTTCTTCAGATGTTTAGAAAACATTCCTTGTGTAGCAAACTGATTCAAATAACCAAGGAAAAATATCTACAGATCATTATTTTTCTGAGCATTAGAACTCCCAATGAGCCCAATTAAATAAATTTCCTCAAACATATCAACAGAATCGTGCAGAATTCATTTATATATATATATATGAATGGCTTTCACACGACACGATGAGGCCCTTAGTCAAATTATCTCTTGCTGGGAATAATAATTTAGAAGATTGTCCTCGATAAATGAAATATCTTGAAAAAATAAATCTCTTCCAAAACCCAGTTAGGCCTTAATAAGTATAATAACATTATATCAAAACGACCATTTAATTCATTAAAAATATTGAAATCTTCTCCCATTGTTTATGCCCTTCAAAAGTTTATTTATTGTATCTTGAATGATAATAGTTGACTTAGATTGTATATGTGGAAGAAAATGGTCCGGGTGGAGGTCAATTAATTTCTCTTAGATAGGGAGAAATGTTTATTTAATAGCCAACGTTTCGACCCACTTTGCAGGTCGTCTTCAGGGCTAAATATGTAAAATAAGGACAGTTGGAAATTAATAAATTGTTAATAATAATAAATATGGTTAATTGGTAGAAAATAAAATAAAAATGGGGGGCCTGAGATATATATATATATATATATACAGGGCAAGGTAAATCATTATAGAGTGTTAATAACAAACTGACAAGGAAGGTATAATAAAATATGATAAAAAATACACTAAGTTATAAATCAAGTAATAAAAATTGATCCATACATTTATTTATTTTACATTTAATATATTTATCCCATCATTGTTACAATCTCAAAAATTATTAAATTGGACTCTTAATGAGAGTAATACTAATTTTTTTTATTGCTCCTGATAATAAAATGATACCTTTACGAATTTAAGAAAAAGGGAGTTTCTATAGGTCTCCTGACTATATGTCCCTGTTCGAATCATGAATGATATTATATTTTATTTAATGAAGTTGCACGTTTAGTTTTATCACATACCAAATTTCAATGGCCAAAGAAAACCAGTTTTCCAGCAGCATTTTCAAATACTGTACATATTTTAATTTTATAGCTTTGTTGAAATGGAAAAAAAAAATTATCTGTTTTCACTATAAATAGTTTTCATATTAATCTCTTAGAACGATAGCTGTAATTACACATTACAAAAAAAGTTGGATGATACCTTTAGATCATACACCAGCAGCACTTGTATTTCTTTAACTAACTAATTTATAGTTATCATAATGATAATTATAATTAATCAGCCCAAAAACAATTTTTGATCGATTCAAAGACCTTTGCGAATTCCTTGAAACATTTACTTAATTACTTCATCTAAGGTTAATTGTAAAGCCTCAACAAAAAAAAACAAATAAATAGTAATATATATAGCTTCACAAAATAAAATATGGAACTAATTTAAATATGTTTTTTTACAATGTAGAAACATTTTGTGAAGAAAACTATACGAATTAATTATTAGTTTATACAATGGCCCTTTCTGTAGATTTAAGGTGTTTATATGTCATAAGTTACCTTAATGAGCGCTTATATCCTCAATTAAAAGTATCAATTCTATTGTTCTTCACAAGCCAGGCTCGTAAAGCAAAATGCCATAATTTCAAATGAATGAATACATTAGAATCAATACAATATTTTAATGCCAATCGTGAAATCATTAACATATACTTGTAAGATGCTATCGTAAGTTTTGGACTAAAGATCTCTTGTGATAAATGAGATTCTTATTGGTTTTTAATGATGCAGTTATCCTACAATTAACCTAACCTCCACCATCATTTCAAAATACTTTCCCCCACTAATGAAAATTCATGAATACAATTCAAATAAGGCTATTCAAAACGTGCACACAACATTATTTTCAAAACAAGATTTTATATTATTTTAAAAATTTCCCACCAGAACGAATCCTTTTAAACAAAAATGTCAGGTTCTCCTTAAAGATCCCTTTCCCGATATGCCTCAGGAATATTTAGGACTACAGTGGCATCGTCTGATTAGTTATAGCAGCATACAGTGACATTTATTGAAGCAAACAAACACGCTCTAATACATTATCTCTGTGGTTAGCTATAGGTATTATTGTCTGGCTATAATAGAATAATCTCAAGCAAAAAACATTAATAATTACATTAGGGAGTCTTGAGGATTTTCACTGACAAAAGTGAAAACTCAAAACTTTGCAATAACTGTATCTTATAAATAAATTATTATCTAAATTATGACATTTAAATTTAAAATAAAAATGTATTATACTTTCAATCATTTTATAAAACAAGAGAAGTAAAATTTTTTAGGAGAAACGAAATTTACAACGAGTTATTGATGTTTTAAGTTATTGTTACGGGCTACTGGGTGTAAAATGGACTAAACTATTACTTAATTCAAGAATCTAATATTTATTAACAAATTAGAAAGAATACAATGTGATTATTTAAAACAGTTAAATTATTAAACTAATATCAATTTACAATAATAATATTCTACTAAATGTTATCTAATTTCTAAGATAGTATACAAATAATATAAGATATTGTTTATACTAAGTAACTAAACTATTTATATAAATTTGTACTAATACAATAATATTACACTATAGTTTACAATTACAAATTAACACTTACAGTTCGCTAACTAAAGTCCACCGACCGTAAGACTCTTCAAATATGACAAACTGCCACACAGTTTATTACACTTATTACACGGCCACTAATTATCACTGTTGCTCACTAAGCACTTATTACAGACTGATACTAATACTAACTAACTCACAAATACTGCCACTAGTTAACAACTGCTACTCACTGGCTTACTTCTGACTCGTCTTATTACTACTCCGCGGCCGAAAACGCTGTCCTTTTTATATAGGCAAGGTAGGTCGTGGTGGGGCATTACTCGGAACACGGACGAGGACCACCTAGACCGATCTAGAAGGTTCTACGCCATTCTATAATCCCTTCCGCTTAATCCCATTGTTTGCCTAATCCGCTCTAGGCAGATCAGAAGCCGGTCCTACTTCCCGCTCTGACCGTAACACTGCCCCCTCCTTAAAAGTGCTCTGCCCCAGAGCATAGTCCAGAGAAATCGGGCGGTCATGAGCTTCCCTCGATGGAGACGCATTTCCTTTCCAGGGGTTGAACGTGCACACCAATATGGCGACTCCAGAGTTGGCGAATATCTGTTCAAGCATGTTCCTGACAACCTTCCACTCCAGGCCGTCATATCCACAGCCCAACTTAGGGATCGCGAGCTTGGTGACACGCAGTCTCAGAAGCTTACTCCGCAGGTCGTCGAGGCTTCGCCGCAGTGCGTCATATGTGGGCTTCTGATCAGTAGCACACTTGGTGACTAAGTAGAACAGGTGTCGTCCTTCGTGCGTATGGTGGAGTGCTTTCCCGACGCTTGGTCCTTGGCGTTCCAGTTCCTCAGTTCCAGCAAACTTCTTCCTGAAGACCGTTGCAATCCCTCGGGAAGTCCTCAGATCTTCGGCGACACAATGGGCCAGAGAATAGTCCGCGGGTAACGAGAAGATATCTCTGTATACTGTCTGAGTTACTCCACGGGAACCTTGTACCTTAGGTTGTGCAACTGATACCTTACTGGTCTCCACGTTGTTGAGGTACCTGACTTGCTGGTCTTTTGTCGGGCCATGGTCTCCTTTGTATGGGGCCAGTCTATTAAAATGGACTACCCTGGGTTTTCCTTTTGGCTGCTTTCTGATCCTATAGATGACGTCGTTTATCCTATTGATGATCTCAAACGGGCCATCCCAGGAGTTCTGAAGTTTAGGTGAGTAGCCTCGCCTTCTTCGAGGATCGTGTAGCCAGACCAAATCTCCAGGTTGGAATCCACCTTTCTCTGCCCTGATGTCGTAACGCTCCTTCATTCTGTCACTGGCTCCCTGGATGTTTGCACGAACCTTTTCGTGGATATTATCCATCCGCTTCCGTAGATTCGTGACGTATTCCTCTCCGTTAACTTCCTCGTCTGGCTTGAACCCGAATTTCAGATCACAAGGCAAACGAAGTTCTCGGCCGAAGACCACATTTGCGGGGGTCTGCCCCGTTGCTTCATGGACTGAACTCCGGTAGGCTAACAAGAACAAGTGAAGATACTGGTCCCAGTCTCGCTGATGCTCGGAGACCACTTTAGACAAATATCGACCCATTGTCCTGTTCATGCGCTCCACCATGCCATCCGATTGAGGGTGAAGAGGTGTCGTCCTGGTTTTCCGTATTCCCAGTGCTTCGCACATCCCGGAGAAGACTGCAGACTCAAAGTTTCTTCCCTGGTCAGCGTGAAGTTCCATGGGTACTCCAAACCGGCTGACGAGCTGCTTCACAAGTACGTCTGCAACCGTGACTGCCTCTTGATTCGGAAGGGCATACGCTTCCACCCACTTAGAAAAATAGTCCATGGCCACGAGAATATATCGGTTGCCTTCGTCTGTCACAGGGAAAGGGCCAGCGATGTCAATCGCTATCCTCTCGAACGGTGCTCCCACGTTGTACTTCTTCATAGGGGCCTTCTTTCTTCTTGTTGGTCCGTTAGAAGCCGCACAAGTCGCACAACGCCTGCACCAGTCCAACACATCGTCCTTAAGGTTTGCCCAGTAAAAGCGTTCACGAACTTTTTCCAATGTACGGTGAACTCCAAGATGGCCGCCAGTTACACCGTCATGTAGTTCCCTAAGCACTTCGGGCACTTTATTCCTTGGAACGATGAGCTGTAGCCTGCGCTGATCTCCTTCCGCGTTCTCCAATGCCCGTTTCAGTAGCCCGTTGTCCACTAAAATGGAGTTCCATTGGGCCCAGTACGTTTTTACATTCTTCGACATTGGAGCAACATCCTGCCAGGCCGGTCTTCCTCGCCCCGATATTTTCCATTCCTTTATTTGTTTTAAGTCCGGGTCCTCGTCCTGTTCCTTTGACACCTCTGCATCTTGCCAAC